>JALAZF010000104.1:2447500-3700000 GCA_022829125.1 Lathyrus tuberosus | reverse complement strand
AAGGAATGAGTTAAACAATTCACTTCTAAAGTAGAAGATGAATTGTAACTCAAAAGGGAAAGCAATGAGTTAATCAAAGAAAGCACATAAGTACTTAACAAAACACAAGATTGAATTGTAAAAGATGAAATGAAAGAAAGTTGAATGTGGATTCCTTATCCACACTCAATTTCAACTTACCAAAGCCCCTACATGGTTAGTAAACATGGAAATATGTATAAGAAGTAAAAAAACACTTAATGCACATTAAAGTTCAAAAGAATAAGATGAAGAATCAAATCTTAATATCACAACTAGAATTTGAATCATATTGACAACAAGTGAATATCATCATACAAGTCCAAATGAATAAGCAACACTCATCATCCATAACACTTAAACATGTTATCATAAGAAAGGATAGATGAAAGATGAAAAGAAATGAAAAGAACATGCATAAATGGAACATGTAAATCCAAAAATCAGAATTGAAACTAAATGAAAAATGGTTTATAAACATCTCAAAAGTGTTCATGAATCAACATTCAAGACATTCAAGGAGTAGTAGAAGAAGAAGTGAAGTGAAAGTTCAAAAGGAAAGTGCAAACAATACATGTTAAGTATGCACAAAGTTGAAGTTGAAATGAACATGTAATGATGACCTATAATGTGTACCAAGGATCTATAATATCATATGAATGGCTCATAAAATGTGCAACTGCTCATACAAATATGCACAAAAGAATTCATGGAAACATACACTAAAGTTAGAATGATATGACATGTATTAGGCTTCAAATGGAATGCATCAAACAAAAATCAAATGGACTTATGAAAATTATGCAAGCATGTTATTTGAATGCCTAAGTCAGAAGTAAATCATGCATCAAGATAGCATGTCAAAATTCAAAGCAAAATGACTTCAAACAATGCATTAGGTCAAGTTGAAACATCATGCAAAGTGGTGCAAACACAAGCATCAAAACGTGTCATAAAGTGACATAAAAAAATCAAACAAAAATTACCTAACATTCTTCAATGTATTAGTGAATCAATGAAAAAAGAATCAGGTCAAAACAGTTTGTAATGAGCAAGAACAAAATTCTACAAATTCATGTATCATATTTGGAATGCATACAAATGGAAATTCAAAGAAAATTATGAAACAGTGATAAACATGTAATAAAATCATGAAATAAAAATATCAAAAATTTCCTAAATGTCTTGATAATATTCATGAATTTTTCCAGAATCTTCTGATGTTGTTTTATAATTTTAAAAATTAAAAATGAAACGTGTATGAAATGAAGAGAATAGAAAGAAATTGAAATAAGAAAGGGGTGTATGCATAGTAAACAACCAGTTCAAATTGTTTGGGCTTTAAAAACGTGAGGTGTAAATAGCAGTGACCCAAGGTCCATGTACGCTTAGTCCACACCAACAATTGTGCACTCTCAGTCAAAATAAAAGTCAAAACAATGAACACCATTGGATCAAGCCCAGTCAACAAACCAGTCAAAGTAACCACATCCAATGCACACGCGTGAAGGAACACACTCACTACCATGTACTGCACCACACATTGATTAAATGAGATCAGAAATTGAACATGTGAGGTGCACGTTTATTTTAATGTGCTGGCAATGTTGTGGCCATCAGATCATGAACATCCAACGGTCACGATTAAAACAAGATAAAACCCTAACAATTCAGACCACCGGCTGGAGAAGACCTCCGATCATCTTCTCCGGCAAACCTCCAAGCTGTCGCTCCCGGGATTTTCATCCAAGTATAACCGCAAAGTGGCACCGAAACAGAGTCGCCAGCAATGTGTATTTGTCCCAAGAGAGGGAAAGGAAACACCGCGTAAACCTGAAGGAAGGAAAGAACATGGTCTTGCGACCAAGAGAACTGGGTTCGGGAGTCGGTTACGCGCGAGGAAGATATTAGCACCCCCACGCGTCCATCGTACCCGATGGGATCCACGCTTGCTTGTCTCGATCAAAGGGTGTAAGGAAAGGATACTGGAAAAAAGAACTGGAAAAGGAAAGGAAAGAGAACGAAGAACAAATGTAGGGAAAATAAAAGAAGTGCTCGAATGGGCCCTACGCCACTGCCTACGTATCTCATCGGGAACATGAGAATCAGAGCGACGTAGTTCCCCTCAACGAGGGTCGCTTTGTTTGTGTTTTTTAGTGGAAACGTCAGAGTGCACGTCCCAGCAGTTTAGGTGTTGCGGCTCGCTGTATGGAGACTTAGGCGTTACCTGTTTGCGGTAGAACGGACGTGACGAGTCCTTAAGACTGGAATTAAAGAGATGAGAAAAGAATTGTTTGTTTGTTTTTTGTCTTAAAGAAATTTTGTTATTTGTTTGCATATGATAGGGTATCTAAATCTTAGTCATTGGAGTGTATACATTCTCACATTCCAAGATGGAATGAGTAAGAAAGTACACTAAGTGTGAAGAAGACCCTCACACTTAGTTCCAATTATTAAGGTTCAAACACACTAACATACTTGTATTTATTAAGTGTTTTTGTTGATTATGAGATGAAGAAGTGTTTTTCTTTATTTGTATCTTCAACAAGTATTGCATTTAAGTCCCTCATACAAGATCAAATGTTTAACACATTGACCCAAGATGGGCCATATGCTACACATTCTAAGATTATAAGAGAAGACCCCTTATAATCTTTTCTTTATATGAAAGTCCTAAATGCAATAAGTACCTACCTTTATTAGATATTTTGAATTTTCTTTGAGATGAGGAGATGAAAGACTCAAATGGGAAAGAAAGGTTAAAATCTATATGAACTAAGACTCAATCCTACTTGATTAATTAAGGGAGTGATCCTAATGGTTTGTGAGGTTGCAAAACCTAAAGTCTAAAGAAGGAATGAGTTAAACAATTCACTTCTAAAGTAGAAGATGAATTGTAACTCAAAAGGGAAAGCAATGAGTTAATCAAAGAAAGCACATAAGTACTTAACAAAACACAAGATTGAATTGTAAAAGATGAAAGGAAAGAAAGTTGAATGTGGATTCCTTATCCACACTCAATTTCAACTTACCAAAGCCCCTACATGGTTAGTAAACATGGAAATATGTATAAGAAGTAAAAAAACACTTAATGCACATTAAAGTTCAAAAGAATAAGATGAAGAATCAAATCTTAATATCACAACCAGAATGTGAATCATATTGACAACAAGTGAATATCATCATACAAGTCCAAATGAATAAGCAACACTCATCATCCATAACACTTAAACATGTTATCATAAGAAAGGATAGATGAAAGATGAAAAGAAATGAAAAGAACATGCATAAATGGAACATGTAAATCCAAAAATCAGAATTGAAACTAAATGAAAAATGGTTTATAAACATCTCAAAAGTGTTCATGAATCAACATTCAAGACATTCAAGGAGTAGTAGAAGAAGAAGTGAAGTGAAAGTTCAAAAGGAAAGTGCAAACAATACATGTTAAGTATGCACAAAGTTGAAGTTGAAATGAACATGTAATGATGACCTATAATGTGTACCAAGGATCTATAATATCATATGAATGGCTCATAAAATGTGCAACTGCTCATACAAATATGCACAAAAGAATTCATGGAAACATACACTAAAGTTAGAATGATATGACATGTATTAGGCTTCAAATGGAATGCATCAAACAAAAATCAAATGGACTTATGAAAATTATGCAAGCATGTTATTTGAATGCCTAAGTCAGAAGTAAATCATGCATCAAGATAGCATGTCAAAATTCAAAGCAAAATGACTTCAAACAATGCATTAGGTCAAGTTGAAACATCATGCAAAGTGGTGCAAACACAAGCATCAAAACGTGTCATAAAGTGACATAAAAAAATCAAACAAAAATTACCTAACATGCTTCAATGTATTAGTGAATCAATGAAAAAAGAATCAGGTCAAAACAGTTTGTAATGAGCAAGAACAAAATTCTACAAATTCATGTATCATATTTGGAATGCATACAAATGGAAATTCAAAGAAAATTATGAAACAGTGATAAACATGTAATAAAATCATGAAATAAAAATATCAAAAATTTCCTAAATGTCTTGATAATATTCATGAATTTTTCCAGAATCTTCTGATGTTGTTTTATAATTTTAAAAATTAAAAATGAAACGTGTATGAAATGAAGAGAATAGAAAGAAATTGAAATAAGAAAGGGGTGTATGCATAGTAAACAACCAGTTCAAATTGTTTGGGCTTTAAAAACGTGAGGTGTAAATAGCAGTGACCCAAGGTCCATGTACTCTTAGTCCACACCAACAATTGTGCACTCTCAGTCAAAATAAAAGTCAAAACAATGAACACCATTGGATCAAGCCCAGTCAACAAACCAGTCAAAGTAACCACATCCAATGCACACGCGTGAAGGAACACACTCACTACCATGTACTGCACCACACATTGCTTAAATGAGATCAGAAATTGAACACGTGAGGTGTACGTTTATTTTAATGTGCTGGCAATGTTGTAGCCATCAGATCATGAACATCCAACGGTCACGATTAAAACATGATAAAACCCTAACAATTCAGACCACCGGCTGGAGAAGACCTCCGATCATCTTCTCCGGCAAACCTCCAAGCTGTCGCTCCCGGGATTTTCATCCAAGTACAACCACAAAGTGGCACCGAAACAGAGTCGCCAGCAATGTGTATTTGTCCCAAGAGAGGGAAAGGAAACACCGCGTAAACCTGAAGGAAGGAAAGAACATGGTCTTGCGACCAAGAGAACTGGGTTCGGGAGTCGGTTACGCGCGAGGAAGGTATTAGCACCCCCACGCGTCCATCGTACCCGATGGGATCCACGCTTGCTTGTCTCGATCAAAGGGTGTAAGGAAAGGATACTGGAAAAAAGAACTGGAAAAGGAAAGGAAAGAGAACGAAGAACAAATGTAGGGAAAATAAAAGAAGTGCTCGAATGGGCCCTACCCCACTGCCTACGTATCTCATCGGGAACATGAGAATCAGAGCGACGTAGTTCCCCTCAACGAGGGTTGCTTTGTTTGGGTTTTTTAGTGGAAACGTCAGAGTGCGCGTCCCAGCAGTTTAGGTGTTGCGGCTCGCTGTATGGAGACTTAGGCGTTACCTGTTTGCGGTAGAACGGACGTGACGAGTCCTTAAGACTGGAATGAAATAGATGAGAAAAGAATTGTTTGTTTGTTTTTTGTCTTAAAGAAATTTTGTTATTTGTTTGCATATGATAGGGTATCTAAATCTTAGTCATTGGAGTGTATACATTCTCACATTCCAAGATGGAATGAGTAAGAAAGTACACTAAGTGTGAAGAAGACCCTCACACTTAGTTCCAATTATTAAGGTTCAAACGCACTAGCATACTTGTATTTATTAAGTGTTTTTGTTGATTATGAAATGAAGAAGTGTTTTTCTTTATTTGTATCTTCAACAAGTATTGCATTTAAGTCCCTCATACAAGATCAAATGTTTAACACATTGACCCAAGATGGGCCATATGCTACACATTCTAAGATTATAAGAGAAGACCCCTTATAATCTTTTCTTTATATGAAAGTCCTAAATGCAATAAGTACCTACCTTTATTAGATATTTTGAATTTTCTTTGAGATGAGGAGATGAAAGACTCAAATGGGAAAGAAAGGTAAAAATCTATATGAACTAAGACTCAATCCTACTTGATTAATTAAGGGAGTGATCCTAATGGTTTGTGAGGTTGCAAAACCTAAAGTCTAAAGAAGGAATGAGTTAAACAATTCACTTCTAAAGTAGAAGATGAATTGTAACTCAAAAGGGAAAGCAATGAGTTAATCAAAGAAAGCACATAAGTACTTAACAAAACACAAGATTGAATTGTAAAAGATGAAAGGAAAGAAAGTTGAATGTGGATTCCTTATCCACACTCAATTTCAACTTACCAAAGCCCCTACATGGTTAGTAAACATGGAAATATGTATAAGAAGTAAAAAAACACTTAATGCACATTAAAGTTCAAAAGAATAAGATGAAGAATCAAATCTTAATATCACAACCAGAATGTGAATCATATTGACAACAAGTGAATATCATCATACAAGTCCAAATGAATAAGCAACACTCATCATCCATAACACTTAAACATGTTATCATAAGAAAGGATAGATGAAAGATGAAAAGAAATGAAAAGAACATGCATAAATGGAACATGTAAATCCAAAAATCAGAATTGAAACTAAATGAAAAATGGTTTATAAACATCTCAAAAGTGTTCATGAATAAACATTCAAGACATTCAAGGAGTAGTAGAAGAAGAAGTGAAGTGAAAGTTCAAAAGGAAAGTGCAAACAATACATGTTAAGGATGCACAAAGTTCAAGTTGAAATGAACATGTAATGATGACCTATAATGTGTACCAAGGATCTATAATATCATATGAATGGCTCATAAAATGTGCAACTGCTCATACAAATATGCACAAAAGAATACATGCAAACATACACTAAAGTTAGAATGATATGACATGTATTAGGATTCAAATGGAATGCATCAAACAAAAATCAAATGGACTTATGAAAATTGTGCAAGCATGTTATTTGAATGCCTAAGTCAGAAGTAAATCATACAACAAGATAGCATGTCAAAATTCAAAGCAAAATGACTTCAAACAATACATTAGGTCAAGTTGAAACATCATGCAAAGTGGTGCAAACACAAGCATCAAAACGTGTCATAAAGTGACCTAAAAAAACAAACAAAAATCACCTAACATGCTTCAATGTATTAGTGAATCAATGAAAAATGAATCAGGTCAAAACAGTTTGTAATGAGCAAGAACAAAATTCTACAAATTCATGTATCATATTTGGAATGCATACAAATGGAAATTCAAAGAAAATTATGAAACAGTAATAAACATGTAATAAAATCATGAAATAAAAATATCAAAAATTTGCTAAATGTCTTGATAATATTCATGAATTTTTCCAGAATTTTCTGATGTTTTTTTATAATTTTAAAAATTAAAAATGAAACGTGTATGAAATGAAGAGAATAGAAAGAAATTGAAATAAGAAAGGGGTGTATGCATAGTAAACAACCAGTTCAAATTGTTTGGGCTTTAAAAACGTGAGGTGTAAATAGCAGTGACCCAAGGTCCATGTACGCGCAGTCCACACCAATAATTGTGCACTCTCAGTCAAAATAAAAGTCAAAACAATGAACACCATTGGATCAAGCCCAGTCAACAAACCAGTCAAAGTAACCATATCCAATGCACACGCGTGAAGGAACACACTCACTACCATGTACTGCACCACACATTGCTTAAATGAGATCAGAAATTAAACACGTGAGGTGCACGTTTATTTTAATGTGCTGGCAATGTTGTGGCCATCAGATCATGAACATCCAACGGTCACGATTAAAACATGATAAAACCCTAACAATTCAGACCACCGGACGAAGAAGACCTCCGGTCATCTTCTCCGGCCAACCTCCGGTGACGATGATTCACAGGCAAGCACAAATGATCAAAATTTACATCATTGGAAAGCTGAAGTGAAGAGGAACATGAATCTAGTGATGAAATGCGCTTAAAGTTCATGAAATAAGAGAATCGAACAGAAGAAATTTTGCCCTAATTTTTCATCTATGCCTCTAAAGGATTATCAACTAGCCAGACAAGTTCTTGAGCTTATAAGAAGCTTCAAGAACCTGATAACACCTTCAAAGCATGTTTATAATGGCTGAAATCCGTACCTGAAGATTTGTGACTTTGATATGTTCTTCAGAAAACCAGAGATTCCAAGCTGCTTTTGATTCACTCCTGGCCAAATAAAGGTTTAGATGAAGTAGTTGCTTATGATTAAATGGATAGAAGTTGAAATCAAACTTCAAAAACCAGTAGCAATGTTGAGAGATTGAGAGAGAAGAAGAGAGAGGTTCTGAGGTGAGTGTGGAAAAATCAGAGTTGAAATGAAAAAATGAGAGTGAAATTATATTTATAATTTGAGTTAGAAGTGAACCATAGGTAGTTAAATGAGTGAGTTAGAGTGAGTTAAGATGGTTAAGGTGAGTGCACCCTAACTAACTGAGTCAAGTTAGTTAGGGGCGAGTGAGGCTGGTTGTGATAGGGTAATGGTGGCTTATGATATGTTATGGTGAAGCTGGACATGAATGGTGGTGATGAATTCGTGCAAGATCAAAGGTGCAGCAGAAAACTTGTTCCACAAGTTTGTTTCTTTTCCATTTCTATGTATGTCAAGGCAAGTGTGTATGGTGTATATGATATGTGTTTGGTTGAAAGAGGAAAGCTGTTGTGATGAAGTGTTTGTGGTGTGTGTGAACCAAGAACTACAAATTCTAATGTGAAGCATATGATGAAATCAGTTGGAAATGGTGACATTTAAGCATGAATATCTCTCTCTTCAGGCCATGGAAATGGATGATTCTGGTATCATTACAAAGTGTGTACATGATACAACAACTTTGATGTTGAAAAGAGACGAAAATGAAGCTTGTAACATATTGGAAATGTGCTTCAAACATAGGAACTCAAAACTGGTTTGAAATATTGCATAATGTGCGCGCGTGTGGCATGACTAGGTTATGACTTAGTCAATTTTTCAGTTACATTGACCCTACTTTGAGCCATCATAACTTCTTATCCTTTGATCAAATGAAAAAATCACGAACACCAATTTTGAAGCTCTCACATAGAGGAACAACTTTCATGTTGAAAGAACTTTCATTTGAGGCCTCTAACCATGAGTAATTGATCAAAACATTTGGCCCACCACATGTTTGTGAAAATGACTGCGCATGACCTAAGATTTGCCCAAGCTGACTTGCATTTTGCCCAAGTTTTCCTCAACTTTGATCATCCATAACTCTCTCAATTTTGATCAAATGGAAGTGTTCTACACATGGATTTGAAGCTTCAGATGAGATCTTTTGTTGTGGCCTGGTGGATTTTTGATTTGTTGTCTCAATTTTGAATGGCCTTGGTTCAAAGTTTGGTACGCAATGGCCAAAACTTTCCTTATTTAGAAACCCTACTTCTTCCAAAAATGGCAACTTTTTCAAATCTTGATTTTTCATGATCCTTTTGGAGTTTCTTGATCAAATTTTGTACATTGGTCACATATAACATGAATTTCATGAATTTGGCCTCAAAAAGTCAAGAGTTGACTTTTTCCTCTGATTATTTGACTTAGCCCCAATTTTCCTGATTTTTTATCTTTCTTCCAATTGAACCACTTCTAAAACCAATTGAGAGGCAATTTTCCACATACATACACTTAAGGACATGTAGAATACCATGACATCAAGTTTTGTTCAAAAAATCAGAGATAACCTGATTTAATTGGAAACCCTAGTTTCAATACCCACCTACTAAGGGGAAAAATGTGCAGTCTTCAACTTCAAATTCCTCAGAGTATGTTGTGTATCCTATTAAAGGATGATGAGATATGCCACTTGAGGGTGATTTTGAACCAATGAACTATATCTTTTGAGGGTTTTCCTTCAAATTTTTGGACCTCTTGCATAGTGAAGGATGCAGTGCTTCAATCTCCTATTGAATCTCACCTTCTTGAGGCTTTAGAGGATCAATTAAGGTAGCATGAGACATGAAATACCTCTTGGCTTGCCTTGAGGCAACTTGTTTGACCTTTTGTGCCTTGAATAATTCCTTGATTGTCCATCTTTCACCTGATCACATGCCTTGATGGTAAGAGGGATGCTATGCTTCATTTTTCTATGCTAAAGATGCAATGCTAGGCTAATGAGATGGATATGATATGATATATGATAATGTTATCCTATGATGACAAAAGAGAAAGCAAATTTTGGGGTATTACACGGGTGTCCATGATCTCTTGGGATAGAGGTTCATGGACGTCGTCATCGTCGCTTGTGCTCGATGACCTGCATGGGGAGTTACTGCGCCCATGACTTCTGGTGCATCGAGGAGAGTGTCTGCATTGACGATGATGTTCACTATGTTTTTCTGAGGGCTTAGTCCTCTTTGGGGCAGGAGAACGTCGGGATCTCCGCGGAGAGTACAATGTCATCTTCTGGTGACCTCTTAGTCAGGTTCTCCCGAATTCGATTGTCCCTTGACGGGAGAAATGCTTCTGGATCTGTCTCGCCGACGTTTCTGAGTGGGAGATTAAGGACGTGGAGACGGACTGCGGGGCCTTTGCGAAGAAAGGCGCTCCTGGAGGGCATGTTCCAGCAGGTGGATCTTCTCGCCCTGCTGGAAGATCAGATAGTTGGACCTGTTGAGAGAGGCAATGTTTCCCACAGACGACGCCACTGATCTGGTGTGATCAGACTGGATCGTCGTGGCCTTCGTGTAGGGTAGATGATGATGCTTGTAGGAGAGGAGGGGGTGTACCTGCAAGGTACTCCGATGCCAAAGTAAGTTTGGGCTAGAGAGAAAGCAAGTACAAAACGTTTAGGTATGAGTTAGAATATTGAATATTGAATATTGAATCTTGAATACATGCCCCTCTCAAGTGAGAGGGTATTTATAGAAAAACCCCCAGCGCGGGGCCAAGGTCTCCCATGTGGCCGAAATATCTTGTCGACCAATAGGAGACTTCCAGGTGGAAGGTCTAACGTGTGACCTTAGGACCTGGTCCAACTATCCTCGTGAACTCTGGAGGGGCAGTTGGTCGCGTGAAGTGTCAAGCGCGTGAGGGGGACATGCCCAACGGCTAGATTGTGCCCAACGGCTAGATTGTTTCCAGCGGCTAGATTGTGCCCAACGACTAGATTGTGGCCAACGGCTATATTGTGCCCAATGGCTATATCATGCCCAACGACTAGATTGTGCCCAACGGCTATATCGTGCCCAACGGTTATATCGTGCCCAACGGTTATATCGTGCCCAACGGTTATATCGTGCCCAACGGCTAGATTGTGTCCAACGGTTATATCGTGTCCAACGACTATATCATGCCCAACGACTAGATTGTGCCCAACGGCTATATCGTGTCCAACGACTAGATTATGCCCAACGGCTAGATTGTGCCCAACAGGTATATCGTGCCCAACGGCTAGATTGTCTAAACCTCGTTATTGGGCCTTGCCAAAAGCTAGACTGGGTTGGGTCTTGCCCTACTATGGGCCAAGTGTCTGTCCAGTCCAGAACTGGGTTAGGCCTTGCCCTACTGTGGGCCAAGTGCCTGTCCAATCCAGAACAATATATATTATTCAAAAGTTATTTTTAAAAAAATTGAAAAGGTGCACATATCATTTTTTAGTTATATTAATATAAGTTGTCTCGAACCCACAACCACGAGTATCCAAAACCGCGCCTGTAGCCACTGGGCTACCATTCCAACGTATTATATATTTAACAAATAGTATATTTATTGCTTATTATTAGTTATAATTTTTTAACCCATCTCCCGATTTCGAGGCCCCTAATTTTTTGAGACCCTGGATCGTGGGCCTGGTTGCCCTGGCCCAAGGCCGACCCTGTTTATTATCCTTACCAACATAGAAGATACCTATTACAGTCAAATGGGTCTATAAAATAAAGCGTATTCCTGATGATTACATTTCTAAACATAAGGCAAAGCTTGTTGCAAAGGGATCCTTACAAAGTACAGACCTTTAATTCACAAAAATATTTGCACCTGTTTCAAGAGTTAAGACAATCATATTGGTGGTAGTTGTTGATATCTTCCTGCAATGAAATCTTATTCCATAAGATGTCAAGTCTGCATTGATTAACGATACCTTAAGGAGAGAGTTTATGTTGAACAACCTCTGGAATTCATTGTGAAAGGTGGAGAATATAGAGCCTTGAAGATTAATAACGATTTTTATTTCCTAAAAAATTTCCAAGAGAATAGAACAAGAGGATTTATGAGTTCCTAAAGCATGTTGGTTATTTAAAGTTGAACATCTGATGATTGAGATATTGCTTGATTGTGATTCTGAGTATATACTTTTTATCTTGCTACCATTGTTACGAGTATCTCAGTTTTCTCTTGTTAGGGTTAGGTTCGTATATTACTATTTATTTTATGTATTTGATATGATCATGGATTTATGCTCAATTTAGTTAATCAAACATATTTGATCTTTACACCTTTACGTAATGCATGTTATATATGTATCATGTTTGTGAATCTATTTGGTGTCGAGAGGTGGTCTTAGGTTTAGACCAAAGATGTATGTTTTTATTCCTAAAGTGAATAGTTATTTATAATATGATTTGTGGATCTATTTGATGTTGATACTTGATAGGCGATTTTAGATTTATACCTAGGTAATCATATATGATAAGCTAAAGTTTAGAGATAGATCTAGATGTGGTATTCACATATACTAGTAAAACTTAATGTTATCGTGTTATTTATTAGGTTGGAAGATCGCCAAATAAATAATATGATTGATATTATGATTTTATTTCATACATGGATAATATTGGCGAGCAATAGGTGATACTATGGATTGATGGCTAAAATGTGTATAACTAATTATTGGTATGCATGTAATCATAGTAGTTGCAACCTATCCCCACCACTTTTTATCATTTATATTTTGTTATTTTACTTTATTTTGTTTTATATTCAAAACAACCTTTCAAGCAAAATCATTTTCTATTTAGAATATTATAACATACGCATTGTATTTCTCACCGTTTCTCATGGATATGATTATTTTACTCACTAAATTGTGGTTTTTGTTGATACTACCACTACACTTCTATTTATTGTGACGAGAAATTCAACATTCATATCTAATTGGTTCCAAAGTGGTTGTATTTACATATCATGCAATACTGAAACATTTGTTATATAAGGGAGAATTTAAACCTTGTTTGTTACTTAAGATGCATTCTTTTGTTGTAAGAGTTAAGACAATCATATTGGTGGTAATTGTTGAGAGAACTCTTACAACAGTGTTTGTGTCAATAAAAATCACAATGTAGTGAGTCTATTTTATCATCTTCAAATGGACTAGTATGATATTACCACTTATAGACAATAGTTACTATTTTACGCACAAAAAAGGTTTGGTTTGTTTTCAGAATTGTTTCATAAACTAAAATAACGGAGCAAAATAAAATTAAAATAGTGATGGAGAGATGTCAAGGTTAGATTGCAACTATTATAACTACATGCACATTAATGATCAGTTAGTGATACATATTTTATCAATCAACTCATATTATCACTTATTGTTGAACAATATTATCACTGTATAAAATAATGTCACGATATCAATTGTATTGTTTATTCAACTATCTCTCAACATAATAAACAATATGATAACGTTAAGCTTCATCGATTTATATGAATACCAAATCTATATATATCTCAAGACTTTAACTTTTGATAGATATATACCTAGTTCTAGACCTAATAGCACCTCCTAGCATCACATAAATTTGCAAATCATGTTATAAATCATCAAATCATGTTTAAGAATAAAAAAAAGTTTATCCTTGGTCTAAATCATAGAACACCTCTCAGTATCATATAGATTCATAAACGTGAAACAAATATAACATGTACTAGACAAAAGTGTAAAAATAAAATATGTTTTATTAACTAAAATAGGTATTGCGCCCTTATCACATCAAATACATATAGTTCACGATAATGTACAAACATAAACTCACTAAAAGAAAATTTAACTATTCATGGTAACAATACAAAGGAGTAGAAATAGAACAACATCAAATGATCTCCCAATCTTTGACTGAATCTACATTGACACGCCTTCAAAATGAAAATCCTCTCAACTTTCTTTTAATGGAATCTCTAACATAAAATAAGAAAACAAAATATTTACAAAGTGAATGATATCTCAAATGAATGATGTTCTGCGCTGGCCATATCGACCTCGACAGACCACCACGAAAGGACCTAACTCCTTCCAGAATCTTTTCAACGCACAAGAATTATCATCATGTTGATCACAGAGGATCTAAACTACAAGAAAATCCAATGGATCTCTGTAATTCACTCCTAACAAATAGTGAGTTCGTTCTCTCTCTCTCTCTCTCTCTCTCTCTCTCTCTCACACACACACACACACACACACACACACACACACACACGCGCGCGCGCACACTCACTCAATATATATATATATATATATATATATATATATATATATGGCGCCAAATTGAGGTTACAAGTTTCAAATTCAATTTTACTTCACTCTTCTTCCTCACATATTAACTTGTGCGTTGAAGTGCTAACCTTGCATGTCCCCTACTCAACCGCTAAAGTAGCTTTCATCGACCATCACCACTACTTCTCAACTCATTTTAAGTTCCTGAATGGAACACTAGTGCCGTCTGTGGGAATTCATTTCTGATTACAACGATTTCCACGATTTCACGCGCGCTCTCCAATTCATTAGTTCGCGACATCTTCAGATCACCAAATCAAGAGCATTTCAAATCAAACACGTGAATCCATTGAACTTTTTATTATTTGAGTGACTATTATCTTAATTATGATTCCTCAAATTTCCAGACCTACGGTTTCAACTACTTCAGTGATGGTTAAATTTAAATCTACTTAATCAACTGTCGCACGCGAAGCTACCGTTGCATGTGAATAGCCTGGATCCGGTGTTCCTTTGTGTCCAGATCTGGTCCAAACTTCACAAATAGCCTGATTTGTTCAATTTACTCTGATCAATCCTTCCATTCCACCTCTAGTTTCGCAATTAGAAACCTTACCTGGCCTTTAAGTGCTACAAGCAAACCTCAAAGTTCAAGGTGCTAATGAACTTCTGAACAACATCTATAACATTGCTTGGTAGGATATTTCACTCACATGCACTCGATGGAAGTTTACAATGCCTTATCGAAATCCTTAACAATGCACCACCTCGCAGGAACACTGTTCAGGAGGTTGCGTTCAAGAGAACTCATGTCGCCATCCCAAATATGTAAGGGGCAAATAAAGTTGAAACTTCTCAGTCTAGAGACTGACATTTGAGCAAGAAGCATCATACTCCTCCCTAGAGCCCATGGGACCAAGGTAGTCACGCTCTTTCCTCGGTTAAAGAAAAAGGTCAACTAAGAATGGTGCAGTCGAAGCATCCGCTGTCACTTTAGATTCTAGAAAGAATGATCCCGAGATCCATGGAGAAGCATCCCAAGTTGGGAAAATATGATGGAAAGAGAGACCCCGATGAGCATGCGCATCTCATAAACGAATGGATAAGCTACTTTAGCGCAGATCGCACATCTAAGTGCAAGATATTTACAATAACTCTTTTGGACCAGCCAAGGTATGGTTCAATGACCTACCAGACAGGAGAATTACATTATGGATGGATTTTTGTGAGCGGTTTTAGGCTTTCTTCATAGCCTGGAAAAGACGATCAGTGAGTGAAGTTGTCGTCACTAGGATCATCTAAGGAAATAAGGAAAGCTTGCGGTCTTACATAGACTGGTTCACACAAGTAGCTATCAAAGTTGAAGGGAGATGAGAACAACCTTTAATGTTGGATCTTTGAGAGCGGCCTCTTGATGGACCGCCCCCTTCATATCAAAAATAGGAAGGAAAGAAAGTGAATACTTTAAAGAAAGTTTTCACCATGGCGGAATCGTACATGCTTTTAGAGGAGAAGCTGAACACGCGTTACAATAATTGTGCTTCACTCCAAACGCACTCTAGTCTCCCGACTATGAAGGAGATCCACTGGAACTGAGAGGAACTTGAATAAGGTATGCAAGGAAGGTACAACATCTACACCCCCTGGCTGTTTCTCAGGACAAAATATAGTAGGATTGCGCAAATACTGAATTTAAGAAGGCATGAATCGGTCATCCTTCCCCCGTCCATGAAATATCCCACACTGATAAATTAAAGTATTGCCACATCCAAAAGAGTCACTTCCATAACACTGATGAGTACATCCAATTGAAAGATGCCATCGAGTGGATAATTAAGAAGCCTCATATGATTTAATATGTCAAGGGAGGTAAAATGAGATAGGGAGGAGTCTCCTAGAGCAAAATCCCCCTCGAAGACTGTATATGTGAGGACCAGCGGTAAAAGCAAAGAAGCTAGCAAGGGAAAGCGCCCGTACATTGCCGCCATCATTGGAGGTGCGCCCTGGTAAATCCTCCCTTCCAAAAGGATGATGAAGAGGAAGATTTTCAAGATGATAGTCGTCTACAAAAAGGAGGCAAGCACATCAGCAAAAGTTCCTGACCGACCTATGTTAGGATTCCGAGACTCTGAAAAGGTCGGAAGCATACCAAAAGTTTTGCCTAGTAATCACTACCACAGTGGGCCATTTTGATGTCACTCGTATCCTCATTAATGGTGGCAGCTACTGTGACATAATATACTCGGAGTTATTTAAAACGATGGACCTCTATAGAAGTAACTTATGTCCTTATGAAGGCTCCGACCTCTAAGCGTTCAATGGAGTAACTACCCATCCTTGGAGATACGTGGAGTTAGTGGTCTCCGTATTCGATGGAAAAGACACCTGGAAGGTAAATTCAAAATTCCTTGTTGTCTTTTTCAAGAGCGTCTATAGCTACATCTTGAGAAGATCTTTTGCACCCATGATGGACGTCGTTGCCTCATCAGTGCATCTAAAGCTGAAGTATCACAAACTCTAAGGAGAACCGATCATCATCAACTCACCTCGAGGGGACAAAAATAATACATCAAGCTCTCCCAAAGGATCAAGGCGAAGGCGTGGCCATGGAGATCAATGTAACTTCTCTCATCGAGAAACTCAACGGGATGGGCATCCGTCCTTGTAAATGTGGCTAGATCGGCCACAACAAGTGAGGAAAATAAGCGGTAGCCAGGCCGCCGAGTTATGTTTTCCTTCATCCCATTCATTATTCAGTGTTGTAATTATTTTTTCATCTCCTTTGTGCACAGAAAAATTCTGCAATGATGAATGAAAGATGATATTTTCTAAAATCTTCGTTTCTTTGTGATTGTGTGTAGTAACTGCAAACTTGGGGTACCGCCAATGTAATCGATGCCCGGTATTCCTAAAGCCATGGGTGTTATCGGAGACACTTTGTACGTCTAACTAAAGCAATTAATTCCCTGCCAAAAGCCAAGGGAGTTGTCGGAGACGCATTGTACGTCTAGCTAAAGCAATCAATTCGCCACCAAAAGCCATAGATGTTATCGAAGATGCTTTGTACTTCCAGCTAAAGCAATTAATCCCCCACCAAAAGCTAGAGGTGTTGTTGTAGACGCTTTATATGTCCGACTAAAGCAATCAATTCCCCACTAAAAGTTAGAGGTGCTACCAAAGATGCTTTGAACGTACGAACACAATAATCAATTCCCACAGGAAATTGCAGCTCACCCCTATCTAGAAGCTAGCCACTCCAGATGCCATGATGGGTCGGCCGTATGTCTACCTATTATCGCATTTTCATCTATTAGAGAAAAAGGTAGTTGCTTTTTGAAATGGAGTTTGTAGAACATAAAATGAAGGTGAAAGTGAAGGTGAAAAAAAATAGAGGTTGGAGATGGAGTTTGAAGGTGAGACAAAATGGAGGTTGGAGATGAATTGAGGAAGAAGAAGATGTTTTGTAAAATTAACTTTTTTTTGAATTTCGTCCTCCTATGCCATGTTATTGGTGCCACGTCACTAGACGTTTGGCACCTCATTTATTTTGTAACAAATTGTTAACGTCAGAGACTAAAACCGAACGAAACTCAACACTTAAAAATTTCATCCAAAAAAGGATTTAGGGGCTAAAATAAAAAACACACCAAGTTATAGGGACCAAAAGACTATATAAGCCTTAAATGGTAAAGTTGAAAATTTTAGCAAGTTTATAACCACAACAATTTAAAATATTATTGATTTTGTAATTTTCCTAAAGCTTTAGTAGAAGGAAAATACATTAACATAGAAGCAAGAACATATCATAGACGGGAATGCCATAAATAAAAATTAGAAGACAAGGATTTCAAATAAAAGAAGGATAGTAAATTAGAATTGGAAGTATAAGTTGAGGTTGTCGCGTTTGAGACTCTCAGCTCATCCAAAATATAAAGTCCCCCGTGTATATGACATATGTCCCAAACAACCTCCAAGAATGAGGTTCATTACCACAACAAGAAGTGGAATAAAACATAATTGAGTAACTAGAATCACGTGATCGACTCATAGAAGCAAAACTCAAAGTGAGGTTAGAAATATAATAAACATCAGAAAATAACAAGTTATGTGTGGAGACTAAACAAATGCTTTCTAATGGCATAAAAGTGTCATCAATAGTCATAACTAACAAAATTGATGCAAATTTAAAGACCCAAAACATTTATCATCGTATGACATATAGTGGGATGCTCTAGAGTCAAGAATCCATATGGAAAGAGACATACATGACATAATAGAAGAGTTCAAACTTTTAATAAATGTGGTAGACATGGCATGTGGCTGAGTAACGAGAATCCTTTGAAGTTGTTCTATAATATCAGATGGTTGAGAAGTACTCTCAGTTGGATATACATGACTATAACCAAAACCCATGGTAGTAGGAGCAGCAATAACAACATTGGATGATGAAATCTTAAATTATTCTTATTTTCTCTCAACAATTTTGGACATTGTGTTTTCCAATGACCATTTTTTTTTACAAGAAAACACATTCATCTTTATCAAGTTCAACCCTTCCTTGAGGTTTTCGTTTGTGAATAGAAGTAACAAAACAAGTGTGGGAGTGAAGAGTGTTCCTTTATTTGAAATTAAATTGGAGTGAGATTTGAGTTTGATTTTTTCTACAAATAATTTACTAACAACTCGATCAATATTGTGAACAACAATATGGTGTATTATATTGTCATGAAGCCCCTCAAAATCATCATGTAGAGCCATCAAAAGTTGAACGAAACATTGTTTTGCTCTTTAGTTAGTTTATGCATTGACAACTTTTAATAAAGCTGATTCCATATGTGTTAATTGGTCCCACAAATTACCCACGACCGAATAAAATTTCTAAATGGTTATTTATATTATTCAGTTTAAGGGTTCTAATATTCAAACATTATCAAACTTTCTTAACAGTATCATATTTTGCTATTCTACCTGAAAAACAAAATTATTGATCCAAATAAGGATTTTTTTTTAATTACTAACATTTCATGTTTCTAACTCTTTTGCAAACTTTGCTTCATCCTTTTTATATGTGGGCATAACAAAAGAACGAAACTTAAGATCCTTTTTCTTTTAGAAAAAAATTTCTTCATTATATAACTCTAAGAATAATTTTCTCTATTAAATTTGACACTTGGACACCGATAGATTGAAGGAAATCATCTTTATCATTGTCCTTATACATCTCTCTCCAAAAAGAGTGACCACATTGAAAAAGAAGGATTGTGATGGATAACTATACCTATTGTGTACGTTTTTGTACTAGAATCAAATATTGGGGTCATTTTGAAATTCACCAAACAAACATATTGGTGTGCGTGTGTGTAGCCTAGTGGTGAAACGTTTGAGTCTTGAAAGTGTGTTTCT
Source organism: Lathyrus tuberosus (assembly GCA_022829125.1). Classification (NCBI taxonomy): domain Eukaryota; kingdom Viridiplantae; phylum Streptophyta; class Magnoliopsida; order Fabales; family Fabaceae; genus Lathyrus; species Lathyrus tuberosus. Next base: position 3,680,513 of record JALAZF010000104.1, on the reverse strand, counting down.
CTCAAGGTTTTAGGTTCGAATCCTGTTAGGTACAAATTGCTTATTAAAAAAAAACAAACAAACATAATGGTGTAATACAAAATTAAAGGGGTATTTTTTTAATCTAAAGTTTAGAATAATATTTTAGAAAAATTATTAAATTTTATATTTTAAAGTGTTATTTTCATATATTCTAGAATAGAAAATTATTTAAAACATCAATGATATAGATTTTGTCTAGCGTTTATTTTTTAAATTTATGATAAATTTAATTGGTATAACGCCTATTGAAATGGTATTAATTTTTATTTTGAAAATAATAAACTATAATACTTTTTGTTAAGTAAAATTTATATATTTTTAAAGATTTAAAACGATTGACTTGGTGATCTTATCTTTAGATTGAGTATGTTGAAATTCTAGTTATAAAATGAGTATGCATATCAATATCATATCAAGTTTTAATTGAATGTGAATAAAATTATTTTAAACGACAATACACTTATATTAGTCAAACAAAACAAATCACGACCAAATATTTGTAAGCAGGGGTGTGTCAAAAAATACTTAAAATAAGAGAAAAATCAGTTAACGTTGTTATGGTTTTAAATTTTCCTAAGGACACAATTTAGATGCAATGCAAACTGTTTATGATAAATATATTGCTCTTCAAGTTTTTTTACTGACGTCAAGTATCGAATCAGCAATAGTTCATAATCTTTAAATTTAGTCTAATTTAATGGTTATTTAATATTTTTACTTAATTAATTATTATATTAGATTAAATTTAAAGACTTTGATTTAGAGTAAGGTAAAAAAATTTAATGGTCTTTTATATATATATACTAGCGTCCAAACGGGTACTCCCGTGCCCGTTTGTCCGTTTTTTTTAATGCGCACAGCAGAGAAAAATAAACGCGTGTATATTATATATGAGGTGTTTATCGCACGTTACATTAAAAATAATATTTTTTAGACAACATATACGTGTGTATATCAATGTACTTATTAAATACAAATACATTTATTATTGGTGTATTTATTCAGATACATATTAAGTATTGTTTGCAATATATAAAATGCACGCATTAAATTTTGTTTGAATTCAGATAATCGCATTGTGACATGACTTTATTCAACCAGTTTTTTCACGCATTAAGTTTTGTATTTATATATTGTTATAGATTGTTCAAAACCATAAAAAGATTTAGATAGAATAAAAACAAAAATCTTTCTCACATATTTTAAAACAAATAAACATAAACATTTTATAGTGTTTTTGACATATATTCTATTAAAAATAATATTACTTAGACACAATTATTTAAAAATAAAAATATAATGATACATATTAAATTTCAATATGTTTTAGTAATGTATTAATGAAGATCCATTTATGGATCAACACTAAAAAAAATATCTTCAGACCAATTTAACAATGCAAATATCAACTTAAAATTAATTTAACACTCTAAAGAGTAGAATGTGAAAATTAAAATTTATCAATAAATTAAATGTTACATAAAATAATATTATTTACATGAATAAAAAAAATAAAAATAAGAAGAAAACGAATATACGTTAAATTTTTAATAATATCACACTGTGGAAATCATACAAATTATAAATGAATATAAAATAACAACAATTTATATTCACATATTTCACAATAAAAGACATTAATAATGTTACTATTATTTTTCATGCCCGATGTTGTGTTCAATAAAAAAAACCATATTTAGAAAAGAAAACAATGTGGTAGTTGTTATTTATTTTTGTAACTTATAAAGTATGTTTATACATTACAATTAAGTGTATAACATGTGTACCCGTTTCTTATAACTTTTCTGTGGACGTTGCCACTAATACGTGTTCCCTCTCTCTCTTTTTCTCACTTTCTCTTCGTCTTTCTAACTCTTTTTTTATATTACTCATCAGTCTCTCTACCTCTCTAACTTTTTCTCTATACATCTCAATCTCCTTTGCACATGGCATTCATTTGTTCCCCTTTCCTTGTTTTGTTAAGTTGTTCTTTCTAAATTTGCATAATACATTGTCCATGGCTGCAAACAATGTAGTTAATAATTGGTTATCATTAAAAGAAAAATCATGATGAAAACATAAACACAAATACCTTCAATCTTTAAACAATATTCAACCCTTAATATCATTTATAGCCTTAGACTTGACATTATACCAAAAAAAAAAAAAAAACTCTAAAGCCTATATTTAACATTATCTGATACAAACTGTAGTTTTGTTTGTGAATGTGAGTCTTATAGATGGCAAGATTAGAGATTAATCTCAATAACAACCTACACAATATATAAAAAATATATAATTCAATGTACTAAAATTATAACCATTGAAATAATTTATCTAATGGAAGATACTCATCATCAAATTTTAAAATATAATACTTACAATAAATTAATTAAAAAGTACAAATTAGAAAATAATAATTAAATTTTGTTAAAAATTATGTTTATCGATCTCTTTTCTATGTTAAAAATATGAGTTTTCTTTGTTAAAAAATTAAGGTATAAATGTTCGGATTCAGGACTATGAAAAAAGATTGCAAAAATTATCCTTATGTCATGAGTGCGAGTGTGTGGAACATTAGTAATGAAAAAAAAATCAAAGCATGAAATGATAACTGGTTGGAAACATGAAGAGATATCTTGGAGCACCAAATTTTAAAAAATTAATTAAAATAGTCATTCTTATTTGATCATAGAAATTAGGGCGCTCCTTTTTTTTCTTTCCTAAGAGATTATGATTCATTTTTCTTTTACAATGGAAAGAAAAATTAAAGTATTAGAAATTTAAAAAAATCCAATAATCTCAATTTTCAAACCCTAATTTCAGATATGGATTTGTGTAAAAAGAACAAAACAGTAAATGAAAATAAATAAAAAAAGCAAATCAAAAAATTAGATTGAAGAATCTAAATACCCTAATAATCGACCGTAACAGAAATCATTGTGTGATTCGCAATCCATATTATGTTATCTGCAAATTGTAGGTTTCTCTTTTCTACCATCATCATGAACATTGTCTGGATTCTAATTTTCCTCAGACAGTCTCCCTTCTTCTCCATTTTTTATTTCTATGGACATCATCTTTTTTCCTTTGTCTATCATCATTTTGTTTGCTGTATTAAATGCTCTCTGGCTTTTGTCGAGTGAGTTTCCTGTGCAGTTGTTTGTGCAAAAAAAAATTAATCTCATTACAAATAAAGGGTACATTATGAACTAACTTAGAGGGTGAGATAGTGAATCAATGCTTTCAGGCAAATAGTTTTAATCAACCTTGTCTTTAAGTATGGCCAAGCAAAATCAGAGAATAAGTTACTGCATAACCAGAGAAGGAGTTAGGTTGAATATGTTTTTTGAATGAGAGAATTTAATTTGTATAACTTAATAAACCTAATGAGTTAAAAATGAAAGACATAAATTATAAGGAGAAGCTATTTAAATGTAGTTTTTAATTGGAAGTTAAAGTCAGTTTTCTTTTCAAATAACTAATTACTTTTAGTTATCTATAATTTAAATAAAATGGAGGGAGTAGTTAATTTTTATTTGTGTAACTTCTAAGTAGTTTTGAAGGGTAAAAAAGGAAAGAAAATAGGCTACACCAAAAAGATGTTTTGCCTTTATATATATATATATATATATATATATATATATATATATATATATATATATATATATATATATATATATATATATATATATTGTTATGTGGTGGAACCATTAGTGAACGATGAAATAGAGTTTGTTACGCTAAATTTGAGCTTCCGATGCGGTGAAGATTTAATTGACTTACAAGATTAACACTCCACGTCCAAGTCAGTAAGAGAATGAAAAGTGATGTGGAGTGAAAATGGATTTAAATACTTGAGAATGATGTGTTTTTCTACTTAAATAGTGAGAATCATTTATCAACATAAAGTGTGGATCTCGGTCTGTATTTAGATTAATTTGGGCTGTCAACAAAACTCTTGAATGTGGAATTACCTACTTTAAAGAAAATAGAGGTCTATTTGTTCTACGTGCTTCACTACATTTGCTTTTATAGGCCTTTCGTCTTGGGACTTGTGGGTGGTCCAAAACAGTTGTCCAACAAGCTCTTGTCTCTACTTTGTAGGACTAGGGTTTACCATACATGTTTTAGTTCGACTGCATGGTCCGGGGAGGTGAAAGTCTTTGATGACGTGTGTCCCTACGCTTGTCAGTGATGATAATGTTTCCTCTTTTTTATAGTACTTGAGTGCTTTGAATAATTTTTGATGAAATTTCAACTGTAGGTTGTGCCTTGTGGATCGTATGATCTTTGATGGATGAGGCACATATAAGAGGTTCATGAAACATCATTTTTCCTTTTTTATGTCATTAGTGAACTACAAAATAACTCATTTTCGCCTTTCTTTGCCATTCTTTCTCGCGAATTTCCTGTTATAGTGATTGGTTAAACTCATATGTGATCTTCCCTCTTTGGCACTTGACATGCTTGGACAATAGATCCAATTTTATTAAGATAAAGTTAATGTCTTCTTTTTATTTTGTCTCTTTTATAGGGTTTCTTGGGTAGTGAACTTTTGATACTTCTGCTTCTTCTCTAAGATATTTATTATGTTGTAGAGACCTTATGACATGAGTGTTTGAGTTTGAACTTGCTTGTTTGCCATATACGGCTCGTACTAGTCTCATTTCCACATATTTTCTTACTATGGAGATTGCGCTAATGTTGAATGCTAAATATGAATTAATATGGATAATCATTCTTGGCATTTTTCTACTCTTTAATTGTGTTTCAATTGAATTATTTCATGAATTTGTGTGAATCTTCAAAATAATTGCATATACCTTTGAACTTCTTGATTTGTGTGTTATTGTGTAGGAATTAAGCTTGATCATCATGAAAAAAGACACAAAAGAATGGAAAAGAAAGCCAAAGAAAAGATGTTGATGTCAGGGGTCGGTTCGCGAGTTGTTAGTGAAGTGATGGCGAACTCGCAATGTGAGCACAAAGATGAATTGAAAGTGAGCCAGAAAAAAAGATGGCAGTAGCTTTTGGCCTCAGTGGACGCAGTGCGAGGACTGGGCGAGATAGCTCGCAGTGCGAGCTCAGATATTTCTGAGGGGTGGTTTAACTGTTCCAGAGACACTTGAAGTGCCTAAAAAGGGAGCTCGCTGTGCGAGCTAGTGCAGAATTTGGGAGATATTTATGTACTTTTATTACTTTTGGACATATTCTTTTCACATTCTTAGAAACTCTTAGACAAAATATTTCCTTGGAGCACAAAACCCTAAGTTCTTCATTTCTTTATCAAGAAGTGATCTTTATCAAATAGAAGTTGGATTCACATCTATTATCGATTCTTCATTGTGGATGCACATTCATCTTCTATCATTCCTTGTGAAGCAAGCTACCATGGTGGTGGGTAGCTAAATCCTTTGTATCAAGGGTAGATGTAGTCTTCCTTGATCTTGTTAGTATTTTCTTTAATCTTCTGTATGTGAACAAGTTAATGATTAATATATGGTGAATATCTTTGTTCTTTGTGATATATCTTTGTTTTGAATCACTCTAGATATAGATTTTGCAAAACTTGATCTAAGATATTCATATATCAATGAACAAACTCTAGACATAGATTTGTGAGATGATATTTGCTTTGTATCAATCTTAAAGATTATTTTTTTGATTTTTAGCATGAGACATCATCTAGTGATGGATACAATAATACTCACAAAACCGCTCTAGACGTAAATGGTATTGAGAGGGTACGTGATTATATTAATCGGAAACAAATTCACATGCTTGATTAATCGAATATATGCAAGTTAGGTTGATGAAATATATTCTTGATATGCTTTGTTAAATAAACATCTTTCAACTTTACTCTTTGCTACTAAAACTTGTGAAAACTATGATACCAAACAAAACACCTTTGAAAACCCTACTCAAAACTCTTTGAACTATAGAACGACAAGTGATATCAGAACAATCCTTGTGGATACGATAAAACATCTTTCACCACCTTATATACTTTCAACAACTAACTAGTCTTTGGATGGCGAAAAAGGATATCTCGACCGAATGGGTGGACCGAGAAACATTGGATAATGTCTCCGCTTTTGCTAGCAAGGGCACTATAGATCACACTTTTACTGAAGTGGAGTTTTCCTTTGATTGGAGGGAGGGTGTTTCCACTATATGAAGGCAAGAGGATATGTAACAATTGTGACAGGTGTGTCATTCCCCTCCATGAGTGCTTATTTTTCTTTTCGGGTTTCTTCTTTTTCATACAACGACTTCGAGATTAATGTCATGAATGACTAGATGATCGCCCTTTCACAACTGCATCCAGTGAGTTGGGTGTTTCTCAAGGCTTTCCATATTGGTATGAATATAAAGGGGTAAGTTTGCCATTTCTCTTTTCTTCCACCTCTTCAAGTGATATCAGAACAATCCCTGTGGAGATGATAAAACAACTTTCACCACCTTATATGTATTCAAAAAAATGGCACCGTTGCCGGGCATTGTTGATTGATATTGCAAGCATTGCAATAGTTTATATTGTTTTAAGCTTTTTATTGTTATCTCTTACCTCAGTTAATACTCCTTGTGCTTGTTAATTTGTTTGGTTAGTGTTTCAGATATCTGTTTATGCAAGGAAGTGTGCCTGCAAACCAACTTCTATTTGATCCAGAGATTGATAGAACTGTGCGGAGACTCAAAAGCAAAACCAGAAGGCGAAGGAAACTAGCTAAAGAAAGAAGGGATCATGAAGGAGATTCTCCAAGTAATCCACCAACTACCCTCATTGTTATGCTAATCATGGCAGAAGTACCACCTTCACCACCTCCCAGAGGTCCATGCACTAATAGTCCGCGACACAATGCTCAGTTTGCTCGTAATACAAACAATGGAAGGCACGCAGAGATGTAAATAAGAATTCTTCAACTCTTATATTCAAATCCCTTTATCAGGCTAGATCACGATGACTTGTTCACTCATCTTACGAATTTTTAGGAAATTATATGTTTTGCATATTATTATGCAATCTTGATTTAGTTGTTATTTCTCACCCTTTTGCTGTGGTTTATTGCTCTATGAGGCAATTGCAGATTTGTATTCTTGGAGGCTTTTGTGAAGATTAGCCCTCCGTTCTTTTGTCGGTCTTGGTGTCTACTCTGATACGTAGCACGGGAGTCGGGGAATGATTATGTTATATGTATACCTTTGTTTGATTTATTTTGTATTACTTTGGTATGTCTATTTTGACGTTAGAAAATAATTTATTTATAAAACAAGTCAGTTATGGATCTTTCCGCTTTATTCCATAATTGAACTTCATTTTGTTGGGAAAAGTTGCCCTTTTTGGTTTACTCCATTTTGTGTTATGTATCAAATAAATGAGCAGGGATTGTGTTTTCTTTCTTTAAGTGTGACATCCCTGTTTTCTGTCGGAAAAATAAATTTTTATTTACTATGATTTATATTTGTATTATTTATTCGCGATGGTAATTGAGGTGTTACATTAGTGGTATCAGAGCAGGTCGGTCCGTCCGGCCAAGTTGTTGAGTCAGTTGGTGTGATAGTTGAATACTGTCGTTGTTGTTTGTCCCTTAGTACGTGATATGTGTGTGAAACACTGTCAGTACTTTCTAGTTTTCTAATCCTTTGTTTTCAGGATTGAGAATGAGATAAGTGGGGGAGAAGCTGGTACTTCTCCAAGTTGCTTCAGGTGTAGAGCGTTGGCACAGTGTGTGGTGAATTGCAAGATAGTAAGTGTTGTTTGGATAGTATTGTTCCTGATTCTGGAGGGAATGCGGAGGTAAGGTTTATGTCGACTAAGGATTGGTGCCTTAGGTAGTTTTGTGCACAAGATGTAAGGAATGCTATTATAGTTTGGTAAAGATGGTTTATGCCCCATCATGATTGTCGGTTGTCTATTGATAAATTGAGGAACTGATCACCCTTAATCTCTTGTTGATAGTAGAGGGGAATTATGTTGGATGGAATAGACGTGTCTTTCCGGCTTTGATAGTGTGTGAAATGAATTATTTGGAATTAAGAAAATGGTTACAGATTGTTTTGTTGAGTCGATGAAGATTCTAATACCGGAAGATGAAATGGATTAGAGGTTTTGTATGTTGGTCAAGTTGGGAAGTCATTGATAGAGAGAATGATTGGGTTTTATTTAAGGACTGCTTCTCAGAGAGTAGAGATTGAACTTAATTGGGCGAAGGTGAATAGTTGAGGTTTATATCTGCTAAGTAAGTAGGAAACTTTTAGTAGATGGGAATAAGATGTTTGTTTTGTCTGTGATGGTAGTGTTCTGGAAATTGGCAGGAAGTCGCAGTGATGAGCCGTCAGTTGGGCATAATTTTCAGATGTGTTTTTGGATGGAACATTAAGGTGTTGTCTTAGAGAGCTCCAGTATTGTTGGTAACAAAAGGAAGGATAATAGAATGGAATAACAAGTATAATGGCATTGAGGCTATGGAAAGCAAACTTAGAGTTCTGGTGAGTTTGGAGTCTTTGGAGTTTTAAGGCACTAATAGAAATTGTGAGGAAACCCTGGTGGGCGGATGTAACATCGCGTTTGAGAATTCTTTTTGGTTGGTTGTTGATGCAAGTTGGAATTTGCGGAATTGGACGGTCAGGAGAAGAAATTGTGTATGGATTACTAACAGTTGAATAAGGTAATGATTAAGAATAAGTGTCCACTTTCATGAACAGATGACCGGAATGGTTTGGTTGAGTTTGAGTGAAGTTGCAATTGTTTGGAATGTTTGATAAGAGTGATGATTGTGTGAGTTGAGGCTTTGATTGATTTGATGTGATTGGTTATGTTTGTTATCATCGGGGTAGGCTGTTATTTACTCGTTTAAGCTTGTGTGTGAGTAACCAGTTACCCAGTGGAAAGTTTTGCGAAAGCTTCAAGGATTTATATCTTTTGGATTTTGGTTGGGAACTACAACGTACAGTGATGGTATTCAGTGTTAGTAATGCGTCTCTAATGTTTATGGAGTAGAGGGATCGTATCTTCCATATTTAATTGGATAAGTTTGTAGTGGTTTTGATTAAGGATTTTCGGATCTGTTATAAACTTAGAGGAAGAACAAGTAAAGTGTTTGAGATTTGAATTACAAGTGTTGAAAAGAGGCGAAGTTTTATGCTAAGTTATTCGAGTGAGAATTTTGGTTAAAAAGGGTTAGTTTTCTCGGAGATGTTATTTCAGAGGAAAGTATTGTTGTGGATCCATCAGAAGTAGATGTAGTTCTACATAAGAGGCTCCGAGGTTGGTTAAGGAAATTAGAAACTTTTGGACTTGGTTGGTTGTTATTGCAGGTTATGGAAGACTTTGTTAAATTTGTACTTCTGGTATCTCAGTTGACTTGCAAAGGGTAAGTCGTTTATTTTGGATGTTCGTTGTGAGTGAGCTTCAGAGAGTTGAAGTAGAAGTTGTCTACGGTTTCAGTTTTGATTTTGTGTGATCCTAATAAACCGGTTGTGGGGTATTGCAATGTGTCTTTGATGAGTCTGGTCAGGGTGCTAATGCAAGAGGGTAAAGTTGTGGCTTATGCTTTACGACAATTGAGGATTCATAAAAGGATCTATACTATCTTGGATTTGGAATTGGTTGCGGTGGTATTGTGTTGGAATATTTGGAGGTATCATCCTTATGGTGCTAGGTTTGAAGTGTTTGGTAATCGCAAGAATACTGAGTACTTGTTTGGCCTAAAGGAAGAGAGTATGAGACAACGAGAATGGTTAGAATCTGTGATGAGTTAAGTCGGAAGTTGTTACGCATGTCTGTTTTGATGGTCAGGGAATTAAAATTTTTGAGCAGTTCAGAGACTTGTGTATGGTGTGTGAGGTAACACATTAGAGCGTGAGGTTGGGTATATTAAAGTGAACAGTGATTTTTGGCAGATATGAGGGAGAGTTAGACTTTGGACGTGAGATTGGTAGACTCGATAGTTTCGAGTAATCAGAGTGTGCAGCGGAAGCGTAATGTGGTACATTTTGTATTTGCGTGTAGGAATGGTAAGACTATTGGATGTTTCAGAATGGACGTGTTAAGTGGAAGGATTCAATATTCTTCATGGGTTACTCTGTAGATGGATGTTTTGGTTGTATGTTCGATTAAGGAATCGTAGCATTATTATAGAATTGTTGTGGGACAAGGATGTTTGGTATTCTGGTTTTGTAGAGGTTGTTGAAACGATGTTGGGTCGTGGAACTTTAGGTTCTTGTTCTTGTTGTGGCCTCGTTTCCATCGTGATGGTTCGAGTGCGCGTGGCTAATTCCTTGTGGGGGGATTAGAGGAGTGTTACTACGGTGAGGGTAACGATCTTGTTGTGTTTCAAATCAAGAGTGAACCTGTGTGTGTTCGTAACTTGGTTGTCTTTGCGTCATAGGTTGGTCGTCAAGTGCATTGTATGGGCTTTGCCTCTTGTCCTTGTAGTTATCGTCGTTGTCGTGTCGTTTTGTAGTGTTGTTAGCAAGGTGGTTTGTCAGTTGTGTTACTCGTGGTGTTGCCTTTTGTTGGCATGTTGGGTTGTTAGTTGGATATGAGAGTTGTATCTGGAGTTGTTCGTATCGGTTATATTTTCGAGGACGAAAATGTCTAAGTGGGGGAGAGTTGTAACGCCCCGGTTTTGTCTTATTTATTTAATTGAGTCGTTTTGATTATTTTATTATTATATTATTTTATTTCTGACTTTTATTTGAAAATATATTATTTTTCATCGCTGGTTATGTTTTATCGCGTTTTGAGAGCGTTTGCGAGATGTTTCAGTTGAGGGGTAAAATAGTCTTTTAGAGGATTAGATATTTATATAAATAGAAAGTGGAGAGAAAAAGAGAGAAAAGAAAAAGAAGAGAAAGAAAAGAGAAGAGAAGAGAAAAGGGAGGAAAGAAAGGGAAAAGAGGAAAAGTCGAGGAAACTCCGTTTCGAGCGCGATTAATCGGGTAAGGGTGAGAAGTTTCAATTATATCTTGCTTGTGTATGTATATGTGTTGTTTGTTGTGATTGTTTTGGTTGTTTCTCAACCTTTTTCTTATCGATTAAATTTAGGAGCGATTGATAGAAATCGATGTTTTCACGGATGAAAATTGATATAAATTGCTTTGTATGATCACACTATGTTTATGATCGATCACTGGTATTTGTTTTGCTGTTGGAATTGATTTGGGATGAAAAATGGGATTTTTGGGGGTTTTGGAACTATAGAACCCGCAGCAGGAAATTCTGGGTCTGGTGCGATTCGCCAGGCGAATTAGGTCTCGCCACTAGATCGCCAGGCGAAGTGCTGGCGAAGGGGATTCGCCAGGCGAAATCGGGAAAACAGAAATGGGGTAGCTTCTGTAACTTTTGGGGTTTTCAAATTTTTTGGTTCGCCACTAGTTCGCCAGGCGAAGTGCTGGCGAATGGGGATCCGCCAGGCGAAATCCTAAGTCGCCAGGCGAATCTGGCTGTTTCTCAATAAATTCTTTTCTTTGAAAATTCATAACTTTTGATCCGTAAGTCGGATTGGGGGGTGGTTGGGTGCGTTAGAAAGCTTATGAAATGTTCTTTCTTATTAAAATGGTTTTGAGATTGTTGGCCAATTAAATTATGTCGAAAATTTGAAATAGTGTCGTTTTGTAGACTTTTGCCGTTTTAATTGTGTGTAATTGATGTGTTTCATGCAATGTGCTTGTGATATGGATATGGTATGACTTGTGTGCTGTTGTATGATGTAAATACATGTGTTTAGATGGTGTGATGATGGTTCATGTCCGTATGGAAAATAAATGTGTTGTTTTGGGTTTGATTTCAATGTGTGATATTGTATGTTGTTATGATGTGTGTGGGTAGTATCTGATATGCGAATCCCTTGTGTAAAGAATTGTGATGATATGATTGTGGTGGTTTGTGGCTTATGATGAAGTGAATTATTTATGTGAAACTTCAATGTATGTTGTTGGTGGCCTTTATGGTTTGAAATGCATTGTTTGAATTGATTTGCAATGCATGAATGTGATGATGTTGATTAATTCATATGGTTGAATTGTGAAGATGTATTTGTTTGTCATGAGTCCTTGTATGCCAAGCATCATGATATGCATCTTGTAATGTCGTGTGCCCATGTGGGGTGTGAGCGACGGTTTGGTTCCAGAGGGAATCCGTTATAATGTCGTGTGCCCGTGTGGGGTGTGAGCGATGATTATAGACGATCGTATGCCCATGTGGGGTGTGAGCGATCGGGTCGTGTGCCCGTGTGGGGTGTGAGCGATCCATAAACGTCGTGTGCCCATGTGGGGTGTGAGCGACGGGGAACATCGTATGCCCGACGGGGAGTTACATTAAGTAACAAGCGATGATTCCAGCAGAGTTCCTGAGTGAACTAGTGATGAGAAATGATGGATGGATGGTACCGCATATGCATTGCATAGAGTCGTTTTGTCGGTCTCTGTGCATTTGCATAAATCATGAATGGATTGATTGAGTATGTGTTGAGAATTATGTTTAACATGGTGAATTGGTATGCATATGTGATAAATGCATTGGTGGTGGATAACATGTTTTGTACATAGATATATGCTATGTGATGTGGTGGTGTGTTTCCATATGTTATGACTTGGTATGCCTTATGTGCAAATATGTGAGTATGATTGGATAATTGATATATGTTATGTTGTTGGATTAGTAGGAATATGTTATGTATATGTGGCGTGCTATATGTATTGGTATGTGATGCTTGTGGTGAGAATAACTATGTATGTGAATTATATGTTTTGCATATTATTATGCAATCTTGATTTAGTTGTTATTTCTCACCCTTCTGCTGTGGTTTATTGCTCTATGAGGCAATTGCAGATTTGTATTCTTGGAGGCTTTTGTGAAGATTAGCCCTCCGTTCTTTTGTCAGTCTTGGTGTCTGCTCTGATACGTAGCACGGGAGTCGGGGAATGATTATGTTATATGTATACCTTTGTTAGATTTATTTTGTATTACTTTGGTATGTCTATTTTGACGTTAGAAAATAATTTATTTGTAAAACAAGTCATTTATGGATCTTTCCGCTTTATTCCATAATTGAACTTCATTTTGTTGGAAAAAGTTGCCCTTTGTGGTTTACTCCATTTTGTGTTATGTATCAAATAAATGAGCAGGTATTGTGTTTTCTTTCTTTAAGTGTGACATCCCTGTTTTTTGTCGGAAAAATAAATTTTTATTTACTCTGATTTATATTTGTATTATTTATTCGCGATGGGAATTAAGGTGTTACATTAGTGGTATCAGAGCAGGTCGGTCCGTCTGGCCAAGTTGTTGAGTCAGTTGGTGTGACAGTTGAATACTGTCGTTGTTGTTTGTCCCTTAGTACGTGATATGTGTGTGAAACACTGTCAGTACTTTCTAGTTTTCTAATCCTTTGTTTTCAGGATTGAGAATGATATAAGTGGGGGAGAAGCTGGTACTTCTCCAAGTTGCTTCAGGTGTAGAGCGTTGGCTCGGTGTGTGGGGAATTGCAAGATAGTAAGTGTTGTTTGGAAAGTATTATTCCTGATTCCGAAGGGAATGCGGATGTAAGGTTTATGTCGACTGAGGATTGGTGCCTTAGGTAGTTTTGTGCACAAGATGTAAGGAATGCTATTATAGTTTGGTAAAGATGGTTTATGCCCCATCATGATTGTCGGCTGTCTATTGACAAATTGAGGAACTGATCACCCTTAATCTCTTGTTGATAGTAGACGGGAATTATGTTGGATGGAATAGACGTGTCTTTCCGGCTTTGATAGTGTGTGAAATGAATTATTTGGAATTAAGAAAATGGTTACAGATTGTTTTGTTGAGTCAATGAAGATTCTAATACCGGAAGATGAAATGGATTAGAGGTTTTGTATGTTGGTCAAGTTGGGAAGTCATTGAGAGAGAGAATGATTGGGTTTTATTTAAGGACTGCTTCTCAGAGTGTAGAGATTGAACTTAATTGGGCGAAGGTGAATAGTTGAGGTTTATATCTGCTAAGTAAGTAGGAAACTTTTAGTAGATGGGAATAAGATGTTTGTTTTGTCTGTGAAGGTAGTGTTCTGGAAATTGGCAGGAAGTCGCAGTGATGGGCCGTCAGTTGGGCATAGTTTTCAGATGTGTTTTTGGATGGAACATTAAGGTGTTGTCTTAGAGAGCTCCAGTATTGTTGGTAACAAAAGGAAGGATGATAGAATGGAATAACAAGTATAATGGCATTGAGGCTATGGAAAGCAAACTTAGAGTTCTGGTGAGTTTGGAGTCTTTGGAGTTTTAAGGCATTAATAGAAATTGTGAGGAAACCCTGGTGGGCGGATGTAACATCGCGTTTGAGAATTCTTTTTGGTTGGCTGTTGATGCAAGTTGGAATTTGCGGAATTGGACGGTCAGGAGAAGAAATTGTGTATGGATTACTAACAGTTGAATAAGGTAATGATTGAGAATCAGTGTCCACTTTCATGAACAGATGACTGGAATGGTTTGGTTGAGTTTGAGTGAAGTTGCAATTGTTTGGAATGTTTGATAAGAGTGGTGATTGTGTGAGTTAAGGCTTTGATCGATTTGATGTGATTGGTTATGTTTGTTATCATCGGGGTAGGCTGTTATTTACTCGGTTAAGCTTGTGTGTGAGTAACCAGTTACCCAGTGGAAAGTTTTGCGAAAGCTTTAAGGATTTATATCTTTTGGATTTTGGTTGGGAACTACAATGTACAGTGATGGTATTCAGTGTTAGTAATGCGTCTCTAATGTTTATGGAGTAGAGGGATCGTATCTTCCATATTTAATTGGATAAGTTTGTAGTGGTTTTGATTGAGGATTTTCGGATCTGTTATAAACTTAGAGGAAGAACAAGTAAAGTGTTTGAGATTTGAATTACAAGTGTTGAAAAGAGACGAAGTTTTATCTAAGTTATTCGAGTGAGAATTTTGGTTTAAAAGGGTTAGTTTTCTCGGAGATGTTATTTCAGAGGAGAGTATTGTTGTGGATCCATCAGAAGTAGATGTAGTTCTACATAAGAGGCTCCGAGGTTGGTTAAGGAGATTAGAAACTTTTGGACTCGGTTGGTTGTTATTGCAGGTTATGGAAGACTTTGTTAAATTCGTACTTCTGGTATCTCAGTTGACTTGCAAAGGGTAAGTCGTTTATTTTGGATGTTCGTTGTGAGTGAGCTTCAGAGAGTTGAAGTAGAAGTTGTCTACGGTTTCAGTTTTGATTTTGTGTGATCCTAATAAACCGGTTGTGGGGTATTGCAATGTGTCTTTGATGAGTTTGGTCAGGGTGCTAATGCAAGAGGGTAAAGTTGTGGCTTATGCTTTACGACAATTGAGGATTCATAAAAGGATCTATACTATCTTGGATTTGGAATTGGTTGCGGTGGTATTGTGTTGGAATATTTGGAGGTATCATCCTTATGGTGCTAGGTTCGAAGTGTTTGGTAATCGCAAGAATACTGAGTACTTGTTTGGTCTGAAGGAAGAGAGTATGAGACAACGAGAATGGTTAGAATCCGTGATGAGTTAAGTCGGAAGTTGTTATGCATGTCTGTTTTGATGGTCAAGGAATTAAAATTTTTGAGGAGTTCAGAGACTTGTGTATGGTGCGTGAGGTAACACATTAGAGCGTGAGGTTGGGTATATTGAAGTGAATAGTGATTTTTGGCAGATATGAGGGAGAGTTAGACTTTGGACATGAGATTGGTAGACTGGATAGTTTCGAGTAATCAGAGTGTGCAGCGGAAGCGTAATGTGGTACATTTTGTATTTGCGTGTAGGAATGGTAAGACTATTGGATGTTTCAGAATGGACGTGTTAAGTGGAAGGTTTCAATATTCTTCATGGGTTACTCTGTAGATGGATGTTTTGGTTGTATGTTCGATTAAGGAATCGTAGCATTATTGTAGTATTGTTGCGGGACAAGGATGTTTGGTATTCTGGTTTTGTAGAGGTTGTTGAAACGATGTTGGGTCATGGAACTTTAGGTTCTTGTTCTTGTTGTGGCCTCGTTTCCATCGTGATGGTTCGAGTGCGCGTGGCTAATTCCTTGTGGGGGATTAGAGGAGTGTTACTACGGTGAGGGTAACGATCTTGTTGTGTTTCAGTTCAAGAGTGAACCTGTGTGTGTTCGTAACTTGGTTGTCTTTGCGTCGTAGGTTGGTCGTCAAGTGCATTGTATGGGCTTTGCCTCTTGTCGTTGTAGTTGTCGTCGTTGTCCTGTCGTTTTGTAGTGTTGTTAGCAAGGTGGTTTGTCAGTTGTGTTACTCGTGGTGTTGCCTTTTGTTGGCATGTCGGGTTGTTAGTTGGATATGAGAGTCGTATCTGGAGTTGTTCGTATCGGTTATATTTTCGAGGACGAAAATGTCTAAGTGGGGGAGAGTTGTAACGCCCCGATTTTGTCTTATTTATTTAATTGAGTCATTTTGATTATTTTATTATTATATTATTTTATTTATGACTTTTATTTGAAAATATATTATTTTTCATCGCTGGTTATGTTTTATCGCGTTTTGAGAGCGTTTGCGAGATGTTTGAGTTGAGGGGTAAAATAGTCTTTTAGAGGATTAGATATTTATATAAATAGAAAGTGGAGAGAAAAAGAGAGAAAAGAAAAAGAAGAGAAAGAAAAGAGAAGAGAAGAGAAAAGGGAGGAAAGAAAGGGAGAAGAGGAAAAGTCAAGGAAACTCTGTTTCGAGCGCGATTAATCGGGTAAGGGTGAGAAGTTTCAATTATATCTTGCTTGTGTATGTATATGTGTTGTATGTATATTTAGGAGCGATTGATAGAAATCGATGTTTTCACGGATGAAAATTGATATAAATTGCTTTGTATGATTACACTATGTTTATGATCGATCACTGGTATTTGTTTTGCTGTTGGAATTGATTTGGGATGAAAAATGGGATTTTTAGGGGGTTTTGGAACTATAGAACCCGCAGCAGGAAATTCTGGGTCTGGTGCGATTCGCCAGGCGAATTGGGAATTCGCCAGGCGAATTAGGTCTCGCCACTAGGTCGCCAGGCTAAGTGCTGGCGAAGGGGATTCGCCAGGCGAAATCGTAAGTCGCCAGGCGAAATCGGGAAAACAGAAATGGGGTAGCTTCTGTAACTTTTGGGGTTTTCAAATTTTGTGGTTCGCCACTAGTTCGCCAGGCGAAGTGCTGGCGAATGGGGATCCGCCAGGCGAAATCCTAAGTCGCCAGGCGAATCTGGCTGTTTCTCAATAAATTTTTTTCTTTGAAAATTCATAACTTTTGATCCGTAAGTCGGATTGGGGCGTGGTTAGGTGCGTTAGAAAGCTTATGAAATGTTCTTTCTTATTAAAATGGTTTTGAGATTGTTGGCTGATTAAATTATGTCGGGAATTTGAAATAGTGTCGTTTTGTCGACTTTTTCCGTTTAAATTGTGTGTAATTGATGTTTTTCATGCAATGTGCTTATGATATGGATATGGTATGACTTGTGTGTTGTTGTATGATGTAAATACATGTGTTTAGATGGTGTGATAATGGTTTGTGGCCGTATGGAAAATAAATGTGTTGTTTTGGGTATGATTTCAATGTGTGATATTGTATGTTGTTATGATGTGTGTGGGTAGTATCTGATATGCGAATCCCTTGTGTAAAGAATTGTGATGATATGATTGTGGCGGTTTGTGGCTTATGATGAAGTGCATTGTTTATGTGAAATTTCAATGTATGTTTTTGGTGGCCTTTATGGTTTGAAATGCATTGTTTGAATTGATTTGCAATGCATGAATGTGATGATGTTGATTAATTCATATGGTTGAATTGTGAAGATGCATTTGTTTGTCATGAGTCCTTGTATGCCAAGCATCATGATATGCATCTTGTAATGTCGTGTGCCCATGTGGGGTGTGAGCGACGGTTTGGTTCCAGAGGGAATCCGCTATAACGTCGTGTGCCCGTGTGGGTGTGAGCGATGATTATAGACGATCGTGTGCCCGTGTAGGGTGTGAGCGATCGGGTCGTGTGCCCGTGTGGGGTGTGAGCGATCCATAAATGTCGTGTGCCCATGTGGGGTGTGAGCGACGGGGAACATCGTATGCCCGACGGGGAGTTACATTAAGTAACAAGCGATGATTCCAGCAGAGTTCTTGAGTGAACTAGTGATGAGAAATGATGGATGGATGGTACCGCATATGCATTGCATAGAGTCATTGTGTCGGTCTCTGTGCATTTGCATAAATCATGAATGGATTGATTGAGTATGTGTTGAGAATTATGTTTAACATGGTGAATTGGTATGCATATGTGATAAATGCATTGGTGGTGGATAACATGTTTTGTGCATAGATATATGCTATGTGATGTGGTGGTGTGTTTCCATATGTTATGACTTGGTATGCCTTATGTGCAAATATGTGAGTATGATTGGATAATTGATATATGTTATGTTGTTGGATTAGTAGGAATATGTTATTTATATGTGGCATGCTATATGTATTGGTATGTGATGCTTGTGGTGAGAATAACTATGTATGTGAATGATATGTTTTGCATATTATTATCCAATCTTGATTTAGTTGTTATTTCTCACCCTTCTGCTGTGGTTTATTACTCTATAAGGCAATTGCAGATTTGTAGTCTTGGAGGCTTTTGTGAAGATTAGCCCTCCGTTCTTTTGTCGGTCTTGGTGTCTGCTCTGATACGTAGCACGGCAGTCGGGGAACGATTATGTTATATGTATACCTTTGTTAGATTTATTTTGTATTACTTTGATATGTCTATTTTGACGTTAGAAAATAATTTATTTGTAAAACAAGTCAGCTATGGATCTTTCCACTTTATTCCATAATTGAACTTCATTTTGTTGGAAAAAGTTGCCCTTTGTGGTTTACTCCATTTTGTGTTATGTATCAAATAAATGAGCAGGGATTGTGTTTTCTTTCTTTAAGTGTGACATCCCTGTTTTCTGTCGGAAAAATAAATTTTTATTTACTCTGATTTATATTTGTATTATTTATTCGTGATGGGAATTGAGGTGTTACATTTTGCTTCCATAATTTCATTTATGATTGTTAGATGAATGTATGAATTATATTGTTGTTAGCATTGTTTTTCAGATGAGTGTAAATTGTCCCGTAGTTGCAAACACGTAAATTTCTTCATCCTTATTTTGAAGAGGAGTATTAGAGTGATTCAAATATGAGAATTTAGTTGTTAATTGAAAGCATTGCATGATATTTGTTTTAAGAACTAAATTCTTTATCATTGTTGATTCTAGGAAGTAATTAACATTGCTTGTGCGCATTCGTATGTTAAATTTGTACCGTTAATCCTTTCTTGGTTGAACTTTAAGCTTGAGCAAATCCTCTTATTTTCATGAGAGGCATACTTTGCTTGAGGACAAGCAAAGATCTAGTTGGGGAGAGTTTGTTGAATGCCAAATATGACTTAATTTGGATCATCTTTCTTGGCATTTTTTTACTTTTTAATCATGTTTCAATTGAATTATTTCAAGAATTTGTGTGACTCTTCAATATAATTGCATATACCTTTGGATTTCTTGATTTGTGTATTATTGTGTAGGAATTAGGCTTGATCATCATGAAAAAAGACACAAAATAATGGAAAAGAAAGCCAAAGAAAAGATGTTGATGTCAGGGGTCGCTGTGCTATATGCCAGCGAAGTGAAGGTGAGCTCGCAGTGCGAGCACAAAGATGAATTGAAAGCGAGCCAGGAAAAAAGATATAAGTAGCCTTTGGCCTCAGTGGACGCAGTGCGAGGACTGGGCAAGATAACTCGCAGTGCGAGCTCAGATATTTTTGAGGGGCGGTTTAACTGTTCCAGAGGCACTTGAAGTGCCAGTAAGCGAGCTAGTGCAGAATTTGGGAGATATTTATTTACTTTTATTACTTTTTGGGACATATTCTTTTCACATTCTTAGAAACTCTTAGACAAAATATTTCCTTGGAGCACAAAACCCTAAGTTCTTCATTTCTTTATCAAGAAGTGATCTTTATCAAATAGAAGTTGGATTCACATCCATTATCGATTCTTCATTGTGGATGCACATTCATCTTCTATTATTCCTTGTGAAGCAAGCTACCATGGTCGTGGGTAGCTAAATCCTTTGTATCAAGGGTAGATGTAGTCTTCCTTGATCTTGTTAGTATTTTCTTTAATCTTTTGTATGTGAACAAGTTAATGATTAATATATGGTGAATATCTTTGTTCTTTGTGATATATCTTTGTTTTGAATCACTCTAGATATAGATTTTACAAAACTTGATCTAAGATATTCATATATCAATGAACAAACTCTAGACATAGATTTGTGAGTTGATATTTGCTTTGTATCAATCTTAAAGATTATTTTTTTGATTTTTAACATGAGACATCGTCTAGTGATGGATACAATAATACTCACAAAACCGCTCTAGACATAAATGGTATTGAGAGGGTACGTGATTATATTAATCGGAAACAAATTCACATGCTTGATTAATCGAATATATGCAAGTTAGGTTGATGAAATATATTCTTGATATGCTTTGTTAAATAAACATCTTTCAACTTTACTCTTTGCTACTAAAACTTGTGAAAACTATGATACCAAACAAAACACCTTTGAAAACCCTACTCAAAACTCTTTGAACTATAGAACGACAAGTGATATCAGAACAATCCCTGTGGATACGATAAAACAACTTTCACCACCTTATATACTTTCAACAGCTAACTAGTCTTTGGATGGCGAAAAAGGATATCTCGACCGAATGGGTGGACCGAGAAACATTGGATAATGTCTCCGCTTTTGCTAGCAAGGGCACTATAGATTACACTTTTACTAAAGTGGAGTTTTCCTTTGACTTGAGGGAGGGTGTTTCCACTATATGAAGGCGAGAGGATATGTAACAATTGTGACAGGTGTGTCATTCCCCTCCATGAGTGCTTATTTTTCTTTTCGGGTTTCTTCTTTTTCATACAACGACTTCGAGATTAATGTCATGAATGACTAGATGATCGCCCTTTCATAACTGCATCCAGTGAGTTGGGTGTTTCTCAAGTTTTTCCATATTGGTATGAATATAAAGGGGTAAGTTGACCATTTCTCTTTTCTTCCACCTCTTCAAGACTCAAAACAACATGGCTAATTAGACATGTGCTCTAGGTCCGATTCATTTAAGGTAAACCACCAGATTCTTTGAGAGCGATTCTAATAGTGTAAATCATTTCAAAGATCATTTCTCCTTGGTTATTCCTGTCAATGAAGAAGATCTCACGAAGATATGCAAAATAGAATTGGGTTGTCATATGCGTGTTCAAATTTACCGTGCAAGTTCTGGTGTCAGAGTTATATCTTGACAGGGAACGATTCATTTAAGGTAAACCACCAGATTCTTTGAGAGCGATTCTAATAGTGTAAATCATTTTAAAGATCATTTCTCCTTGGTTATTCCTGTCAATGAAGAAGATCAAATGAAGATATGCAAAATAGAATTGGGTCGTCATATGCGTGTTCAGATTTACCATGCAAGTTCTGGTGTTAGAGTTATATCTTGAAGGGGAACGAGTCTTATTGTTATAAGGAGGATGATTTATCCTAAGAAGAGGTATATCTGATGAGGCATCTGGTGGCCTTTATAAGGCCTTTGTTACGCCAGCAGTATTGTTCCTCTTGATGGATCATTAAGAAAGCTGCTGAAAAGGTTCATTGAGATCCGCTAGTTGGTGGATGCTAAAACTGAGGGGGAGAGGAAGGATATCTTTGGTAAGTGACTTAGAAATCTTACTCTTCTCGACTATTTTCTTGAATAAATCATCTTTCGATGTCTCTCTTATTGTTTATATAGATGCAATAAAGAGCGAGGAAGCAATGCAGAGGATGAAAAAGGATTTTTTTAGCTACATCTCTTCTGGCGGAAGCTTTAAAAACTATGCTTACTAGGTGATATTCTACTTTGGGTACTTATATCGGAACGATTGTTAGAACCTTGCCTCCTCTAGCACAAGTGGAAGTTTGGGGTTTGCTTGCCCGAACTGTGGTGGACGACGGTCTATGCTCGTCGAAGTCTGATGGTGGGGGGAAGCCTGGCTCTCTCAACCTTGATCTTGAAGAACTTTGGGTAAAAAGGACCTCTTATCCAGTGTCCTTGGTTGAGGTTTGGTTAGGAGCATGTGTCGGCTACAACTAAGTTACCCCTTGTGTTGATATCTCATCTTAGACTAAGGACGCTCAGGGAGTTCCAGGCTATAATCTCTGAAAAGGATTATTCTTATTTCTCAAACAAATCGGAGGAAATTTTTCTATCGGTATTATCAGAGTTGGCGTATCTCACCTGCTAGGCATCATATGTGTTGGCCTTTGGAGCTTCCAAGCGAGGGAAAATCTTCCTAACTGGCCGTTTTCGAAAGGAGAATGTGATGCTCAAGGACTATCATTGCCTTACATTATTATTCTGAAATATTCCAAAATTAAGGAGTCTCAAGGTAATCTCATATTATATTACTTTATTATTTTTAACAATAGTTATCCACCCCTTACATTGTTTATCTTTGAGGTAAATACGGTTTAATTATTTCAAATGCTTGGAATGAAACAAAGTTTATTTTGAATCACAATTCTCAAAACTAATAGCTTTTATTAACATGTAAAACAATATATCCTTACAAGCACAAGTATATAACTATTTTTCTTTAACCAAGCAGGCTACCGGATACCATCAAAACAATGAGTCAAACTGGATTGACTTAAGGAACTGCTATGTCTCTGACTCAATGTTCTTCTCAATCTTATCAATACACTTCATGTTCATGCTACACATACATGGTGCCTCCCATGCCTTTATTCGAAACGGCTACACTACAAGATGTAAGCTTTCTCATACCAAATTTGATGGAATTTGTACTATAGATTTTACTAAATATTACTTATTATAATTTAACAATGGTATAACTCATAATATGTTATTTATTGTTGTAGGATTTTCTTTTTGCAACTCTTGTCACACCTCACTAGGAATAACAAATCCTTTGTTGATAATCCTGTTTCATACAATAACAAATCGAATAAACTATAACCCCAACCAAACGACCTGTTACTAAATCCTTTGTTGATAATCCTGTTTCATACAATAACAAATCGAATAAACTTATCAAAAACATTAAGAAGGAAAATCTAATTCCAACGAACATCAATATTTAAGTCTTGTTTATGTTTTCAAATTCAGACAATGTCAATAGCATTTTTTGGTCCTAATGACAACTTTTTGTTATATCTATATCTTTTTTTGTTAGACAAAGGCAACTTATCTACAGAGGGGTGAATAGATCCCAAGTTAAAAAATTTCTTTACAAAAATCTATTTTGAAAAATTAGCGGCTAGCGGAAGTGACCCGGATCGAATCGTCTAAAACGAACCACTATCAAAAAGCTCGGATATGTGTATATGAAAACTAATAGATGATAATGATAAAATAATCAATCAATATGCTTTAATTACAGTCACTTGAAAGCAACTCAACAAGTAAAGCTATTTGCAATGATAACAAACACAAAAACTTAATTGAGACAAATTTTCCAACACCTTATGTGCAATCAATTTAGTTTAGAATTATGTAGGGTTTTATTGATTTGCAAATCAAACCACAATCAAATAGATTGTGATCAACTCAAAAAAACTTTTTCAAAGGTTATCAAAAGGTTTAACCAAACGTATTGATCGCATAATCGAAAAATTCAACAATTTGCAAATGAAAAATAAGATAGATAGATAGATAGATAGATAGAGAGAGAGAGAGAGAGAGAGAGAGAGAGAGAGAGAGAGAGAGAGTACACAAGGATTTGTTTAGGTAATTCCCCAATCGGCCTCACTATGGGTACGCCTGCCCTCAATTCGAATTCGAATTGAGATAGTGAAAATTAACCTTACTTTCCAAATGTAGTTTACAAGAGAAATGTAGCAATGCATCCCTACAAACTCTATGTTTAATGTTGATTATAACATTTTCTCTTCCCTTGGTCTGAGCTTGATCAAGTCACACAACAATACCAATTTGATTAACCATCTCACGCTACTCCTTTGCAAGAACCCCAGTTCTTCAAAGCCTTCACTCGATCGAATCCAAATTGTGAATTATTGTAACCCAAGATTTACCAATTTTATTCACTGTCTCACGCTACTCATTTGCAAGAACCCTCTGTTCTTCAAACCCTTCATTCAATGGAATCCAAATTGCATACTCTTGTTCAAAAGCTTCAAATTACCAATTGATCATGAAGGAAAACCACAACTTGGTTTTCTTATTTGAAACCCTCAAATATCTCAACCCGGTTTACAGTTCACCAACCTAAATTGGACGTTATCAACACTAAATCTAGATGACACCCAAACAATGAATTATTATGTATACTTTGTTTGTGTGTATGCATAGAATAAAGGTTGAAGATGATGAGAACTCTTTGGAACCAGTTCTGTTTATAATTTTTCTAAAAAATTACTTAGAAAGAATTTTATATATATATATATTTGCATGTACCGACCTATGTAAGTCATGTGTCGACTTATTTGATGTACGTACCGACATGTATAGGTCATGAATCGACCTGTATAGGTCATGTGTCGACCTATGCAGTCAGCACATTAAATAGAGGCTACAAACTTTAAAAATAGGGTAAATGAGCTGACTTGAAAATCGTATGTATCGACCTGTAGAGAAAGTTTCCTTTTATGTGTCGACCTATAATGTGTATATGTTGACACATAGTTATTTTCCACTTAAAAAACAGTTTTTGATGCATGAAACCTTTTCTTTGATGAATGAATCTTTTATAAACCTTTTCCAAAATGTTGTTATGCTTCCTAATGCTATGTTGCACATTTAGACTTAGAGGATACCGTCCAATATACATAAACGCTAAAGTATCCTAGTTTTGACATCATACAAAATACATCTAATTGAAAGTTGCACTCACATACTCTCCCTTTTTATGATGGAAAAACTTGAGACGATGTGTTTCATGTCTTCATGAAGGCTCCCCCTGAATGTATGCATCCCAATTTCATCTTGCAGATGCTTCTCCCCCTTTGACAACATTGAAAAGAGACAAGGAAATCCATGTTAAGTATATTATATCACACATTTAGTAATATAACACACACAAAGGTGTTTACAAATATAATATCGTCAATAAAACAACAGTCACATAGAATGATGAAAATATTGAAAATACCTAAACATAAATAACACCACTTAAAGCAATAATATAACATGGTTGCCACAAAGCATGCCAAATAAAATAAACACTAAACATGAAAGATGAAGGATACAATGCAATAAAAAGCTCTTGAGTTACTTCAAAAATGACACATTTATATGACATGTACTTTTGGTGCTCCCGAATGCTGCACATGCATGTACTATAGCAAGGCGAATATTTATATTTATCACCACTCAAACCAAAAACAGAAAATGTTACCATATCAATGACACACAACAAGAATTTTGTCAACATTATAACATATTTAATTCTGGAATATATAAATAACACCCACACATGCTTATACACAAAGAAGATATTTCAAGTATATAAGAAGAATAACATAAAGTCACTATAAGCATATAAATCGAAATACATCAATTTGAGATTTTTGGAAGTGAACAAATATGACATATTTTATACATCAAGCATATCAACATTTTGAACATAGATAACATGCAAAAGTAAAAATCTTACTTTCAAAAGGAGGAAATGGAACAATATTACCTTGCGTATGAAATGGTGAAGGATGCACTAGTATGTGATTGAACATCCAAGGAAAGTTAGAGCAAAAGTATATAAACTGCATGCAATAAATCATATTTAAGCAAGATTTGAGATATCAAGTATGCTCAATTCCCTTCGAATGTTGAAAAATGGTTCAGTCGCAAAAAGTTTTGTAAAAATATCTGCAAGTTGATTTTTCCTATCAACATGCTCGAATATGACGTCGCCTTTTTCAACATGGTCATGTAGAAAGTGGTGACGTATCTCAATATGTTTAGTGCGGGAGTGTAACACCAAAATTTTGGTTACATTAATATCACTAATGTTGTCGCACATAATAGGAATATGTTGTAGTTTAATGTCAAAATCAATTAGTTATTGTTTGAGCTACAATATTTGAGCACAACAACTACCGGCTGCGACGTATTCTGCCTTAGAGGTTGACAAAGCAACAAAAACATGTTTCTTTCTATACCAAATTACTAAGGATTTTGAAAACATGTGGCAAAGTCCACTAGTACTCTTCCTATCCGATTTGCAACCGGCAAAATCGAAATCGGTATAACCAACCAAATTACAACCGCTTCCCTTGGAATACCAAAGTCAATACTTAGAAGTACCATGAAGGTATCTAAGGATGTTCTTTGTAATACCCCATATTATTTAAATGCTCAATTGGATATCATATGAGATCAGATGAGTACCTATGTGCTCTATCTTTGGATAATTGGATTAATGGAATCCTCTAAGTACTTTAAGTATTGACATTTGGGATCAATAGAACAACTGGTGAGCTCTGAAGAGATCAATTATTTTATTAGTTCAAGAGAGAGTTTTATGGTAACTCAAACAATTGATCATTCGGTGTTAGACGATGAAATATCAATTGGAGATATTTTACCCTGTTGGATTATATTATATAATATTGGTATTATATATATATATATATATATATATATATATATATATATATATATATATATATATATATATTATAAGAAAAAGAAAAGGAAAAAAAATAGTAAAGAAGAAGAAAAGAGAAAGAAGAGAAGGAAGAGAGAAAGAAGAAGAGAAAAAGGGAAAGCTTGAGAAGAAGCTCATGGATCATCATCATCTTCTTCAACCTCCTCTTCGTTTATCAGGTGGGTTCTAGTTAGACACTCTAAGTTCTAGAAATATAAGTTTATAACTTAGGTTAGGTTTGAGAGAAAATGATTAAATGGATAAATCAATGAAATCTAACGGATGGAATTCGATATAAATTGCGTAGTATAATCGTAATATGCATATGATCATTTATGATGCTTGTTTTTGCTGTTTGGAAATGTTTTGGGTTGGAAAAGATGAATTTTGGGGCCTTGGAACCCTAAGAAACGCAGCAGAAAATTCTGCTTCTGGTGCGCACCGCCGGACGGCGCTTTGAGCGCCGGGCGACGCAAAGCGTGCGCCTATGCTCCGTCGGGCGATGGCCAAGGGGCGCAACGTGGAACGCTTCTGTAATTTTAAGTTTTTAGCAAGGGTCTTACGCCTCTACTTCGCCGGGCAAAGTAGAGGCGAAGGGACACCGCCGGGCGAAACCTTGACCGCCGGGCGCTCCTGGGAGTTTTCCAAATAAATTCTTTTCTTAAAAATTCATAACTTCCGAACCGTGGTTCCGATTTAAGGGTTCGTGGTACTGTTGGTTATGATGTGGGATTAATTATTTAGTGGAAAATGAATGAAAATTATGTTATGTGTTATGTCGAAATCAATATCTTTTGGATCGTGAATCCGATCTAGGCATAATTATAGCCGATGTAAAGTTGTGAAAATATCCTACGGGATAAAAGTGAAAAGTATTGATTTCGACACCCGATTAAATGAATCGGAAGGAACCCGAAAGTGATGTTTTATGTGGATTATGTTTGATATGTTATGCTATCTGTGTTTTATGATTGATGTTGTAATATGCTTGTCTAATATTTATGTTGAACATAATCGAGAGAATATGCATGCTTAAAATGAATTAGGAAGAGTGAGAAACCTTACCCCAAACAATGTTATGATCCTAGAGATGTAACTAGGTCTTGGTAAAGGTTTGAATGACAATGCTTAGACATCGATACTAGAAGAGTGTCTTTGTTAAGTAGTTGTTGGTGGTGGATTGTAATTCCTCAGGTTTTTTTTAGTCCATCCCTTAATAAATACTGTGACCCGTGTTGAAGAGCCCCTTGTGCGGGATGGCCGGGGAGAAGTATTTATTAAGTAAGTAACCGTGACCCGTGTCGAGATCCTCTTGTGTTGGATGGTCGGGGAGAAGTTACTTAGTGGTTGGTACCGTGACCCGTGTCGAGATCCTAGGGTGTAGGATGGGCGGGGAGAAGTGCCATTTGTAGATAACCGTGACCCGCGTTGAAGTGCTCCTTGTGTGGGCTGGCCGGGGAGAAGTTATCTACGTTAAGGATCTGTGACCCGTGTTTAATCTCCTTGTGCGGGATGGTCGGGGAGAAGATTCCTTAACTAGTTATCGTTTTGCATTTATAGATAACTGTGACCCGCGTTTAATCACCTTGTGCAGGATGGCCGGGGAGAAGTTGTCTACGTTAAGGATCCGTGACCCGTTTTTAAGAGCCCCTTGTGCGGGATGGCCAGGGAGAAGATTCCTTAACTAGGTTTTTGTTTTTTGTTTTGTACGATTGTTTCTCTAGTCAGAAATGTTTGAACTCAAGGTCTAGTTCCTTTCCCCCGACTTGAGTTAGGCTAAGATAGAACCCTGTAAAGTCGAGAAAACCCATAAGATAGGGAACTCACTGAGATTTGATGTATCTTGTAACGCCCCGTTTTGCCAACTTTATTTTATTGAGTCTTTTTTATTATTTTATTATTATTTTATTTTATTTTCGACTTTTATGTGAAAATGTGTTATTTTTCGTCGTGAATATTTTATCGCGTTTCGGGAACATTTGCGGGATATTTGAGTGTGGGGGTATTTTGGACATTTCATAGATATTTTTACTAAGTTAGACTAGAAAAGAAAATAGAAAAGGGAAAGAAAGAAAAATAGAGAGAAAGAAAGAAGAAAGAAGGAAAAAGGGAAGAAAAGAGGAGAAGAGAGAAAATTGAAGAAAGTGTGGAAAAATCATCAAGAGCAAGTTGTAGAGTCGATTAAATCGGGTAAGGGTGCGAAACTCGATTATTCTATGATTGTATACGATTATGTATGTGTGTTTGTTGTTGTTTTGGATTGAATTGGAAGAAAATGAGTAAAACCCATATTTGGTATAATTGATTAGAAATTGATTTGAATGTGTCAAAACTTGTGTTGATTGTGTTTTAGATTGTCTATACATGTTGGTTGTGTGTTATTGCAATTCAAATTGGTGATTTTCTGAGTTTTAGGCGAAAAATTGGTTGAAATTGGGTGGAAAACGCAGAACATTGTTCTGCAGAATTTTTCTGAGATTTCCAGGTCATACGCGTATGGGGCATGTTCATATGCGTATGAACCTTGGCGTTACGCGTATGGTGGGCGAGCCATGAGGGCAATATGCGTATGGGCTGCTTGTTTTCTCGGCCATCTGTCCATTTGCGTACGATACGCGTAGCTTTTTAGGGCAATACGCGTACGGGCTTGGGCATTACGCGTACGGTCATTTCAACGTGAACTTTGGAAAAATGAGATCTCTGCTCATACGCGTATGGCTCATGGTGGTACGCGTATGGGCAGGACTTTTGCAAAATGTGACTTTTCAAAATATCGTTTTTCGTTTTCGTTCGTAACTTTTGATCCGTTTATCCGATTTTTGCATTCTTGGTATCGTTGCGTAGCTATTGAGCTGTACTTTCTGGTTATAATAATTTTGAAATTGTTAGCCGATTAAATTATGTCGGAAAGTCGGGAATAGTGTCGGTGGTCGACTTTTGTCGTTATACTTGTACGCAATTGATGTGTATTGGACAAGGTGCTGTTGTATGACGTAAATGTATGTGCTTAGATGATGTTGTGATGATTTATGACCGTATGGAAATTAAATGCATTGTTTTGGGCATAAGTACAAAGTGTGATTTTATCGATGAAATGAACATGTGTGTATGCAATGTGAATGTCATGAGTTATTGTATGCCAAGCATCATGATATGCATTGTGGAAACGTCCTGAGTGACGGTTTGGTTCTAGAGGGAATCTGCTATAACATCGTGTGCCTCGAAAATATGAGGCGATGCCTGAGGACCTAAAGCGGTGGTTATAGACGATTGTGGGCTCCTTTGGAGACTTAAAGCAATCCATAACGTCGTGTGCCTCGAAAATATGAGGCGATGCCTGAGGACCTAAAGCGACAGGTGAGCATTGTAGGCCCGATGGGGAGTTACTTAAGATTCTCAGTAACGAGCGATGGTTCCAATAGTTCCTGAGTGAACTGATGATGAGACATGAGACAATGGAAGTCGGTACCACATGGCATGTGCATAGAGTCGTTGTGTCGGTCTCTGTGCATTTGCATAAAGCATGAATTAATTGTGCATGTAATTGTGAATGTGATTGATGGGATGGAATATGTGTGATTGGGTTGGTGATTACGTGTATGATTGTATGGTGAGTGATTGATGTGCAGTAGTATTTTTATACTTGTGAATTGTACTGTGTGGTGTTGTATTTGATCTTTGAGAAATTGTGGTACAACTGTGGTGAGAAATGTGTTTACTTGCGTATGTTTGTGTTACTATATAATTTTATGCAATTATATTATGGTTGTTTTTCTCACCCTTCTGCTGTTTTATAACGCTCTATGAGGCGTTGCAGATTAGAGTTGCTGGAGGTATTCTTTTTGTGAAGCTTTGCGTCTTCATTCTTTTGTCGGTCGGCTCTGATATGTGACTCCGGGTAGCTAGGGTGGCCGTTTGCGATTATTTTGTATATCCGATGATATATTGTGGTTGTATATGTATAACTGGATGTATGATAGACATGTTTATATGTTTATATGTATATATGTATATATGTTGTTCAGATTTTAGATTTTCCGCTTTAATTCTAATTTCTGAAAAGTGGGTGTAAGGAACTAAGTTTCCTCTGTATGATTACTACCCCACCGTTGCATATCTTTATGAGCAGGTGTTGTATGCTATGTTTTGTTACAGTTGATGTGATTCCTCCCTTTCTATGCCGCGATTTCAAATATACTCTGACGAATTTTCGAATTTTCTTTTAGTGCTTTAATTGCCTGTTAATTGGGGGTATAGATTAGGGGCGTCACATATCTCACCCCACTATTGTTGATTATTTTTCAGGAGGTATTTGCAGGTTTGATTTACAAGTGGAGCTATGCTTGGATGTTTCAAGAGAAACTTAGTTTATTATTTCCGCTGTGTATCATTCTTGTACAATGAGGAATATTGTACCTTATTTTTCTTAGATTTTATTATTTTGGATAGTTTCCATGACTTGTGTCATATGTTGTATTTATGTTTTAGAAATGGACAAGTATGTGAATTATGCCAATAGGCACTTATGATGGTGTCAGTACCAAATAAAAAACCTTGTATGGTATTATTCTAGATAAATATTATACAGGGCGTTACACTCTTTACAGCTTTTAAATGTGATTCCTTAGGAGTCAATTGATAACGAGCGCACATACACACGCTAAACATAATGTCCAACCTAGATGTAGTAAGATATAGAAGAGAACCAATCATATCTTTATACTTCTTGACATCAACATTCTTACCATTTTCATATTTTTCCAAGTTTCCATTTGTGGGCATTGGAGTGTCAATTGATTTTGCATCTTCCATACTAAATTTCTTTAGAAATTCTTTGCAATATTTTGTTTGACAAACAAACGTCCCTTCGTTGAGTTGCTTGATTTGAAGACCGAGGAAGTAATTCAACTCCCCCATGAGACTCATCTCAAACTCACCCCGCATTAGCTTAAAAAATCCTTGACTAATTGCATGTTAGTGGAACCAAAGATGATATCATCAACATAAACTTGAACCAGAAGAGTATTTTTTCCTCGACGTTTAATGAAAAGTGTAGTATCTACCATCCTTCTAGAGTATCCTTGATCAATTAAAAACTTACTAATTCACTCATACCAAGCCTTAGGGGCTTCTTTGAGACCATACGAAGCTCGCTTTAGTTTATAAACATGATTAGGATTCTCATGATTTTCAAAACTAGGAGGTTGTGAAACCTACACTTCCTCATTAATATATCCATTAAGGAAAGCGCTCTTCACATCCATTTGATATAACTGGAAATCTTTGGAGCAAGCATAAGCTAGTAGAAGGGTATAGCCTCGGGGCAATGAACCATAGCATAAATTTCCTCATAATGAATGCCCTCCTCTTGGTTATAACCTTGAGCCACTAGTCGGGCTTTATTCCGAGTTATCACTCCGCTTTCAACAAGTTTATTCCTAAAAATCTACCTAGTGCCAATGACTTGATGATCTCGCAGATGAGGGAAAAGGTCGCATACATAATTTTTTTTAACTAGTTTAATTCATCTTGCATGGCCATAATCCAAATCTCATCAAGTAAGGCATCTTTTGCATTTTTAGGTTCAACTTGTGAAACAAACACAAAGTGATAACAACTTGGAGCGTGTTGTCACGCCTTTGGTGATGTCTCCAAGTATGTTGTTGATTGGATGGTCCTTGGAGGTTCTCTAAGCCAAAGGAAGATCATCCACTGCAGCTGGAATTTCAACCTTTTGCTTTTCACAATCTTCTTTCTCAAGTTCCACCACTTTAGGCTGATCAATTCCTTCTTCGGGATCTTTGAGAATGTCTTATGAAGATACACCTACATCATGAAAAGAAACACCTTTCCCGACATTTCTCGGATAAGAGTCATCAAAAGTGACATGTACCGACTCTTCAACAATCAATAATATTTTGTTATAAACCCTAAAAGCTTTGCTAGATTGAGAGTATCCAAGGAAAATACCTTCATTGGCTTTTGCATTAAACTTTCTAATATTATATTTTCCATTGTTCAACACAAAACATTTGCATCCGAAAACATGAAGATGCGATAAATTGGGTTTTGTACCCTTTAGTAATTCATAAGGAGTTTTGTTTAAAATAGGGCGTATTAGTGTCCTATTTAAGACATAACATGTTGTGCTAATGGCATTGACCCATAAATACTTAGGGAGATTGCCCTCATTGAGCATAGTTCTAGCCAACTCCTCTAAAACACGATTTTTGAACTGCCTAACACCGTTCTGTTGTGGAGTTCTAGGAGCAGAATTTTTTTGCTCAATGCCATGTTTATCACAATAATTCTAAAAGAGGTGCTTTTCAAATTCACCTCTATGATTGTTTCGGATAGCAACGATTTTCAAATTCATTTTATTTTGTGATAACCTTGCAAATTGTTAAGAGCTGAAAAAATCTCATCTTTACTAGACAAAAACATGACCTAACAAAATCTCGAGTAATCGTCTACTATCACAAAACCATAGTAATTACCACTTGTCATTTTGGTACTTGAAGGACCAAAGAGATCCATATGAAGAATCTCAAGAGGTCTCAAAGTTGAAACAATGCTTTTCGATTTAAATGAGACTCTTGTTTGCTTACCCATTTGGCATGCATCACATAAATGGTATTTTGAAAACTTTATTTTTTGGTAGACCGATTACTAAATCTTTTGAAGTCCCTTTGTTTAGGAAATCAAAGTTGACATGAGCTAGGCGTCTATGCCCTAACCAAGAGTCTTCACTTGTGGTCACTAGACACTTAGTTCCTATTAAGGATACATCATCTAAGTTAAGCATATAAGTGTTATTAATCCTCAAGCCTTTAAACATACACTCTTTCTTATCATTATGTTCAAACATGCAACAATTATTTATAAAAGTAACTTTAAATCCCTCGTCACATAGTTGACTAATGCTAAGGAGATTATGTTTAAGACCTTCAACTAATATAACATCGGAGATAGTAGTAGACGAGGGATTACCTATAATACCCTTTCCAAGTATTTCTTCCTTGTTGTTGTCTCCATAGGTAATGAAACCATTCTTCATTGGCACAAAGTCAATGAATAGAGATATGTAACCCGTTATATGCCTTGAGCATCCATTATCGAGAAACCACATTTTCTCCATAGAGCCAAAACATTCAACTTATAGAATCAAACAAGGGTAATAGGTACCCAATTTTCATTGGTTCCTTGAGAGTGAGTGAAATCAAGGTTGCATTTGGGCAACCATTGAAAAACACCTTTAGGAATAAAGTGTCTCCTAAACTTGCATTTTTCAATAGTGTGCCCATTTTGCAACTATAATGACAAGATAAGTTGTGATGAGATGTACTTTTGCTATTTGCATCCTTTTGAACATATTTATACTTTTTATATAAAGGGTTCAAAGACCGTTTGAACATTGATGGTTCAATAACAAATGTAACTTTTGGCTGTAATGCCTTATCCAATTTAGCTTTAAGAGTATTTACCTCTTTTTGCCAAATGTGACAAGTTTCACAACCGAACCATGAAGGTTCTTCATCATCATTCTTATCCTTTTGAATATCTATCATACATTGCTTAAGAGCTTCCCTATTCTTTTTAGTTTCCAAAACTTTAACTTCTAATAGAGAAAAAATTCTTTCATTTGAAGCTAATTTTTTAAAAGCGTCTAAGGCCTTTCTAGGTAGATTTACAAAAGCTTTCTGTAATTGAGAATAAGACAATTCATTAATAGATTCAAGCTTAGATTGACTTACATTCTTCTTCTTCTTTTTGTTTACCATGAAGAAAAGCTTAGGCGATTTGACACTTGAGGTTGAGCTTTCATCACTTGAGGAATCATTTTCACTTTTCCAAGTAACATAGGCTCTTCTAGACTTGCTAGATTTCTTATGATGCCCTTTCTCTTTGTCTTTCTAGATCAATGAACACCCCGACCTATAATGACCTTCTTTTCCACATTCATAACATGAACCTCTATGTTTACCCTTCTTATTCCTTCTGCACTAATGTTTCTTCAACCATTTTCCCATATTAAAATGTTATTCACCTTATAAGATGTTAATCAGTGAACCTATGATATGTATAATTCATACATTACACCATCCAAAAGTTAAAATTTTGGTATATTGTTCTGTGTTGGCTTCATTATATTTCTATAAAAACATATATCACAACTAAACATAATTCATAGATATATTTATAATAAAAGATGAATTTTCATTATAACTAAAAACGCTATATGCAGAGTTTTTAAAAAATACATGCTTAAACACAAAACATTCAACGACAATATTTTAAACAATCTAAAAAACACTGAATATTC
This sequence comes from Lathyrus tuberosus, assembly GCA_022829125.1. NCBI lineage: Eukaryota > Viridiplantae > Streptophyta > Magnoliopsida > Fabales > Fabaceae > Lathyrus > Lathyrus tuberosus. The sequence continues at coordinate 3,645,488 of JALAZF010000104.1, read as the reverse complement.
TTAACATCGACATTACTACATCAAACTAACTTCATCTTCAAACACATTTAAACCTTTCACCTTCATCTTCAACTTAAACTTCAATGATTACGTAAATTAACATACAAAATTTCAGGAGGATCACGAAGAGTAAAACCCAGCTCATTGTTGAATGCCAAACTTACTTTAAATTGATTCTTACTTATTGGCATTTTTCAACTCTTTTGTTATGTTTTGTTGGATTTACTCCATGATATCATGTTATTCTTCAATATTGTTGAAAATACCTTTGGTTGCTTTGATTTGTGTGTTATTATGCAGAAATTAGGCATTAAAACATCAAAGTGTAAGACACAAGTAATTGGACAAGGAAGTCAAAGGAAAAGAAGAGATTCAACAAGTTCGCTAGGCAAACAACCAGCGAGGAGTAGTAGCGAATGTTCGCTGGGTGAACTCATGGCGAAGCCCTAGTGAACCCTCTCAATTTAGAGGCAGTAAGAGAAGGGCACTAAGTTCGCTGGGCGAACTAGTAGCGAATGGTCGCCATGGCAAGGTCTCAGCGAAGGACAGACGAACCATCCCTGATTTGAGGCAGTAGCTAAAGGACCATAAGTTTGTTGTGCGAACTTGTAGTGAGATAGTTCGCAGGGCAAAGAATTGCTTGCACAACAAACTTCAGATATTTCTCAGGGGCGGTTTAACTGTTCAGAGGCACTTCAGGTGCCTAAAAGTGTGTTCGCTGGGCGAAGAAGTAGTTCGCATGGCGAACATGACAGATTCCAAAAGTACTATATAAGTACTTTTCACATTTTTTGGGGATTATAACCCCATTTTTCATACCAATACTTCATTTCTCAGCATTTCTTCACCAAAAGGTGATATTTTGCAAATAGAAGTTGGATTCTCATCCGAGTTCGATTCTTCGACGTGGATGCTCATTCATCTTCTTCCAAGACTTGTAAAGCAAGCTACCATGGTTATGGGTAGCTAAATCCCTTTGTATCAAAGGTAGAGGTAGTCTATCATTAGCTTGTATGTATTTATTTTGATTGGCCTTGTATGTGAACAAGTGATGATGAATATATGATGAATATTTTGTTCTTAATGATCCATTCTTTTTTTGTAAAACTCTAAACATAGATTTTGTGAAACTTGACCTAAAATATTCATCTATCGATTTATAGATTGGAGAAATCAGTCTATGGTCGATAGTTGCTTTGTGTTGAACTTAAAGCTTACTATATTGGTTATTATATGGAGAAATCGTGTAGCAATGAATACGGTATTTCTCATGACGCCACTATAGAGATAGACAGTGTTGAGAGAATGCGCGACGATATTAATCGGATCCGACTTCACATGCAAGATTGAAAGAATACGTATAAGTTAAGGTAGATAAAAACTACTTTTGATATACTTTGTTAATCAAACTCTTTAGAATTTATAAGCTTTGCTACTAAAAACGTGACAATTTTAAGAGCAAGACTTTAAAAACTCTTTTTCTTGAAACGATAAACTGTTGAACGGCAAGCATCAAAATATCTGCAATCCCTATGGAGACGATAACAAAACCCCCCTTTAACTACGATTCAAACAAAATGGTGCTCCAGTTGCACCTGCTATCTCATAGAACTCCGTGAGATGAGTAAACAGATCCTCCAGGTCCATTCCCCGCAAAGGGATTTGCATATAAAAGAGAAAGGATTCTCGACCAACATTGAAAATTTCTATCTCCTCTAAAAAAAGTAAGGATGCGGCAATTCGAAATCTTGAGACTCGAGTTGTAAAATTGTCCAAGCAACTAGCCGACCAACATAAATAAACCTTTCCGGCTAATACTCAAGTTAATCCGAAGGAGCATTGCAAAGCCATCTTTACAAGGAATGGAAGAACAATTGGGGGGAGTTGAAAAAATGTTGAAACTGAAAAGGAGGGTGAAATTGTGGAGAAAGTTGAAAAGAAGGATGTAGAAAAGAAGTTGAAAGAGGAGAAGTTGAAAAAAAGTGAAAAAGGAAATGAGTATGAGGGAGAAGTTCTACAGAAAAAGTTACCATACCCTATTGCTCCTACGGAAAAAGAAAGATGAAGATGCTAAAGTCTCTTTAAGGAAAAACAAGGAAGACAAAGAAAAAATGGAAGCAATTTTCAAAAAGAAGGATGAAGAGGCCAATAAGGCTATGATGAAGTCATGTTGGGATTTCTCTTTTTTCAGGAAAAGTGGACCAAGAACAGATCATGATAACGGTTGAGGACTTTGGTGATAGAGTGTGTTTTCTCGGAAGCTAATCCAATCGCTTTTTGTTTCGAGGTTTCAAACCTCCGGACTGTAGAGCTCAAACGATGTTAAACAAAGCGCTAGTTGGGAGGCACCCCAATATTGTAAGTACCATTTCATCTTTGATGCTTTTGTAGAGTAATATAGTATGGAAAGTATTGTGGTAGAATGAGATGAAAAAAATTCAAAAATCTGTCTCATTCACTCTGAGTTCGCTAGGCGAAGCTGGAGCAAATGTTCACTGGAAGTTCGGTAGGAAAACTGAGCGAGACAGAGAAAAATCACAGTTTTTCTGCCACATCACTTAAGTGAAAATTGTGTGGGCCTAAACTGTGTGGGCCCAAGACCCTTTTTGCAGATTTTGTGGGGTAGACTTTCCCCCATTCCCCTTTGTGTCCTTCTCTTTTTCCCTCTTGTCTCTTTACTTTCCAAAAACACACCCAACACACATTTCTCTACTCTTTCCATCGTATCTGTGCGAGTGAAGTTTGTTTCCAAGTTTTAGTGCAAATTCCATTCTATCCTTTCAACATAATTCAGGTTTGATATTTTTTTATTCATTTCTTGTTCTTTTTAGAAATTTTTTGTTAGGGTTGATGTAAGCAAATGTTAGAAACTTTCTTCTTGGCTTTGTGAATCTGTTTGCATGTGCTTGATTACTGGTTTACATTGCTTTGCATGTTAGGTATTGAGATTTAAAAATTTTGAGTTGAACTTGCTTAGGTTAAAGTTGAAATTGATTTGAATGAAGCTTATAAACTTTGAACCTTTGCTTGAACAAATGTGGCTTGGTTGGTGCTGTTAATTGATACTCAATTTTTACTATGAATAACAATGATTGAATGGAGAAAAAAATTGCTTTGTGGTTGTGTTTTTGTTGAATAGGCAGAACCTGGAATTTTAAAAATTCGCAGGGTTTGCCTTGAGTTTGCTGGGAGAACCTGGAGGAAAAGTCTGCTAGGTCTCGCTAGGCAAACATAAGGCGAACATGACAGCAAGTTTGATTTTTTATTTATGTTGAGATTTCTTGTTCTGATTTTTTGTGCATTGCTTTCTTACTAATTTATCATGTGTTTAATTTGCTGGTTTTGTTTGGTGAATGTGCATATGGCACCTCCAAAGACAACTCCTTCAAAGAAAAGAAAGGTTGGAAGTACATCCCATTCGCAACCAATTCAATTTGATACTGATCGGTTCAAGGGAGCTAAGCAGGTTACACGTTATGTTACTCTCGAGAAGAGGAGCATTTTTCCAGAGAAGAGGTTTAATATCAACCTTCAAGGGGCGGTAACGACAATCCTTCACAACAAAAAGTGGGACAAGTTAATCACACCTGGTGACAACTATAACGTGGAGCTCGTGAGGGATTTCTACGCTAATGCCCTTTCGGATGACGACGAGGTCTTTTCTTGGACTACTTTAGTTTGCGAAAGAGAGGTGAAATTTGATCGGGATAATATTAATCATGTTTTAGGTAAACCTCTCACCTTGGGGGAAGTTGAAGTGGATGAGTATCATCGGACTTTGAGGCTGCATAGAGACACTGAGGCGATTTCTGGTACATTGTTGTTGGAGGGTAAATTGGTGGAATTGTACCCATCTGGGGTCCAAGAAGATACCACAGGGAGAATATGCGTCCTTTAGCACAGTTGGTGTTTCTCTTGGTGTTGACAAACATCAAGCCGAAGTCGCATACCTCCACTGTGCATATTCCTGTTGTACACTTGGTTCATAGCATTTTGATTAATACTCAGATTGATGTGGCTAGGATTATCGCTGATGAGATACGTGTTGTTGTTGAGAGCGGACTTAGATCAGGGTCGCGAGCTAATTTCCCATTGGTCTTCCCATGTCTAATCATGGCTTTGTGCGTGCATGCAAGAGTGAAGCTACTCTCTTGCCGTCAGGTGACGATACTAACTACTATTAATGATAATTATATGGATCAGTTTTACAGACCGAAGAGCATGAGAAGAGGAGAAACTTCTGGTGCCGGTGCTAGTGCTGGTACAGGTTCAAGAGCTGGTGAGGCTTCCAGTTCTGGAGTTGCAGGCTGCCAGGGCTTTGAACCGTTCCATAGGGAGATCTGTAACTACAACTAGGAGTGGATGGTGGTAACTCAGTGCGCCGTGATTGATATGCATTACTCTATACAGGTGTTACAACTACAGTATAGAGAGCCTTCTGTGGATCGATCGATGATGACTAGGGAGCAGTTCCTAGCTCATGTTGGTTGGCCTGAGGCCAAGCCACACTTTGGAGAGGGGGCAGGTGTAACTGGTCCTAGTAAGGAAGATGACGCTGAGGAGGCTGGAGATGATTAGGAGTCTGGTTCTGATGATGGTTCTGGTTCTGGAGAGGATGTCGATTTGGATGAGAAGACCGAGTCCGATGAGGACTAGTTTTTGTTGTTGGATATTTTGAGCATGGTCTTAGGCTACTTCCTTTGGTTCTACAAAGTGAAGTTTTCTGTCATCTTATATCATTGCTATATTAGTTTTATGTTTATTGTATTCTCTTTGGTATTGTATAATATCCACTTGGTGAATTATTTTGGATAATGTTGTTTGCATGTACCACTTTTGAGTACTAGTACTTTTGTAGGTGTTTTAACACCATAACATTTTAATGTTATTTTCAGTTGAATTCTTCAATTCACGAATGTTCAACTTTCGTTTTTTTACTTTCATTTTCTTTTAATATGTTGTTTAAGAGTTGAATTTTTCAGTTTAGGAATGTTCAACTCTAGTAGTTTTTTATTGTTAATAGTGTGCTTTCTTTGAATTTAATGTTTCCCTTTTGTGGTGATGAAATGTAAGAACAACTTCTAGTTTGGTTGCTATTTGCTAAAAGTATCCAATGAAGATTCTCCCAAGTTTGGATGATGATGCTATTTGCTAAGGTCCTAGTGTTCAAGCAGGAATTTTTGGGAAAGTATTTTCCAGAAGATGCTCGCGGCAAGAGAGAGGTGGAGTTCCTTGAGCTGAAACAAGGAAACATGACTGTGGTAGAGTATGCTGCAAAGTTTGAGGTGCTGGTAAAGTTCTGTCCTCACTACAACCGTGCTGATACTGAGGTGTCCAAGTGTCTCAAGTTCGAGAATGGGATGAGGCCAGAAATCAAGCAGGGTATTGGGTACCAACAGATTCGCAGGTATCCTGAGCTGGTGGATAAGAGTAGGATCTATGATGAGGATAATCGAGCTCGATCTTCTCACTACAATCATCTTAGTGAGAAGAAAGAGAATGGGCAGTTTAAAGGAAAGCCTTATGCGACTTCAGTTGACAAAGGGAAGCAGAAGGTTTCAGATGGGAAGAAGACAAGTGGGGGAGCAGCTCCGCTTCTGTTAAGTGTTACAGGTGTGGCGAGCAAGGTCACCGTGCTGAGGTTTGCACCAATAATGTGTTGAGGTGTTACAGATGTGGCAAGAAGGGCCATAGAGCTACTGATTGGAAGGATGAAGGTCCAACCTATTTTAATTGTGGTGAGAAGGGTCACATCAGTACCCAGTGTCAGAAACCGAAGAAGCCTGCTACTGCTGCTCAGATCAATGGCAGAGTGTTTGCTTTGAGTGGTTCAGAAGTCCCTGAGAAGGATAACTTGATTTGAGGTACTTGGTTTATTAATAATGTTGAGTTAGTCGCTATTATTAATACTGGTGCTACTCATTCGTTTATTTCGTTTTACTGTGCTACTAGATTGGGTTTGAAATTGTCTGATATGAATGGTAGTATGGTAATAGAAACTCCTGCTAATGGTTCTGTTACTACTACTTTTGTGTGTTCGAGATGTCCTTTGAAGATTTTTGGGAAGAGTTTTGTGATGGATTTGGTGTGTTTACCCTTACACCAAATCGATGTAATCCTTGGAATGAACTGGTTGGAGTTCAACTATTTTCATATCAATTGTTATAATAAGACCGTAGAGTTTCCTGAGTTTGGTGATAATGGGGAGTTGATGTTCTTGTCTGCTAAGCAAGTAAACGACCTTCTGGAAGACGAAGCCTTGGTGTTTGCAATGTTTGCATCGTTGCAGGTTGATCGTGAAGCTGCGAGTGTCGAATTACCTATTGTCTGTGACTTTCCAAATGTGTTTCCAGATGACATAAGTGATTTTCCTCCAGAACGTGAAGTAGAGTTTGCGGTGGACTTGATACCAGGTACGAGTCCAGTGTCAATGGCTCCTTACCGAATGTCCGCTTCTGAGTTAAGTGAATTGAAGAAACAATTAGAAGAATTGCTCAAGAAGAAGCTTGTTCGACCGAGTGCTTACCCGTGGGATGCTTCGGTGCTGTTAGTGAAGAAGAAGGATGGTAGTATGAGGTTGTGTGTGGATTATCGGCAGTTGAATAAAGTGACTATCAAGAACAAATATCCACTTCTGAGAATTGGCGATTTGATGGATCAGTTAGTAGGTGCCTGTTGTAGCGGCAAAAATCGTGAGTGTAAGCTATTGATTAACTTAACTCATAAAGCAAGAGTCGCCACCGCACTTTTATTTTATCCAAGAAGGAAAGGAAAAAGAGCAAACAAAACCTAAACAAGTTCTAAAGAAGAACAAGTAAACAGAGTCTGGGTAAGGGGGTTGGTTACGTTAAGGGAAGGTGTTAGCACCAAAAACGTCTATAGTACTCTATAGGAACCCTTTGAAATATCTACACTTTTTTGGTTTAAAAAGGTTTGTTTGAAATGAGATTGAGGAGATGAGAAGAGAAATATTTTTTTTAGATTTTTGTGTTTGAAGAGACTTGTTGCCTCATGCCTACGTACCCACAAAGTGCAATATAGGATCAAAACCTCGTAGTTCGTGGTACAAAGAATGAAATTTGTTTGTTTTGGTTGATTTTAAATGTAAAGACAATTCGTCATTTCCAAGCGAATAATTCCGCTTAAAGAGATGAATCATGTCTAAACTTATGAAAAAGTTTAAGGAAAAGTGCACAAGGGCACAAAAGAGTTTGATGAGTTTGGTGTTTTTAAAGTCTTTTGAAAAAGGTGTCAATATGCTCATGTAGTTTAGCATTTATTAAGAAATGAAAAGAAAAGAGTAAAATCACTTGACAAAAATCAAGGTTTAATTATGAAAGAGGTGATAGTTTGAAAACAAGAAGGTTTTGAGAAAGGGAGAAAGTTTTGAAAATTGAAGAATGGGTGGAAAAGAAGTGATTATCCTAAAGCATAAAGTAAAAGCTAAGGATAAGGAAGATCTAACCACAAATGTAGTTATCTTCACCATAAACTAAGTAAAAGCACAAGGCTCCAAATTCTTCAAACCATAATTCCAAATCAAAGGTAAAAGGTCCTAGTTCTAAGTCCAAGGATCCAAGAATAGCATTGAAGTCCAAGGTCTAGGTTCAAAATTCCATGTCCAGTGCAAAGGATAGTAACCATAGTCTAATATTAAGAGCACAAGTTTTTTTAGAGGTTTTGGCCTTTATTAATGTTTTTTTGGTCCAAGTGGACAAAGAGAAAAAGGCATAAGCATAAACATATGTCCAACGGACAAAGGAAAAAATGCGGAAGCATAAACAAGATATGATATGATATAATGACATGAAGCATAAAAAATAAAGAGAGATATGGAGCAAGAAGGATGCATAAAAGTAAGGTTAGAAGTTAGTGATTAGTTGTTAGAGTAAATGATCAATAATGATTGAATAATGCACTTAGGTCAAGGTTAATGAGAACTCATTAGAAGATTGATAAGACCAAAGCCTCCTAACAACAAGTCTCATAAGTATTGAACCAAAAGACAAATAATCAACCATCCTTGGGCTTGCAAACATAAGTTTGGGCCACGAATGATCATTTTCTGATGCGGGACACATGTAGCGCTATATTAAGCAATTGCCAAGTGACTTATAAAGAAGTCACCATACTCGAGGTCGGTCAATAGTGATCTTTGTGCTAATACATGCTAGATGAACGATATGTAAATCGTCATCCGAAAGCAATACCGTACGAAAAGAAAAAAATGGTAATGATCTAGTCTTGATCAAGATTCAACAAAGAAATTCTAAAATCCATAAGACTTTCATCGATCCAAATAAAAGAGAAATAGATGAAGAGAAAGCCAAATTAAACCATAAAATTATGTGATCTAAGGCTAAGAACAAAGGGAAAGGGAAGAAAATGGCAAAACAACCAAAACAGTCCTAAAAACAAGCAAAAAAACACATTCTGGACACTGGTTAATTGATTAACCATTTCATGTGTAAAAGTGTTAATCGATTAACCAGTGTAAAATTGAAATTCTGGGCGCATAATTCAATTGTTAATCGATTAACCAATTTGTGCTTGTTTTGGTTAATCGATTAACACTGTAAAAATAGCAACAATCAATTTGAAAATTGCAAAATCCTTGATCAATCATTTCTTCAAACACTTCATGATCAAGGATGCAATTGTACATGAAAAATCAAGTAAAACAACAGAAAATAACACCAATGGATCACAATTTGCAAGATCCAAAGATCAAGCAACAAGAATCAATAATAGATCACATTGAGAAGAATGTATCAAGAACAACAATGGTGGATCAAGAGTCTACCGCTTCCAAATCTGAACTTGTTTCAAATCAACTTCAAGAACCACACTCCAAAGCCTTGATATACAGAAATTGATGATAAAAAAGTGAATGGATAAAGGTTTAGCTCAAATCAACTTCAAGAACCACACTCCAAAGCCTTGAATTTGGCTATCAAAAGCTTAAAAATGAATGAAATGAGGTTTCTATTTATAGAGTTTAGGCTTGGGAATTTTGGTGGCTTGAAGATTGGTTTGGAACCAAAATTAGGCTTGGAATTTGAATTTGGAGGGAAAATCAAGATCAAGTGGTGATTAGTGAGGGTGTATGGTGGGAATTAATTATGATGAGGTAGGGGAATTATTTGGACGTGATCTAGAATATTCTCATGATGAAATATTTGAAAATTGGTGCCAAAATGCTGCAGAATTTGAATTTGCTATTTTTTTGCCAAAAATTACACGTGTTAATAGATTAACCATTTGCAGTGCAAAATGTGTTAATCGATTAACCTAGTGAAAAATGAGAAAATTGGCTTTTTGATGTGTTGTCATGACTCTACCTCGATTCTTTTGACTTGTCAAAGAAGGCATAGAAATAAACACATGAACCTTGGAGTCTCTTGAATAACAATCAATTAAATCTTGGAAACTCTTGATCAGATGATTTTGAATTATTTGCATATCAACTTTGAATTTGTTCAGATGAATTTCATTTGAACTAAGGGACTGATATTTGATATCCTTGATCCAAATCCTTCCTGAAAAAGTTAGTAAAAGGGAAACAACATATTTTTGGATTTTGATTAAAGGTTAGTAAACATAAGCAAATAAAGGAAAATAAGAAACACACAGATGCTCGGTGATCCCTGCAAGTTATAAACCCAAAGAAGAGAGGGATAAAGGAACCAAAGCATGGTATTGTTTGTGGTATGAGATGCAAAATGAGATGTGAGAAATCTTAGGGGTAAAAATTAGGGTACAACAACTGCCTCTATTTGAGTCTCTTCTATCGGGAGATATGAAGATACTTAAATACAAAAGGCTATATTTTTAGCCCTAAGTTGCCACAGGATGATATGAATGCAAAGGATAAGACACCCTGCGGGTAAACTTAAAACAAGGGGTTTATGGTAAGTTGAGTGAGATGACGTGAAAAGACACGCTGGGGAACACAAGCTATTTATGAAGATCTGTCAAGGTGACAAGAAGTATCCATCAATAGTTGGAAAGAGAGGGACAAGACCATGGGAAGACGAGCAGTGACATCCAAGAACAACATTGGATGGAAACTACGAACGAGACAAAAGTATGCCAATAGATGTCCAAGAATGGAATTGGACAACAACAAGAAAGTTTTTGGTAAAAACAACAGCGTCATCCAAGAATAGCATTGAATGGAGGTGAAAAACACTCTACTGGGGATAAGATATCAAAGAATGGTACTGGACAAAAGGAACTACAACATTCAAGAATGGCATTGAATGGGGCAATAAAAAACATCAGAGACATCCAAGAATAACATTGGATTCGGATGGGGAAAAGGTGTCCAAGAATTGCATTGGATAAAAGAGGGTAAACATCAAAGATATCCAAGAATAGCATTGGACTATGTTGAGGAAAAGACATCCAAGAATGGCATTGGATTGAAGAAATCACAATCATTCAAGAATGGCATTGAATTTAGTGAGAAAAGTTTTGGAAAATACATCAGAAAGAAATTTCAGGAATGACACTGAAAGTAAAGGTAAATCACTACATTCAGGAATGGCATTGAATGATAGTGAGAAAGAAATTTCAGGAATGGCACTGAAAGTAAAGGTAAATCACTACATTCAGGAATGGAATTTAATAATAGTGAGAAAGACATCCAGGAATGGCACTGAATGCAAAGGAGAAAACTTGTCCAGGAATGGCACTGAATGAACAAATAAAACTTTCAGGAATGACACTGAAAGATATCCAAGCAAAAAAATGATGGGGATTACACAAAAGAGGCAAAACTTCCAGGAATAGCACTGGGAGAAACGAAAGGAACAAGATATCCAGGAATGGCACTGGATATCAAAAGAGACGGACATCGAGGAATGGCACTGGAGTGAAAGAATATAAAGATCCAGGAATAGAACTGGAACGAAAGAGATAGACATCTAATAACAACACTAGATGCACAGGGAAACTGCAACATTCAGGAATGGCACTGAATGAAAAGACAAGTAAATTTTTTGGTAGGTGCCAAGTAAGTTGGACTTTGAATCACAAGGTAAGATGTTGACAGCAACACACTCCACTATGCAAATATTTCTATGTATGATATATTAATGATTTATGTATGCAATGCAGATGATTGGGATAACCGAGATAGACTCCTTTGTGAGGGAAGAATGGAACTCTGATTCCTCAACAAAAGGAACACTGCCCACTCTGCTTGGAGAGAAGATGTTCAACATATCTCTGTCACACTTATGAATTGTATAAGGCTGATGGTCCTTTGAGGAAAGACATCTTGAGGATCCTTGAAGAAAACTGCCCTAGATTGATTGACTGATGAGGATAAACTAATCATGGCTTTAGTTCTTGAAATGATTGTTGCAGGGGAAAAAATGAACTAATCATGGCTTCAATTCTTAAAATGAATGTTGAGGATAAACTGATCATGGCTTCAGTTCTTGAAATGAATATTAAGAATAAACTAAATATGGGTCTTGAAAGAGATCTTATGGCTAATCGATTCCGAGAATAACTTGCACTGAGCAACAAATCTTGAACTAATTCACAACAGGATCTGGCGGTAATGTTCCCCTGATAGGATCACTGACCAAGTTTCTCAACTATTTGAAATTTCTTGATGAGAAAAGTTTGTATGCAAATAAAACCATTCATTCATGGTTATTTTAATGCAAAATTCATGCAGTTTTGAAATAAAAAATCATTTTTGGAATGATATTATTGATGTATAGCAAATGAATCACTTGTCAAAACACGGTGGTTTAGACATTCAAAATGAAACAAAAAGCAAAGGTATGACATCAAAACAAATTATTGGCAACAATCTTAGTAGTCAATTTACGCAACCTTGTTGTAGTATGCTTTCAAAAGAAACCTGACTTCAATTAGGTCTTTTGAGGGTTGTAACGTGGTGTGGTTAACGGGTTTTGAAACAAAGGATAAAGGCTCAAAGTTTATTTGTTCCCAACCCATTCTTCATGATGATCTCTAGTCCTATGCTCAGTTAATTCAAACTATGCATTCAGGTTCCAAGGGATTTTGGAATTGCAACACTGTTACGAGGATGACTCAAGAGCCAAGGGGTTTTTGAGATGACAGTCACTTTTTCTTACAACATTTTGTTGTCTTTGATAAGGACCTCGGTCAACTCGTTTTGTCTTTGAGGATTTTGGTAACCTCTTGATTGATTTTTTTTATCCCTAACTTTTGCCTGAACTGTGTCATTTAAGCTTACAGTCAGCGGGATGCCCCAATTTTGGCCTAAGTCTCCGTCATAGGTTTTGACTTAGCGGGCTTTTATTTGATTTTTTTTATTCTCTTCCTTTTTTTTGAAAGATAGTGATTGTCTGGCTTAATGATTACAGTGAACCATCATTGGCTTTTGATTTGAAAGATAACTTCGACACTTATTTGATGTGTGCGAAGGAAAGCTTGTGATTGCAACCTTTATTGAATGATTCTCTTGTGTTTAAATACACAGCCAAATTAACTGAGAACTACCCATCTCCAGATTAAGATTAAGGGTTTTTTTGTACAAAAAGAAACCCCAACTTCTAGATTCAAAAGGGGTTGACAAGGGATTAACTTCCTTATTTCTCCAGTGTTTGGGAGTTGAAACAATGCATGTACATCATCAGCCAAGTTTTAATTAAAAGCATACAATCCAGCAATTTTAGGTATTTCGTTTTCATCCTCCTCCCTCCAATCTTTGCATAAACAAAAGCTTAATAAAGAAAGTGAACAGGAGATTTTTTTTTTTGTGAAAAAGAAAGCATAAAGATGCACATATTGGATATAAATGAATTGAATCAAACATTGCAATGCTCATTTCATTGAAATTACCATGAAAGTACAAATAAAGTTCGAAAGCAAACACTCAATACAATCAAAGAAAAATGCAAACAGAAAGAAACAAGGCCTAGTGACTAATCAACAACAAGGATGAGTTGTCCTGTCTGAAACATTGGCTTTAGGAGATGATCTGTCTGAACTGACTCAAACTTCACTTGGCATGCTCTAGCAAAGGATTGTTGACAACATTGGGATTATCATCATGAAAAGTAAGAATCTTTGCTTTCACCAATTCTTGTACTCTAGCTTTCAATGCATAACAACCTTCCAAGTAATGGCCTACCCCACCTTGATGGAACTCATAGTGAAGATCATCCCTATAGTCGGTTGAGAGAGGATTTTGAGGAGGAGTTAGAGCCCATGTTGTAATCAAACCTTTCTGAATAAGACCTGGTTACAGCTCAGTGTAGGACATTGGGATAGGATCAAAGTTAACCCTATTGTGATTATGATTTTGTCTAACTGCCTGATGAGGAGCGTGAACTGGTTGAGTATTGACAACAGGAGCAACTGCAGCTACATATTGTTATTTCATGCGACGAGGTTTCCCTTCAACTGAAATAGCATGGGTATCGCCATCCTTCTTCTTTTGAAAATTCCCAGCGGACTTTCTAGCACCATTAAAGGCTTCAGCATTGGTAATCTTTCCCTTCTTGATACCCTCTTCTAGTCTTTCTCCAATAGTGACTAGGTCAGCAAAACCAGATGATAAACTACCTATCATCTTTTCCCAAAAGAGTGGCTGAAGAGTGTCCATGAACAAGCCAGTCAATTTCTTTTATGCCAAGGGTGGCTCCACCTGAGCAGCTAGCTCTCTCCAGCGCTGAGCGTACTCCTTAAAGGACTTTTTTTCTTTCTGAGACATATTTTGTAGTTGACGACGATCAGGTGCCATGTCCATATTATATTTATACTACTTTAAGAAAGCATTAGTCAAGTCCTTCCAGCTTTGGATACGGTTCTTTTCAAGTCCCGTATACCATTTCAGTGAAGCCCCACTCAAGCAGTCTTGGAAACAGTGAATGAGCAATTTGTCGTTGTTGGTATAAGCAACCATCTTGCGGTAATACACCACCAAGTGGCTTCTGGGACAGGTGTGCCCCTTGTATTTCTCAAAATCAGGAGTTTTAAATTTAGCAGGCATAACCAAGTCTGAAACCAAGCACATGTCCATTGCGGCAGCACCAAAGACATCATTTCCTTCCACGACTTTTATCCTTTTATCCAGAGTTTGCCACTGCTCTTTGACTTCCTCAATGTATCTAGGTTCTCCCTGACTTTCAGATTGTGGACCAGCAGCATGGTACACGAAAGGAGGATTCTCAGGAATAACTTGAGCAACAGAATGTACAACAGGCTGAGGTTCAGTGAACAATGAAGTTGAAGATACTGGTAGTACAAACGGGATAACCACTGGAGTAGTTGCAAAGGGCGGTGAGTAATCAATAGGTAACCTAAATTCTGGCCAAGTAGAAGCTGGTTGTTGAATCGGTGGAGGGTTAACAGCAGTAGTTGAGATTTCAGAGATCACGGTCCTCTGAGGTGGTTCACCTCTAGCAATCAGAACTTGCATCATTTCTGTGAGCTTGGTCATGCTGGCCTTCAACTCATCAATTTCCATTCTGACTCCGGCGTTGTGTTATTCTTGATTTTCCATTCTCAATCTGACAGCAGCTCTAGTTCTGTAGTTGTGTCGAGAAAACAGCTTGACGGTGAACAGATAATTGGAGAAGAAGACAGTTGAAATGAATGTCTGGACGACTTGGATAAATGCAGATGAATACTCATGAATGCAAGAGTGCATGGATGCAACAACCACAAATAAGATCACTCAAAGCACACGGGTTCAAAGGTCCGAGTCACGAGCATGGAGTCAAGGTTAAGAACCAACCCACAATGGTATGTAAGCACTTGTCGAACAAGGTTCTAAAAAAGTTCCCAGAGTCCTCAATCCTCTTTCAGATATTACTAGCATGCCGATTACTCGGGAATCAGTAATATTCTCAAGAGAACCTCGTCCGAGTGTAGTATCGTGTATCAACTATTTCAGGTTTACACCCTCATAGTCACCGCACTACGTCCTAATTGGCCAAGATGGGTTAAAGGAAAACTAAGGTCCTCGGCTTCTCAGGCTCCCAGGTTGAAAATAGCAATGTTTTCACGATTACTCGATCGACACATACCATCCTCAAAGGGGCCTCCACTGAGTGGTGGGTTCTCAAGTTCACTTGTTCGGAATTAATCCCTAGAAGATTCCTTGACTATACCACCGCCTATCATAAGAGCTCTCAGATCCGGGTATAGGATTTATCTCACCTCTCAAGATCACCCAAACAGAATAACCAGTAACAGTTAAGTCAAATAGATAAAGTGTAAATAAATCAAAGTAGGCCAAACCCACTAAGAACCAGAGTCCCCAGCAGAGTCGCCACTTTTCTGTAGCGGCAAAAATCGTGAGTGTAAGCTATTGATTAACTTAACTCATAAAGCAAGAGTCACCACCTCACTTTTATTTTATCCAAGAAGGAAAGGAAAAAGAGCGAACAAAACCTAAACAAGTTCTAAACAAGAACAAGTAAACAGAGTCTGGGTAAGGGGGTTGGTTACGTTAAGGGAAGGTGTTAGCACCCAAACCGTCTATAGTACTCTATAGGAACCCTTTGAAATATCTACGCTTTTTGGTTTAAAAAGGTTTGTTTGAAATGAGATTGAGGAGATGAGAAGAGAAATATTTTTTTTAGATTTTTGTGTTTGAAGAGACTTGATGCCTCATGCCTACGTACCCACAAAGTGCAATATAGGATCAAAACCTCGTAGTTCGTGGTACAAAGAATAAAATTTGTTTGTTTTGGTTGATTTTAAATGTAAAGACAGTTCGTCATTTCCAAGCGAATAATTTTGCTTAAAGAGATGAATCATGTCTAAACTTATGAAAAAGTTTAAGGAAAAGTGCACAAGGGCACAAAAGAGTTTAATGAGTTTGGTGTTTTTTAAAGTCTTTTGAAAAAGGTGTCAATATGCTTATGTAGTTTAGCATTTATTAAGAAATGAAAAGAAAAGAGTAAAATCACTTGACAAAAATCAAGGTTTGATTATGAAAGAGGTGAGAGTTTGAAAACAAGAAGGTTTTGAAAAAGGGAGAAAGTTTTGAAAATTGAAGAATGGGTGGAAAAGAAGTGACTACCCTAAAGTATAAAGTAAAAGCTAAGGATAAGGAAGATCTAACCACAAATAAAGCTATCTTCACCATAAACCAAGTAAAAGCACAAGGCTCCAAAGTCTTCAAACCATAATTCCAAAGCAAAGGGAAAAGGTCCTAGTTCTAAGTCCAAGGATCCAAGAATAGCATTGAAGTCCAAGGTCTAGGTTCAAAATTCCATGTCCAATGCAAAGGATAGTAACCATAGTCCAAGATTAAGAGCACAAGTTTTTTTAGAGGTTTTGGCCTTTATTAATGTTTTTTTGGTCCAAGTGGACAAAGAGAAAAAGGCATAAGCATAAACATATGTCTAACGTATAAAGGAAAAAATGCGGAAGCATAAACAAGATATGATATGATATAATGACATGAAGCATAAAAAGTAAAGAGAGATAGGGAGCAAGAAGGAAGCATAAAAGTAAGGTTAGAAGTTAGTGATTAGTTATTAGAGAAAATGATCAATAATGATTGAATAATGCACTTAGGTCAAGGTTAATGAGAACTCATTAGAGGATTGATAAAACCAAAGCCTCCTAACAACAAGTCTCATAAGTATTGAACCAAAAGCCAAATAATCAACCATCCTTGGGCTTGCAAACATAAGTTTGGGCCACGAATGATCATTTTCCGATGCGGGACACATGTAGCGCTATGTTAAGCAATTACCAAGTGACTTATAAAGAAGTCACCCTGCTCGAGGCCGGTCAATAGTGATCTTTGTGCTAATGCATGCTAGATGAATGATATGTAAATCGTCATCCGAAAGGAATACCATACGAAAAGAAAAAAAAGGTAATGATCTAGTCTTGATCCAGAATTCAACAAAGAAATTCTAAGATCCATAAGACTTTCATCGATCCAAATAAAAGAGAAATAGATGAAGAGAAATCCAAATTAAACCATAAAATTATGCGATCTAAGGCTAAGAACAAAGGGAAAGGGAAGAAAATGGCAAAACAACCAAAACAGTCCCAAAAACAAGCAAAAAACACATTCTAAACACTAGTTAATCGATTAACCATTTCATGTGTAAAAATGTTAATCGATTAACCAGTGTAAAATTGTATTTCTGGGCGCATAATTTAACTGTTAATCGATTAACCAATTTGTGCTTGTTTTGGTTAATCGATTAACACTGTAAAAACAGCAGCAAATCAATTTGAAAATTGCAAAATCCTTGATCTATCATTTCTTCAAACACCTCATGATCAAGGATGCAATTGTACACGAAAAATCAAGTAAAACAACAGCAAATAACACCAATGGATCACAATTTGCAAGATCCAAAGATCAAGCTACAAGAATCAACAATAGATCACATTGTGAAGAATGTATCAAGAACAACAATGATGGATCAAGAGTTCACTACTTCCAAATCTGAAATTGCTTTAAATCAACTTTAAGAACCACACTCCAAAGCCTTGATCTACAGAAATTGATGATAAAAAAGTGAATGAATGAAGGTTTAGCTCAAATATTAGTATGTTCTAATGATGAACTTACTAACTTTCAATGGAAGAAAGAGCTTTGGTAAATTTGGTAGTTGGAGAAAATTGAGAGAGTCAAGAAGAGATTTGACAAGGTGAATTTGGCTATCAAAAGCTTGAAAAATGAATGAAATGAGGGTTCTATTTATAGAGTTTAGGCTTGGGAACTTTGGTGGCTTGGAGTTTGGTTTGGAACCAAAATTAGGCTTGGAATTTGAATTTGGAGAGAAAATCAAGATGAAGTGGTAATTAGTGAGGGTGTATGGTGGGAATTAATTATGATGAGGTAGGGGAATTATTTGGATGTGATCTAGAATATTCTCATGATGAAATATTTGAAAATTGGTGCCAAAATGTGCATAATTTGAATTTGATGTTTTTTAGCCAAAAATTGCATGTGTTAATCGATTAACCATTTGCAATGCAAAATGTGTTAATCGATTAACACAGTGAAAAAAAAAAGAGAAAATTGGCTTTTTGATGTGTTGTCTTGACTCTGGCTCGATTCTTTTGACTTGTCAAAGAAGGCATGAAAATAAACACATGAACCTTGGAGTCTCTTGAATAATAATCAATTAAATCTTGGAAACTCTTGATCAGATGATTTTGAATTATTTGCAGATCAACTTTGACTTTGTTCAGATGAATTTCATTCGAGCTAAGGGACTGATATTTGATATCCTTGATCCAAATCCTTCTTGAAAAAGTTAGTAAAAGGGAAACAACATATTTTTGGATTTTGATTAAAGGTTAGTAAACATAAGCAAATAAAGGCAAATAAGAAACACACAGATGCTCGGCGATCCCTACAAGGCATAAACCCAAAGAAGAGAGGGATAGAGGAACCAAAGCATGGTCTTGTTTGTGGTATGAGATACAAAATGAGATGTGAGAAATCTTAGGGGTAAAAATTAGGGTGCAACACCTGTGTGTTTAGCAAGATTGATTTGAGGTCGGGTTACCATCAGATTTGTGTTAAGCCTGGTGATATTCCGAAGACAGCTTTCAGGACAAGGTATGGTCACTATAAATACACTGTGATGCCGTTTGGTGTGTCCAATGCACCTGGTGTGTTCATGGAGTATATGAATCAGATTTTTCATGAGTATTTGGATAAGTTTGTTGTGGTTTTCATTGATGATATTCTGATATATTATAAATCTGAAGAAGAGCATGCTGAGCATTTGAGAACCGTGTTGCAAGTATTGAAGGAGAAGAAGTTGTATGCAAAATTTTTGAAGTGTGAGTTTTGGTTGAAGGAAATGAGTTTTCTTGGCCATGTGATTTCAAGTGGTGGAATTGCTGTGGATCCTTCTAAGAGTGATGTTGTGCTGCAGTGTGATACTCTGTAGTCTGCTACTGAGATACGAAGTTTTCTTGGATTGGTGGGTTATTACCGCAAGTTTATCGAAGGCTTTTATAAATTGGAATTACCTTTGACTCAGTTGATTCGAAGGGTCAAGCTTTTGTGTGGGATGTAGCTTGTGAAGAGAGTTTTGTGGAATTGAAGAAGAGGTTGACGACCGCTCTAGTGTTGATTTTACCTAATCTGAATGAATCTTTTGTGGTATATTGTGATGCGTCAAAGATGGGTCTTGGCGGAGTTTTGATGCAGAATGGTCAAGTTGTTGTTTATGCTTCGAGGCAATTGAGGGTTCACAAAGTGAATTATCCTACACATGACTTAGAATTGGCAGCTGTGGTGTTTGTGTTAAAAATTTGGAGACATTATCTTTTTGGCTCTAAATTTGAAGTGTTCAGCGATCATAAGAGTTTGAAGTACTTATTTGATCAGAAAGAGTTGAATATGAGGAAGAGAATGTGGTTGAAATTGTTGAAGGATTATGACTTTGATTTGAATTACCATCCTGGTAAAGCAAATGTAGTGGCTGATGCATTGAGCAGGAAGTCATTGCATATGTCGATACTTATGGTGAAAGAGTTGGAATTAATTGAGCAATTCCGAGATTTGAGTTTGGTATGTGAAGGGACTCTTGACAGTGTGAAGTTGGGTATGTTGAAGTTGACTAGTGGTATTCTGGAAGAGATCAGAGTGGGACAACAATCTGATTTGAAGTTGGTTGACCAGTTGACCTTGATCAACCAAGGTAACGGAGAATTCCAGATTGATGAGAATGGTGTGATGAGGTTCAAAGACAGGGTGTGTGTCCCAGAGGTTCCAGAAATTAAGAAGAGTATTCTTGAAGAGGGGCATAAAAGTAGACTGAATATCTATCCCAGTGCTATGAAATGTACCATGATTTACAGAAATTATTTTGGTGGCCAGGTATGAAGAAGGATATTGCAGAGTTTGTATATGCGTGTTTGACGTGTCAGAAGTCAAAGATTGAGCATCAGAAACCTTTAGGTATGATACAACCGTTGAATATTCCAGAGTGGAAAAGGGATAGCATTTCCATGGATTTTGTGTCGGGGTTGCCGAAAACTGCAAAAGGGAATGATTCGATTTGGGTGATTGTGGATAGATTAACTAAATTTGCTCATTTCTTGCCGATGAAGATTAATCATTCTATACAGAAGTTAGCTGAGATGTACATTGAGGAGATTGTGAAGTTGCATAGGATACCTTCGAGTATTGTGTCGGATAGAGACTCGAGATTTACATCGAGGTTCTGGAAGAGTTTACAAGATGCTTTGGGTACTAAGTTGAGGATGAGTTATGTATATCATCTGCATACAGACAGTCAGACGGAGAGGACTATCCAATCCTTGGAGGATTTGTTGAGGGCTTGTGTGTTAGATCAAGGGGGGTCTTGGGATAACCATTTACCGTTGATTGAGTTCAGTACAACAATAGCTTTCATGCTAGTATTGGGATGGAACCGTATGAGGCGTTGTATGGAAGGAGGTGTAGAACTCCATTGTGTTGGTATGAATCAGGCGAGAGTGTTGTACTCGGACCTGAGATTGTGCAGGAGACGACTGAAAAGATTAAGATGATCCAAGAAAGTATGAGAGTTTCACAGAGTCGTCATAAGAGTTACCATGATAAGAGAAGGAAGGCACTTGAATTCCAAGAGGGAAATCATGTGTTTTTGAGGGTGACGCCAATGACTGGTGTGGGCCGAGCTTTGAATTCTAGGAAGCTCACTCCATGTTTTGTTGGTCCTTATCAAATATTACAGAGGATGGGAGAGGTAACCTATCAGATTGCTTTACCGATGTCTCTTGTGAATTTACATGATGTGTTTCATGTGTCGCAGTTGAGGAAATACATTCTAGATCCGTCGCACGTGGTTCAGATGGATGATGTACAGGTGAGTGATAACCTGACTGTTGAAGCATTACCGGTGTAAATTGATGGTCGTGAAATGAAACAACTGCGGGGTATGGACATAGCTTTGGTGAAGGTATTATGGGGTGGACCAGTTGGTGAAACTTGGACTTGGGAGCGTGAAGATCAGATGAGGGAGTCGTATCCGACTATGTTTCCTTCAGGTAATTTTCGAGGGCGAAAATTCTTTAAGTAGGGGAGAGTTGTAACACCCTAAAATAATTATAATATTTATTTAATTGATTTATTATGATTATTCGGTGTTTTGGTGAATTTTGATGAATATTGTGATGCATGGTGAATTTGTGTGGTGTTGTGGGGGTAGTATTGAGTTAAGGGGATATTGAGGCACTTAGAATTAGTAATTTAATTTGGATTACTTTATTAGTGATAATAATAGAATAATTTGAATATTTAGGTTATTATTATTATTATTATTATTATTATTTAAAATAATTAAGAGGACCATTAAGGGTAAGACGGTATTATTGGGAAGGTTAAGTGAAGGTAATATGGGGAAGTCATAATTGGGGTCCAAGGGGTATGTTTGACAAAAAGAAAAGTTGGAATTAGGGAAGTTATTCTTTGTAATCGTAAAAAGTGAGGAAAACGGAGAAAGGAGGCTAGAGCACAGAGAACGAGGGAGAATCAATCGTAGAACCTCGAAGAAGAATCCTTTTGCTGAGAATTCGAGGTATAGGGGGTTAATCCAGGTTAATATGTCTGATATGGGTTTAAGGTAGATGTAGTTTTGTGTGCTTTGTGTTTTGACGAATTTATGATGAATCTATAACGAATTGTATGTTGAATTTTCATGGATCTGTGTACATATAATTTTTGTCATGAATTTCGTATGAGTTGCTGTAATTGCTGTGAAATTCGTGTGAATAATTGTTGTTGTTGTGATGAATATAAAAACAAAACTAGATCTGAGATTGAGGGTGGGGATTAACGAATTAGGGCTTGATAATTAGAAAGAAATTGATGAAAATAATGAAGCAGGATTAGAACTTAGATCTGTGATGAATCAAAATAGTTTTGGGTATGATTTGGAGGATTGAAGGTGCTGGAATGGGAAGAATTTTGTGCAGATGCGAAAATCTGAATTTTTTAGGAGCTTCTAGCTATACGCGTAAGGGAGGGAGCCTTACGCGTATGAAGGGGACGTCCCTAGGGTGTTACGCGTAGCATACGCACCCGTCCCCAGGGCCAACACGACCCTCTGCCAGTACGCGTAGGGTACGCGTAAGGGGAGGTGGTCATACGCGTATGGAGGGTAATTACGCGTATGGGAATCTTGGGAAAGGGGCTTTAAGCGTATGGGCTAGCCATTACGCGTATTGGGAGTTTGAAGGGAAATTTGAGAGGGAAACCTCTCTGATGATACGCGTAACACTCATGGTGATACGTGTATGGGAGGCCTGTACAGGTGGCCTTACGCATATGATACGCAGGCCAGTGGACGAGGAAGAGAGCCATACGCGTATGGGGCATGGCCATACGCGTATGGGCAGAGCTGTTGCTAGATTGGTCCGTTTTTGCGATTTCTGTCTCGATTTCGCTTGTAATGCAGTTTCCTTGAAACGTAAGACTACGATGAGATAATAAAACATGAGTAAACTAGTAATGATGGTGAATGGGATACAATCGGGTAATTTTGACGTGACGATTATAATATGATGAACTATGAGGTATAGTGACGAATCGTGATGAGTGTGAATTGATGTTGTATCATGATGTTGATGATGATTCATGAATGATGATGCAAATTTGACGATTTTATGATGATGATTACTATGACGTTTTGCATCATGCATTCATGGCATATTTGGGACTCCAGTCCAGTGGTGACTTCAATCTCATTGTGTGGATTGAAGTGTTTTGTAACGTGATCCGGTTCTTGTGTAGAATCGATCCTATTGGTGGGGATCTTTGGAGGGTGATGGCCCCGTGTCCATCAATTATTAGGAATTGGTACCACATGCATAAGTCTATGATGTTGCATTTTCGTACTATGTGGCATTGCATTCTATCGATGTATTTGATGCGTTGATGATGTGTGTGAATGACTTGGTGATGTCTTGTGTTGCTACTTTATCTTTTGCCTATATCTTATATATTGATTCGTGATTACTCACCCTGCCTGTTTGAATGTTGCCTCCACGTGGGTAACATGCAGGTGATCAGGCTTAGCTCTCTTGGTGCTTGAAGATTTAGTTTTTGAAGTGTTTTGGTTTCTCTGTCGATTCGAGGGTCTTACTCTGATATGTAATATCGGGTTGAGACGTTTGAGTTGAACGATTTACGTTCTTTTATTTGTTTGCATGATGATGTTTATGAGTTTTATTTTAAGACGTTTTTGGATTATAAATTGTTTTGAGTTTTGATTTCCGCTGTGTAATGTTTAAATGAATTTACGACGATAAAACCTGTGTTACGGAGCAGGATGATATTTTGACGTTTTATGACGAAACGTGGCACTCTTGAGTGATGTACTCTGATGGAATTGTTGCATTTATTTGCGTTGTTTGTCGGGTAGAAAAAGGGTGTTACAATAAACCCATTCTTGGTTGAATTAAATGCTTGAGCAAATCCTCTTGTTTTCAATGAGAGGCATACTTTGCTTGAGGACAAGCAAAGATCTAGTTGGGGAGAGTCTGTTGAATACGAAACTTGCTTTAAATTGATCCTTATTTATTGGCATTTTTCAACTCTTTTGTTATGTTTTGTTGGATTTACTCCATGATATAATGTTATTTTTCAATATTGTTGAAAATATCTTTGGTTTCTTTGATTTGTGAGTTACTGTACAGAAATTAGGCATAAAAACATCAAAGTGTAAGACACAAGTAATTGGACAAGGAAGCCAAATGAAAAGAAGAGATTCAGCATGTTTGCTGGACGAACAGCCAACGAGGAATAGCAGTGAATGTTTGTTGGGCGAACTCATGGCGAATCCCCAGCGAATTCTTTCAATTTAGAGGTAGTAAGAAAAGGGCACTAAGTTCGATGGGCGAACTGGTAGCGAATGTTCGCTGTGGTGAGGTCTAAATGAAGGACCAACGAATCATCCCAGATTTGAGGCAGTACCTAAAAGACCATAAGTTCGTTGTGCGAACTTGTAGTGAGGTAGTTCGCAGGGCGACGAATTGCTTGCACAACGAAGTTCAGATATTTCTCAGGGGTGGTTTAACTGTTCAAAGGCACTTCAGGTGCCTAAAAGTGTGTTCGCTGGGTGAAGAAGTAGTTCGCAGGGCGATATTTTGCAAATAGAAGCTGGATTCACATCTGAGCTCGATTTTTCGACATGGATGCTCATTCATCTTCTTCCAAGACTTGTAAAGCAAGCTACCATGGTTATGGGTAGCTAAATCCTTTATATCAAAGGTAGAGGTAGTCTACCATTAGCTTGCATGTATTTCTTTTGATTGGCCTTGTATATGAACAAGTGATGATTAATATATAATGAATATTTTTGTTCTTAATGATCCATTCCTTTTTTTTGTAAAACTCTAGACATAGATTTATGAAACTTGAACTAAAATATTCATCTATCGATTTATAGATTGGAAAAACCGGTTTATGGTCGATAATTATTTTATGTTGAACTTAAAGCTTACTATATTGGTTGTTATATGGAGAATTCGTGTGGCGATGAATACAGTATTTCTCACGATGCCACTCTAGAGATAGACAATGTTGAGAGAATGCTCGATGATATTAATCGGATCCGACTTCATAGGCAAGATTGAAAGAATACGTATAAGTTAAGGTAGATGAAAACTACTTTTGATATACCTTGTTAATCAAACTCTTTAGAATGTATAAGCTTTGCTACTAAAAACGTGACAATTTTATGAACAAAACTTTGAAAACCCTTTTTCTTGAAACGATAAACTGTTGAACGACAAGCATCAAAATATTTGAAATCCCTATGGAGACGATAACAAAACCCCCCTTTAACGACGATTCAAACAAATGGCACCGTTGTCGGGTAGTAAATCCAACAAAACATAAAAAAGAGTTGAAAAATGTCAATGAATAAGGATCAATTTAAAACAAGTTTGGCATTCAACACTCATCACCAATCCTAACCTATTATATTCTCCTTTGCAAATTTATATCATCCTTGACCCATATACTTTTCATACCAATTTTTTGTATACCTGTGCGCAACACATTCATACATTTTGCATGTCCCTTAACCAACTGTCATGATTTCATTATGATTCATATAAAGAGTCCGACATGGAATTTCTTGGAGAAAATTTTACAAATACTATAATGAGTTACAAAAATAACCCTTTCTTTTAACATTATTCTTTTAATAAGGTTAAATGGACCTTACCAGCACATTTGTTCTATTTTTGGTTGAGTGTGTCACCTTCATAGTCTATGTGAATTCCTCACCATTCTGAATCACACCTTCGGGTTGAAGTTGGTTGTTGTTATCGGCATGTGGTTGTTGGGCTTCTGTGGGTATCTGAGGTTGTTATGATTGTACTTGGTCTGAAATATGTTTGTTGTTTGCACCAACGACTTTCACGAGTACACTATCTCAATTAACACTATAAATATACCACTGTCTCAATTAACACTATAAATATGCCACATTTTACAATTTCAAAACATAATTTAAAATTACACTTCTTAAACCAATATTAAATACTCTACTCTTCTCATAACTCATGAAATCAACTGGACTTCTTCTTCATTCAACTCTTATAAACAATTTTTCAATTGTTAAAATAATTTCCCAAGTAAGTGTTTTACAAGATTTTGCACTATTTTCATTTTAAATTTTGACTTTTTTAATCTGAACCATTACAGATTTTTAACTTTTTTTTTCTTTTCAGTCATATGCTGAAATTGATTCTACTTTTATTAATAAGTATGAAAACGAACTCAAAAAAGCGTGGACAATTTTGAACAACCAAAGACTTCATCACATCATAATATTTAACAAAGATCTGGCTCATTCACTTATAATAAGTAGTTTGAGTACTATTGTCGAATACTACAATTTAATTTACTCTATAATGTTATTCTTCAAGTAGGATATTATGGTGATAACAATTTCTGAATACAAGTCGTTAATCTAGTATCATCTCTGACTGAGTTACCATGGTTTCATAGTTGGTATCTCTACCATCACTACGCCAAACAAGAGAAAAGAGGGCGCTTTTTTTGGCCTATGACAGCGCTTAAAAGCGCTGTCTAAGCCAGCGCTGTCGTAGGTAAAGACAGCGCTTTTTTATTTATGAAAAAGCGCTCTCTAAAAGGGGACTTTAGATAGCGCTTTTAAAAGCGCTGTCTAAAGTATACTTTAAAAATTTAAAATTTTTTTTTTATAAACTTTAGAAAGCGCTTTTTCATTCAAAAGCGCTCTCTAAAGGTGCTTTTAGACAGCACTTTAGAAAACGCTGTCTAATGTATACGTATACTGATTTTTTTATATACTTTTAGAGAGCGCTTTTTCATTAAAAGCGCTCTCTAAAGCTGGACTTTAGACAACGCTTTTGAAAGCGCTATCTAATGTATAACCTTAGACAGCGCTTTTTTATTAAAAGCGCTGTCTTTTGTCTACGTAAAATTTTGAAGATTTTTTTTAAAAATCTCATTTTAACCATATTTTTATGCAGAAACCTGTATAATTCACATTTCAATAAACCTGTATAATTCACATTTCAATAAACCAGTATGGATATGCATTTCCATCAACAAATTCTATTTCAAAACTAGAATTTACATTAATGCCGAATTTGCACAAATTCTATAAACTAGAATTTGTACATTTCAATAAATTAGAATTTACATGCAGAATTCGCACAAACTAGTATGGATATACATTTCTATTGTATGGTTTCAAACCTGTATAGAATTTACATTTCA
The DNA here is from genome assembly GCA_022829125.1 of Lathyrus tuberosus. Taxonomy (NCBI): domain Eukaryota; kingdom Viridiplantae; phylum Streptophyta; class Magnoliopsida; order Fabales; family Fabaceae; genus Lathyrus; species Lathyrus tuberosus. The sequence goes on along the minus strand of JALAZF010000104.1, from coordinate 3,618,757 downwards.
ATAAACTAGAATTTACATTCACCAAACTATACAATCAAGAAAGAATTCTTCTTGCAATAAAAAATTTGCACAATTCCTCCTTAGTATCTTGCAATTGTTTCCTCGTGTAATAAGGACACGCCATATCATCGAAATACTACATAACAAAACAAAATACGCATTATTTAGTTAAAAGTAATAAATTATATATATGACATATCCGATAAATATTAAAATAAATCCTAAGTTATAAAACCATGCATACCGTGATAGAAATCACCAATTGTCCCATTTGAAGGAATCTCCACTTTGACCCATGTAATATTGGTTGCTCTAGCCACTGCTACTCGTGCGTATCTTCCTGGTTACTAGACATTTGACCTGTAAGAAAGAAAAAAACAGAAATTAAATGACAAATATAAAAATCCATAATCCTAATCTATTGAATGATATAAGCTATATTAAATGATATAAGCTATAATTTTACAACTAGTACCTTTTTCACTAACGTCTCTTTCTTTTCTTGTTTGGAGTATGTTCTACCCGTCTCTTAACAACACGGACGATTGGATTGATCCAAATACCCTCATTATGATCATTTCTAGTATATGATTCATTCGCTATAATATTTTCATCTTGATCATTTCTAGTAAATGATTCAATATCAACATCAATATCACCTTGATCTCTAACGTTTTCATCAATTACTTTGTTAGATAAAAGCACTATAGACCATTTTGTACTTGTCGGATCAGTGACATAGAACACTTGTTTAGCTTGAGAGGCTAGAATAAAAGGCTCATCTTTGTACCCCACCCTATTAAGATCCACTTGCAAAAATCCTGACTTATCCATTCGTACGCCATTATTATTTTCAACCCACTTGCAACGAAATATAGGAATCTGAAACTTCTCATAATCAAACACCCAAATGCTCTCGATAACCCCAAAATATGACAGATTTGCAAATTTGGGGTTTAAGTCTTTCACACTTGAAATGTGCATTGCTTCAGCTACCAAGGTGACACCACTATTTTGCATAGTACTTTTATCATCTTGTTCTTTGGTATAAAATGTGTATCCATTAATTGTGTATGCGCTATAAGAAAACACGACCATACTTGGACCATATGCTAAACATCTCAACCTTTCTGTTATTGAATCGCGGTCTGAATAATACTTTGAATAAATATGATCCTTAAACCAAGGTATGAAACTTCGATTGTGCTCTCGTACTATCCAATTCTCATTTCTATTCGGATTTAAACCTCGGAGAACATCCTTGTGCATTTCAACATATGGCTCAACCTCATTCTCATTGTGCAGAACATACAAATGCACTTGATCCCGTTCGACCCTTGATACTGTCACAACTTCATTTCTAATTAACTTTTTTCCTTCTTTTTTTTCGACAATATGAGATTTGGGGAGTCCAATTGATTGTACATTGGACAGATATTCAGTACAAAACTCAACCGCTTCTTCAACAATGTATCGTTCGGCAATACAACCCTCTGGTTGACTTCGGTTTTTCACATACCCTTTTAATATTTTCATATAACGTTCAGCAGGGTACATCCATCTCATATAAGCCGGTCCACACAATTGTGTCTCTTTCACTAGATGAACAACTAGATGAACCATTATGTCAAAAAACGAGGGAGGAAAATACATTTCAAGATCACACAAAGTAATAACTAGTTCTTTTTGCAATGTTGGTAAGATCACAGGATCGATCACCTTACTGCAAATTGACTTGAAGAAAAAACACAATTTAGTTATTGCGCTTCTTACTTTTTCTGGCAGAATAGATCGTATACCTATTGGTAGAAAATGTTCCATTATAACATGGCAGTCATGCGTCTTTAAACTCTTTAACTTGAGGTCTTTCATAGACACAAGTCTTCTAATATCTAAAGAGTATCCTTCTGGAACTTTAACTTCACTTAGAAACTTACACAATACTTTTTTCTCCTTTCTAGATAGACTATACGCAGCAGGTGGTAGATATGTTCGTTTTCCTTTCTTCAAGGGTCCTAATTCAGTTCTTATCCCTATATGTACCAAGTCCTTTCTTGCTTTAAGGCCATCCTTAGACTTTCCTGGTATATTGAGTAACGTACCAATAACACTGTCAAATACATTTTTTTCAATATGCATAACATCGAGAAAATGTTTTACATACAACGACTTCCAATATGGCAGTTCAAAAAAAATTGACCTCTTCTTCCACCCACTCTTGACAAGTGTATGTGCAAAAGGCTTTCCAAACTGAGTTGTCACATCTATCACCTTTTCAAAAATTTGATCACCTGTCAATATAGTTGGAGCTCTACCATGTTCTGGCTCTCCATTGAATGCTTTTCTCCACCCACGATAGTGATGATTAGAATTTAAGAATCTACGATGACCGAGAAAGACATTCTTCTGACCAAACTCCAATCGCGTCTAATCTGTTTTATCTTCACAAATAGGACACGCACATTGACCTTTTATGCTGTACCCTGATAGATTTCCGTATGCTGGAAAATCATTAATTGTGCCAAACAACATCGCCCTCAAGTTGAAACTTTCTTTCCTATACCCATCATAAACCTCCACACCGTTCTCCCACAAAAATTTTAAATCTTCGATTAAGGGTGCCAAGTATACGTCTATGTCATTCCCTGGTTGTCTAGGCCCAGAAATTAACATAGATAACATCATGTACTTACGCTTCATACATAGCCATGGAGGTAGGTTATAAATCATTATGATCACAGGCCAAGTGCTATGTGAGATACTTTGAATACTGTGTGGGTTCATTCCATCAGTAGATAATGCCAATCGAAGGTTTCTTGCTTCTTTTCCAAATTCAGGATAATCATCATCAATTTTCATCCACTGTGGTGAATCTGCCGGATGTCGAAACTTTCCATCAATAATTCTTTCATCGGCATGCCAAGTCAAGTGTCTTGAATCGGTCTCACTACGAAACATGCGTCTAAATCTCCGAATTATAGGAAAATACCATAAGACTTTTGCTGGAGACAACTTTTTCCTATATCGAGAGACACCACATTTAGGACACTCATTTAACGATGCATACTCATTTTGAAACAATACGCAATCGTTTGGACATGCATGTATCTTATCATAGCTCATGCCAATAGAGCACAACATCTTTTTGGTCTCATATGTTCGATTGGGAAGAACATTATCCTCTGGAAGCATATCTTTCATAAGGGCCAATAATTCTGTGAAACTTTTATCCGACCATCCATTGCCCGCCTTTAAGTTGTACAACTTTAATACCGCAGACAATCTTGTAAATTTGGTGCAACCATTATACAACGGTTTCTCTGCATCACTTACCAACCTCTCAAACATTTTGGGACAATCCTTAAGATCTTCTTCAAGTGATTCTGCAATCTCTTCAACTCGATCAGAATCGTATGTATCTGTGCCATTGTCGTATGAAGCGTAGGTCGTATTATCCCCTGATTCAACATTCCCGTTAATTTTCTCACCATGCAAATTCCAACATGTATAACTTCTATCAATTCCACTCCTCAATAAATGTGATGCCAACTGAACCGCGTCAACCCGACTCCCAAAACAGCAACCCAAGCAAGGACATATCATTCGACTGGGGTCTTTGGCGTGCTCAACAGCAAACTTAACGAATTCTGATACCCCATTGTTGTACTCTTTCGACAATCGACTTGAAGACATCCATTTCTTATCCATACTTATACTAATTAAACTAAACAAAAACAAAAAGAAAAAATGTTATACCTATAGGGAAACGATCCGACTTTCACACTTTGAACACAAGTAACCCCTATACATGTATCATAAAATGAAATATCATTAATTGACCAATTATGAGTCATAACTTGATAAGTGGCAACATGTAATCACAAACAAGCAACAATTAGAGGTAAACACCTACATAAGTATAAAGTAGACAATAAACTTATAACAAAAAGTCACAAGTTCTATCCTCATCGTGAAAATATTAGCTTCCTTATGAAAATACCTTCCACAAAACTAGATTGTATCATGAATGCATAACACAATGAGCTTATTATAAAAAAATATATATATACTTTTTCGTAAAAATATACATGAAAAATAAAAGAAAAAAGATTCTGCAACAATAAAAGAGGAAGCTTTTATCCTCATCGTGAAAACTTTTTCGTTTTCGTTTTCAGAGAAATGAATAGTAACAGCGAAATGAATAATAAAAGAGAAATGAAAAATAAAAGAGTACCTTATTCGTTTTCGTTTTCAGAACGATTTGAGAAATGAATAATAAAAGAGAAATGAATGATAAGAGAATAAGAACAACAACAACAACAATGTTTTCACGAACGACAATGGCAATGGCAAGAACGACGGCGAGGGTTTAGAGAAACGGTAGAGAGAGAGAGAGAGAGAGAGAGAGAGAGAGAGAGAGAGAGAGAAAATGAATAAAAGTGTCTCTGAAAATGTTTAGTATTGTTTTATATTTTAATTAGTAAAGGACTTTAGAGGGCGCTTTTCCTTAGAAAGCGCTTTCTAAAGTGAAAATAATTAGAGACCTATAAGAGCGCTTTCTAAAAGCGCTTTCTAAGGTGGCCTTTAGAGAGCGCTTTTGAGAAGCGCTTTCTAAGGTGGCCTTTAGAGAGCGATTTTCAGAAGCGCTCTCTAAAGTGACACCTATAGCAGCGCTTTTTGGAAAGTGCTTTCTAAGGTTTACCTGAAAATGTCAAAAAATATAAAAATGAGTCTGGGGCGAGGGGGATTCGAACCCCAGACTCAAAGCATGGCAAACAAACACACAAACCTCCTTGACCAGCGGTACTACGCCCTCATCCATTGTTTATACTCACTCCATAAATATATAAAATAAGGTGTCAACATATATATTTAAATATATTATTTGAATAATTTTAAATATAGTTTAAAATAAATTAATATATAATTTAATATAATTTAAATATATTAAATATAATTTGATATATTAATATAATTTAAAGTATATTTTAAATTATATATTAATATAATTTATATATATTAAATATAATTTAAATAAGTTAAAATGTTTGTATTTAAAACATATATATTTAAATATATTATTTGAATAATTTAAAATATAATTTAAAATAAATTAAAATATAATTTAATATAATTTAAATATATTAAATATAATTTGATATATTAATATAATTTAAAGTATATTTTAAATTATATATTAATATAATATATATATATATATATTAAATATAATTTAAATAAGTTAAAATGTTTGTATTTAAAACATATATATTTAAATATATTATTTGAATAATTTAAAATATAATTTAAAATAAATTAAAATATAATTTAAATATATTAAATATAATTTGATATATTAATATAATTTAAAGTATATTTTAAATTAATATATTTTAAATTATATATTGATATAATTTATATATATTAAATATAATTTAAATAAGTTAAAATGTATGTATTTAAAACATATATATTTAAATATATTATTTGAATAATTTAAAATATAATTTAAAATAAATTAAAATATAATTTAATATAATTTAAATATATTACATATAATTTGATATATTAATATAATTTAAAGTATATTTTAAATTAATATATTTTAAATTATATATTAATATAATTTATATATATTAAATATAATTTAAATAAGTTAAAATATATAATTTAAATATATTAAATATAATTTGATATATTAATATAATTTAAAATTCCTTTCCCTACCTAAAGGGCGTGGGTTCGACCCCCCCTTTTGCCATTTTTTGTGATTCTTGATGTTTTTCAGTATAATTAGTAAATGACTTTAGAGGGCGCTTTTCCTTATAAAGCGCTTTCTAAAGTGAAAAGAAATTGAGCCCTATTAGAGCGCTTTCTTAAAGCGTTTTCTAAGGTGGCCTTTAGACAGCGCTTTTTAAAAGCGCTCTCTAAAGTGATACCTATAGCAGCGCTTTTTGGAAAGCGCTGTCTAAGGTGGCACTCTTTTACATTCTTTTACAGTGCTTTTTGGAAAGCGCTTTCTAAAGCCTTTCTTTTAAGGCGCTTTTTTTTAGCGAAATTTTTTTATTCTTTTTAGCAGCGCTTCTGCATAAAAACGTTGTCTTTTTGGTGCTGTCTAATCATATTTTTGGCGTAGTGCATCACAAGATATATTCATTTGATATTACATTAACCTCTATTAATAGTTCATTACCAAAATTAGTTGAGTACCAACTTTTTACCTTTTTCTTCGGTGTATTGAATATATTTAAGCACAGTATTTATTATTCCCTCTGTCTCAAATTATAAGTCATTTTGTCAAAAAAAATTTGTCCCAAATTATAAGTCACCTTAGATTTATAATATTAATGACATTTTCCCCAATATATACCCTCAAGTATTTATTATTATTTATTATTTTAACTCTTTTAATTTCTCTCTCATGTGTAATTATGAGGGGCATTACTGTAAAGTCATACAGAATTTGTCTTTCCCATAAAATAATAATTAAATTTTTTAATTCGTGTGAAATACCTAAAATATCTTATAATTTGAGACGGAGAGAGTATTTAACTATTTCTTCTATGTTTTGTTATAAAGAAAATGTAGGTCGATTTTGCTGTTGAGTATTGGGTCCATTGGGCTTGGCTTTGTTTTGGCCCAATTAGATCTTAAACTGTTTTGGTTATATTGGTTGTAGCCTATACTAGGCATGTTGTTGAATGAATAAACAAGCAATACAATTCTTTACTTTACAAGTGGTATCATGAGCCTTTGGTTCGAGAAAGGGACCGGCTTACTTGTATCGAAAGTATCCCACATGGGTAGGTGTCCCGGATGTGGTTGAGTGTCCCGTTGAAGAGTGTCAACGGCGGTACAAGTGTGTATGTGGAAGAAAGAGCTTCCACTTGAGGGGGAGCATTGTGAACTCACATTTGAGGGGGAGTGTTAAGAATGTTGCAAGTGTGAGTAGAGTAGTGTGGGTAATAGTCCCACATTGGTTAGAATTGTGGAGATTTGAGCATTTATAAGTGAGAGAACCCACCCACCTATTACCTTAGGGTTTTGGGTGGATATGTGGTGTGTCTCTCACAAAGGTGTTGCTCCAAATCAAATGAGGTTCCACAATGATCAATGCTCCCTAGTGAAAAAATCTCCCCTAACATAGGGTTTTTTTCACTGGTATCATTCCTCTGGTTCTGATCCATACACTTTCATTCGTCTTCTTCCTCCCTCACTCACACTGAAGTTTTTTCCCAGATTTCTTTTCTGCGTTTTTTTGCTGTTTCCATGGCTGAATCCTCCACCTTCACTCATCCCACAGTCCCCAAATTCGATGGATTTTATGAACACTGGTCTATGCTCATGGATAATCTTCTTCGCTCCAAGGAGTATTGGAGTTTGATTGAGACGGGCATCGTCACAGTACCGGCAGATGCTACGCCGGAGCAACGCAAGGCTGTTGAGGAGAGCAAATTGCGTGATTTTAAGGCCAAGAATTATCTCTTTCAATCAATTGATCGGACAATTCTTGAAACCATCTTGGTTCGTGACACGGCGAAAGATATTTGGGAAGCGATGAGAAGAAAGTATCAAGGCTCCACAAAGGTGAAACGCGCTCATTTACAATCCTTGCGTCGTGAATTTGAAGTTCTTGCAATGGGGGAGAGTGAATATGTAAATGAGTACTTTGCAAGAACCCTAGCCATTGCAAATCGCATGACTGCACAAGGAGAAAGACTGGAGCAGGTTGCGGTGGTAGAGAAGATTCTGAGATCAATGCCTGCCAAATTCAATTACGTAGTGTGTTCCATAGAAGAGTCTAATGACGTGACAGCTATGTCGATTGATGAATTACAGAGTAGTCTCCTTGTTCATGAACAAAGAATGCAAGGGCAAAAGGAACATACTGAAGAACAAGCTCTGAAAATGAGTAATGCTGGTAGAGGTAGAGGAAGAAGTACTTCAAGGGGTCGTGGTCGTGGAAGACAAAGTAGAGAATTTGTAGAATGCTACAGGTGTCATAAACTTGGACATTATCGCAATGAATGTCCTGATTGGGAAGAAAATGTAAATTATGCAGAGTTCAAAGAAGAAGAGATCCTTTTGATGGCTTATTCTGAAGATGGTATAGCACTCAAAGAAGAAAGGTGGTACATTGATAGTGGTTGCAGCAATCACATGGTTGGGAATAAAGAGTGGTTCTTTGACTTTGATGACAAGTTCAGAGAGTATATGAGACTTGGCAATGACTCGAAGATGGCTGTAATGGGAAGAGGAAATGTGAAGTTGTGCATTAAAGGAAGGATACACGTCATTACTGATGTGTACTACCTACCTGGTTTGAACAACAACTTGCTCAGTGTGGGACAATTGCAGCAAAAGAATGTCACAATTGTGTTCAAGAACAATGTGTGTCAATTATTTCATGGAGAGAAGGGTCTAATTTTGAAAACTGAAATGTCAAACAATAGGATGTATATTGTTAAAGCATCAGTATTGGCACCAAAATGTCTTCAGGTCTCCACCTTGGAAGAAGCAAATTTGTGGCATAATAGATATGTTCATCTCAGCATCAAGGGTTTGAAGACTCTGCATCAAAGACAAATGGTTAAAGGGCTACCAGAGATAAGTGAATTGGAAGGCAAATGTGATAACTGTTTGGTTGGGAAGCAGCACAGAAACAGCATACCAAAGCAAGCAAATTGGAGAGCCTCCAAGAAACTTGAATTGATTCATTCTGACATCTATGGACCTATCACTCCTAAATCGAATGCTGGCAGCAGGTACTTCATTACCTTTACTGATGACTATAGTAGGAAAACATGGATCTATCTTCTAAAGGAAAAATCTGAAGCTTTGGAGGTCTTTAAGAGATTCAAAGCTTTAGTTGAGCATGAGTCTGGTAATTCTATCTTATGTCTTAGAACTGACAGGGGAGGTGAGTTTACCTCAACTGAATTCAAAATTTTTTGTGATTCTAATGGCATGAAAAGGCAATTAACTGCAGCATATACCCCTCAGCAGAACGGGGTGTCTGAGAGAAAGAATAGAACATTGCTAAACATGGTGAGAAGCATGATGTCTGCTAGGAGTGTACCTAAACAATTTTGGCCAGAAGCAGTGAAATGGGCAGCATATGTGATGAATAGATGTCATACACATGCTGTGAAGGACATCACACCAGAAGAAGCTTGGAGTGGAGTAAAACCCTCTGTGCATCATTTTAGGATTTTTGGTTGCTTGGCCTATGTTCATGTGTCTGATGTTCATAGAAGGAAATTGGACAACAAGAGCATCAAGTGTGTCCTCCTTGGTGTTAGTGAAGAGTCAAAAGCTTATAAGCTTTATAACCCAATTGAGAAGAAAATAGTTATCAGCAGAGATGTTGTTTTTGAGGAATTAAAAGGGTGGAATTGGAGCAAGTCAAATGAAATCAAGCAAGATGAACACTTAAGTGAAGCTGAAGTCAATGATGAGATTGAGTTACAAGATGACCAAGATAAGAATACTAGTAATGATGGAACAGAAGACATTCATGAAGGCAGTCCTGATGGTGAACATTCAAATGAGGAAATTGAAGCTGAACAAGGCAACACTGAAAGTCCACCTGCAAGGAGAAGAAATCCACCTAGCTATCTCAGAGACTACATTACTGATCTTGAGGAAAGACAGACTGATCACATGCAGAATTTTGCAACTGCTATGTTCAGCTCCAATGAAGATCCAAATTCATATGAAGAGGCAGTCAAGTCAGCCACCTGGAGGAGAGCTATGGAGAGTGAAATGCAGTCAATAGAAGACAATGATACTTGGGAGTTGACAACACTTCCACATGGAATGAAGGCCATAGATGTAAAGTGGATCTTCAAGACCAAATACAATGAAAAGGGGCAAGTAGAGAAGCATAAAGCAAGGTTGGTGGGAAAGGGATACACACAAAAGTATGGAATTGATTATAGTGAAGTCTTTGCTCCTGTAGCAATGTGGGATACCATAAGAGCAATTCTAGCCCTTGCAGCTCACAAACACTGGTGTGTATTTCAACTAGATGTAAAAAGTGCCTTTTTACATGGAGAGTTAACTGAGGATGTGTATGTACAACAACCAGTGGGATTTCACAAGGGTAGAAATGGTCAAGTCTACAAGCTTAAAAAGGCACTGTATGGGTTAAGGCAGGCACCTAGAGCCTGGTATAGTAAGATTGAATCTTACTTCAGTGCAGAAACATTTGTTAAGTGCTCTCATGAGCCAACTCTGTTTGTCAAACATGGAAGCAAGGGAAGGATTCTGATTGTAAGCTTGTATGTGGATGATCTGATTTACACTGGCAATGATGAAGAAATGTTTGATGCATTCAAACTATCTATGCAGAGAAAATTTGCCATGACTGATCTGGGAAAAATGAAGTATTTCTTGGGAGTGGAAGTGAGCCAAGGTAATCAAGGGATATTCATTCATCAGCACAAATATGCCTCTGAAATTCTGACAAGGTTTGGTATGGGGGATTGTAACAAAGTATCAAGTCCAATTGTACCAGGAAGCAAGCTTGTGAAAGATGAAAAAGGTAAAGCCACTGATGCCACCCTGTACAAGCAAATGATTGGCTGTCTGATGTACTTGTTAGCCACAAGACCAGACATAACATTCTCAGTATGTTTAGCCGCAAGGTACATGGAAAGGCCTACTGAAATGCATGTTGATGCTGTGAAAAGAATCCTGAGATATTTGAAGGGAACTATAAGTTTTGGCATCTTGTACAAGAATCACATTTCTGATGAGTGGATAATGCAGGGCTGGACTGGTTCTGATTATGCAGGGGATTATGATGACAGGAAAAGCACTTCAGGATATGTATTCACAATGGGATTGAGTGCAGTTTGTTGGTCATCAAAGAAACAACCCATTGTCACACTGTCCACAACTGAAGCTGAATTTGTGTCAGCTGTTTCAAGTGCTTGCCAGTGCATCTGGTTGAAAGCTGTGTTGAATCATTTGAGTCTAAAGCAAAGTGGCAGCACTATTATAAACTGTGATAACAGCTCTTCTATCAAGCTGTCGAAAAACCCTGTTATGCATGGAAGATGTAAACATATTGATGTAAGATATCACTTTCTTAGAGAACTCAGCAATGATGGAGTTATAGAATTGAAGTTTTGCAGGTCTCAAGATCAATTGGCAGACATTATGACCAATGCCTTGAAAGTTGAAACCTTCTTCAAATTAAGGGAGGGCTTAGGAATGTGTGACTCAAGCCATATCAAGTGAAATGTTTCCACTGTTTGTTTAGTTTTTTCTGTTTTTCTTTGTATTTGTTAGTTGATCATTTGTTGTATAGAGATCAACCTAAGGGAGGGTTTGTTGAGTATTGGGTCCATTGGGCTTGGCTTTGTTTTGGCCCAATTAGATCTTAAACTGTTTTGGTTATATTGGTTGTAGCCTATACTAGGCATGTTGTTGAATGAATAAACAAGCAATACAATTCTTTACTTTACATTTGCAACAACATTAATAGATTATGGTTATCATTTTCTTCTACTATGTGATGATTACAAAAGAAAAAATAAATATTTACTTTGTTGAACATTGAAGATCCATATCGAATAAAATTAGCATAGGAATGAGACGAGTTTTCTACATCTAATTTATTCAAACCTAGAGATAAAATCCGATTCAGATTTAATGTTGACTCAAGTAACAACAAGTGTCAGTGCTTATAAAATTCTTCCTTATGTTTATGATAATTACATTTTGATTCCTTCATAATATATTTCTCTTTAATTTTTTATTTCGTATTTGATCAAAATTTACTTTTATATCTTTATGCCCAATATATTTTCTTTTTTAATAAAACCAATTACTTTTATATTTAATTTGAATATTTAACAAGCAATAACAAACGCGCGAGTCCGATACACCAGTAAGTTATTACAGTACTATTTTATTAGAAAAAGATTACATGAAGTTATCACGCTTGCTTAGCAGACGTGTTTAATCTTTCAATTTTGTGATGATTGTCAATTACTACTAGCTACCACTATAATATGGATTATCTTTAAAATAAACCAATTTGAAAAAGTTATAAAAAATTACGTATATTAGCGATTTATTGTTAAGCGAAAAATTAATAAATTGAAATAAAAGGGGAGTTTGAATATTAGCGTAATTAGTTTGATAAAGCAAATTTAGTTGTTGAATTTTCGATTAGCTTAATTATCTACTCAAATGATTACAAAATCATTTGCAAAAATGGAATACAAGAAGATACTTCCTCCGGTCACAATTATAAGCTAAAATAATTATTTTTACACGTATTAAAAAAGTTAGTTAAGTGTAATTAATTTTCTTGATTTCATGTACAATCAAAGTAAAATTTACGATAATATCCTTAGTTTATTTCATAAATCAACTTTTAATATTAAATGCTTTTGAATTAAATTAAGGGTATAATAGTAATACAAGTATTAATTAGTTTAAAATTTAATGACTTTTGTTTATAATAGTGACCAAAATTTAAGATATTTTTTTTGCTTATAATAATGATCGGAGAGAGTACTCTAGGATAGATGAAAGAGAAAAATATATTGTCGTAGAATCTAATTCTTTAGTGGATACTGATTTGTGCACCATAAAGAGGGTACACACATTATTGTTAAATTTTATTTTATTTTGCTGAGTTTTATGGTATCATTACATTTATAAAGCCACTTGATTATTGAATTAAACTTTGTTAAAATTGTTTTCCACTTGAGCATCGTCTTAATGCAGCATAATTAATTATAATGATGTAAATCCAAGAGGAATAATTTGAATTTTTATAAGGGCCCGATTTTTAACATCATATTCAAAATAAGGCCTTATCATCAAAACTAGGATAATAATTCATTTTCCTTCCGTTCTTTTTTAAGTGATACTTTTTGACTTTTTATACATACCAAAAAACATAATCAATATAGTTACTTTTCAAATAACAGTTTTTCTTTTACCTATAATATCCTTAATTATTTATTACATTCATCTTAATTTTTTTTCTCTCTATAATGATTACCTATGGGTAATTTTAACAAAAGTGCAATTAATCATACCTTAAACTTTGCAAATGACAATTAAAATGAAACAAAAAATTATTCTAAAAATGACATTTAAAAAGGAACGAAGGGAGTATTTATATTGGAGAGCGTCAGAGTCTCAAATCAGATAATATATAAAATCCTCTTTATAAGTGAGACTAATCTCTAATCAGATAATATATAGTTTGAATATCTTTTTTATAAGTGAGAGACTAATCTCTAATAAGATAATATATAGTTTGAATATCTTTTTATAAGTGAGGTTAATCTCTATCGTACAAGTTGGTTTTGTAAAGTTAAGTTAGATTCAACCACATTTTTTAATAGGTATTAAAGTCTAGTTTAAGATTTGTTGAGCCACATGCTATCAGATTTTTGCTATTTGGTAGGTATGGAATTGAGTCGAGTAGAGTCGAATTTGCATCCGCCCGGCTCGACTCGATACATATTGGCTCAACTCAAAACATGACTCGAGTCGACACGAACTTTTTTAAGTTCAAACTCGACTCGTTTTAAGTTCACAAATAATTCAATTCAATTTGTTAGATTCATCTCATTAGGTTTAGCTCGTTTGTTTCCTGAACTTAAAAGTCTTCTTTTTTAAATCTCACTTTTTTATGAATCTAATGAGTCAAATTATACATAGTTCAAGTTTAGTTCATTTAGTGAATGAACTTAGTTTTTTACTCATATTTAACTCATTTGGTTTATGAACCAAGTTCAATGATTTAGTTGTTGGATCGAGTTTCGAACTATATTCGAGTTGCTTCGGTTCATTCACTACTACGTAAAAGCCATTTCATCACGGTCGGAAAAGAGATACCACCACGGTTGACCAATCGTGATGAGGTAGGGGTGGTTGTAAGTATGATGTTTTCCACCATGATCATGTGACCGTGTTTATAAACTAGGTAGCACGCTACCTATCACAACGGTTGCATCAAACAACCGTAATGAAATTCTAACACTTTAACATTTAACAACAGTTGTGCTAAACAACTATTGTGATATATACACTTAAGTTTATTATAAATTATTTGGAATGTTTATTTCGCCAATGCTCGCTAAACATGTACCTTCTCAATCTGATCTAGAAATTAATAATATGACAAATTAAGTTATATTATTAGATGAACAAGTTACACTAATCAATGTTATACAAGATTTCTTCAGCCCATTATTCGCATTTCGCTTTTTAACAATTATGTTTTGTTTCAATGCTCCTAGCTCTTCAACCTCCCCTTCCGTCACCTCTAGTACATTTTTCAAAAAAATATTTACTTTGCAAATAAAATTAGAGGTGGAGAAATGGACAGTTGAATAACTAGAAGAATTAAACCAAGTTCTAACCGTTAATGATGGAAATGTGGACAATGAACTGAAGAAATCTTGTATAATATTGATAAGTGCAATTTGTTTTCTAATATAACTTAATATTTCATACTATAATTTTCTAATTCAATCCGAAAAGTTATATATTCGATAAAGGGATGGAAAAATACTCAAACCACATAAGATATAAACTCATATTCTAAACATACCTTAACGACAATATTCATCAACAACAAACCTTAAACAACATATAAGATACTACAAACAACTTTTATTAACAACCACAAAATCATCAACTACATACCGTAAACAACTTACAACTTTTATTACTAACAACAAACAACGTTTATCAACAACAACAACAACAACAACAACATATCAAGTCATAAAATGTTTCATGAATGTACCTGTCCCAGAATGACATTCACAATGAAAGGAGGATGAAGTTGAAGTGAGAGCTGCAAACTTGTGTTAAATTTGAATGAATGTCATTCTGCGTCTTTCACACAAGTTTGCAACGCTCACTTTAACTTCATCCTCCTTATATTTTTTCTTCATAGCAACATAAACATTTGTGAACCACACCCATAGTATAAAGTTTCTTGAGTTAATTTTTTTCATTCACCTTTCCTACCTACAAGTCAAAATGTATTAGCATGATATTGCAATTATAACAAATGCATAAAGTTCACTTTTATAATCCATACACTTCTATAATTTATAACCAGCAGAAAGTTCACTAATCTTAAGTTATACATGTCATATTATTCTACAAATAGTATGAAAGAAGTTATTGAAACATAGGCAATGATACATAAACAACATAATTCACTTCTTAGGTTATACATTCACTTATATTCACTTAACTTCTAAACAGATTTGGAAACATAAACTATTGAACTTGTAAGAACCTATATATAATATATTGTGAAGATTAACATGTAAAGTAATCATTTTCTAAGATTTGGTGGAGTTAGATCACATTCCGTAAGCTTTGAAGCAAAAAGGTAATCATCCGAAGAAGACGAGTTCGTTGCATAAGTTTGGTGTTTCCATTTTACATGTTTGTGAAGAAAAGTTATTAAAATGTTAATGGAAATTAGGATATATGAGGGAGACGAGTAAGAGAGATGTTAGGGTTTTCTTTTGAGAAAGACGACTGTTATGTACTACAGCGAGATAATTTCGTATATATATATATATATATATATATATATATATATATATATATATATATATATCACCACAGTTGATAGTAAGAACTCTGATGAAATGTTATCACCTTACATCACGATCGATAAAATGAACTGTGATGAATATAAGGATAATTAGTTTTTGTAACGAATAAATTAAAATTTGTTGGTGCTGGGATTCGAACACTTACACTCCAGATATATTTCACCATGGTTGTTAACATTGACCGTAGTGAAATGTCTTTTAGTAATAGAAAAAATAAAAGGCGCAAAAAAAATGAGTTATTAATACGGTTACCAGAACGACTGTTGTAATTTAGTGTTACGAAAGATATATTTTGTAGTAGTGATTGTCAGCCCTACCATTGGATCACCCTTCATTTATTTTCACGCTTTAGATGTTCAGTTCTGGACATGAGATTGTGTGTTTAAAGTCCCACAATAGACAATATATGACATGAACATATCGAGGCACTCTTCATTCTACAAATCGATTTTATAGTATTGAGTTAGAATCAACTACATTTAACATAAAAGTATCTACCGATAAATTCAAGTATTTCTTTAATGAAATTTGAATCTTCATTTGTTATATGCTAGTTTCTTCTACTATACTAGGGATGACAATGGGTATGGTTTGGGCAGAGTACTATAGTACCCGTCCCCATATCCGAGTCTTAAAAAAATCCTCGTATCTGAGCTGATACTCGCATGGGCGTCAATGTATGTACCGGTACCCGAACTCTGTGAGTACCTAAGTACCCATATCCGTACCTGTTACCCGCATTTCTAGTAAAAATAAATCAATTAATTATAAAATATCAAATATTTTAAATTTTTTTAACAACATTTAAGAAAACTCAAATATTTTATTGTTGAATTATAAAATAAACAAATATTTATATTAAAACATTTATATTAAAATATGTGGTACTTTATAGTGGTATTTTTTTTAAATTGATATACATGCATTTTTATATAATAAAATAAATGATATTGTAATATATAAGTATATATATTATAGGGGTATGGGTCGTGTTTGGTACTAAGGTATTTTTACTCACACCCATACCCGCTTATTTTAGTGGGTATTTACTTGTGTCTATGTCCGAGTCTATTTTACATGTTTTTACCTTATTCGTTGTGGGTATTTTTTGCAAATACGCAATATATATATGTCAAATTGTCATCCCTATATTATAACTAATATATGTTACTTACAATGTATTTGGAGTTTGTATAAAAATGATATGATTGATTAATCGTTGATCAGGGAATTTCTTTTTTTGGTATTGACTAAATGGCAAATTAACACTTGAAGGGAGATAAAAGTGTAGTGATTTAAAACAAAATTAAAATTTTAAGTAAAATATTCTCATAATTAAACCATTAACAACGATATGTTTGTTAAAAACTTATATGAGTAAAAAAATGTTTTTTTACTTAAACTATTAATAAAACAAAAATAATTGGACATATTGAATTAAATAAATATAATTTATTTATCTAAAGTTTAATTCACGACGGTAATATTTTTTAACTTATAAAAAAATAAAGTAGGATGGAAAAGAGCATAACTTGTAAAAAAAATAAAGTAGGATGAAAAAAAAGCGGATATAGTTGATAGTGCAGACACAAAATCTTATTTCATTTTTAAAAAAATTCAAGGGCTGGAACCACAAGTATTATACCATAAAAACTTCAAATTACAAATTGTATGTTAATGTTCCCGCTTGAAAGAAAAAAAAAAAAATAGATCGGGCGAAGCTATCATATTTGAGAATTGAGAATAGAAATTAAATCTTTGGCGTGTTTTGCAGCATGTGCAGATAAAACGGTGAGCCGGAACCCTAAACCCTAAACTCTAGTGGACAATTTCTCTTTTACCTCTTGTTGAAATTAAAAAGAAAAAGAATGAAGATTGTTTTTTACATAAACAGAAATAATACATCCCAATAGATTAAAAATCCGAAAGGACAATTTAAGCAAAAGTTATAAATGTTATAGCAAATAATTGCATCAAAAAAACTTAAAAATATTTTACGCAATTAATATATATTATTTTTTCTTTTATAATTTAACTGAAGTAAAATATCAAAAGGCAATATTTAATTATGGTTAAAATATGTCGAATTTATTATAAAATTCTATTTAACTATAATTTAATTCTGACAAATTTAAATTGTATACTCTATCTTACCCTCTTAAAGATGATCATGATGCTCAATAAAAAAAACTAATCAAATAATATTTAAAATTTTCAATTTTTTCAATAATGTAAATGAAGTTTTATATTCAAAGATATGTTAAGTACTAAATTTTGCCACCATTAATCTACCCTTTAATAGATATCATTTCGTTAACCATTCAAAATGGAATATAACAAAAAGAATCAACACAAGGGTCAATTCTTTAATATTATCCAATTGATTGATATGTAAATCAGATTTTGAAAGTTGTTTGTTCTCTGCTATCAATTGATCAAACACAATTTGGAACCTTGGACTACCCCCTTTTGAGTCCTTGTTTGACCACTGGTTTTGTTCCAACTCAATTCAATGAATGATAATAGGGTCTAAAAAGATAGAAAGGGTGGCATAGTAGGTATTTCCATTTGTGTTAAAAATAATCTTAGAAAAGAAAAAATATGTTATATAGAGAAATCAGTCATAAAAATAATAAAACCTCATTAATATTTGTGAATCATTATATATCTTGTGAATTTTACAAATTTGATGTTGGCTAGTTTTCAAATATTGAAATGAACTTTGTTATTTTAGACTTCAAAAAATAATTATGGTTAAAAAACTAATTGATTAATTTTGATATTTGGTGAAATTTAATTATTGAATTAATTAATGACTATATTATGGCATAAAGACTTATTTTTATGGTTTTTGTATAAGTTTTACTATAGATATATTATTTATTTTGAATATTTTTTTATTTTAATATTTTAATATTTTAATGTGTTTATCATATTTAAATTAAAATATTAAATTTCTTCTAATTTTAATTAAACTAAATGAGATAAAATAATAAACGACAAGTTTTGATATAAAAATATTTGATTTTAGTATAAAAATCGCATCAAGTATTTTTACTTTTAGAATTTATTATTACTATGCACCTACAATTATTTTAATTAAAACCTACAATATTTTAAATGGACACTCAATTCTACCCAATGATATAAATCTTTCTACATGTATCTTAGAAAGTAAGACAGTTATTGATGATGATAGAAACAAAATAATACGATTATGGATGATGATAAAAAGACTATGATAGAAGGTTATGATAGTAATAATTTATTTTATATTTTGATAAATTAGTTATTATTTTAATATTTTTAGAATGTTTTTTAGAGTTTAAGAATTATGTTACATGTATGGTTATGATGTTTTAAGAGTTTTAAATTAAGTGTAATACTTTTTAGAATGAAACAATGAATGAAATCAAATGTTATCTTTTATTATCTTTTAGTTTTATTTAGCTAGTTTTAATGTTTTTCTTAGTTTGCTAGGGTTCTTGTTCTAGCACTCTAACATACTACGTGGAGGTGGGGATGTTTTTTACTTGCTATCAATATAATAAGAACTTTGCTTGTATTTGTGTTTGGAGCACAATAAGGTTTTATGATATGATATTTAAAAGGTAAGTGTTTTTACTCAACTACTTAATTCGATATTTATAAACGTGAACTTCTAATAGAGGAGAAGGTGGAGAGATTGGTTCTCGTGCCTACAATATCAGCTACACGTCCATTAGGTTTGACTTGTTTTTTGGAATGATTAGGGTGAATCATCCTTTTATATTGGAAGTGGGATCGGTCCAACGAATACTTCAGTTTTCTGTTGAGGAATCTCATTCAACACTCTTAACACGTAGCTTGACACATTCTCCCACGAGATATATAAATAAGAAAGCGGGTCGGGCTTGATCACATGCTCGCCATGTGACCTTGCCCTTACTGTCCATGTATCTCTTATGTTATGTATGAGTTAAAATGTTGGTGGGCCGAACTCTTTGGGCTTTGACCTGATACCTTAGGCCACAACTCCTCAAGTACAAGACCTCTAAGAGCGAAGAGATTAAGCTAGGATATTTCAATACACAATACCTCAAACATGAGGTCTATAAGGGAGAAATGATTAAGTTAGGACGTTCTACTACACATTACCTAAAGCACGAGACCTGTAAGGGTGAAGTGATTAAGCCAGAATATCCCAGTACATAGTTCTTTAAGCACGAGGCATGTAAAAGAGAAGTGATTAAGCTAGTAAATTCCTTGAGGCATCTTCAAAGGAAATAACAATTAACTTTCTTACTTGACACGCTTATTTGGATTTGAATTTTAGTTATGATGTGTCACACGAATTTGGTGATGACTTGCTTAAGACAGATAGTTGAACTTTGGGTGATATGGTATATACATTGGGATTAATGGTGTAATTAATGCGGTGAAATGATTAAAATCACATTAGGAATTAGTGAGCGATTTTAACCATTTATCTCTTGGCATGCTTGTGCTTAGGACCATTGATGTTATGTCATAGTAATGATGTCTGGGACTAGGACTGGAAATGAGTCGAGTCGAACTCATCTCATCCCGACTCAACTCGTTAAGAATTGCTTTAACTCAAATTTTGGTTCGAGTTCAACACGAACTTTTTTTAAGCTCAAACTAGACTCATTATAAGTTCACGAACAATTCGGTTCAACTCGTTAGGTTCAACTCACTTGCTTCATAGACTTAAAAGCCATTTTTTAAGTCTATTTTTTTATATATATTTGACATTTTAATTTAATTTTTTTTTTAAATATTGAAATAAAATAAAAGTTTGCATATTTGAATTTAAATTTGTCTCAAAAATCTAATAATTCAAAAACTATACAACTTTCAAAAGATACATTTGAAAGCCTAATACAAAAACTACTCAATTGAAGTTTAAATTTGTCTAAAAAATCCACAATTTCATCTAAATATTTAGGAACCTTATAAATTTAATGAAATATTACACCAAAAATTACTAGAAATTCATACATTTCTATCATAGAATGATTACACCATTTACAACCTTCATTACACATATTATTTTTAGGAAATGTCATTATGCCTCCAACAAGAATGACTCTAAATGTAATTGTTAACTTTACTGTTATAACTACTACAAAAGGGACAATATAGGGTTAAGATTTGAACTAAATGTTTAAACCTACTCTTAAAGACAATATAATCATTCTCATATATAATTGAGTTGACTCATGAACCTAATGAGTTGAATTATGTATAGCTCAAGTTCACCTCGTTTAGTTAACAAACTTAGTTTTTCGCTCATATTCAGCTCATTTGGTTCATGAACCTAGTTCAACGATTTAATTGTCGAGATAAGTTCCAGACTATTTTTTAGCTGGTTTGGTTCATTTCCAGCCCTACCTAAGACCCTATGGACGCATACTCGGTCTAGGAGGATATTCTTCATTCATAAACATATGACCCTTAGTCTTTCCCTTTTCACTATTTCTTTATTACTCTTATTTTTCTTATCAGATATCACATTTTGCTTTTCATTAGCTCATCCAACTCCCTCAAGCGAATCTTCAACAGGTATTAAATTTTGCTTCTCTTTATTTATTTCCATTTTTCAAAAGTTTAAACATTGGTGTTCATTAGAGAATGTGACGAATACAATAGTTTAATTGAGCCTGAGATGTGTGAGAAAAGATGTAAGATGCATAATCATTGTTTATCGTGAAGAAAGGGTTTATTTGAGATTGGTTAAATTAGGGATGTTTAGGAGTTACGACTATATTTCTAGTATATTCGATTATGACATGTTAGTGATAATATCCTTATTTTGTTCTCTTCTTTCCCAAGACCGGTGGGATTGTTTATGGAGACTACAAGTATTGTTTGCTTTAGTGGCGGGGTTAACACCATTAAATCTGTATTCAATAGCTTGGCCCCTATTAATTTGTTTCGTAAAAGTTTATTTATTTCTACCAATGGAGACAAAGATGATGTTGCATTATAGCCATGTACTAAGGGTGAGATAACCACCCTGATGAGACTAGAGGATGCAAGGGAATAATTTTCTACATGTACACATGTGTAAATTTTCTCATTGTTCTCATTCATTATGTTTGAGTCTAAGGTCTTACGAACCTTTAATGTCACCCCCTCTCAACTTCATCCAAACAGTTGGGCTTTCATTATGAGGTTTGAGAATCTGTGTAGGGTTTTGGATATCATGCATACGATAGGAATCTCCTTTTTTTGTCTATTGTACCAAAATGAAGCATCCTCCAATCTCTGCGATCGCGACTCCGTCCTCCTCTGGACTCCTTTTCCGCCCTCTATTTCTATTTTTCTATTGAATTTTTTTCTTCTAATCTTTGTATCTTGATTGGTGACTATTATTTAGCATTTGGAATCGTAGGTTTAAATAGGTGTAATTGCAGAGATTGTTTTCAAATTTCAATTGCCTTCGTGTTACTTGTTTTGTGATTGATGATTATGATTCTAAAGTTTGTTATCATTTATCAAGTTTTAAATAGAACAATAGTTGGTTTATATCATTTCAAGAGAATTAAATTGGGAACTATCTAAAATTGCTATGAAAAAACTCTTTACATAGTTAGCTAAGTAGGTTCATTACTATCTAAAATGAGAGGATTGAAGGAATAAGCTACTGCTATAAGCAATAAATAATTAGCAAAGTAGGTTCAAGACTTTATACACATAGTTAGCTAAGTTAATGTATAAACAAAACCTCTGTTTTTTTTATTGAAGTATTTACTTTCATTCATATGACTTTTTGTATATAATTAGCTAAATATATTCAAAGACTTTATGTACATAGTTTAAGACTTTATGGAAAACAAAACCTCTGTTTTTTATTAAAAATTACTTTCATAGCAAGTGACTTGATAGGATGTTACACCGAGCGGGAGATATTCAAATTACTTGATGATGTTGATATTATTCGAACATTCACCGCAAAGAATCTCAGAAAGGACATTTGCCTCCTGATTTTATTTAACGCGCTATTGTAAGGTTATGTTTCATATCTTTTATTTTAAAAAATAATTTTGTTGACAATGCGAATTTGCAGTCTTTATATTTTGTTGAAAATATAAATTTACGGTCTTTAAATTTTTTGCCCATGCTTCATAATTTTTCTGGCTCCGCCACTGATAACACCAACCCTTTTGACTTGATAAATCGGGTTGACAAAAAAGGAAATTGGTGGAGGAAGTTTGGATCATCTAAAAAACATCCATTTCGATCGTAAAATCGACCTCTCTTGGTAAGACCCGATATTCTCCCTAAGCTAAGAGCATAAACCTACAAAGGGGAAGATCCATATTAACTCGCAACAATGCATCCGAGGGAGAAACGATACCTTGGAAGGCACAAAAATACCTTGAAGGGTGCATCAATACTCTAGAGGGTGCAATGATACCCTAAAAGGGTGCAACAATACCCCAAAGGGTGCAACCATGTCTTGGAGGGCACAATAAATCTTCACTTTCTTGAAAAATTACAATCTTAGTAAATATGGAGCCTCATTAAAAAAACCTTTTCCCTTGTATGGGGAAAAGAGTTCCACCATATTCCTTTTATTGATACTTTGAGTCAAAAATACAAATCCCGGTAGCACGAATCATCTCCTTATTATACTGGTAACATAAAAAACAAACTTGTTGTAATAATTCCTTAGATTAACTGAGTTATAAGACTTGGGGATTGTGTTATCATCCAATTCTACCAACTTATATGAGCCATGTTTTATTTTCTCTCGTTTTTTGTAAAGTTCTTCCTAATTAAAGAGTAGTTTTTCAATTCTAGTTGGTGCTACGATATGTCTGAGCACACACTCTCCTTTCTTCATGTCCATTGAAACCACTCAAGACTTGTATCATTTTGCAGCTCTTTATTTTTGTTGCATATTGTTGAATATGGATGACTCACATGCCTCGACGAGTAGATCACTAGCGCACTTGAGACTAGCTTCATTTTTTTCTTACCAAAATGTTCTCGTTACTGTATGGGTTTATTAACTTCCACTTGTAACATGGAGTTGGTGTCTTATACCACATTGAATGGTGTTTCCTTAGTGTATGAGTGTGTTTTCGCATAATACGACCATAAAACCTATGACTTTCAACAATGACACTTAAAACAATAATTTAGAAAGTGAGATTACCTCGGGTAGCTATTTAAACCATAAGCCTTTTGTCTCGTTGAACTTCTTTCTAATTCCAAGGAGGATAAACTTGTTGGCTAACTAAACTTTCCCATTTGTTTTAGGATGTATGACAAAGACAAATTTCGTTTGAATTCAGAGCTAATAACAGAACTCGACCATGGTACACCTGGAAAAATGGGTATGTTGTCCTAGACAATGTACTTGGTTAGCCTAAAACAACAAATTATTCACTTCCAATACAAGCACCTTACCTTGTTTGGTGTCGCCTACATCTCAACCCACTTGGTGAAATAATCTACGCCCATAAGAAATAATTATAGTTGCCCAGGTGATAAAGGTAAAAGATCGAGTATGTACATGACACACTAGTAGAATTGTCAAGGAAAGTTTATTGAAATAAGAATATTTGTTGGGGCATGATATAGGTGCGAGTGTCTTTGCATTTGTGACACTTGTTGACATAGTCAACATTGTCCTTCATCATGCTTATCAAGTAATAGTCAGCCTTTAAAAGTTTCTAAGCCACTACTCTCCCTCATATGTGACTCCCATAGACGCCATCGTGTACATCCATCAATACCATGGTAGTTTCACTTTCACCCAAGCATCTAAGCATTTGGTTGGCTTTTCCCATCTTATGCAACTTATATGCAATCATACTATTTTTTTTTCATTTTCTTATCTTCTTCACTTCGTCTTCATCTAGGGGTAGTTATTTATTCACCAAGTATTATACAAGGTGCATCATACAACTCTTGGTGTCTGGGACATCAATGGCATTATGTTTTTTGTGCTAGGGATGAACAGTGTTTCTTGAATAAATATCTTGTTATGATCAAACTTCTTAATACTGAGTTTTCCTCTTTGGGTACATAGATTACTATGAAAAAATTAAAGTGTTTGGAAAAGTTCTAGATCTTCTAGAAATATTATACAAGTTATGTCTCTTTTTTATGATAGTCGCCTGCAACTTGCATTGAGTCCAACTAAGAGTCACTTATGGCCCTGAGGTTGCTAACTTTGAACTCGAACCTCAAATATTTCTCTATGAGGATGTCCCCTGGGCCTTTTTAATACATTTCCAGCTCTACTTCCTTTTAGGTTGGATGCATCATCCACTTACATGATCTATATGTGTGGGACATCCTGGCCAGTTAGGGAGTTGAACCCGACTAGGAAATTAACTAGCATTTGGAATTTTATACTGCCTCTAGGGAGGAAGTGTATGTCATACTATGATAACTCAGCATACCATGAGATCATTCTTCATTCCAGGTTGAGGTTGGTAAAATATACACACATTCTAAATTTTTGGATGATTTCCTCACCATCACAATGTTTGCCAGCCAGGTCGTCTATTGAATGTAGGTCATGGATTAAATATGCATAAAAATAATAAAAGAAACAATATTTTTATGAAATTAGCAAGATTGAAGTATTTTGGACTAAAACCATTAGTTAATTTGATTTAATTAGGAAACAATGAACACAATTGTTAGATAATATATAATTGATCTTTTCTTATAATTGGGTTATATATATATATATATATATATATATATATATATATATAATCGTACCTGGATCAGACAGTTTCTGTGGCCAACAACGTCGTCTGGGCTTCAGCTCCGGTGCGGTTGAAAGACGGCCGGGGGGGGGATTGGGGGTGGGGGGTGTACCTGCAAGGTACTCCGACGCTCAAGTAAGGTAACTGTCAGAGAATAGCAAGTACAGAGATGAGAGTAAAAGTGAACGTAACCTGACCCTCTCAAGTGAGAGGGTATTTATAGAGAGCCCCCAACGCGGGGCCAACGGTTACTTGCATTGGGCTGGATTGCCAGGCCCAATCCAAGTAACTGCCAGGCCTTACGTGGCGTAGTGAAGACCAGCACGTGGTCTTCGCCTAGGGGTAACCGTTCCTAGATCTCCGGAATTAGGCCATACCGATTCCATCGGGAGTGGGTGGTTACATGAGAACGTGTCCTCGCGGGAAGGAGTCTTGCATGTCGGGGAGACGTGTCCTCGCGGGGGAGGACTCTTGTGTGAGAAGGAGGTAGTTCCTCACAGGGAGGAGCACCTGAGTGTCGAGGAGGAGGGGCAAGTGCGTGTGCTCGACAACGTAGAGAAGGGCAAGTGCCCGACAGGGGTCGCGCCAAAAGGCCCTTGTTGGGCCATCCCAGGATGCGTGGGTTGGGCCTGATCGACTGAGGAGCAGACCTCGGCCCAGTCCAAAACGGGAGGCCCCCAAGTCGTTGCTCCGACGTGTCAGAGTGATGACTTAAGGGCCAACAAGCATGTCGGGGAGAGTATCGATCATGTGACCGCGAAGAGGGGAACTTGTTTGGGATCCACTGGTCGTATCGTCGAGGAGAGAGTAGCAGGTACGGACTCGAGCGCGGTAGCTCGTGGATGGATGACTCATCGGGGATGTGAGAAGTTTGACCTTTGGTGCCAGAGCGAATGGAGAGACGCGCGTGTTGGGGAACGAAGGGTCGCATGTACGCCACGTGTCAGGCGCCATCATTGCGTAGGGCGGCTAGGCTAGGGTAGTGTACTCTAGTAGCCTAGGCTCTTCGAATTCCGTGAGGATCCTATAAATAGGCCTCACCTCGTTTCATTTGCACCTTTTGCTCTTTTCCTCTCAGACTCTCTCTCTCTTCTTCTCCGTTCTTCCGCCGCTATCTTCCACCGTTCTTCGCCGTTCTCCACCGACGATCGCCGTGCCGGAAACCCAAAAAGCGTATTTCAAGTAAGTTTCTTTCTTCTTTTTACTCTTTTCGCTTGCATTTATAGGGCGAATCTTATGGTGAACTGGTGAAGTTCCCATGGAGTTCGTGAAATATCCGGCGAAAACGGCAGAATTTCATAGTTTAGTCGTTGAATCTCGCGGGGAGAGGTGATGAAATCCCCGAGGACATGAAGAATATCCCGGGGTCCTGAGATGAACGTTTCTTAGTTCGTTTGCTGAATGTCCCGGGGGATAAGGACGAGATCCCCGGGGGGAACCGAAGTTTGTCTCGGGGACATGGGTCGAATACCTCGGGGTCCCGTCCAACCTCGCTCCCCGCGGGATCGGGGATGGTCGCGGGTTCGTGTTCTTCGACGTCCCCCCTCTCCCTTTCACTTGATCAGCGGTGGAGGGGTGGATTTGATACGGGTCATCGAATTCACCATTTCCTTCTGCTTTTCAGGTAGATGGATGTATTGCCCGTGGCTGAGGGATCTTTGGACGTCGACGACCAACCCGACTCTCCAATGGTGCCAATCTCTAGGGTCGAGGAACGTCCCCTCGAGGAGTGGGTCAGCGATGAGCCGTTGAACATTGCTTCCCATTTTGTCGACGAGGACGTGGATACTATTTTTTGTACCGTCGAGCATCAAGTGGTGGGTTCCTCCAAGTCGTGGAAGGTTTTCCGACCTCAAGCCCACCATCGCATATGCTCGACGTACCGAGGGATGAGGTTCCCTCTTTACGAGTTCATGTTCGACAAGGCGGGGTGGCGTCTATC
Organism: Lathyrus tuberosus; assembly: GCA_022829125.1. Lineage (NCBI taxonomy): Eukaryota > Viridiplantae > Streptophyta > Magnoliopsida > Fabales > Fabaceae > Lathyrus > Lathyrus tuberosus. The sequence continues at coordinate 3,591,458 of JALAZF010000104.1, read as the reverse complement.
CTTTACAGATTTTCAACAGGCAGTTTTCGTTTGGTTGCGCCTGGCGCCTTCACAGCTCCACCCCAACTCCCTCGCTTTCATCTGAGCTTTCGAGCTCGTCTGCAAATACCTCCGAATCGGGGCAACCGTGCCTCTCTTCTTTCGCATCTTCCACCTCCAGCAACAGGCCTCCGATGGTAGACACGGCTGGGTGTCTTTCAAGCAAGTGAGCAGCTTGTTCCATACTTATTTGGATTCTATTCGTGACTTTAAACACCGGTATTATATCGTGAGGCCGATCACTCTTGAAGTCGTGAATTCGGTGTACCGTCGAGTTTCCCGTGAGGTGGACGGGTAAACTGAGGAGGTCCTCGAGCCGAGATTCCCCTTGTTCTAGACGAAAGAACACTTCAAGTACGGGACAGACAGCTACAAAGTCAGGCCTAGCCGTCTCAACGAGGGGGATCGCTTGGCCTACGAGCAGATAGTCGCCTTTGTTAATAGTTTCAATAGGGGCAAGTTCGTGACGATGGACGGGGAATTCGTCCGGGGGGACGACGGGCAGGTGTTGACGAAACGTCGTCTAATCAATACGAGGGCCCTCCTCGAGACGTTCTCCGATGAGGATGCTCTCGAGCTGCTAGGTGGTGCCATTCTCTTTGACTTACTCTTTCTTCGACCTCCGGATTATTGACATGTTTATTTTCTTTTTGCAGGAAAGATGTCGAATGCTGAGGAGCGCTTCAAGAAGCTGAAGGCTAACCGTGCCGCGAAGAAAGGAGGTAAGAGTCGCATCGATCATCTCCAAGTGCAGGAGCCCGCTCCCACCCCGACACCCGGGGTTTCCTCTGGCTCTCACCAGGGTAGTGATTCTCTCAGCCCCAGAGCTCTCCGAAGAGGCGAAGGCTTGCAGACACGGTAGACGTCGACCTTACCGAGCACGAGAGTCCCCCTGCTGTGAAATTTGTGCTCTCGCCTTGTCACACAAGGCCGAACTTCTTTACGGGGAACAATTTGCTGTGCGTGAGTGGTTCCGAAACTCAGACCATCTTAAGCGTCGACAAGGTTTCTCGACGAAGGATGCTGATGGAGGACGTGTCTGCCGTGATGCGGGTTTGCGCAGCCGCCTTGGTTCTGAACGACGAGGCGTGCCCCGCAAGCGAGCTGAACAGGTTGCGAGAGAGTTTTCAATCCATCTCGGCCGAAATGGAGAAGGTGGGTAAGGAGCTGGCTGACTGCAAAAGCCAGAACCAGGCCCATCTCGAGCTTCAACAGAAATTGGAGGAAAAGCTGAAGAGTGCCGAAGAGGAGCAGAGACGTCTTGCCGGTGTCGAGGAAGAAAGGGATCGCCTTCTGGCGAGGAACGCTGAATTGGAGGAGGTTGTCCGCCCTGCTGAGGAGGAAACCGAGGAGGATAGGTTGTTGACTTCGCAGGCAGCGCTGATAGCGAAACTCCGGGAAGCCGAGGAAGACAATCTCGCGGTCGCGGGCATAGGTTTCAAGAATGCGGTGGAGCAGCTTCGGGTCCTCAACCTCGACCTTTCGACCGAGGGGGTTGACCCCGACTATGAGGTGGTCGACGGTCAGATCGTGCAACTGATGAGAGACGACGAGGTCCATGATCCCGAGCAGCCTGAAGGGACCGCCGCTGAGTAGGATTCTCTTTCCTATTTTGTTCGGCCTTCGAGCCATTTTTATTTATTGTGATATTTTTGCCCGGCCTGCGTGCCAGGGGATTTTTGACCTTTGATTATAATATTTATACACTGGGTTTATGCCCGTTTTAATGTACCTTTGTTTATCTGCTGGTATTGTTTGCATGGTTTTAATTGTGTGTGATGTTAACGCATTTGCTATACTTTGTTTTTTCTGTCTAAGTGATAAAGACTTTGGGATTTGCTCGCACTTGATAGTCCCTGACCGCGTGGAGAGCTGGTCGGGTGGTCGGAGATGTATTCTGACCTTCAACGAGGCTAAGAGCTCAGTCGAGGTCTTAGCTTCATGGCGTGAACTTCCCATCGTGAGCTGGGTGTTCTGCCTGATTGGTACAACGACGGCGGAGCTCGGTTGAGGTATCCCCGTCGGATCAAAGTCCTCGCGCACACACAACGTAGTCTTCGATCATCGTGTTCCGTCTAGTGGTGTCGCGCTCGTACCTTAGCGTGTCCCCGTAGTCGCGGTGCTAGTGCATCGCGGGCAGTGCTTAACTGTAATATTGTTTTAGCTTTTCAGCATTCCACGGTCGAGCAAGTTCTTCCCCATGCAGATTTTCTAGGAAATAGGCTCCTGTCCCCGTTTTCGCGCGGACGCGGTACGGGCCCTCCCAGTTCGCGGCGAGTTTGCCCTCTCGCGAGTCTTTTTGGTTCCTTCGTAGGACGAGGGTGCCTACCTGAAAATCACGTTTAATAACTTTGTCGTTATAACGTAGTGTTATTTTCTGCTTAAGCGAAGCTTCTCAGAGAGAAGCGCCCAAACGTATCTCCTCGACAAAATCGAGCTCTTCCCTCAAGGCTTCGTCGTTCGCGTCCCTGTTGAGGGGGGATTCTGTCCTCCTCGAGGGTTCCCTGATCTCCACGAGGATCACCGCTTCGGTTCCGTAGGTCAGACGGAAGGGGGTCTCTCCTGTTGTTGAGTGTGGGGTCGTCCGGTAGGCCCAGAGGACGCTGTGTAGCTCCTCGACCCACCGTTGTTTGGCGTCGCCTAGTCGACGTCTTAATCCTCGGAGGATCACCCTGTTCGCCGCCTCAGCCTGTCCGTTCATTTGAGGGTGCTTGACCGACGTGAAGTGTTGCTTCGTGCCTAGTTTTGTGACGAAGTCTTGGAAGTTCCTGTCGGTGAACTGTGTTCCGTTGTCGGTGACAATGGCTTAAGGCACACCGAATCGGGCGAGGATATTTCTTTTGTAGAAATGTAGTATATTAAAGGCTGTGATTTTGGCCAACGCTTCCGCCTCAATCCACTTCGTGAAGTAGTCTACCCCGACGATGAGGTACTTGTTTTGGTACGACCCCTGGACGAAAGGTCCGAGGATATCCATTCCCCACCACACAAACGGCCACGGGGAAGACAGTGGACTGAGCTCGTTGGGAGGAGCAAGGTGCATGTCCCCGTGTCATTGGCATCTTTCGCACTTCTTGACGTGTTCCTTGGCGTCCTGTTGCATGGTGGGCCAGTAATACCCTGCTCGAAGCTCCTTACGGGCTAACGATCGCCGCCGAGGTGCTGCGCATTGATTCCCTCATGGATCTCTTGGAGTATGCTGGGGACCTTGGTCTCCTCGACACATCTGAGGAGGGGAATAGAGAATCCTCGCCGGTATAGCTTATCCTCGGCTATAGTGTACGAGCACGCCCGCCTCTTGACCATTCCTGCTTCTTTGGGATCTTCGGGCAGTTTGCCCGTCATGAGGTATTTGTATACCGGGGTCATCCAGCAATCGCTGTCCCCGATGGCGTTGATGTCCGAAACCATGGCCGGTTTATCGATGTTCGGGCGGGAAAGCACCTCTTGTATGACGGATTTGTTCCCGTCTTTCTTCTTTGTGCTCGCCAATTTGGACAAGACATCTGCCCGGGCATTGTGCTCGCGGGGGATGTGAGTTACTTTTGCAGAGGTGAATTTTTTCATCTTTTCTTTTACCAAGGCCAAGTATTCTATGAGGCTGTCGTTCTTGGCTTGGTACTCTCCTCGGACTTGCGAGGCCACGAGCTGGGAGTCGGTGAAAAGTTTGACCTCCTTGGCGCCGAGGTCCTCGGCCAGCCGGAGTCCTGCGAGGAAGGCCTCGTATTCGGCTTGGTTATTTGATGTCGAGAAGGATAGTTCGAGGGATACCTCGATCAGGATGCCTTCCTCGTTTTCGAGGATGATGCCCGCCCCGCTTCCCTTTGGGCTGGGTGCTCCGTCGACATAGATCGTCCATTTCTGTGATCCGTTGGTCGAAGGTTCCGGGACGGTCATCTCTGCTACAAAGTCGGCCAATACCCGTGCCTTCAAGGCTTTCCTCCCTTCGTATTGGATGTCAAACTCGGCGAGCTCAAGCGACCACCTGAGCATCCTCCCCGCAATGTCCGGTCGTCCGAGGAGCTGCCTTATAGGATGTTCGGTCCTTACGACGACGGTGTGGGCGAGGAAGTAGTGGCGTAGCCTCCTGGCCGCGGTGACGAGGCCCAGGGTGACTTTCTCAATCTGCTGATATCTGAGCTCGGGGCCTTGGAGGGCTTTGCTCGTGAAGTAAACTGGCTTCTGCCCGTCCGGGGTTTCCCGAATGAGGACGGCGCTGACTACTTCACTCGTGATTGCAAGATACAAGAAGAGTGTCTCTCCGTTCTCAGGTCGTGAGAGGACCGAGGGTTGTGATAGGACTTGTTTTAAGTGGACGAGCGCCTGCTCGCATTCCTCGCTCCACTCAAACTCCGCTTTTTGTCGAAGAAGTTTGAAAAATAGGAGTGCGTACTGTGCGGATTTGGCAACGAAGCGGGAAAGGGCGGTGAGCATCCCGTTCAATGATTGTATCGACTTCTTTGAGTCCGGAGTAGGGAGCTCGGAGAAAGCCCTGCACTTGTCAGGGTTGGCCTCGATTCCTCGTTCTGTGAGGTAAAATCCGAGGAACTTACCTGCCCAAACGCCGAAGGTGCACTTGTCGGGGTTAAACCTCATGCGGCATCTCCTCGCCGTGTCGAACACCCTCTTGAGGTGCGCGGCGTGATCGACTTCTTCTGTGGATTTGACGATCATGTCATCCATGTAGACCTCGAGCATGTCGCCGATTTCAGCCCAGAAAACCTTGTTCATCATCCGTTGGTAGGTCGCACCGGCGTTCTTCAGACCGAAGGGCATTACGTTGTAGTAGTAGTTGCCTGACGCAGTTATGAAGGCCGTGTGTTGTTTGTCGACCTTGTCCATGGGAATTTGATTGTATCCCAAGTAAGCGTCCATGAAGGATAGTAGTTTGTAACTTGCAGAATTGTCGACCAGTTGGTTGATGTTAGGCAAGGGATAATAGTCTTTCAGGCAAGCCCGGTTAAGATCAGTATAATCAACACACATTCTCCATTTTCCATTATTATTTTTAACAAGTACAACGTTGGACAGCCAGGTCGTGTATTTGGCCTCCGAAATAAAATTTGCCTCTAGGAGGTCTTTTACAGCTTTTTCAGCCGCCTCCTCTTTTTCGGGAGACTGCTTACGCCTACGTTGTGTATAGCCCTAGCGGCCGGGTCTACTGCGAGCTGATGGCAAGCCACCTCGGGGTCGAGGCCAGGCATCTCGGATGCGCTCCACGTGAAGAGATCAGCGTTCTCCCTCAGACATGCCTTCAGCTGCTCCTTTGCCAGGTCGGGGATCCCGGTGCCAATCTTCACGTTACGATCTGGATCGTCCCCGAGGACCACGAGCTCAAAGTCCCCGTCTAGGATGGGGCGCGTTGGGTAGATAGGCCGCCCGTTGTTCTCCGCCTGGAGGTCGAGGTCTTCTGCCCCGTCTTCATCGGGTTCGCCCGGGAACCTGCTGTCGAGTTCGACCGCGTTGACGCGTGGGAGAGGTACCTGTTCGGCGTCCTGGGGTGGGTTGGCCACGGTCTTGGGTTTGGGGCCGATGGAACTCAGGCCTTTGATGGCGGCGTCGAAGCATCTTCTGGCCGCGTCGATGTCCCTGTGCATCGTCACCACTCGTCCCCTAGTCGTGTAGTACTTCATTTTGAGGTGGACCGTTGATGGTACCGCCGTAAGTTCAGCCAGGGTGGTCCTCCTGAGGATGCAATTGTAAAGGGACGGACATTCGACCACCAGGAAACGGATCTTCACCTGTCGAGCAGTGTCTTCAGCCCCGAATATAACCATTAGCTCCACGTAACCCCATGGTCTGGTGGTGGTTCCATTGAACCCCTGTAGATCTGAACCGACGTACGGGGTCAGATGCCTTTCATTGAGCTGAAGGGTCCCGAACAGATGAGCATACATAATGTCGACCGAACTCCCCTGGTCGACTAGGATCCTTCGAACGTCAAAGTTCGCCATCTGCGCCCTGACCAGGAGGGGAATAGTGACGTTTGGTGCTCCCCCGGGGAGTTCCTCGAGGTAGAAAGTGATAGGGTTAGAGTTTCCCTGTACTTTCTCGAGGGTGGTTGCCTTCGCCGACGTTGCAGATTCCAGCTCGTCAAATTTCCGCTTGATCGATCCGACGGACAGCTTCCCTGGACCTCCCCCGGAGATGACCATCGCCCTGGGGAAGCTTTCCCAGGTGCTACGGGCAGTAACGGGGTCCTCGTGGGGGAAGGTCGCCCACATGTTACGAATTGCTTCTTGGCCTTCAATGATTGGGGGGACAAAGAAGTCTTCGGGCCGGGTGACACTGAGGGCGACTTGAAGGTGACTCTCGTCGTGAGGAGGCGTCATCTCCTCGACGTTCTGGGCTTCCTGGGAGCTGGGACGAGGAGTATCGTTCTTCTGGGCGTATTTCTTCAAGTTCCCCTCCTTGATCAGAATTTCAATCGCATCTTTGAGATGGATGCAGTCTTCCGTCACATGCCCGTGACTCCGGTGGAACCTACAGTATTTTGACTTGTCGAAGTTTGATTTGGGGGCAGTGGGCTTCGGAAAGCGGACTCCTCCTTTCACAAATTCTGAGTTCTGGCACTCGGAGAGGATACGCGCGCGGGGAACATTGAGTGGGGTGTACTCAGTGAACCGGCCAGCTGGTCCGCGTGGTTCACGAGGTTCCCGGGGGCGATTATCTCTCTTTCTTTCTCCTCCTCGACGTGGATGGGAGTCTTCTTCTTTGTGGCCGCGGGAGCCTTCTTTGCGCTTCGATTCGAGGGCGATCTATGCCGCCTCTGACTCCTCGAGCTCGATGTACGACTGCGCCCGTTGGAGGAGATCCTCGAGACGGCGGGGTCTGCGGAGGCCCACGGACTTGGCAAAGTCAGATCCAAAGCGTAGCCCGTGGATGGTCAAATACTTCTTCATGTCGTCAGTCGTATGGACCTCGACAGCTTCTCTGTTGAATCTCTCAATGTAGTTCCGGAGAGATTCGTTCTTCCCATAGAAGATACTTTCTAGGGCAACTTCCGTCTTCGGATGTCGACGAGACGCGGTAAAGTGTTTGGTGAAGCGTTGCCTTAGTTGCTTCCAGGATGTGATCGACCCGGGTGCCAGACCTTTGTACCAAGTCATAGCGCCCTTCCTCAAGGTGGTGGGAAAAAGCCTGCACTTGATGGCTCCCCTGACGTTTCTGAAGTCGAGCATGGCTTCGAAACTTTCGACGTGGTCGTCAGGGTCAGATAGGCCGTCATAGTTTCCCAGCTGTGGAGGTTTCTCCATGCCCGCGGGGATTGGGGCATTCATGATCTCCCACGACAGAGGGGTCCTCTGGTCGTCGTCGTCACTTCCTGTCAGGGACACCGAAGGGGATCACTGATGTCATGGAGGGGAATTCCTCGAGCGGTGCCTTGGTCTCTCCTCGATCTGCTTGGACTTCTTGGTGGTGGTGGAGGCCCTGGGTTCCTTCCGAGGCAGGGAACGAGGGCGTTTCTGGGAAATCGTCGGCTGGGGGCGCTTGAGACGTGGCCGACGACCCTCGCGTACCGGCGAGGGGATCCGAGATTCGTCTGAAGGAGTCCTTCGCAGGGAAGGGGAATGACGAGGCGACGGTGGATGGCGATGTCTTCGCGGGGAAGATCGTCGTGCCCGCCCTTGCTCCAGCGCTTCAATTCTGGTATTCTGGTGCGCGATCAGCTGATTGGTCTGATTGATCAAGGCGAATAGGGCCACGGTGCTCGCGTCTGCATTGGGTGGAGGAGCAACTGGCTGAAAAACGGCCTGCTGATTGTCTTGGTGGGCGGAGTTGTAAGCCATGTCATGGGAGTCTGGGGAGGCGGTTTGCCCGTCTCTCACGTTTCCTTCTTCGACGTGGAGGGCAGCAGCGTCTTCGCGGTGGTTCCCATTCTCGAGTTGCGCGAGGACGATGTCCAGAGCTTTGGTAGCGGACGGATTGCCGGCCATGATGGTGATGAACGAGAGTTGCTTTGGTTTAACGGAGGAAAAATGGGGAAGCAAAGGGTTCCCACAGACGGCGCCACTGATCGTACCTGGATCAGACAGTTTTTGTGGCCAACAACGTCGTCTGGGTTTCAGCTCCGGTGCGGTTGAAAGACGGCGAGGGGGGGTGTACCTGCAAGGTACTCCGACGCTCAAGTAAGGTAACTGTCAGAGAATAGCAAGTACAGAGATGAGAGTAAAAGTGAACGTAACCTGACCCTCTCAAGTGAGAGGGTATTTATAGAGAGCCCCCAGCGCGGGGCCAACGGTTACTTGCATTGGGCTGGATTGCCAGGCCCAATCCAAGTAACTACCAGGGCTTATGTGGCGTAGTGAAGACCAGCACGTGGTCTTCACCCTGGGGTAACCGTTCCTAGATCTTCGGAATTAGGGCAGACCGATTCCATCGGGAGTGGGTGGTTACATGAGAACGTGTCCTCGCGGGGAGGAGTCTTGCATGTCGGGGAGACGTGTCCTCGTGGGGAGGACTCTTGTGCGAGAAGGAGGTAGTTCCTCGCAAGGAGGAGCACCTGAGTGTCGAGGAGGAGGGGCAAGTGCGTGTGCTCGACAACGTGGAGAAGGGCAAGTGCCCGACAGGGGTCGCGCCAAAAGGCCCTTGTTGGGCCATCCCAGGACGTGTGGGTTGGGCCTGCTCGACTGAGGAGCAGACCCCGGCCCAGTCCAGAACAATATATATATATATATATATATATATATATTATGAAATCTCCTTGTAACCCTTATTTTCATAAATCATGTTATTTGCATTATTGAAGTCCTAATATATTTTTTTCTTTTCCACTCTGTCATCTTGATTGTTAACATGGTATTTATAACTTGTTTTAATCCTCCTTGAACTACTCGTCGCTTTCTCTATAGAGTTCTCAACAGTTTTGGAATGTGTTTGCTTTACTTTTGATGATTGGCTCTATTTAAAAATAAGATCCTTTCATTGAATTGCTAATTTTTTTGGCATATCATTTTCCGCTTTGTGTGCTTGAAGATTGTGATTGGGTCATTGTAGCAGAGAAAATTGGAGATTAAGCCATTGGTTAACTTAACTCACAATGCAAGAGTCGTCACCGCACTTTATTATTTCCAAAGGGAATGGGAAAAGAGCGAATAAAACCCACAAAGTTTTAAAATAAAAACTAATAAAACAAAGAGACAATGGTAAAGGGGTTGGTTATGCAATGGGAAGGTGTTAGCACCCAAAACATCTATAGTACTTTATAGAAACCTCTTGAAAATCTATGTTTGGATTAAAATCGATTGTTTGCAAAAGATTGGGGAGATGAGAAGAGGAATATTTTTTAAGATTTTTGGTGTTTGACAAGACCTCTTGAGCCTTGTGCCTACGTACCCACAAAGTGCAATGGAGGATCAAAACCTCGTAGTTTGTGGTAAAAATGACAAAAGAATTTGTTTTGATTGATTTTACATGAAAATAAATTTTGTCATTTTAAGGAGAAAACTCAACTAATCACCCACAAGTATGTGAAAATGGACCTTTGCATCATTATTAAGAAGGGCTCCAACTTGAATAGAAATCAACAAGTATGCCACTAACTCTCTCAAGTAGAAAAGAATCAACATTATTTTAATCATTACTATGGGGATAGGAGAATCACATCTCAACTATGAAAATGACTCATGTCTAATCCTTGAGAAAAGGTTATAAAAGGAAAAGGGCACAAAATAGTTTGAATGAGTTGTGTGTTTTTTTAAAGTTTTTTAAAATTATTTTTTATATGATTAAGATGTCTTAGCATTTATTCAAGAAAAAGATTTTAAAAATCACTTGACAAAGTCAAGGTTTATTGAGAAAGTGGTTCAAGTTTAAAAACAAGAAGGTTTTGAAAAAGGGAGAAGATTTTGAAAATTAAATAAGGGGAGGAGATGAAGTGACTATCCTAAGGAAAACAATAAAGTGGAAGTGTGTGCAAGTGTACTAACCAGAATCTAGCCAGCACTTGACAAAAGTCAAGACCAAAATCTAATTCCTTTGGAGTGAGCCACAAGAAACAAGCAGATAAGAGAATCCAAGCAAATAAAGTCCTAGAGAAGCAACTAAATCATCCAAGCTTGATTCAAGGCCACATGTATCAGAGGAACTCGTGGTCTCAGGCAAATCATGGTATCAGATGAAATTCCAAGTTTCAGTCAAGAAAGCTCCAAGCATGGGAAACCCTAATTCTAAGTCCATAGGTTCAATCTCCAAGTTAAGAAAAGGATAGTAGCCATAGTCCAAGAGAGATTAAAAGTCTTTTAGAGTTTTTTCTTTATTAATGTCTTTAAAAGAAAAGAAAAGTCCAAGTGGACAAAGGAAAAAATAAGCATAAACATAAACAATATGGAAAGTAAGTGCTAAAAGTAAAATCATAATGTAAAGAGCAAGAAATTAAATGACAAGAAAGTAAAAGTTCAAGAAAAGTAAATGGCATAAAGTAAAAGTTGGCACAATAATAATGTTAGTATTGATGTTAGAATTAATGATTTGATTCGGGACAAATGTAGCACTATGTTAAGCAATTGTATCACAATCTATTAGGAATATCATACTATGGGAGACCGATCAATAACACTTTATGTACCATACATGTTAGAGATATGATAAAAACCATACTCCTAAAACATACAGCACAAGTAAAAACCAAGGAGGGATCAAGCACTAAGGCAAGGAGATTGGTCCATTACATCAATCATCCTTCATGACAACTTAGAACAAACTTATGCATCAATCCAAAGTACCTCCAATGATCATTGAACAATTGAATGGTAGAATTGAAATGATGAAAGTTCATCAAGCATCAATCCAAACATCATGAACAAGATAGACACCAAATCATCCAATTGATCAAGAGAAAATAAAAAAGAAAAAGGAAAGAGAATGAGAGATGAAAAGAGAAACCAAATTGAATCAAGACTTGAGATCCATTTATCATCAATTTCAATCACCTCTCTTGGTGGATTAAGGAACTAAACCTATCATCAACCCAAAGCACCAAAAATGAATCAATCATTCATTCAATGATAGATTTGAATTGATTAAGATTCATCCAACCTCATCAACACCCAAAGTCCATTGGAATTCAGGAAAACTTTGATCAAGAAACCAAGATCCAAGGAAACAACCAATAACCAAGTTAAAATGCAATGCAAACAAATAAAATGTATGAAAAAATATTTTTAAATGATTTTTAAATGAAATAATGAGCTAATATGTGTGAGATAAAATCCAGAACGTGTGAATCCATTCTAGAATTTTCTCATTTTTTGCAACCGTGTTAAGCAAGGTGAAAAGCGTGATTCAGGACTTGAAATGAGTCGTTGTGCACTTAGTGAGATGCATTTTGCAATGACAAATGAGTTTGCACATGTGTTGTGGTCCCCAAGTTGATTTTTAGATCATTTATATAATTATAGGTCATGACCATAACTGAGTTTAGGTCGCCAACTTCCAACTGAGGCCAAATAAAATTCCCTCGTGCGTTTTGTGATTTTTCTTGAGCCAAATGTTCCTTTCATGGAAAGGAAGATAATTAAAAAAGAATCAAATCCATTGGATATCTGGTGAGAAAATGTTAAGCTAGGAAAGTTTAGGGAAAACCACTGAAAATTAGGTCTGGCATTAGGTCAAATAGGTCATGACCTAGTTTTGTGCACAAATGGCCATCAAGATTTGAGGTCCTTGGAGCATGAATTGATGTTTAACTTCTAAATCAAAGTTGTAAAGGACATCAAGAAGGATATTTGGCTCAAAGAAACACCCATAAAAGTTGAAAATTGAAGGAGTTGTGATCTTTGGAACATAGGCATACCATACTTGAGTTTTAGGTCAAATTTTTCTAAGTCCACAAAATGACCTCTAATATCTTCAACTCTTTCATGACCTTACAAGCATAATTGGCTGTTGACTTGTGAAGAGAAGTTGGAAGGGATGTCAAGATGAGTCATTTTCCCAAATAAGCACTAAAAAATGTTGAAGTATGACGTAGTTATGATATTTTAAACTTGGACTTGAAATGTTGACTTTTTAGGTCAAACCTCTTTGAACATACTTGCAACCTTGGACTTTTTCTTGCATTTTAAGGTACATTGATGATCACATAAACTCAAAATAATGTATGCTTGAATGTCCTTTGATGAAACTTGCAATGGCTTAAGGAAACTTGTTGATGAAGGCATGGAAATAAACACATGAACCTTTGAAGTTTCTTGATAAACAAGCTATCAAACTTTGAAATATCTTTGATCAAATTAAGTTGAATGATGCTTGAAACCCTATGATTTGGAATTAGAGGTCATGATTTGATGAATGGCATTTGAAAATCAAGGTTTGACCACACTTTGACTTGAGAAACTCAAACCATAGCTAAGGAGACAATCACTTGACGCTCTTGATTCCAAACCCTATCTTGCAAAAGAAACAAAAGGGACAAGGCATATTTTTTTGTATTTTTATTAATGTTTAGTGAATTATAAAGCATATAGGTACAAAAAAAGGATAAAAGACACAAAGAGGTGCTTGGTGATCTTTGCAAAGGCAAACCCAAAGATGAGAGGGTTAGGAGACAACCAAGTTTGTGATCTTGATGCATTACAGAGATGCAAATGAGGTGAGATCTTAGGCGTAAAAATTAGGGTATGACAGTCATATATGATTTTGGTTGATTCTCTCACTAAAAGTTCTTATATTGGTCATGTACACATTTTGTTTGCCTCTCTCTCTCTCTCTCTCTCTTATGATTTGGATTTCTAGTTTGTTTATTTTTGTGTGGTTTTATTTCATTTAATTTCTCTCTATGTTGGTTTGGTTATGCTTGGTTGATTTTGATTTAATTTGATTTTGTTAGGTTAGTTTGATTTGGTATGATTTGATTTGGTTCAAACTAATTTGGTTCGGTTTGGATTAACTCTATTTTGTTTTATTTGATTTTATTGGTTCAGTTTGGTTTGGTTCCATTTAGGTCGTTATGTTTGATTTGGTTTCGTTTCTTTTGATTTAGTTTGAATTGGATTGGATTGCATTGGATTTTTTAGGTTTGATGTGGTTCATTATATTTGATTTGATTTGGATTGGATTGGTTCGATTTGATTTGGTTCTTCTGCCTGATGGTTCTCACCCTTCGGAGATTCTTCGTCTCTCATTTGACTCCGCTATTTATTTGTTACTCCTATTTATGTATGTTCATCTTTTTGCCTGTTATCTTTGTTGGTTATGATATTAATTGATTTGATTTGATATCTTATTTTTAGGTTTTATTTGTAACAAGCTTAAGTTAGCTTAGTAGTCTATAAATAGACTAGTTCTCTCATGTTTGACAATGGTAGTTTCATGGTTAGACGGGAGTTGTGCATGCTGGAGTCGAAGTCTGTTCAAGCAAGCTGTCGAAATATGTTAGCTTTGTGTTTAAGTTAGCATGTCGAATTGGGCCTTGCTTGTAAGTCCAATTGTTAAGTTAGCTTGTAGCCTAAATTAGCTTAGTAGTCTATAAATAAACTAGTTCTCTCAGGTTGTTGAGAGAGGTTAATTGTTCGTATTCACTTGTAATATTTGAACCCTTATTGAGAAAGTGAATAGTAAAACATTTATAACCAATTCTTATTATTCTTCTTCTTCCTTCTTCTCTATCTTTTGTAAAATCTAATAGGGTTTCTTGTGTTTGTTCAAGAAACTCAATCTTTTTCTCATATTTTGGTTTATTTTTTATGACATCAATTCACAACAGTAGTTGATTGGAAAAGATCTCAAATTTTAAATGTTGACGAACTCCTCAACGATGATGTTGTATGTTAATTTCAGTGACGTGGGGTTCCTGCAAACATTTTTACAATCAATTCAATAGAGATTGAAAGATTATAATTTACGGTTTAAACCAATATGAACCCTTTTTTTACTGGCAATTGAGATTAAAAAGAATACAAAGGGTATTCTAACCCATTACAGCCAAAGAAATAAGAGATATTCCCAACCAACACTACTCTAACAAGAGCACCTAAATAGGTTTCATACAGAACACATGAAAACTAGATTTGGAATAAGGAATATCCCAAATACAACCCCATTTCCAAACAAAAAAATTAATATTCCAACAAACATTATTCACATTGCAAATCCCCGAATTAAAGATGACGTCATTCCTTTCCTTCCACAAAGCCCACACTAGAGCTAAAGATGTTTTCAAGCTGTTTGGGGACTGTAGAGTGGGGGGTGGGGGTAGGCTATTTGCTGATGTGGTTAATAACTAATCATCGGTGGTAGGTCCAAGAAAGGTGACAACACATCTGAAGTTTTAGACTGAGGTTGCAGCGTTAACGAGATTCGGAAGAGCATATGTGGGTGTTTTGAATAGCCTGGGTATGGCCTATAACATTCTGAATAGTTTCGAGATCGAGGGGTATTTTTCAATTAAGGTTACACCTTTTGGTGCTAACTTTTGCTTTCTAGAGGAAAATGAAGAAGGCGAAATCAGAGACATGATTAGGGAAACAGAATCTTGGTAGAGACAATGGTTTTCGGAGATCAGAGAATGGAGGGAGGTAAACGTGGATAAAGAAATAGTGACTTGGCGTAGGTGTTATGGCATTCCATGCCATGCGTGGAACTTTTCCTTTTTTGAACTGTTGGCTAAGACAGTAGGGTCTTAGGTTTGTTTGAACGATAATACCCTGAAAAGGGAGTATATGTATGTAGCTAGGATCCTGGTCCGAACTTATTGTGCAGTGGTGTTCAATGAGATCTTTAATGTTCATATTAATGGAGTTATTTTTAGTATAAAGATGGTAAAAGACTCCCATGGACCTTTGCGCCTCTCTGCCAATAATCCTGGTTTAAAAAAGAATGTGGTATTATCATCGTCGGTTTCAGAGAGTTCTTGGAGCAGATACAATTGGGAGGATGAGGAAGAAGATTGGAATCTGGATCCAGTTTTGGTTATTAATGAAATAAATGGAGGTTCTAGTTCATCTCTGACTAGACCTGTTGTAAAATTGGTGGTGGATTTGGACAAGGATTGTTTGGTTAGTGAGAGGCAGATGATAGATAATGATGTAACTTACATAGCTGATCATATTCCTAGGATCGCAGATTTTGATGTAGCTATTATAGCATCGAAGGCAGCGTCTGCTTTAAAAGTTCTGACAGTAGAAGAGAATGAAGGGATTGCCTTAGGATATTTTCGTGTAGATAAAGTTATTGTTCAAACCCTCTATTCAATGCAGCAGAGGAGGTAATTATTAAGGATGGGAAAATTTCAAATAAAAAGAAATTAAAATTTATGAAGGTGGTAGATATTCTCGGACCTTCGAGCAAAAAGAAATCTAAGCCCAAGAAAAGAATTTTGGGCCAAGCTTTTAATGTTGGGTTAGTAGCTTCTGAAGACCCTATTGAACAATTCTCCCAACCCTCTTACTTCGTAGCTCCGAATTCTTGAAACCCTTGTTTATCCTCTTCTTCTTTTGTCAAATCGAGATCGGAGGAAACAAATGATTTCTCTGTTGGATTAATCCTTTGTTGTGAACCCACATCAAATTCAGATGTCCGCTTGTGTAATGCTAAATTTTTGAATAATTTTGAATCTAACATTAGAGAGAAGGTATGGAATGCAGTTTCTAAATTGGGAGTGGTGGCTAAGGATGGAAAGAAGGATTATTCGGGAAAGATAGCAGAGATGAAAGCAAAACACAAGGCGTTATTCATTGGTAAGAAGGCGAAATCTAGTGGTGCACCATGATTATTGGTTCATTTAATATCAGAGGAGGAAGCAATTATTCTAAGAGAAAGAGGATTAATTGCATTATCAAAAAAGGTAAGGCTGATATTTTCTTAATTCAAGAATCTAAATTGAAGGAGGTAGATGGTAAAATAATTAGTAACTTTTGGAGTAATCAAGACGTGGTGGTCTTATAGTAAGTCTCAAGGTCATTCTAGAGGGATCATTACATTGTGAAGTGAAAAGTCGATCTTGCCTGTTTTCTCTTTCAGAGGGGAAGGATTTTTGGGTGCCAAATTGTTGTGGAAGAATGAATACTATTATGTGATCAATGTGTATTCAGGTTGTGCTATTAGCTCGAAGCGTAAATTATGGGCTGAATTAGATTTGTGTAAGAGAAAGCGGTTGGATGGTCATTGGATTATGGGTGGTGACTTTAATTCTACTACGGATGCTTCTGAAAGAAAGGATATTTCTTCTTTTTAAGGAGCTTCGGAGAGGAGGGAATTCTTAGGTTTTATCAAGGATTTAGATCTAGTTGATTTTCCTGTGTCTGGCAATCATTTTACTCAGTATACTGGTGATGGTAAAGCGATGAACAGGCTTGATAAATTCTTAGTGGATGCTTCATTCATTAATATGTGGGGAATGATTGGCCAAAGCATTGGTAAGAGGGACATATCAGACCACTGTCCTATATGGCTGAATGTTAGCTCTAGAAATTAGGGTCCTAAATTGTTTAAAACTAATGACTGGTGGTTTGATAACTTACATTTTGTCAAGTTGTGGAAAGGAAACATATGGAGTTAAATATTATAGGAAAGAGCGATTTCGTTTTTAAAGAAAAACTCAAGCTATTGAAAGGAAGTTTAAGAATATGGAGTAAAGAAGTATTTACAAAAAGCAAATAAAAAGTTACATGTGAGTTGTAGATTTAAATCCGCGATATTTTATTTTATTCACTTAAAAAAAAATTCAGAGTAAAAATAAATTACTCGAACTAAAAATGAATAAATTATCCGCCACAATAGTTTCACCTTTCATTTTCTTTCTTGTTTTTATTAAGCAAACACAACGATAACAACAGTTCCGGATGATTTTCTAACAGTAATCCAGCGTTACGGTAGAACCCACCACCTAAAAGTGACAACGATAATTAGATAAGAACCTCACTCCTCAACACTCTCCACTCCAAGCCGAAAGGGATCATAAACTAACCTCACTACTCCTCTCACCATCAATTTCTTCATAATTCTCCGTCTCTTCTCTTCTCCTCCACGCAACTCCGTAGACTAATTCTCGAATCAGACAAACTCTACTCCAAAAAAATTATGATCATTTCACCATCAAACTCATAATTGCTGCCAGTACTATACCAGTACCACTACTACTACCTCAATAAATAAATCATAAAAAACTCATTATTATTACTATTATCAACACAATGGAGCATCCTCTCATCAACGATTGCACTTTCTCTTCCCCTAACCCTTCTTTATCAGAAATTTGGCCTCACTTCCCATCCCAAAACAACAAAAGAAACCACTCCCTCTCGGAAAACGACTCTGCCACTAAGCATATAAAACTATCACTACCCGACGACGATCAAAACGTTGCGTTTAAACCCGAACCAAACGCAATTTCACCAAAGAAACAACAACAACAGAATGAGAAACGTTCTTCTGAACCGCCGCCGCAGCCGAAGCAAGATTACATTCACGTTAGAGCCAGAAGAGGCCAAGCCACCGATAGTCACAGTCTCGCTGAAAGAGTAATAACGGTTTCATTATTAATTTAATTTTAATTTTATTTTCAACAGCGTGAAAATATTTAAATATCTTTTAATTATTATTATTATGACAGGCGAGAAGAGAAAAGATCAGTGAGAGAATGAAAATTCTACAAGATTTAGTTCCGGGATGTAACAAGGTAGTAAAAATAATAACAGTATTTTGTAATTTTGTATTGAATTATTGAATTTGAATTATTGTTTAAATGTTTTTTTTTTTAAATTGTTTAGGTAATTGGTAAAGCACTTGTGCTTGATGAGATAATCAATTATATTCAATCACTACAACATCAAGTTGAGGTGCTTAATTATATCTTTTATGTTTTTATTATTTTCTCTAACTTAATTATTGTTTCTGTGGAAATTAACTTAATTTTCTTTTTTTTTCGTCAGTTCCTTTCAATGAAACTTGAAGCAGTTAATTCAAGATTGAATATGCAACCTTCTATTGAATGTTTTCCTTTAAAAGATGTAAGTCTAACTAATTGAGCTTAATGTTAATCTATTATCAAAGCAAATTTGGGGTGGATGAGGTTCTTTAACCAGTACGTGCTAGTTGAGTTAAATGAGTATAATCTGTTGATCAGGGTTGCAGGGTTCAATTCCATTTCTTTAACTGATCATTGCTTTTTAGCACTGTTAATATTTATAGGCTGATCTGTTGGTTTAGGTTGGTGCTCAACCATTTGATCTTTCTGGAATAGTATTTGGATCGCAAGCGAGAAGGGACTATGTTCAGGGATCACAGCCAGGATGGCTACATATGCAGCTAGCTGGTGGTTTAGATAAAACATCGTGACAAAAGGACGATTTGTCGAGAATGACACTGCAATCAGTATGGTTTGTTTTTCATTTAAAAATACGAAAATTCATAGGGGTTGGTCACCGCGCTCTATTGACAACCTAGTCATTGTGTAGAACATTGTGCGCCGTCATTTGTAAAAATTACATATAATCTCCATTTGCATTATCAATATGGTAGCAACTGAAATAATCTTATTGTTGTTTTGATTTTAAAACTATGCTCATCTGCTGTGATGGGATTTTGCTTTCGCGATATGTATTTATATGTAACTGTCTGTCAGTATATGTATTCGGGTATGAAAGTTGCCCCTTATTAGGAAAATCAAGTCATCGTAAGAATCAGATTATCAATAAATATGTATCAGATTTCTGTATCTTATTGTTCACGAAAAATTATTGAAATTGACGTATTTAACGATCCTGTTCATTTTGACGGAAATGCTGTTTTCATTCACAAGAATGTGTAGTTGTAGAAAGTTAATGAAGCATCAAGCCAGTAGTATAATTTGCAGTGCTTGCATACAAGACAGAAGTATATACCAATAAAAAAATCTTGAAGATGATCATATAAACATTTAAAATTCACACAAGTATCCGAATTATCCTAGAAAAGACTACTACAAGCCTAGTAATGGGAATGTTAATAAGAGAAAATGGAGAGATCAAAGAGCAGAGAGATCAAATAATTTTACTCGCTGCTTCCGTTACTTGAGTGGCCCTTTCGCGAAGCATCTAGTGTTTAATAACCTAGTGTCTTCGGCACGAGCTAACTATTTGGGTTTGAACGCACTCAATCAGAGAAAATAGAACTAAAGGACAATATTACAGTATTAATGTGTTATATTCCACTCTCTGTCAAGAGAGTTTCAGTTTCCATTTTCTTCTTGCCAAGAAGATATGTTCTCTCCATTCTAAAATCTTTTAGTGACTCCTTGATTTTCCCCTCCCCGTTATATGCATTTGATGAACCAGATTGTTGAAGATCGAGGTATTGTTCTGCATCATCCTCGCCTTCAATAGACTCGGTTGAAAAGCTGTTGCCACCATGAGCCTTAACATCATCTTCTGTCAAGTATCCATATTTGGCTTTGTAAATCTCTAACTCGGTATCTAAAGTCTTAACTTCTTCCTCTAGTTTGAGAAGCAGCTCATTAGTTTCTTGCAGGACTTCTTCATCATGCTCTATCTGCTCCTCCATCATTCTTTGATACTGTGAAGAATCCATCTGCAAAGCTGCCTTCTCTTCCTGTAAGCGGGTGATCATAGCCATAGCATTGTTGGCCGCAACAGCTGAAGCACTTCTCTCTTCATCCAGCTCCATGTACAACGCCATCAGTGACTTGCGATCTAGACGAACTTGCCTCTTCAAATTGTGTAAGACGGGATCGTCGTCTTCATTTTGAGAACTAACCTCGCTAGAGTCAGACGCATATCCTGTCTTTTCTAGCGATGATTTCTTGGTCAGCGCAGAAGACCATTTTGGACTGTTGTTTGTAGAATCTATAAGCGGAACTCCGAAAAACCTGCTGCTCCATGGTAAAGACGGGGTTTTCGGGGACTCTACGTTTAAATCATTGGATCCTGTCAATAGAGGCAGCGCGGCTTCTTTTGGTACTTCCTTTACTGCATAAAAAAATGATATGTTCATTGTCAATGTTTCAATGTAGTTATGCCACATTTTGATTCATTTATAGCATGTAATAGGTTATAGCTAATTAAAAACTCGATTCATGTTTTTATATGCACTCACATTTATCGTTCTGATTTTTAAGGTTGCTGTCATCCTCATTCTGTGGAAGCTTTGAATCTTTTTTTGCAGACAGGATTTGAGGCGAATCTACACCGCGAGATTCCTCAGATTTTGGCGTCGCGGTTGGATAAACTGGTGGCAAAGCGGCTGGAGAATATGAAAGCGAGCCTGAATTCCTTCTTGAGATGGAAGGTTTGGGTTTCAATGGTGCTCCACAGCATGCACACTTCTGAGTACTTTTCTCGGCCTGCAAGACCTCGCCATCCTTCAGAGTCAATTGAATGTTTTGTCCATCCTCAACAAAGCAGTCGAGATTCTTGTTCAAGACTCCTACAAGAGACTTGTAGGTATCACAATCTGATTCCTTCTGCGTTGCGAACGAAAGTAAACACCCTTCACACATCTGTCTTATATCAGAAAGCTTCTTGTGGTTGTGACAAAACGCCATAGACGAAAGGTCTTTCTTGTGAGCCACGCATATGGAATTGTTGTAATAAAAACTAGGCGTATTGTGCGCCATAACATGATTCATCTTTGCGCAGAGCCAGCACGGAGTTTCCAAATCAAAGAACCTTGAAAGCTCAGTGGTGAAAAATGCTAGAAACCCATCAACAAAGAGTGAAATCAACAACACCCATTCAAGCAGCATGCACAACATAAAGCATGAAAATTTCCCTAGAATTCGCCCACCAAAACAAGTAACCAATCGATACACCATGTTTCTTTTCTGTTGTTTTTTCTTTCAAGAACCAACTACAATAGAATGCAAAAGATAAGGATAAAGCCAAACTGTTTGCAATCTATCGTGTTGGTGAAGATTAAAGATAAAGCTAGCTGGTGCAATTATTTGAAAAGTTGGCAATATAATATGGAAGGAAAGATCATGACCTTGTTTGGATTGGATGAGGAGGAGATCACAACCTTAACTTCTGTCTGTGTGTTTCTCTGGTTTCATCTGCATGCATTTGCAAAGGATAAGAATGATAATGTTTTGGATGGTGGAACTCATTTGGTTATAATTAGAAGAAACAGTTGTTTGTTGTTTTTTTCGTTGTTTTGAATAGCAAATCACATTAATTATCCTAAAATAAAGGTTTGTCTATCGACTTAATTTGTTTCATAATCTGCCATATGTTGCATGGAATCCTACAAACTTATACGTACTTATCATGATATAGTAATAATTTACTTGTATCTATCTATCATAAATTGATCATATATAGGGGTTGCAAAACGAGCCGAGACCCGCGCACCCACCTAAAAATGGCGGATTGGGTTGGGATTTTGGGTCCGTCGCCCACCAAAACCCGCCCCGCCAATATCCGCCACTCGCCAAAGCCCGTCCCGCCAAAACCCGCCACCCGCCGCACCTATTCGTTCAGTATGTCCCACCTTAAACCCACCATTTTTTTTGTTAATTCTAGTCATTCCAATTCTTGATGATTTTATTTTGTACATTTATTTAAGAATATATGTAATATTTTTTGAATTAAAATTTGTTAAAAAAATGCTTTGAAAAAATTGTTCTAAAAAATAAGTGAAAAATCTATTTAAAATGTAAAAACAAGCATATTATTCTATTAAAAAATGAAAAAAATAAATAAAAAAGTTGGCTGGCAAGCCCGCCGCCCGCCAACCCGCCACCTTGGCGGAGCGAGCTAGATTTTTAAGCCCATTTCAATTAGGCGGGTTTGCCCGTCCTGCCTTTTTTTTGGTGGGCTTAAAGCGGGGCGGGCGGCTCGTTTTGCCACCCCTAATTGGTTAAATGTTCCAACATTATTCTATTAATTAATTATCAACATTCGACTACTATTGTTGAAAAATTATTATTTATATGTGCGAATTTCATGTCGTCTATTCTCATTTGTCAAGTTTGAATTTATTTATTTAGTTCGTTAACATTCTCATAATTATATACTTAGAATCATTATATGCACCAATATAATATGTATTGATCCAAACAATATATTAAAAAATGTATCTAATATGACCAAAACATAATGATTTTTGTTACCGATTACAAACTTGCGAAGTTAAAAGAAGATGTTGCTAAATATGTTAAAACATATCTGTCAGTCAACATAATTTTTGACTTCAAAAGAGCACTTCATCCATTGTATCAATAATCTCACAAGTCATTTTTCCATCCTCCAACAACATGAAGAAATATATAATACTATATCCAATTTCCAAAATTAGAAAAAACAGTAGTGAAAGAAATATTTAAAAGATGAAGATTAAAGTTATAACATAAAAAGAAAAAAGAATAGTCGTTTACCAACTAAGATATTGCTTGGAAGACCTCCTTGAACCCAACATTGGTAGTACTCAAACATGATGCATTTTCCTTGTTGTGTATTAAGATTTTCAAACCACTCTTGTTCTTCACTCTTGAAATTGTTACATACAATTGGCTATGGCTAAAAACTTGAGTAGGCAAATACAATCCTACACTATCAAGCGATTGACCTTGGGATTTATTTAATGTCATTGCATATGAGACAATGATCTAAAATTGTCTCCTAATCAACTTGAATGGCCATGGTAATTCAGAAGGCGACATAGACATTCAAGGGATGTAAATTATGTTTCCAATGTTCTTTCCAGACATAATTTTGACCTCAAGGACATGGTTTTCTAACTTGGTGATGATTAATCTTGTTTCATTGCATAACCATTATGCCTGGTCAAAATGTCTCATTAGCGTAATGGGTGTTCTAACTTTCAGTTTGATCCTATGATTTGGAAGACCTAATGTTCTTAGAGAATTCAGAAATTCTGGAGTTAGAACTTCATAAGCTTGATTATAATTGGCTTTCGTTTTATCAATTGAATCGGAACTCAGATACTCATTTTCTTCTCCTTCAAAATGGTATAAATTAAAACATTAAAACATTAGTAACTGAAATTGATTAGCATTAATTATATGCATAAACCAATTTTACCTAGAATCGAGTCTAATACATTATGGTTGATTTTGTCCACTACTTCAATGGTTGAAGCAAGAATAGCTATGCATTGTAAGAATTCTTCATTTTTGTAATTTTCTAACAAATTGGGATACGGGCTCTCTACAATTGCCCTTATAGGATCCTCAAAACTTGATATTAGAAGCTCTTGAGGAACATCAATATTTACCAAACCATCATTTGGTTCACAAATCTTCCCATCTCCCACATTTAAAATCCATTATGAGAATTCAGTCTGTTCTGAAGAACTTGTATTCCCTAAACCTTTTTGAAGTCGCCTATTTTTTGTTAGATTAAGTACATGACAATAGTTTCACACATATGATGAGATAATTGAAGCAGGATTATATCAGAGCGACCTCCTATTGGAACAACATGAAGAATTTGTCTAAAATCTTCTCCAAAAACAACATTGCCACCAAATATTGTATTCTCAAGACCCTGACAAAAGCATTCTCACTACGGTGGAAGAGATGATTCGACCAACTAGAGAGCAAGGTAAAGCAGAGTCATTGGGAAACCTGATGTGGGCTCGCAATAGGCCCAGCCCAGCCGAAAAGCTTTGGTATAGGAAATAAATAACCTAGCTATAGAGGGGTCCCCACGCTAAGACTTTGCATTTGGCTAGTTCGCGTTGATAACTCATCTTTCAACGTGATTCCAGCTCGCTCATGACGTCTTTAAGGGTTTTATCCAAAGTCTCAAAGTAGTTTTTATGAGACATTGGTGCTTCTTCCTGTTGGAGAAATTTCCAAAATATTTATTAAATGATAATAGTTAAATTCATTTAATGAAAGTTTGGTATCAAAGATGGTTATGTTGGTGTAGTGGATATGGCACTTGATATTGAATTAAAGGTTGTAAGTTCAAAACTTGGTTTTGACAATTTTTGGAATTTATTTGTTATTTTAACAAAATAAATGGCAAAAGTTACACTTGTCGGATTAGAACCAGTGACTTGTACCAGTGACTTGTAGTCAAAATAACACACCTGAACGCATGCAGCACCACTGAACCAATGTGACTTTTAAGTTGAATCTTGAACGGTATAAGATATAATAGTTGCAATTATCCAATTATTCAAATGATACTTCTTTTCACCAAGTGGCACCAATTTCTCTACAAATAGAGATATTATGCAAACTCCAAATGGACACGAAAATAACATGTTTCATGAGTCAAAAAAATATATTTAAGTCATTCCTTTATTTTTCTAATGCGATATAATAAATTAGGAAACTTTATTCTGTAAAATATTGTTGATCGATATGCTTAATGTGAATATGCGATTCATGTTAAGGTTTCTAAAGTATCATGAAGGGGATTCTCCTGATTACCCATTTGCATCCAATTTTCCTAAATTGGTGGTGACGAATCGAACCTAAAACTTAGTGTAAACACACGCTTTAGAATTTATTTTGTGCAACTTTCATCATATCAATTTTCGTCTTCTTTTTATTCATATTTTGCAGTAGACCCCCAACACAAAATCTAACAATCTTTAGGTTCGATTTTTGATTTTGATCCATACTTTATTTATAATTAATATTAAAGTATGCAACTTTAAAGAAGATGATGACAACTTTCAATGATGGTGAAAAGATGCATGTTTGTTTATTCATAACCATAGTGAAAGCTATATAATTATTTTAAATAAATATATGTTATATGATCTTCTAAATCTTTGTAAAATAAATTGGAAATAATATTTATTTATGTTAAGTTTAACAAGTGCAATAAAATTATATATGCATGATTTATAAACTATTCAAGTATGTGGATTTGAATAATTAAGAATTTATTTGATTTATGATGTTTACTTGAATGTAAATTACATGTGAAATATTATTCTTTGGTGCAAGTAATTTATTTTAGGGTTAAATAGTGTTTACCCCCCTTAAGAATTTTTTTTTATTCCCCCCTCAACTTTCTCAGATTCCATCGACAAAGACCCTGATGCACCCATGGGTTCAAGATTCTGTGACGTGGTGTGTTTACCTTACTGACTGGGTATGAGTTGACTGCCACGTGGAATTTTATATTTATTTTTTTAATTTTTTAATCTTTATTTTTTACTTTTTAATTTTTTTTTTCGTATTATTTTTTTTTAATTATTATTTTAAAAGTTATATTAATTGGGCCAAGAACAATGGACTTAAGCCCATTTTCAACACCTCTTTTCTGACTCATTTATTCTTCTTTTAATTGTTAGTGTCCAAGATAAATATATAAACACTTACTTATCTACTTCCATTTCCGATGTGGGACAATATCACCACACAATTGTGAATTGCAGTGTTTGTTCTGTTTTTGGTAAAGTACTAAAAGATGGTCACATGAAGGTTCAGATAGTTGTTGCTTGGGCTATTTCAGAACTTGCTGCACATCATCCTGAATGTCAAGATCATTTCGCGCAGAATAACGCGATTCGTTTGCTTGTTAGTCATCTTGCTTTTGAAACCATTCAAGAACATAGTAAATATGCTATTACCATTCATGACCGGGTATCCAAATCTACTAATTGTTTCTACTGCATAGCGTTTTATTCCGCGACTCTTAGTATATCTTTGAACAACTTCAATATTCAATTATCCAGTTCAGTCTTCAAATATTAATATTAGTCCTTTGTTAATGTATGAATCAATTGAGGAATTTTCAAAAGAGTTAGATATAAAAATTAATTCATCAACAATCAATGGCATTCCTTAACATGGATTAATACACTTTCTCAGTCTAGTGATAGTGGGAAGGAAAGTGGGACAAATACCCGAAAATTTGCAAAGTCAAGAAGCATCTGTGCAATTGACAACAATAGTGGTAGCAGTGATGAGAATGATTATGAAAGCAGAGGCTTGGGTGTTCGAGATGGAAGTGACAAAGGAAGTGGAACTCAGGTTTTACACACATCTCACATGTGTAGATTTTTATTAAACCAGTTAAGTATGTACACCATCTAAAGCTAATTCTATCACAACATCCTGTGTTAATGTCATTGTTCATTCATGCGAATGAGTTTTAAAATCAAATATCATCTTTGCATGGAAAATGGTAGCCCTGCCTCATTCCATTTATTTACTTATTTTTATTTTCCTTTGATGTAATTTGTTTTTTTTTTGTTGATGCTTATGTCCCTCTTGTTATGCCGTCTCTCTTTCATTTTTAGTAACTTGTTTTTGCTTTTGAATATGGTTAACCATATGTTTACTTAATGTTCTACTTGTTTTTGCTTTTTGGTGAAGCATAAATATTTTTTTTAGAAATTCCTAGACTAGGGGTTCCCCTAAATTATTTATTCATCTAAATACCCCCATTTTGTGTAGAGTTCATGGACTACAAATCTAGCTCAAGTTAGTAGCAGCCCTCGTACCGTTTCACCTCATAAACAATCTCAAGATACTCCTGACAGCACATGTGCCCAAGTGGTGGTTGCAAGAAAACCATCCACACGAGGAACTATCTAAAAATCCAATGTGTAAAGGAGTTAATAAGATGTCTGATAGCAGCAGTCCATAGGCTGAAAGCAGAGACTTGAATACTTCAAATTGTTTTTCTGGCTTTGCAAAAATAAAAACAAGTTCTTGCTTCAAACAACACCCATCACTTGAACTAACATTGAAAAGGATGGGAGAAGTAAAATATGCTGAACATGTCACAGGTGATGAATGTAATGTTTTGAGACATTCAGATCTGTCAGCATTTTCCAAGTAAGAGGAATGTAATGTAATGTTTTGAGACATTCAGATCTGTCAGCATTCAGAACAAACACCGCAATTTACAATTGTGTGGTGATATTGTCCCACATCGGAAATAGAAGTAGATAGGTAAGTGTTTATATACTTATCTTGGACACCAACAATCAAAAGAAGAATAAATGGTTCATTAAAGAGGTGTTGAAAATGGGCTTAAGTCCATTTGTCATGGCCCAATTAATATAATTTTTAAAATATTAATATAAATAATTAAAAAAAATAATATGAAAAAAAATTTAAAAAGTAAAAAATAAAGATTAAAAAATTAAAAAAATAAAATAAAATTCCACGTGGCAGTCAACTCATACCCAGTCAGCAAGGTCAACACGCCACGTCACAGAATCTTGAACTCATAGGTGCATCAGGGTCTTTGTCAATGGAATCTGAGAAAGTTGAGGGGGGACGTAAAATAAAATTTTCTTAAGGGGGGGTAAACCAAAATACGCCTATATGGCAGGGGGTAAACACTATTTAACCCTTTATTTTAATTAATGAGCATTATTTATGCATGAAATGACTTAATAAAAAAATCATAAATTTGAATTTATGGTGCATGTATGATAACATAAAATGATGTAAATAAAATGTTAGAAATATCAAGGATATGTTAAAATTACATTTTAATTTGTGCAAAAAATTATTAAATTTAAAATGATTTATCTCATATAATATGTATATCATAACATGAAAGTATTATTTCTTGTTCATCTTGATATTAAAAGTAATTTGGGTATATTTTAGATTATTGTAGGTTGACAAATATTTATGGAGAAAAGTTATAGAAAATATTAATGATGTGAATTCCTTGTTTACTTTGTATTGTGATTTTTATTTGGATATACCATAGAACATTGTTAAATATGAAACATGAATTTATCACATAAAATTTGTTATGCATATGTTAGTTATGCAAGAAAATTGTTTATTTTAAAAGAATAGAAATGAATTCTAAAGAGTTTATGAATTACATGTTTGAACCCACTTCATGAAATAAAAGTTTGTCATGATAAATATGTTTGATTGTAGTTGTCAATTGCCATAAATGTTTAATGCATTAAATATATTTCAGATATATTTAAGTGGAAGTAAAACTTCAAATTGAAAAGGTTAGCAAATGAAGAATGATATAAAATTTGTGTATATGCAAAATGAATGGCAAAAGTGTCATGATGATAGTTTATCGAAACTATCAAGAATACATAATATATGTTGTATATGATAATTGTACTAATATGACAAAGGTGTCATGATTTGGTGATAAATGGTAAATATTATCAAGAATGCATAAATTAATCATATGCATAATTAGCTGAAAAATTAAATATTCAAAATTTATTAAAGTTTGGAAAATCTTACAATTCTTTGACCAAAGAATTGACAAAGATATTGTTGCAGTGAGAATCGGATAATAAGCTATTGATTAACTTGCATCGCATTTCTTGGAATTCACCACCGACTTTGATTTATCCAAAGGAAAGGTTCAAGATCGAGAAAACCTAAAGGGGGGAGATCTAAGGTTCGGGGGTTGGTTATACTAAAGGAAGGTATTAGCACCCTTAATATCTGTAGTACTCTACAGGAACCTCTTGTTTGTGTTATGTTATATTTGCTTGCTAAGGGTAAGGTAAAGATGTTACCAATGACTATGAGGTCAAAGGCTACCTATGACTATGAGGTCAAGGGTAAAATGGATATGAGGCCAAGGTGATAATGAGCTATCTATGACTATGAGATTAGTAGAGAGACTTTTTTATGACTATGAGGTCGATAGAGGATGGCTATGAGGCCAAGGGAGAAGGGCTATGACTATGAGGTCGAAGTTGTGCCTATGACTATGAGGTCAAAGGTTAGATGTCCCTATGACTATGAGGTCAAGAGGGAATCCTATGACTATGAGGTCAAAGGATGGTAATGAGCTTTATATGACTATGAGGTCAATAGAGAGACTTTGACTATGAGGTCAAAGGGGGAAAAGCCATGACTATGAGGTCAAGGTTTTACCTATGACTATGAGGTCAAGGTTGAATAGTTTACTCTATGACTATGAGGTCAAGAGGGGATCCTGTGCCTAAGAGGTCATGGAGGGAAGGATGCCTAAGACTATGAGGTCTAAGGTAGCAATGAGCTTTCTATGACTTTGAGGTCAATAGAAAAACTTTTCCTTTGGACGGAAGGGGAAGAGTAACATCTTGTAAATAAGAGTTACAGTGAGGTTGAAATATAATGAAACGTGCGAGTTCAAGAATTCCAAACAGTAAGCATTTATCAACACATGAAGTGAACTTTCAAATGTGAGCATAACAATCAACAAGAATAAGTGATCGTGTAAATGTGACAAGTATGGCAGACAGGGCATTCACAATTTTAAAGCAAATACATTTGGAGCCATGCAACTCATCAACAGAGAACAAAAAACAAACAACGTTCTCATGGTAAGATTTTGTCAAAGTCAGGAAACAAAACTTCACAAATCAAGCATACTTCAAAGAAAACTCATTTCAAAGTCAGTGGTCACATGAATATGTCAAGCATGGCTGGGAAGGCACAAGAAACAATTGGATTTAGGTCATGCAACTTTAACAGAGGAAAAACAAACAACTTTCTCATGGTAAGGTTTGTTAAAGTTAGGACACAAGGCTTCATGAATCACAACATACTTCCAAAATATATCACTTTAAAGATCAGTGGTCACATACATAAACCAAATATGGCAGAGAAGCATTCACGATTTGAAAACAAGAGCATTTAAAGTTGTGTAACTTAGCAACAGAGCCCAGAAAAACCAAGACAATATTCTCATGATAAAGTCCGGAAGCAATTTGTAAACAAAATTTCACAAGTTACAGAATATTCCAAAAGAAATTTCTTTAACGTTTTTAAGGAAATAATTGATTTTATTTACAAAAGAAATCCAAAATAAAAATGAAGTAATGAATATTTTTAATGCTTTTTGAAAATATTAGGAGAAGAAAGAAAAATATAAATACAGAAAGAAATGAAAGGTAAACACATAAAGAAGTAAAACAAACAAAAAAAAAGTCCACCAATGTAGCTCTCGCCACATTCCAAGCATGGCTGGCGCCATGATCATGTGGCTTGCGCCACCCCCCAACATGGCTGGCGCCATGTGTTCTCTTTTTCTTTTTTGTGGTGTGTGTTATTATTATTTTTTATTTGTTTTGTGTATTAGTGATGTGTGGCGGGCGCCACATTTCTAACGTGGCGAGTGCCACTACAAACTCTTTTTTTTCTCAGTTTTCTTATACGTAAACACGAACCCAGTTCACGATGTCTCAAGCAAATTTATACATTTTATGATTCACATTATTTATCACAGAATCAACATAAACAATATTTATCACAGAATCAGGTATTAACAAGATGGAAAATATGGTAACAGTATGATATAAATATGATCATGGCATTATAAACATAAACAGAGTGAAACAGAGTGTGGTACCTAGTGGAGAAAGTCCACTGTTTCTTCACAGGTACAAGTTTCTGGAAATGGTGGATGTGCTTTCCTTCCTCAACTGCTACAGAGCCAACCCTCTCAGAAAGAAACACGAGCTTTGGTGGATTAGATGTTGGAGGTTTGAGGGTTTGAAGTGTTTACAGGAGGATTGAAAAGTGGTGAATTCCTTTGCAATTTTTTTAAAGGTTACTTGCAGGAATATGGAAGGGAGAAGTAGAGAGAAATTTTCTTGGTAATTTTTGGTGTGTTGAACAAAGGAGAAGTAGTCTCCTTTTATAGGCAAGCAAAATGGCCTGTGCCTTGGAGATACAGTGGGTAATTGATTTGTCCATAGGAGAAAAAATTAGGGTTTGTGTATCACTCCTTTCAGCCGTTGATTTTAGTTAACCTTAGAGATCGTTGTGCTTCACTTGCTGGACAAATACAGTGGAGGACATGGTGCAGGTCTGCTCCTTTCATCCTTTAATGTTTATTCCAAAACCTATTTTATTTGTGTCATGGGAGAGAAGATAGAAAGAGGTAATATTTAGTGACCTCACAAAAATTGTCTTACAAGCAAAGCATCTTCAGATTTTTCAAATAACAAGTGGCACATGGACTAAACTAGATGCACAATGCCTTGCTGCTTAACCATACTGGAGCACCATTTTGAATTTTCACAATATTATGGCCTTTGATCCAAATGACACATTTTGGGCCCAATAGAACTTTGAGATAAATCATATGTCCATGAACAAAAGAAAATGTCACGGGAACAAACTTAGGAAATTCCAAGTTGCAAAATTAAATCCTCCCATGGCACCAATTTGAGATGTTGCACCTTGGTGAATATTTATCCCAATGAAAAATTCTTGCACTTAAGAGAAAAATCTTTAAGGCCCAAGGGTAGATTCCAAGGATGTTTATTAACACATGGCATAATTTCTCAAGACTTGGGATCACACTTTGCTTGACATGAAAGGTAATGGTTGACTTGTCTTGGTGAAACATTTGATTTCTTGTCGAAAAAGACTTCTTGGATGCATGTAGATTCGAATGGTTGCATTTGGCCAAAAGATGTCTTAGGGAGACCTTGTCCTCTTTATGTAAACCCTATCTTCCACAATAAAAAGAAACAACTTGCAAAAAGAAATGGTTAGTTAACAATGCATACATTGTAACGCCCGAATTTAATTAATTAGTTAATTAAATTATCGAAGGATTTAATTATTGGATTTAGACGAAGTTTAAGAATTAATCGGAGTAATTGGATTTGTCGATATTATTTTAAGAGGCGTATTTGAATTATTAAGTTAAAGTCGGATTTTAGTCGGTTAAATCGGGAGAATGATATTAAGAATAATATTAATTATTTATTGGATTATTTTAATTGATTAATTGGGTTGGATTGTTGGGTGGTCGTATGAAGCAATTGAGGGGTGTAAGAAATAGGCCCATTGAGAGATAATAGTAATTTATATTATTATTATTATGGATTAAATTGAGAGAATATAATAAAATAGAGGAATTAGATTTTTTTTGGTAATAAGGGTTTGGAAGAATTTTGTGGAATCATGAAGTTACAGAGAAGCAGTTCCGAAAAATTGATCGAGGATTTGCGAGGAGAGGAACCGAGGGGGCAAAGGCTTAGACTCGATCAGATATTAGAGGCGATCTCCAATTCAGGTAAGGGGAGATTCGAATTTTATAATCGGGTGTATGATGATTTTTATGTGGGATTGGGTTGTATGATTTTGCTGTTAATTGGGTGTTTGGATGATGAATTTGTTGTATATGTGATAGAAAAATAACTCTCGGAATTTAATGTTCGACGAGTAAAAAGCTAAGAAAGTAAGCTTATTGTTGTAGTGATGAACAATTTAAGAAGGTAGAAGCGACTGCATCTAATCACACCGTGTTAGTGTCGCATACTTACACATGTTGGAGGCTCATACGGTTTTGGATCTGAAGTGTTGGTATTAGATAGGAAGTAATGTGATGGAAAAATAACTACAAGCTTAAAGAAAGTTTTAATGCACTTTTATTGGAACAACTATGTTGTATGGAATTGAATGCTGGCGAGTAAAAAACTAAACTACAAATAGTCTAATAATTAGAGGTAAAGGAGAGAGACCAAAGAAAATTACAAGCTAAACTACAAACATAGATTTAGGGGTAATTTTGTAGTGCAACTTTGGCTCATTGAATACGGTTGGATAACTCCATATGTTTTATACTGTTAACTAAGTCTTAACATTTCCACCATCTGCGTTTTTGTTTTCCACCCTCTGTGTTATATTAGGTAAGGTATAATATATTCATGTGTTTCTTTAAATTGATGATAAAAATAATGCTATTAGTAAATAATAATAATAGAAATGGATTTAATATGTTAAGTAGTGGAGTAACAATTAGCAAACTAGTGGTTTAGCAGCAAGCTGAAGTAATTTAGCGGATGATGATTTTGGATGATAGTTGCTTTGGTTAGCAGTAGAGAGTCATTATAGCAGAAAAATATTTTTACAGTATAATTAGTAGCATAAATATGTTGTATCAGTCCTTAAATGATTTAACTGAAGCAATAGAATTAACCGGTAGCAATAATAATGCGCGAAACAATACCGAATAGTAAAATTTGTAGTATAACCGGTATAATTAATTAACCGAAATTGGTCGAAATTTGTAGGAATGAATCGTATATGTTTGTAGTTATTCTTGGTTGGTTTGACATGTTGGAATTGTGTGTTATTAAGTTGCCGATTGAGTCATGTAGTACACTTAATTTTTTAATGCAAACGAAAAATGATACTGTTGTATACCCTGTAGCGCCTTTGACTTGCTTGCACTTGAAACATGATGTTTTATTTATAACATGAGTGGTACCGCATGTCACTTGGAATTATTTTAAATCATTAATGTGAATTGCTTATTAATTCATGTCTTGGTAGATTTGTATCAAATCTACCAGAAAACTAAAATGTGATATTTTTATTTTCAAAAAGTTTCCAATACATCCTATATCAGTAACTAGTATACACCAAATGAAAAGTGAATATTTAATTCAACATAATAGTACTGTTAGTAATTGGAAATGTTTGCTATATTAATTGGATGACCAAACTGTTAAGTAGCTCGAATTAATAGCTATGTTAGTGATTGTTAGAAATATTTGGAATTGGATAGAAATTAGTTAGTTTGCCTAAACAGTGCCGATTTAGTCGAATAGGTAAAATTAAGCGGTAAAATTTGTTGTCCGGAATTTAACCAAAATTTACGGGGAAGTTCGTATATACGAGTAGATACGGGAAAGGCGTTTATTTTTGCTAAATTAAGTTGAATGCGTAGATTTGCAAGTATAGCCGAATAATCTGTTTTATCCCGGATTTCGAATGTATTTAAGTTACGGGTCTTGTGACCACTATCGTTTGAGTTGTGTTGTTGTTGTCTTATTTATGTGACGTTGAATATGTTGTTAATTGAACATGCTGATGTTAAATAAGTTGTTGTTATATGTTGTTGTTGATTATGCCAATTTAGTTGTAGGCCTATGGCCAGTGTTGAAGCGACGTTGAGTACCTCTGTTTGTGGTACATTGTTGAATTGTTGTTGATGCGTTGTTGTTGTTGTGATGTTGTGGTTGTTGTCGCATGCATACATTTGCATTGTTTAAGTTGGCCTTGATGGTCCCTGATTAAGTTGGCCTTAATGGCAATGTTTAAGTTGGAGCTATGCTCACCACGTTGGCCTGGATTGGCAAAAATTAGCGACGAAGGCTTATGCCTTGGCCTTAATGGCAATGTTTAAGTTGGGAGTTTTACTCCGATGGTACCACATGCATGTGCATTACCGAGTCGCATTTGAGTTGCATGTTTGGAGTTGTTAATATTATTACGTTGTTGTTGATTGGCGATGTTGTTGTTATAAGTTGCTGTTGTGATTAAGTTGTGTTAATTGGGAGTTGTGAAAACAGTTATTATAATTATTATTATACATGTTCGTTGTTAATCGTTGTTATAGTTAATTGTTGTTAATTGTTGATTATGTTGTTTAGTTGTTATTATAAGCAGTGAAGCAGTAATATTGTATAATCCGACCTAATATATTAATTATCATATATCTGTTTATATTTTTCGATATCTCACCCCTTCTGTAATGATGTTACCTATTATGGGTAACTGAGCAGGTACTCAAGAGTAGCTGCAGAAGTTGAGGTATAATGTGAAGTCTTAGATGCTGTTAGCTCGAGTTGGTCTTGCTCTGATACGTAGCACTCGGGGGGAATGTTTTGTTTATGTTGTTGTTTCTAATTGTTGTTACTACTAATTGTTGAATAGTATAAATTGAACAATGTTTAGTTGAATAAAGTTGTTGACTGGTTTATGATTTAAAAGTTGTGACAACTGATTAAAGATATGAATGAAGTTTAAGTTGAATTTGGTTTTCCGAATGCTATGTATCCATGTTGAATGAATTACAGATTTTATTTGTTGGTTAAGTCGCAAATGTGACATCTCACCTGTTTTATGTTTGAAAATTTTTGCACTCTGATTTTAATAAACGTTGGGTAGAAAATGAGGTGTTACATTAGTGGTATCAGAGCAGGTCGGTCTGTCCGGCCAATGTTGTCTAATGCTGTTTGTTCCTTAGTACTCGACATGTGTGTGAAACACTGTCGGTACTTGTTTGTTAGTTTCTAGTTGTTGTCTGCAGGTGTTGGTTTGAAATAAGTGGGGGAGAGGCTTGTCTCCCGGACGTGTTGTTAGTATGTAGAAGTTGGTTCAAGGCGATGTTGACTGCAAGAGTGCAAATGTTGTTGAAGCGAGTGTGGAATATGGATGAGGAATTGATTGAGAATAAGGAAGTATTCCAATGGAAATGATAAGTGATGGATCAAGTCGGTAGATTAATATGCCTTGAGTATAGTCGGATTAAAGTCGAGTAATTTTAGAGTTGGATGAAAAGAAAGGATTGTTGGTAGATTTTGGTGCAAGCGGGAGAGAGATGGAACTTATGTTCATCAATCTCAAATTCTGATTTTTTGCAATTTTGGAGCAGCTGTCGGTAGCAGAGGCATAACTTTTTACTCGTGATTCCGATTGAAGCGATTCTAGACTTTTTGGAAAGCTTACGAAATTCCCTACAGTTTGCATATAAGATTTGTCTTCAGGAAGTTTGTGAATAGGGAGAAAAGTGCGTTTTAATGTTTGGGTCTGATGCTGATTTTTGGAAAATTCTACATACAGGAATTCTGGACCAGTCCCATTGTAAGGATGATAACTCTTTACTCGTAAATCGGATTTGAGCGATTCTTGAAGTTCTGGAATCTACACGAAATTCTATTCATTTTGGAATATGATTTTGTGTTTGGGAGGTCTGTATTGGATGAGAAAAATGTGTTCGAAGTTGAGCGATTATTGCTGAAAATTGAGAAAGATGAAGCCGAGTGCGATATATTGATAAGGAATAAAATGTTGGTATTAGAAAGGATGTGACGGTGTTGGAAAATGCATAGAGCTGCAATTTATGTCGAATGAGAATGATTATAGTGACGATGTTATGAGACGGTGATGTTGAGCGAAGAACGAATTCAAGAGAGACCGCGATAATATTGTTGAGTTGTGGATTGAATGAGGCCAAGTGTGAAACTAGGTGGATTATAAAGGTTCTGAGAATAAAATGAAGACGATTGGTTGGTTAGAGTTGTTGAAATCTTGACTTGGATGAAAGTTGTAATTGGAGCGAACCAAATTGGATAGTAATTGAAGTAGTAGCAATTCAAATGTTAGAAGAATATCTAATAGTTGTGCTTGTGCTATGAGCGTGTATAAGAGAATGTGTATTGGATTTTGGACGTTTTGTATCGTTGACGAAGTTGAAATTAAGGAGACTAAGAAGACGTTAGTAAGCCTTAGAGAGTTGGCGGGGCATTATGCTTACGAACTTTGGGCATAAGTTGAAGTACGCTATTGTGTTGGGTACTGATGATTTATTTCACCGTTATGGTTGTCGGCTGTCTATTGACAAATTAAGGAACTGATCACCCTTAATCCATTGTTGATAGTAGACGGAGTCATAATTGATGGATAGATGTGTCGTGTCAACTAGTATAGTGCGTACGTTGAATTGGTCGGAGTCAAGCCAAGTGCTTGAAGGTTGTTTGTTTTTGCTGATACAAGTTCATATGTTAGAATATTAGTTGAATTTAAGGATGACAGCAGGAAGCTGTGTTTGATTGATGAGTAGTATGGAAAATTCCAGTTGAGACTGGATAATGTGAGAGTTGAGTTACAGGTAGAACAGGAAGTTAAATTATAGGTTGATTTGTAAAAGTGGAGTTTTGGTTGGTAAAGATGATTATCTTGTTGAATTTAAGTGGACTCAGGTGTCAAATGTTGTTGTAATGTTGTTATGCGCCTAAGGTGATTTTGGGAACTATGTTGATAAAAGACAGTAAAGTTGTAGTTTATGTGTGGTGTTAACGGGGAGATCCCGAATAGTTAAGTCGAAAGCCTTGGTATTATGTCGATTTTGATGATTGGAAGTTGGAGGTCAACTGAGTAGAGTTAGTACCTCGAAAGTAATCAGAGTGCGCAGCGAACGCGTAGTGTATTGCGGTTGTTCAGACGTGAATTATACCGATGTTGATATTTGGTTACGTTGATGTTGTGTTTGAGTTGGTATTCTTATGTTGTTGTGTTCTGGTTCTTAAACCGGTAAATTCTTAGGTTGGTTACTTCTTGTGTTGCGATGTTAGTTGTCAATTGCATCACTTGGGTAGTATTCGCGTTGTTGTCGCCGTTGAGGTTAAGAACCGTTGGTTGCGTTATATGTGGAGTTGCCTTGCGAGGACGGGATTTGATTACTCGGAAGAATTAAGTTGTTGGAATAGTCGTGTTGGATAAATTTTCGAGGACGAAAATATTCTAAGTGGGGGAGAGTTGTAACGCCCGAATTTAATTAATTAGTTAATTAAATTATCGAAGGATTTAATTATTGGATTTAGACGAAGTTTAAGAATTAATCGGAGTAATTGGATTTGTCGATATTATTTTAAGAGGCGTATTTGAATTATTAAGTTAAAGTCGGATTTTAGTCGGTTAAATCGGGAGAATGATATTAAGAATAATATTAATTATTTATTGGATTATTTTAATTGATTAATTGGGTTGGATTGTTGGGTGGTCGTATGAAGCAATTGAGGGGTGTAAGAAATAGGCCCATTGAGAGATAATAGTAATTTATATTATTATTATTATGGATTATATTGAGAGAATATAATAAAATAGAGGAATTAGATTTTTTTTGGTAATAAGGGTTTGGAAGAATTTTGTGGAATCATGAAGTTACAGAGAAGCAGTTCCGGAAAACTGATCGAGGATTTGCGAGGAGAGGAACCGAGGGGGTAAAGGCTTAGACTCGATCAGATATTAGAGGCGATCTCCAATTCAGGTAAGGGGAGATTCGAATTTTATAATCGGGTGTATGATGATTTTTATGTGGGATTGGGTTGTATGATTTTGCTGTCAATTGGGTGTTTGGATGATGAATTTGTTGTATATGTGATAGAAAAATAACTCTCAGAATTTAATGTTCGACGAGTAAAAAGCTAAGAAAGTAAGCTTATTGTTGTAGTGATGAACAATTTAAGAAGGTAGAAGCGACTGCATCTAATCACACCGTGTTAGTGTCGCATACTTACACATGTTGGAGGCTCATACGGTTTTGGATCTGAAGTGTTGGTATTAGATAGGAAGTAATGTGATGGAAAAATAACTATAAGCTTAAAGAAAGTTTTAATGCACTTTTATTGGAACAACTATGTTGTATGGAATTGAATGCTGGCGAGTAAAAAACTAAACTACAAATAGTCTAATAATTAGAGGTAAAGGAGAGAGACCAAAGAAAATTACAAGCTAAACTACAAACATAGATTTAGGGGTAATTTTGTAGTGCAACTTTGGCTCATTGAATACGGTTGGATAACTCCATATGTTTTATACTGTTAACTAAGTCTTAACATTTCCACCATCTGCGTTTTTGTTTTCCACCCTCTGTGTTATATTAGGTAAGGTATAATATATTCATGTGTTTCTTTAAATTGATGATAGAAATAATGCTATTAGTAAATAATAATAATAGAAATGGATTTAATATGTTAAGTAGTGGAGTAACAATTAGCAAACTAGTGGTTTAGCAGCAAGCTGAAGTAATTTAGCGGATGATGATTTTGGATGATAGTTGCTTTGGTTAGCAGTAGAGAGTCATTATAGCAGAAAAATATTTTTACAGTATAATTAGTAGCATAAATATGTTGTATCAGTCCTTAAATGATTTAACTGAAGCAATAGAATTAACCGGTAGCAATAATAATGCGCGAAACAATACCGAATAGTAAAATTTGTAGTATAACCGGTATAATTAATTAACCGAAATTGGTCGAAATTTGTAGGAATGAATCGTATATGTTTGTAGTTATTCTTGGTTGGTTTGACATGTTGGAATTGTGTGTTATTAAGTTGCCGATTGAGTCATGTAGTACACTTAATTTTTTAATGCAAACGAAAAATGATACTGTTGTATACCCTGTAGCGCCTTTGACTTGCTTGCACTTGAAACATGATGTTTTATTTATAACATGAGTGGTACCGCATGTCACTTGGAATTATTTTAAATTATTAATGTGAATTGCTTATTAATTCATGTCTTGGTAGATTTGTATCAAATCTACAGAAAACTAAAATGTGATATTTTTATTTTCAAAAAGTTTCCAATACATCCTATATCAGTAACTAGTATACACCAAATGAAAAGTGAATATTTAATTCAACATAATAGTACTGTTAGTAATTGGAAATGTTTGCTATATTAATTGGATGACCAAACTGTTAAGTAGCTCGAATTAATAGCTATGTTAGTGATTGTTAGAAATATTTGGAATTGGATAGAAATTAGTTAGTTTGCCTAAACAGTGCCGATTTAGTCGAATAGGTAAAATTAAGCGGTAAAATTTGTTGTCCGGAATTTAACCAAAATTTACGGGGAAGTTCGTATATACGAGTAGATACGGGAAAGGCGTTTATTTTTGCTAAATTAAGTTGAATGCGTAGATTTGCAGGTACAGCCGAATAATCTGTTTTATCCCGGATTTCGAATGTATTTAAGTTACGGGTCTTGTGACCACTATCGTTTGAGTTGTGTTGTTGTTGTCTTATTTATGTGACGTTGAATATGTTGTTAATTGAACATGCTGATGTTAAATAAGTTGTTGTTATATGTTGTTGTTGATTATGCCAATTTAGTTGTAGGCCTATGGCCAGTGTTGAAGCGACGTTGAGTACCTCTGTTTGTGGTACATTGTTGAATTGTTGTTGATGCGTTGTTGTTGTTGTGATGTTGTGGTTGTTGTCGCATGCATACATTTGCATTGTTTAAGTTGGCCTTGATGGCCCCTGATTAAGTTGGCCTTAATGGCAATGTTTAAGTTGGAGCTATGCTCACCACGTTGGCCTGGATTGGCAAAAATTAGCGACGAAGGCTTATGCCTTGGCCTTAATGGCAATGTTTAAGTTGGGAGTTTTACTCCGATGGTACCACATGCATGTGCATTACCGAGTCGCATTTGAGTTGCATGTTTGGAGTTGTTAATATTATTACGTTGTTGTTGATTGGCGATGTTGTTGTTATAAGTTGCTGTTGTGATTAAGTTGTGTTAATTGGGAGTTGTGAAAACAGTTATTATAATTATTATTATACATGTTCGTTGTTAATCGTTGTTATAGTTAATTGTTGTTAATTGTTGTTAATTGTTGATTATGTTGTTTAGTTGTTATTATAAGCAGTGAAGCAGTAATATTGTATAATCCGACCTAATATATTAATTATCATATATCTGTTTATATTTTTCGATATCTCACCCCTTCTGTAATGATGTTACCTATTATGGGTAACTGAGCAGGTACTCAAGAGTAGCTGCAGAAGTTGAGGTATAATGTGAAGTCTTAGATGGTGTTAGCTCGAGTTGGTCTTGCTCTGATACGTAGCACTCGGGGGGAATGTTTTGTTTATGTTGTTGTTTCTAATTGTTGTTACTACTAATTGTTGAATAGTATAAATTGAACAATGTTTAGTTGAATAAAGTTGTTGACTGGTTTATGATTTAAAAGTTGTGACAACTGATTAAAGATATGAATGAAGTTTAAGTTGAATTTGGTTTTCCGAATGCTATGTATCCATGTTGAATAAATTACAGATTTTATTTGTTGGTTAAGTCGCAAATGTGACATCTCATCTGTTTTATGTTTGAAAATTTTTGCACTCTGATTTTAATAAACGTTGGGTAGAAAATGGGGTGTTACATACATGATTGAGGTCTAAATGTAGGTGCAAGATAATATGACATCTAAGGGGTAAAATTTGGGGTACAACAGTTGCCCCTATTTAAATAGCTTTACCGGATGGCCCGAGGAATGGAAATCCTCGGGACATCAAGGTGAAAGGTATTTAAATATAGCAAACCGATAATTTTGCCCTTAGATGGAATGCAAATGCTAAGGACAAGCGACGAACATGCAAATGCTGACATGCCATGAACTCTAGTATGATGATGTCATGATAGTGCAAAAATGCAGACAAACAGGACACCCGAGATAAAGAACAAACCACCACAGGCGGGCATAGCCGGGGAAGAGTGAAGGTTAGTATCCATGAGGAAAACTCACTGGGGATACAGGCTAACCGACAACAGATACTCACTGGGGAGACTCTGGGGAAATAAAGGCATATCCTTACTGGGCATGAAACCAGAAAGAAGACATGGTCTCCAATTGGGATCAATTTGAAATAAAAGGATAGACATTCGCTAAAAGATTTTCTGGGGATTTCTTATAGTGAAGAGTTCGAACGGGATCTTCAAGAAAGACAAAAA
Source organism: Lathyrus tuberosus (assembly GCA_022829125.1). Lineage (NCBI taxonomy): Eukaryota > Viridiplantae > Streptophyta > Magnoliopsida > Fabales > Fabaceae > Lathyrus > Lathyrus tuberosus. Next base: position 3,550,292 of record JALAZF010000104.1, on the reverse strand, counting down.
AAGACAGAGATAAACTTTGGGTACCAGTATGAGCTGGATCTTGGATTTAAGTTCACATTTGACCTGGGTGATGTTTTAGAAGGGAAAGATCTTCACTGGTGGTAAAATCAAGAGATGGTCTCTACTGGGGAAAATCCAGAGTAGTGGATCAACAAGTACATGTATGACTAGCCGACGCTCTAAATAGTAACCTTATTGGAAGTAGAACCAAAATATGGGCTCCAAGAAGGATTGATCATCAAGTCTAAACGTGACTAGATGACATTCTAGAAATAAAGATCCTCAATAAAGGTTGAACCGGAAAGATGGTCTTCATTGGGAAAATGCATCCAAGGATATCCAAAGTGATGGAACAACAGGTTCAAGTATGACCGATTAGCACTTTAGAAAAAGAAGAACCTCATTGGAGAAAGAACCAAAAGATGGGCCCCAATAAAGGTATCTAGAATGATTGATCATCAAGGCTAAACATGACTAGATGACATTCTAGAAATAAAGATCCTCAATGAAGGTTGAACTGAAAAGATGGTCTTCACTGGGAAACTACATCCAAAGATATCCAAAGTGATGGAGCAACAGGTTCAAGTATGACCGATTGGCACTTTAGAAAAAGAAGAACCTCATTGTAGATAGAACCAAAAGATAGGCCCCAATAAAGATATCTAGAATGATTGATCATCAAGGCTAAACATGACTAGATGACATTCTAGAAATAAAGATCCTCAATGAAGGTTGAACCGGAAAGATGGTCTTCACTGGGAAAATACATCCAAAGATATCCAAAATGATGGAACAACAGGTTCAAGTATGACCGATTGACACTTTAGAAAAAGAAGAACCTCATTGGAGATAAAACCAAAAGATGGGCCCCAATAAAGGTATAGTATCTGATAGGTTAATACCGGGGTTGCATAACTGAAGATAAGACTTACTGGGGAATACCAATTATGGTTACAAAAAGGTTGCATAGTACCAGAGATAGATAAGCTTCTCAAAAGAGACTGCCACTTATCGCCATAGAAAAACAAGCTTCTCCAAGAGATTGCTACTTGTTGTCGGTTAAAAATTCCAAAGATATGTTGATATCACAACACTGCTGGAGAAATAATTTTGTCTTCATTGAGGATCTTGTAAAGGATTCTTCTTGCGAGACACAGTGCAAAATAAATACACATTCAAAGATAGGTTTAAAATCTCACCTGCCAGGGACCAGAGTTCAATCTAGGGACAAGCTAGAAAGAAACGGTCAAACAAGACTCCAATTAAGGAAAGAACTCAAATGGCGATTTATCTTATCCAAATTATGGAAAAGATAACTGAACTAACCATCACCCACGAGAATCAAACACGGCGGGGAATTCAGAAAGGATGGGCACTTTATGCCTAGGGCTGACTTTCTATTGGAGTGAATAGACAAACCCAGTCACTTTGGGAGATAAACACCAAAGTGAACAAAAACAGGTAAACATCAGAAAAGGAAGCATAAATGCTAAGATGCTATGCATATGAGAATGCATGTATGCCATGCTCATGCCATGCTTATGCTTATGATGACAAAATAGATAAAAGGAAGCGAGACCGGAGATGAAATAAACATCTCGACAAGGATACCCAGCCAACCTCATGAGATTGGACCATCGCTGGGGATGAACTTGCAGAATTAGTGGTTCTACTTCAAGATTACAAACTTCTCCGGAAAAAAAACGATCCACTTGGGGTATAGCGTCATGACTTCACTAGGATTGCTATCAGGAGCTTGATTTCTTCATTGGAGGGAAGTCCATGGAGAATTGCCACGATCGACTGAAGCAGAAATTTACTGGGGAGCTGGCAAAGGATATCACAAGAATAGAGTCATTCTGCGTCCTGACTTGCATGATGATCACCATGACGAACAACGGCTCTTACAACAAGTACTCTTCAAATATTCTCTGCCCCAGATTACATGGTCTAAGAGGATTTTACAAAAGAATCGTCATGCGAAATGCCTCAATATCTTCAAACTCTTAGATTCATGAATCTCGACGTAACTGTCCCAGATTAACGGCGCTTGCACAACAAAATCTTTGAGCCTGCTCTTCAGACTGTGGGAGTAACAGCGGGGAAACAAACTTGTCCCATGCTAAGTAGATGCCCCAGACTAACTGACCTTTGAGAGATTTGTCTAATCTTGACCTGACTGCTTCTGATTAACTGGTCTGTGAGGATAAGTCATCAAAAGGATTTTATAGAAGAATTGGTATACTAGATGCTCCAATATCTTCAAACTCTTGGAGAGATTCATGGATCTTGACATAACAGCCCCAGTTCAACTGTATTCGCAATACAAAGTCCTTTAGACTGTGGTAGAAACAACTGGGGAACCAACTTGCCCCTTTTGGTGGGTCATTGGAGTCCAAACTTGTCATATGATGACCTCAAGAAGGCTTGCCCCAATATCCTGAATTTGAAAAGTTTCTGCCCCTTGATTTAGTAGCTCTTGGGATGCTTGATCTATTGAGGAGATGCCCCAGACTGAGCCCTTTATCAAGTCAAATTCCCTAGCTGGCTGCATTTGTTGGGATTCCTTTGATATTGAATTGTTTTACAAACAAGTATTGTTCATTAAAAATTGGCAATTTCAATGTAACATTCATGCAAGCTTTTGAAAACAAAGTTTTATTTATGAAACACACGCAGAAAAATGATTAAATCAAAATAAGGGTCTAGTCATTTACAGAATGATAGATGAAGTGATCAATACATGCAGTTAACAAAGATTATTAGGAGTCAGGTTAATTAACCTTGCTGTAGTATGCCTTCAAAATAACCTTACCTCAATTAGGTCTTTTAAGGGTTGTAACGTGGTCTGGTTCATGGTTTTATGAAATAAAGGATAAAGGCTCAAAGTTTATTTGTCCCCACCCCATCTTCGTGATGAACTCCAATCCTACACTCAGTTAACTCAAGCTATACATTCAAGTTCCCATAGACTAGGAATGAATTGATGATAGTTGATGATGATTCAGACACCTTGGTAGTTATTACTCTCTCGCAGAATTTGGTTGTCCTTTATTGATGATGTTTTGAGACCTCCTTTTATCTTCACTGAGGCTTTGAGACCTCTTCTTGTCTTTGCTGAGGTTGTGAGACTTCTTCCTTTTTGGTTGAGGTTTTGAGACCCCTTCTTTGTCTTTGTTGAGGTTTTAGGACCTCTTCTTTGTCTTTGTTGAGGTTTTGAGACCTCTTTTTGATTGTCACTTAATTTGAGAGAGCTAACTGGTGTCTTGTATGAAGTGCTTGCATTCGAATGCATAATCAAGGTACACTGAGAACTACCCTGCCCCAAGGTTGAGATTTAAGGGATTTTTTTATGTAAGGAAAGAAAACTCCTACTTCTAGGCTCAAAGGGGTTAACGAGGGATAATCTTCCTTATTTCTCCAGTGTTTAGGAATTGAAGCAATGCCTTACATCCTCGGTAAGGTTTAATCGAAAGCATACCACAGCAATTATGAATATAATGTTTTCATCATCCTCCCCAATCTTTGCTTAAACAACAATTTGATATTGATAAGTGGATGGAAACAAGATAAATATTTTTGCTTTTAGGAAAATAACAATAACGGAGTGAAACGAATGGATTGACCCAAAAAATGCATGAACCTTTCATTAATCTTGCCAATTTGAAAAGACAACAGCTTATAAGCAAATACAAATTCACCATCGCAAATACAACAAAATTGCTGAAACACCCAAAAAATTTCCAGCTTTAGGGAATCAAATACAGAAAATCAAAGAGGAGCTCAATCACAGACCCATAATCCATCTTCGACTTGATACATCCTCCACATCATTAATTATCCCATGAGCGAGCAAGGATTATTCTTGATATTAGGTTGAGGGCCATCGAAGGACAAAATATTTCTCTCCACTAAATCCCTCACAATATGCTTCAAAGCAAAACAACCTTCTAAATTATGGCCAGGTGCACCTTCATGGAATGCACAATGAGCATTGGGATTGTAAGAAGGTGGAAGCGGATCAGGAGGTGGGCCTGATGAACTTGTAGTTATTAATCCTTGTTGCACCAGAGAAGGATACAACGCTGTATACGTCATAGGAATAGGAGGAATCGGAGGCCTACCACCTTGTCTTTTACCTGGAACGTTCTGAAGAGAAGCTTGAGTCTGTTGTGGATAAGCAGGAGCGTTGGGCGTTCATTGATAGATTGGTGGTTGAGGAACTGGATGATAAACATAAGCTTGGTTGTTGAATGTTGGCGCGATAACGGCCACATAAGGTTGTTGAACAGGATAGACAGGATGCTGATTATAGCACTGCTGTTGCTGCTGACGTTTCCAGGACTGATTTTTCTTCTCTTTGTTTGTCATCACCACATTGGTATCTCCTTCCTTTATGAAGGATTTCTTGACATCATTGCTCGAACTACCAGCTCCCTTTGTCATTTTCCCACTCTTCAGACCAAGCTCTACTTTAACCCCCACAGCCACAATATCGGAAAAATTAGCAGACACGCTACTGATCATCCTTTCGTAGAATTCCGGTCTCACCATGTCGACAAACCAATCAGTTAACTCTTTTTCAGAAAAAGGTGGCTCTACCTGTGACGCCAGCTCTCTCCATCTCTGTGCATATTCTTTGAAAGATTCAGTATTGTTCTGGGTCATACTTAATAACTGCCGGCAGTCAGGAGCCAGATCCATGTTATACTTGTAGTGCTTTACAAAAGCATCAGTCACATCCTAGAAACAATGGACTTGGGACTGGTCCAAGGTTAAATACCACTTGGCAGCAGCCCCCTTTAGACTGTCTTGAAAACAATGGATCATTAATTTGTCATTACGTACATGTGCAGCCATCCTTTGATAGTACATGATCAGATGAGACCTGGGACATGTGGCGCCTGAGTACAACTCAAAATTTGGTAGTTTGAATTTGGGTGGAATCACCAAGTCTGAAACCAAACACATATCTCTAACATCAGTGCTAAATGCATTACTTCCCTCCATCGCTTTCATTTTTCTCTGCATTGTCTCGACACTCTCTTTCAATTTTTCGTGTCGATCATCTCCTTCTTCTGACACATCAATGTAATCATAAGGATGATGATTCTGGAAAACCGGGTGTACCTGTGTTTGTACTGCTGGTGGAGCAAAGGTGGGAATAGCCTGCAGAGTCTCATTAACCAGAGGGACCGTTTGTTGAGTAGACAAAGGAACCGTGGCACGACTAAAATCAAAGGGCATACCCAAGGTAGGGCTTACGGTCGAGATAACAGGAGGGTCTACCGTTGTAGTGATGATTTCGGAAACCACAGTAGCCTGGGTGTACATTCTTGCCTTTATGACATTGATAGCCTCGAGGATCTGTCCCATCCCTCCTCGTATCTCATTCAATTCGTTGTTGACTCTATCCATTTCTCCGTATGCTTCTGACATCTTTAATCGAGCTTGGGCCCGAGTGTTGTAGTTGTGTCGGGAGCTCAGTGTGACTATTCTGAAGAGAATACGATGACATGAGAAGAAATGCACATGCTATGACATGATGCAAATGAGATGCTAATGCAAGCCCAATGGTTTCAAGGAACTCAAAGGCAAGTTGCAAATATCCATTTTTTAAAGCTGAGGAGTTTTGTTTTAAAAACCATGATCTTTATTGATTTTTTTGCAAAGGAAAGAACATCTGGGTTCTTTGAAACCAAAGGGCTATTATGAATGAATGGATGTATACACAAACGCACATATACAAATAATCATAGATATGCACAAGCAAGCAAGAGAGGGCTTAAGTTTGAAGATCACGAGCATGGAGCCATGGTCTACCCATCCCAACTGGTATGCACTATGGGTTTCCATCTGCAGAACAGAGTTCTAAAAAGTTCCCAGAGTCGACAACCCATCTTTCGGATTTTATCGACTTCCCAATTGCTCGGTAATCAATAAAATTCTCAAGAGAGTCTCGTCTGAGTGTAGTATCGCGTAGCAACCATTTAGGATTACTCCCTCATAGTCATTTCACTACATCCTAAATAGGCCAAGTGGGGTAAAGGGGTAACTAAATGTCATCAGTATCCCTGGCACCAAAGTTGAAGGTAGTAACGCATTCACAATTGCTCGTTCAACATATACCACTTCCAAGAGGGCCTCAACTGAGTGTGGAACTTCAAGTTAACTCCTTTGGGATTTCTCCCTCGAAGTTTCCTTGACTATGTCCACGATCCTAATCAAATGTACTCTCAAATCCAGGTTAGGACTTATCTCACCACTCAATAGTACCATGCCCACAGAAGGAATCAAACAAATATACATATATATGTACAAATATAGTAAGCAAGCATAAATAACATAAGCAAAACAAGGTGTAGGATTTACCCTCAAAAATAACTTCCCCAGTGAAGTCGCCATTTCTGTTGCGGTGAGAATCGGATAACAAGCTATTGATTAACTTGCATCGCATTTCTTGGAATTCACCACCGACTTTGATTTATCCAAAGGAAAGGTTCAAGATCGAGAAAACCTAAAGGGGGGAGATCTAAGGTTCAAGGGTTGGTTATACTAAGGGAAGGTATTAGTACCCTTAATATCTGTAGTACTCTACAGGAACCTCTTGTTTGTGTTATGTTATATTTGCTTCCTAAGGGTAAGGTAAAGATGTTACCAATGACTATGAGGTCAAAGGCTACCTATGACTATGAGGTCAAGGGTAAAATGGCTATGAGGCCAAGGTGATAATGAGCTATCTATGACTATGAGGTCAGTAGAGAGACTTTTCTATGACTATGAGGTCGATAGAGGATGGCTATGAGGCTAAGGGAGAGGGGCTATGACTATGAGGTCGAAGTTGTGCCTATGACTATGAGGTCAAAGGTTAGATGGCCCTATGACTCTGAGGTCAAGAGGGAATCCTATGACTATGAGGTCAAATGATGGTAATGAGCTTTCTATGACTATGAGGTCAATAGAGAGACTTTGACTATGAGGTCAAAGGGGGAAGAGCCATGACTATGAGGTCAAGATTTTACCTATGACTATGAGGTCAAGGTTGAATAGTTTACTCTATGACTATGAGGTCAAGAGGGGATCCTATGCCTAAGAGGTCATGGAGGGAAGGATACCTAAGACTATGAGGTCCAAGGTAGCAATGAGCTTTCTATGACTTTGAGGTCAATAGAAAAACTTTTCCTTTGGACGGAAGGGGAAGAGTAACATCTTGTAAATAAGAGTTACAGTGAGGTTGAAATACAATGAAACATATGAGTTCAAGAATTCCAAACAGTAAGCATTCATCAACACATGAAGTGAACTTTCAAATGTGAACATAGCAATCGACAAGAATAAGTGATCGTGTAAATGTGACAAGTATGGCAGAGAGGGCATTCACAATTTTAAAGCAAATACATTTGGAGCCATGCAACTCATCAACAGAGAACAAAAAACAAACAACATTCTCATGGTAAGATTTTGTCAAAGTCAGGAAACAAAACTTCACAAATCAAGCATACTTCAAAGAAAACTCATTTCTAAGTCAGTGGTCACATGAATATGTCAAGCATGGCTGGGAAGGCACAAGAAACAATTGGATTTAGGTCATGCAACTTCAACAGATAAAAAATAAACAACATTCTCATGGTAAGGTTTGTTAAAGTTAGGACACAAAGCTTCATGAATCACAGTATACTTCCAAAATATCTCACTTTAAAGATCAGTGGTCACATACATAAACCAAATATGGCAGAAAAGCATTCACGATTTGAAAACAAGGGCATTTAAAGCTGTGTAACTTAGCAACAGAGCCCAGAAAAACCAAGACAATATTCTCATGATAAAGTCCGGAAGCAATTTGTAAACAAAATTTCACAAGTTACAGAATATTCCAAAAGAAAATTCTTTAAAGTTTTTAAGGAAATAATTGATTTTATTTACAAAAGAAATCCAAAATAAAAATGAAGTAATGACTATTTTTAATGCTTTTTGAAAATATTAGGAGAAGAAAGAAAAAATATAAATACAGAAAGAAATGAAAGGTAAACACATAAAGAAGTAAAACAAACAAAAAAAAGTCCACCAATGTGGCTCTCTCCACATTCCAAGCATGGCTGGCGCCATGATCATGTGGCTTGCGCCACCCCCCAACATGGCTGGCGCCATGTGTTCTCTTTTTCTTTTTTTGTTTGTTTTTTTTTGTGGTGTGTGTTATTATTATTTTTTATTTGTTTTGTGTATTAGTGATGTGTGGCGGGCGCCACATTTCTAACGTGGCGAGTGCCACTACAAACTCTTTTTTTTTCTCAGTTTTCTTATACGGAAACACGAACCCAGTTCACGATGTCTCAAGCAAATTTATACATTTTATGATTCACAGTATTTATCACAGAATCAACATAAACAATATTTATCACATAATCAGGTATTAACAAGATAGAAAATATGGTAACAATATGATATAAAGATGATCATGACATTATAAACATAAACAGAGTGAAACAGAGTGTGGTACCAAGTGGAGAAAGTCCACTGCTTCTTCACAGGTACAAGTTTATGGAAATGGTGGATGTGCTTTCCTTCCTCAACTGCTACAGAGCCAACCCACTCAGAAAGAAACACGAGCTTGGTGGTTAAGATGTTGGAGGTTTGAGGGTTTGAAGTGTTTACAGGAGGATTGAAAAGTGGTGAATTCCTTTGCAAGTTTTTTAAAGGTTACTTGCAGGAATATGGAAGGGAGAAGTAGAGAGAAATTTTCTTGGTAATTTCTGGTGTGTTGAACAAAGGAGAAGTGGTCTCCTTTTATAGGCAAGAAAAATGGTCCATGCCTTGGAGATACAGTGGGTAATTGATTTGTCCATAGGAGAAAAAATTAGGGTTTCTGTATCACTCCTTTCAGCCGTTGATCTTAGTTAACCTTGGAGATCATTGTGCTTCACTTGCTGGACAAATACAGTGGAGGACATGGTGCAGGTCTGCTCCTTTCATCCTTTAATATTTATTCCAAAACCTATTTTATTTGTGTCATGGGAGAGAAGATAGAAAGAGGTCATATTTAGTGACCTCACAAAAATTGTCTTACAAGCAAAGCATCTTCAGATTTTTCAAATAACAAGTGGCACATGGACTAAACTAGATGCACAATGCCTTGTTGCTTAACCATACGGGAGCACCATTTTGAATTTTCACAATCTTATGGCCTTTGATCCAAATGACACATTTTGGGCCCAATAGAACTTTGAGATAAATCATATGTCCATGAACAAAAGAAAATGTCACGGGAACAAACTTAGGAATTTCCAAGTTGCAAAATTAAATCCTCCCATGGCACCAATTTGAGATGTTGCACCTTGGTGAATATTTATCCTAATGAAAAATTCTTGCACTTAAGAGAAAAAACTTTAAGGCCCAAAGGTGGATTCCAAGGATGTTTATTAACACATGGCATAATTTCTCAAGACTTGGGATCACACTTTGCTTGACATGAAAGGTAATGGTTGACTTGACTTGGTGAAACATTTGATTTCTTGTCGAAAAAGACTTCTTGGATGCATGTAGATTCGAATGGTTGCATTTGGCCAAAAGATTTCTTAGGGAGACCTTGTCCTCTTTGTGTAAACCCTATCTTCCACAATAAAAAGAAACAGCTTGCAAAAAGAAATGGTTAGTTAACAATGCATACATGATTGAGGTCTAAATGTAGGTGCAAGATAATATGGCATCTAAGGGGTAAAATTTGGGGTACAACATATATGTTGTCTTTGGATTTAATAAAAGACAATGAAGACATCATTAGGGATGTGGAACAAGCCCATATCTAATTAATCATCGATAGTGGAAACTCAACTCTTACTTGATTAACATTAAGTCTTGAGTTCAATGATGAAAGTACACTATTATAGTGATTAAAGTACTTGACGATAAATACATCCTAAGGGGTAAAAGTACTTGGACCATAAGAATAAACGTGATAGAATAAGGTTTTCCTCTTAATGGACATATAACATATGTTTGCTGAAATGCATAATTATGGGTGCATTTCTGATATAGTTTACCTCTATGAGAATGAAGTGGTGCCGCTTCATAGTGTTCAAGGGCTTGACTATTAAATTCTCATGAAAAGGATATGAGACAAAAGGTCTTATTGAATGTGTCATATTAATAATTCGATCGATGATACCGAGATTTCATATGTGGGTTATGCACGCCTGTTCTAGTGAATAATTGATTCAAAGCTTGTCTACCAATTTATTCGGGGAAGAGTGAAAACTTAACTTGCTAAGTAATGGTTCAAATCGTAAGATACCTTTATCTGAAACCATGAAATTTTCTGACTAATGGATTTAGATATATTTTGAAAATGGTGGGGGATTGTTGGAGAAATTTCCAAAATATTTATTAAATGATAATAGTTAAACTCATTTAAAATAAGTTTGGTATCAAAGATGGTTATGTTGGTGTAGTGGATATGGCATTTGCTATTGAATTAAAGTTGTGAGTTCAAAACTTGGTTTTGACATTTTTTGAAAATTATTTATTATTTTAACAAAATAAATGGTAAAAGTTACACTTATTGGATTCGAACCAGTGACTTGTAGCCAAAATGACACACCTGAACGCATGCAGCACCACTGAACCAATGTGACTTTTAAGTTGAATCTTGAACGGTATAAGATATAATAGTTGCAATTATCCAATTATTCAAATGATACTTCTCTTCACCAAGTGGTACAAATTTCTCTATAAATAGAGATATTATGCAAACTCAAAATGGACATGGAAATAACATGTTTCATGAGCCAAAAAAAATATATCGAAGTCATTCCTTTATTTTTCTAATGCACGAGAATAAATTAGGAAACTTTATTCTGTAAAATATCGTTGATCGATATGCTTAATGTGAATGTGCGATTCATGTTAAGGTTTCCAAAATATCTTGAAGGAGATTTGCCGGATTACCCATTTGCATCCAATTTACCTAAATTGGTGGGGTAGGATCGAACTTAAAGCTTAGTGTAAACACACTCTTTGGAATTTATTTCGTGCAACGTTCATCATACCAATTTCCGTCTTCTTTTTATTCATGTTTTGCAGCAGACCCCCAACACAAGATCTAACACTTCCCATATTATCAAATCAGTTGCTTTCAACAATTCTGAATGTTAACTTTTTTCTCAATGTTGAAAGTGGAGTTGTCAAGTGTTGGCAGAGGTATTTTGAATGAGTGTGTTATTCTTCCACCTGGCAATAATAATGAAGCAATCCCACTTGAAGCAACAGTAAGAACAATTTTTTTCTGCGACCACAATGCACTTGAAAGAGTTCTTCACATGAAAGTTTTACCAGTCCCTCCATAACCATGTATAAAAAATACCCCCTCATTTTCCATTGTTAACAGCTTGCATGATTTTATCAAAAATTGAACGATGCTCATCTATCAATCGAAATGTAAGGATTATCATTAAAAATTCCAAAATATCTCTTACTAACATAACTTAGATATAAATTATTTTTCTATTAAATTAATTACCTATAAGTGAACCAAATAAATCATAGAATTTTTGTCGTTCGATATCAGGATTATAATCGTGTTCTTCATAAATCAGCCTGTTGCCAATGTGCCTCGTGACATATGAATTTGGTTTAGGCATACATTTAATTTCAGCCAAACTTCTTCACTTTACTTGCAACAGATTCTCAATTTCAATAAGGTTTGGATTTTTGATTTCTTCCTCGCTCAACTATAACTCTGCGAAAGTATAAGCCAAAGAAAATTTAATTTAAAAATCAATTAAAATAGAAATCAAGTTTGATTTCTGGTTTATGCAGAATATTTCACAACAAATATACAACTCAAACATTTTCATTGATGTTATATTTCTCATAAAGAGGAAACAAAAAACTTGAATATATTGGTCATGATGTGTATTAAATCTACAAGATACAAAATTTATATCTCATGTGCAAATTCATATAAAAAATAAGCTTCAACAATAGTTCAACAAGAGATGGTCAACCTGAAAGGTAGAGGTTTCAAGAGTTATATATTGTTTTATGCAACAACATTGGCAATAAAGACATCAATATACATATTCTGCATAATGAAAGGCAAAAACATTGCCAAATCAATCATATCAAGTCACCGACAGCATATATTTTCATTTAAAATAGTATAATTTAAAAAAAATATAAAACTCATATACCTCTGTTACTTGACTTGTTTCTTTGTTGATAGAGAATAATGTCACATAGCCAAATCCAGGTTCTTTCCCATACATGACAAGGTCTATTGATGGTACTTGATAAAAGCGTAGTTACAAATAACTTTCTCATTAAGTGACCGGAACCCCAATATTTTGCCTCCCGTATAGTTGCATTATATTCTTTGTAATCTTCAAGAAATCTCATTTCAAAACATGCAACCATGAAACTATCTTGTACCTTTCCACCCACGTATTTTATATCATCGTAGCATGTTGGACCTCTGACGACAATTAGCATCAACCTCAAGTAATACAATTCACTTGTACTTGAAGGAACTCAAATAATTGTACCAATGGTATGGTCTGTTTTACGTGTTCTCCAACGTCGATACCTTTTCTCATAGACAAACTTATAAACAAATTGAGAATAAGTCAAATTTTTTGCCTCTAGATAAGTCTTATTTACTTCCATCCATGAAGTAAATATTGATTCCTTCACACTTGGTTTGTCAAGTTCTTCTCTTATCATCGCATGATCAGTATAATAAACAAAATTGTCACCCTCGAGATGGTAAAATAATCTTTCAACAACATGATTTCTACCATGAATAGGAAATGAAAAGAGCCTCCAAAATGCTTCACTTGGTGATGAAAGCACTTTTGGTTTGACAGAATTTTGGTAAAACAATACTAATGATAAAGATGAAGAAATATGGCCTGAACAAAGATGTCGAAGAAGATGTCTTAACCTGAAGACATGACATCCTGAAGTACTGCACTAATTTAGCAAGTGTTAAATCTGTAACAAATCTACCAAGAGTTAATTGCTGCATGGATCAAGGACTGGAGAGATTGAAGCCCAAGACTGCAAAAGCCTATAAATAAAAGACTTAGACCTAGGATTTCATATGCCTTTTGTAACCTAGTTCTCTTGCGTAAGAAACAAGGGTTTAAGGTTTTGAGAGTCGTTGGCTCTCTAGGTTGTAAGTCTCCCTTTGTATCAGTTGATGCATTGTGGTAGAAGCTTTTAAGCAAATTTGAGTTAGCTTGGATGTCAAGAAAGCTTGACAGATTTCTGTATTGACAGGGATGATGTAGAAATCACAGTTGGTGATTAAGGGAAGTGGGTGGGGTATCTCATATCAAAGTTGTAAACATTTGAGTTTAGCTTTGGTAAAGATGTTCATTGGGTAGATGTTAGGATAAAGTTTTAAACGGGGGAGTTTAGCTTTGTAACAGGTCTACAGATAGTGAAGTCTTCTTCCTGGATTGGTATCCCCCAGATGTAGGTGAGTTGCACCGAACTGAGTTAATAATTGTTGTGTTCTTTATCATTTTGCAGATTTACGTTTTCCGTTAGGGTTCATGATAAACATGTTGGATCAGATGTCGTGACATCTGTGATTATACAGTTCTGATATTCAAGGTATCAGTCTGTTGTTGCGCCTCTGAGTTTAAATGATTATGTAGCATAATGTCTTGACATGTGTTAAGACATCTGCTGTCTGCATAGGCCAGAATTTCAATTGGTATCAGAGTAGGCATCCTGTCTGGTTCTGGATGAGATCTTTGGGAGATACTTTCTGGCGTTTAAACAAGGAGGAGTTTTGAAGATCAGATCAATCAACTCAGACATACTTAAGGGTATTAATGGATGAGATGGATATTCTGGATCGAAGGGAACAACCCAGAGGTTGTTTATGTTGCTGAGGAGGTTCTACAACAACTACAGGAGAAGTGGCTAGTTCTCTTGTTGAGGTGTCTTATAAGATGTTCTGACATCTTATTAGGGCAAGCAGGATTTGTTCCTTGGTGGTTCCGCTGCATGTGTTTCTGATGGAAGAGCTCTAGAATTATGGGATTCTGGAGTTGTTACTAAAGACAGTTGGTGGAAGATCTCAATCGTCGGCCTCTATATGTGAAGATATCTGCATTCTTTTATTCCAAAGTCGGGAGCGATGGAATGAAGGGAGTTGTTGGTAGATATCTGGTATGGTGACTTGGCACTTGGAAGCTTGGTTTCTTGATGCAGTTGAAGTCAGTTGAAGAGGAGAGGAGTTGAGTTTAAGTTTATCAAGTTCTTGCTCTGGGAGTTTGATAAATTATTGGTCAACTAGGTTGTCAAAGATACTTGAGAATTCTCTTAAGTCCACTCATAAAGGCATCTCAGTCGTGCATCTAGAGTCTTCTAGTTATTCTTCTGACTAGAAGGTGTTTCTTTGAAACACAATCTGAAGAAAGTGTAGGTGATTTATTTTCACCATCCAAAAACAGCAAGGAAGGATTCATCTCTCTTAACCCTAAGGGTGGATCTAATCTGATTGGAGCGTTCAGAATTGTTGAGGTAAATAAGGTTCGTTCAGAGAGAATCTTAGTTACTTGAGTCAAGGGTGGCAGCCTTGGTATCTCAACACTGTTTGTCAAAGAAGATACTTGCAAAAAATTGAATACTTGATAAGTGTTCATGAAATGATCTGGTGGAGCTTAGCTACAACAGTGAAGAATGGTTATTGGACAAGGATTTAAGATTAATTGCTATTTGTGGAGTCCACAAGTATTTAATTGATTATCCTTGAAAGTCAAGATTGTTGATGTTCAACAAGATGTTGGAACATCTCATCATCAGAGTTTGTGCAGAATCATGGGAGGGGTACTGCATACCCTTTAGCATCTGTTTTAGTCTTAGGTGGTGACCTAAGAATGGGCTTCAGTCGGGTGTGACAGAAGTATGTGTTCTCTGGAGAGTTTCCTGGCAAGAAACTGGTATGGACTTTGATGCTGTTGAAGATGGAGATGAAGACATCATAATCTTGATGGTTACTTCTGTGATCAGTTTATTTATGATCTAGGAGGAATGGAGTGCTGGTGATGGCACAGCTTGGATCAGTTTATTTCTGATCTAGGTACTTTGGAGCATGGATCTTGCTCTTTTTGGAAGTCAAAGTTAAGTGGCAGTTATCTCTAACTTTCTACAGTTTGCTCTACTAAGGAAAGTGGCATTCTTTGGTATGGCTATGGTGTAGTCTAGGACTACTTATTTTGTGAAGATTCAGACGTGGCAGGTGTGAAGTCTTTGGAGTTTTAAAGCAGGATGGAGGTTGTCTACTAAAACTTGGTTGTTGAATCAAGTCTATAAGAGCATGGAACTCTTGTTCTGGAATAGGGAGGAGGTTCTTCTAAGTGGCAGAAGGAGGAGTTGAATTCAGCAGTTGGATGTCGTATCAGAATGTTCTGACATCTAGCTTCATCAGAGTCTCAGCTGGTGATGTGGCACATCAGCTTAAGATAAGGTGATCTACAGGAGAATAGAAGTTATGGATGCTTCAAAAAGGTCTATCTCATGCAGTTTGCAGGAGCTGTGGATGGGAAGATGTTACATGTCTAAGAGGCTTGGTGGATCCAAGATGTCTTGCTATGGTGCAAGTAGTTCATGTGACTTGAAGATCTGATTTCATTGGTGGATTAATGTATCTTGTGGGAGTTCTGAAGAAGAGTGATATCAATCAAAAGGTGGCATTTGGTTGGTTTCTTAGTGTGCATTCAAGCAGGATACTTGAAACTGATTGCTCTTGTGCAGAAGGGTAGTTAGTTGAAATCGTAAGGAGGTTCTGGTTCTCTTGGAGCTTGTGGTAGAAGTTCTAGGTTGAGGATGGAAGTATACCTTCTTTTTGGTGGATGAGAATTTATTTCTATCTGGGTTTCTAAAGTTCTCTTTGTTCAAGCTGGTGGCGCAGTGTTGTGTGAAGATCTTCAGTTTGGATTACTATGCTGATAGTAAGTCCAGTGGTGGAGCATATCAAGAACCATGGTGTATGGTGTCTATGATGTGTGAAGGATGTCCTAGCTGATGTTAGAACATTTTTGGGTTGGTTATCCTTGGAGGAGGATTTCAAGTTCTGGTCTAGGAACTTGTTAGCTACACCATGTCTAAGGAGTATCTATCTTGTCATACGGGAGAATGATGAAGTAGAAGAACTGCCTTGGGAGGATGGTGTGGAGAAGACTGAAGTGGATCATGTGCTGATTGCATGGAAGTCAGAATATGGATATTCACCAGTTGATCAGAAGTATTCCAGGTTGTCATACAGGAGAATGATGAAGGAATGACTGTCTTGGATTATGGGGTGTCTATCTCAGTTGCTGGCCTTGGTAAGGTCAGTGGAAAATCTTACAAAGGGGATACTGCCCCTGGCTGCAAGTCATGCTAGCAGTGGATCAGTTTGGCAGCTGTGAAGTTCTGGAGCATGTATACGATATCTGACATCGTTATAACAAACTAAGGGGCCCTGTGCGTCTCTTTGAGGAATGTGAAGCATTCTGATTCAATTTGGTTGTGCCTTAAGCAGCTGGAGGTCTATACATGAGAATTTAAGAGGAGTTCATATGGTGTGTAGATGGTTGCAGGAAGAGGGGGATCAATGGGACTTTGATCTTAATCCAAGAGTTTGTTATGGTAGGATGGTGATCCTTATATTTCCTCACAGGTAGAATGATGGTGTTCATGTGTGAGTGATTATTGGTTCTTGTCAGAAGAAGCAATAAGAGAGTTGATGATTGTGTTCAGCAGGTAGTTTAGACTGAGGGTGCGCTCTTGAAGACATGAAGATGTATCTTATGTTTTCCATTCATCAGCTTAGAGTTCTGTGGAGGAGCACTGGTTATCTTAGATAGGGGGAGTTGCTCCTTGATCTAAGATGTATTACTGCAAGGGTGCAGTGGAAGGTCCAGTTTGTATTATTCGTCAAGCAAGCTGTGATTATGTGTCCATCCTGGGAGGATGGGATGTCAAGAAGAATGTCTTGACATTTGTATTGTTGCAAGTTGGGGGAGACTTGGCAGTGCAAGTTACATGATTCTTATTGGATGCTTAAGAATCAGTGGTTGAGTCTGAGGGAATTTATTTTTCTCTACATACTTTGATCTGAAGACTGTGTAGTTATTGGTCAATACAGAAGCTTTCTTTGGTGGACAATGTCTGACATGATGTTAGAACAAGTGGTAAAAGTAATTAGTCTAGTGGTCGGCAGATAACATGCGCGCTTATTGTAATTTTTATTACTTCTGGACGGTTTTCTTCAAAGAAGAAACAGTCAAAGCACTGCTGGTCAGTGCGAATTGGTTTATGGTGAAGTTACAACCTGAGATTAATGACCTTATTGAATTAACCACTGTTATTTTCAATAGGTCGTTACATTCGAAGGAAAATTCTTGGGTATTTAAGGGAGCTCTTGGAGCAGTTTGTCTCAGACAGTGTTTTCTTTGTGGTATGTTCAAAATGTATTTTGTTCAAGTCTGGATTAGTATTGGTTGGGTATGGGAATGTCTTGGCTACCTTTGCCAATTTTTGGCTAAATAGGGGGAGTGTGAGTCTTGGGTACAGGGAATGTGTGTGTTACTCTTGCAGTTGTTTTGCAAGAACATTGAACAAGGCGACTTTATTATCATCTTGTATATGTTTCTCTTGTGCCTTGTGACTTGAGTTAAGAATCAAGTTGTGTCTTGTGACCTGAGTTACATGCTTTATGTACTCAGATTCACAAAGACTACAACTGATCCCTGGAGGGGGAGTGTGTTGAAAGGAGTGCCCAGGTTTCTGGTGTTTCAGACTTTCTTCTTGTCTCTTTAGGAGTCTCAACTCCTGGACCTCTCTCTCAACTTCACTCAACCTGGGAAGAGGAAGGTTGTGTATCTTCCTCCTCTTGTACACCAACATGAATCCAACATGCTCAGTATTCCAATCATAACCGCCATTCAAACTAAAAGGTGTTTTAGCCAAAATTTGTCAAAAGGGGGAGATTCAAAGCACTTTTGGTTTGACAAAATTTTGGTAAAACAATTCTAATGATAAAGATGAAGAAATATGGCCTGAGTAAAGATGTCGAAGAAGATGTCTTAACCTGAAGACATGACATCCTGAAGTACTGCACTGATTTAACAAGTGTTAAATCTGTAACAAATCTGCCAAGAGTTAATTGCTGCATGGATCAAGGACTGAAGAGATTAAAGCCCAAGACTGCAGAAGCCTATAAATAGAAGACTTAGACCTTGGATTTCATATGCCTTTTGTAACCTAGTTCTCTTGCGTAAGAAACAAGGGTTTAGGGTTTTGAGAGTCGTTGGCTCTCTAGGTTGTAAGTCTCCCTTTGTATCAGTTGATGCATTGTGGCAGATATAGGTGTCACACAGATCCATAAGCCTTGAGGTATTGGATTGTGTATTATTCTTGGATGAAGCTTTTAAGCAAATCCAAGTTAGCTTGGTTGTCAAGAAAGCTTGACAGATTTCTGTATTGACATGGATGATGTAGAAATCACAGTTGGTGATTAAGGGAAATGAGTGCGGTATCTCATATCAAAGTTGTAAACGTTCGAGTTTAGCTTTGGTAAAGATGTTCATTGGGTAGATGTTAGGATAAAGTTGTAAACGGGGGAGTTTAGCTTTGTAACAGGTCTACAGATAGTGAAGTCTTCTTCCTGGATTGATATCCCCCAGATGTAGGTGAGTTGCACCGAACTGGGTTAACAATTGTTGTGTGGTCTTAATCATTCTGCAGATTTACGTTTCTGTTAGGGTTCATGATAAACATGTTGGATCAGATGTCGTGACATCTGTGATTATGCAGTTCTGATATTCAAGGTATCAGTCTGTTGTTGTGCCTCTGAGTTAAAATGATTATGTAGCACAATTTCTTGACATGTGTTAGGACATCTGCTGTCTGCATAGGCCAGAATTTCAGGTGACACATATCTACAATCAAAATATTGCTTTATTTCATCAACATTTATGTGCACAGTAGTACTGACAGAATTTGTTTGGACAGCAAAAACCGTAATTCTATTATATCACTTATTAATGTACTTGAATAAGTACTTCACTGAATTGCTCTGATTACACCACTCAATATTTATGTGTGCTTGAAATGTTTTCAAAAAAATTGGATTATAAGGGGATACATACCTATTATCAAGGACAGTGTGATTTTTCATCAGTATATTACCATTTTTTCTTCTCCTTTATACATGATATCCATCCTGATCAACAACAGTAGTAGGCTGAAACGTTTTGGGAAGAACTTAGAGCACTTTCCATTTTTCATGCAAGGTGAAAACTTGTTTGCTAAACTGCATGGACCATGCATCATATATGTTTTGACCAAATGTTATAGTTCCTTATTATCTTCTTCGGGTGGTATCTCTATTGAAATTATTTAGTTTATATCATCCCATGTTGGATACTTGCTCAACGGATGTAAGAAAAGCAGAACATGTACATGTGGTGAACCTCACTTTTGGAATTCAATCATGTAAAGATCTGAAATTTGATGAATCTGATATTAAACAGAATATAATAAAGAAATAAAAAGCCTGATGTAAATAAGATTATATATTAAAGAAACATAAATGTTTGACTTACACACAAGTATATTCCCCAAAATATGTTTCTTTGTTAGATCAGACAACAAATCATCAAACTTTATTTTGAATACTCTTGAGATCATATCAGGACAATCTTGTGGTTGCAAGTTAATTTTGCAAAGTAGTCTTTGAATTTCAGGCCAGTTTGGGTTGCAAGTAAATGTGATAAAAATATATAGAAACCCAATATGGCTACAAATTTTCATTCAATCAAAATAAAGTTGTTCCATGAACCTCCGACTTCCAACATAACTGGACGGTAGTACCACTCTTTTACCTTTGTTTGATCCCTCTCTGTTTACTTCCTGTTCGGTTTCATTCAAATTACAATACTTAGAAACTATAAGCTTCTTCCGATTCTTGCGATTTGAGTCTCTCTGATTCCATCATAGTAAATCCATTAACTAAAAATTGTTGAAACAACCACCTTGACCACAACAAAGTATGAGCTTACTTTATATTTGCTTGTTTCCCTATGAATTCATTCTCTAATTGTAAGCTCATTCCTCTTGCTTAATTTATTTTTGCTTGTTTCCCTATGAAGCAATTCAAGTCATAACCATCTTCGCCGTATGGAAACAAAAGTGGATGTTGATACGCTAGATAACTTGGATGAAACTCACTAATTCTCTCCAGTCTTCCACTTTGTCTTCCAAGTATAATATCCCTTTTAGAACCTGTATCAACATCTCTAACAATAAGTGTAGCAACCTCTGAAATAGTTGGTTGGTTCTAAATCCTTCCATCTATCGATCTTTCGGAAATTAACTTTAACTGCAGATCAGGTACAACACAATCTTTTATTCTTTATGCTACCACTCTAAAAGACTCGGCGTGTGTATTGTACTCATCCAACATAAATTTCAATTGTGTAACAATGTCAAGAAGAATATTAGAGTTGTTGCTGCATGTAATAATAAAATGTTTACTATAATATAATGAGATATAGTAAATGTTGATCATATAGAATTAATATAATGCATTTGTAATTGCTTTATAGTTAACTAGAATTAGAATAATTACCCCAAGTCCTTGAATCCTATTATCAATCTCATTGTTAGTGTCTTAAATGTATAGCTGAGCAAACTTTGGTGAATGGCCAGGAAAAGACAACATGTTCTCAATTCTATGGCAAGGTTGTCCCCGAATTCTTATGATAGGCGGTCCTTTTCCTCTTTAAATGTTATTATCCATGTTAGGCGGTCCTCTTCCTCTTTAAATGTTATTATCCATTTTCATTCCCGGTGATGTGAAAGCAAAAATAGTGTTGTATAATCTGCAGTGCTTATGGTAATTTCTACTCTATGGTTCATTATTATCAAATAACAGATGTTGAAGTAATAATGAAGGTGTTTTCAGAAGTGGCACTATCTATACCAACTTTGAAAATCCATGTTGTTGGAGTAACGAACATAAACTGCAACTTAAGCAAATGGTACAATATAAGTTTAGATGTGACATAAGTGTTACAATTCATTTTTGTAGTTCACTTATGATGTACATGAAGTACAACTAAATTCATATGCATGAAATTGTATGGTATGTGAACATTATGTTAAAGTCATGCAACATATGGTTATAAAATGCGTTAAATTGCATATGATATTTATTTTCGAAGTCAAAAAGTCACATGGTAGAGGTGAATGCTCACATGTAGAACTTTGTGATGGTGGAAAAGTGTGTTTCGCTTCATTAATGGTTGATACTAAACTAATTATTACATTAGGTGGCTGAATGTTTATCATGATTACAAAAACAAATAATAAATTAGGTGATTGTATTAATTCCATAGGGTTACTTGAAATCATGGTGAAATTTACCTACATCGATTCAGTAGCCAATACAGACTTCAAAAATAGTAAAGTTGAGTGACCCTTACCATTTACTTTGTGGTATAATGTAGCAGGTAGGAATATCAAAGAGTTTTGTTACAGATTCCCCAGTGTATTGTCAATTTCGCATTACCACCAAGTCCAGAGTAAGAAGTAACTTGAAAGTAATATATACATATATAGAAGTAAGGTCTCCTTCATCCTCATTGTGCCTCTCAAAATATCAGATTCAAAACCTTTGAAACCATTTTCTCAATGTCTTCTTGGTCTAACAAGTTACATACCAAACCTATATTTATCAAACTACTTTTTTGTCTAATCTAACATGTTTTAATCTGGTTTGATGAGACTAACAGTTTCAAATTTGCAGTGTATCATCTTTTGAAATTGATGAAATCATGGAAACAATAGGTCAGGAGGTTAGGAAAGTGAACCAACCACAACCTTCAAACAAAGTTCAAGCAACTGATATATTCTATGAAATCAACAGGGGTGTGGAGAATGCAGTACATGGTCAAGCACAACATGAGAGTGCGAATGATGGATTTGTTGAAGATGTGAATGTAGAACAACCGAATGCAGCACAGTAGAATGTGAATGTAAAAGAATTGACAGCAGATTTGTATTGGGAGAAAGAGATCACAAGGGCTTTAAAGGGTGGAAAAATGTCTTGGTGATAATTTATATAACATATTGCATATCATTTTCCATCTATATGTTTTTAATTTTAGTATAATATTTATTTTGATTATGTATAAACCCAAAAAAACATTTAAATTTGTAGCATTTTCCAGCTGAGATTGTTATCAGGGGTCTATGTCTAGACCAGACTGCCCTCACCTTGGTGGACCTTGAAAATATGACATTCCACGATTGTGAAATTCTCAAAGGAAACATACCACAGATGGAGAAGTACCTTGGCTATTGTTGGTATGAGTATGCAAAGTTAAAAAATTTTAAGGTTTGCGATCTCTTGCTATTTCATTACCGCTATGCTCCACAAATGTTGTCCTTTAAGCTGTTGAGACATCTAAAAAAGAAGAATGCTTGAAGGAATGAATTAGGGTTTAGGGTCTATTTGTCTATGTGTTTTGGATGTTTAGTTTATGGAAAAGTTGTTCCATGATTATGCGAGTGTATTTTTTATTTTAGTTTGAAGTTAATGTTTATGTTTCCCTTATTATGTAATATTAGTAAAATGAATGAAAATTTCCATTAAGTTTCTTTCAATTAGATTATGTGCAAATATTTATTTTAGATAATATAACTAGCAATCCCACCTATTAAAGTTTTCAACCTGTTTTTACTAATGCTAAACCTAAACTTAGTCAAACATTCATGATAAGAATGATAAAACAATCATAGTCGCTTGAAAAACAATGTTGAATCATATACATAATATTGTTATAACTTACGGAACACCAATATGTGAAGATTTTGGTTGCATCATGCTACTGGTTTGACATGGTTAAGTCTCCATTGATCGAGTACTCCTCTGATATCTTTGCTTCTGGTAGCATCCAGTATAACATTTCATGTATTTTGACCATTAATCTGAGTAAATAATATGAGTATGTTATACATTAGCGTAATCTGCCACGTATAAGAATTGTTACACTAATAAACATAAAAAGCATTATATCAAATGGCGATTAACTACCTAAGTAGCATAATGAACCAAAAAGACTAACATTCAAACCCATTAAAATAACAGTCACTTTAAATTTAAGGTAATTTACATATTGATACCAATTTTGGACTATAAAAAGCATTTGAGTCGCAATAGATAGAATTTCCAAGGATGCAAGAGAAATTATACACTAATCCATTAAAGAGACATTACAATGGTGTTAATATTATGAAAAATTCCTTAAGGCGAT
Source organism: Lathyrus tuberosus (assembly GCA_022829125.1). Taxonomy (NCBI): domain Eukaryota; kingdom Viridiplantae; phylum Streptophyta; class Magnoliopsida; order Fabales; family Fabaceae; genus Lathyrus; species Lathyrus tuberosus. The sequence continues at coordinate 3,526,980 of JALAZF010000104.1, read as the reverse complement.
GTAGATATCAACAGAAGATTTGAATTTGAAATGTAAACCCTCATAGATAAGAACAACAAGAAAAATAATGTTGTTAAAGGTGTAATTATACACTAATCCATCAAAGAAACATTATAATGGTGTAAACAATCAGAAAAAAGTCCATTTAGGTGAGGTTGATATCAACTGAAGATTAAATTAGAAAGGTAAAACCTCATAGATAAGAGCAGCAGAAAAAATACAGTAGTGATAAATTACAATTTCTTATATGATATTTTTATATGGCAGATATATGTGACAAATTGCAATTTCTTATATGATATTTTTCAAATATGGAAAATGCTTATAATGAGTATGTATTTCAGTTGATTAACTTGGAAATTCCTTTTGTCATCTGATATTCAAAATCAACAGAAAACTTTCGATATTATATAAGAATTAGCTTCCTAAAAATTCAATGTTGATCCAATGAAAATAACACACATCACAAACATATGACAGCGAAGAGTAATGAATAAATAATTATCTTTCCACATTATACATATGTTTATATAGCATTTGGACAAATTGGAAAAATTAACATATAAGAAAATGCATAATCGCAACATTCATTTAACTTAACATAATATCCATGACAGAAGATGACCAAACATTGTTTACCAATATAAAACTCAAAGGTAAGTTTAGATATGTCAAACCATATTTCAATCTATCAGTTTCAAAGGGAAAAGATGATATTGCAAAGACTGTCAAGATTGATACTACCAACATTAGATAGGCAGCTAAAGTTAAAAATATGACTAAACAAAAAAGAATATATCAGATATGATCCAACAGGAAAATAAAATGTTATTTCTCCTTTTTAACATCTTTCATTAACTTTGTGGACGCCAGTTGAAGATTCTCCATATTATCTAACGAATTGGCTGCAGACCTTTTAGAAGGAGTGAGGCATAAATTTTCACCAGCAGGATCATAATCAGCAGAGGCAGACATGGATTCATGCATAGATATATTGAAATAAGATAAACAATATTCAAAAAATAGAATAAACACCAAATAAAGCAGGTACAAAGACAATGATGAACAATAGAGTTATAGAATTACATAATCATTTGCAAGTTCATCATGAGTGGATGGCTCAATGATTTTTAGTTTGGATGTATGCTAGAAAAAAAAAAGCAAAATAATGGATCAATTTATAGCAACGTATATAACCATATAAGTAAGTATTTTCTATAAGAGTACCTCTTCACATTTGAATTGGTCCCTTGATTACTTAATAGAATATTCATTATCTCTGAAGCCAACAGTAGAATATCGACCATTCTTTGGCTAAAAGATAGCTCTTATTACCAACTTTTTCTTCAACGTTGCATCTAATGGATATGGAAATGCTAGGGGATTGTCTTCACCAGCCTAAAATTATACAAACCATTATAGTAATTACAGATAAATAAGTACCTCAATCAACTTCGTCTTTAGCTCAAGAGCATATTTTCCAATAAGTTTTACCCAATCGCTATCCCAAAACACAAATTTGACCCTGTGTTTGCGATCAACGACCTGAACCTCAAGTTTATATCTATTTCAACAATATGTATGAAATCATAATTAAGAAATTGCATAAACCTGAATAATATGGAAAGTATACAACCATAAAATAAATAAAACACCTTGGAACAGGTTTAGCATGGAAAGAATCTGATTTAATTTCCAATCACCGCAATCCTCATTGATTGCTTGCCATAAATACTCAATTAAATCTTCAGTTGACATGCTATAAATATGTACTCCTATTCAGTTATTTGCATTGCATACTTTTCCTTCAAAATCTTGTAAGTGTGAGACTATTCTCTCAATGTCATTATGGCACCCAAAAATTTGAAATTTTCAACCAGCCCCTTATCTGATGTCTTCACCACAAAGCAGCAAGAATTAAGATTCTTCCAAAAACTTACCAATGGATCCCTTGTGATAATTCACACCATTGATCCAAAAGATTTCAAGGAATGTGAATTCTTTAAAACCTTCAACGAACTCACCCTATCAACCTTACGATGTATTCCATCAAAAAGGGTATATTCATAACTAGTCAAGCTGTTCTTCTCAAATCTTTATATCACATAATACTACAAACTGCAGTAAAAAGGCACAAAAATATTCTTTCAGTAAAAGAGTTCAAAGAGATTCTAAATCTCCCTCATGAAGACACTGTTGTCGAATCCGGAGACAAATTAGACAACTACAATTACAAGATCGTTGCATCCTCTTTATGAAGGATCCATCAACCTACATATAAAACCCCTTCACTATTGGATATATCCACCATGAGAGTCGAATGATTCACTATGTGATCAATCACATACTCTTCCCAGAAAAAGCAACTTCAGCCTCATAACTTAAGCTGATGTAGAAGGGATATGGCTAATAGAAAACAAGATCAAGGTGAACTAGGCAAAACAAGTAATATGGTACGTGATGGAAAATAGGAAAGAAGGAGCATGTCTTCCATATGGAAACATGATCACAAAGATTCTAAAATATATTGGATACAACTTCAAAGATGAAAAATTCAAGGGAGAAATAACTAAAGTAGAAAATTTTTCCTACCATAAATGAAATTTGAGATAGTCAATGACAAAATAACTGAGAAGCCTTCCTCAAATGAGAATAAAAGAAAAGTAAGCAGTCAAGAAATATCCATAGAATTAGACAACTCAGACTAATCTATTCCTACACCACCTCAACTTCCCACAACTGACAATATATTCAAAATATTAATTGGAAAGATAAATGTGATTAATTTAATACCATACTTCCTAACTCAATAATTAATGAATAAAATATAATTCTATCCAAGCATGATGTCACTTCACAATCCAAGAAGTCTGAATGTTACTTCATTTAATAAAAAATTATAGTCCAAACAACGGAATTAAACAAAAGTATGACATTCATGGCCTCAACAAAGCAGTCACACAAAAAATGGTTCAATAATTACTTTAAATTAAAATATATGTAACAGAACAACATAAAGAAAATAGTTTGTTTACAGGTGTTACGTATCAGAGCAACTCCACTAGTAAACTCAACCGATAGCAATATGAGGTACAACTTTAACTACTCAGGTACCTGATTATCTGTATTCCGAGGGAGCACAGACGCAACAAACACAAAAGGGGTGAGAAATTCATTCGTATAATAAATTGTGTATAATAATTAAGAGAGTACTATTTATTCACATAAATCATATTCATTCACAGTCACATTCTCACCACAACAAATGCACAAGCACAACATAATTACAATGCAATGGGACCCGAAAATATTACACGATGCATGTGGTACCAATTCTCATCAATGGTTCATCATAAGAACCCGACCCCCCCCTTCGGAATCCTGAACTCCCCATTATGAGTTCCGGATAAGTCTTTTGTCACTACTACAAAATACACCTTCGGTAACATAATGTTGGGTTTAGGTTCCCTTCCTATGTGGAGAAAGACCCAAGTATGATTAGCCCATTTATCTCACTTATTTAAGTGGAGAGGATCAATTTAGGGTTAAGAGAGATAGAGAAAAAATAAGGATTCAAAAAGAGAGAAAAGAGGAGAGAAACTCATTCCCATTTTTCTGCAATCAGTCTCACTAAATTGACGATCCCCAATTTGTTAACCGTTGGATCGAGCTCAAATTTGGTGGACAGGTTCGTAACACACACACACATACACACACACACATATATATATATATATATATATATATATATATATATATATATATATATATAACTTTTGACCATTCAGAAATTCAAAAAAACGTCTGAGGTGAAAGTTATTTGCTTCGCACTGAAGCTTCAAATTTGGGAAATTTTTTCAGCTTTTTGATTCTTATTTGTAAGCTAGTTTGCTTTGTGATTTGCGGTTGTTAGCACTAGTTTGTGAATCAATTTAAGACTCTCTTGTACCCTTAATTGATTATAGTGGAGTTATTTCTTTGGTCTGGACGACTCGTGGTTTTTACTCTCATATTAAGGGGTTTTCCACGTTAAAAATATCAGTGTTCTTTTGTGTATTTATTTGTTTGATTTGTCGTCTTATATTTTTTGTTGATCCTCAAGGTTCCTACAAGTTTGGGAAGTTTTATATCCGCTGCATATTGGTCTATTATTATGTCTTAATTTCCCATCAGAGTGGCATCAGAGCTCTTGGTTAAGGGCTATTTTACTTGTTTGAATGATGGAGTCAAATACAAAGATGAAGATGGTATTGTTGAATGGTTCTAATTATGATTTATGGGAGGTCAAGATGAAAGACTTACTATTTGTGAAGAAATTGCATTTATCGGTTCTTAGTTCTGCAAAGCCAGATCTTGTGTCTGATGAAAAATGGGAGTTTTAAAATCAACAAATATGTGGTTTTATTCGACAATATGTTGAAGATAATGTTTATAATCATATTGCTAATGAGACACATGCAAAAACTTTATGGGAAAAGATAAAGTCCTTGCATGCCTCTAAATCAAGGAATAATAAATCGTTCTTATTGAATATCTTCATAAGTTTGAAGTATAAAGAGGAGACTTCTATTTCATATCACTTGAGTAAATTTCAAGGCCTCCTTGGTCAGATGTCAGGAATGAGTATCAAATTTGATGATGAACTTTTCGGCCTATTTCTATTGTTATCTTTACTAGAGTCTTGGGAGACATTTCGGGTTTCTATTACAAGTTCTGCTCCTAGAGGTGTTGTTTCTTTGGAAATGGTTAAGGGTGGTATTCTTAATGAGGAGATGAGAAGGAAGGCACGAGGTTCTTCATCTCAACCCGAGGTACTTGTCACTGAAAATAGGGGGAGAAGTCACAAAAAAGAACCGATGGGTGGTAGAGAGAATAGCAGAAGTAAGTCCAAGCCGCGATACAAGAATCTGGAGTGTCATTATTGTCACAAAACAGGACACGTACAAAAGTATTGCTATCAGTGGAAAAGAAATAACAAAGGCAAGAAGGGTAAGTCTAAACAAAGAGACCATGAAGATCATGATGATGATCGTGTTACTACTGCTACTAGTGTTGATCTTGTTATTCTCCGTGATCACGAGTCTGTTAATCTTGTATCAGATGAGAGCATGTGGATAGTTGACAGTGGTGCTACATTGTATGTTACACCAAGGAAGGATTTCTTCACATCTTATACTTCTGGTGATTTTGGAGTGTTGAAGATGGGTAATGATGGTGTATCTAAGGTAATTGGTGTTGGTGATGTTTGTTTGCGAACCAACATGGGAATACAATTGTTGCTTAGAGGTGTCAAACATGCTCCATATTTTCGCTTTAATTTGATCTCTGTGCATATGTTAGATGATTGTGGTTATGATAATCACTTTGGTTTTGGAAAATGGAAACTCAACAAAGGTAACTTAGTGGTGGCTAGAGGGGAAAAGCTTTCTAAATTGTATTGGATAAAAGCTTTGGTTGCTAAGGACAGTGTGAATGCTATCGACATGGAAGCATCTTTGTGGCACCGAAGACTTAGTCATATTAGTGAAAAAGGGCTGAATGTTTTGGCCAAAAAGGATGTTCTTCCTGGATTAAAGAATGTAGATTTGGAGAAGTGTTCTCATTGCTTGGCTGGTAAGCAGACTAGAGTATCTTTCAAGAGACATCCTCCCTCGAGGAAGTCAAAGTTGCTTCAATTGGTACATTATGATGTTTGTGGTCCATTAAAGGTAAAATACTTTAGTGGTGCACTTTATTTTATTACCTTTATTGATGATTGATCCAGGAAACTATGGGTTTATGCCTTGAAGACAAAAGATCAAGTTTTGGAAAAGTTCAAAGAATTTCATGCTTTGGTTGAGAGGCAGACAGGAAAGAAGCTGAAATGTGTTCGTTCAGACAATGGTGGAGAGTATTGTGGACCATTTGATTCCTATTGCAAGTAGCATGGTATTTCACATGAAAAAAACTCCACCTAAAACTCCTCAATTAAATGGTTTAGCAGAGAGGATGAATCGAACATTAATTGAGAGAGTAAGGTGTATGCTCTCTAAAGCTAAGTTGCCCAATCATTATTGCGGCAAGGCACTTTACATGGCAGTGCATGTTCTTAATCTCACTCCTACTGTTGCTTTGAACACTGAAGTTCCAGACAAAATTTGGTTTGGAAAGAATGTCAAGTATGATCATCTGAAAGTCTTTGGTTGTAAGGCTTTTGTGTATATTCCAAAGGATGAAAGATCCAAGTTGGATGCAGAGTCAAAACAATGTATCTTCATCGGATATGGACAAGATAAGTTTGGCTATAGGTTGTATGATCCCTTAGGGAAGAAGCTTATTCGAAGCTGCGATGTGGTGTTTATGGAAGACCAAACTATTGAAGATATTGATAAGGTAGAGAAGGCTACACCCAAGAAAGATATCAGTTTGTCTAATGTTGATCCAGTTCGGTTACCTAGTCATAATCTGGATGCTATTGGTGGTGATGATCAAAATGGTGAGCCATATGATTATGTTGATGATTAACTTGGAGATGGGGTAAATATTCCAACTAATGATTGTCATACCCCAAATTTTGACCACCAAGATTTCCCATCATTGTGAAGATCATTACCACAATATGGATGTACCATCATGCCTCATCAATCTCCTCAAGGATTGTTGAGCATTCACTACAATCAAGAATTAGGGTTTTGAGCCCTCTCAGAGCACTTAGACAAAGGACCAATCAAGAAATGACAGGATCTTCAACTTGTCTAACCTCTCAAACACCCATAAGAGATCAAGAGGACTCCCACATCAAGAATCAAGGACAAGGTTGCAACATTCCAAGTGGATCAAGCCTCAAGATCACCAGTGTCACCAAATTAGGGTTTTGGTCGACCAAGGCCTCCAGATGAAAATTTTCTTCTGGGCATGAGCCAATGCTTCAAAGAATAACCCAAAATACTCCAAGGGACCTTATAGACCCAATCATCAAGTCAATTTAACCTCAGGGGATGCATTCACAAAAAAATCAGGAATTAGGGTTTCTTGACCTAATTCACCCCTAAGTTAACTTTTGAGGCAATACATGAGCCAAGACCTCAAGACATGATTTTAGGGCCTAAAATACACTACATTGATCCATTTGCAACAATGGATTGATCCAAGAAGCTTAATTCACAAGTTTCAATCTCATCTGGACCACAATTAGGGTTTTGAAGAAAAAGTCAACTGTGCCTTTGACTTTTGACCAAGACATGCTCCCAAATCTTGGGACATGATTCAATACACCCTATAACACCTATGGAATCCATCCATTAGGTTTGAATTAGGTCAATAACTTGATTGCACAAAGGATCGCACTGTTTGGATTTCATCTAACAAAAAGTCAATTGTGCACAAAATCAAGTTTGAATTTTTGGAATTTTTCACAAATATGGTTCCCCTAAGTCAAAAATAATGTTAATGTATGGTATTGATCATCATTCATTAAGAAAAATCAAGAAAAGTGAGGTTTCTTGCAAAAGGGGCAACCATGAGAAACCAAAATTTTTCTAAGTTATGGAACAAAAGTGATTTTGTACCAACTTTGCAAGGTCATAACTCCTAAACCACAAAGCCTATTTCTCTCATTCATAGCTCAAATTAAAGTTCATCTGACATACTTTAAAAGTGTCAACTACAAGAGATTCCAAATCCTCATGAATTTTGAGTTATGGATTGATCAAAATCACAAAAACATGAAAATGACCACTTTTCCAACACTTAGTGAAATTTTCAATAAGTCAGAATTTGCCTTACTTTTTCTAAAATATAGGGACATTTTTCACCTTGATCCAAGTTAAACCAGGTCCATTGGTGAACATCAAAGTTGAAGTATGCCATGAAGGATTTCCAACAAGTACCTGATCATCTCCAAATTCAATTTGAGTAGGGAGATACAACCCTTGGAACATGGCATCATGGACTGATTTTTACAAGGCAGATTTGTGCATTTTTGCTCGACTTAGCTAATTTGGACAATTCCAAGCCTTGTCATCCATTTGGACACATCAGAGGATAACATCCAAGAGAAAATATCTGATCCACAAGCCTCTCAAGTCCAAGGAACTACATGTAGCCATAAGTGCCCTAGAAAGGCTAAAAAGCTCAAAGACTCCAATTTTGTTTCCAAGCATTTAATGGATGCACCAAGGTGGCATGGACTGAGACATTGCTAACTGAATGAGTCAAGCTTCAACTCTGAATCAAAGAGCCATAGGCCTGTGCCCTAACCTCAAGTCAATGGATAGAGGAGACTAAAGATTCCTTTTGCTACAATTGGCCAAGAGACTGTCCAAGTTGGCATTCACTATTGCTTGCAAAACAAACTTGCTCTACTATAAATAGAGCTCATTTATGGTCAGTTTGAGTACACCAAAGCACTACAACAATTGCTTTCCTCAAAATCTCTCTCATTAGGCCAAAATGCCTTTTTTTGCAAGTCATCTCTGAGTTTTTGAGTTAGAGAGTAATTTCACCACAACTCATAATCCAAACACATCCAATGTATCATATATAAGCTATTCAAACACTCACCCTAGATCTGAAACACCAAAATCAGAAAGTCAACCTCCAAAACCTCAAATTTTGACTTTTCTGCATTTTTCAAGCCATGTCTTGATCCAGTCACTTCCAAAACCAAACAAGGCCTTAAACACACTCCAAATATCATCCTCAAACTGTACCAATTGGTTCCCCTCATCTGGAACATCATTTGAGTGAGTTGCCATTTTGGTCACTTTTGCCACTTTTGCAAGAAAGAGCCAGTTCTTGTTCCTGAGGTTTCCAGCTGGTTTTGATCATCCTAAAAGCTTCTAAGGGATCAATCAAGAGTGTCTAAAGCATTGAATTACTTCTGGCACAAGGAACTTGGCAAATAGCACAAGGAGCTTCAAGAGGTAAGTGCATCACAACTTGAACTCTCTAAATCATGCATTGTTTTGAGGTCCATTGATCATGGACATCTCATACATATCATATATGTTGTGTTTGAACCAATTTACCATGCTATTGCTGCCTGTATGATGAGTTACCATAGAACATGCAAATCTAGGCCTATTTTGAAATCACTATCGGATTTTAAAATAGGGACATTTTCTGAAAATTCCAATGGCACCATTGGATTCCTCATGAAATTCTAGGCAAGAAACACCTAAATTTTGTCCCAATCCATAGAGAAATAAGAAAGTTAGAGCCTTCACGCAAGAGGCCTAAAATCAAGCCTTGCTTTAGGCAAGGGCCAGGTCATGGCGCCTTGGCCAGGCCTAAAAACAAGGTCCCTATATATATTCATGGGGTGGTTTTGATACACGAATGTATCACCACCCCAGTGGTAGCGCGCACGTGTGTTTGGATGGAAGGTCGTGGGTTCAACACCCACCCAGACCATTTTGCCATTTTTCACATTTTTATGGTTTTTATTAATTAATTCCTAAATTAATTTCTCTCTCAATTTTAATTATTTTTTATTGGTTCTTTTTTTTTCTGAAAATTCCCAAAAATGTTAAAATATTTTATTCCACAAAAATTTCACAAAAATATTATTTATTTCATATATTTGGTATTTTTGTAAAGAATTATGTTTTGATTTGTTTTTAAACATTTAAAAACATTTCTTTCACTTGATTTTGCAAATTCAAATGATTTTCAAATCATTCTATGAATGAAACATGATTTTTCAAACATTAATCCAAGATCACAACTTGTTTTTCACACATGTTTGATAATTTTGATCATTTTAATTGATTTTTTATTCAATTAAAATACATTTTAAAATCAAATTAGGGTTTTGATTATTTTCACCCTCACAAATCTTTTTCAAAACACTTTGGGCCTCTAATAGAGTGTAAGACCCAATCCTTGTTGTACATAAAACATTTTCGGGCCTCAGTCATTGTATAAGTCCCAGTATGTTAAAAAAATCTCGACGCGATCGTCGTTCTCAAAACATTTTCATCTGGGTCTCTCCCTAAGTTGTACGCCCCATTGTCTTTTCTTTTAAAATCACTTTGGGCCTCTAATAGAGTGTAAGACCCAACCCCCTTTGTACATAAATAATTTTGGGCCTCAATTATTGTATAAGTCCCAGTACAGTTTTCAAAAATGACGGTGCGATCACTGTCTTTCCGTGGGCCTCTCCTTGAGTTGTAAGCCCCATCTCTTGTACAAAAATAAAATTTGGGCCTCTAATAGAGTGTAAGACCCATCCCTTTGTAAATAAAACCTTTTTGGGCCTCAGTCATTGTATAAGTCCCAGTACAGTGTTCAGAATAACGGTTCGATCACTGTTTTTCATCTAGGGCCTCTCCTTGAGTATAAGCCCCAATCTTCTTTTCAAAAACAACTTTCCCTTTTGATTTAGGTTCAAATTCATAGTTGTTATCAAAACTTTCTTTAATTTCTTGAACAACTAACCATACAGCTGTTACAATGGAAGTTTGCTCACCTGTAAGTTTTAAATAGCTTTCTTTTACATACTTGCACATATATACATATATTTGTTTGTGCTAGAAGCTTGGTCACCTGTAAGTCCTCCTACCCTCTTTTACATACAGTATATATTTCATATGTATATACATTCTTGTATATTTTCATAAAGTTTTCCCCGACAATTAGGTCTAGGATTAGATAAAGCCAGTGGTCACTCTTTCAATACAGTCAAAACTAGTTCCCCATAGGAATTCCAGATACAGTATTTCCTCCTCTTAGGCTTATACAATATGGAACAAAGAGAAAGGCATTATTCCCGGTGAAACTTTTCTCAGACTGTCACTATTAGAAAATTTTCAAAGAAATCCATTTCCCCCAAAGAAATCCTCTTGGGCTTAAACCTATCTTGAATTTCTTCAAACCCTAGAACTGTTTACTAAAGAAAAGATTATTCCCGATGAAACTTTTCTTGAACTTTTCTTAGGTTTGGACCCACAGGCTTCCTAAAAGCATCCCCGCCTCCTCTTGGGCTTTGTACAAGGACCCTCAGGCTTCTTAGAAGTTCTCATGCCTTCTCTTGGGCTTAATACAAGGACCCTGAAGACCTCTTAAAGGTATAGGACAGAACTTAGTCATCCTTTGTTAGAGCAGACTTTCTAAAGAGTCAAAACCTCAGATCAATTAAGGGTTGATTCTCATCCTTTAAAGCATCTGCCTCCTCTTGGGCATTATACAAAGATAAACTCTTTCATACCAGTAGACTCGGACAGTCTAATCTCCTTTTGAATCTCAAAGACATTCTCAAGTTTCCTAAAAACACAGGATAAACCCTGGTTATTTAATCAATCTCCAGTAGAGTTAAAACCCCTATAGGTTCTAAAACTCAATCTTTATCCTAAATTTCCTCAGCTAGGGTCAAATCACTATTAATAAACCTTTATCAGAACCTCAAGGCATCTGATACCTCAACTCTTCTGTAATCCTCAGCAAGAGTTGATTCCCCATCTTGGACCTGCCTCTGGATCTCAATAATCCTCAACAGTAGACAGCCTCCTCTTAGGCTTTGTATAATGATTTTCCTCAGCAGAGTTAGCCTCAAAAGCACTCTTTTGTTGAGTCAATCTTCTTTCTTAAAACACTCTTTTGTTGAGTTAACCTTTTTCAGCCTCGATCTTGGGCTTTGTACAAGATAAACAAAAGCACTCTATTATTGAGTCAATCACCTTTTCAGCATTCTCTTGTTGAGTCAATCACCTTTTCAGCACTCTCTTATTGAGTCAATCACCTTTTCAGCACTCTCTTGTTAAGTCAATCTCCTAAAAGCACTCTCTTGTTGTGTCAACCCTTTTCAGCCTCAATCTGGGGCTTTGTACAAGACACCATATAAACACTCTCTTGTTGAGTCAGTCATCTTTTTAGCCTCAATCTTGGGCTTTGTACAAGACAAACAAAAACACTCTCTTGTTGAGTCAACCTTTTTCAGCCTCCTCTTAGGCTTTGTATAATGATTTTTCTCAGTAGAGTTAGCCTCAATCTTGGGCTTTGTACAAGACAGATAAAAACACTCTCTTGTTGAGTCAATCATTTTCAGCCTCCTCTTAGGCTTTGTATAATGATCCTTCTTTTCCTCAGCAAAAGTCAGCCTCAATCTTGGGCTTTGTACAAGACAGATAAAAACACTCTCTTATTGAGTCAATCATTTTCAGCCTCCTCTTAGGCTTTGTATAATGATCCTTCTTTTCCTCAGCAAAAATCAGCCTCAATCTTGGGCTTTGTACAAGACACCCACATAAACACTCTCTTGTTGAGTCAGTCAAAGACCTTTTAGCCTCAATCTTGGGCTTTGTACAAGACAGATAAAAACACTCTCTTGTTGAGTCAGTCTCTTTTCAGCCTCAATCTTGGGCTTTGTACAAGACACATATAAATCTCCCTAAGCAGAGTCAATCCTCTTTTCAGCCTCAATCTTGGGCTTTGTACAAGACAAATCATACTCTCCAGCTGAGTCAGTCAACTTCTTCTAGCCTCAATCTTGGGCTTTGTACAAGACAGATAAAACCTCTCACCAGTAGAGTTAGTTTCCCATTTTAGCCTCAATCTTGGGCTTTGTACAAGACATATACAAATATTCCCCAGTGGAGTCAAAAATCTCCTTTCAGCCTCCTCTTAGGCTTTGTATAATGATATCCCCAAAAGAGTCAATTTTCTTTTAGCCTCAATCTTGGGCTTTGTACAAGACAGATAAACACTCTCTTGTTGAGTCAGTCTTTTCCAGCCTCTTCTTAGGCTTTGTATAAGGACCTCTATAGTGGAGTCAATCAATCTCTTAGCTTCAACCTTGGGCTTTGATCAAGGCACACAAAAATCAACATCCCCTCAAAGGAAATCAAAACCTCTCTGTAGGAAGACATTTCTCTGTATATCACACATTCAAAACAAACCTTAATCCCAGATAACTGCTGTAAGTGGCACACTTGTTGATTCAAACATCCAAGCTGTCGTCCATCTCTTATCCTGGTAAATTCCCCCTTTCATCTAATTGCTGTAATGGCAAGCCTCTGGATTATTTACATCCACTCCACTATCCCTCTCTTAGCATGAAAAAATCCTAAGGAAAAATGGCATTGCTCAACACTGAGTTAAAGTTCTCTCCTTCAGGACAAATCCCTCATAAAGGAAATTATGGTATTGCTGGATTCACATATCCTAGTTAAAGTAATTCTCCTTTATAATCAGTCACTCAACAGTTGTGATAAACAGACGAGATGTCTCTCTTTAGAGATAATAAATTCTCTCTCAGTCAAACCTTTAGCTTCAATCTTGAGCTTTGAACAAGACACAAATACTCCTTTTAGCTTCAATCTTGGGATTTGAACAAGACACCAAACATCATCTTTTCCTCCCATAGAATAGGAGGAACTATGATTGCTCTGATTTCCCTATTTATCTTTAATGGGAATACGTAGGCATAAGATTGCAAAATCTTAGCGAGCACACCAATCAAAAACTCTAGGTCCAGTACCTTCACACACCAATCAAAAACTCTAGGTCCAATACCTTCACACACCAATCAAAAACTTTAGGTCCAGTACCTTACCAAAAACATCGAAAAACCCGAAATCAACAAACTCTCTCTCTCTCTCTCTCAACACTCCCAAAGGAGAAACTTTCCCAACCCACGACAGACAAACACCAGTAAGTAGAAAGCAGTAAGGTTAATTGCTAACGATATATGGATAACCACATATAGGATGGGTAATTGACAAATCCCCATTGTATAACCTGACCCCGAACTCCCCGAACTCTTTAAAGCATTTGTTCAGTTAAACATTTGCGTACAAGGTTAGTTTTAGATAGCTTCCCTTTCTTTTCCAGCTTCACAGGATAAATAAGAAATCAGAAAGTGGAACCCCACTCCTACCATTGCGGTGAGGAGAAACTCATTGCGATAAGGTGGTCGCGTCACCGACAAAAATCGCACGCTACAATGATGGTGAAGGGGAAAGCGATTTGTCACAGAGTGAGAATCTTATTGAAACTCCAAAATCATCTCAAGTTCAACCTAGGAGGTCTAACAGGTAGAGACATCCTTCTACAAGGTATATTTCTGATGACTATGTGACCTTGACTGATGAAGGTGAACCCGAGTGTTTTCAAGAGGCCATGGAAAGTGATGAAAATCAAAAGTGGATGGATGCAATGCATGATGAGATGAAATCATTGCATGATAATCACACTTATGATTTAGTGAAGCTGCCTAAAGGCAAAAGGGCTTTGGAAATTTATAGAGTTAAACATGAGAGCAACTCTAAGTCTCCAAGATATAAATCCAGATTAGTGGTGAAAGGTTTCTGTCAAAGAAAGAGTGTTGATTTTAGTGATATTTTCTCACCTGTTGTAAAGATGTCATCAATTAGAACCGTGTTGAGTTTGGATGCTACTCTTGATTTAGAGGTTGAGCAAATGGATGTGAAAACGACTTTCCTTCATGGTGATTTGGAGGAAGAGATCTACATGAAACAACCCGATGGTTTTCAAGTTAAAGGTAAAGAAGATCATGTGTGTAGAATGAGAAAGAATTTATATGGGTTGAAGCAAGCTCCAAGGTAGTGGTACAAGAAGTTTGAGTCTATTATGTGTGATCAAGGATACCAGAAGACTACTTCAGATCATTATGTCTTTGTTAGAAAATTTTCTTACGACGACTTCATTATCCTGTTGTTATATGTTGATGATATCCTTATTATAGGGAAAAGTATTTCTAACATTAACATGTTAAAGAAGCAATTGGGAGAGTCATTTGCCATGAAAGACATGGGAGCAGCTAAACAGATTCTTGGCATTAGAATCATTCGTGACAGAAAAGAGAAGAAACTTTGGATGTCACAAGAAAATTATATCGAAATAGTGTTGCAAAGATTCAAAATGGAAAGTTCTAAGGCGGCAAGCACTCCTCTCGCCACTCATTTCAAGTTGAGTTCTAATCAAAGTCCTTCAAGTGAAGATGAAGCATTTGATATGAAATGTGTTCCTTATACGTCTGTTGTGGGTAGTTTGATGTATGCAATGATGTGTACAATACCAGATATAGATCATGTTGTTGGTACAATCAGTAGATTTTTGTCAAATCCAGGTAGAGAGCATTGGAATGTTGTAAAATAGATTTTAAGGTATCTTCACGGTACTACTTCTATGAGGATTTGTTTTGGAGGAGATAAGCCTACTCTAGTGGGGTACTCTGACTCTGATATGGCTGGAGACACTGATTCTAGAAAGTCCACTTTGGGCTACATGATTAAATTTGCAGGGGGAGCTGTTGCTTGGCAGTCTAGATTGCAAAAGTGTGTATCATTATCTACTACAGAGGTTGAGTTCATTAAAATTACCGAAGCATGCAAATAGTTACTATGGTTGAAGAAATTTTTGCAGGAGCTTGGTTTTGTTCAAGACAAGTATGTGTTATTTGTTGATAGTCAAAGCGTTATTCATCTTGGTAAGAATCCGACTTTTCATAATAGGTCCAAACACATTGATGTGAGATATCATTGGATACGTGATGTTTTGGATGCTAAGGTATTAGAGTTAGCTAAAATTCATACAAATGATAATGATTCTGATATGATGACTAAAGCATTACCAAGAGGGAAATTTGAAGCTTGTTGTGATATCGTCGGTTTGGCGATTTCCTCCACATAGTTGTGAGGGGAAGATTTGTTGGATTTGAGCTCCCTTCCTATGTGGAATAAGACCCAAATATGATTAGCCAATTTATCTCCCTTATTTAAGTGGAGATGATCAATTTAGGGTTGAGAGAGATAGAGAAAAAATAAGGATTCAAAAAGAGAGAAACTCATTCCCGTTTTTCTGCAATCAGTCTCACTAAATTGACGATCCCCAATTTGTTAACCGTTGGATCGAGCTCAAATTTGGTGGACAGGTTCGTAACACATATATCTAACTTTTGGCCGTTTAGAATTTCAAAACAACGTCTGAGGTGAAAGTTATTTGCTCCACACCGAAGCTGCAAATTTGGGAAATTTTTTCAACTTTTTTATTCTTATTTATAAGCTAGTTTGCTTTGTGATTTGCGGTTGTTAGCACTAGTTTGTGAATCACTTTAAGACTCTCTTGTACCCTTAATTGATTATAGTGGAGTTATTTCTTTGGTCTAGACGACTCGTGGTTTTTACTCTCATATTGAGGGGTTTTCCACATTAAAAATATCGGTGTTCTTTTGTGTCTTTATTTGTTCGATTTATCGTCTTATATTTGTTGTTGATCCTCAAGGTTCCTACAAGTTTGAGAAGTTTTATATCCGCTATGTATTGGTCTATTATTGTGTCTTAATTTCCCATCACATAATACTACTACGGTTATGCTTTCCACCGTTGTAATATCACAAACTGGATGCGTCTGATGTTTATTTATTTTTTTGAAAGTTATTTAATTAGGGTTGAGATAAAAAACAATGGTGATGAAGTAAGTGTTACAAGGTTTGAATCCTAGCAACTATATTTTTTCAATTTTTCCTATTACAAAAAGCGTGTGTCACTTAAATTCATAAATAAATAAAAAAATTGAAAATTATTTAACCACGGTTTTAATATTCAACAGTTGTAATATGATCTGCACAACCTTTGCTCTTCCCAAAAGAGAGAAACGACTATAATGATGATTGAAATTTTTCTTCATTTCTCAAGACGATCACAAGTCATTCAAGAATATCAACCATTAGAAGAAATCATTCTGAGCATTAAATCATCAGATGTTTCATCTTTAACCTGTTCTATAAATGCACACTTTCATATAATGAATTTCCACTTATTTAAACTATTCTTCTTAACTTCCTATATAAACATGAGTTCTCCATCTAAGAATGCTAAGAGAAATATCTCAACATAAGTCAATGTTGAGAACAAAACAATCACCACAGTACAACACCATCAGCAGTCAACTGAAGAGGTCTAGCCATCTGGGTCGACTGTTGTCAGGGATGCACTAAGGGAGAGGAAGGCCAAGAAGAAGAAGAAGAAGATGCCGAAGAAGAAGAAGAGAAAGGTGTCGAGGAAGATTTTTTACTATGACACAAATGAGGATAGTGAGGAGCGAGTCATAGATTGGGAAGATTCCTGTAGTGCTAGGGGATATTGTTCCGATCTGAACAAAATTATGTAATGAAAAAATTATTTTTTATGTAGTCTTTCCTTGTGGGCCTCTTAATATAACTTCTTTATTATTGTTTTAAATACTCTTTTCTTTATATACTATTTCCTCTTTACAAATAAAATAGTACACATCCATAAAAAATAACAACAACAACAACAGTAACGAAGAACAACAATAACAACATCAAAAAAGTCTTTCACCATTAAGTTCATAAATAAATAAAAAATCGAAATTTATTTAACCACGGTTTTACTATACAACCGTTGTAAAATTTGAAAATTGCATCACAATTTTTTTTGCCAACCGTGATGAAAAGTGATATTTTTTAGTATATAAGCGAACGTATCTATCGTTCAGTACATAACAATTGTTTCTCTCAAAAGAAAACTCTAACATATTTCACTCTTCTCTCTCATAATATAACCTTAACATCCATGTCACTCTTTAAACATACTTCAACCTTCAGATTCGTCTTCACCAATCCCTACCTTGAGGTTTGAGGTTTGTTCATTAAAATTATGTTTCGATTTCGTTTATCTTTCTTGTTAAAAATGGGTTCTCATTTTTTCAGATTCATCTTCACCACCTTAACAAAGTGCATACTTTAGCTATGGTACATATGGTTTGTGTTGCTATGAAGAAAAAAAATACAAGAAGTATGAAGCTATTGTCTAAACTACATTCACCTTGCACTTCTTCTTCATAGCATCATAAACTAGATGAACTTCATAATTTGTTCCAGTTCCACGATTAGTTTCAAAAAATGTGTGTTCTTGAAACATTTTATTATATATTGTGTTGTTGTATGTTGTTGTTGTCGATTAATGTTCTCAGAACTTCATAATTTGTTGTTGTTTTTGTTTATTATATCTTGCGTTCTTGAACCTTATTTTTTTATTTGTTGTATATTGTTGTGTTGTTGATAAATGTTGTTGTTGTTGATTAATGTTTTCAGAACAAGAACAAAACATTACTAAGTCACAAGAAATAAGTTTCTTGTGACTTAGCAATGTTTTGTTCTTTAAATTCTTATGCAGGTTGCACAGTAGATGAAGTTGAGTTTATTATATGCTATGTAGATTGTTTGTTTCACTAACCCTTCACTGAAAATAAATTTCATTTAAATTGACATAGAAACTTATAATCTGAAAGTTAAGTTGTATTTGAAAACAACTTATATGAATCAATGTTCTCCGAATTGCATTTGTCTCATCGTTCATCTCACGCTGTTTAACATATAGAATGTGCTTCAATGACCTGATTCCTTCATTACATCCATATCTTCTCTTATAGTTCAATTTGAATAACAACAATTTATTGATATTATTCAAATTAAACTTGTTGTAAATGTGCCTTAAAACCTTTGTTGATGAAGAGAAAGAAAACATATTTTGGAGATTGCATTTACCGCGAAAATCAGAAGTTTTAGAAAGTTGGGGAAAAAAATCGGTCGGTGAATAGTGTCGTCCGTACAGATAAATAGTGACGTCCCTACGGCTGAATATGACGTCCATACGGTGAATAGTGTTGTCCGTATGGTGAATAGTGTTTTCGAGTTTTCGTGTTTTTTTGATTCGGTCCATGGATCCATGTGATTTTGGGATTTGTTTGTTGGGTATTTGCTATTATAAATATGTATCTCTTATATGCTTGGTGTGTGACAATCTTAGAGTTTACACCAACAAGGGAGAGCAAGGGTTTAAAGGTATAGCATAGGGTTTCAACTATTCACAAGGAAAACCTTAAAAAAGCAAAGGTGTAGGGAAACCTTGGAGTTGTTTAAGGTTATTGTGATTGTGAAACACTATTACACCTTGGGTTTGAGTGATTCATATATCGAGAGTTGGAGAGGTTGGGAAACACTTGGGTAGAAAATAGGGTTGTTCTTGGGAACTTGAAGGCGAAGGCTATTTTCTTGTAACTCATTTGTAATCTCTTGTAACAACTTTCTGAGTATAGTGAATTGGAGAGCAGCTCTCTCCCCCAGAGTAGATCGTTTGATCTAACTGGGTAAACAAACCTTCATTTTTTTCTTGTCTTATTCTGTTATATTATCTGTGTACGGATTATTATTGTTGAAAACCATTTATTTTGGTTGCTATTGTTCTTTGCCTCACAAATTAATATTGAATTTTGTCGTAATTCACAACAAGTGGTGCGGTGAGCGTGGAGCAAAGAGATATTGTTCACAAGTGAGCACCAAGGTTAGTAGATGGCAAATCGAGAAATTTTCCGATAACAACAACTTCGGGTTGTGGAAAATTAAGATGCAAGCAATTTTAATTCAAGAGAAGTGTATCGATGCTTTGAAGAGTGAAGCATTGATGCCTGCAGGGCTTACACATGTACAGAAGACCGAGATGGTGGATAAGGCCAGGAGTGCCATCATCTTGTGCCTCGGGGATAAAGTTCTAAGAAAAGTCGCCAAGGAGCAAACTGCGGTTGCTATGTGGGCAAAACTTGAATCATTGTATATGACAAAGTCTTTGGCTCACAGGTTGTATCTGAAACAATAACTCTATTCATTCCAAATGGTGGAGAACAAATCCATAGTTGAGCAGCTCATAGAATTTCACAAGATTATCGACGATCTTTAGAATATTGAAGTGAAGATTGATGATGAGGACAAGGCTTTGCTCCTGTTGAGTTCATTACCCAGATCCTTTGAGCACTTTAAGGATGTCCTTCTTTATGGTAAGGAAGGTACTATTACTTTGGATGAAGTCCAGACGACGGTGAAATCCAAAGAATTTTCAAAGTCAAAAGATTTGAAGATTGAAGATAGTGGTGAAGGCTTATATGTGCAAGTGGAGGAGGTGAGCGTAAAGGGATATCCAAATCAAAGAGATCTAACAAGTCAAAGGTAAAATGTTTTAATTGTCATAAAATCGGTAACTTTAAAAGGGATTGTCCTGAAAGAAAAGTCAATGAAGATTATGTTCAAGCTATAGTTGCATTGGGTGAGGAAAGTTATGAGTATGCCGAAGCACTAGTAGTATCGAGTTTGGAAACTAAAGACAGTTGGATCATTGACTCAGATTGCTCTTATCACATGTGTCCAAGAATAGAATACTTTGAAACTTTGAAGATGGTGCAAGGTGGAGTAGTTCACCTTGGTAATAATAAGGCATGCAAGGTTCATGGTATTGGTACGGTCAGATTTAAAATGTTTAATGATCGTGAACTTCTTATTCACAATGTGAGGTATGTTCCAGAACTCAAGCGAAATTTGTTATCTATAAGTATGTGATCTAGGCTATTGTACTAGAGTTGAACGTGGAGTGCTAAAGATTTCGTGTGATGAATTGATTATTGCTAAAGGGTCTAAAATATATGGTCTATATATTTTAGAAGGTTCAAATGTTTTTATTCATTCATCGTTAACTAGTGGAGGCTTTCATGACAAGGAAGAGCTATGGGATTTGAGTGTAAGGCATTATGAATGCCTTGAGAAAGTTTCAGAGGAGTATAATGAATTTTACAGAAATCAAGGGATAAAAATGCATGTTACCACTGGGTTGTTATTGAGTTTTTGGGGAAGAGGTGAGGTGAAAACAGCTTACTTGGTTGGTAGAGAATTTCTTCAGAAGAAGAATAGTGAAAACCAAGGGAGAAACCTGGGAGAAACTATAACGGATAAAACTCAGTTTGAGGTGGAGTTTCCTACTATGGATGCTAGCAGTAGTGAGGGAACGGTTATAGAGATCTCTGATTATCATTTGACTCATGATAAGGTAAGGAGGGTTATTGTAGCATCTCAAAGGGACGGTTATGCTTGCCTTGAATATTATGTTTTTTAATGTGGCTGAAGGACTGTAAAATAAAAGAAGAAAAATCTCCAGGGAGGCATTTGAAAACAGGTGGAGTCAAGGGTGGTCGAAAAATCATACTTGTAGGCTTGTTAAATTACCTAGGCAGAAAGGGTAATTGGGAACAAGTGGATGCAAGTTGCGAGATCAAGATTCAAGGGTTGCTTGAATTTGATCAAAGTTATTGATTAAAGTTTCAACTTGGTAGAGAGCAGCAATGTTGTTGATTTTTAAATTGGTATCAACACGGTTTAAAGTCAAGGTAGAGATTGTTGTAAATGTGCCTTAAAACATTTGTTGATGAAGAGAAAGAAAACATATTTTGGAGATTGCATTTACCGCAAAAATCGGACAAAAAGTCAGGAAAAAAATCGGTCAATGAATAGTGACAGCCATACAGATGGATAGTGATGTTCGTACGGATGAATAGTAATATTCGTACGGTGAATAGTGTTTTTGGCCTTTTTCGATTCGGTCCATGGATCCATGTAATTTTGGGATTTGTTTGTTGGGTATTTGCTATTATAAATATATATCTCTTATATGCTTGGTGTGTGACAATCTTAGAGTTTACACCAACAAGGGAGAGTAAGGGTTTAAAGGTATAGCATAGGGTTTCAGCTATTCACAAGGAAAACCTTAGAAAAGCAAAGGTTTAGGGAAACCTTTGGAGTTGTTTGAGGTTATTGTGATTGTGAAACATTGTTACACCTTGGGTTTGAGTGATTCATATATTGAGAGTTTGAGAGGTTGGGAAACACTTGGGTAGAAAATAGGGTTGTTCTTGGGAACCTTAAGACGAAGACTATTTTCTTGTAACTCATCTATAATCTCTTGTAACAACTTTTTGAGTATAGTGAATTGAAGAGCTGCTCTCTCCCCCAGAGTAGATCGTTTGATCGAACTGGGTAAACAAACCTTTCTGTTTTTTCTTGTCTTATTCTGTTATATTATCTGTGTATGAATTATTATTGCTGAAAACCAATTATTTTGGTTGTTATTGTTCTTTGCCTCATAAATTGATATTGAATTTTGTCGTAATTTACAACAAGATTCACAACAAAACTAGAATAGAAGGAATAAATGTCATGAAGGATTTAGTCCATTGAACCACATTCTATACGTTAAAGAGCGTGAAATAAATGATGAGACGCATGCAATTTGGAAAACAGTGGTTTGTTTAAGTTGGTTTTCAAAAATAGTTTCATTTTCAGATTATATACTTCTTCATCAATTTGAATGGTTGTATGTTGCTGTGAGGTTTATTAAAAAACAAGCAATCTACATATTTTATAATAAACTGTGGGTACTTTCAACAACAATTATTTATTTTATCTGTGATGAAATGTTATTTACCTAAATGTATATACCACAATGGTTGATACAAGTAACCGTTGTGGTAGGTAACACACGTCCTGTCTTACTATCACGATCTCGCGATCATGGTGGAAAGCACCAGACATACAATCACCCCATACCTCACAACGTTTGGTTAGGAATTGTTGTATCTCTTTTCCAACTGTTGTGGTATGGATTTTTCGTAGTAGTGCATCCTCCTTCGGACCTATGATTTATCTCCTTCAACATATCAACAATGAATACATGGCATGGTAATAATGCAATTAACATAACAATTACAATAATATTTAATGATCCACAATCGATCACCCAAATGCAACCATGCCTAACGTAATCCACCCTTCTGGACTACCACCAATATAATCAAACACACTCTCCCAATCATTAACATCACATCAAATAATCTGTTAATAGGGACCTCGTCCATATTCATCACATCATACACTTCTTTTTCACCTGCTACCGACCTCTGATAAAATCCTTAAAAATATTTTATCCATGAAAAAAAGTTATAGCCCTCCATTTCAGCTACCCAATGCTTTAAAACCCATCCCAAAATGATTTATGATTTGAAAGTTATGATCAAAATCGTGCACAAAGGAGTTACTAAAAAATTGTTATTCTGAAATTTCTAGCACGATTTTCATCTTCTTCAACCCCAAAAAATTCCATGAAACCATCACTAAAAATATTGTATCCCTCAACCAAATTTGTAGGCGTCTGTTTCAGCTACCCAGCACTTCAAACCTCATCCCGAAATGATTTACGAGTTGAAAGTTATGATCAAAATCGTGCACAAAGGCGTTACTAAAAAGTTATTGTTTTTTTGAAATTTCTAGCACGATTTTCATCTTCTTCAACCCCAAAAACGACTGTAAAATCATCATAAAAAATATTTCATGGTTTTATACTCGATCATATACATACCAATATCAATCACCACTTATATTCATATAATCACACCAATAAATTCACAATTTCATACCCTACCATCATCATAATCATCATCTCAAACCCTTAACATACGACAAACATAAATTCAACAACAATTCAAAAGTCATCATCAACAAATATCAATTGCTATAGCCATAACAATTACAATACATTCTCACAATCATGGTCACAAAACAACAACAATCATAACATGGCATAGGATCAACCTAAGAGGGTAAAGACCCCTCACTACCCTCTCACTACCCTACCTTAAAATTTTAAGCTCCAAGCTCTTCTATAATAATGATATTCTTCTTCTTTCTACACTTGCCTCTTGCCCTAACTCTTCTTTTTCCAATTCTTTCACGTACGTTCCCTCACTCTCTGTTCTCTCCTCACCTTCTTATAAGTAGACCAACTAAATCTCTTTTTTATTTTTATTTTATTATTATTATTATTATTACTATAATATTAAATAAAACTAAAAAATCAAATTATATATATATATATATATATATATATATATATATATATATATATATATTCTAAATCGTATGATTAGGCCAACAACCCAATAAAATAAAATAAAAATAATATTATCTCTATTTTGTTATTATTATTTTAAATAAATATTAAATTATTTATTATTATTACTAAATTAATTTAACTAAATCTAATATTAATACTATTAATCTCATTGTGTTCAACACTCCCTACTTCTCGTTAATTACTACCACACCCCTCACTGAAAATTCTAATATTCTAGGGACATTACCCCATATCCAAGGCTCCTTTACTACCTCAACCATTCAAAACACATATAATACAATTAAATTATTCTATAAAATTAAATAATTCAAATGAGGTGTTACAACTCTCCCTCACTTAGAATATTTTCGTACTCGAAAATTTACCTGATACAAACAGCTCTACATATACTTCTCGCCTCCGGCTCTCCAGCTCCCAAGTCATATTTCCCCTAGCATCTCCCCCCAGACAACTTTCACTAAAGCAAACTCCTTTCCCCTCAGCTTCTTGAACTCTTGGTCCTCAATCCTCACAGGTAATGCTTTTACCGTAAGGTTGTCCCTCACTTGCACACCATCCATCTGAATCACATGAGACAGATTATGAATATACTTCTGAAGTTGCGACACATGTAACACATCATGCAAATTCGAAAGATCAGGCGGCAAGGCTACTTTATAAGCCACAATTCCAATTCTCTGAGAAATTTGATACGGACTGATAAACTTAGGAGTAAGCTTCTTTGATTTCAGTGCACTCTTAACACCAGTCTCAGGATAGACTCTTAGAAACACATGATCACCCTCCATAAATTCCAGATCTTTCCTCCTCTTGTCATGGTAGCTTTTTTGCCTACTTTGTGATGCTTTAATTTTATCTTAGATCAACTTCACCTTCTCAGTAGTCTGCTGGACAACTTTCGGTCCAAGTACAACACTCTCACCAAATTCATACCAATATAGAGGTGTCTGTAACACCCCAAAATTTTCCCTCCTATTTATACCATCAATAACTGGCTTTTGTTTCGCATTCATCTGTATCTTCATTAGGTCATACTCATATTCATTCATTTGCATTGGGCTCCTAAGGCGTGGGATCAAGGTATTATGTGCAAGCTCAGGATTTTCTTTTGTTGTGAGATTCTCATCTTCATTCAGGTTTGAATTCATATTATCATGAAGATCTTCTTATTTAGAGGTTCATCAAGCTTCAAGGTTTTCCTATTCAGAGAATTCATCAAAAGCATCATGACAGGGTTTCTTTGGTTTGAATCAGGGTTTGCCTCCTCCTCAGTTCAAGTCATTTCCTCAATGCGTATCAAGGAGGATTAGGGTTCTTATTCATGGTTGAGTTTGGGGACATTTCATCAACTGAGGATTATTGGATATCCAAGTGTTCTTCTATGTTTTCAACTTCATCATTCGCGTTCAAGGATTCAAAGCATTGATACTCCTGTTGATCATTAAAGTCAAGACAAGGTATAAAGATGTTGTTGTGGATTCATGTTGTGGTCGAGGCTATGGATGATATTTGTTGATTGTCATGAAAAGTGGGTATAGATTGGAATATTGCGTTGAAGATAGAGTTTTTGAGGAAGTGAATTTCTATTTGGATTTATCAATGTTTAAGCATACGGGTTGTGAGAAAGGTTCATGGGGATTGTTTGAGTCCAAGTTATCAAGTCAAATAAGGTATCTCATTTTTATCCATTTTAAAACCCATACCATAGTCCATTCACAAATCATTTCAAATCCAATTCATTTCCAAATTAAATTCATCAAACCATTTTCCTATATTCATAACCTCTTATTGAAGTTCACATTTTAAACCAACTTTTTCACACTTTAAATCTATTTTAAACCATTGTTCTAAATAAACCATATCCATTTTCAATGTCCAAACCATTTCCTATCCAAGTCCATTTTGATGTCCATTTTAGAATTGAATCCATTTCCATTTTACAAAACCCCTTATCCAATAACCAAACCAACTTCGTGTCCATTTTAATTCTACTTTAATTCAAAGCTCCTCATTTGTCCAAAAAAAGTCCAACTTCATCCACCAATACCACTTCTGCTACAAATTTCCTAACAATGGCCATGTTTTCTCACAAAGTCACACTCAATTCAAAAGTTCTAACCAAGCTTCTCACTTTAAGATCACGGGAGGAGCGGTGGGTTCTCATGTAACCATGCCATGTGCATTTCAACCACGCCTCAATTTCACTAGTGCACGCCTATTGGCTTTGGTTTTTCATTTTGAATCTTAATGCTAATTGATCTTAGTTTTTCGCTTTAACTTTGAATATTAATTCTAATCGCTCTTAGTTTTGATTTTTAGTTTTGAATTTCAATTCTAATTGTTGACTTAACTTTTCAATCTTAGTTTGATTTTTTATTCTAATTTTGACATTTTGTTTTGTTGATTAGAACTTTATTAACTTTTTGGTTAGAATTCTTGTCAACATTTTCTTAATTCTCGATTAGTTTTCGATTAAAGTGCTTGAGTAGATGTTAATAATTCATAATTAGAATTAGATATTATTTTGATAGTTTTCTTGATTTTAACTTTCATTAGATATTTTTGTTAAGTGTTAATTAGAGTTTATTGAAGTTTTGTTTAGGACTTCTAATTGTTTCTCTTGTCATAAAAGTGGTGATTAATCTTGTGAAGATTTTGTGTGGAATATTTTTCATAACCTTGTTTGGACTGATGAGATTCCGTGATGCAGATTATGCTTAGTTCCTGATATCATTTGGATCGATTCCTGATGTTAATTATGGTTCTCCTTATTGATTTCCTTTAATGATAGTTGCTTACATTTGATTCTTGTTAGATTCTGACATGCTTTGAACTTGATGTTAGATACTTGACTGTTGAACCTTCTTACTTGCTTGAAGTACTTGATGGCGTGGTTCTCTTCCACCTTGGAGTATTCTTTTGTCGAGGCTTGAGCTTGTTGCGCGCTTTGAAGAGGCAACAAACCTTCTCCGTTAGGTACCACTTGCGCACTTGTATGAAGCATGCTTAAGGTTTAGCATCTTTGCTTACAACTTGTTGTTGAGTGATGAGTTTTCACTCCTAGTTGTATACTTGGCTTGGTTGCCAATTCATTGATACTTTGATGTTGTTGGCTCCCCTGTTTGTCTTACTTTGTGGTGAACGAAGAGTCACTCGACTTCCTTATAGTTGAGATCACGACATCATTTTCATCTTGTGGTTGACGAAGAGCCACTCAACTTCCTTATAGTTGAGATCACGACATCATTTTCATCTTGCGGTTTACGAAGAGTCACTCAACTTCCTCATAGTTGAGATCACGGCATCATCATTTTCTGGTTATTTTCTCTTAGTCGAGGACGAGGAGTCACTCAGTTTTGTTTATTGGCTGAGATCACGACATCGTTCATTTTGTGATTGAGTTGTCATGTGTTTACTTGTGTTTGTTCACATGATCCCTTAGGATTCCTAGCTCCACTTAATTTCTGATTAAGTTGGAGGTAGGAGAGACATTAGGCTTTCAATCCAAGCATGACAACAATAGGTTAGCTCCCTCCTGATCCTGACCTTAGGGCCACAATGCATGATAACGTGTAGCACCGAGTTTCCCTTAGACCTTATGTGAGTCTGGAACCTTTTCTCTCGCACCCGTACGATTGAGATCCTATCTTCCTGTAGTAGTGTGAACTACGGTTGCTCTGATTCCTCATTCCTTAATGAGGATACGTAGGCACAAGATGGTGATGTCTTGGCGAGCACACTAACAACTAACTTCCCTTTTCTCTCGCCTTAGTGTGATCGAGCCCTTTTCTCTCGCCCCAGTGTGATTGAGACTAACCAGATAGTCGATCCTTTTCTCTCGCCCCAGTGCGGTCGAGACCTTTTTGACCCGTAGGTCGAACTACGACTGCTCTGATTTCCTCTTTCTTGTCCGATTGAGGATACGTAGGCACAAAACGACGATGTCTTGGCGAGCAACCTTCCCCCACAATCCCGTAGTCCTCTAAACTACATTGACTTTGACTTTCCCACTCCCGAGGGAATACGTAGGCCTAGGACGGTGATGTCCTACCAAGTCACCTTTTCTTTTCTCCTTTTCTTTTTCTTTCCCGTTAGTATTTGACCTTCAGATACCTACACCCTTTGACCAGAATAACAAGCGTGGATCCCATTGAGTACGATGGACGCGAGGGGGTGCTAATACCTTCCTCTCGCGTAACCGACTCCCGAACCTAGACTATGGTTGTGATGACCTTGTCTTTCCCTTTTCTAGGTTTTTTTATCGTATCCTTTCCCTGTGTTGGGATAAATAACGTTCGGTGGCGACTCTTCTGTCTTTTCCGCCGGTTGATTTTTACAGTTGCAATAGTGTCCTACACCTCCAACCGTACAATGCTTCAAATGACGCTATTTTAATCCTAGAATGAAAACTTTTATTATCAGTGAACTCGATCAATGGCAGATGAATATCCCAAGCACCTCCTTGTTTGAGTACATAAGCCCTCAACAAGTCCTCCAATGACTGAATAGTTCTTTCTGTCTGACCGTCATTCTGCAGATGATAAGCAAAACTCAACCTCAGCTTACTACCCAAATCTTCCTGGAAACTTCCCCAAAATCTGGATGTAAACCGTGGATCTCTATCAGAAACTATACTCTATAGGGAACCATGTAACTTCACTATTACCCTGATATAAATCTCATCTAACTTCTGTAACGAGAAACTGATATTAATCGGAATAAAATGGGCAGATTTTGACAGTCTATCAACAATCACTCATATCGCATCAAACTCCCTTGGAGTATTCGGTAATCTGGTCATGAAGTCCATCAAAATACTATCCCATTTCCACTCTGGAATATTCAATGGATGCATCAAACCCCAAGGTTTCTGGTGCTCTACCTTTGACTTCTGGCAAGTCAAACATGCATACACAAACTGCGCCACATCTCATTTCATTCCTGGCCATCAAAACATTTTTTTGAGGTCCAGATACATTTTAGTAGCCCCAAGATGAATACTCAGACTGCTTCTATGACTTTCTTCTAAAATCATCCTCTTCATCTCAAAATTGTCAGGCACACATACTCTACCTCGAAACCTCACCACTCCTTGCTCATCCACTTTAAATTCATTTTCTTCGTTTGGTTCACTGAAGACAATAAATCTACCAGTTTCACATCTAGCTTCTGATTCTCACTAATTTCATTAAGGAATTCATTATTCACCTTCAACATACCCAGGTTCACACTTCCTGTTGTCAATTTACAAACCATACTCAAATCTCTAAATTGCTCAATGAGATCCAACCCTATAATCATCAATGCTGACATATGTAGAGACTTTTGACCCAAAGCATCAGCCACAACATTAGCTGTATCTGGATGATAATTTAAGCCAAAATCACAGTCCTTCAAAAATTCCAACCATCTTCTCAGTCTCATATTCAACTCCTTTTTGTTAAACAAATATTTTAAACTCTTATGGTCGCTAAACACTTTTAATCTTGAACCCTAAACATAGTGCCTCCAAATTTTCAACACAAACACCATTGTTGCCAACTCTAGATCATAAGTAGGATAGTTTCTCTCATGTAGCCTCAATTTTCGTGAAGCATAAGCCACCACTTTACCGTTTGTATCAACACGTTGTTCAAACCCATTTTAGAAGCGTCACAGTATACTACAAGCAGTTCATGAGGATCTGGAAAAATCAAAATTAGAGTTGTAGTCAACTTCTTCTTTAACTCTCTGAAGCTCTCTTCACAATAAATATCTCACACATAGGCCTGACCCTTTCGAGTCAACTGAGTTAACAGAAGGGCTAAATTTAAGAACCCTTCGATAAAATTGTGATAATAACCTGCCAACCTCGGGAAACTTCTGAACTCTATAACTAATTTAGGAGCCTCCCATTGTCGCACTGTGTCTACTTTGGATGGATCCATTGCAATATCATTACCAGAAATAACATGTCCGAAGAAACTCACCTCTTGCAACCAGAACTCACACTTTAATAACTTCACAAATAACTTATTCTCTTTTAACACCTGTAATACAATCCTAAAATGTTTTGCATGTTCTTCATTCGATTTAGAATAAATTAGAATATAGTCGATAAATACTACGACAAACTGATCAAGATAAGGATGAAAAATGTGATTCGTATACCCGATAAACACACCAAGTGCATTCGACACTCTGAAAGGCATCACTGATATTCGTAATGACTGTATCGAGTTCTAAACGTCATCTTCTGAATATCTTCATCCTTAACTCGGATCTGATGGTAACTTGACCTCAAATCAATTTTACTAAACACACAAGCTCCTACTAGCTGGTCCATCAAATTGTCGATTCTCGAAAGTGGATACTTGCTCTTAATCGTCACTTTATTCAATTGTCGATAATCGACACATAGTCTCATACTAACATCCTTCTTCTTTACCAATAATATTGGAGCTCCCCAAGGTGACACACTTGGTCTGATAAATTTCTTTTCAAGTAAGTCTCCCAACTAATTCTACAATTCTCCCAACTCTGATGTTGACATTCTATATGGTGCCATAGAAACAGGTCTAGTACCAGGAACAAGATTAATAGCAAACTCTACCTCTCTCTCTGGCGGCAAATCTGAAATATCATTTGGATACACCTCTAGAAATTCACATACCACTAGTAACCCTTCAATTATTGTTTGACTCTCAACGGACAAGGAAGCAAACATTGCAAACACTTTAGCTTCATCTTTTAACAACTCTCCCAATTGACTAGAAAATATGAAACTATAGTCTTTTTCATCATCAGGAGCAAGAAACTGTACTGACTTGTTGTAGCAATTGATATGAACATGGTTAAATTCCAACCAACTCATCCCCAGAATGACATCAAGATCACTTAGTGGAAGATAAATTAAGTCCACACCAAGGTCTCTACCATAGATTGGCAGAGGACAATACAACCAGATTAAAGAAGTAGTCACCCACTCATTAACTAGAGTATCGTTAACTAGTCCATTACTCAAAGTAGACACTACAAGACCCAATTTTTTTCACACAGTTAGCATAAATAAACGAGTGTGTCACACCCGTGTCAATAATGGTAATCAAAGGAATGTTAATAATGTAACATGTACCTCGAATCAACCTATCGAAACTGGTAGTCTGAGATCCTGCCAGTGCAAACACTTTCCCTCTAGACTGAGTGTTCTTTAGCTTTTGACAGTTGAAGCACTTAGTCTTGCAATCATCAATAAGGTGTCCTGGCTTCCCACGCTTGAAGCACATATTTTCATCACTCTTGCATTCATTGGCGCGATGTCCTGCACCACCACACCTGTAGCATTTGATAAGATCGGGAGTCCCTCCCTCACTTGGCTTCTTACCTTTTGAAACCTTCTGTTTCTCTTTGTCACCTAGAGCACTATACAGTTTTCCACAATTCAGCTGCTTTCCCCCTTTCTCACTTAGACTTTTATAATGAGATGACCGAGCTTTGATGTCTTTATCATAAATCTTGCATTTGTTCACCAATTTCAGAAACCGGCGAATCTGTTGATAACCAATGCCCTGCTTGATCTCAGAGCCCAACTTATTCTTGAACTTAATGCATTTAGAAGCCTCTGCAGCAGCACTATTGTAATGTGGACAAAATTTCACAAGTTCCTCGAACTTGGAAGTATGCTCAACAATAGTAGAATTCCCTTGTTTCAGCTCCAAAAACTCGATCTCTTTCTTCCCACGCACATCATATGGAAAGTACCACTCCAAAAATTCTCCTATGAATACAGCCCAAGTGATTTTACCGCTTGCAGCCTCCAGTCTCTGACGTGTATTGTCCCACCACTCATCAGCTTCCTCTGCCAGCATATGCGTACCAAATTGCACCTTTTGTTCTTTAGTACACGCCATAACCCTAAAAAACTTTTCAATGTCCTTCACCCATACATGCACTCCATCCGGATCATACATGCCTTTGAAGGTAGGTGGGTTATTCCTCTGGAACTTTCCAAAGTTGCGGAATTCATCATTCCCTCCATTCTGGTTGTTCTGCATAGCTTGAGCCACTACTTGCAAAGCAGCAGCAATAACACCATTATTTCTCCCAGCCATATTTTGAACAACATCAACAAATAAGGATTAGAAGAAACTTGACTCGACCGGATTCACACACCATTCATACACTGCTGACATACTATAACACCTGGCGGACAGACCGACCTGCTCCGATACCATTATGTAACACCCTACTTCCCAACTTCATAATTAATAAATAAAATATAATTCTATCCAAGTAGGCTGTCACTTCATAATCCAAGAAGTCTGAATGTTACTTCATTTAATCAAAAATTATAGTCAAAGTTAAACAAAAGTATGGCATCCATAGCCTCAACAAATCACCTACACCAAAAGTGGTTTAATAATTAATTTAAATTAAAAGATAT
The DNA here is from genome assembly GCA_022829125.1 of Lathyrus tuberosus. Taxonomy (NCBI): domain Eukaryota; kingdom Viridiplantae; phylum Streptophyta; class Magnoliopsida; order Fabales; family Fabaceae; genus Lathyrus; species Lathyrus tuberosus. Next base: position 3,494,808 of record JALAZF010000104.1, on the reverse strand, counting down.
GTAATAGAATAACATAAAGAAAAGAGTCCATTTCCCAATGTTACATATAAGAGAAACTCATCTAGTAGACTCGATCGATAGTAACATGAGGTACATCTCCAACTACTCAGGTACCTGATTATCTGTACTTCGAGGGAGCACAGACACAACAAACACAAAAGGGGTGAGAAATTCATTCATATAATAAAAAATGTATAATAATTAAGAGAGTAGTATTTACACACACAAATCAAATTCATTCATAATCACATTCTCACCACAACAAATACACAAGCACAACATAATTGTTGGTTCCTGGATTGGCTAGAATTTTGGTAAAACAAAGGTTGTTCAATGTTGATGTCAAGGTGGTGATGTTACAACATTGAGTCTTAACACTGGGCTGTGTTGAAAGTTAAGTTGGATGTCTGATGTCACATGCGATGTTGTGACATCAGGTCTGCAGAATTAATAACATCAGGTTTAGTGATGTTGTTAGGGTTTGCGTTTTAGATGGAATTATGGAGAGCAGGTAGTCTCATTGGTTGTGGATATCTTGGGATAGATATTCTCTGTTACATAGAGATTTGATGCAGATTTGTAGGGAGGTTTAAAGGCTGAGATTTAAGAAGATTTTGAGAGAGAAAATCTGTTTTGAAGATTCAGTTTTAAACAACAAATCAGATCAGATATTGTAGCAGGTCCAAGCCCAATTCAAATAGCTATATAATGCGCATCATTCCTGAAGGAAAAGTAATGAAGAAATAGAGCTAAAGACTGTGAGTCGTTTGAGTCTTCGTGTTTTGTAAACCATTCAAGTGTGAATTGGTATTGTTGTTTTGAGTTGTTCTTGATCAAAGCTGTGAAGCAGAATCAAGTAGTGTTATTCAAAGTGTGTGATCTTTGAATTATATCACAGAAGGGTTTTAGGGATTGAGTAGTGTTCTCATATCTAAGTGGTTTCTTAGGTAGAAAGTCACTAGTAGGAATTAAGATTAGGAGATTGTCAACTGGGTTGTTGAGTCTGTAATTTAATTCTACAAGTAGTGAATTTCATCCCTGGCTTGGTAGGCCCCAGACGTAGGTAGTTAGACCGAACTGGGTGAACAATTCATTGTGTTGATTTATTGTTGTTATTGCATTATCCATTTGCAGAGTGTGTTGTTGTGACATCGCACCTTAACATCACACATCTGATACCAGAATTTCAATTGGTATCAGAGCAGGCATCCTGTCTGTCTCTGGGTGAGATCTAGGGAAGTTACTTTCTGGTGTAAAGATGGACAAAGAAGTTGGAGGATTTGTCAACAGGCCCCCTATTTTGGATGGCTCGAATTATGATTATTGGAAGCCAAGGATGATCACCTTTTTGAAATCCTTGGACAGCAGGGCTTGGAAGGCTATCATTAAAGAATGGAAAGCTCCTATTGTGTTTGAAAAAGATGATGCTGGGAAAGATAAAGAGGGCACCTCAAAGCTGAAGCCTGAAGAAGAATGGACCAAGGAAGAAGATGAGCTTGCCCTTGGTAATTCCAAAGCTTTAAATGCAATTTTCAATGGAGTGGATAAGAATATATTCAGGTTGATCAATACCTGTGAAGTTGCTAAGGAAGCATGGGATTATTTAAAGGCTACACATGAAGGAACATCTAGAGTTAAGATGTCAAGACTTCAGCTTCTTACATCGAAGTTTGAAAGTCTGAAGATGAAGGAAGATGAGACTATTCATGACTTCCACATGAGTATTCTTGAGTTGTCCAATGCATCCAGTGCTCTTGGAGAAAAGATGTCAGAAGAAAAGCTTGTAAGGAAAATCCTTAGGTCCCTTCCTAAGAAGTACAAGATGAAGGTGACTGCAATTGAAGAAGCTCAAGACATCAGCAAGATGAGGGTTAATGAGCTCATTGGATCTCTTCAAACTTTTGAGCTTGGGTTGAATGAGGAAGAACAAGAAAAGAAGCCAAAGAGTATAGCCTTGGTTTCAAATGATCAAGAAGAGAAAGGGAATAGTGCTAAATCCCAGGAGGATCTATCTCAGGCCATTGTTATGTTGGGAAGGCAGTTCAACAAGGTGTTCAAAAGAATGAACAAGAACTTCAAGCCTAATGCCAAGAACATCACCTCTGACATCAGCAAGGATGAAGAGAAGACTGCTCAAGATAAGGGTGTTCAGTGCTTTGAGTGTGAAGGCCATGGACATGTTAAGAAAGAGTGTCCCACATTCCTGAAGAAGCAGAAGAAAGGAATGACAGTTTCTTGGTCAGAGTCTGACAATGAAAGTGAAGGAGAGTCAGCCAAACATGTCAAAGCTTTAACTGGAACAATGATTTCTGATGGTGACTCTAGTGATAAGGAACTGACGTTTGAGGAGTTAGCATCCACCTATCAAGAGCTTTGTCTAAAGAGTGCAGAAATCTGTCAAGAAAGTGAAAAACAGAAGAAACAGATTATTCAGCTTGAGACTGCTAAAGCTGATTTGGAAAATGAAGTCTTATTAGTCAAAGCTCATCTTGATCATATGACCAAATCTGTTAGGATGCTGAATTGTGGTACAGACACACTTGATAAGATTCTTCAGTCAGAGAAAGCTGCTGGAGATAAATCAGGTATAAGATATGTGGTTGAGGAAAAGGGTTCTACAGAAGCAAGCACTTCAGGAACAAAGAAGGAGGTGTCCCAACCAATGTCTCAACATCAAACAAAGAGACAGGATCCTACACCTGAGAAGGGTGCTCATTCACAGCCTCAAAATGTTGAGAAGAAGAATGGTCCTCATCAGAGGAAGATGCAGCCCCAAGGAGCTAGTCAGTATATGCCTCCCCAATATCACAAGAGCATGCAAGCTGCCAGGTTCAAACAGAACATGTCTCATCAGATGTCTCAACATCAGGGAAGCTGGTATGGATATGGATATGGATACAATAATGCTGTGCCTCATTACTATGGAAGAAGGAAGCCTCATCACCATAGGAGACAACATCCTCAGTACAGGAGAAGACAACCGCACCATAGAAGACAAGCCAACTATGGTAGAAGGAGACATCATTATGGGTGGCAGCACCAACAGTATCATCATCAAAGTGGCAGAAGAAATAACCACTTCAGAGATGATAGAGTTAGGTGCTTCTATTGTGGTAGGTTTGGACATATGCAGTACTCTTGTTTTAAACTGCATGGATATCCACAATCTGCTCCTCAAAGAAAACTAAAGGAGGTCAGACCCAAAGTTGCTAAACAATGGGTTCCTAAGGAGAAGGTGAAATGTCTTTTAGCCCACACTTCAGATAGACAGTTTGATAAGGATACATGGTACTTTGACAGTGGATGTTCAAAGCACATGACTGGATCCAAAGCTAAATTGGAAGATACTATTGCTTGTTCTTCAAAAGATGTAATATTTGGAAATGGAGATACAAGAGAGGCTACAGGAGTTGGAAGAGTAAAGTGTGGTGGTGGACCTGAACTTGACAATGTTCTGTTTGTCAATGGTTTAAATGCAAATTTGATCAGCATAAGCCAATTGTGTGATGAAGGTTACAAAGTTAACTACACCAAAGATGAGTGTGTGGTAGCTGATGAGCGTAATCAGGTTGTTATGAAGGGTGCCAGATCCAAAGATAACTGCTATCAGTGGATACCTCTTGAAGTTAATTCAACTGATGATGTTCAAGTTGATGTTATAACATCAGACTATGACATCAGGTGTGAAAGGATACTGAAAGGTCAATCAGTTTTAATGAGCTCTGATGTGAATCATTTTGAACTTTTAAAAGGTAATTTAATTTGGAGAGAGAAAATCAGTGATTGGTCATTAAGAGGTACTCAAAATCAGGCGCCTTACCATATTGATTCTATATCAAGATTCATCAAAGCTTTCTCTTCTCAACTGTTCATCTCCCTTAATCTCAACAGAATAGAAAAATCTTCTCTAAACCTAGTCTGTTACAAAGGAACGATGTCTTCTCCATCCAAGAACTCTGGTTCTCGAAGTCTCGAGCGAGAAAAATCTAGGGTTTCGTCAGGTGAGGAACGTGTAGCTATGAATGTAGAACCCATTTCTATGGTGTTCCCAGATTCTGGACCTTCTAATCCTGAACCTAAGAAAGCTACAACCAAGTTTAATAGTAGTGAAACCAAGAGACTTGTCACTAGCATTCTTTTTGGTGATAAATCTGAAACCAAGTCTTCCACTTTTCAAGCTGTTGAAGAGAAGTTTGATGTTGACAGGCGCTTGGGGAAGATTGCAGATAAGATCCTTGATAAGGGTTTACGGGTGAAAGGAATCTCTATTACTTTAAGACAAATGCCTGCTGAATAGGTGAGGTCTCAAAGTGATGACCTTGATGAAATTGATGATGTCAGAACATCAAAACCTAGAGTTGAAGTTCAGAGCTCTAAAAGAAAGGATCATATTGAGATAATAGATGTTGATGATGAAAGGGTGTTGCCTGAAACAGCAAAAAGAGTACAGGGAACTTATGTTGAGATATCTTCCAAAGACAATGTGATCTTACAAAAGACTAGCAAGAAGAGGAGAATCATAGAAGAATCAGACTCTGAGTTTGATGTTGAAGAAGATGTTCAAGACATCAACCCTGTCAGGACAACCATATTGAAGAAAGTTACTGATCAAGTTCCTGATGTTCCAATTGACAACATATCATTTCACTGTGCTAGTAATGCATCCATGTGGAAGTTTGTGTGTCAGAGAAGAATAGTTGTGGAAAGAGAGCTGGGTACAGAGGCTCTAGAAAATAAGGAAATTGTGGATCTGATTAAATTTGCTGGTCTTATGAGGACTGTCTCTGGATTGTCAAGATGCTATGATGGATTGGTCAGAGAATTCATAGTAAATATACCTGAGTCCATTAATGACAGCAGAAGCCTGAATTTCAGAAGGTCCTCATAAGACCAGAGACAGTCCTCATAAGACCAGCAAATTTAATCAGATCCACAGCTGATAATGCTATTTGTAAAGAAATCACAGCTGGTCAAGTAAAAATTTGGCCTTCAAAAGGGAAGTTATCAGCAAGTTTATTAAGTGTGAAATATGTTATTCTTCATAGAATAGGTGTTGTTAATTGGGTTCCTACAAACCACAAGACCTCTGTTTCTGCTGGTTTGGGCAAATTAGTTTATGCCATTGGAACAAAGAGACTAATTGATTATGGCTCTTACATTTATAATCAGACTATCAAGCATGCTGCAACAAGAGCTGCGAAATTTCCTATTGCATTTCCATCCCTCATTTGTGGGATAATTCTGTCTCAGCATCCTGGGATTCTTCACCAGTATGATAGTGTTTGTAGAAGGAAGCCTAACTTGTCTTTTCATCAGAAGTTGTTTGAAGGAAAACATGTTGTTGATCATGCTAAGACGTCTGCCTCAACATCTACTCATCATACTCATGTCAAGACTGATATGATTTCTGAACTGGAGGAAGCCTGTAAAGAATTAGATGAAGTCATCAGAGTAAGCACTGAAAGAAAGGAGAAGTTTAAAAGATTACTTATGACTCTGAAGATGACAGAAAAAGAAAGTGAGAAAGAAGTTGCTGATAAGAAAGATGAGTCTGATGGTGACAGCTCAAAAGAAGATGAAGAAGATGATGATGATCTCAACTCAGATGATTAAAGCTTTTACTGTTTTTCTTAGATAGTAGTTTTAATTTTATTCTGTTTTTGATTCTGCACTGTTGTACTTGGTTTGTAATTTGAATATTGTGCAAGTATATGCACCTGTTTTGTTCTATGATTTGTTATGTCTTTTTGCTGTCTGTGAGACTGACAATGAGAGCCAGGGTAGTACTAACTGTAGGGGTTTGTCAATTTGTGGCTAAAAAGGGGGAGAAATAGCCAATTGTAGCCAAGAGTATCAAAGAGTACATATGTCAAATGCTGTTAAAGTGATGTGATGCAGAAGTGCAGAAATTAAGGGGGAGTAATTGCTGATCTGCTGAATAGCTGTTATGCTGGTTCTTGTTTTGAGGGGGAGCACCATTGCTGTTTGTTGAAAATTGTACCTGTTGAAGATGGTGCTGCAGCAAAGTTTGTGTGAAGTGAAGTCTTTATGTATTGAAGATGCTGCTGTTTGGAGTTTCATAAAATATTAAAATCTTTTCCACTGCTGAAGTCTCTGAAGGTGGAGAGATTATTTTAGCCAAAATTAGCCAAAGGGGGAGATTGTTGGTTCCTGGATTGGCTAGAATTTTGGTATAACAAAGGTTGTTCAATGTTGATGTCAAGGTGGTGATGTTACAACATTGAGTCTTAACACTGGGCTGTGTTGAAAGTTAAGTTGGATGTTTGATGTCACATGCGATGTTGTGACATCAGGTCTGCAGAATTAATAACATCAGGTTTAGTGATGTTGTTAGGGTTTATGTTTTAGCTGGAATTGTGGAGAACAGGTAGTCTCATTGGTTGTAGATATCTTGGGATAGATATTCTCTGTTACATAGAGATTTGATGCAGATTTGTAGGGAGGTTTAAAGGCTGAGATTTAAGAAGATTTTGAGAGAGAAAATCTGTTTTGAAGATTCAATTTTAAACAACAAATCAGATCAGATATTGTAGCAGGTCCAAGCCCAATTCAAATAGCTATATAATGCGCATCATTCATAAAGGAAAAGTAACGAAGAAATAGAGCTAAAGACTGTGAGTCGTTTAAGTCTTCGTGTTTTGTAAACCATTCAAGTGTGAATTGGTATTGTTGTTTTGAGTTGTTCTTGATCAAAGCTGTGAAGCAGAATCAAGTAGTGTTATTCAAAGTGTGTGATCTTTGAATTATATCACGGAAGGGTTTTAGGGATTGAGTAGTGTTCTCATATCTAAGTGGTTTCTTAGGTAGAAAGTCACTAGTAGGAATTAAGATTAGGAGATTGTCAACTGGGTTGTTGAGTCTGTAATTTAATTCTACAAGTAGTGAATTTCATCCCTGGCTTGGTAGCCCCCAGACGTAGGTAGTTAGACCGAACTGGGTGAACAATTCATTGTGTTAATTTATTGTTGTTATTGCATTGTCCATTTGCAGAGTGTGTTGTTGTGACATCGCACCTTAACATCACACATCTGATACCAGAATTTCAATAATTACAACGCAATGAGACCCGACAACATTACACGATCCATGTGGTACCTATTCTCATCAATGGTTCATCATATGAACCCAATTCCCCCTTTGGAATCTTGAACTCCCCCTTCTGAGTTCCCGATAATTCTTTCGTCCCCCTTCGGACCTATGACTTATCTCCTTCAACATATCAACAATGAATGCATGGCATGGTAATACTGCAATTAACACAATAATTATAATAATATTTAGTGATCCACAATCGATCACCCAATTACAACCATGCCTAACATAATCAATCCTTCTGAACTTCCGCCAATATAATCAAATACACTCTCCCAATCATTCACAACACATCAAATAATTTGTCTATACAGACCTGCCCATATTCGTCACATCATACACTTCTTTCCCACCTGCTACCGACCTCTTATAAAATCATTAAAAACATTTTATCCCTAAAACAAAGTTACAACCCTCTGTTTCAGCTACCCAAAGATTTAAACCCTATTTCAAAATGATTTACGAGTTGAAAGTTATGATCAAAATCGTGCATAAAGACATTACTAAAAAGTTGTTGTTTTTCTGAAATTTCCAACATGGTTTTCATCTTCTTCAACCCCAAAAAAGTTCATGAAATCATCACCAAAAATATTTTATTCTGGAAACAAAGTTATATGTCTCTATTTCATCTACCCGACTCTTCAAACCCCATCCCAAAATAATTTAAAAGCTAGAAGTTATGATCAAAACCATGCACGAAGATGTTACTAAAAATTTGTTGTTTTTCTGAAATTTCTAGCATGATTTTCATCTTCTTCAACCTAAAAAAATATCCATGAAATCATCACCAAAATATTATTTATCCCTGAAATAAAGATATATCCCTCTGTTTCAGGTATCCAACTCTTCAAACTCCATCCCAAAATGATTTACGAGTTGAAATTTATGATCAAAACCGTGCCCGAAGGCATTACTAAAATGTTGTTGTTTTCTGAAATTTCCAGCACGATTTTCATCTTCTTCAATCCCAAAAATGCCCAGGAAATCATTACCAAAAATATTTCACGGTTTTAAACTCAATCATAATGATACCAATATTAATCACCACTTATATTCATATAATGACACCAATAAAATCACAATTTCATACCTTACCATCATCATAATCATCATTCCAAACCCTTAACATACAACAAAGATAAAATTCAGCAACAATTCAAAATTCATCATCAACAAATATCAATTGCTATAGCCACAATAATTACAATTTATTCCTCACAATTATAGTCACAAAACAATAACAATCATAACATGGTATAAGACCAACCTAAGAGGGTAAGGACCCTTCACTACCCTCTCATGAATAGACACCCTTATAGGAATAATTCCCTTACCTTAGAATTTTAAGCTCCAAGCTCTTCTACAATGGTGGTCTTCTTCTTCTTCCTACCCTTACCTCTTGCCCTAACTCTTCATTTTTCGATTCTTTCACGCACGTTCCCCCACTATCTGTTATCTCCTCACCTTCTTATAAGTAGACAAACTAAATCCCTTATATTTTAAATTTATTTTTAAATCTTATTATTATTATTATTATTATTATAATTACTATAATATTAAATCAAACTAAAAAATTAAATACTAATATATATATATATATATATATATATATATAATTTTATAAATCATATCATTAGGTCAACTTACCAATAAAATAATAATAAAAGTAATACTATCTCTATATTATTATTGTTGTTTTAAATAAATGTTAACTTATTTATTATTACTACTAAATTAATTTAATTAAATCTAATAGTAATACTATTAAGGCTTAAATAATGTTTTCGTCCCTGTAAGTTAGCGAGCTTTTGTTTTTCGTCTCTGTAATTTTGTTTTTTGGTTTTAGTCCATATATCTTACATTTTACTTGTTGTTAGTCCCTAAAGCCAAAATCCGCAGGAAAATCCGAAGGTTTCCTGCGGATTTTCCTGCAGATTTTCCTGTGGATTTTGGTTTTAAGGATTAAAATGAACACGAATGTGAAATGTAGGGACTAAAAAAAAAAAAAAAATTACAGGGACGAAAACACTATTTAAGCCTACTATTAATCCCATTATGTCCAACAACCCCTACTTCTAGTTAATTACTACCACACCCCTCACTTAATGTTCTAATATTCTAGGGACACTACTCCTTATCCATGGCTCTCCATTACTGCAACCATTCAAAACACATATAATACAATTAAATTATTCTATAGAATTAGATAATTCAAATGAGATGTTACAATTAATGACAAGTTCGACTTCATAACCCAGCATTTCATTCCAAACTAAACACAACTATCTCGAGAGATGTTCTATGATGATTTTAATAATGAATAGTCTCACCTAACAGCTTAAGTGTGTTTTTCGCTTTCTCGTTTTTTTCTCTTTTTTACTTTTAAATAATGTAAAATTTCCTTTTGTAATTTGAATTCCAAAGTATTTTTTAATCAATGAATATTGTTTTCCCTTTCCTATAAATGCTTGTTTGCTCATGTTTGCATATTTGAATTTCTACAATGCATATTTACCCGCCTTTTTATTTTGATAAAGGGAGAGAAGTATACTTTTAAATGGAGTAGAGTATACTCTCTATTTAACTCATGGGGAGTTTATTTAATCTAAACACACTTGTGTTATTTATTTTACCACCTCCCCTAAGATATGCGTTGTCATCACTATAAAGGGGGAGAATTGTCGAACCTTGTTGTAATGCCCTGTATAATATATACCTAGAATAATACAATACAAGCATGTTATTTGGTACTGACACCATCATAAGTGCCTAATGGCGTAATTCACATACTTGACCATTCTAAAACATAATACAACTATGGTACAAGCTATGGAAATTAGCCAAAAAAATAAAATAAAACTAAGATCAATATACAATATTCCTCATTGTACAAGAACAATAAAATACACAGCGGAATAAGCTTAACTAAGCTTCTCTTGAAACATTCCAGCATCGCTCCACTTGTAAATCAAACCTGCAGACCACACCTGAAATATAGCAACTATAGTGGGGTGAGATACATCAAATCTCAGTGAGTTCCCGATCCTATAGATCCTCTCAGCTGTACAAGGTTCTATCAATCCTAACTCAAGTCAAGGGGAAGGAAAATGACTTTGAGTTCACAATCTCACACTATATGGAAACATGTCATGAGTTCATCAACTCAAAATATCACTAATCGATAACCATACCAAGGCATCCCCTGTTCCCGTCCGCTTCTACGTCTAGAAGTCGACCCGAGTCATGGATCCTTGTAACCTACTTGACATACGAATGGATTCGGGTTCTACGGGCCATTAACCGTTATGAACCGTCACTTCACACGGGCCATTAACCGTCACAAGCATACACTCCTGTTAACCCTCAATTTCGACGCTAGAAAGAATCAAAGCTATTTTATGTTAAAAAATTATTTTTAATATAAAGAAGGCTTCGACCCAGTTTTTGGAGAGGCTTGAGTCGAATAGAGGTGTAGGAACCTCAAAAAATGGCTAAGTGCTGGAAGGGTTTCGACCATGAGAATGTGGTAACAAGCGCTGCAGTGGTTATATTAAGGTTGGAGGGGATTTCCAATATTTGAAATTTAAATAAGAGCAGTTGTGAACGTGGGAACAGTTGAGACCAAGGAGAAGGCGCCAAAATCCACACGTTCGAAGCAGTAACCACCACTTAGTAGTTATTTCCTAGCACTATAAATAGGAGTTAGTTCTATGTAAATGGTGTGTTCATATTTTTGTACAAGTTACTCAAAGAAACTCAAAGTACCCGCGTGTAGAGAAACGAGTTCGTGAGAATGTACGTAATGTAACACCATTTTCTTCATTAATATAATTTATCTTCAGCATGTTTAAGATTCAGCCATTTACTTTCCATGCCTTTACAGTTTCTTGAACTTTATCTTCCATGCCAAATTTACTTTCAAAGTCATTTAAACTTTCTGCGTCTACCTTCGACTGCACTTTTACGTTCAAACATTTAATCTCCAAGCATTTACTTTTCAAAGTCTTTTATTTTCAAGAACGTGGAGTTCTCCTTTAATCCATTGCATTTATTTTCAAAGTATTTTACTTTCCTGCACTTTACTTTCGACATCACTTTTATTATCCCAGCCTTTACTTTCCAAGAACGTGGAGTTTGTTGCATTTTACTTTCAAAGCTTTTTACTCATTGTCATTTCTTTTCGATGCCTTTAATTTCTGCACCCTTTACTTACATCCCTTTAAATTTCAAGTCTTTGCTTTACTTTATTGCACGTAGTCGAACGTGGAGTTCAGTTAGATTTTATTTCAGCATTGTCGAACGTGGAGTTCAGTTTACATTCTCTTTAATTTTCATTTTGTCATTTACACTTGTCTCTCAAATTTAGCACATGTCCTAGGATTTGTGTGGTCGATCCTGCAAGTTAATCAATTTGCGTTTAGATTGATAGACCAGAGATTGTTTACCAAAATTCACAGTAAACAAATTGGCACACCCGGTGGGACCCAGTTCTAAGTTACACCTTTTTGTCAACCTCATCTCTCTTGGTGAAGAAGTACTTTCGTTGTATGTTATTGAGAAGTGGGAAGTTAGCCACAGCAAACGAAGGAATACCAAAGAGAAGATACACTAAGAAAATGGCAACCAATGCCAACCAACAAGTTGATCCTCAAGGGAGTATTTCAAACACTCAGTCAAGTAGCAGTATGGGGTCTCAAAGCACACCATCACCAGTGTCTTCGACAGGAGGACAGGCGTCACTTCCATTAGTAGTGTCTGAGCCAGGATCAACATATACAAAATCATATACTCAACCTGTGTTGGAATACATAGGACCACAAAGTTCTAACTCACCAACACCCCCAGGAGGAAATTCAATGTACAGGCACGTTCCTCCTCCAGGTTTTCCACATCCAGGGTCAAGGAGTCAACCCTATGGTATGCCTACATCAATGATGCAAAATCTGCAGAATGCTCCACCTGTAATTTCAGAAACTGTTGTGTCTTCGCCACTACAAGGGTTAGGATCAAGAGGGCAAAACAACCAAAATATAGGTGTTGGTTACTCTGTTTAAACGCCTAGCCTTACAAATACATCCATAAATTGTTTGAGACAGCAGATGGATGAAAGTAACATGCAAATGGTACATACGTTGTCTCAGACAATGGGAGAAGTTTTTCAACCTTTGATTCAAAATACCACCCAAACTAACCAATAATTGGCTGCACAAGTGGCACGCATGGCTGATTTCATGGGAGTACCAGCGGTAGATCGAAGAGCAACTGTTATTGAAGATATCCCAAGACGTCATCCACGTCAGATACCTGATGCGAACTTGGAGGATCAAGAGATGATTGATCATTTTAGAGTCGAACCACCAAGAAACCAGATGCCATACCAGATGGAGGAAGAACCAGTAGTGATGGTGAACAGGAACCAAAACGCAGATTAACTACTTAGACAGGTTCGACACCAAAATCAAGCAGAAGAAAATAATCTTGCAGCCATGGTTGAAAGGATAATGACTAGAAATGGTATGAATTTTGGCTTCACCAGGTCAAATTATACTTCGCCTATAGTGGATTACATTCTCCAAGCAGAACTACCCCCTAGGATGAAGGTTCCAAAGTTCAGCAAGTTTTCAGGAGATACTACTGAGTCTACTGTCGAACATGTGGCTAGGTATTTGATCGAAGCAGGCGAGATTGCAGCTGACGAAAGCCTTAGGATCAAATACTTCCCAAGTTCCCTTACCAAGAATGCCTTCACATGGTTTACTACTTTGCCTCCAAATTCCATATATAATTAGACCCAACTAGAATGTTTGTTTCATGAACAGTTCTACATGGGGGAAACTAAGATTAGTTTGAAAGAATTAGCTAGCATCAAGCACAAAGTTACTGAGCCAATTGATGATTACCTGAATAGGTTTCGACTTCTTAAAGCCAGGTGCTATACACAAGTGCCAAAACATGAGTTGGTCGAAATGGCTGCTGGGGGTCTTGATTATTCCATTAGGAAGAAATTAGATACCCAATATCTTAGAGATATGGCCCAGTTGGCTGATAGGGTTCGACAGCTAGAGAGGTTGAAAGAAGAAAAGGCTAAATTCAGCAGGGGTAAAAAAGTAACCTTTGCCGAATGCAATGAAGATGTGGAGAATCTGCATGGTGAAACATCTTATTTCGACGGAAATGAGGTTGACGTTGCTGAGTTAAAGCAAGGTCCACCTTATGCCTGCAAATTATTAGCTCCTTCAGAAGGAAAAAATCCTATCGAATCTAACGACAAATTTCCTAAGAAAACATATACTTTCGACGTCACTAAATGTGACGAAATTTTTGATTTGTTAGTTAAAGATGGGCAAATGATAGTGCCTGCTGGTGCTAAAATGCCACCTTTAGAACAAAGAAAGAAAAGAGGTTTTTGTAAGTACCATAATTTTTTGGGTCATAAAACTTCTCAATGTTTTCTTTTCAGGGATTTGGTGCAAAATGCTATCCAAGAAGGAAGGCTGAAGTTTGGTGACAAAGGCAAAGCCCATATGAAGATTGACTCTGACCCATTGCAAGTTGCAGAGGCTAACTATACAGAGCCTCACGAGGTTCAGATGGTGGAAGCCACAGAGGGATTTGATGAGTCAGTCAACATGGTGGAGGTTACTGAAGACTTCGCCACCAGTTCTGTGATAATTGAAGGTTCTAGTAAGGCTGCAAGTGGCCTAAATGTTGATGGTACCAGTCTAATGTTGGTGACCAAAGAAACTGCTGATAAGTTTGTTGAAATAGATAATGCTGCTAAGGTTTTGGATATGACCGTGAGTGGGTGGAAGATAAATGCCAATGAAGGCATTAACATGGTTGAGTTGGCTGAAGAATCTGATTCTAGCTCAGATAGTATCAACACCAATGAGGCTATGGGCAGAAATGCCCCTAAAGTCCAAGTTGTTAAGGAATTGGAAGATGACATGCTCTTGGTAGGAGAAATGCTAGACATGGATGGCTGTTTGGTGGAAAACTGGATATGTATGGCTGCTGAAAATTTTTTCAAGACATCTCCTGATGTCGAGAGAGTCAATGCTGAGGAGATGGTTGAAGCTGAAAAAGCTGCTTGGCAAAAAGCTTCCCAAAGAGTTGCAAAAGCAGCAGCAGGTGGTGGTTGCTTGGCAAAGACCACTGAAAGTCTGGAAGCCCGTTTCTCCAAGATGCACTTAAAGGACAGAATGGATGTCAACATGGTCGAAATTACGGATCGAAAAGCTGAACAAGTGAGTAAGGCAGATGAGCAAGAGAAGCGCGACAAAATGGCTTATCCTAAGCAAGAAGAGACAATTGTGGATTTCTTGCATCGTTGCCAGAAGAAAGGCTCTGGAGTAATGCTATGTCCCAGATGTAGTGCCATTTTTGATGAAAAAGCTGCCCACAAGCTAGAAGATGTCAAGAAGGCTGGTGAAAGCTGGGGGCAGAAGGTGAACAAAGGGCACAGAGGTTTTGACCATAGGCGACTTTCGACAGGGCTAAAAAACCAAGCACCAGGAGTTAGGCCAGATACGTTCAAACCAGCTGCGAATGTGCCAACAGGTAGTTGGATCAAGCCTATCGAAGGGAGAGGACAAAAGAAAAAGTGGGAGAAATTTGATGTGGAAAGAGGTTCTTCGTTCGAGTATAGAAAAGAGAACCACACCACCAACAAATCAACATACATTTCTCAGAATTACAAGGGTAAAAACCCCATGTCTAGATCCCAATGGCGAAGAGAGCAGCGCATGCGAAAGGCTGTCAGGGAGGCTCAGGTGCAAGGAGAATCAAGCACCAATGTGGATAATCAAGCTGGGGTAATGGAGAAGATGCCCATACGACGAAAGTTGTTCACTGTTCAGCCAGAAAAGAAGGTCGAAGAGGATGAGAATATGACTGATAACTTTGACAATGATTCAGCGGCTTCCCTAGATATTCTGGTAAATGTGGTGTCAGTAATGCCAAGAGAATTTGGTTAAGTCTCAGAAGTCGAAGACTTAGATCAAACCGCTGAATTGGAAATGTTGGCACACAAGCCTTTGTGTTATTACATCATGAACAATGGGTGCGTCGAAGAATAAAATGCTTTCTTTGAACGTCCCACAGAGGCAATGAAGGGTCATTTGAAGCCTCTTTACATTACTGGCAAAGTAGAAAACGTCCCTGTCAACAAAATTTTGGTAGACTGTGGTGCAACGGTTAATTTGATGCCAAGATTTTTGCTGAGCAAGATTGGAAAATTTGAGACTGATACTAAACCCCACAACATGGTTCTGTCGAACTATGAAGGAAAAGTTGGTTCCACTCTGGGAGTGATTCAGGTGGATCTCACTGTGGGAACTATTACCAGACCAACAGTGTTTATAGTCGTCGAGACAAAAGCTAACTCCAATCTACTCTTGGGTAGGGAGTGGATTTATGGGATAGGAGTTGTACCCTCATCTATGCATCAAAGAATCACCATTTGGAGACCAGATGGGATAGTTGAAAATATTGAAGCTGATCAAGGGTACTTTAAGGTGCCTATTAATCATGTGGATAGTAGGCAATTTGAGAAGCATCTGGCGAACATCGCTCCATGTCCTCCAGCTGATTTTGAGTTTACACCTGACGTCGAAACGTTTTATTCGTTGTATTTACACCCTGTTGAAGGTTTCAAATGGGACAGGGAGGTACCAGGAGGAAGGTTGCCATGCTTAGGCACACCTCCAATAGAGCCCACAGGGTGGGGAGATGAATTCAGTGATCATGACTGAGTTCGACGCTTTAAAAAGAATTTCGGCCTATGTGGCCGAAACAAAACTACAAGCGGCTTTGGAAGCCGCCAATGATTATATGGCTGGCGAAGCCATTTCTGAAGTATATCAAGGTCCTGGTAAGGACTTCGACCCAAAACCTCCAAATAAGGTTGAAACTGGAGAGCAAAGCCAGAGGCTCGACGCCATCTATGAAGATGAGCCTTTGGGATTTGAGAAGGATCCGTTGGTAAATAATATAAAAATGCTAGCACAAGATCCCTTAGAAGAAGTTGACCTCAGTGAGGGGGCAACCAAAAGGCCTACCTACATCAGTGCCAATCTTGATCCCTAGTTGAAGGATGAAGTAGTTCAGCTGTTGAAAGAGTTCAAAGACTGTTTCGCCTGGGATTATGATGAGATGCTTGGTTTGAGCAGGGAGTTGGCCGAACACAGGTTGCCTATGACGCCTGGGAAAAAACCAGTCAAGCAAAATCCAAGACGGTTTGCACCAGAGATATTGTCAAAGATCAAAGAGGAAGTCGAAAGACTGCTTCGTTGCAAATTCATTCGCACTGCAAGGTATGTCGAATGGTTGGCTAATATAGTACCTGTTATTAAAAAGAATGGGTCTTTGAGAGTTTGCATTGATTTTAGAGATTTAAACTCTACAACTCCTAAATATGAATATTCAATGCCAGTAGCAGAAATGTTAATATATTCTGCAGCAGGACATGAATATCTTAGTATGCTGGATGGATATTCTGGCTACAACCAAATATTCATTGCTGAGGAAGATGTTCATAAAACTGCTTTTAGATGCCCTGGAGCCTTAGGCACCTATGAATGGGTAGTGATGCCTTTCGGTCTCAAGAATGCTGGTGCCACTTATCAAAGGGCAATGAATTCAATTTTCCACGATTTTATAGACATATTCATGCAAATTTATATTGATGATATTGTTATAAAATCTATTTCTGGGAAAAGTCACATTGACCATCTTCGACAGTCCTTTGAAAGGATGAGAAAATATGGTCTTAAAATGAATCCTCTCAAATGTGCTTTTTGTGTGCAGGCAGGGGATTTCTTAGGCTTTGTGGTCCACAAGAAATGGATTGAAATAAATCAGAATAAAACCAAAGCCATAATGGAGGCGAAAACGCCATCAACTAAAAAGGAGTTGCAGTCGTTGTTGGGCAAAATCAACTTCTTAAGAAGGTTTATATCCAACCTGAGTGGCAAAACACAAGCTTTTTTGCCATTGCTTCGTTTTAACAAAGATGGTTTTGAGTGGGGGCAATTACAGCAGGAAGCCTTCGACAAGATCAAGGAGTACCTAAGCCACCCTCCAATTCTTTCACCACCTTGTAGAAACAAGAGTATGAGATTGTATATAGCTGCATCAGATAAAACTCTAGGGAGCATGTTAGCTCAGGAGGATGAAAATGGAGTCGAAAGAGCCATTTATTACCTTAGTCGAGTTTTAAATGATGCAGAAACTAGGTATAGCATGATTGAAAAGTTATGTTTATGCTTGTATTTCTCTTGTACTAAACTGAAGCAATATATAAAACCCGTTGATGTGTATGTTTCGTCTCACTTTGATGTTGTAAAACATATGTTATCTAAACCTATTTTGCATAGTCGAATTGGCAAATGGGCATTAACATTAACAGAATTTTCCTTAACATATCAACCTTTAAAAGCTGTGAAAGGGCAAATAGTTGCAGACTTTATAGTTGATCACTCCATAAATGAAAATGAGTTGAACTACGTTGAATTAAAATTCTGGAAGTTATACTTTGATGGATCAAGTCATAAAAATGGAACAGGAGTGGGAATACACATTATTTCTCCTGAAAAAATTCCAACAAAATTCAAGTACAAGGTCGAAGGACCTTGCTCTAACAATGAGGCTGAATATGAAGCATTAATTGCTGGCCTTGAAATTTTGTTAGAATTGGGGGCAACTAGAGTCAAAATAATGGGAGATTCAGAATTGGTTATAAAACAAATCACAAAGGAGTATAAATGTGTTAAAGAAAATATCATTATGTACTTTGTGATAGCCAATAGATTATTATAGAAATTTGAGGTAGTGGCCATCCAACACATACCTAGAATAGAGAACCAAGTTGCTAACGACTTGGCTCAAATTGCCTCTGGATACAAGGTGTCGAAAGGAAACCTTCAAGAAGTAATTGAAGCAAGAGGTAAGGTGGTGGCTGTTGGATTATGCCCATCAGACTTAGAAACAACTAAGCTTGGGTGCATAGATGGCTAAAATTTTGAAATTTTTGCCATAGATAATTTAACAGATGAAGATTGGAGGAAGCCCATAGTTGAATATTTGCAAAACCCAACGGCTTCGACAGAGCGAAAAATCAGATATCAAGCTTTAAGCTATGTACTGGTGGGTAATGAATTGTTTAAAAAGACCCCTAAGGGAGTCTTATTGAAGTTCCTTAGTGAAGCAGAGGCATATTTGGCCCTTTCGACAGTACATAGTGGGGCATGTGGAGCACACCAAGTTGGCCAGAAAATGAAATGGTTGTTGTTTCGACAAGGCATGTATTGGCCCACTATGCTAAAAGATTGCATAGAATTTGCTAAAGGGTGTCAAGAATGTCAAATTCATGCTGGCATACAGCACATCCCTGCAAGTGAATTACATTCCATAGTGAAACCATGGCCTTTCAGAGGATGGGCTTTGGATATAGTGGGAGAGATTCGACCAGCATCTTCAAAGAACCAAAGATATATTTTGGTGGGAATTGATTATTTCACCAAGTGGATTGAGGCAATACCACTGGTGAATATAGGTCAAGAAGATGTTATTGAATTCATTCAAAATCACATTATTTATAGATTTGGTATTCCTGAAACAATTACTACAGATCAGGGATCAGTGTTCACTGGCCGAAAGATGCAGGAATTTGCCAAAGAAATAGGTTTTAAGTTATTAACTTCTACACCTTATTATGCTCAGGCCAATGGGCAAGTCGAAGCTGCCAATAAGGTAGTAATTGGACTAATTAAGAAGCATGTGGGAAAAAGGCCTAGAAGTTGGCACAGGACGTTAGACCAAGTTCTTTGGGCGTGTCGAACATCCCCTAAAGAGGCTACCAACACTACCCCATATCGACTCACTTTTGGTCATGATGCAGTATTGCCTGTTGAGATTTATCTACAGTCTGTAAGAGTTCAAAGACATCATGAGATTCCCTCTGAGAATTATTGGGAAATGATGATGAATGAATTAGTGGATTTGGATGAAGAAAGGCTCAGAGCCTTGGAGTTGTTAAGAAGACAAAAGAAGAGGGTCGAAGAATCCTACAACAAAAAGGTTTAGTCTAAATCTTTTGCATGTGGGGAATTGGTTTGGAAAGTGATTTTGCCCATGGATCGAAAGGATAGAACATTGGGCAAGTGGTCCCCTAAGTGGGAAGGTCCATTCCAAGTCATACAAGTTTTCTCTAATAGAGCTTATGAAGTGGAAGAGTTAGACAAAGATAAAAGAGTCTTGAAAGTAAATGGCAAGTATTTGAAAAAATATAAGCCTATGCTGCAAGAGATTCATATTAAAACATAAGCTTTATTTAATAAAAGAAAGCCAAAATAGGCCAAGTCAGGCTAATATGGCATACAAAGCAAAGAGAAACTAGTACAACAATTTTTAATCAAGGAAAGGTTATTCATAATCTCTCTAATCTATGGATTTGAGGAAGTCCATATAATCTGCATTTGGCTCATCATCAGAGTCTTGGGTGCTGGAGCGCCCTTTCTTAGAGATCTTCATTTTAGTTTCTCTCTTCTTGGCTAGAGAGGTTGCTCCAATGGAGGCTTCAGGTTGCTGGAGCGCCTCCATCTTTTTTGATTCCTCAATTGCCTTGGCCTTTCCAGCCATCTTCTTGGTTGAGGATTTCTCTGAATTATTCATGTTTGCTTCTACGCAAAATGTGGTCAGGTGGAAGAAATTTATAGAGGCTAATTACTGATTGGATTGGCCAGCCAAACGGTGGAAACACGTGAGTTATTCTTGGAAGTAGGCCTGAGGGCTATGCTATAAATGTTACTTTAAAAGCTAGAGGCTTACACCTTGGAATTTAAAGCTGGAGAGGTGACTTTCCAAGAAAAAGATAGAATGCCTTAATTGCAAATTAGACTGATAAAAGACAACAATAAAGTACATCATCATGCAATATGGGTCGAAAGCAGTTAAAGGCAAAATAATAATGATTGATTAAATCAATGCCAAAAGGCATAAAATTGTCATTACATAAAAAGCCTGAAAAGGCCAAGAAACAAGTGATGATTAAACAAACGAAGGTGTCGAAAGTATCAGAAGGGAAGCCTCGACGCCAACTGAGAAAAAGATTCTATGTGATGTTTGAGGCGAGCGTTGCACAAAGATTCGTCAAGTTTTACTTCTGCGAGCTCTTTCTCATATCTTTGGGCCGCCTTAATACGATCAATAGCATTCTTTATTTCTTCAGCTATCTCAGTGTCGTCAAAATGGTGCAAATCACGGTTGCGTTTTTCAGCATTTTCAATTTTGTCTTGTAGCTCCGTGATTTGTTGCTTCCAGGTTTCAATGTCCTTCTGGTTGGAGGCTATCTCATCTCGCTTTTTCCTTTGATCAGCCTCCATACGTTTGATCTCTTCGTACGCCTCTTTTGCACCACACCAGGCTGCACTCTCACAACCAGATGTTCTCTCTATGGTATCCCTGATCGAGGGAAGTAGTTTTATTTCTATAGCTATTTGGTTTACCACAGCAGTTAGCTCTATCAGAAAACCAGAAACATCTGGATTGAGAGTGGTGAGCTCAACCTTTGCAAGGGTGTCCTTCAAGTAAGCAGTTGCAGTTGGATCTGAGGCCAGAACTTTGTAAATATCCCCCTGAAGAATTTTTTCTTGATGGCTTGGAGAATTAATTGGGCAAAGTCATCTGATACTGGGGTCGAAGAGATAGAAGAAGAACCATACCTTTGCTCAAGAATCAATTTGGTAAACTCACGTGGGTTCGACCACTTGAGTGCTGTCAGCGAGTCCCCAGGTGGTGGAGTAACCATAGGCGAAGGAATATGGTGGGGGCGAGGCTCAGCTTGTTCTTCTTCCTCCTCTACTGATTCTTCTCCTTCTTCATCTTGTTCTTCTCCCGTTTCTTCATCAGACTCTTCAGCAGCTGGTTGCATATTCTCCTGGTCATCAGCTGGTGTAGGAGGTAGTTCATTTGTTTCCTCAAGCGCAGCTTGATCAGGATTGGCGTTATGTGTTTGAACTTCAGGTTCACGCCTTTCTTCTTCAACCAACTGGCCTTTATCCATGGAGGTACCCAGATTGAAAGGTGGTGGGCTTGAGGCGTCATCCTCATCAGAGTTGGCTCCATCAGCCTGTGCGTTTTGAGTAGGGGTTGGAGCTGGTGGTGCAGTGGGTGCTGTAACATGTGGAGTAGGTTGATTAATCTCACTTAAACCAGAGCCAATATCAGAAGATGGGTGATAAGTTGGCTCACCTTGGCTGTTGAGGAGCGTGGTTGTGAGGCTTTCTGAAGTTGGGTGAGGAACAGAATCGTCAATTACGGTGGCGGCGACGTTGCTTGGAGTTGGTCGGGAATCTGGATTGTTGATTATGGGTGCCTAAAGAACACAAGTGGAGAGAATGAGAATGGAATAACAGGCGAAAGATGTCAAGCATAATAGAAAAAGGCAATGGTGCACATACCTGAGTTTGTTCAACAGCAGGACTTGATTTATCACTCCCATGGTCACCAAGAGGGGTTCTCAAGGCTACCTTGGAGGATTCCTTCTCGACACCACTTGTGGTGGATGCCTTTTCGAGTATTTTGGCCACCTTCGAAGGAGGTGGGCCAGTAGGTCCAGAGGCCTTTGTGGGTTTTTTCCTTTTCCTTGTGAGAACCTCCTCAGGAGATTCATCTGAGGCCTCTGAAGCTATAACCACAGCTGGGGTATCCTTCTTACCTTTCTTGGAAGGTGTTGGAGGTTTTCGACCAGTCAGAAGAGGCAGTGCAAAAATAAGAAAGAAATTCATATAGTACAAGCAGAAACAGGGGAGGCGAAATATACCTGTGTACTCTCTTGTTCTTTGCCACTTTGCAAGGTGGCAGCTCTAGTCGAAGCAGCTTTCCTAGGCACAGCTGAAAGATAGCACACAATTGTTACAAGTTAATGATTACATGGTTAGTCATAAAGCCATGGATTAAGGATTTCAAACCTTCATATATTTCAGATTCGACACGGACGTCCTGAATTCCTATATGAAGGTGCCCTTTAAAACTGTCTAACGTATGCTTAGTCGAAACCACTCGTTGAGCCTTTGACTGAGACTGTTGTCGAAGAAGTTTTAAATGCTCCCCATAGACAAACCAATCTGGAAATGGAGCGGCAAGCGCCACTCCAAAATCAGCATTAGGCAGTCGAGGGAACTTTGGAGGAAAAAGTTTAAAAGCTACCTCATAACGTTTCTCACGAGGGACGTTGGGAGGATTTTTTAGTTGATCCAGATTTTCTAGAAATTTTCTCTTTAGAGTAACAGCAGCCTCATGAATGGTTCGACTAAGATCATCTGGTCGATAGATAGTTTCAAAGTATTTTTGAAAATCCTGTATTTCTTCGATGTGAGTGAACTTGCTTTTTTTCGTCTTGTCCTGCACATGGAGAAAAGCTTGGTCAAGTAACGAAGAAAATGTAGCCACATCAAGAAAGTGCTCACTATAATGCTTCGACCACCATTGGTGGAAGGATGAAGTGCATAGAAAGGAAGGTTCAAAAAACACAGGAGAGAGGATTCTTCTTTTTTCATTCCGGCTGTCGAGTGTTTGAGAGACGTTTTCCTCGTCGAAGCAGGCGGTGTGAAGAATTACTTGGCCCTTTTTCTCATACAAGCACTGAGGGAAACTCTGGGCCAACCCAAATTATCGAGAGACCAAGTTTGGTTGGTAGGCAATCAATGCTGATAAACCTCTCCCTAAGTTCAGCCTGTGGATAATGAATCTAGGAATCAAAAAGGCTTCCCAGATAGCAACAGATTCTGGATCAAGAGGTTGAAGAGGATTTGGAAATGGCCTTTGAAACCACCCAGGGCCATAGCTTCGTCGAGCAAAGGGTGCCATGCTAGGAGTGAACTCATAGCGCTTGGCGAACATCATAATATAACTGGTGAAAGCCCTTTGAAGGTTTTCACCATCATCATTAGGAGTGAGTTTGGCCAGACGTGTCCCTTCGACACTCCTTTCCTTGATCTCAGCAGAGGCTTCATCAACTATGCCTTTTCTGGGGAGGCTAGCCTCAAATGTAGCATTGAGCCACAATTGAAGTAGCCAAAGAGGACCATTCAAGTGCATAGGACCTTGGGCTTCCACATTCTTAAGTCGAGAAGCCCCTTCACTGATAGATTCGTAAAGGTTCGCCAGAATGAGTTCACTCAGGCAGGTCCCTCTGTTGTGGTGGAGTTGGTTCACCAGGGGCAGGTACTTCTTAGCTACCTGCAAAGACTTTGTATAATAAACATACCTCGACAGCCAGACTGTGAGGAAAGCAATGTGTTCTTCATTAGACACCTCGTCATCTTCTTGTTTGAAGTGGTGTTTGATAAAGAGGGTGTAGGTCAGTTTGGAGCCTGAAATGTTGATGGTGTCCTCAGCATTAACATCAGGATTATAGACAAGGCCATCTGGACGAAGCCCCGTGATGGCAGCTACGTCGAAAAGGGTTGGAGTAAACATTCCACATGGCAGATGGAATGTATAATGGGTGTTGTCCCAAAAGTATAAAGATGCTGCCAACATGTTCAGACAATAGGGTATGCTGGTCTTCGACAGCATAAGAAGGTCATAAATCCCTATCTCCTTCCAATGGTCAGCTTTAACCTTCTCCATCTTTGCCATCCATTGGTCGAATTCCTTTAAAGGGTTGACAGCTCTCACCAGCCTGGTGCCATCAGTGAGATAGCCAACGTTGATTTTGGGTAAAGGGATCTCTTTAGGGGAAGCTCCAGCAGCGGAATTAATTTTGGGGAAACTCTTTTGCCCTAATGGTCTGGTTTTCCGGTACGAGGGGAAAAGCTCACTTAGCCTCTCGTTAGAAATGTCCACATCAGCCAAAGGACCAGATAACTCATAAGTTTTATCAGACATAACTATGGGAATCATTACCTGAGATTTGTAGATGGCTATTGATTCTTCAGAGGTGGGTTCCAGCATGCAATGACGGTTATCTACCAGTTGGGGGCCTGAGATGTTAGCGAACGGAGGGATGGTTTGCTTAAATGGAGTGGCCTTGCCCCTTTGAGTCTTCTTTGCTTGAGGATTAATTTGGGAAGATGCCATTGTTGAAGAAGATGAAAAGATGGTGTCTTTGCTGGGTTTGTGTGAGAGAACTGAAGAGAAGAAGAGTTTGCTTGAGAGTATGAAAAGTGTGGAAAGTTCACAAAGTGGCGGAAATGGGTATATATAGACATTGGAAAATCTCAAGAGACTTGGATCCACCGTTGAAGCTGAGGGGTTAGTGGGACGCGTGTCTTTCTCCTGAAGACGTGATGAAAAGTAGCAGTTATGTGCAGACTGTTAACGTCTGTTTTCAAGAAAGGTGTTATGATGAATACGGCTGAAAGGACGTTTTAAGGATTTGTCATGATGGTATGACGTCAGAGGCATGGGTTAAAGAAACTGAACAGTTCAGCCATTAAGTAATTAGTGGGATGTTCAGTTAAGGCCATGCAAACAGGCGTCGAAATGGTTATTATATCAAGAAATGGCCTTCCTACCAATTCTGGCGAAAGGACATTCCTTGGGGGCAATTTGTTAACCCTCAATTTCGACGCTAGAAAGAATCAAAGCTATTTTATGTTAATAAAATTATTTTTAATATAAAGAAGGCTTCGACCCACTTTTTGGAGAGGCCTGAGTCGAATAGAGGTGTAGGAACCTCAAAAAATGGCTAAGTGCTGGAAGGGTTTCGACCATGAGAATGTGGTAACAAGCGCTGCAGTGGTTATATTAAGGTTGGAGGGGATTTCCAATATTTGAAATTTAAATAAGAGCAGTTGTGAACGTGGGAACAGTTGAGACCAAGGAGAAGGCGCCAAAATCCACACGTTCGAAGCAGTAACCACCACTTAGTAGTTATTTCCTAGCACTATAAATAGGAGTTAGTTCTATGTAAATGGTGTGTTCATATTTTTGTACAAGTTACTCAAAGAAACTCAAAGTACCCGCGTGTAGAGAAACGAGTTCGTGAGAATGTACGTAATGTAACACCATTTTCTTCATTAATATAATTTATCTTCAGCATGTTTAAGATTCAGCCATTTACTTTCCATGCCTTTACAGTTTCTTGAACTTTATCTTCCATGCCAAATTTACTTTCAAAGTCATTTAAACTTTCTGCGTCTACCTTCGACTGCACTTTTACGTTCAAACATTTAATCTTCAAGCATTTACTTTTCAAATTCTTTTATTTTCAAGAACGTGGAGTTCTCCTTTAATCCATTGCATTTATTTTCAAAGTCTTTTACTTTCCTGCACTTTACTTTCGACATCACTTTTATTATCCCAGCCTTTACTTTCCAAGAACGTGGAGTTCGTTGCATTTTACTTTCAAAGCTTTTTACTCATTGTCATTTCTTTTCGATGCCTTTAATTTCTGCACCCTGCAAGTTAATCAATTTGCGTTTAGATTGATAGACCAGAGGTTGTTTACCAAAATTCACAGTAAACAGCTCCATGGGCGCCATTCGTACAGCACGGGGAATCAAACCTGCCAAGTAGTTGTGCATCCATTTCAGAGGAGCTCGAGACTCATGAAACTGCACTCAAGATAACCGGTTACGATTACGTGATCACACACAAACAAACATGATTGTATTCGACAATCATAAGGCCACATTCACCTTTTCTCATAATCACAAAAGTTCACACATGTTCTATACTAGTGTTTACTCTCTCCTAGACCATTACTCATCACAGATGTACCTTTCTACATCAAGTGCCCGAGTCGCCAATGAATGCACGAGCGTCGCCATCCAGAGTTTCTATCAATTTCTAATCACAACCTAGAATCATATCATTAGGTTTGGGGTAAGTTTCCTCACTCTTCCTAATTCATTTTAACATGCATATTCTCTCATTCACAGTTCACAATTAAATAGACATGGTATAACACACTGTACACAAGTAAAACATTTAACACAACTTATCACATAAAAATTATTTCATCAATCCATGGCATACAACCATGTTTCTACCTCACCATCTCATAGAGCATAAAATTAGCTTTCCAACGCTTCCGACCGTGCGTCAATCGGAGTTACGGATCAAAAGTTATGGCGAAAATACGAAAAATAATGTTTTGCTGTCCCAGGCAAATTCGCCTGGCGAATCCCTGGCGAATCAGACTCGCCACCTACTCGCCTGGCGAATCTGGACGAACCAGAATTCTCCTAAAACGGGTTTGGGACCCAAAAATGATCCAAACCTTCAACCCACATGATATTAATGCATCCAAATACCCAAAACAACATGTTAGAACACATTTAGACACACCTTTCATCAATCTATCCGTTAGATTTCATTGATTTAACAAAATTACTCATTTTATCCAAATCTAACCTAACTCTAAAACCTCCAGAAATTTACTCTAAAGTCTCTATCTAGAACCCACCTGATGATCGAAGAGGAGTTTGAAGAAGATGATGAACATTGATGATGATGATCCAACCTCTCTTTCTCTTTTCCCCTTCTTCCTTCTCTTCCTTCTCTTTCTCTCTTCTTTCCATTTTCTTTTTCTTTTCTTACTAACAAATATATATATATATATATATATATATATATATATATATATATATATATATATATAAAATACTATTATTATATAATATAATCCAACAGGGTAAAATATCTCCAATTGATATTTTGTCGCCTCAACCAATTGATCAGTTATCAGAGTTACCAAAAATTACTTTCTTGAATTAGTAAATATTAATCCGTCTCCTTAATAAAATAATTGATCTCTTAAGAGTTCTCCAGTTGCTCTATTGATCCCAAATGTCAATACTTAAAGTACTTAGAGGATTCCATTAATCCAATTATCCAAAGATATATCACATAGATACTCATCTGATCTCATCTGATATCCAATTGAGCATTTAAATAATATGGGGTATTACACTCTCCCCCCCTTAAATTGAAATTCGCCCCCGAATTTCCTCTACTCAACAACAATTGCAATTTATACCCCTGTCTTATATCCACACTTAACTTTACGTCCGTCCAAATTTCTGACGTATTCCAATTCTAACTTGACTTCACAGTCCAAAAATCCGTATTTTCACAATTAGTCAAACAACTTCTTTTACCAGTTCCATCTGGTCTGATGCTACCCACTGTACTCGTTAAATTCGATATTTCATCTCTTTCGTATCACGCCAAAGGTAATACACTTAAAACATGATCTCCTTATTTCCAATCTTACAATCACTTTCTCCTCCGATTCTTATAAATCCGACTGAGCCCCTTTCATTTGTCACCTTCCACTACGCAACTTCAATTCTAACAGTGGAACACCACCATTTCTTAAGCACTACCACGTGGCTGATAGTCCACGGAGAAACACACTTATCCACTGGGATCCTTAATATTCAATGGTACAAGACTTACTGACGTCCTATAGTAGAACAATTTCTTTACCAACACACAATATCTTATCATTCGTCCAACACTCTCTAGACGATAAAGATGCAGGAGTTAAACTGTTACAACCACAACATATACACTTCTCAATCCATTCTAAACTCGAAATAATTAATCCAAAAGTAGTTTAACAACTTCCATTTCTGATTACCACATTCCAAATTGATTCCTCTTACGGATTTTTCCGACTTACTCAAAAATTCCTTGTTGACACGAGATCTCAACCAATATTACATAACACCATCACGATACTTCAATCATACGCGAGTCACCACTTATCAACTTAACCTGTCCAAAGCACAATTGTGAGTTTCCATATTACTCACCAATTCACGTACAACACTCCACATACACACACTTCTCGGTTGAATCAACTCTTCTCATTCGTTCCATTTCATAAACGATTCCAAGTTACATACTTAACTTCGGAACGTCCAATTCTTACTAGTACTTGGAAAGATAACCTACAAATTCCTCCTCTGGTTAGAACACAACTGTACACAACTGATACCACTTTCACGGGGTCTAAATCCAAAACCAAGAACTCACGGAAGATAACAATTACTAACTCCGGCCAACCGATCGTTCCTTAATAACACCCTAAATTAAATTACCGAAACGATCTTTTCGAGATCAACACTTCGAGAGTATCTTCCAACTTCGCCCTCAAGTCCTTCAATAGTAACACACTTAATACGTTTTCACACTCAACACAGTTCACAAGATTACTTTTCCAAAGTAACTCCCTCGTCGTCTGAATGAGTGGTCAACTATACAAAACCTTTCCAGAAGTTACGATTTCAAGACTCAAATACGTCTTTCACTTACTTGAAATCCCGTTTTCCATTCGCACAATACTCTCAACTCGTAACAACATAAGGTAATAAAACACAGATGATGGTTCTCAAGAGATTCCATAACTTACCCATACGTTCGTCGATTAACCATCTGAGCTAATCGATTAACTTCTCCAAATCCCACGTAACACCTTCAATGCACATGTTAATCGGTTAGCCACCTTGGTTAATCAGTTAACACTACTGCAAAATCTACAAATCAGTTTTCCTCTTAATTCAAAGCCATCCATACTCAACCATTAATCTGATTTGTTCTAACTCGAAATATCATTTTCCAACTCGCGGTTCCTTAACTGGTATAACATTCACAAACCATGATACACTCAGGTAAAACCGACAAAGTCAACACATGCAGATGACACACTCCAACCAAGTGACAAGGTATAATTCTAATTTCTGACGCGGTCACACGACAACTCTTTGGCGGGATAGTTCACTTTCATAGCTTCATATCAATACAAAGAACGCTTAAATCGGACACCCGAGTCAAAAGATATGAATTTCTGAAGAAAGGAAAATTATTGGAAACAGCCAGATTCGACTGGCGGTTAAAAATTTCGCCTGGAGAGTCCCCCTTCGCCAGCACTTCGCCCGGCGAACATGCAACGAATCCTCATTTCATAAAACCCCAAAAGTTCCAGTAGCTACACAAGCTCTGTTTCTTCATTTTCGCCTGGCGACTAAGTAATTCGCCTGGCGAATTCCTCTTCGCCAGCACTTCGCCTGGCGAACCCGCGGCGAGACCCCATTCGCCTGGCGATTTCCTGATTCGCTTGGCGAATCACACCAGAAGCAGAATTTTCTGCTGCGTTTTCATGGTTCCCAAGCCTCAAAAGTCCAACTTTTTCCAAACCAAAACATTTTCAAATTCCAAATTGGTCTCTCATCGAATACCGAAAATCCCGATTTAATATCTTGAACTTAATCTCTCTACATAACTGAATATACGCAAATATATCTCCTACTCGTCATCCGGCTTATACTTATTCCACTTGAAGCATGTAAACACATCCTTGTGTTCCTCCTCACACTTCTATACTACTTTAGGTTCCCACAAAAGTCGAACTTCCTTAACTCTCAACTTTTAACCCGTCGGAAGCTATTATTCCGAATACATTCCTTAAGGTACTCTCGTCCATTCAAGATACCTTAACAACCTTAGAAATTGAAGCACCAATTACTTATCTCACTTCCGGACCTTACGCCACGCGTTCCACAAAACAACCTTTCTTTTCCACGGAATAAGATTACTTGAAATCCTTATCCATATCAGTGGCCAGCCCAGCTCTACTAGCGACTTTACATATTCCTTAATACCTTATCAAAACGTCCGATAGAGATCCTTAACTCTCGGACTCCATCCATTCCTAAGGATTACTTGAACAACACACTACTCTTTAATTTCCATGCTACCCAAGCACAACTTCTACAAAAACCTTACTGAGCTGACCAAAACTCCTCACAACTGACTCTTGGCTTGAGCCTTCCCTCACAGCACCAGTTCCGACAACACTTCGGAGTCCTCGTGGTCGCTCAACCATGATTCTACCTATCACATACATAGTATTAGGTTGATCAGGCCCAACACTACATAGTATGATATTAAGTTTCATGATGGCAAGACACACTTAAGAGGCAGGAATAGATTTACCTATGATGTTTCAAGGCTAGGTCGAGGATACGACCTGCTCTGATACCAACTGTAATTCCCTGTATAATATATACCTAGAATAATACAATACAAGCATGTTATTTGGTACTAACACCATCATAAGTGCCTAATGGCGTAATTCACATACTTGACCATTCTAAAACATAATACAACTATGGTACAAGCTATGGAAATTAGCCAAAAAAATAAAATAAAACTAAGATCAATATACAATATTCCTCATTGTACAAGAACAATAAAATACACAGCGGAATAAGCTTAACTAAGCTTCTCTTGAAACATTCCAGCATCGCTCCACTTGTAAATCAAACCTGCAGACCACACCTGAAATATAGCAACTATAGTGGGGTGAGATACATCAAATCTCAGTGAGTTCCCTATCCTATAGATCCTCTCGGATGTACAAGGTTCTATCAATCCTAACTCAAGTCAAGGGGAAGGGAAATGACTTTGAGTTCACAATCTCACACTATATGGAAACATGTCATGAGTTCATCAACTCAAAATATCACTAGTCGATAACCATACCAAGGCATCCCCTGTTCCCGTCCGCTTCTACGTCTAGAAGTCGACCCGAGTCATGGATCCTTGTAACCTACTTGACATACGAATGGATTTGGTTCTACGGGCCATTAACCGTTACGAACCGTCACTTCACACGGGCCATTAACCGTCACAAGCATACGCTCCATGGGCGCCATTCGTACAGCACGGGGAATCAAACCTGCCAAGTAGTTGTGCATCCATTTCAGAGGAGCTCGAGATTCGTGAAACTGCACTCAAGATAACCGGTTACGATTACGTGATCACACACAAACAAACATGATTGTATTCGACAATCATAAGGCCACATTCGCCTTTTCTCATAATCACAAAAGTTCACACATGTTCTATACTAGTGTTTACTCTCTCCTAGACCATTACTCATCACAGATGTACCTTTCTACATCAAGTGCCCGAGCATCGCCATCTAGGTTATCTACTCCAGGCCAGAACTCGCCAATGAATGCACGAGCGTCGCCATCCAGAGTTTCTATCAATTTCTAATCACAACCTAGAATCATATCATTAGGTTTGGGGTAAGTTTCCTCACTCTTCCTAATTCATTTTAACATGCATATTCTCTCATTCACAGTTCACAATTAAATAGACATGGTATAACACACTGTACACAAGTAAAACATTTAACACAACTTATCACATAAAAATTATTTCATCAATCCATGGCATACAACCATGTTTCTACCTCACCATCTCATAGAGCATAAAATTAGCTTTCCAACGCTTCCGACCGTGCGTCAATCGGAGTTACGGATCAAAAGTTATGGCGAAAATACGAAAAATAATGTTTTGCTGTCCCAGGCAAATTCGCCTGGCGAATCCCTGGCGAATCAGACTCGCCACCTACTCGCCTGGCGAATCTGGACGAACCAGAATTCTCCTAAAACGGGTTTGGGACCCAAAAATGATCCAAACCTTCAACCCACATGATATTAATGCATCCAAATACCCAAAACAACATGTTAGAACACATTTAGACACACCTTTCATCAATCTATCCGTTAGATTTCATTGATTTAACAAAATTACTCATTTTATCCAAATCTAACCTAACTCTAAAACCTCCAGAAATTTACTCTAAAGTCTCTATCTAGAACCCACCTGATGATCGAAGAGGAGTTTGAAGAAGATGATGAACATTGATGATGATGATCCAACCTCTCTTTCTCTTTTCCCCTTCTTCCTTCTCTTCCTTCTCTTTCTCTCTTCTTTCCATTTTCTTTTTCTTTTCTTACTAACAAATATATATATATATATATATATATATATATATATATATAATACTATTATTATATAATATAATCCAACAGGATAAAATATCTCCAATTGATATTTTGTCGCCTCAACCAATTGATCAGTTATCAGAGTTACCAAAAATTACTTTCTTGAATTAGTAAATATTAATCCGTCTCCTTAATAAAATAATTGATCTCTTAAGAGTTCTCCAGTTGCTCTATTGATCCCAAATGTCAATACTTAAAGTACTTAGAGGATTCCATTAATCCAATTATCCAAAGATAGAGCACATAGATACTCATCTGATCTCATCTGATATCCAATTGAGCATTTAAATAATATGGGGTATTACACTTGTTTTGCAGGTGATATGCATTCAACAAGAACAATAATTTTTTATGATGACAATTAAAGGTTAATGATGACAACTGAATGTTTAAAATGATCAAAGTCAAGTATAAGCTACTAAAGCAGTTAAAGATACAAACCAAGTTATTAGGGTTTGATAATGGACTAGACTTTTCAATGATGGAAAACAAACAAAATATATCTCAAGACTCATCTTAATGTAAACTCAAGCAAGTGTTTATAAGAAGGAAACATATGACAATGACTTGAAGTTTAGGAAGCCCTGCCAAGATAAGTTCGAGTGAATAATTGTAATGTATAAGGGCATTCTCATAAACATTTTTATCAAGAAAACATTTTAAAAATACCTTTAAGTTGTGTCAGATGAGTTGAAAGTTGTCAAAAGAGCATTGGGTAAAGTTTTGTCTTTTCCAATCGATTGGCTCAGTTCAAAATTGAGTCCTAAGCGATTACGACAACATCTTAATGTTAGGTAACAAATAAATATCCTTCCTTTCCTTTTTGAGCTTTATAATCAATTAGCTTAGGGTAACCAATCGAATGGCAACATGCTCCAACCGATTGGAAAACATTAAAAACCCTTAAAATTATTTCCTTTTTTGTGCCAAACTCTCGCCTATAAATAGAGGCCTTTGCAATTATTTTAAATAATCTAGGACCGAGCTTCATTTTATACTTCTCACTCGCTCTAAAACTTTCTTATGTTTACTTTTTCTCATTAAGTTTTTAGTCTGAGTGTTTTTCGAGAAAGTTCTTTTTGCAAGTGAGAAGTTGTAATTCTATAAGGGTAGATTTGTAAGTTCACCAAATAAATTTTGTTTATACCTTGGTTGATCATTTTATACATTTATGGATCGTTTGTTTAGGTTCAAAGTTAAATCCACATAAGCTTTGTTTTGGGGATTATGTGATTAAACCCTTGTTTAGGTTCGAGATTAGCTCGTGATAAAATCTCTCAGGTGCTTGGTTAGCTCGTGATAAAACCAATATTAGGTTTAATCTTAGTCTGGTATTAAAATCTGTATAGGTTTGAGATTAGCCCGTGGTAAAATCTCTCAGGTTCTTATTAACCTGTGATAAAACCAAGATTAGATTCAAGCTTAACCCGATATTAAAAGCTTGTTAGATTCAAGATTAGCATGATATTAAAAGCTCACAGGTTGTAGGTTAGCCCTATATAAAACCAATGTTTAAGGTTCGAGAGCTCATCCTGGTGTTAAAAGCTCCCAATGTTTATTTAAAAGCTTTAAGACTAACAACTCCAAGGTTAATGTGGAAAGAAGGCTACCAACTTTAATCCACCGTTTGGAAGTAAAACTCAACACTTCACTCCTCAGTTTATTGTTTGGTTGGAAGTCGTCCATTTTCCATGTATAAGGGGGTTCGTGAGTATTACCTACTAAAAACCAAAACGTTTATTAGATACTCTTAAGATAAATTCTTGGGGACAAGACTAAGTCATTTTTTACTAAACCTGTATAACTCATAGTGTTCTTTTCTTTCCCTTATACTCTTTGATTTCTGCATTTTATATAATTTTATTTTTTTCTTGCTTAATTATAAAACATTTCTAAAATGTTTTTAAACTCTGATTTTACTTCCAAAAGTTTTTCAAAACAATATTTTCCTGAACCACGCGATTCACCCCTTTCTTATGGGTGAAGTCACATGTTCAACAATAAATCCTTAGATAATTGTTCATGGATAAACACTTATGTTTCTCAAGAAACTAGCGAGATACTTGTGCCTTCGCACGGATACCCATCTGTGACGCGCATTTGTCTACATTTAAATTTAAAAAAAAAAAATAGGATTACTAAAAATTAGTAAATATAAAAAATATAATTTATATTTTAAAAAAATAGAATCAATACCTGCGGACACCGATTGGTATTTTTTATAAAAATATTTTTGTAGTAATTTAGTTTTAAAAAAATATCAAATAATAACAGTATTTGTAAATATTAATATAATTGTATAAATAAATATTAGTAACATTAATAAATACATTTTGTCCGTGTTTGGATTCATACATTACTTTAAATATATTTACCTTTATTTTATTTAATTGTACCATAATTGTAATAACCAGTGTGTTCGCGCAGATTATAGTCTGGATACCCGTGCATTCGTACGGGTACTAATGGATTGTGCACAATTATTTTTTAAATGTAATAAGAATGAATTTTGTTCTTACATTATTTATAAAAATATGTTGATGAATAAAAAAATGGTTCCCAAGAATAAAAGTATTTAGATCATCCATACACTTTTTTTTCATATATAAAAATAAAGTTCAATCTAAAGTATTTAAATGTTTCCCGTGTATAAAAATATTTGTCTCATATGCTTTACTATATTATCAATGATTTCATTTTCCCATTTCAGTAATTCAGTTTTTCCCGTAGATATATATGTTCTCTTACAATCTCCTAATTTATGTAAGTATTATTGAAAATATCTCTTTTGTGGGATACCCATAAAGATTAAGTAACAAAATTTTAAATAATTAACGATTTTTGAAAATAAATTTGAAATTTCAAGTATTGATATTTGAATCATTTCTAGAATAAAATGTTAAATTTATCAATATTTTTCATAAATATTTAATACATAATAAAATGTATTTAATGATATTTATACAATGGATATGAACAATACATTGTTAAAAAAAATTTAAAAACTTTAGTTTAATACATTTTAAAAAATAATCTAACTCAAAATTCAATTATACACCTTTAAAATTATATTGAGTATTTTAAAATGAAAATTAATATATATACTTGTAAATATTTGATTCATTTATTTCTTTATTAGTAACATAAATAATTAAAAAAATAACACATTTTTTCTCGTATTACGTTTAACTATATATATTTTTTAGATTATAAAGATAAATATATGTTGATCAATGATGAACTTGACCCATTAACATTTTAGTTTTTTATTTATTTTTAAATAATACTATATTTTGTGTTAAGATTCTTTTTAAAGTTATTACATTTTAGTTATTACAAATAATTACTGAATTGAGTATTGAGTGTTAAAGTTTTTTTTAAGTTATTACATTTTAGTTATTAATACAAAATAATTAAATATAATTAAAATTAATTATACAACATAATGAAATATAGTTAAATATTATTAATTATACAACACATCCATATTAATTTTTTTTATTATAAAAAAGACAAATATTTTTACCCGTATTTTATTTTTTGAAAAAAATAAATATCACACACGAGTGGCAAACTTCACTACAAGGCAGTTATATAATGCTCACCATATTTTAGATTTAGGTTGCTATAGCATTGTGTTGTAAGAACGTTGAAGATAACATAGGGAAGAGAAAGGCATGTTAAAAGGTCTGTTTTAAGAAAGAAAAGAGAGAGACAACATATGGTAAGAGAGAGAAGAATTTGAAATAGAAATGAATAATAGAAAACTCATTTGTCTAGTCACGTGAAGTAAAAGGCATAGTCTGTACTCTGCATTTTTCTGAAAATGCGAGTCTCAAGACTTAATTGTGTAGTCACATCTATGAGAATTAACGGAGTAGTAGTACTACAACTGTAATGAAGTATAGTCAACAATTGTCTGACAATTAAGATGAAAAAAGCAGAAGAAAAATGACTATCAACAAATATCCTTCTTGAAACAAAATAAAGAATTATCAACAACCTTGCAAGGAATCAACGATTCAGTAGTATAGTTGATAAAATATATTATAAATGACTTCATTTTCTCCGTTTCAGTAATTCACTTATTCCCGTAGATATATATTTTCTCTTACAATCTCCTAATTTTATTAAGTATTATCACAAATATCTCTTTCGTGGGATACCAACTTAAAGACCATAATTAAATATTTGATGTTGTATTACAAATAAGACATAAATCGTTATAATATTTAATGTTGCATTACATAAATTATTAAATTATTTAATATTGTATTAAATATGTAAACTCTCCCTCATTATTAACATCCATAGTTATTTTCAAATATTTATTTTAAGAAAAGTGGTCAATAAATCTAAAAGATTTAATGTATTTATTTTTTAAATTTATTTATTGATATTTAAAAAATATCATTAACATTTTGATATATATATATATATATATATATATATATATATATATATATATATAACTTTAATATTTTATATTTTAAATAAATTAGTCGTATTAATAAGAGATCTTATTAAAAAAATTTAATATTCTTACTAAAAAAACTTGTGAAATTTACATTTAGTTTATATGTATTTAAATTAGTTTATTGACATACATTTCTTCTTAACTATGTCCATGAAATAATAATTCGTTTTACTTACATAGTATATAATACTATATTTTGGAAGTTTGATGAAACTACACGTTAAACTTTTCTACCACTCAATATTTTTTTGTTAATAATATAAGTCTTACTATACTACATCTACATCTGTTCCAACGCATAAAGTTTTCACAGAGATCCCTAGATTCACGTGCACCTCTTCCATTGCATTTTAATAATCACCCATTTTGTACTTTAATATTGACATAGATATAGGGAATCCAAGACAAGCATGCATATTCTGTCACCTTTCCATTATGCTTTATGTATAGTCACGGTAGGCACTATAATCAATGTTAAAGTCTGTCCAAATAGTATATCAAGTCTATGCAATATATCAAATCAATGCTGAAAATGTCCAAAACCATTCATCATTTCTCAAAGGCAACAGGCAATGGGTAACGTGAAGCTGGGGCCAATGTGTACTTTCAACAATTAGCTTTTTAATCATCTTTTGTATCAACATCACTTTTCAATGTTGTTTCATTATTATATGTGCTTAGCATTACTTTTAGCTTCATATAACATTACTTTTAACTTTGTATGACACAACTTTTGTTTTCAAGTATTTCATATAATAATTGTTTATTTCTACATACCATAGTTTTCAATTTCAAAGGCATCACATATTAATAGTACAATTTTGTGAGGAACTTCATTGACTCTTAAATTCCACTTGTGTCGTATTAAGTTATATATTTTTTACTACATATGATATTTAAAATTAATATAAACATATTTTAACACATGCAAAACTACATTTTCATTTCTTTTGCGTCACATACTACATTAGTCTTTCCAAAAATAACAATATTACAACATCACACCTGTTTCTAAACACTAACTCCAACTTTATAACTTTGATAATGACATTAAAAATTAAACCAACTTCTACCCTCCACTACCTTGAATCCCATCAGTTATTTTTCTTCTCCACATACATCCTACCTTGTGTTGGATCAAAGGTAGATCTGTAAGTATAGCACAAGAAAGAAGAAAAATGGACTTATAAATATACATATGACTTTGAGGTACAAATTATATCACCTTAATGTGTAAGACAACAATCAATAAAATATTAAATTTAAAGTTCAAATCAAAACCAAAGTTATTATTTACGAAATAAATGAAAAAAATTTGTATCTTACCCTAAAGGTATGAACCCAAACAAACTACATGAGTAAAAAGAATAAAATCTATAGCATACCAATCATCACCGGTAACAATGACATGTTTTATGTTCAGAAATACATGTTATCCTTCACTCCATGGCAATTGCTAATCCAGATTAAAACAAATGAAAACATAAAAATAGAAACATAAGAGCTCACATTCAACAATCACATGACAATTTAAGATGCACATTCACATACACATCACAACCACAAAACAGCTCTAAACTCTCATCACAACCACTGATAATTAAGAAAAACAACAAAATAAGAACCTCAGAACAGATTAGAAGAGTATAACATAAAAAAGAAACACGCACGGAACACTAACAGTTTGTTCAAGTTCAAATACTATAACACTATAAAATCTTATGAAAACAATCAATTTAATTAGGAATTAAATATGAAAAGTCATACCCGAGAGTGAGTTTCTCCTTGGAGCTGCAAGAAAGACAATCAACATAAAGAAAATGAAAGAGAATGTGTACACTTACTTCAAAACTCTACCTTAATAATCAAATCTAATTTTACAGGAAAAAATGCAAAACTTTACCTCAATAATCTTCAACTTCAAATAATCTCCACTTCAATTTTGCCGGAGCCATTATGTACTGAAAACCAGACCTCAATCAAATTAACTTCAACAGCCATAACACAACACAACACAACAGACACAACAACTATAATGGACTACTCAGAAAATAAAACACTTACTTCAAAGCCCGAAACCGCAACATTGGGTTTCAACACATCAGCTTTTAGGGTTTACTTGAGAAGATTGGGTTTCAGCACATTCAATGGTTGAAGTAACCAAAACATTGGCTTACCCGTCGAATCTCGGTTCCATACTTCCTGAAAGATCAACAACAAAAAGTCAGATACGAAACGGCACGACAAAATCATCTGTAGCAATGAGAAGATACAACATCACATTTGTAGGATCGAGTTTGATAGTTTTATTGGCTTCGATTAGGGATTTGTTAGCAAGGTATATGAAGAAGAGAAAGAAGGAAGAGGGAGAAAGAAGAAGAAGGGGAAGAAGAAGATGCAGAAGGAAGAATAAGAGAGAGAGAGAGAGAGAGAGGGAGAGAGAGAATGAGTGAGAGCGAGAGAGATTGAGAGAGAGAGAGAGGACGAGAGAGAAATAAAAGTGTTTTTTGAATTTTCAAAGCATAGGTGGCCAAACATAATGGAAGAAATGTTGTAGAGGAAGCCACATGGCTCGTTGTGGAACCAGCAGTGGCATTTTGATGTTCTTATATGGTAGATTACAAATAATCTTATCTATATAGCGTTCCAAGTTTTATGCAGGAGTTGTCTGCCTAGTTCTTATAACTTGTATGCCCCATGTGGAAGCTTCTGAAATATGCGATATGACCCATCCCATTTAGGTTGCAGTTTTCACTATTGTGCGAGTATAACCACTTGCTTTAAGACTAGATCGCCTTCTCGTATCTCCTTTGGATTAACTTTGGAGTTTTACCTTCTAAAGGATCTATGTTTGGTAGTAAATTCTCGTACATGGGAGACTTCTCTTAATTCCTTGACCAGGCCCGCTACACATTCCAATTTTGCCTTATTTACCTCTGGATCAAACTGAAAGCGTCTCCACAAGGGCGTGTTAATCTCTACAGGTAGCATGGCATCTGCTCTATATACCATGGCGAATACAGTCTCCTTGGTGGTAGAGTGAGGGGTGGCGTGATATGACAACAATATTTCATGGAGCAATTATGCCCGTAAGCCTTTAGCATCATCATGTTTCTTCTTGAGCCCTTTCCATATTACTTTGTTCTCCAACTCAGCTTGCCCATTAGCTTAAGGGTGAAACACCTTTACAAATTTTGTTTGTACTCCTAAATCTTGGCAAAAGTCAATAACCAGGGCACTGGCAAACTGGGTTCCGTTGTTAGAGATAATAGCCTTGGGAAGCCCAAACATGCATATAACTTTATGCCAGTAGAAGTGGAAAACTCTTTCTTCTATGATCTTGGCGACAACTTCTGCTTTTATACACTTTGTGAATTAATTTAATCCTACTATTAAGAACTTGATGTCACTTGAAGCCAGGGTAAATAAACCTAAGATGTATACCCACTAGTAGAAAGGCCAGGGTTCTGTCATTGATTAAAGAAGCTTAGATAGAGCATGGTAAAGATCAGTGTGTCTCTGACACTAGTCACACTTGACAAAAGTGATGATATCTTTCATCAAAGTATACCAATAGTATCCTACTCTTAACAGCTTGTGGGCGAGGGGTTTTCTGTCTATGTGTCTGTTGTAGGCTCATTTTTGTACTTCAACAAGTACTAGGGAAATTTCATGCTCACCTATAAACCGTAGAATTAGAGAAGCTTCCCTCATTTTATAAAGCTTTCATGGAATAAGGGTGTACCTAGAAGCCTGCTTTGAGATTCTCTGTGCCCCCTCGTCTAGTGGGAGTTTGTCTACCTGCAGGTAATGCAATATGAGCGACATCCAGCTAGAATTAGGGATAACTTCCAAGGAGTAAACCTCCCCCCTCGATGTTCGGGGAGGCGAAACTCTCATGGATCATCGTTCTATTAAACCCTTATATCTTTGAGGTGGAAATTTTAGACATAAGGTATGCTCGTGGGGAACATGATTTATTTCAAAAGAAGTAAAACAAGAAAAATACTTCATGCCTTTTGCAGATATCTTATCAGGTGAAGCTCTTTTGTCTGGTACTGCATAGAGAATTGGTTGGTGGCCAATTGGTTTTAACAAATAGTTTTGGCCTTGAAACTAAGTTCTTAGCTTCCTCGCCATGATAACAACGACTAATTTTAGCTTCTCAATCTTCTGGTAACACATATTAGAACAAGATTTGTTCATGACATATATTCCTTGAGTTTTGATGATAACAAAGTATTTAAAGAAAAATGGTTATATTTGATGTGTTTTTCTTGTATGCAGGTTATAATACTTGTAAATACTTAGATACATAATCTATTATACAAAGGCACACTTGAGGGAAGCTGAATTGATAGCTTCAGGTGGTGCAAAATCTGAAGAAAACTTGTTAAGTGATGTCTGGCGTAGACTCTGAAGCTGAAGGCCTCGGCATCAGAAGAAGCAACACAATTGTCTCTACACTTGCTAAATGTAAATTGGCTTCTGGTATCATTCAAAGTTGGTGATAAAGCTGAAGTTGTTTGTACTGCATAAAGCAAGCTGCATTGTCAAATCAGTTTGTCAGTTGGAGTCTGAGTTCACAAGTCTCAAGAAAGGTTGACATGCTTTATGATATCTACTCTCAACGGCTATATAGTACAGGGTTTTCTTGAAGACTCAATTGTTAAACATGTTACCCAGTGGATCAAGATCTTTTGGTGTATCTATCTTAAACGGCTCTTGTGCTATGGAGTAAAGCAAAGACACTGATCAAGTTATCTCATCCAACGATTAGTCTGCTGCAACTGCTATATAAGTGGCTGAAGGTTTAAACTGAATCTTTAACAAGGATTAACTAGAAGAAGGAGTAACAAGATTAGCAATTATAAACTCTATTTATATGCAGACTTTCTGTTGTAGGTTGTAATTGTAAAAGCCTTAAGATTTCTTACACATTGAATATATTAGAAATCTTAAGAGCTTTAGGTCTTTGTTATGGTGATTTCCCGTACCTCTAATATTAGTATCAAGTACACCTTGTTCTCTATTCTGATGAACTTGTTTAGCAGTTTAGATTAAGTCTCTCCCCAAAATGCTTGAGCCATGTAAGTCTCTTGCTATGTGCTTGAGAAATGAAAGTTTTAATCAAGTGGATTGATTAAGAAAAAGTCTTGTATCATTGGGATACAAGCAAGGAAGTCTCTCGCCATGATGCTTGAGCCATGTAAGTCTTATGTTATGTGCTTGAGCAATGAAAGTCTTAATCAAGTGGATTGATTAAGCAGAAGTCTTGTGTCTTGGGGATACAAGCAAGGAAGACTCGGGCCAGTGTGGCTTGAGCATGTTGGCTCGGTTCGTGAAATTTAGAGCAGTAAGTCTTGAAACTTGGGGGTTTAATCAGGGAGTCTCGTATCATGGAGCTTGGAGATGAAGTCTTGAGTCTGTAGGACTTAAGCAGGAAGTCATGGACTTAGGATCTGAGCAATGTAAAAGACTTATAGAATGCATAAGCGATTGTAATCATGATTTGGTTATAGTGAAAATCTCTTGTGAAGCAAGGGAACTGGACTACTTTCAGTTGGGAGGAACCAATATAAATCTTTGTGTCTAATGTTATTATTTATTTGCTTTTGTTAACATCCACTACTAAGTATAATCAGAATCTGAACACCAGTTTAGATTCTGAACTCTGATCAGACGCAGATTTGAGAAAACGTAAAACACAATTCAACCCCCTCCCTTCTTGTGTACTTTTCTCACCTTCAATTGGTATTAGAGCATGGTCTATGCTAGATAATGATCCAATAATAAAAGTATGTATGTTAAAGACTTTGCTTCAAGAAGGAATCAAGCGCCACATGAAAAATACCATACTGCTTTTCCTACCATATTTAAAGGGTGATTCCACTGAATTTAAATGATGGAAAAGAAAAACATACTTTTTAACTCATTGGTCTTGATAAAGGGTTGTGATGAAGGTCTATAGAATATCCTTGAGAAAGGTATTACTATAGAAGTTGATGGTGTAGAGTTGATAAATGTTTGAAAATATCTATCACCAGCTCAGTAGAAGCTTATTGAAAGGTAGTTGCATTCTGGTAGCTGCTCTACCTCACTTTTGAGTATGTCAACATCATTGATATTTCTGATGCTCAGACTATCCTTGAATCATAGTGCTCATATTTGTGGGAATCATTTCTGAAGCTTATTCAGTTACACTTTATCTAATCTCTCCAAGCAAATTATGAGAAGATCGTTCTAGATTCAAACCTGAGGTCACAATTATTCAAGAAGTAATACAACTTGAATGTACTGTGCTCTGTCGGTTTGTCGTACAATCTTCAAAGAAAAGAAATGGAATTAGATGTTGAAAGTCTATCAATCAAATTATCTTTTATAAAGTATTTTGAAGGATACTTCCTATGGAATGTCTGATGATGAGGAATTAATCTTCCTAATCAGAAGACTTTTCTAACTGGCTGAGTGAAATGTGACATCTGATGATAGAAGAGTAACTTCAAAAGCTTCTGAAATATTAGTATTTCAACTGATTTCCCAAATCTGAAAGCAAGGAGAAACACTACCAGAACCTAATGTCAGAGGTCTTCACTGCATATTCATTTGAAGCTAACATTAGTGCAGGATTTAGATGAAAGAGTAATTTGGCTCTGCCAGTCATTACTGCTTCTGAAGAAACATCTGAGTCCTGAAATAAAAATCAAGTATTAACAAGAAAGAGATTTTGCCAAATCTATATTGCTTCAATATTTGATAATAAGGAGTCTGTTCTTTAAGGTGATATCTTAAAAGACTCCATTGCTCCTTGATTGATGGTCGTCATGGAATTTGTATTAAATGACAAGTTTATGAGAAACCTTCATTTCTTCTTTGTGTTCTGCAAACAATTACATGATGGTGCTTTAATTTGTTTTATGCAATTATATGATAGCTAACATCATCTAGTTCTTTGCTTATCAAAGATTTCAAAGTCTTAATCCAAGACGATGAAATCAATGATTCTTCTATGAACAAGATTTTGTTCATATCATGATTTACCCTAGACTGATACTCTGGAATGAATTATGGTGTTGCCATCAGAATGTGGCATAAGGCAAAGGAAAGCCTGTTTGGACATTTATGTATGGTCTCATGGGAATATGAGTATCATCGTTCAAATATATTTGCTGCAGATATCGAAGAAATGAGCATAGGCATCTTCCATGGCATTTATCAAAGGTTGTTTACAATATTTGATGGAAGAAGAGCCTACATCTCAGACTCAAGTACTAGAGGTACTGAGTTGAGTGGG
The DNA here is from genome assembly GCA_022829125.1 of Lathyrus tuberosus. Lineage (NCBI taxonomy): Eukaryota > Viridiplantae > Streptophyta > Magnoliopsida > Fabales > Fabaceae > Lathyrus > Lathyrus tuberosus. Next base: position 3,451,109 of record JALAZF010000104.1, on the reverse strand, counting down.
AGAAGTGGAGTCAATGGTTTAATAGCCATTGAATCAGAATCCACTCAAAGTAGTGTTCAAACTTTATGGTCAAGTCTGAATACTAATACAAGTCTGACTGAGAAAACACAAAAAAGGGCTATGTTCTTTTTTAGATTATCTCTTGATTCAATGAGATGTTTGTGTGTATGTGAATACAAAGTCTTTGCTAGATTTCTAGAGAAATTATTTTATTGAAAATATCTTCATAAATCTTTAAGAAGAAATTATGTTGTATTTATCTATACTGAATACTTCATTAGCTAGATGACTATCATATTTATGGAAATAGTTTCCTCACTTTTTGTGATGGTACTGCTGCTTGTTAGCTGTCAAAGGAAATAATTCAATATTCTTTAATCACTCATGACTCTTACTTTAAGAGGATATGTTGATTTTGAATAGAATCTTAGAAACTGATGACTGACAGAAGATATCTCCTTCCAAGTCTAAATCTACTAGACACTGATGGATGATAGCTTTTGAAAATTGTCAGACTCTGAGATTCAGAAGAAAATTCTTTACTTCTGATAAAGCAGTTTAAGTAAAAGGGTTTTCTAAAAACTCTTATATTACTTAAATTTCATAAGTTTGAGAATCATCTAGTGGATTCAGGAGATCTGCTAGATAAGAACCTTTGGGTAATGAAGCTTTCTCTTTATATATTTGTTATCTCTATCCCCTGTCTTGTGAAACATCATTTTGTGTCCTTTTTCTGACAAGATTCTTATTCCTTTAGAATCTTGTTCAGTTCTTTTTTCTTTTTGTTTTCTCTTTGGTTGTGTTCTGATCAAGCCAAACTTGAGATGAGTTTCCTAGTTAATTCTTCTTTGAATCAACTGGTTGTCATCAATGAAAAGTTTGTGGATTTTGATGAGTTGCTTAAGTTGGATTTTAACTTCTAGAAGACTGTGTCTGAACGAAGTTGGAATGCATACTTCGAGATTCTTTGTGGCTTCACTTATCTAAGTCTTGTCAAAGAGTTTTGGATTAATGCCTCCATTGTTGAGCTGAACTTTGAGTGTGCTATTATTTCTAAAGTATCTGGTGTTTCTATAACAGTAACCTCTAAAGCGATTGCTAATGTGATCAATTGTGAGGAAATTGGAGAAATCCCAGGAACTCTTGTTTGGAAACATTATCTTCCTACTTGGCGTATTTTTGTAGATCCATCTAAAACATCATTGGTCTCAAATCTTCGTCCTGATGCAGTTGTTTGGAATCAGATTCTGAATTCAAACCTGCTGCCTAATGATAAGGATTTAAACCTCTTTGACCCTATTGAAAAAATATGTTACTACTTCTAAATTCAGACTTACAGATTGATCTTCCTCAACTTATGTTTGACTATTTGAAGAGGACTTTTTCTTCCTTTCACATGGGAAAGATTTTCTTCATTCCTTTTGGACGAGTTCTTTCATAACTACTTGTTCAACAGGGAGTTATCATAAGTTCATAGGTTGATTCGTCTAAAATCTAGAGAGACAAGTTTGAAGCTATCTATGAAAGATTCTGATGTTTGATATCTGCATAGTTATGTCTTGTAATTGTTAGAACCTTTGTATTAAGCGTTCTTATTATTAATTCATGTTTTTTCATGATTGTTGTGCAATTTAACTGTTAGATATATATTTATTGTTGTTCAAAAGGATTAAACAAATGGGATTAAGAACTCAAAACGTTCAACAATTCTTATTAATAAACTAGAAGATATTACAAATTATTTAGACTTTCTAGTCTGTTGGATTTGCCCTAAGGTATTCCCTAGGATCGTCTGACATGTCCAGTTTATCTAAACAATCTTGCCATTCTTCCTTAGAAAACTCCAAAGCCTAATTTCTTAGACGGTTTCTACGTTTGGACTCAAAAGTTCTTCTTCTTCTGGGTGTCTTCACAAAGGATGCTGAAGAGGTGTGCGCTTCTTCTTCTTCTTCTGAAGTCATCTGCTAGCTAGTAGATCCTTCAGTTGCTGCATTGCTTTTGGTTACTTGAGTTGCTGCATTTAGTATGGCTACCTTTATGAAATCTCTCTTTGGAACCCAGATTTGTTTTTGTTTATACATCTTGGTGTTCTGAAGATTAAGCGATTATGAGAGTGAGTATGCTATGAGTTTTTATAGACGTGTTACATTCATTATCTTGAGTATCTGTTATTTTAATATTGATTAAGTCAAATCAATGTTTTAATGATGACTCTTGGAAATGTTATCTAACAGTCTGACCTATTAAGATTCCTTTAACAATAGTAAGTATTATAGTGAACATGTTTAACTATTGCTTTTGGTGTCAGTATTACTTCATTAATGTTTTACCAGAAAATCAAAAGGTGAAATTAAGTGGTTGTGAGCATGCAATGTAAATAAATAAAAATTGGTCAAAAAACATCTTCATTAATTAAGCCAAAGGATTACAAAATATTTTTACAAAAGGAATTGTATATTCTTATAATAGATCTCTATCTAAGTCATCCTTTGCCTTGTAGGAGCAGTAGTTGTCATAGTCAACTTCTGGTTCATCCTCATCAATATCTTCCTCGTCTGCTTGTGGGATAACGGAACAGTAAAACATTTTGTTGAACCTTTTTCTCCTTGACCTCTTCATAGACTTTCTTATTGGCTTCATCGCAACTACTGAAGAACCTACTTCTATAGGTTGTTGAGGAACTGCTAACGTAGCTTCGTCTGAAGTAATCTTTGTAGAGGGCATAGGCCTAGTAGTGGATGACTCAGAAACTGCTCGTTTTTGAAGGTTCTGGACACTCAGTCTTGTAGAGTTATGTGTGATTTCTGTCACAACAGAAGCTTCGTTGCTCTCAGCTAATGATTCCATGACTCTAGTAAATGTCGATGAAAATGAATTAGGTTTTGGCTGCTTTTATAATGGCTTATGAGTATCCTAATCGACGGAATAAAAATCCTTTACTAAATTGTGTGGACTGTCACGACCAATAACTACATTTCACAATCCTTAATGACCCTTGTTACTTGATCGTTTTTCATTTCTTGGAAACGGATCTTGTAATGATGGTCTATTATGCATTATTGACTGTAATTCTTTTTTCTTTCTCGTTTTTTATTCTTTTTGATGTGACAAAAATGGGAGAAATGATAGTAAGTATTTAATTAGAAACCGAACCCATTGAACCTATTCAGTCTGTACATAATGGTCATTTATAATTTTGTTATTTAAAATTCTGTTGTTATGGTTATCTTGCCTGGCGACACATTTTAACTTTCTTGTACATAGAACTAAGGAGGAGCTTACAAACCCCAACCTTAGCCATCAAACTCAGAAGGAGCTTACAAACCTCGTATTCTGTTGTTGCCAAAGGAAGTTAAAATATAATTTTTGGTTTTCTTAAATATAGAACTAAGAAGGAGCTTACAAACCTCGGCCTTGGAATAATTTGACTCAGGGGAAGCTTACAAACCTCGGACTATGATGTTACTAAGAAAACTAAATTACTTTTTCTTGAAAGTAGTACTTAGGGTGGGTCACAGAACTCAACTTTGGACTATTAGACTCAGGGGTAGCTTACAAACCTCATACTCTGATGTTGCAAAGAAAATTATAACTGTCCAACATTGTTCTTTTAAATACTTATATTTGTCATCATAAAAAAGGGGGAGATTGTTAGAACAAGATTTGTTCATGACATATATTCCTTGGGTTTTGATGATAACAATGTATTTAAAGAACAATGGTTATATTTGATGTGTGTTTCTTGTATGCATGTTCTAATACTTGTAAATATTTAGATACATAATCTGTTATACAAAGGAACACTTGAGAGAAGCTGAATTGCTAGCTTCTGGTGGTGCAAAATCTGAAGAACACTTGCTAGGTGATGTCTGGCGTAGACTTTGAAGCTGAAGGCCTCAGCATCAGAAGAAGCAACAAAATTGTCTATACACTTGGTAAATGTAAATTGGCTTATGGTATCGTTCAGAGTTGGTGATAAAGCTGAAGTTGTCCATAATGCATAAAGCAAGTTGCATTGTCAAATCAGTTTATCAGCTGGAGTATGAGTTCACAAGGCTCAAGAAAGGTTAACATTCTTTAAGGATATCTGCTCTTAAAGGCTCTATAGTATAGGATCTTCTTGAAGTCTCAATGGTTAAACATGTTACCCAATGGATCAAGATCTTTTGGTGTATCTATCTTCAACGACTCTTGTCTTATGGATTAAAGCAAAGGCACTAATCAAGTTATCTCATCCAACGGCTAGTCTGCTGCAACTGCTATATAAGTGGCTGAAGGTTCACACTGAATCTTTAACAAGGATTAACCAGAAAAAGGAGTAACAAGATCAGTAATTATCAACTCTATTGTATATGCAGATTTTCTATTGTAGGTTGTAATTGTAAAAGCCTTAAGATTTCTTACACATTGAATATATTAGAAATCTTAAAAGCTTTAGGTCTTTGTTATGGTAATTTCCCATGCCTCTGATATTAGTATCCAGTACTCCTTGTTCTCTATTCTGCTGAACTTGTTTAGCAATTTAGATTAAGTCTCTCGCCAAGATGCTTGAGCCATGTAAGTCTCTTGCTATGTGCTTGAGCAATGAAAGTCTTAATCAAGTGGATTGATTGAGTAAAAGTCTTGTATCACTGGGATACAAGCAAGGAAGTCTCTCACCAAGATGCTTGAGCCATGTAAGTCTCATGCTATGTGATTGAGCAATGAAAGTCTTAATCAAGTGGATTGATTGAGAAAAAGTCTTGTGTCTTGGGGATACAAGCAAGGAAGTCCCGGACCAACGTGGCTTGAACAGGTTAGCTTGGTTCAAGAAATTTGGAGCAGTAAGTCTTGAAACTGGGGGTTTTAAGTAAGGATTCTCGTTTCATGGAACTTGGAGAAGAATTTTTGAGTTTGTAGGGCTTAAGTAGGAAGTCTTGGACCTAGGGTCTGAGCAGTGTAAAAGACTTATGCAGAATGCATAAGTGATTGTAATCATGTTTTGGTTATAGTAAAAATCTCTTGTGAAGCAAGGGGACTGGACTACTCTCAGTTTAGAGGAACCATTATAAATCTTTGTTTCTTCTGTTATTATTTCTTTGCTTCTATTAATGTCTGTTGCTAAGTATAATCAGAATCTAAACACCAGATCAGATTTTGAACTCTGATAAGACGCAGATTTGAGAAAATGCAAAACACAACTCAACCCCCCCCCCCCGGTTCTTGTGTACATTTCTCACCTTCAAAACATTTTAGTGCCTATAAACACCTTGCTTACAAAATACATGGGCCTTTTTGTTTTATATGTCTCCTGGACAAGTATCAAGCTCATTGTCTGATTAGTGACCGAGAGATATAAGAGTAGCAATGAGTTCTCCCTTAGGCCAGTGAGAATGGGAGGAGACACAATGAAGTCCTTCACCTTTGATAAAGCCTCGTCGCATATTACAGACCATTTAAATCTCTCTTTTTTCTTTAGGGCAGCAAAAAAAAGGAATGCATTGTCACTCGCACATGAGCGGAAGTGAGATAGGGCGGCGTGGTAACCTGCAAGCTATTTTATTTCCTTAAATTTGGTGGGGATTCTCATAACAATGACTGAATTACATTTATTTGGATTTGCTTCGATGCCTTTCTTCATTAGCATGAACCATGTGAACTTTACAGCTGGAACTCTGAATGAGCATTTGGCGGGATTCAAGCACATATCATATTTCAGACTAACTGTAAACCATCTTCCAAATCTTCAGTATGACTATGAACTTTAGTAGTTTTCACTCTCATGTCGTTAACATAGACCTCTAGGTTCCACCCTATCTCTTGAGAGAACACAACATCCATGAGACACTAGTTGGTAGTGCAAGTATTCTTGAAGTCGAAGGGCATGCTATTGTATTAGTAATTGCTATGATTCGACGTGAAGTATATCTTATAGGTATCTAGGGGGTCCATTTGAATCTATTTGTACCCCGAGTATGAATCCACGAAGCTTAATATGTGATAGCCTGAGGATCCATTGATAAGGTGATCAATATCTGGTAGTGGATACTGGTCCTTGGGACATGCGACATTTAGATCTTTGAAGTTCACATACATGTGTAATACCCCAATTTTTACCCCTAAGGTCCCACGTATCATTTGCATTGCATACCACAAACAAGATCACAAGCTTTGGTTCTCTTGCCCTCCTTTGAAGGTTTGTTCTTGAGTGATATCGCCAAGCACCCATGTTCTCTTGTTTGTTTGATGTTTGTATTTGTTTATGTTTACTAACCATTAATTGAAATAAAAAATGTGTTTGTTTTTTTTCCTTTACTAACTTTTTCAGGAAGAATTTGGATCAAGGATATCAAAATCAGTTCCTCAACTCGAATGAATTTCATCTGAACAAAGTCAAAGTTGACCTACAAATAATTCAAAAATCATTTGATCAAGAGTTTTCAAGATTTAATTGATTATTATTCAAGAGACTCCAAGGTTCATGTGTTTATTTCCATGCCTTCTTTGACAAGCAAGAAAATCGAGCCAGAGCCATGACAACACATCAAAAAGCCAATTTTCTCTTTTTTTTCATTGTGTTAATTGATTAACACATTTTGCACTACAAATGGTTAATCGATTAACCAGTGCGTTTTTGTAGAAAATGAGCCAAATTCAAATTCTGCAGCATTTTGGCACCATTTTTCAAATACTTCATCATGAGAATATTCTAGATCACCTCATTTTAATCCCTCTACCTCATCATTATTAATTCCCACCATACACCCTCATTAATTACCACTTGATTTTGATTTTACCTCCAAAATTCAAATTCCAATCCTAATTTTGATTCCAAACGAAATTCCAAACCACTAAAATTTCCAAGCCTAAATCCTATAAATAGAGGCCTCATTTCATTCATTTCACAAGCTTTTGATATCCAAATTCACCTTGTCAAAATTCTTCTTGACTCTCTCAATTTTCTCCAACTACCAAATTCACCAAAGCTCTTTCTTCCATTGAAAGTTAGTAAGTTCATCATTATAACTTACTAATCTTTGAGCTAAACCTTCATCCATTCACTTTTTCATCATCAATTTCTGTAGATAAAGGCTTTGGAGTGTGGTTCTTGGATTTGATTTGAAGAATTTTTCAGATTTGAAGTGATAAACTCTTGATCTGCCATTGTTATTCTTGATACATCCTTCACAATGTGATCTATTGTTGATTCTTGTTGCTTGATCTTTGGATCTTGCAAATTGTGTTCCATTGGTGTTATTTGTTGTTGTTTTACTTGATTTTTTGTGCACAATTGCATCCTTGATCACGAGGTGTTTGAAGAAATGATTGATCAAGGATTTTGCATTTTTCAAACTGATTTTCTGCTGTTTTAGCAGGTGTAATCGATTACCTTCTTGGTGGTAATCGATTACACCCCTGTTTCTACGCCTGGATCTGCATTTTTAGCAGTGGTAATCGATTACCTTCTTGGTGGTAATCGATTACCCAGTGTCCAGAGTGTGTTTTTGGCTTGTTTTTGGGACTGTGTTTGGTTCATTTTCCTTTTCCTTCCCTTTCCTTTAGTTCTTTGCCTTGGATCACATCTTTGTGTGGTTCAATTTGGTATTTTCTTCATCTATTTCTCATTTTCTTTGGATCGATGAAAATCTTTGATATCATTGGAACTTATTTTAAGTTCTTGATGAAGATGAGATCGTTACCTCTTTTCTTTTCGTGCGATATTGCTTTCGGATAATGGTCTACATATCACTTCTCTAGCATGAATTAACACTAACATCGTTATTGACCGACCTCCCATAGTATGATCTTCCTCATAGATTGTGCTACGATTGCTTAGCATAGCGCTACATGTGTCCCGTATCGGAAAATGATCATTCGTGGCCCAAACTAATGTTTGAAAGTCTAAGGATGGTTGATTATTTGGCTTGGGTCCATCACTTATAAAACTTGTTGTTAGGAGGCTTTGGTCTTATCAATCCTCTAATGAGTCTTCATTAACTTTGGCCTAAATTCATCATTTAACCATCGTTGATCATTTGTTCTAACAACTAATCACTAACTCACTGACAATATTATTATACTAATTTTGTTTATGCTTCTTTCTTGCTCCCTATCTCTCTTTATTTTTTTTTTATGCTTTATGTTATCATATAACATCATATCATATCATTTGTTTATGTTTCCGCCTTTTTTTCTTTTGTCCACTTGGACCATTTGTTTATGTTTATGCTCTTTTTTCTTTTGTCCATTTGGACCAAAAAACACTAATAAAGGCTTAAACCCCTAAAAAACTTGTTCTCATAATGTTGGACTATGGTTACTATTCTTTACATTTGGACATGGAACTTTGGACTTAGAATTAGGATCCTAACCTATGCTTGGAATTTTGTGATGGAAAACCTTGGATTTTGGATACTTGAAGTTCTCCTTTGAAGACTCATTTTGATCAAGGCCTAATATAAAGGAAAGAATAATTATGCTATGGAGCTTGCTTGTGTGGTTAGACCGTTCTTATCCTTAGCTTTTACATTTATGCAATAGGATAATCCCTTCTTCTCCACCCCTTTTTAAATTTTCAAAATCTCCTCTCTTTTTCAAAACCTTCTTGTTTTCAAAACTTAAACCGCTTTCATAATAAAACTTTGACTTCGGTCAAGCGATTTTCAAACTTCCTTTTCTTTAATAAATGTCAATCAATGTTAATCATATTTTGACTGTAGTACCCTAAATTTTGACCAGTGATTTTTTTTGGGATTTTTATGCTATCAGAGGTATCAGTTAGATGTCATTGGGCTTCTGTGTCTGTTAGCAGCTTTTAGGCCCATCTGGGGTGTGATTTTTGTATAAGAAAAGTTTTTATCATTAGTTGTTTTTTATTTAAGAGGAGCTTGTTCAATATTTTTAATAATTTGTTAGGTTCTTATTAAATTTTAGAGCTAATTAGTCTTTTTAAAATGCAAAATATTTTTATTATTGGTTCATTTTTTGGAGATTTTATAATTAAATATTTATTGGCTTTTGCTTTATCTTTAATTTAGGGGTCATTAGAATTAATTAAGTTTAGAAATTAAGGATGTTTTTATTTAGGGTTTTTAATTAATTAAGGTTTTTAGGTGATATTCAAATTAATTGGGAGAGGGACGGTCCACTAATATTAGGGTCATTAGTTTTCTATTATTTTATGGTCATTATTATTTTATTTATTTATATGGTTAAAAATATTTGTTTAATAATAATTATTTATTTTATTTTTTATTATTGGGTCAAAATTGTTGACCCGAGTATCTTCTTCTTCCCCACTCACTAACCCTAATCTGCGCAGAAAATGGAAGTTTGAATCAAATCAGGGAATTTGGATTTTTTATAACAGAAAGGATCAATTTACATTAAACTTTACATCCAAAAAATCAAATCAAATCAAATCTGTATATTACAATCAAATAAAAAAGAACCTAAAATTAAAAAATCAAATACTACATCGGAAACTTCCTAAGTGAAATCTAATCTAATTATAATCCTAAACCTAATTAACACTATATAAGCCAAAGAACAAATTAACAGAAGGAGGAGGAGAAACCGTAAGCTAAGGAATTGCTGCGCGTATCCCTTCAATCCACCACTTAAAGCTCTCGCAAATAGAGAGTTAGGGTTTAATATTGGAACCCTAACCCCTCTGAGCTAGACCTTCATTCACGATTCACCTGCAAACAAAAGAGAAAGAAGGAGATTAGAAGGAGATCGAGGGACAACATAAAAATAAACAGAGAAAAAGGGAAGGAAGGCAACTTAATAGGTCACAGCCAGGGAGGTAATCACATAGCTTTTTTTTTCTTGGTGTCAGATATGTTGCTGTTCGATTGGATTGGTGTTTAATTTGGGGGTTTGGTTTGTTTCTGGGTTTAGATTAGGGTTAGGGTTCTTGGGTAAGGGTTAGGGTTCATGTGGGTTAGGGTTCTTGGATAAGGGTTAGGGTTCATGCGGGTTAGGGTTAGGGTTCCTCATTTTGGGGGTTAGGGTTCTTAGGGTTCGTTGCAAACCCTGAAGAACTGGGAATTTTTTGGGGAAATTGGGCTAGGGTTTATGAGGCTTGAGTTTTTTGGTTGAATATCAACCGAAATCTGGGGATTAGGGTGGTTTGGGGGGCGGCCAGAGGCTCACCGGAGAAAGAAGGTTAGAGAGAAGGGAGAGCTCGCTCAGTTAGAGAGAGAGAGAGAGAGAGAGAACATGTTAGAGAGAGAAAAGAGAAGGAGAAATGAGAGGGACTAAAGGGCGAGTGGGTTAAGTATCCCCTCGATGCACCCTCTGATCTACGCCAAGTGGCGTCTTCCAGGCCGTCTGATTAAGTTGACCGTTGGAGTCAACTGGCGTCCCCCACATGCATGCCCTTGAGGGCGTATGGTAACTCTAAATCCGGGTCGTGCGTTCAGATTACTTGGTTTGGTAATTAAGATCAAGGGCTACGGTTGTATATGTTTTAGCCCGTAGGATCGTATTCAAGCGACGAAGGGAGACTCAACGATCAGACTCTCTCCATCATGGTTTTTTTGTTTTTTCTCTCTGAATTGGGTTTTAGTAATGGGGCCTTGCGCCCTGATTACTATTAGCACCCCACCTCATAGGCCCATTCCTTGTTCAATGGAAAATGTACCCCCTGGGGTTTAATTTAATTAATTAAATAATTTACATAATTTAATTATTAATTAGGGCTTAACTATTTAATTAGGATTTATAAAAATGGAATTTTTGGGTATTATTATTATTAGGGGATATAATTAGGGTTTTAGGGTTAATTTTGGATTTGGGTTTTTAAATTTATTGTTTTATTTAAAATCATTTGTTTATCTTTTCAAATAGGAATTTTTTTTAAATGGAATTTTATTCTTAGACTTTTGGGATGACATATTTTTGGAAAATTTGAACTTTTATTTGGTTTTTTTTATTCATTTTTAAGAGGATTTATATTGTTAGGTTTTGGTTAAATTGGATTTAAATTGGGTTTTAGGGGATAAAAATACCAAATAAAATTTAATGATTTTTTGGGATAACTAAGGAATATAATGTGGGATAGGCAAATGGGTATTAAGGTTAGAATATGGTTTTTTTTTGTATAAATTATCACAATTATTTTGTTTTTATAAATAAATTAAAAGAGGTATTTTATAGTATTTGGGGATTAAAATTCTTTTATTTTAGGATTATCTTGAATTTAGAAATCATTTTTAAATTGGAATAATTTGGGGATTAATTTTGCTATATTTTTTTTAGCATAAATGGCATTTTGGATTTTATTAAATTCTACGGAATTTTAGGAATTTATTTTTAAATATAAGGGATATAAAAGGTTTTAAGGATTTAAAATCAAGGGATAAAACTCTTTGTCCGAGAGTCTAAATAAGGGATGGGATTTAGGGATAGTACTCTTCGGTTCCAAGAGTATAAATATAGGCCAATGGATAAGGGATTTTGGGATAAAACTCTCCATCCGAGAGTATAAACAATGGATAAGGGATTTTGGGATAGAACTCTCCATCTGAGAGTATAAACAATGGACAAGGATTTTGGGATAAAACTCTTCCTCCGAGAGTATAAATAAACGGATCGGGATTTAAGGGATAGAACTCCTCGTCTAGGAGTATAAATAATAGATTAAGGGATAAAACTTCATATCTAGGAGTATAAATAATAGATTAAGGGATAGAACTCCTTATCTAGGAGTATAAACAATAGATTTGGGGATAGAACTCTTTATCCAAGAGTATACATAGTGGATTAATTTTGGGATTAGGATTAGGGGGTAGGAATAGGGGAGGTGAACTACGGTTACTCTGATCCTTTAAAATTGAAGGTACGTAAGCATAGGGTTGTAAACCCTAGCGAGTACAATAATAAAAAACTTAGGATTCGTTTGTAAATAAAGTCAGACAACAAACAAACATACCCTAGAACTTAAGGAGGATCCCATTGAGTACAATGGAAGTGAGGGGTGCCTAACACCTTCCCCTCACTTAACCGACTCCCGAACCTTAGGAATCTCTACCCTTAGGATTAGGATTTTAGGTTTATCATTTATTTTCCTTAAAAAAATATGATGGCGACTCGATGTTTTTGCCGGTCGCGACAGCTGGCGACTCTGCTGGGGACGCCTGCCTAAAGAGAGTCCATCCTAACCTTAGGTTTTAGGGTTTTTGTTTGTCTGTCTTGGGTGCTTATTGTTTTTTTTTTCTTTTTTTTATTCTCATGATTTATTATATGTTTTAATTTATTTTATTTATCATATTTGTTATTTATATTTATTATATTGTCATTATTGCATTGGTTTGGGATATGGTGATGTGTGAAGCTAAAACCCAAGCTTGGAGAATACCCTAAGTTAGGACGTGGAACGGAAATGTTAATGGAAGGGATGTAACATCCCGACTATGTGTAACACCCCAATTCCCATCACAAAATAAATAATACATAAATAGATCAGAGTGAATAAAATTTTTATCCTTAGACAGAAACAAGGATGCCACATTTAAAGAAAGAAAACACAATCCCTGCTTATAAATTTGATACATAACACAAAATGGAATAAACCCAAAAGGGAAACTTTTTCCAACCAAAGGAAAGTTCAATTATGGAATAAAGCGAAAAGATCCATAACCGACTTGTTTTACAAAATAAATTGTTTTATAACATCAAAATATTCATACAAAGGTAGTACAAAATAGATCCAACAAATGTATACATATATAACAAAAGCGTTCCCCGACTCCCGTGTTACGTATCAGAGTAGACAGACCGACAAAAGGATGGAGACTAATCTTCACAAAAGCCTACAAGACACAAATCTGCAATTGCCTCATAGAGCAACAAACCACAACAGAAAGGTGAGAAATAACAACTAAATCAAGATTGCATAATAATATGAAACACATATAAATTCACATGCATAATTATTCTCACCACAAGCATCACATACTAATACATATAGCATGCCACAGATACATAACATATTAATAATCCAACCACATAGCATATATCAATTATACCAACATAATCACATACTCACACATAAGGCATACCAAAGTTATGGCATATGGAAACACACCACCACATCACATATATTCATATATAGCATATCATAGATAATTAATACAATCATTGTAAGGTACAACATCCCCACAAAACATAGCATATGTCTATACATAAAATATATCATCCATAACCAATGCATTTATCACAAATGCATATCAAATCACCAATGCTATCACGAGCTCAACACATAATCAATCAATTCACAATTTCCCACATATAATCAATCCATTCACAATTTCCCACAAATAATCAATCCATTCATGATTTTCCACACATAATCAATTCATTCATGATTTTCCACACATAATCAATCCATTCATGATTTATGCAAATGCACAGAGACCGAAACAATGACTCCATCCATCATTCTCATCATCATTAATTCACTCAGGAATTATTGGAATCATCGCTTGTTACTTAGTGTAACTCCCCGTCGGGTAAACGATGTTCCCCGTCGCTTTAGGTCCTCTTTGGATAAGGCACACGACGTTTATGGATCGCTTTAGGTTTTCTTTGTATAAGGCACATGATCCGATCGCTTTAGGTCCTCTTTGTATAAGGCACACGATCGTCTATAACGTCGCTTTAGGTCCTCTTTGTATAAGGCACACGACCGCTACAGCAGATTCCCTCTGGAATCGTTTCGTCGCTCACACCCCACAATGGCACACGACATCACAAGATGCATATCATGATGCTTGGCATACAATGACTCATGACAATCAAATGCATCTTCACAAATCAACAATATGAATTATCTCATCGTCATTATTCATGCATTGGAAATCAATTCAAACAATGCATTTACTTGCCATAAGGCCACCAAATTACACACATTGAATTTCACATAAACAATGCATTTCATCATAATCCACAAACCACAACAATTAGCATTTTAGCATATACACTCACATCAATTCACATCAAGAATTACTCACCATCAACCACAACAATCCTGCAATCATACAATGATACTCACAACACTAGGATTCACGCCACGAAGGCTACCCACAACAACATACATTAGTACCACGCATTTGTATTCAATTCAACAAAGTATTTTGCCATAAGGCCACAACAATTACAACAACTTATCACATGCTTCAACATCATATAAACCACATAAAAGCTCCACGTCATATAACAATAGCACAACACACTGTAAAACACCGACCGCACGCATTTAACGCGATAAAAACCCGACAACACGACTATTTCTCAAAAACACGAATTAATTAAATCATATTTTACCCTACAAACCATTTTTAATAGAAATAATATTTTATTAGCTTTCCAACGCTTCGAACGGGGGTCAAAACGGACTTACGGTTCAAAAGTTATGAAGAAAACAAAATCTGACATTTTGGAAAATTCTGAGATCATGAGTCGACGCATGATGTTGGGGGTCAGTGCATAAACCTGGAAATTTAGCCTGGGTCAGCGCACGAAGATCATGAGTCGACGCATAATTCTGGGGGTTAGCGCATGAATGGGCAGATTCTGCTAAAAACTCAGTTTTCGACCGTTAAATGCCTTCCGGACCTCCGATTTCGATTCCGTAAAAAGCCCCGCTCTCAGAATGTAACATACTACAATATTTTCACCATTAAAAAGACATTCAACACATTTTCCATTTTTGAAATATTTTGAAACATAATTTTATCAATTTATCCCAACTCCAAACTCGATCAAAACCACTCGAAAACACACAAACAACCATTCCCGATTAATTCCTATCCTCACCCTACTATACTACACAACTAATTCCGCATTCCAACCGTGAAAAAATTGATTTCTCACTATCTCATCATTATTGACCTAACTCTCGCAAACTATATAACTCAATCCAAAACTCCCTAAATCATACCAACGAGTATTCCCGATTAAACCCAAACATTACTCGACTATTCTACACAATCTATTCCAAATTCTAACCGTTAAAACATCGATTCCCACACATTTGTTCTTCAATCCAATAGATAAGGAAAAGTATATATTTCAACCAAACAACATATACATATACATATACAAGCAAGATATAATCGAAACTTCTCACCCTTACCCGATTAATCGAAGAGGAGTTTGAAGAAGATGATGAATCCATGTTTTCTCCTTCTCTTATCTTTTCCCACGTTTTCCTTTATCTTCCTTTCTCTACTATCTTTTCTCTCTTTTTCTCTCAAATCTCTATTTATAAAATATCTAAACCCCTAAAAAGACTATTTTACCCCCCAGCTCAAATATCTCGCAAACGCTCTCAAAATGCGATAAAACATAAACAGCGATGAAATATATTTCGGGATATAAAAGTTGAAAAGAAATTATAATTTATTGCAAATATTTTACCTATCAGGGAAATTAACCAATTAACTCAATTAGCAGGTAAAATACAATAAATTCACACATTTCACAAAATTCACATAAATGAAATAAATAAATACAATTAAACAAATCGGGGCGTTACACTATGCGTTGATGCCACACTCAGATAGACCCTCCAAAATTATCTTCCTGGTAAGGCTAGCCCTTAACATAGCTGATAAATTTGGATGTGGTCCAAGATTTTGAAGACCTTTAGAAAACCCAATTAACCCATGGTGATCCTAAGTATTCAACCCTCAAGGGTCGTTACTAGGATCTTCCTAGATGTGACTTATCCCGAAGGTTTACCGTAGGAAGGCTTGATCCTTCTCATGGTAAAACAAGGGTATAGTCCGTAAATTCTAGGGCCGTTATGCTGCCCAAAACTATATATCCTACATGTGAGGGGATTGGGTAAATATTACTTAGATCTAAACTTATTATAGGGAGCCTACCTAGTTAAGGTCATGCTTGCGTTTCACCTTACCTTAACCAAATAACATCTAATTAAAATACTCATTCATCATGTTCATGAATTTTTTTTTTACATCACAGGAATCTTAAAATTTTCTGAAAAAAAAAGGGGAGAGCAAAGCAAGGAAATGGACTCAGGAAAAAGAAAGACTATTCCAATTACTGTAAGGCAATCTGACATTGAAGGGTTAAAAATTTATGCCATGGGGTTATCGGGTGCAAGGCAGAAGTCTATTATCTGAAATTATGGGAAGGTCTTGGACCTAGTAACAATTCCTGTTCAAGAAGAAGGGTTAACTGCACTAGCTCAGTTCTATGATACCGAATTGAGGTGTTTTCAGTTTCATAATTTCTAAATGGCTTCCACTCTCGAAGAGTTTCGTAAGATTATGGACTTCCCTATAACAAGGAAAGTGCCATTCATGGAGATAGGGTATTGCCCTTCATTAGGAGAGATTGTTGGATATTTTCACATCCGTGAAGATACTCTGAAGAGTAGTATGAGGTTTCACGAAGGTTTCCATGGCTTCTCAAAGAGTTTCTGGGAAAGAAAAGCCAGTGATTATGCCATTAATAATGATTAGAAAATGCTGGATAATATTATGATGCTTCTCATCTTTGGGCTGATCTTATTTCCGAGCGCAAAGGATTTTGTGGATATGGTTGCCATCAATATGTTCTTGGCTACCACCATCGGTGAACAAGATCCTACAACGGCTCTCTTAGCGGATGTCTACCACACCCTCCACCTAAGGCACGGAAGGAAGAATGGAGCTATGATATGTTATGCTCCTTTACTATATAAATGGCTCGGTTCACATTTGGTAAAATGTATGGACGACCTTGGGCGAATGAACAAGCATGCGTGGTCCCAATACTTGGTCTCCCTCGTTGATACCGATATCCTGTGGTTTCCAAACGTCCTCAACCGGGAAGACTTGATCCTGAATTGTGGGAATTATTATAATGTGCCTTTAATTGGATCTAGAGGGTGCATTAATTATAACCCCATCTTAGCTATGAGATAGTTGGGGCACCCATTAACATACAAGCCTGAAGATAGACTGCTTAAGGGTTTTATTCTGCAAGGTAAGGTGACCAAGGATCATTCCACGGTCGTAAAAATCATTCAAGCATGGAGACATTGCATCAATGGGAAGGGGAGTCTCAAGAGACCAAGGGAGGAATCTAGGGTACCCTACGACCAATGGATGAAGGAAAGAGTGCGAATGGTAAAGTTACCCTTCACTTTGCAACATCCCACTGAACCAAAAGCTCCTGTTATGATCTCCATGGAGGAGGTAGAGAAACTCAAACAGACCGTCCTACAATTGGGGAAAGAAAAATAAGAGTGCGAAATTAAATTTTATCAAGCCACAGGGGAGAGCAGTCAATTGAGAAGGAGCCTCAATGAAGCTCTAGAGCAGTCAAGGGTTAATGAAGGGATAACCCAAATGGAGGAAGGGAAGAAGGAACGAGCTTACGCCGACCTTCAAGCTGTGAGTTCAAGTCTCAAAGACCATAAGGAGCAATTAGATAGAGCTTGGCGTCAAAGGGACGAATGAAGGGACATTTAGATGACATCTACGCAAATGGAGTTCAAGGAGGGGTGTGATAGACACATCCAAGACCTAGAGGATGAAGTCCAAAGCTTCGCTAATGCTCTTCTCGAGAGCAAAAGGCAAGCCTTGGATGCAACGGTACGGATAAGATCAGCTGAAGAACTTCTCGCCCTACGACCAGACGGATGGAGAGAAACTCAGGAAGAAAACTGAGAACTTAAAAGGTTATACGAGGAACTTGAGGAGTCTTACGAAGATCTAAGGGCATGGGGCATTTATGTTGAGGAACATAACCAATAATTAGAGCAAACTACTAGGGAGGACTTGGAGATTATGGCAGATTTACAAAGAAAAAAGGCGTATTATCAAGAGAGATATCAGAAGTTGGTTATACTATCCAATAATCTAATTTATGAAATCCCTCGAAGCTTAAAGGAGGCGGAATACATGGCAAATATCTTCAAACCAATAAAAGAGATCGCTGATTTTCTTGAACTTTGTCGGGAAATGGTAGAGGAGTTTAGGGTAAGGATTAGGAGGCAGATTTAGTTTTTTTTCTCTATGTAATGGTTTCTTTTGTTTAGTTTATTTACCTTTCAGTTATGAATAATTTAAGGGTTTATCCTTAGTTTGGTTTCCTTATGTAATAAATAGGGCTTTGACCCTTGCACTTTCTTTTTGCAACTAATAAAAGTATTTGAATTTCCATTATTCTTGGCTTTGCTCTCAATAAATAAAGGTTTAAGATTCCTATCACAAAATAATTTTTGCATACTCATACATTCATGCATGCATAAAAACATAAATCATTTAAAAAAACATCAAACGGAAATCATTTTTTAAATATCTTCTCTCAGAACCATCATAACAATCTGACGTCTCGACCCAACACCCGCGCTCACCAAAAGAAAGCCATGGAACAAATGGAACTGAACCAAGCTGCTCTAAGGGGAGATGTGGATGCTGTCAAAGGAAATGTGGAGGAAATGAAGGACGAAATTGACCAACTGACTCGAGCTATCCAGAATTTGATAGCTAGAGACACCGAGGCTAGCAACCGTAGGAGTGTCCCTACCCCTCCTCCCTAGTATGAAGATAATAATCCTTTCTTGGGATTTGTGGCTGACTTGGAACGTGAAGCATTGGAAGCTGGTAAAGGGAAGACTGGCACTCAGCCTCCTTGAGGGTTTGTTCCTCCACCTGAGCATCATGGAGAATCATGACCTATACAGATACCTGTTGCTCGTGAAGTCTCCAATGACTGGCACCTCCAATATGGTGAGGAAGATTCAAGACAGGTAGCTCGTGAAACCAATCTAGCTACCATTGAAGGAAGAAAGGCTGATGAAAAGTATAAGATAATTGAAGAGCGATTAAGGGCTGTGGAAGGATCCAAGGTCTTTGGGGTTGATGCCTTGGAAATGTGTCTGGTACCCGATGTGGTCATACCTCCTAAGTTTAAGGCACCTGACTTCAAAAAGTACAAAGGAGTTAGTTTCCCTAAAAATCACATCCGGATGTTCGCCCGAAAGATGGGTGCTAACTCTACTGATGAGAAGCTAATGATACATGTTTTCCAAGACAGCCTTAGTGGGGTGTCCTTGGACTGGTATATGCAAATGGAGAGGACTCACATTAAGACTTGGGAAGACCTTGCAATCGCCTTTCTGAAGCAGTACCAATATAATGTGGACATGGTGCCTAATCGTATGCAATTACAAAACATGTCCCAAAAAGGGAATGAGTCTTTTAAGGAATATGCCCAGAGATGGAGGGAACTAGCCTCTCGTGTGCAACCTCCATTGCTGGAAAGTGAGCTGGTAGATATGTTCATGGGAACATTGCAAGGGCCATATTACAAAAAGATGATTAGGTCTGTCTCAACTGGATTTGCGGATTTAGTTATCATTGGGGAAAAGATCGAGAATGGATTAAAAAGAAGAAATATTGGAAAGTCATCTTCCAGTCAACATAACAACAAAAGGTACTCTGGAAACAACTCAAAGAAGGAGGCCAATGCCATTTCTGCTGATAGGTATACTCAAGTACCCTATAACCCTTATGTGGCGGCTACAACCTAAAATCAAGCGTCTCCTACGCTCCAATTCCAACAGCCAAAGGCGCCTCCTCCGCAAAATCAACAGCAACAGAAGTACCCTCGAAGGGAACAAAGGAGGCCATGGAAGGATTTTGACCCTATACCCACTACATATACTCAGATCCTGCCTATGCTAATCCAAAAGGGATTGGTGGAAATCAAGCCATTAGGGCCCCCTCCTACGCCTCCTCCTCGAGGGTATGATGCTAATGCTAGATGTGATTATCATGTTGGATCGCCGGGGCATACGACTGAAAAGTGTTTAGCCCTAAAGTTTAGGGTGCAAGATTTGCTGGATCAGAAGGTCATTAATTTCACTTATGACAATCCAAATGTAGGAGATAATCCTTTTCCAGGGCATGCTGGGCTAACTGTTAACTCCATTGAGGGACTGGGAGAGGATGTCCTAATCAAAGGGGTAGACCAAGTAAAGACCCCTATGACGAAAGTGAGGGAAGTATTAATTGGGTACGAGGAGTTTGAAAAGCTGCACGGTGACTGCAAGGATTGCGCATCTGATCCCGACAACTGTAAGAAGATGAAGAGGGTCCTCCAACAATTGATGGACCAAGGGATAGTACAGATTGGGTACTTAAGGAGTATGAATGATGTGGCTGCCTTAGAATCCCAGGGGCATGTGCCTTCTGAGATTCTGTACCAGAAAAGGGAAGTTACAACTCCCATTCAAATACCAGTTCCAAGGTCTGCACAAGCGCCTATTCAAATACCAGTTCCAAGGCCTACGCAAGCGCCTATTCAAATACCAGTTTCGAGGCCTGCACAGACTCCTATTCAAATATCAATTCAGATACCTGCACGAACGCCAATTCAAATACCCGTGCCTGCACCAGTCAAAGTTTCAGCGCCTGCAAGGTCAGAAGGCCCCATCACTTTCCATGTTCCAGCACCATTTCCATATGAGAGCACTAAGACGGTACCGTGGAAGTATGACATCACTGCATCTGTGGGAGGAAAGACTATAATACCATCACCAGCTGTTACTAACATAAACCAGCTGTTACTAACATAGTTGATATTTGAGGGATGACCCGTAGTGGAAGAGTATACTCCTCGGAACAACCTAAGAAGGATACCCCCGAAAGCTCAAAGGGGAGAGAAACCACAAATACAGGTGAAGGATCTTCCAAGAAGAATATATCTCAAGAAGACGCCGAGGAATTTTTAAGAATCATAAAGAAAAATGATTATAGGGTGGTGGACCAACTGAATCAAACACCGTCCAAGATCTCCATTTTATCCTTGTTATTATGTTAGAGGCACATAGGGAATCCCTACTGAAGGTCCTGAATGAAGCACGTGTCACCAAAGATATATAAGTGGTTCAGTTCGACGAAGTGGTCGCCAATATCGCCGCCAGCACCTGTCTGGGTTTCAGTAGCGAGGAACTACCCCCTGAGGGGCAAGCACATAATAAGGCCTTGCATATATCAGTCAAATGTCAAGACACTATTCTTTCAAGAGTACTAGTGGATACGGGGTCTGCTTTAAATGTCATGCCTAAGGATACCCTTATGAAATTAACATCTGTAAGGACCTTTATGAAGACCAGTTCCCTGGTTGTTAGGGCTTTCGATGGTTCGAAGAGAATGGTAATTGGGGAGGTGGACATACCTACAGTGGTGGGATCGTATACCTTCATGATCACTTTCCAAGTCATGGACATCAATCCCTCCTACACTTGTCTTCTAGGATGACCGTGGATTCATGCTGCAGGCGCAGTTACTTCCACACTTCATCAGAAATTGAAGTTCATATCGGGGGACAAATTAATAATTGTTGACGGGGAGGAAGACATGTTCGTCAGCCATCTCTCATCGTTCAGATACATAGAAGTGGATGGGAAGACATTTGAAATACCTTTCCAAGCTTTGGAAGTTGCAATGGTCAGTCGTAGGCAAGTCGCTCAACAAGAGGAAAGGTAAAAAAGGATCACAGACTTAATCCAGAATGGGGATACTAGGGGATGGGGCAAGGAGATAGAGGTACCTGAAAAGAAGGATCGGTTCGGGATGGGTTACAAACCAGCTAATAAAGGGGTTTAGAAGTCTCGTCAGATGACATTTCCTCCTCTCGAAGAAACTTTCCATAATGTCGGATTCAGAGATGAAGATCAAGTGACTACAATTAAAGAGGAAAATAAAGGGATACCAGACTAGGTGTGTCATTGCTCACCAGATACAGTTCTCAACAATTGGAGGGCCATCGAGATTCCTGAAATGATTTATGTTTTGAAGTAATTTACTTTTTTTTTAAAATAATAATAAGTCATTTGTTATGCCCAAGGCAAATGGACAAGCTTTGTAGGGCCACCTTTTGTTTCTTTGAATTATTTAATAATAAAATCACATTTTTGTTTTCAATCAAGATATTTTTCTTTCATATTTGTTCCCTTTTTTTCAAATGGCAATATACTTTTTCAGTACTTTCATTCCCATCAATTCAAAAATAATAAACGATAAAAATCTCCCTCATGCAGATTTAAAAATGAACCTATTGAAAACGACACTACTATAATTCCTTACAACTTCGAGTTCCCGATTAGCCAAGCGGAAGAGGGTGATGAGGACGATGGTGAACTTCCTGAAGAGTTAGCCAGACTGTTAAAGCAAGAGGACAAAGTAATACAACCTCATCAGGAACCAGTGGATGTGATCAATCTGGGAACTGAAGAGGACAAAAAGGAGGTTAAAGTTGGTGCTTCTTTAAACAGGGACGTAAGGGAAAAGTTGATCAAATTACTACAAGAGTATGTAGATGTATGCCTGGGTTGGATACGGATATTGTTGAACATAAGCTACCGCTCAAACCTGAATGCCCGCCAGTTAAACAAAAGTTAAGGCGGACCAGACCGGATATGACTCTCAAAATCAAGGAAGAAGTTAAAAAGCAGTTTGACGTCGGGTTCTTAGCCGCAGTAAAGTATCCAGAATGGGTGGCCAATATTGTGCCCGTGCCAAAGAAGGATGGGAAGGTCAGAATGTGTGTAGACTACCGAGATTTCAATAGAGCAAGTCCTAAAGACGATTTTCCACTACCCCACATTGACGTGTTGGTGGATAACACTGCTCAGTTTTCAGTCTTCTCATTTGTGGATGGGTTTTCTGGATATAATCAGATCAAGATGTCTCCTTCTGATATGGAAAATACTACTTTTATTACACCTTGGGGAACCTTCTGTTACAAGGTAATGCCCTTCGGGTTAAAGAACGTTGGGGCAACTTATCAAAGGGCAATGGTCACTCTCTTTCATGACATGATGCACAAGGAAATAGAGGTTTATGTAGATGATATGATTGCCAAATCACAAACTGAGGAAGATCACATAGTCAATTTACAAAAGTTGTTTGAACGACTGAGAAAGTTCAAGCTACGACTAAATCCTACGAAGTGCACTTTTGGGGTCAGATCCGGGAAGTTGTTGAGGTTCATAGTCAGTCAAAAAGGTATAGAATTTGATCCTGATAAAGTAAGGGCCATTCAAGAAATGTCAGCTCCGAGGACTGAAAAAGAAGTACGTGGATTCCTGGGGAGATTAAATTACATTGCTAGGTTCATCTCCCACCTTACTGCTACTTGTGAGCCAATCTTCAAGCTGTTGAGGAAAGGTCAAACCATCGAGTGGGGTGAAAACTGGCAAAGGGCCTTCAATAGAATTAAAGAATATTTGCAAGAGCCACCCATACTGGTGCCACCGGTACCTGGAAGACTGCTCATAAAGTACCTAACGGTGCTTGACAATTCAATGGGCTGTGTACTCGGGCAACAAGACGAAACAGGGAGAAAAGAGCACGCAATTTATTACTTGAGTAAGAAATTCACAGATTGCGAATCCAGATACTCACTCTTGGAGAAGACCTGTTGTGCCCTTGTGTGGACCGCCCGCCGATTAAGACAATACATGGTGTGCTATACTACTTTATTGATATCGAGAATAGACCCCATCAAGTATATATTTGAGAAGACTGCAGTGACTGGGAGAGTGGCTCGGTGGCAGATGCTACTGACTGAATATGACATCCAGTATGTCACCCAAAAGGCTATAAAAGGGAGTGTATTAGCCGA
Organism: Lathyrus tuberosus; assembly: GCA_022829125.1. Lineage (NCBI taxonomy): Eukaryota > Viridiplantae > Streptophyta > Magnoliopsida > Fabales > Fabaceae > Lathyrus > Lathyrus tuberosus. The sequence continues at coordinate 3,427,472 of JALAZF010000104.1, read as the reverse complement.
TTATCTCGCTCATCAACCAGTGGACGACTATCAACCTATGCAATTTGATTTCCCTTATGAGGATGTGATGGCTGTAAGAGATGAGATATCCCAGATTCCTACGAAGGACCTGAACTCGAATCTCGATGAAAGCTTATATTTGATGGTGCCTCAAATGCAGAAGGACATGGAGTGGGGGCTGTCATAACTTCTCCAACAAGATTCCATATACCTTTCACCGCAAGAATATGCTTCACATGTACTAACAATATGGCAGAATATGAGGCGTGTATCTTGGGGATCAGCGAAGCCATTAACCTTGGAATTAATATCTTAGAAGTATATGGAGATTCGGTTCTCATCATCAATCAGGTCAAGGGAGAATACAGGACACTTAATGCTAAACTAACTCGATATCGAGATTATGTCTGGAAAATGATAACATACTTTGATGAGATCACTTTCCATCATATTCCTAGAGACGAGAATCAACTGGCAGACGCCTTGGAAACTTTGGCATCCATGTTCAAAGTCAAATGGTATAATGAAGCACTGGCTATAAGATTCAATCGCTTAGATGAACCAGCTTATTGTGCAGCAGTGGAGGCCGAAGTGGATGATAAACCGTGGTTTCACGACATCAAACAATTCCTCCAAAAACAAGAATATCCTGAAAATGCCTCAAGTGGGGATAAGAAAACGCTTAGGAGGCTGGCTGCCCAATTTTTCCTCGACGGAGTTGTACTTTATAAAAGGAATCATGACATGGTGTTGCTCCGGTGTTTAGATGGACATGAACAGGACATGCTTATTAAAGAAATCCATGAGGGATCATTTGGAACCCATGCAAATGGGCATGCAATGGCTAAAAAGATTCTTCGAGCAGGGTATTATTGGCTGACTATGGAATCAGACTGCTTCAAATATGTTAAGAAGTGCCAAATCTACGCAGATAAAATCCATGTGCCACCAACCCCTTTGAATGTCTTAACTGCTCTGTGGCCTTTCTCTATGTGGGGAATAAATATAATCGGGATGATCGAGCCAAAAACTTCAAATGGACACCGATCCATTCTGGTTGCTATTGATTACTTCACTAAGTGGGTAGAGGCTGCTGCCTACACTAATGTGACAAGGTAAGTAATCGCACGGTTCATCAAGAAAGAGATAATATGTCGCTACGGGGTTCCTAACAAAATCATCACGGATAATGGGCTTAATCTAAACAACAAAGTGATGGATAAGCTGTGCGAGAGTTTCAAAATCGATCACCATAACTCGTCGCCTTATCGCCCAATGATGAATGGCGCGGTAGAGGAAGCCAACAAGAACATCAAGAAGATTATCTAGAAAATGGTGAAGACTTACAAGGATTGGTACGAAATGCTCCCTTTCGCATTACATGGCTACAGAACCTCAGTTCGAACTTTAACAGGAGCTACTCCTTTTTCCCTGGTATATGGCACAGAAGCGGTACTTCCTATTGAAGTAGAAATTCCTTCACTAAGGGTCATAATGGAGACTAAGCTAGATGAGGCAGAATGGGTGCAAAATTGATTTGATTAACTAAACCTCATAGAAGAAAAACGCATGGCTGCTATATGTCATGGTCAGTTATATCAGCGGAGACTCAAAAAGGCATTCGACAAGAAAGTTTGTCCTCGCCTATTCAAAGAAGGAGACTTGGTGTTAAGGAAAGTGCTACCCATCTATAAAGATCCTCGTGGCAAATGGGCCCCGAACTATGAAGGACTATATGTCGTAAAGAGCGCATTCTCTGGTGGAGCTTTAATGTTGACAACTATGGATGGAGCGGATTTACCGCGACCGGTAAATTCCGATTCGGTCAAAAAATACTATGCCTAGAAAAAGAGGAAAAAAGTTCGCTAAGTCGAAAACCCTAAAGGGCGACTTAGGCAAAAATTAGGGCGTCCCGGTGGATGGAAAACTCGAAAGAGCAATCTAGGCAAAAATTAGGGACTTAAATAAAAAATGATACCTGACAAGTCGAAAACCCTAAAGGGAGGCTTAGTTAAAAAAAATGGTATATCATCCTGGTGGACTAAGACTCAAAAAGAACGGTCCAGGCAAATTTAAGGATATCCAAAAGGCATATGACTGATGGCACTTATGGTCACACAACGGGAATTCAGAAAGGAATGATTAATCTAGTCGTCACCTTCAGAAGCGAAGTGTCATGAACTTGGAGACTTAGGGATATTAGTTTGTGTTTGAATTCAATAAGGACGTAAATAAATTTGTTTTTTCTTATTGTCATTTTTCATCTTTTGTAGTAATTCCTCCTTATGAGGATTACTTTCCTTATGTACTATTGCATGTTTATGGGCCCATTTTTCAATAAATATTTTTTTCTCTGCTTTCCAATTACTCCGCTTAATTGCAAAATGCTGATTAATGATATAATAATGCATGGAAACATTGGGTATAATCAAAAGCTTTTAAAAGGAAAATGTATTTTACTTCGATTTGAAATAGTAAAGGGATTATATTCTTCCAATTTAAGTACAGGGTTTATATGGTAACAGTCACGATTCAATCATTGTGAGAGTTTCTTCGAGAAAATAATACGCATCTCCAAATATCAAGAGCATATGATTGGCCACACTCATCAAGGGGTCAAGGGTTTAAGGGTCAGGAAGTTGGAATGTTACAGAAGATATTGGTTTCCGCAAATACATGCACTGCATATCATAAAAGAGGCGCTAGCCCAAATAATGCATCATGCATAAGAGCACACATACTTTTGAACATGCATACATGGCATAAGGCTTATAACTATTATCAGGGATACCAGGGTTTAATCGGATATTTCACTACGGGTTTATTACTAGGGATCTTAGGGTAATCAGTGTGGTACCTATCGGACCCTGTGGTCAAAATTAGGGTCCTTTTTATATTTAATCATCTCCTCTTCAAAGGAGGAAGACACATCGAAATCCTCTTTCTAATTCGAAGACGATTAAATAGGGGCAACTGTAGTACCCTAAATTTTAACCAGTGATTTTTTTTGGGATTTTTATGCTATCAGAGGTAAAAGTTAGATGTCATTGGGCTTCTGTGTCTGTTAGCAACTTTTAGGCCCATCTGGGGTGTGATTTTTGTATAAGAAAATTTTTTATCATTAGTTGTTTTTTATTTAAGAGGAGCTTGTTCAATATTTTTAATAATTTGTTAGGTTCTTATTTTATTTTAAAGCTAATTAGTCTTTTTAAAATACAAAATATTTTTATTATTGGTTCATTTTTTGGAGATTTTATAATTAAATATTTATTGGCTTTTGCTTTATCTTTAATTTAGGGGTCATTAGAATTAATTAAGTTTAGAAATTAAGGTTGTTTTTATTTAGGGTTTTTTAATTAATTAAGGTTTTTAGGTGATATTCAAATTAATTGGGAGAGGGACGGTCCACTAATATTAGGGTCATTAGTTTTCTATTATTTTATGGTCATTATTATTTTATTTATTTATATGGTTAAAAATATTTGTTTAATAATAATTATTTATTTTATTTTTTATTATTGGGTCAAAATTATTGACCCGAGTATCTTCTTCTTCCCCACTCACTAACCCTAATCTGCGCAGAAAATGGAAGTTTGAATCAAATCAGGGAATTTGGATTTTTTTATAACAGAAAGGATCAATTTACATTAAACTTTACATCCAAAAAATCAAATCAAATCAAATCTGTATATTACAATCAAATAAAAAAGAACCTAAAATTACAAAATCAAATCCTACATCGGAAACTTCCTAAGTGAAATCTAATTTAATTATAATCCTAAACCTAATTAACACTATATAAGCCAAAGAACAAATTAACAGAAGGAGGAGGAGAAACCCTAAGCTAAGGAATTGTTGTGCGTATCCCTTCAATCCACCACTTAAAGCTCTCGCAAATAGAGAGTTAGGGTTTAATATTGGAACCCTAACCCCTCTGAGCTAGACCTTCATTCACGATTCACATGCAAACAAAAGAGAAAGAAGGAGATTAGAAGGAGATCGAGGGACAACATAAAAATAAACAGAGAAAAAGGGAAGGAAGGCAGCTTAATAGGTCACGGCCAGGGAGGTAATCACATAGCTTTTTTTTTCTTGGTGTCGGATATGTTGTTGTTCGATTGGATTGGTGTTTAATTTGGGGGTTTGGTTTGTTTCTGGGTTTATATTAGGGTTAGGGTTCTTGGGTAAGGGTTAGGGTTCATGTGGGTTAGGGTTCTTGGATAAGGGTTAGGGTTCATGCGGGTTAGGGTTCTTGGGTAAGGGTCAGGGTTCCTCATTTTGGGGGCTAGGGTTCTTAGGGTTCGTTGCAAACCCTGAAGAACTGGGAATTTTCTAGGGAAATTGGGTTAGGGTTTATGAGGCTTTAGTTTTTCGGTTGAATATCAACCGGAATCTGGGGATTAGGGTGGTTTGAGGGGAGACCGGAGGCTCACCGGAGAAAGAAGGTTAGAGAGAAGGGAGAGCTCTCTCCGTTAGAGAGAGAGAGAGAGCATGTTAGAGAGAGAAAAGAGAAGGAGAAATGAGAGGGACTAAAGGGCGAGTGGGTTAAGTATCCCCTCGATGTGCCCTCTGATCTACGCCAAGTGGCGTCTTCCATGCCGTCTGATTAAGTTGACCGTTGGAGTCAACTGGCGTCCCCCACATGCATGCCTTTGAGGGCGTATGGTAACTCTGAATCCGGGTCGTGCGTTCAGATTACTTGGTTTGGTAATTAAGATCAAGGGCTGAGGTTGTTTATGTTTTAGCCCGTAGGATCGTGATCAAGCGATGAAGGGAGAGTCAACGATCAGACTCTCTCCATCATGGTTTTTTTGTTTTTTCTCTCTGAATTGGGTTTTAGTAATGGGGCCTTGCGCCCTGATTACTATTAGCACCCAACCTCATAGGCCTATTCCTTGGTCATACTTACTTCTTCATCCATTATAGGACTTCTAAGGGGAATGGTACCATTGTTTTTTGCATACCTCTGCTATACAAGTGGTTTATTTCGCACTTGCCACAGTCATCTGCTTTCAAGGAGAACAAGAATTGTTTAAGGTGGTCTTAGAGGATCATGTCCCTTACTCATGCTGACATTACTTGGTCTTCTTCTATTTATGATAATGTCCAGATTATTGATAGTTGTGGGGAATTCTCCAATGTGCCTCTTCTTGGCACACAAGGAGGAATTAACTATAACCCGAGTTTAGCTCGCCGTCAGCTTGGTTATATGTTGAAGGATAAGCCTAAAAATATTCACTTAGAGGGTTTATTTTTCCAATAAGGGAATGACTTTCTTGGTTTGAGGAGAAGAATGGCTCATGCTTGGACTATGATTCATAGGATGGGTATAGGACAACTTGGGAGACAAGTTTGCATTGCCTTGGAACCTTATACGCTTTTGGTGAAGGAGAGAGCTAAGGAGCTCAAATGCCTTATTCTTTTGAGAAACCCATGACTACAATGGTCGCTACGCCACTCCATATTCCTTCTGATGATGTGAAGACTCTTCAAGATGCTTTGGCTAAGATGAAGGAAGAAAAAGATCTTTGGGAATCCAAGTTTCACACTTCAAACCTTGAGAAGTTAGAGTTGCAAAAGCAGATGAAGGAGAAAGATGACTTGATTGAGTTGCTTGAGTGACGTGTTGTGAAGAGACATAGAGAGGATTTATTTTCCTCTACTACTTCATCATCTCATCCTCCTACTTCCGGTGCTTGGAAGGGTATTGTGGATCATCTCGTGTTAGAGAAGACCGTCGTGAAGGACAACTATGAGAGAGAGATTAAGAGACTCTGGAGAAAGTATCAGCTTGGATCGTCATCAGATGCTCTTTAGGCTCTTTAGGATCTAGCTTTTTCTTATTGAATTTTGATCCTTTGTAACTTGTACTTCCAAGTGTAGCTCTTTCCAATGTTCAATAAAATGAGAAGTTTATGAGTATTTCAAAAAGTGTTATTTCTTTAAGATGTTTGCAATTGCTTTATATTTTAAAGATCCTTGAAAGCTGAATGAAACATTTGCGTTTTGCTTTTGCATTCGCATCATTTTCCATTGTTTCTTGCCTTTTGCCAGGTATCTTATGTTTCTCTTGGTCTTCATTCAGCCAAGTTGTCGCACCAGTGCAACACTCGACCGAATCTGAAGAAAAAGATGGATCAATTGCAACAAGCGAACCGTGAGCTTCGTGAGGAAGTGACAACTCTGAAATATAGTTTGGAAAGACTCACTACTATGATGGAAGCATTGGTGGCTGCTCAGAATCAGCCACTCCCTCCTCCTCCGTTTTCGACTCCTGTGCAAAGGACAGTCATTTCTGAGATTGTCTCTACGCTCATCTCTGTGGTGCCTACCAGTATTCCTCAACACTCCGTGCCTCCTGGATTCCCCTGGGGCATGCCTCGTAACTTTGTTCCTGAAGGTTATCAACCACCACCACCTCCTGAAGTTCCGACTGATCCTATCATCCAGCCTGTGATGTTTGTACCGCAGCCTGTGGTTCATACTGTTCCTTTTAAAGAGCCGATTTTCCACACTGCTCCAAGTGAAAATGTCAGTGCTTATGAGAAAATGGAAGAGATTCAAGATCAATTTGCTGAAATGCAGAAAGAAATCAAAGCTTTGAGGGGTAAAGAACTGTTTGGGAAGAATGGCCATGAGTTATGCCTAGTTCCTAATGTGAAGATCCCACATAAATTCAAGGTCCCTGACTTTGAAAAGTATAAGGATAATTCTTGTCCAATGAGCCATTTGACTATGTATGCTCGCAAGATGTCAACTCAGACCGATAATAATCAGCTTCTCATTCACTACTTTCAAGACAGTTTGTCTGGTTCAGCCTTGAAATGGTACATAGGACTCGACAGTACTCGAATTCGCACTTTCAAAGATTTGGGTGAGGCTTTTGTAAAGCAGTATAAATATAATGTGGATATGGCTCCCGATCGTGACCAGCTTCGAATAATGGCTCAGAAAGATAAGGAGACATTCAAAGAATACGCACAGAGATGGCGCGAGATCGCTGCTCAGATTAATCCTCCTTTGGAAGAAAAAGAGATGACTAAAATCTTCTTGAAAACTCTGAGTCCTTTCTATTATGAGCGTATGATTGCTAGTGCCCCGAGTGATTTGACTGAGATGGTTAATATGGGTATGAGATTGGAAGAAGGTGTCCGTGAAGGACGTTTGTCAAAAGATGGTAATTCTGCAGGAAGTTCTAAGAAATGTGTTGGTGGATTTGCCAAGAAGAAAGAAGGAGAGACCAATGTTGTTTCTCAAGAGAAGTATAGAAGACCTCGCAATAGACACAGTCATCAGCAACATGTTGCATCTATTACGTCTATTATCAATTCAACTCTTGTTGTCCAAGCTACTCATCAACAACATTCTAATCAACAGAACAATCAACGAGGTCGTTATCAGACGGATTTTTATCTAATTCCGATGACATATACAGAATTGCTTCCTGGTTTAATTCAAAAGAATCTTGTTCAGACCCGTACACCACCTGCTACTTCGAAAGATTCTCCGTGGTGGTATAAGCCTGAAGCTCACTGTGCTTTCCATCAGGGAGGAGCTAGGCATGACAATGGGAACTATGATCCATTAAAAATGGAAGTGCAAAGGTTGGTTAGAAGTGGTATCTTGTCATTCGAAGACACCAATCCTAATGTACAATCGAGCCCGTTGCCCAATCATGGTAAGGCATCTGTCGATATGGTTCAAGGTTGTCCTGGTACAAACCACTCCACAGCTGCAATTCTTGAAGATGACTCTGAAGATTATATCTCAGACGGCTCTGAAAATGGTTCCATTCCTACTCAAGATTGGGAGCCTAATTTGGAAGATCCTGGATATGGTTCTGAGACAAAGGATGCATATGTGCCCTTTTATTCCCCTCGACCGAGGCTTAAGGAACCCAAATATGAAGTCAGTTCCATCATAGAAGATGACGAAGAGGGAGAACTTCCCAATTTTGTAACGCATGGACAGATCTACCAGAATTGGATAGTTGTTGATGTTTCCGCTGTTATTCATATTTCAAAGTAATTTGTTTTTGTTTCTTTCAAAAAGCCTTTCACTTTGCCCAAGGTGAAAGTGAATTTGTGTAGGCTTTGTTTCAAATTTTATCATCGTCAATAAAATGTTATTTTGTTTATCCATGTTATGTTTTTCCCTTTTTGCTTTATTTCTGAAAAATGGTAACATAAAAAACCAAAATAATAATAATGTGATAATCACTTTTATTTGCATAATACTTGCACTTCTCGTTCATATTCTAAAAATCAAACATAAAATCATTGTGCAGATTGATTGTTAAACCCATTGAAAACAATGACCCTATGCCCTCTCCCAACTTTGAGTTCCCTGTGTTTGGAGCTGAAGAAGAGGATATTGAGGAGATTCCAGATAAAATTTCTCGATTGCTTGAGCATGAGGAAATAGCCATTCAGCCTCATGAAGAGCCGGTAGAATTGGTTAATTAGGGTTCAGATGATGATAAGAAAGAAGTTAAGATTGGGGCACTACTTTAGTCAGATGTTAAGAAGAGGATAGTAGAGCTTCTTAGAGAATATGTTGACGTGTTTGCTTGGTCCTATCAAGACATGCCAGGACTTGATACTGATATTGTGGAACATAGAGTGCCGTTAAATCCCGAATGTCTGAAAAAATGAAAAAATGAATGAAAAAAAAGTAGAAAAAAAAGAAGAAAAAATGATTGAAATTCTGGACTATGTAGACAGCAGATGTCCTAACACATGTCAAGACATTTATGCTACATAATCATTTAAACTCAGAGGCGCAACAGCAGACTGATACCTTGAATATCAGAACTGCACACTCACAGATGTCACGACATCTGATCCAACATGTCAGTCAAGAACATTAACAAAACTGTAAATTGCAGAATGTTAAATAAGATAGTAATTGTTAACCCAGTTCGGTGCAATTCACCTACATCTGGGGGATACCAATCCAGGATGAAGACTTCACTATCTGTAGAACTGTTACAAAGCTAAACTCCCCCGTTTACAACTTTATCCCTAACATCTACCCGACAAACATCTTTACCAAGGCTAAACTCAAGCATTTATAACCCTGATATGAGATACCCCACTCACATCCTAATCACAACCTGTGATATCTCTGTCTTCTACCAATATAGAATTGTTTTAGTTTCTTGACCTCCAAGTTATCTTGGACTTGCTTCAAAGCTTCGTCCAAGAACAATAAAACAACCATTACCTACAGGCTTCTGGTTGTGTCCCTGTACCAATGCCTTCCACTCTGCATCCAAAATTACAGAGTGGAGACTTACAACTCCTAAGAGAGCCAACGACTCTCAAACGCTAAACCCTTATTCAACACAAGAGAACTAGGTTACAAATTTATAAGAGATACAAAAGTTACAGTCACGTAACCCTAGGTCCAAGTCTCCTTATATAGTCTTCTGTTTGTCTTGGGCTTTCAATCTTTTGATCCTTGATCCAGTCTTTAAATCTTCAACAAATCTCGGACAGATTTGTTACTAATTTAAATCCTGCTAATCACTCCAGGATGTCGTGTCTTGCTATTAGGACATCTTCTTTGACATCTTTATTCTGAGCAGATTCTTCATCTTTATCATATTCATGTTTTACCAAAATTTCGTCAAACCACAGGAGCTTTCAATCTCCCCCTTTTGACAAATTTTGGCTAAAACATCTTCTTCTGCATTCTGCTCTCGGTAAGACTTCTCCATCTTAAGAAGTGATTGGAGCTTTTTGTTTTGAGAGAGTCTCCCCCTCACACATTTCTTTTTCCTTCCATGAAAGATCCAGAAAGAGGTTGACACCAGAAGACTCCTCCAGAAAAGAAACAATAATTGTAATGTAACTCAGGTTACAAGACACAACCTGCTTCACAACTCAGATCACAAGGCACATAAAGATAGAAATTTGAATGTTAAGATGATAGAACATCTTTCTCCAAGATTCTTGCACAACCACTGCACAAATGATCCCAAGAACCAGAAAACTATTCTTCTCCCCCTTTTTAGCCAAAGCTTAGCAAAAGTGACCCAGACAACTCTAAATCTAGACGCAACTCACCTAGTATTTCAGGAACGCCATTGAACACTCACTTAAAGAAGGAATAATGAGACTAAGAAGAACCAAAACAATCTTATTTATAGCCAAGAAATTCCTTAGGAAGTAACGAACCACCAAAAAAAACACGCTGGTCAATTCAAAGAACCATTAACCAAAGGAATTAGCTCCACTAACTGCGCACCGGCCAAGACTGTTGACTGTTTCTTCTTTTAAAAATGCCGACCAAGGAACCCATCACATGCAAACATGTTTTATAACAATGTCCTGACATCATGTCAGGCATTGTCTATTCTTCCCAGATTCTTCTTCTGATTTGACAATACAGAGACTTCTTCACAGGATTATGATCACAGTCTGCAGAGAAAAATAAATTCTCCCAAACTTAATCAATGATTCTTAAGCATCCAATAGGAACTATTTAACATGCACTGCCAAGTTTCCCACAACTTGCAACAATACAATAATGTCAAGACATCCTCCTTGACATCTCAGCTTGCTTGACGCACAAATGCAAACTGGAACTTCAACTGCACCCACGCAGTAATTCATCTTAGATCAAGAGGCATCTCCCCCTATCTAAGGTAACCAGTGCTCCTCCACAGAACACCTAAGCTAATGAATGGAAAACATAAGACACATCTTCATGTCTTCAAGAGTGCACCCTCAGTCCAACTTACCAGCTGAACATAATTACCAACTCTCTTATTGCTCCCTCTAACAAGAAACAATAATCACTCACACATGATCACCATCATGCTACCCGTGAGGAAATGTATACCAACCATAACAAACTCTTGGCTTGAGATCAATGTCTCATTGATCCCCCCATCCTGCAACCATCTACACACCACACGAACTCCTCTTGAATTCTCATGTATAAACCTCCAGCTGCTTGAGGCACAAACCAATTGAATCAGAATGCTTCACATTCCTCAAAGAGACGCATAAGGCCCCTTAGTTTGTTATAATGATGTCAGCTATTGTATGCATGCTCCAGAACTTCACAGCTGCTAAACTGATCCACTATTAGCATAACTTACAGCCAGGGAAACACCCCTTTCGCAAGATTTTCCACTGACCTTACCCAGCCAGTAACAGAGATAGACACCCCACAATCTAAGACAGTCATTCCTTATCATTCTCCCGTATGATAACCTGGAATACTTCTGATTTTCTGTTGAATATCCACTTCTGAACGCATCAGAATCCAGACCTTCATGCAATCAGCCCATGATCCACTCTAGTCTTATAAAACCTTACATCAGTCCTCCAAGACAGTCCTTCTACTCCATCATTCTCCCATATGACATTGTAGATACTTCTTAGACACGATGCAAGTAACCAGTTCCTCACAGAACCTGAAATCCTTCACCAAGGATAACTAACCCAAAGATGCTCTAACATCAGTTAGGACATCTTCCACACATCACAGACACCACACACTATGGTTCTTGATATGCTCCACTACTGGACTTACTATTAGCATAGTAATCCACACTGAAGATCTTCACACAACACTGTGCCACCAGCTTGGACAAAGAAAACTTTAGAAACCCAGAGAGAAATAAACTTTCATCCACCAAAAGAAGGTATGCTTCCATTCTCAACCCAGAACTTCTGCCACAAGCTCCCAGAGAACCAGAACCTCCTTACAATTTCAATTAACTACTCTTCTACACAAGAGCAATCAGTTTCAAGCATCCTGCTTGAATGGACATTGTGAAACTAACCAAATGCCACCTTTTTGATTGACCTCGCTCTTCTTCAGAACTCCCACAAGATACACTGATCCACTAATGAAATCAAATCTTCAAGTCACATGAACTACTTGCCCCATAGCAAGACATCTTGGATCCACCAAGCCTCTTAGTCATGTAACGTCTTCCCATCCACAGCTCCCGCAAACTGCATGAGATAGAACTTTTTGAAGCATCCATAATTTCCATTCTCCTATAGATCGCCTTATCTTAAGCTGATGTGCCACATCACCAGCTGAGACTTCTGATGTTAAGCTAGATGTCAGAACATTTTGATATGACATTCAACTATTGAATTTAGCTCCTCCTTCTGCCACTTAGAAGAACCTCCTCCCTTCGCAGAACAAGAGTTCCATGCTCTCATAGACTTGATTCAATAACCAAGTTTGAGTAGACAACCTCCATCCTGCTTTGAAACTCCAAAGACTTCAAACCTGCCACGTCTGAATCTTTAGAAAATAAGTAGTCCAAGACTACCCCATAGCCATACCAAAGAATGCCACTTCCCTTAGTAGATCCGTCAATAGAAAGTCAGAGATAACTGCCACTTATCCTCGACCTTCACAAACAGAGCAAAATCCATGCTCGAAAGCACCTAGATCAGAAATAAACTGATCCAAGCTGTAACCATCAAGATTATGATGTCTTCATCTTCATCTTCAATAGCATCAAAGTCCAGACTAGTTTCTTGCCAGGAAACTCTCCAGAGAACACATGCTTCTGTCACACCCGACTGAAGCCACTTCTTAGGTCACCACCTAAGACTCAAATAGATGCTAAAGTGTATACAGTACCCCTCCCATGATTCTGCACAAACTCTGATGATGAGATGTTCCAACATCTTGTTGAACATCAGCAATCTTGACTTTCAAGGATAATCAATTAAATACTTGTGGATTCCACAAATAGCAATTGATCTTAAATCCTTGTCCAATAACCCTTCTTCACTGCTGTAGCTGAGCTCCACCAGATCATGTCATGAACACTTATAAAGTATTCAATCTTTTTGCAAGTATCTTCTTCAAAGGACAATGTTGAGATACCAAGGTTGCCACCCTTGACTCAAGTAACTAAGACTTTCTCTGAACAAATCTTATTTACCTCAACAATTCTTCAATCAGATTGGATCCACTCTTAGGGTCAAGAGAGATGAATCCTTCCTTGCTGTTTTTGGATGGTGAAAATAAATCACCTCCACTTTCTTTAGATTGTGTTTCAAATAAACACCTTCTAGTCAGAAGAGTAACTAGAAGACTCCAGATACACGACATAGATGCCTTTATGAGTGGACTTGAGAGAATTTTCAAGTATCTTTGACAACCTAGCCGACTAATAATTTATCAAACTCCTAGAGCAAGAACCTGATAAACTTAACTCAACTCCTCTCCTCTTCAACTGACTTCAACTGTACCAAGAAACCAAGCTTTCAAGTACCAAGTCATCACACTAGATATCTAGCCACAACTCCCTTTACTCCATCGCTCCCGACTTTGGAATAAAAGAATGTAGATATCTTCAAATATATAGAGGCTGACGATTGAGACCTTCCACCAATTGTCTTCAATAACAACTCCATAATCCCATAATTCTAGAGCTCTTCCGTCAGAAACACATGCAGCGGAACCACCAAGGAACAAATCCTGCTTTCCCTAATAAGATGTCAAAACATCTTATAAGACACACCAACAAGAGAGCTAGCCACTTCTCCTGTAATTGTTGTAGAATCTCCTCAGCAACATGAACAACCTTCGGGTTGCTCCCTTCGATCCAGAACATCCATCTCATCCATTAATACCCTTGAGTATGTATGAGTTGATTGATCTGATCTTCAAACTCCTCCTTATTTAAACGCCAGAAAGTATCTCCCAAAGATCTCATCCAGAACTAGATAGGATACCTGCTCTGATACCAATTGAAATTCTGGCCTATGCAGACAGCAGATGTCCTAACACATGTCAAGACATTTGTGCTACATAATCATTTAAACTTAGAGGCGCAACAGCAGACTGATACCTTGAATATCAGAACTGCACACTCACAGATGTCACGACATCTGATCCAACATGTCAGTCAAGAACATTAACAAAACTGTAAATTGCATAATGTTAAATAAGACAGTAATTGTTAACCCAATTCGGTGTAATTCACCTACATCTGGGGGATACCAATCCAGGATGAAGACTTCACTATCTATAGAACTGTTACAAAGCTAAACTCCCCCGTTTACAACTTTATCCCTAACATCTACCCGGTGAACATCTTTACCAAGGCTAAACTCAAGCATTTACAACCCTGATATGAGATACCCCACTCACATCCTAATCACAACCTGTGATATCTCTGTCTTCTGCCAATACAGAACTGTCTTGGTTTCTTGACCTCCAAGTTATCTTGGACTTGCTTCAAAGCTTCGTCCAAGAACAATACAACAACCATTACCTACAGGCTTCTGGTTGTGTCCCTGTACCAATGCCTTCCACTCTGCATCCCATATTACAGAGTGGAGACTTACAACTCCTAAGAGAGCCAAAAACTCTCAAACCCTAAACCCTTATTCAATACAAGAGAACTAGGTTACAAAGTTATAAGCGATACAAAAGTTACAGTCAGGTAACCCTAGGTCTAAATCTCCGTATATAGTCTTTTGTTTGTCTTGGGCTTTTAATCTTTTGATCCTTGATCCAGTCTTTAAATCTTTAACAAATCTCGGATAGATTTGTTACTAATTTAAATCCAGCTAATCACTCGAGGATGTCGTGTCTTGTTGTTAGGACATCTTCTTTGACATCTTTATTCTGAGTAGATTCGTCATCTTTATCATATTCATGTTTTACCAAAATTTTGTCAAACCACAGGAGCTTTCAATGATGATGAGTCATTCTAGTGGGTATTGATTATTTTATCAAGTGGGTTAAAGTGGCATCATATGCCAATGTGACCAAGCAAGTAGTTGTCCGGTTTATCAAGAACCAAATCATATGTCGGTATGGTGTTATGAGCAAGATTATCACTGATAATGGGGAGAATCTGAACAACAAGATGATGAAGGAATTATGTGATGAGTTTAAGATTGAGCATTATAATTCTTCTCCTTATAGACCTAAGATGAATGGGGTTGTTGAGGCTGCTAATAAGAACGTTAAGAAGATCATTCGGAAGATGGTTGTTACATACAAGGATTAGCATGAGATGCTCCCTTTTACTTTGCATGGGTATCGAACATCCGCCCACACTTCAACAGGGGCAACCCCTTTCTCTCTTGTTTATGGTATGGAAGTAGTACTCTCGGTAGAAGTTGAAATCCCTTCTATGAGAATTTTGATGGAAGCTGAATTGTCTGAGGCTGAATGGTGTCAAAGTAGATACGATCAGTTGAATTTGATTGAAGAAAAAAGAATGACGCCCTTATGTCATGGCCAGCTATATCAACAGAGAATAAAGAAAGCATTTGATAAGAAGGTTCGGCCTCGTATGTTCAGAGAAGGCGACCTCGTGCTAAAAAAGATCTCGACTTTTACCAATGATTATAAGGGCAAGTGGACTCCTAATTATGAAGGCCCATATGTTGTTAAGAGAGCCTTCTCTGACGGTGCATTAATTCTTACAACTATGGATGGTGAAGAGTTCACTCATCCTGTGAATGCCGATGTAGTCAAGAAATACTTTGCCTAAAAAATAAAATGAATGGCTCGCTAAGTTGAAAAACCGAAAGGGCGACTTAGGCAAAAATGAGCGTCTCGGTGGATTGAAAACCCGAAAGGGTGGTCCAGGCAAAAATAAGTGACAAAAACATAAATAATCATTCTGATAGATTGAAAACCCGAAAGGGAAATCTAGGCAAAAGTTAGAGATTATGGAAAGTAACTGCATCTGGCCAGTCTTGATCATTTGAAGCAACGTCGTCTATCAAGGATTTTGCCTCAATCATCCTCAGCTTAAGTTTTGAGCACAGTGGAATTCAAAGTTGTTAGGGAGAATAGTGTTCATTGTATTTCAATGTAACCCTTTCCATGTATTTACCATTTTTCAAACTTTGTAAAGATCAATGGAGTTGCACCATTTGCGGACTACCATTCTATTAATAAAATTTGGGCCTTTGTCCCTTTATTTGCAATTCTTACTTTGTTTATGTTTACAAAATTTCATTTATTGCTGATGATGATTTTTGAAACAAAATGTGAATAATTGATTTAAATTTTTTAAAAGTATAAAAACATTTTCCTTTGATTTGTGAATACAAAAAGGAATGTCAAACGGTTATTCCAAGATTGGTAAGATCAATGTTTTCCTCATAAGGTTTGTTCTTACTCTTCTAGTAGAATTTATTGACAAATCCCCAGTAGAGTTTGTTGATATTTCCCCAGTAGAGTTTGTTGATATTTCCTCAGTAGAGTTTGTTCATATAACTAGTTGTTGACAAGATTATAGGTTCCTTCAAAGGTTTGTTATGATGTGTTGAATTCATAAGGTCCAATGTTGTTTGGTTTTCCCCAGCTAGGTATTGATCTGGATCTTATCTAGCTGATCATGTTATGGTCAGGTAGTTGAGTAGTTTTGAGGACCACCTCTCCTTGATGGTAGTCCCCATGCAGAGATTCATTTTTTGCTGTCCCCAGTATAAGTCATATGAAGAATCCTCACTCAGAGTATTACCCTCTAGACGTGTTGTTGTTGCTTTGGATGTCCCCAAACGGAGAGCAATGTTATTTTCCTCTAAAAAGCATTGACATAGTGGCCGCTTGTCGGGTTTTATCTTGTCTTGTGGATGTCTTTCTCTCCAGGTTGTTCAACCTAGAGATATATCCTTGCTGATTTCCCAATGGTGGCGGTGCATTACTGTTTCGATTGTTTCCCAAGCATAGAGCATTGATGTTAACTTCTCATTTCCCATGGCAAGTCCAAGATATACCTCTCTCTAGATTGTTTTATTCAGAGATTTATCCAGTAGAGATTGTGCATCACTATTGTGAATGTTCCCCAGTGAAGTAGCTAATGACGTCTCCATTTAAGGAATAATGATATATTAGTCATCTGTTGAGTTTTCTCTCATTTTTTATGAGTATTGATATAAAATCCCCCACAGCTTGACCTTTTGCTATTTTCCCCAGCAAGTCCAGGATGCTTTGCTCTGAATTGGTCAATCCTCAGAGAGCTTTTCTCTTGTATTTCCAGCAGATCTGCCTCGTTTTCCTAGTGGAGTTTGTGTAAATGTTTATATGTTTACAACCACCAGCGGATTCATTATTTTTCTGCAGTAGATCTCCTTATTCATTAAAGTGGAAGTTCTTGTAAATTTTATTATCCCCAGGAAGATTCAGAAAGATTTGGGTTGTATGATTCCCCAACAGCTTTCCTGTCATCCTCAAAGCAGAGTTTATGTTGATTCCTCTTTGTGGATCGTTGATGTTAGAAGATTGATATTTGGGTTTCTCCCCAAGAAGTATCTCCCTTTCTCCAGCGAAATTTGAGCCTTGTAGTAGGATTTATTTTCCTTTGATGGATTTTGTTTATCTCTTGCAGGATTTCTTCAGCTAAATCCTTAGCAGAGCTACTAATGATATCTCCATATTGTTGAGATTAGTCGAGTATTCAGTAGCGTTGTGATGTTGATTCACCATCTGTTTATCTTTATGTCTGTTTTGTTAGCATACTCATACTCATACGTATTGCATGCGCATTCATTTGTTGTGCATGGCATATTATTGTTACATTGTACATTTTATATCTGTGTTAGTATTTCTTTTCTCTCTGGTGTTGTTATCCCCGCAGAGCATGTGTGTCCTCTCTCCATTAGAGTGTCGACCCGTAAGCATAAAATGCCTATCCTGGTTAATTCCCCACTGAGTTTATGCTTCGTGGAAGATATTTGTTTTAGCCTTCATCCCCAGTTCATTTGTCTGGATGGAATTAATCCCTAGTTGAGATATTTCCTCCTCTGGATGAGTCTTGTTTGACCGTTTCTCTCTGGTTTATTCCTGGATTGAATTTTGGTCCCTTGCTCTGGCAATGGAAGCTTATCACCTTTGTCGTCCTGCCCATTTAGTTGGTAGTATGTGATATAGCTGGCTTATTACCTTTGTCGTCCTACCCATTTAGTTGGTAGTAGGTTATATAGTCGGGTTTGGTTACCTTGTTGTAACTATCACTTTGTTGATGGTTGGTAATCTCTCCCTTGTTCGAGTTTATCACCTTTGTCGTCCTGCCCTTTAGTTGGTAGTAGGTGATATTTCTCGGATCTTTTGAGATTATTACCTTTTTCGTCTTGCCCTTTGTTGGTAGTAGGTAATATTTCTCATATCCTTGGTTGATTACCTTGTTGTAACTGTCACTTGGTTAATAGTTGGTAATCCCTCTTTTTGAGCTTATCACCTTTGTCGTCCTGCCCATTTAGTTGGTAGTAGGTGATATAACTGACTTATTACCTTTGTCGTTCTGCCCATTTAGTTGGTAGTAGGTAATATAGTCGGGTTTGGTTACCTTGTTGTAACTATCACTTGTTTGATAGTTGGTGATCTCTCCCCGTTCGAGTTTATCACATTTGTCGTCCTGCCATTTAGTTGGTAGTAGGTGATATTTCTCGTACCCCTTTTGAGATTATTACCTTTATCGTCCTGTCCTTTGTTGGTAGTAGGTAATATTTCTCATATCCTTTTGGTTGATTGCCCTATTGTAGCTGCCATTTGGTTGGTAGTTGGAAATCTTTCCTTTTGATCATGCTATTACCGGATGTTCGATAGTAGATGATCTTTTCCCCAGCGGAGATTTTTCCCTCCCTGTTGGGACGAATTATCCCTCTTTTATTTCTGGTGTTGGTTATTTTCCCTCAGTGGGATCTTACTCTTATCTTCCCCAGCGTAGATTATTTCCTCCCCTGTTGGGATGCGCTTTCCCTCTTTTGTTTTCCCCTGTGGAGTCTTTTCTCTTTGCTCCCCAGCTTTTTGTTTGTCTCCTGTGGTGTTTTCTCTCCACAGAAGTCTTGTGCCTGCATATCATTTGCATGATCATATCATTTTGTGGTCTCTTAGAAA
Organism: Lathyrus tuberosus; assembly: GCA_022829125.1. Taxonomy (NCBI): domain Eukaryota; kingdom Viridiplantae; phylum Streptophyta; class Magnoliopsida; order Fabales; family Fabaceae; genus Lathyrus; species Lathyrus tuberosus. Next base: position 3,408,617 of record JALAZF010000104.1, on the reverse strand, counting down.
ATTGGGTTATTGTTATATTTAAGTCTCTTCTATCTCGTCGAGATAAAGATGTCCATCTTCATATCTCCGGATAGAAGAAACTTAAATAGGGGCAGCTGTAATACCCTAATTTTTACCCCTAAGGCCCTACATATCATTTGCATTGTATTCCACAAACAAGATCATAAGCTTTGGTTCTCTTTCCCTCCTCTGAAGGTTTGTTCTTGGGTGAGATCGCCAAGCACCCCTATTCTCTTGTTTGTTTGATGTTTGTATTTGTTTATGTTTACTAACCATTAATTGAAATAAAAAATGTGTTTGTTTTTTTCCTTTACTAACTTTTTAAGGAAGAATTTGGATCAAGGATATCAAAATCAGTTCCTCAGCTCGAATGAATTCTAAACCACAAAATTTTCCAAGCCTAAATCCTATAAATAGAGGCCTCATTTCATTTATTTCACAAGCTTTTGATATCCAAATTCACCCTGTCAAAATTCTTCTTGACTCTCTCAATTTTCTCCAACTATCAAATTCACCAAAGCTCTTTCTTCCATTGAAAGTTAGTAAGTTCATCATTATAACTTACTAATCTTTGAGCTAAACCTTCATCCATTCACTTTTTCATCATCAATTTTTGTAGATAAAGGCTTTAGAGTGTGGTTCTTGGATTTGATTTGAAGAATTTTTAGATTTGAAGTGGTAAACTCTTGATCCACCATTGTTGTTCTTGATACATCCTTCACAATGTGATCTATTGTTGATTCTTGTTGCTTGATCTTTGGATCTTGCAAATTGTGTTCCATTGGTGTTATTTGCTGTTGTTTTACTTGATTTTTCGTGCACAATTGTATCCTTGATCACGAGGTGTTTGAAGAAATGATTGATCAAGGATTTTTCATTTTTCAAACTGATTTTATGTTGTTTTAGCAGGTGTTATCGATTACCTTCCTGGTGGTAATCGATTACACCCGTGTTTCTGCGCCTGGATCTGCAATTTTTAGCTGTGGTAATCGATTACCTTCCTGGTGGTAATTGATTACCCAGTGTCCAGAGTGTGTTTTTGGCATGTTTTGGGGACTGTTTTGGTTCCTTTTCCTTTTCCTTCCCTTTCCTTTAGTTCTTTGCCTTGGATCTCATCTTTGTGTGGTTCAATTTGGTATTTGTTCATCTATTTCTCATTTTCTTGGATCGATGAAAATCTTCGTTATCATTGGAACTTATTTTAAGTTCTTGATGAAGATGAGATCGTTACCTCTTTTCTTTTCGTGCGGTATTGCTTTCAGAGAGTGATCTACATATCACTTCTCTAGCATGCATTATCACTAACATCGTTATTGATCGGCCTCCCATAGTATGATCTTCCTCATAGATTGTGCTACGATTACTTAACATAGCGCTACATGTGTCCCGTATCGAAAAATGATCATTATATGCCCAAACTTATGTTTGAAAGTCCAAGGATGGTTGATTATTTGGCTTGGGTCCATCACTTATAAAACTTGTTGTTATGAGGCTTTGGTCTTATCAATCCTTTAATGAGTCTTCATTAACTTTGGCCTAAGTTCATCATTTAACCATCGTTGATCATTTGTTCTAACATCTAATTAATAACTCACTGACAATATTATTATACTAATTTTGTTTATGCTTCTTTCTTGCTCCCTTTCTCTGTTTATTTTTTTTATGCTTTATGTTATCATATCATGTCATATCATTTGTTTATGTTTCCGCCTTTTTTCTTTTGTCCACTTGGACCATTTGTTTATGTTTATGCTCTTTTTTCTTTTGTCCATTTGGACCAAAAAACACTAATAAAGGCTTAAACCCCTAAAAAACTTGTTCTCATAATGTTGGACTATGGTTACTATCCTTTACATTTGGACATGGAACTTTGGACTTAGAATTAGAATCCTAACCTATGCTTGGAAATTTATGATGGAAAACCTTGGATTTTGGATACTTGAAGTTCTCCTTTGAAGACTCATTTTGATCAAGGCCTAATCTAAAGGAAAGAATGCTTATGCTTTGGAGCTTGCTTGCGTGGTTAGACCGTTCTTATCCTTAGTTTTTACCTTTATGCAATGGGATAGTACCTTCTTCTCCACCCCTTCTTAAATTTTCAAAATCTACTCTCTTTTTCAAAACCTTCTTGTTTTCAAAACTTAAACCGCTTTCATAATAAAACCTTGACTTCGGTCAAGCAATTTTCAAACTTCCTTTTCTTTAATAAATGTCAATCAATGTTAATCATATTTTGACCATTTCAAAATGACATACAAAATACAAAACTCATTCAAACTTTTTGTGCTTTTGTACACTTTTTCTTTTTAACTTTTCAAAAAGATTAGACATGAATCATTTTCTTTGATGAGTGTAAAGCTCCTCACCATGGTTTTTGTGTAAAGTATGGTCATTTTCTGCTATGATGGTGAAGTGATTAGTCTTGTTGATTTTCATCCAAGCAAATCCTCCATCTTAATGTGATGCAAATCCCTCTTTCACATACCTTTGGGTAATTAGTTGAGTATTCTCTCTTGATAAGGACAAGTTGTCTTTTCAAGATAAAATGAATCATAACCAATAATTTTTGCTATTTGTACCATGAACTACGAGGTTTTGATCCTATATTGCACTTTGTGGGTACGTTGGCATGAGGCGATAAGTCTCTCCAAACACAAAAATCTAAAAAACAATTTCTCTTCTCATCTCCCCAATCTCATTTCAAGCAAACATTTTCAAACCAAAAAGCATAGATATTTCAAAGGGTTCCTATAGAGTACTATAGACGTTTTGGGTGCTAACACCTTCCCATCACGTAACCAACCCCCTTACCCATTCTATGTTTGTTCTTGTTTTTAGAACTTGTTTAGGTTTTGTTCGATCTTTTTCCTTTCCTTTGTGGATAAAATAAAAGTGTGGTGGCGACTCTTACTTTATGAGTTAAGTTAATCAATAAATTACACTCACATTTTTTACCGCTACAACACGCACCATATGTAGTTTGCTTCTCTTACCAATACCAAACTGGTTATCCAGGTAGGGTATTTCATCTTTGTAATGAACTCGATGTCAAATAGTTTGCATACTTCTTCGTCAATATCGACCCTCTTCTCCTCGCCAACTTTCTGGTCCTCTGCGCAATTGGTTTGGCAGAGGGTGGATGGCGAGATGATGACTCAACACCTTAGTGTCTATCCCATACACATCAGAGGGGACTAGGAAAGCAAGTCAACATTTTTAATGAGATGGTTGAATAGCTCACGCTTTTCTTCCTTGATAAATGAAGTACCTATCTTTGTCACCTGATGGGCCGAATGGCCTACTTAGACCTCCTTCAAGTCCTCCATAGGCGTGAGCCTTTCCATATCCTCCCCTAACTTAGGATCACAAGAATCAAGGTCTGCATTTGGGATTGAAGGTGAGAAAAATTCACAAGAAGGAGGTTGAATTATGTATGCGAATTCTTTTTCACTTATGATAAACCAACTTCAGAATCTAAACAAATTCAGAATCTTATCTTAGAGTTGTTAGCAGCAAAATTGAAATTTTGGTATGCAAATATCAGATGTCCTGAGAGATGTCGAGACACTGATATCTATTAAACACACAAGGACCAATGTATACAGAGTTAAAATTGTAAAAAATAAACAAGACACAAATAATTGTTAACCCAGTTCAGTGCATAACAACACATACGTCTGGGGGCTACCAAGCCAAGAAGGAAATCCACTATTAGCAGTATTAATTCAAAGCTAAACACCCCAGTTTACAACTTCTCACTTAATACCTACCTAGTGCAACTTCTACCTAAGACACTCCTAGGTATGAAAACCTCTTTCACTTCCTACCAGTCACCACAGTGACAGAATTACAAATCTTCCAATGTTTTTAGACAATACAATCCAAAAGACACACAATCACTCAATGCTTAAAATCTTAGGAGTGATTGACATTAATTACAACTCAATAGAGACAATCCAGTTCAAGTATATATGTGATGAATTAATGGCTCACAAAATAGTCTACCTCAATGTATCAAAAGACACATGAGTGACACAATACAACAACAATATTCTAAAAGAAAACTCAAAACCCTAAATCCTTATTTGCACGCCCGGTTTCTTCAATGAATAATCCACTGTTTCTTTTTATTAGGTTTAGCAAGTCTCCTTTTTATAGTCTGATGCAGAATGGGCTTGGACGCTTCCCATTTTATCAGTTTTAACCTACTTCAGAATCTTCTCCAAAATAGCAGGAACAAATCTTCAAAGTTTCCTAAAACATCTCATCATTTAATTTAGCATTTTTGTGCATAGCTGGAGATACATACTTTGTTCCTGATAGCATCATCTTGACCTACGTAAATTACTGAGATATTTTCAAGGAAAATATCACAGAATTAAAACAAAACAAATCTATCAAGGTTTTAAAACATTCAGAAAAAGAACATGTTCCAACATCTGTTAGAACATCTGCTCTCAAGATGATCTGAGCAGCATGTTACAACATCACACATGGCATCCTGTAGAGAACCATGTTTTAGTAAAATTGTTGCTAATCCATAAACCATGGAACCTTCAATCTCCCCCTTTGGCAAATTTTGGCTAAAACACCTTTTGCACAATAAACCCTGGAGACTGTGTGTGTACATGAGGAAGAAGATGACCTGCATCTTCAAGAATATCCACAACACTCCCCCTAGACCCCAGAACCGGTTCTTGTCACGGAGGGATAAATCTTCCTCTCAACTCAGAAAAAGAAACATTCCCGAAGCAAAAGAAAACCAACCTGAAACACAAAAAAACCAACCTGAACACAGGCTTGAACTAAACTAGTTCAGGTAATTAGAAACACATATGGCAGACGCCACAGTCATTAGAAACACATATGGCAGAAACCTACACAATAAATACCAAAACATGTCCAGAAAGACACATCCGAAAACATGTCCACAACATCTGATAGGACATCATAGACCCTACAAAAATAAAAATAAAAACCCACTAACACTACCACCTTTAGGGGCTTTTATTTTTATTTCTTTTCTCCCCCTGTTTGAGCTAAAATTTGACCAAAAACAAAAATTGACTCTGCAAGAACAAACACACCCAGCAAGGAAAGCATTACTACTACACACACCAAGGAAATCACCCTAAAAACCCCAAAGAAAAACGAAAAAAAAAACTGACACAAACTAGATATTCCCTCCAGCCTCCTGAGTTCACAAATTGAACCCAGTATTCATCACCATTCACACCAGAACCACGATCCTTAGAGCTAGTCTTCTTTAAAATCATCACAGAGGTTTTCCCTGTCAGGATAACTCCAGTTGATGACCCAGCAAATGTCACAACACTTGCTTGATTCTTCTTTTTGTTCAGAGGTTCCTTCTTCTTATCAGAAAGTTTAGAAGCTTGGCTCATGTTAGAATTAGAATGTGAGGGGATGAAACCAAACACGCAGTTGCAGTCTTTATATAGCACAAAAACCTTGTTTGTAACGCCTGACAAGTCAAAGAGAGCGATGTTGGAACCAGTTAAGTCAGCCTTGAAAATGGACCACCGTCCACAAGTGAGAAATGAATCTATTAACTCTAGGTCTCATTTTCCAAACATTAATCAAGACAATTCCCATAGCATAGAAACCCGCTCCGCATGCACCAAAAAGACATATTTTTCAGGCCTGCAATTAGAGTACTGCTTACTAGATCCACCGTCCTTGGCATGCTGACCCCACATAGACTCTTGTCTGTCTTAACTGAAGCAGCTTGATACAATGTCCTGACATTCTGGTAGACATTACTTCCTCTTATGACCCAGCCAAAGACACAACATGCTCCAATCATGCAAAGCTTCCCACCAAATTCCTTGCCTAGACACTTCATTAGAGAACAACCCAAAATAAATGGGCACAATGGCATGACATTATACTAGACATATCCCAACAAAGTCCCATAACCATCCTGACTGAACAATGTCAAGACATCGTATCTGACATCATTCTCTCACTAGAGCCAAACAAACACAAGGTAGCATGAGATCATGCATGCTTTGTACAAGACGTAACAAAACACCTTCACAGTAGACAGGTACACATCCCCCCTTGTCAAACCTAATCAGTTCTCTCCCTGAAGATAGAGACCAAATAAAACACTTTACACAACACTACTTGCCATCTCATTCATACTCCCACTGTAGAGAAAGAGTATCTCAACAAGGAGTTATCAGAAACAATCATAGCGGAATAAAAGAAACATTCATCAACACATACACCAAACAAAACTTGTTAAGACATCACCACATGACCATTAGCAAAACTCCCCCTGAATTGTATAGCACAAATGGAATTAATGTCCAAACACAGTGTATTCAAGCATGCACACACAAATGGAAGCATGCATCACTTTGTGGAAACACATATTACTTGGTCAACTTCAGGTGCTAGGCCACTTTTTGCCCCTATCAAAGATCCACCTACACTTCTTGTTGTTGTCACAAGCCTTAGGAGAATATACATTGAATCCCCTTGCTACAGCCTTACACCATATCTTCTTCAATCTCTCAATAATAACAGTCTTCTTAGGCATACTATGCCTCTGAGAATAGAGGAAAGATACAGTAGTTATTGCCTTCCTCCATACCTGTAACTGCTATAACTTCTTCATAGGCCTAGTAATTAGCCCACTGCTTATGTCCTCAAACTGACCTGCATACAATACTTTAGTACCCATACGAGTGAGCTGATCCTTTGACTCCACACACTTCAGAACAACGATCTTCCCTTTATCAAGATTCCAGTCAAGGCTTTTGCTCCAATCATGTCGAATCACATAACTTAAAACTTTAAGATCTTTACAGTCTAATGTCATAACATTCAGCTTGACATTATATCTCTCCATCATCTGCCTCATCCAAACTAGTTGAAAGCAACCCCTTCTTGTATCACCATAGTCAATTTCAACAGTGTTCCCAGAAACACATCCATCTGCATTGTTGGATTGTTCCATCAAGTATTCAGTGTTGTGAGGGTAGAGTGCACCAGAGACACCTGTTTCAATGATGTAATTCAAGAACTTCCTTTCTTGAATAGTAGAACTCATCCTTGGTTCCAACTTAAAGACAAGACAACAATCTGACATTTTCTTTGTATGTTCAGAAGGGTGTCTTGCAATGAGTTCCTTGGGTAGCTCTGCCTAAACTCTAACTAAGAGACCTAAATTGAGTTGCGGATCATTTGTCATAATGCTGGAAAGATTGCATCTTTCTTCTTTGCTAGTCTTCCTAGACAATGTCTCAACATCGTTCTCAACTTCCATCTTTTGCTTAGTAATAGAATCATCAATTATTACACAGACAGATTCCTCAATCATTTCACTTCTAGAGTTAAAAACTCTATAGGCTCAACAGTTGGAAGAGTATCCCAAAAATATCCCTTCATCGCTAATAGGAGTTGTATTACTGTTCTGATTTTTGTCAGTCAACACAAAGCATTTGCTTCCAAATATATGCAAGTGTTTGACTGAAGGTTTCCAACCTTTCCATAGCTCATAGATGGTGGCTGAAGTACCTTCTCTTAATGTGACTCTGTTATGAATGTAACATGCAGTGTTCATTGCTTCAGCCCAAAATACCAAAGATAATTGCTTGGCATGAAGCATTACTCTAGCAGATTCTTGTATCCCTATGTTCTTCTATTCAACAATTCCACCCATCTGAAAAGAGAATTCATGACTGATATTTTCAGAAATACAAAACTATGAGAAATATGCACTATCAAATTCCTTGTCATGGACACTTCTAAGCTTTACTATCACACTATTTTTTCCCTCTGAATACTTTCACACAAATCTTTGAAGACTTTAAACAAGTCTGATTTCTCTCTAATAAACTTCATCTATGTGAATCCAGAACAGTCATCTACGATTACATACACATACCTCTTTCCATCCAAGCTTTCTATCTTCATTGGTCCAAACAAACCCATATGCAGCAGTTCCAGCACTCTGGATGTATTCTGATGTCGCAACATTGTGTGAGACATCATACATTGCTTTCTAATCTCACACTCTCCACAGATTTTCCCTTCTTTAATCTTAAGGTATGGCATTCCTCTAATGGATCATACAGACATTATCTCCTTCATTCTTTTGAGATGAAGATGTCTAAGAATCTGATGCCATAACTCCACTTCATCCTCATTGGTTATAGACCCTGTGGAGGAATAAGTAGTTACTTGAGGATCCCATAGATAACAGTTATCTTTGGACCTTATACCTCTCATTAGGACAACACATTTCTCATCTTTGACTATGCATTCTGATTTTGAAAAATTGACTAACAACCCTTGATCACAAAGCTGACTAATGCTAATAAGGTTAGCAGTCAATCCTTTCACCAACATAACATCTTCTAAATTTGGAGATCCCGCACACATCAACCTTCTCACTCCTTTAATTTCACCTTTAAATCCAACACCAAATCTGATAGACCCTGAGGTCCGTGACCTAATATCCACTAACAACCTCTGAATCCCTATCATGTGTCTAGAGCATCCACTGCCAAAGTACCAGTCTTCTCTAGTTGAAGCCTTCAAAGAGGTGTGAGCCATAAAATTCACATCCCTGTTGATAGACCTTCTTTTCTTACTCAAATGATTGAATTTGGCCCGAGCTGAAGTTTGTTGCGTTCCATACAGCTTATAATAGAAGGGCTTAATGTGACCATGCTCCCCACAGTAATGACACCACCAAGTTAAGGCTTTAGAGTTTGTTGAAGACACGCCATATCTGCCAGGATGTTGTAACATGTGGTTGGACATCTGACCATTTACTTCTTTTCAGAAGGATGAACCTCTTGTACAGACTTGTTATTTTGTTGATCATTACCTCCTGCACTTCTATACTCTTCCACCACATCATATTCATTACTCATTCTTCTTAATGAATCTGTCATGCTATTAAGCTTAGATTTTAGGAAGGTTACCTCATCATGAAGATGCTGAACATTACATAGAGGTTCTTTCTTCTCATTCTCCAGTGCAACAATGATCTTCCTCTGATTTTCTTCAATCTTAATATGATCCTCACACTTGGCACATGTTTCATTGTAAGACATATCCAGATCTTCATAAAGGAAATTTTCTGCACACGATTCTACCTCATCAGCCCGTCTACCAGAGAAGGCAGTTACAATATTTCCAGACTCGGAGTTAGAATCATCTTCTGACTCATCATCATCTGACCATGATACAGACAACCCTTTCTTCTGCTTCTTTAGAAAAGTGGGACATTCTGACTTGATGTGACCAAAAACCCTCACACTCATAGCATTGTACTCCTTTGCCTTGATTAGACTTTTCTTCAGACCTAACATTCTTTTGGGAGTAATTGTTTTTGGTGTCAAATGAGATGTTCTTGACACCTGATCTTCCTCTCCTGTCCACCCTTTTCAACACCTTGCTAAATTTCCTCCCAAGAAGTACAATAGCATTAGATATATCTTCATTTATCTCTAGGTTACATGTATCCTCTGAGTCTTTAGTATTTGACACAAAAGCTATGCTCTTCTTCTTTTCAGCCTTGTCATTGATCCCTAATTCAAAAGTTTGGAGGGATCCAATAAGCTCATCAACCTTCATGTTGTTCATATCTTGGGCTTCTTCAATGGCAATCACCTTCATGTCAAATCTTTTTGGAAGAGATCTGAGGATCTTCCTGACCAACTTACCTTCTGAAATCTTCTCCCCTATAGCACTTGAGGCATTGACAATCTCAATAATATTCATGTGAAAATCATGAATGCTTTCATCCTTCTTCATCTTCAGGTTCTCAAACTTGATTGTGAGAAGTTGAAGTCTTGACATCTTTACCTTAGAAGTTCCTTCATGGGAAGTCTTCAAAATCTCCCAAGCATCTTTAGCAACAATACAATTATTTATTAGCCTGAAGATGTTCTTGTCCACTCCATTAAACAAGGCATTCAGTGTTTTGGAGTTTCCCTGAGCTAACTTGTCATCTTCATCATCCCAGTCTTCCTCAGCTTTTTCAGCACATCAGTAAGATTACCATCCCTATCTCTAACAATTGGAGGATCCCATCCCTTGACCACAGACTTCCAAGCCTTGTTGTCCATAGACTTAAGAAAGGCTACCATACCTGCCTTCCAATAATCATAATTGGTTCCATCAAGGATGGGTGGTCTGTTCACAAAACCTCATTCCTTGTCCATTGCACCAGAAAGTATCTTCCCTAGATCTCACCCAGATACAGAGCAGAATGCCTGCTCTGATACTAATTAAAATTCTGGTATGCAGATATCAGATGTCCTAAGAGATTTCGAGACACTGATATCTGTTAGACACACAAGGACCAAGGTATACAAAGTTAAAATTGCAGAAAATAAACAAGACACAAAGAATTGTTAACCCAGTTCAGTGCATAACAACACCTACTCTGGGGGCTACCAAGCCAGGAAGGAAATCCATTATTAGCAGTATTAATTCAAAGCTAAACACCCTAGTTTAACACTTCTCACTTAATACCTACCCAATGCAACTTCTACCTAAGACACTCCTAGGTATGAAAACCCATTTCACTTCCTACCAGTCACCACAGTGACAAAATTACAAATCTTCCAATGTTTTTAGACAATACAATCCAAAAGAGACACAATCACTCAATGTTTAAAAGCTTAGGAGTGATTGACATCAATTACAACTCAATAGAGACAGTTCGGTTCAAGCATCTATGTGATGAATGAATGGCTCAAAAAATAGTCTACCTCAATGTATTAAAAGACACAGGAATGACACAATACAACAGCAGTATTCTAAAAGAAAACTCAAAACCCTAAATCCTTATTGCACGTCTGGTTTCTTCAATGAATAATCCACTGTTTCTTTTTATTAGGTTTAGCAAGTCTCCTTTTTATAGTCTTGTGTAGAATGGGCTTGGACGCTTCCCATTTTGTCAGTTTTAACCTACTGCAGAATCTTCTACAAAATAGCAGGAACAAATCTTCAAAGTATCCTAAAACGTCTCATCATTTAATTTAGCGTTTTTATGCATAATTGGAGATACAAACTTTGTTCCTGATAGCATCATCTTGACCTGCGTAAATTACTGAGATATTTTCAAGGAAAATATCACAGAATTAAAACAAAAAAAATTTGTCAAGATATTAAAACATTCAGAATGAATGTTCTGATAGAACATGTTCCAACATTTGTTAGGACATCTGCTCTCAAGATGATCTGAGCATCATGTTACAACATCACACATGACATCCTGTAGAGAACCATGTTTTAACAAAATTGTTTCCAATCCATAAACCATGGAACCTTCAGAAATGAATAATAATCAGAAGCAAGAAATAAAGCAACGCACAGAGTTATCCTGGTTCGTCTCCTAAATTGAGAGTAGTCTAGTCCAATTGTCCAACAAGATATTTCCACTATAATCAAACCAAATACACTTTGCTCAAGCATACTAGCAAGAGACTTCAATTGCTCAATCACACTAGAAAGAAACTTCAACTCAAGCACACAACCAAGAGGCTTCTTTTGCTCAAGCACACAGGCAAGAGACACTACTACAAAATACGCCTTCGGTAACACTAATTCTACTACCGTTATGCATTCCATCGTTGTAATATCGCAAACTGGATGCACTTGATATATTTTTTATTTTTTGAAAGTTATTTAATCACGGTTGATATAAACAACTTTGGTGATAAAGCGAGTGGTACAAGGTTCGAGTCCTGGCAACAACATTTTTTTCCATTTTTCCTATTACAAAAAGTGTGTGTCACTTAATTTCATAAATAAATAAAAAAATTGAAAATTATTTAATCACGGTTTTAATATTCAACCGTTGTAATATGACCTGTACAACCTTTGCTCTTCCCAAAAGAGAGAAATGCTATTCCCAAAAGAGAGAAACGATTATAATGATGATTGAAATTCTTCTTCATTTCTCAAGACGATCACAAGTCATTCAAGAATATCAACCATTATAAGTAATCATTGCAATGATTAAATGATCAGATGTTTCATCTTCAACCTCTTATATAAATGCACAGTTTCATATAATGAATTTTCACTTCTTCAAACTGTTCTTCTTAACTTCCTATAGCAACACGAGTTCTCCATCCGAGAATGCTAATAGAAATATGTCAACTAAAGTCACCACAGTCCAACAACACCAGCAGTCAACTAAGGAGGTCCAGCCATGTGGATCGACTGCTGTCAGGGATACACTGAGGGTGAGGAAAGCCAAGATGAAGAAGAAGAAGAAGAAGAAGAAGAAGAAGAAGCTGAAGAAGAAGAAGAATAAGAAGAAGAAAAAGGTGTTGAGGAAGATTTTTTACTATGATTCTGATGAGGGTTGTGAGGAGCGAGTCATAGATTATGAAGATTCCTTTAGTGCTAGAGGATATCATTCCGATCTTGACAAAATTATGTAATGAAAAAATTATGTTTTATATACTTTTCCCTTTTGGGCCTCTTAATGAACTTATTTATTAGTATTGTTATATACTCTTGCCTTTATATACTCTTTCTTCTTTGCAAAAATATTAGTACAAGCCAACAAAAATAACAACAACAATAACAACAATAATGAAGAATAACAATAACAACATTTAATAACTCTCTCACCGTTGCGTTTATAAATAAATAAAAAATTGAAAGTTATTTAACCACGGTTTTACAATAGAACCATTGTAAAATTTGAAAATTGCATCACGGTTTTTCTTTCTAACTGTGATGAAAAGTGATATTTTTTAGTATATAAACGAAAGTATCTATCATTCAATACATAACAGTCATTTCTCTCAAAATAAAACCCTAACATATTTCACTTTTCTCTCTCATAACATAAACCTAACATCCATGTCACTCTTTAAACATACTTCAACCTTCAAATTCGTCTTCACCAATCGCTAATTTGAGGTTCATTCATTAAACTTATACTTCGATTTCATTTATGTTTCTTGTTAAAAATGGGTTCTCATTTTTTCATTTGGTAAATGTTCTCGTTTTTTCAGATTCGTCTTCGCCACCTTAACAAAGCGCATACTTTGGCTATGATACACATGGTTTGTGTAGATATGAAAAAAAATACAAGAAGTATGAAGCTATTGTGTAAACTTCATTCACCTTGTATTTCTTCTTCATAGCTTCATAAACTAGATAAACTTTATATTTTGTTCCAGATCCACGATTGGTTTAAAAAAAGGTGCGTTCTTGAAATGTTACATGATATATTGTGTTGTTGTATGTTGTTGTTGATTAATGTTCTCAGAACTTCATAATTTGTTGTTGTTTTTGTTTATTATATCTTGCGTTCTTGAACCTTATTTTTTTTTATTTTGTTGTATGTTATTGTGTTGTCGATAAATAATGTTGTATGTTGTTGTTGTAGATTAATGTTTTCAAAACAAGAACAAAACATTGCTAAGTCACAAGAAAGAAGCTTCTTGTGACTTTCTTGTGACTTAGCAATGTTTTGTTCTTGTTCTGAAAACATTGATAAATGTTTTGTTCTTGTTGATAAATGTTGTTGTATGTTGTTATTGTTAATTAATGTTTTCAGAACAAGAACTAAACATTGTTAAGTCACAAGAAAGAAGCTTCTTGTGACTTAGCAATGTTTTGTTCTTTAAATTCTTATATGTTATGTAGATGAAGTTGAGTTTATTATATACTATGTAGATTGTTTATTTCACTAACCCTTCACTGAAAATACATTTCATTTAAAAAATGGAAAAATTATTTTTAAAAAAGCATATAATTTAACGACAGTTGTAATATATAACCGTGGTTATATAGTGAACATTGTCCAAAATAATATATTACACCAAAAGATGCGCTGCTGAGAATCGAACCTGAGACCTTTAATATATTACAACAGTTAGTTATAGAAACGGTGATCATATATAACACGCTTTCAAGCTTTCTACAACGGTCATAAAATTGTGATTGTAAGTAGTGCATATACAACCACACCCTATGCAACAACGACAGGTCATGCAGGATGTTATCCATTTTCCAACCGTTGTTATATATGTTTTCCATAGTAGTGAGACTTATTTTGCTCAAGCACACATGCAATATACTTCTAATGCTCGAGCAAACTACCAAGAGACTTCCTATACTCTAAACAAATAATTTAGGAGAATAAATAACAATTATACTTGATGTAAAATCAGAAGTATAAAAGTGATACAACACATACAAATATTCTTAAACACTTAAGATTTCTAAGATATATAGAGATAAGAAATCTTAAGAACTTGTGCAGTAAACAAATAAAAGATTTAGCTCAAAGTTGTGTTCAGTGTTGTTTTTGTTAGATGGTTCGTTGGCTAGTACTATTCCTTCAAATCTGCAACTCCTTTTATAGAAGGGGAAAAAGTGACGTTTGAAGGTAAATTGAAATAGAGATCTTTGTTGAGACACATTTCTAATAGAGATGTTGGAAGTTAATCCTTTATCCTTTATGCAAGTCTTCCTTATACTAGGTATCTACCAACATGTTGGGACAAAATTAGGAGGTCACGCCAACTTTCCTTGAGCCTTGCACTAAGAAACTCAAGTTGATTTTTTAATAGTCTGGCGTTGACAAGATCAATCTGCTATGGAGACAGAGTACGTTCCAAAGTGTCATACCCCAAATTTTGCCCCACCTTAGTTTCTTCATTTGCACAACATCAATCACTTCTTGTGTGAGTCTTGTTTAGGCATGGCAAACAAGCCCGGACCCGCCCCGAAATTAACGGGGAAAACACGATTTAATTGGGTGCGGGTGCGGATGCGGGGGAAACCTGATTCTTAACTACGAGTGCTGAGGCAGAGGCGGGAAGACACTAAGACCCGCCTGCACCCGCCCCCGAATAATGCATTTTACTTTAATTCCTTTATTTTACTTATTTTAATATTCATTTATTAATTATTTATTAATTAAATTATTAATTCCCTTATTGCAATTAAAATAATTAAATTAATCAAATTAATATTCATTTACTAATTAAAATTTTAATTAAATAATTAATTAATTTATTAAAATAATCAATTTTTTAATTAAATTATTAATTTTTATTGCAATTAAAAAGAAATTAATTTTTTAAGGGTGGGGGCGGGGTGGTGTAACACCCTAAACCCCCAAGACAATTAATGATAAAGTATCAGAGTAAAATAAAACATACAACGTTTAGGATGCTACATTCAACAAACACCTGCTCATGCATACGATATGTAACACATAGATATCATCAATAAAACCATACTTAATTAATCTTCTCATTTAGCAGCAAAATTCAATTAAAACATAACATGAAGGTAACATTCAAACAGAAGGGGTGAGATTCTCAAATAAACATAAGAAATGCATAAGATAAGTATGAAAGAACATAATCCATATACAGCTCACCTTATCACTACAACATCAGCACAAATACCATTTTCCACACAAACAGACAATCAGGTGCACTACAACACAACGCAATGCAATGCAATGAGACCCACGACTTGACTCAATGCATGTGGTACCAATTCGATCCCTTTTTCATGATCATAATTCCCGTCAGAATTTCTATATCAGTCGCTCACACCCCACATGGGCACACGACATCCGTGATCGCTCACACCCCACATGGGCACACGATCACCTTAACAACAACAACAACACGATTCTATTTCAAAGAATCTTGATAAGATGCTCACACCCCACATGGGCACACAACTTATCGCACAAGTTATGCAACATGGCATGCATACAACGACAACATACAACGACAACTAAATGCATATGACTATCAATGTGTCAATACATCATACTATAATTATCCAACACGCAGCATATACCTGCCAACACATACAACAACAACAATCCACAACCACAACACACATACACACAACCAAATTCATCATTTCAACGTACAACACATAACACATACACGAAGACCCGACTACTGCATCGAATAGTTGGAATTCTGGTATTGAAATTAATTTTATCAAAAATTATATGAAACCAGCTTTCCAACGATTCGAACGACGACTAAAAAGGACATACGGATTAAAAGTTATGAATTTTTGAAGTTTGATAAAATTATGTCCGTGACAATAGCAAACAACACTGTCATGCTCGCTGCGAGTACGCTTAGCAAACTCTCGTTCGCTAGAAGTCCGCCTAGCGAATTTGCCAGCGAACAACCTCTCCCATACAAAAACCAGAGACTCACTTTTTCCTCTCCCCGTTCGCGTCTCATTCGCCCGGCGAACTAGAGTTCGCCCAGCGAACCTGGGGCGAACTTCCCCACCACACATCCTAGAATTCCTCTTCTTTTCCTTCGTTCGATACCTCATTCGCTTTGCGAGTCTAGAACGATCATTCGCCCAGTGAACTATTATTCACACTGTGAAGTACGCAATTCTGCAATTCTGCAGTTGCGATTTCAACACTATTCAACCCTTCTCCGATTTTACTCCCAAACAGCCCCAAAATGCACAAATAATCACAGATTACCATACATACAATTAGCAATACATAGACCATAATTTAACCGATCAATTTATGCATTTTTCCTCTTATTAAAACCTCCGACATACAAACCCCAATTCCCAAATCAACACAAACCATACACAAGGGACGATCCTAAAGGTTTATCTACCCTCATACAATTATTATGCAACCCTTAGAGAATAAAGAACCCCACCCTTACCTTAGAGTTCTTGACGAAAACCTCAACCTCAACAATGGCTTTTCTCCTCCTTCTGCCTTAGCTCTCCTCTTTCTCTTTCTCAGTTTTTCACGTACTGAAAGAGTTCTCTCCCTGATTCCCCTTTTTCCTATTTTCTTTTCTAATATTCTTTTATTATTATTATTATTATTATTATTATTATTATTATTATTGTTGTTGTTTCAATATTATTATTAGTATTATTATTATTATTATTTTACTAATTAAATAATAATAACAATATCCCTTAATAATTTAAAAGTAATAATATTAACCAAATAACTTATTCTCACCACACCACCAAGTTCTACCTAATTGGTCACACACCCCCAACATCTTAATCCCTATAATTCTAAGGTCACTACCCCATACTAAGGGCAACCCCAAACACAACCACACACAAATGCACAACAACATATAATTCCAATTACGAAAACAAGAAAATAAATCGGGGTGTTACAACTATCCCCCACTTAGAATATTTTCGTCCTCGAAAATTTACCTCATACGAACAACTCTGGATACGACTCTCGCATCCTGCTCTCTAACTCCCAAGTCATATTTCCACCGGTAGCGCCTCTCCATACCACCTTCATAAGGGTGATCTCTTTTCCCCTCAATTGCTTTACCTCGCGGTCTTCAATCTGTATTGGTAAGGCCTTAATCGTAAGGTTATCCTTTACTTTCACATTATCCATCGGAATCACATGCGACGGATCTGGAACATACTTCTGAAGCTGTGACACATGGAACACATCATGCAAATTCGAAAAATTGGGTGGCAATGTCACTCTGTAGGCAACAGGTCTAACCCTTGCAGAAATCTTATATGGACCAATAAACCGAGGAGTAAGCTTCCTCGACTTCAACGCACGTCCAACACTGGTCACCGGAGTGACTCTTAAGAACACATGGTCTCCTTCTTGAAACTCCAGATCTTTCCTCCTCTTATCATGGTAGCTCTTCTACCTACTCTACGAAGTTTTCATCTTTTCCCGAATCAGTTTCACCTTTTCAGTAGTCTGCTGAACAATCTCAGGTCCAAGTACTACACTCTCACCAGATTCATGCCAACACAAAGGCGTCTGACACCTCCGTCCATACAAAGCTTCAAAATGAGCCATTTCAATACTGGAATGATAACTTTTATTATAAGTGAACTTAATCAACGACAAATGGCTATCCCAAGCACCTCCTTGTTCAAGTACACAAGCCCTCAACAAATCCTCTAAAGATTGTATAGTTCTCTCCGTCTATCCATTTGTCTGCGGGTGATAAGTTGAGCTCAATCTCAGTTTTGATCCCAAAGCTTCTTGCAAACTCTCCTAAAATCTGGAAGTGAATCTTGGATCTTTATCCGACACAATACTCAACGGGACTCCATGCAACTTCACAATCACCTGAATATAAATCTCTGCCAGCTTTTGCAAAGGAAAACTGATATTAATCGAAATGTAGTGTGCCAATTTCGTCAGTTTATCCACCACTACCCAAATGGAATCATGTCCCCTCGGCGTATTAGGCAACCCGGTCACCAAATCCATAGAAATATTGTCCCACTTCCACTCTGGAATATCCAACGGTTGCATCAAACCAGCAGGCTTCTGATGTTCCACCTTCGACTTCTGACAAGTCAAACAAGCATACACAAACTTAGCCACATCACGTTTCAATCCAGACCACCAAAATATCTTCTTCAAGTCTTGATACATCTTTGTAGCTCCTAGATGGATACTCAAGCTACTCCTATGACTTTCTTCTAGGATCATTATTTTTAACTCAGGATCATCAGGAATGCAAATCCTATCACGGAACCTCAACACCCCTTGTTCATCCACTCTGAATTTGTTACCTTCCGCCTGATCATTTCCAATCATCCAATCCACTAGTTTCGCATCCAACTTCTGACCTTCTCTGATACTATTAAGAAATTCATTGTTGATCTTCAGCATACCCAGCATCACACTATGTGGTGTCTGTTCGCAAACCAAACTCATATCTCTGAACTGTTCAATCAATTCCAACTCTTTAACCATCATAGCAGACATATGCAATGTCTTCCGACTCAAAGCATCAGCCACGACATTAGCTTTACCGGGATGATAGTTCAAGCCAAAATCATAATCCTTTAAGAATTCTAACCACCTTCTTTGTCTCACATTAAATTCCTTTTGATCAAACAGATACCTTAGGCTCTTATGATCACTATACACTTCAAATCTGGAACCATAAGTGCCTCCAAATCTTCAATACAAAAACTATTGCGGCTAATTCCAAATCATGAGTTGGATAATTCCTCTCATGGACCCTTAACTGTCGTGAAGCATAAGCCACAACCTTTCCATCCTGCATTAACACACCTCCTAAACCCATCAAAGAAGCATCGCAATACACCAAAAACGGTTCACTTGGTTCGGGTAAAATTAAAACTGGAGTTATAGTCAACCTCTTCTTCAGCTCAATGAAACTCTTATCACAGTGGACATCCCACACAAACGCTTTACCTTTACAAGTTAATTGAGTCAACAGAAGTGCCAACTTCGAAAAGCATTCAATAAACCTGCGGTAATAACCAGCTAACCCCAAAAAGCTTCTAATCTCAGTCACCGACTTTGGAGCCTCCCAGTGTAGAACTACATCTACCTTGGATGGATCCACAACAATACCATCACCTGAAATAACATGGCCAAGAAAACTTACCTCTCTCAAACAGAATTCGTACTTCGCTAACTTAGCATAGAGCTTCTTTTCGTTTAACACTTGCAGTACAATCCAGAAATGCTCAGCATGCTCCTCTTCTGACTTAGAATAGATAAGGATGTCATCAATAAAAACAACCACAAGTTGATCCAAGTAAGCATGAAAGATTCGATTCATATACTCCATGAATACACCAGGTGCATTGGTAACTCCAAATGGCATCACCACATACTCATAATGTCCATATCTAGTTCTAAAAGCCGTTTTCTGAATATCTTCACCCTTTACCCGTATCTGATGATAACCCGACCTCAAATCAATCTTGCTAAACACACGGGCACCCACTAACTGATCCATCAAGTCATCTATCCTGGGAAGTGGATACTTGTTCTTAATTGTTACTTTATTCAGCTGTCTGTAGTCGATACATAACCTCATACTACCATCCTTTTTCTTTACCAACAACACTGGAGCTCCCCAGGGTGATACACTTGGTCTCACAAATTTCTTTGCTAACAACTCTTCCAGTTGCTTCTTCAGTTTTGTTAATTCTGATGCCGACATTCTGTATGGTGCCATAGAAATAGGTCTGGTACCAGGGACAAGATCAATAGCAAACTCCACTTCTCTTTCTGGCGGTACATCAGCAATATCATCCGAAAATACTTCTGGAAATTCACGTACCACCTGCAATTCACTAATCGCCGACTCACTCTCAACTGACAAGGATGCAACCAATGCAAGCACCTGAGCTTTTTCTTCTAAGAGCTTCCTCAACTCTCTAGCAGATAGAAAACCATCTTCTTCCCCTTCTTCAGGAGCAAGGAATTACACCGACTTGTTAAAACAGTTAATATGAACATGATTGAACTCCAACCAGTTCATACCCAAGATTACATCGAGACCTCCCAACGGTAAGCAAATCAGATCCACCCAAAGTCCTTATTAAAGATTGATAGTGGACAATTCAAACAAACGAAGGAAGTGGTTACCAATCCCTTTATAGGAGTTTCGACAACCATCTCTCCCTTCATAGGAGAAACAACAAGGCCTAGCCTTCTCACACAATCGACAGTAATAAAAGAGTGAGTAACACCAGTATCAATAATAGCAATCAAAGGCGTATTATTAATATAACATGTACCTCTGATTAGTCTGTCATCACTGGAAGTCTGAATCCCTGTCAAAGCGAACACTTTTCCTCCAGTCGAAGCTTGCTTTGGTTTCTGGCAACGAGTACTAATATAGCCCTGTTCTCCACAGTTGTAACAATTCACCACATTAACCTTATAGTCAACGATTAAATGTCCCGCCTATCCACACTTGAAGCATTTCTTCACATCACTTGTGCACTCACTGACACGATGACCTAGCTCACCACACCTGTAACACTTAAGAGGAGCAGGGGCACCTCCCCCACTTGGCTTCTTGCCATCAGTGTGTTTCTGTTTACCTTTCTCAGCTGGAGCTGCATAAGAATTCCCAAGGTTCACCTATTGCTTTCCTCTCCTCTCAGCCAACCCTTTATAGTGAGCCGATCGAGCCTTGCTATCTTCTTCAAAGATCCTACAATAGTCCACCAAATCCAGAAATCTTATGATCCGCTAATAACTAATTGCCTGTTTGATCTTGAAGATGGCTGGTTTATACCTGAGTGAATTGCACACTTAAAGATACAACAGAGTCGCCACCAAACTTTATTTAGTCCCAAAGGACATGGAAAATATCGATAAAACCCAAGGGGAAGAGAAATGGGAACGGGGTCGGTTATGCGAAAGGAAGGTACTAGCACCTTACGCATCCGTCGTACTCGACGGGAACCATTTTGCTTGCTTCTAGGCTTGGATGGGTTATCTATCTAAAGGCTTCTAGCTAAAAGAAAAAGGAGAGAGAGATAGAGGAAAAGAAAGAAAGAAAGAAAGAAAGGAAGAAGAGTGCTCGCGGAGGATTGGGGCCCTCGTGCCTACGTACCCTCATAGTGCAATGAGGAAATCAGAGCGTCGTAGTTCAGAGGAACCAGGGAAAAGAAAGGAGGAAAGAAGGGGAGAAGGAAGAATAAAGGGTGGAAGTGTGCTCGCCAAGATCATCACAATCTCGTGCCTACGTATCATACATTCGAACGAATGCAGAATCAGAGCTTCCGTAGTTCGGGGAACTAAGACGGAAAACCAAACAAAGAAAGGAAAGTGGTGTCAAAACCAAAAGCAAAAGAGGAAGAGAAAGATCCGCTCGGGATGCAAAAGAAATGGTGTCAAACCCAAGAAAGGTAAAAAAGCAAAAGGAATAGAAGGGACTCCACTGGGGAGGTAAGAGAACAAAGGACTGTGCTGGGGACCAGAAGGTAGCGACACTACTGGGGAACAAACAAAGATGACGGTGTTGAAACCAAAAGAAAAGGAGTTCGGTGTATTAACTGTCTGGCAGTGGTTAACCGAAGAGAGAGAGTAAGACTCTGTGGGGAGAAGGTTTTAACAGATAGACTGTGATCAACAAAAAGAACGGGTGTAGAACCGAATGAAGGTTGTAACCCAAAGGAAGGGTGTGGAACCAAACAAAGGTTGTGACCCACTGGGGTTGTTGGTACTGACCGAAAAAATGGTACTGGACCAACGAAAAGGGTATTGGAACCAAAAGAAGGTTACTAACCCAAGGGAGCAAGTATTCGAACCAAGAAAAGGTTGCGAACTGCTGGGGATTTGGTTTTAACAGAAGGACTGTGATTAACCGAGAAGGAAATGAGTGATTAACCAAGAGAAGGTGATTAACTCAAAAGGCTCAATATTTTAACAGGCAGCCTGTGGTTAACTGAAAAAAATGGGTGATTAACCAAGAGAAGGTGATTAACCCGAAAGGCTCAGTATTTTAACAGGCAGACTGTGGTTAACTGAGAAGTGCGCAAATTGGTGTTTTAACTGACAGGCAGTGGTTAACCAAACAAAGGGAGAAGAACCAAAAGGAGGTTGCGAACTCCTGGGGATACAGTTATAATAGGAATACTGTGTTTAACCGAAGGAAAAGGAATCAATACTCTTCAGGGGGATCAAAAGACGATGGTCGACCACAAGAAGAGAGCAGGGTATTGAAACAAAGAGAGTTGACTACCCAAAAGGGGCAATGATCCTAACCAAGAAGAAGGGTGATTAATCAAAAGAGAGAGATTGAAAGAGATATGAGTGACCAAGAATCGGCTCGACTGGGGAAGAAGGTACACTACCGCCTGGAGATAGAGGTGACTAAGCCAAGCACAGGGTCATTCGTCCCCTACCTGAAGTAGTCAGAATGAGAGTAGGAATTCTCCATTCTCTTTCCTTCTCTAACACACAAGGTGTAGTGCAGAAGTTGAAACGGACAGCACAACAACTCCATGTTGTACAGTGCTCCCGCGTGTTGTGAAATGGACAGCGTAACAGCTTCAGTTTGTACAGTGCTCCAATGCAGTGCGTAGTGTGAAACTCCAACTCCGCGAGGGATCAAGAAAGAGAAGCTCTAAAGAGATCCTAAAGAGAGGGAAGGGGAAGATCAACTAATCGCAACATGGTTTCGATCAATTAATCAAAGGGAAACGTTATGCTAACAATTTTCCAAAGAGAATGAAAAATCATTAAAGCAAAAAGGTGTGAATTATTGATTATACAAAATTAAATTTGCTCAATCAAGAACAAATTTAATGCAAAGCAAGAAATGAAATGCAAAAACAGTACCAAATGATAATTAGTATGCATTGCAAAACATATTAACAAGGGATCAAATGGAATGCAAGATGTTCATGAACAAATATTGCCAAAGTTGCAAATAATCGTTAAATGAAAAAACGAGCATCGAAATTTGACAAGCATGCTTCAAACAGAAGTTAAACAACACTTAAAACATCCACAAATATCAAGCATATCGATCCATGGAAGTTAGAGGAAGAAAGGATGTCAAACAAGCTTGAAAAAACTCAAAAATGGCCATTTTGTACAGTGGTAACCGGTTACTCACCACAGGGTAACCGATTACTTGCTTGAAAACTTCATTTTTTGGTGAAAAATACACTGAGTAACCAGTTACTCACCACATGGTAACCGGTTACCACTGTGACAGTGGCAACAATAACAGCAAAAACAGCTTTTTAAAAGTGATTTTCAGCACTTAATCACTTATGCCAACCACCACATGCTAGGGTATGAACTTGTGAACCAAAATTACATCATGTAAGAGCAATTAAACATAAATTACAAGCATTAATCATGGAGATCAAAGATCAAGCAATTGCATGGCAAATCAAACCGAAAAATAATTGAAATTACATCGTAAACGCGCGAAAACGATCGAAACAATGAGTAAAGTGAGATCCACCAACCCACAAGGCTGAGATATGCCTTGGTAATTGTTGCCGAGGACTCTTGATGCAGAAAATCAAAGAAAACCAGAGGAATCTTCAATTTGTTGACGAAACGTACCGAAACCGAGCAAATTGCGACGAAAACTCCGAAATGAGAATTATCACCGAAGAAACTTAAAGTAATCGCTCGAGATGAATCCAAAAGCTACTGAAGCTCCAAAAATCCAAGTATAATAGCAAGATGATGAAGGTTGAGCTCAAGAAATAATCACTTTTGATGTAAAAGTGATTATCCTTTAATGTAGAAATTGAGCTTTGGTGAGGTTTTGGAAGAGAATTGAGATGAAGATGAAGATGTAACAGAAAAAAATCAGAGAGAATGTGAAAGAATTGAGAGTGAAGAAAGTGTGAATTTTTGGGAATGATTGTGGTGTGTTTGTGAAATGGTGAAGCTTTGTTTATATAGAGTTTTGGTTTGGTGTGTGAGAGGTTTGGAAGTAGGTTTGGAACTAGGCTAGGAGTTAGTTAGGCTTGACTCACCGAGTCAAGCGGTTAACTCGGTTAGTTAGAACATACTCGATAACAATCCCAATGTGAGCTCCAATATCCAAAGGTCCACATACTTGGAAATCAAGGAACATAGTGCACTTATTTGGAAATGATGCATTGGAATAAATGCACTTGGAATGTCTTGGATAGTCTTGAAATGTCTAGAATATTCCACATGCTGCTAGAACACTGTAGAACCAAAGACCAAAGAGTGTACACAGCTGCTATCCCAAAAAATGCAGCAGGAACTGCAACTTTGTACAGAGTAACCGGTTACTCACCACAGGGTAACTGGTTATTTCAGCCAAATTTGTCCAAATTTGCTTGGGAAATGATACTGAAGTCCCGGTTTCGATTTTCCACCTCTTTTTTTATGAGTAAACATGGAAACCTTTATTTTGAGCTTGATTTGATGATGTGAGGATGCGATTAATCGGGCAAAAAAACCTGAAAATCCTGCAACAAGAAACACATAAAGAAAAGTGCAGATGCATATGCCAGCGATGCGAATGTTCGTGCTTATGTAAAAAGGTAAAAGCGGGAGGTCAAATTTTGGGTTATGACAGTTGCCCCTATTTAATCCTCTTGGACCTGAATATACGAATTGCGCTATCTTTTTGATGATTCGAGGTAGAAGGGGATTAAATAAAAGAGTAGCTCAAAAATTTGGCCGACGGAGACAAAAAAGGAGATGCAAGTTTTGAGGGTTGATAAGTGTGAAGTTTGGCTGAATATCCGCTGAGGGATGAATCAGGCCAAAAGAGAGGGAGTATGCTTGATGCATATGCCATGTATGCGTTCTACATGATGCTTGATATCATGCAATGCAAAGGTGCAGGTTAAGGTGATGAGCGATAAATTAGACGGAGAGTGTAGCAAGACGATCTCGACATCCTTGGTCGGGGAAAGAACCCATAGATGAGGACAAAGTCTGCTGGGGAAGGGCCCCCAAAGGGTGATAACTCTGCTGTAGAAAAACCACAAAAATGGTGGAGACTCCGCTGGGAAAGAAACTGAGAAGGCTCACCATCGACACTGCAGGAGATAAGAGAATCAAGTCAGCCCTTCCATCATGACTTACCATGCCTGGGAATGCAATCAGAAAACACTAATTTCTAAGCTGTCATTGACTCTGTTGCAAGGAATTCACAAAGCTCGGAGGATCTTCTCTGCTTGGAGAAGACGGGGAACCAAACCGTACAGCTGCGGGTGCGTGACAAACTGACATGCTGGAAATGATGCACGACCCGTGCTGGGTAAAAGAACAAACCCGTCTCTTCTCAGGGTACATCATGACAACTTTGCTGGAGACATCATGGATCTGTTGGGGAAGTGGAAGGTAATCAACCCTTCCTGAGAACCACAAATGGCGATTGCTAGGGAAATGATGACCCTGCTTAGGAACCGCTGAGGAAACAACAACTTCTTCAAAGGACCATCACATTGCCGACCGGGCGTTAGGCTTACCAATGGATATTACTGATTATCCTGCAGGAATTACCAGTAAAATATGCAATGCATAATGCTTTCTCGATTGATTTAGCTTTTTATTGTTCTCAACGTTTTATAGTATTATGTGATCACAAATAATCGTTTATTTTGCAAACAAAATACTGGAATGAAAACAATTGAGATAACAAATGATGCATTTTATTGAATGTGAAAAATTTGTACATAAGATGTGTACAAGGATGCAAAAATCCTTGATGAGGAAATTTGCAATAAAATTGAAAAACAAGTGTAAATGGCAAAGGGAAATCATGTTTTGCATTGATTACAACATAGGCTACCATCCACTGTAAGTCTAGGTTCCAACACCTTACACCAGTTGATGATGATTTGAATGCTTTGTTACCGTCTGAGGTCTAGCTATGACGAAGAGAGGCTCAATGGTTCACAGTCAATGCCTTTATCCCTAATTTTTGCCTGGACATGTTTCTATTTTTTTTCGTCCACCAGGATACCCATTTTTGCCTAAGTCGCCCTTTCGGGTTTTCAACTTAGCGGGCTATTGTTTTTTTTTTATTGTCCCTAACTTTTGCATGGACATTTTTCTTTTTTTTTGTCCATCGGGACGTCTATTTTTGCCTAGATTGTCCTTGCGGATGTCAATCTAGCGGACTCTTATTCATTTTTTTTCAGGCATAATATTTTTTGACTGTATTAGAATTCAAGGGCGATGGCAACTGCTCCCCATCCATGGTGGTGAGGATCAGGGCTCCGCCTGAGAAGGCCTTCTTGACAATAAAGGGTCCTTTGTAATTGGGAGTCCACTTGCCTCGTGGATCCGAGTGGACAGGTGAATACCTCTTGAGCACGAGCTCGCCTTCACAGAATGTTCGAGGGAGAACTTTCTTGTCAAAAGCTCGCTTGAGGCGTCTCTGATACAGCTGACCATGACAAATGGCTGTAAGGCACTTCTCTTCAATGAGATTCAGTTGGTCATATCTGGATTGAACCCATTCAGCTTCATCAAGACCTACTTCCATGATGACCCTGAGCGAAGGAATTTCGACTTCAATGGGTAGAACAACCTTCATACCATACACAAGCGAATACGGAGTTGCCCCAGTAGAAGTGCGAACTGAAGTTCTGTAGTCATGTAGTGCAAATGGAAGCATTTTATGCCAATCTTTGTATGTCTTGACCATTTTCTGGACAATCCTCTTGATGTTCTTATTTGCTACTTCAACGGTACCGTTCATCTTGGGCCGATATGGTGAAGAGTTGTGGTGCTCGATCTTAAATTCTTGACACAACTTCTTCATCATCTTATTGTTTAGGTTGCTTGTATTGTCTGTGATAATGTTGCTAGGAATGCCATAACGACAGGTTATCTCTTTCTTGATGAATCTGGCAACCACTTGTCGTGTAACGTTTGCGTAAGAAGCAGCTTCAACCCACTTGGTAAAGTAGTCGATAGCAACTAGAATGAATCGATGACCGTTGAAAGCCTTCGGTTCGATCATTCCAATCATATCTATACCCCACTTAGAGAATGGCCAAGGTGAAGTCAAAACGTTTAATGGAGTTGGAGGCACATGGATCTTGTCTCCGTAGATTTGGCACTTGTGACATATTTTGGCAAAGTTGTAACAATCTACCTCCATTGTTGTCCAATAATACCCAGCCCGAAGGATCTTTTTGGCCATAGCAGGACCTTTAGCATGTACACCCTCGCATCCCTCATGTATGGACCTTATGGTCGTGTTTGCTTCGTGTCTATCCACGCATTTGAGCAACACGGAATCATAATTCCTCTTGTACAGTACACCACCACTTAAGAAGAATTTGGCGCAAAGCCGCCTAAGAGCTTTCTTGTCAGTGATAGTAATACCCTCAGGATATTCCTGTTTTTCCAGATATCTCTTAATGTCATAGAACCAAGGCTTGTCATCAGACTTATCCTCGATTACTAAACAGTGTGCTGGCTCGTTCAAGTGATCAATGCGAATATGAGGAGCTTCATTCTTCCACTTAACCTTGAACATGGATGCTAAAGTGGCAAGTGTATCAGCTAGTTGATTCTCCTCTCTGGGGATATGATGAAAAGAAATCTCATCAAATTAAGGAATTAACTTTGCAATGTGTTGTTGGTACGGAACCAGCTTGGAATCCTGAGTCACAAAGTTCCCTCTAACTTGACCGATGACCAAGGCAGAATCTCCATAGACCTCAATAATATTGGTTCTCATGTCAATAGCCGCTTCAATACCGTAGATACATGCTTCGTATTCAGCCATATTATTAGTGCATGCAAAATCTGGCAGTGAAGGGAAGGTGAAAACCTGTTGGAGAGATGAGGATAGCACCGATTCCACGACCTTTAGAATTGGAGGCACCATCGAACACGAGCGTCCATCGCGCCCCTGGTTCGGGTCCTACGTCAGTGTCTGGAGTCTCATAATCTCTGATGAACAACACATCCTCATCGGGAAAGTCAAACTTCATTTGTTGATAACCCTCTACAGGTTTATGGGCAAGGTAGTCAGACAAGACGCTCCCTTTTATTGCTTTCTGGGTAACATGTTGGATATCATACTCAGTTAACAGCATTTGCCACCGAACAATCCTTCCAGAGACAGCAGACTTTTCAAATATGTACTTTATCGGATCTATTTTTGATATCAACAAAGTAGTATAGCAAATCATGTATTGTCGTAGCCGTCAAGCAGCCCAGACCAGAGCACAACAAGTTTTCTCTAAGAGTGAGTATCTGGTCTCACAATCAGTGAACTTCTTGATCAAATAATATATTGCATGTTCTTTTCTGTCAGTGTCTTCATGTTGACCCAATACACATCCCATTGATTCGTCGAGAACAGTGAGATACATGATTAAAGGTCTACCAGGAACCGACAATACTAAGATTGGTGGTTCTTACAAGTATTGTTTTATTTTGTCAAATGCTTCTTGACAATCATTGTTCCATTCAACCGATTGATTTTTCCTTAGTAATTTGAACATTGGTTCACAGGTAGTCGTCAAGTGGGAAATGAACCTTGAGATGTAATTAAGTCTGCCCAACAAGCCACTGACTTCTTTTTCTGTTTTGGGAGGCGGCATGTTCTGAATTGCTCGAACCTTATCAAGATCAACTTCAATGCCTTTCTGACTCACAATAAAGCCCAACAGTTTACCAGATTGAACTCCGAAGGTACACTTCGCAGGATTCAACCGCAGTCTAAACTTTTGAAGACTGTCAAATAGTTTCTTCAGATGAACCAGGTGATCATCTTCAGTTTTGGACTTGGCAATCATATCATCCACGTAAACCTCAACCTCTTTATGAATCATATCGTGAAAGAGGGTTGTCATGGCACGTTGGTATGTTGCCCCTGCATTCTTCAGACTGAATGGCATGACTTTGTAACAATATGTACCCCATGGCGTGATGAAAGTAGTCGTCTCCATATCAGCTGGGGACATTTTGATCTGATTATATTCTGAAATCCCGTCCATGAACGAAAAGACAGAGAACTGTGTTGTGTTGTCTACTAAGACATCAATATGAGGCAAAGGAAAATCATCCTTCGGGCTGGCCTTGTTGAGATCTCTATAATCCACACACATACTGACTTTACCGTCTTCTTTTGGAACTGGGACAATGTTGGCAATCCATTCAGGATATTCGAAAGTGGCGAGGAACTCAGCATCAAACTGTTTCTTTACCTCTTCTCTGATTTTGAGTGCCATGTCGGGTCTAGTCTTCCTGAGCTTCTGCTTGACAGGAGGACATCCGGGCTTGAGTGGCAAGTGATGTTCAACGATGTTGGTATCCAACCCAAGCATATCTTGATAGGACCAGGCGAAGATATCAACATACTCTTTCAATAACTTGACCAACTCGGAGTGTACATGCTCTGCGAGAGACGCGTCAACCTTGACTTCTCTTCTGACCTCATCAGTACCAAGATTGACCACTTCTACTGGCTCTTTGTGTGGATGAATCTCTCTATGCTCGTGCTCAAGGAGCCTTGCTAATTCAGCCGGTAATTCACAATCTTCCTCACCATCTTCTTCGGCTTGGTTAATTGGAATTCCAGAATTACAATGGATGTTTGCCATGTTGTTATCAATGTTTTTATTAGTTTTGTATGTTTATGAATATGTTTAGAATGAGATATTTTGAAAGGTGAAAAGAAAATAAACTTTTGCCATTTGTTTGTGAAAAGTAAAGATAAAGAAAGAAAAGAGAGCATGATTTTGAATGCAAAAAGACTTTTATTTATTGATCACATAATATTGCAAAAGCGTGATGCCCTTTACAAGCTATCCACTCGTCTCGGGCGAGGACGAGAGAATGAGAAGGCAAAATGCATTACATGTTATATGGAAAAACCACAGGAATCACGGTAGATGTCCAATTGTTGAGCTTGAAACCCGGCGGACACTTGCGCACAAAGCTTGAAATCTGATTACTGGGACTAGCATCATCAATGGTTGCCACGATGTCACCCATCTGAAAACCCGCGCTACTAAACTTGATCAAGTTACATTGCTTTAACCCATGTGATCTAGATTGTCGACCAGGACGATAACCCAATCCAAATCGATTGTGCTTCTCAATCACATTAATCACATGCCCCCAGTCTGGCAAGGCACCTCTCTCGATGGTCTCTTTAGCACTCTTAAGAGATTAGATCTGGCAAATTGAACTTCACCTCGATTCATCAAAATCTGGACAAAACCTTTCAACCTTCGACACTGGTTGGGATTATCGTCACAAATCTAACACTTACCATGCAATCCTTTCAACAGCCCGTGTTCATTCAATTTCTTGAAAACCACAGTCATCGGGGTCTTTACCTCGTCAACATCCATGATCAATTCAGCCCCCGAATTATCCTCAATCATGCTAACCGTAGGTCCATTGTGATCTGGCAACAGATTATTCTGAATGTTAGGTCCTTCCTCAGTGAAAGTCAGAATCTTCTTATCAATGAGTTCCTGAACTTTGGGTTTGAAAACAAAACAGTCCTCTGTCACATGTCCTATGTATCCAGCATGATACGCACAGGACGCATTTGGATTATGCTTTGGGCCAAATGGAGGAATTGCAGTTGCGATATGCTTGGGAACAACTGTCCCTCGGTGAACCAAGTAAGGAAACAATTCAGTGTATGACACTGGAATTCTGTTGAAATTCGGACGCTTACGGTTTCCTTGATTGTTGTTGTTCTGACAGTTTTGATTCTACTGACTTTTATTGTTCTATTGATTCTGTTGCTGATTCTGAGCATTTTGAACTAGTTGTTACGGATGATACTGATATGGAGGTTGTTGATATTGTGCAGCAGCAATGTACGGATATGGATAACATGGCATAGATGCCAAGGGAGCTTGATACTGAGGAGAAACTTGAGCTGTCACAGTGTTGGCTTCACCTTCCTTTTTCTTGGACTGACTATTCTGAGATTTTCTAGTGGCCGGCTGCTGGAAAGCAGCTCCAGGAATCTTTCCAGTCTTCAAACTGTTTTCAATCCGTTCACCAATTGTTACAATGTCTGCAAAGTTTGATGAAGAACTACCCACCATTTTCTCATAGTAGGATCCTTACAATGTACCCATAAAGATGTCAACCAACTCGTTGTCAGAGAGAGTAGGTCACACACGAGATGCCATCTCATGCCATCTTTGTGCATACTCCTTGAATGTTTCAGCTGAACTCTGGGACTGGTTCTGCAACTCCAATCTAGTAGGCTCCAGATCAAGATTGTATTTGTATTATTTCATGAATGCTTCAGACAGATCCCTCCAAGTACAGATCTTGCTGCGCTCCAAGCCCATGTACCAATCCAATGAAGCACCAGACAAACTATCTTGAAAATAATGAACTAGCAAGTCATCATTATCAATATAGGATGCCATCTTCCTGCAGTACATAGTGACGTGACTACGCGGGCAACTCAAACCTTTATACTTTGGCAGCTCAGGTATTTTGAATTTATGTGGCAGTACAACATTCGAAACCAAACACAAATCCTTGGCCTCCATGCCAAAAGCAGAAAACCCTTCAATAGCTCTGATACGGTCTTCCAACAACTTGTAGTCAGCATGTATATTCTGATTAGTGGGCCTGACAAGAATCTGAGGATTTGGCAGTTGAGATGCGGCGGGAGCATTCACTTGCGGAGTAGCAAGCTGAGACGAATACACCAAACCCGGATTAACCATCTGACCAGCATTCTGGCCCATTTGAACACCAAATGGATAAATCGGAGGTATCACAGCAGCTGAGGAAGATGCCCCAGGATAGAACATTCTAGGATGAATATTCTGAATAGCAGCTTGAGTAGCTTGAGATGAAACCGGGACCTAGAAAGGAGGACCCCTATACACATGCTCTTTTTCCTCAGGGGTTTCAATGTCAGCCAATCGGAAGTTTGATGAGTCTGAACCTGAAGATTCTCAGGATCATCACTCACCACTGGAGGTGGGACTGGAGTAGGCATGCACCATGGATATGCAGCAGCATTCCCATTAGGCATGGGCGCAACAAAAGGTTGATATGGTATGAAGGCACTACCATTGTTTGCAATCTGAGGAGTGTAATTCGGAGGCATACCCAAGGAAAACCAGTGGGTATATTGTTCAAACCGGACTGAGAATTTGTCGGATGAACAGCAGGCTGATTTACAGGCTCAACTGGCACTTCAACAATAGCAGAAGAAGGAATAACAGCAGGAGTAGTTGTGACAACGAGAGAAGTAGTCACAACAGGAGTGACAATGGTTGCATCGGTAACAGTTGCAACAACAGTGGAAGCAGCAGTGGTGTCCCTCTGAGCTAGAAGGAGTTCCATAATGACATCCATGTTCGTCTGAAACTGATCCATCCAACCTTGGAATTGAGCCAAAGTTTCATTATAGGCAGCGTTCTCAGCTTCGAAGTCAGCCATGATTCTGGATTTGCTTGAGCGAGTAAAATGCCGATGTCGAGTCGTCGTCTTGCTACAAAGAAGGCAAACAAGGATGAGCAACGGTTTTGAATGAAGGGACGTGCATATGTGTGCAAATGAATGTATGCTATGCATGCAAAAGTAAAGTTTTAAATTCCAGGAATTCTTAAACTTATCTTTGTTGACAATAATCATAAAGCATACAAGTAAAGGCGCGAAAGATAAAATTGGCAAGCAACTTCATTCATTCATTCAACAATAAAAGAGAGAAGTACAAGTCAAGTACAAATCAAATATTTGCCTTTTGGGCTACAACAAAATCCGCATGGATCCTATCAAATACCACCCTGCAAACAGACAAGAAGTGGAAAACAGCCCAAGGAAACTGGTGCGGCAATACATCATCATATGCATCCCTCAACAACCCAGGTAGGTCCTCCAATGAATGCTCAGAAAATCTGGCTAGACGGCCATGCCTCTCACTCCAATACTTCGCATCCTTCATGAGGTTGCGCAGCAAAGAATGGTTGGGTCCCTGAAGCATATCCTGAAGAAAGGCCTCTTTCTGATCCAGGAGGTTTTGCAGATGACGGCTTTGATGCTCCCAATGAGTACTTTCTGTGTTGAGCTGACTAATCTGCTCTCGGCTCTGATGTGCTTGATCCTGCAGCTTCTGAATCTCACCGAAGACTTTGTCGAGCTGGGCTTGACACTGAGAAAAGTCCTTTGCTAACTGATTAGCACGGTCTTGCTCACTTTGCCACTTTGTCTTGAACTCAGATAACTTCCCTTGAAGCTCTTGAAGTTGCCATTTGTAGCTCAACTCATCCTTGTAGGCTTGATACTGGATATCGGCGAGTTGTCTTTTCTTTGAAGCAAGTCCTTCATAGGTGCTCTTCAAAGCACCACCCACCTTCCTACGCTTGTTCTGTTCAACCTCCACCTCTTTGAGCATGCGCTCACGCTTCTGGAGGAGCTCAATCTATAGGTTATCCTTCTCGGAAGTGACTTTATCAAGGTTGAGACGAATATCAACATTCTCCTTCTTCAACTTCTCAATAATCAACTTGAGCTGGTCGACCTCATATGGAGGAACAATGGCAAGTTCAGGAGGCTTGGCATTCATGGAAAGCTCGAAAGAGAATGGCAACAAGATCTCTTTGACGCGCTCTTTGACCCAAAGTGTGTAAGCTTCCTTGGCTACACAATTCTTCTTACCCAAATCGGTCATTCCTTCGAGGTGAATCCGAGTCCAAGCGGCACTAAACCTCTTCAGCAAACCCATGTCATCAACCCCTTCATGAAAGATGAACTCTTCCACTACCTCAGGATCAGGCTTGCAACCATAGGATATCCCAACTGTCGGAAAACAAGTCTTGGATTGTAGTTAATTCCGCCCTTTGTACCCAAGAGAGGCACATTAGAGAATTTCCCATAATGAAGAATGATCTTAATATCGTCGAAGAATCGAGAATACCAAGACATGTCATCAGCAGTAAGAGACATGATTCGTTGAGACCACTTGAGATTACCCTTATTCTTAACAAAGGGACCTTTCTGTGGAAGGTGAGACATGACCATCGGTACAGCAGAGGAGCACAACAGACAATGATTCCCTTCTTCTTTTCATTCCTCGAATGAATAGAATGATAGGTATCAGCAAGAAGTGTCGAAACAGGGTTCTTGGACAAGAAGATACTGATGGCAGCCTGATCTACGAAATCCTCCATGTTCGGAAACAAGACAATCCTATATATCAGCAAAGCAAGAACGGCGTTGAAAGCCTTCCAGTTTCCATCCTTAGCAAAAGAAGTGGCCTTGTCAACCAAGAACTTCGAAGCAAACCCTCGAATACCTTTCCCTTTGGTCTTGAGATTATCCTCCACATCCTTCTTACTAATGCAAAGCGCATCAGTAATAAGAGGAAACTTCAGACAACCACTAGTGTAAACATAAGGAACCTTCTTCTTGATCTCAACCTCCAGAATATAAGCATACTCCTCGAGTGTAGGTGCTAGCTGATAATCCTGAAATGTGAAGCACCTATATGGCAGATCATAGAACTGAACCAGGGTATGAATGTCGGTGATGTTCACTTCAGTGTTGAGGATGGTCAACAGATTACCATAAATATCCCTGAAAACACCTATGTTATCTTCAACCACACGGGATGCTAGACCTCTCAAAATACCCAGCTTAGACTCCACAAACTTGTAGCTGAAAATGCCTCGACAACCAGTACTCATCTCTATGATAATGTAAACAAAGAATAAGCCCTCGAAAACCTGGAAATGAACATGCAAAAATTAATTTACATGATGAAATGATATGCAACACAAACAACAGGAAGCCGACAGTGTCTCAACAATCAAATATGAATAATCCGGATATCTGCATATAATTCTGTGTCGGTGCAACATAGTCTGATGTGTCGGTGCAAAATCTGACACGTGTGAGAGAACAAAGGTATGAAGTGGCCTGGTTTCCTGCAGAAAATCCATCCCTCTCACAGGTGTGATCTAGACACAACAAGGTGGTCCCTAGAAAGGTCGCCCAAACCATAGGACTCAGAGTGAAAACCCCCTGCCCTAGTGAATTCTCACAGGACGAAAGTATTCTCAAGCGAATCACGATCTGGGATATGGCTCTCGTGGTAACCCAACGCGCAAAACGCATGCCTCACGACTATCCACGTTCTAGCCTATGTGTATGCTAAGCCCGGTGTTAGGACTTTTCTCTCCAATAATATCTACCCATCCCAACAACAGCAGAAAACATCAGATATCCAGAATACACAACATATGAATATTCAAAGCAGTAAAGAAATTCAGTAAATAAACATAAAGCTAGAGCATAAAGATAAAGCAAATAAAGCGTGAAAGATAAACACCCAAGCAAGCAAGAAAAACAAACAAAACTAGGCGAGACCCTAACCTGTGAGAGCAAAAAATCCCCAGCAGAGTCACCAGCTGAAGATGGCTGGTTTACACCTGAGTGAATCGCACACTCAAAGATACAACAGAGTCGCCACCGAACTTTATTTAGTCCCAAAGAATAGGGAAAATATCGATAAAACCCAAGGGGAAGAGAAACGGGAACGGGGGTCGGTTATGGGAAAGGAAGGTACTAGCACCTTACGCATCCGTCGTACTCGACAGGAACCATTTTGCTTGCTTCTAGGCTTGGATGGGTTATCTATCTAAAGGCTTCTAGTTAAAAGAAAGAGGAGAGAGAGAAAGAAATATAGAGGAAAAGAAAGAAAGAAAGAAAGAAAGGAAGAAGAGTGCTCGCGGAGGATTGGGGCCCTCGTGCCTACGTACCCTCATAATGCAATGAGGAAATCAGAGCGCCATAGTTCAGAGGAACCAGGGAAAAGAAAGGAGGAAAGAAGGGGAGAAGGAAGAAGAAAGGGTGGAAGTGTGCTCGCCAAGATCATCGCGATCTCGTGCCTACGTATCATACATTCGAACGAATGCAGAATCAGAGCTTCCGTAGTTCGGGGAACTAAGATGAAAAACCAAACAAAGAAAGGAAAGTGGTGTCAAAACCAAAAGCAAAAGAGGAAGAGAAAGATTCGCTGGGGATGCAAAAGAAATGGTGTCAAAACCAAGAAAGGTAAAAGAGCAAAAGGATAATAAGGGACTCCACTGGGGAGGTAAGAGAACAAAGGCCTGTGCTGGGGACCAGAAGGTAGCGACCCTACCAGGGAACAAACAAAGATGACGGTGTTAAAACCAAAAGAAAAGGAGTTCGATGTATTAACTGACTGGAAGTGGTTAACTGAAGAGAGAGAGTAAGACTCTGTGGGGAAAAGGTTTTAACAGATAGACTGTGATCAACCAAAAGAACGGGTGTAGAACCGAATGAAGGTTGTAACCCAAAGGACGGGTGTGGAACCAAACAAAGGTTGTGACCCACCGGGGATGTTGGTACTGATCGAACAAATGGTACTGGACCAACAAAAAGGGTATTGGAACCAAAAGAAGGTTACTAACCCAAGGGAGCAAGTATTCGAACTAAGAAAAGGTTGTTAACTGCTGGGGATTCAGTTTTAACAGAAGGACTGTGATTAACCGAGAAGGAAATGAGTGATTAACCAAGAGAAGGTGATTAACTCAAAAGGCTCAGTATTTTAACAGGCGGGTTGTGGTTAACTGAAAAAAATGGGTGATTAACCAAGAGAATGTGATTAACCCGAAAGGCTCAGTATTTTAACAAGCAGACTGTGGTTAATTGAGAAGTACGCAAATTGGTGTTTTAACTGACAGGCAGTGGTTAACCAAACAAAGGGAGAAGAACCAAAAGGAGGTTGTGAACTCCTGGGGATACAGTTGTAACAGGAATACTGTGTTTAACCGAAGGAAAAGGAATCAATACTCTTCAGGGGGATCAAAAGACGATGGTCGACCACAAGAAGATAGCAGGGTATTGAAACAAAGAGAGTTGACTACCCAAAAGGGGCAATGATCCTAACCAAGAAGAAGGGTGATTAATCAAAAGAGAGAGATTGAAAGAGATATGAGTGACCAAGAATCGGCTCGACTGGGGAAGAAGGTACACTACCGCCTGGAGATAGAGGTGACTAAGCCAAGCACAGGGTCATTCGTCCCCTACCTGAAGTAGTCAGAATGAGAGTAGGAATTCTCCATTTTCATTCCTTCTCTAACACACAAGGTGTAGTGCATAAGTTGAAACGGACAGCACAACAACTCCAAGTTGTACAGTGCTCCCGCGTGTTGTGAAATGGACAGCGTAATAGCTTCAGTTTGTACAGTGCTCCAATGCAGTGCATAGTGCGAAACTCCAACTCCGCGAGGGATCAACAAAGAGAAGCTCTAAAGAGATCCTAAAGAGAGGGAAGGGGAAGATCAACTAATCGAAACATGTTTTCGATCAATTAATCAAAGGGAAACGCTATGCTAACAATTTTCCAAAGAGAATGAAAAATCATTAAAGAAAAAAGGTGTGAATCATTGATTATACAAAATTAAATTTGCACAATCAAGAACAAACTTAATGCAAAGCAAGAAATGAAATACAAAAACAGTACCAAATGATAATTAGTGTGCACTGCAAAACATGTTAACAAGGGATCAAATGGAATGCAAGATGTTCATGAACAAATATTGCCAAAGTTGCAACTAATCGATAAATGAAAAATCGAGCATCGAAAGTTGACAAGCATGCTTCAAATAGAAGTTAAACAACACTTAAAACATCCACAAATATCAAGCATATCGATCCATGGAAGTTAGAGGAAGAAAGGATGTCAAAGAAGCTTGAAAAAACTCAAAAATGGTCATTTTGTACAGTGGTAACCGGTTACTCACCACAGGGTAACCGGTTACTTGCTTGAAAACTGCGTTTTTTGGTGAAAAATACACTGAGTAACCGGTTACTCACCACATGGTAACCGGTTACCACTGTGCCAGTGGCAAAAATAACAGCAAAAACAGCTTTTTAAAAGTGATTTTCAGGACTTAATCACTTATGCCAACCACCACATGCTAGGGTATGAACTTGTGGACGAAAATTACATCATGTAATAGCAATTAAACACAAATTACAAGCATTAATCATGGAGATCAAAGATCAAGCAATTGCATGGCAAATCAAACCGAAAAACAATCAAAATTACATCGTAAACGCGCGAAAACGATCGAAACAATGAGTAAAGTGAGATCCACCAACCTACAAGGCTGAGATGTGCCTTGGTAATTGTTGCAAAGGATTCTTGATGCAAAAAATCAAAGAAAACCAGAGGAATCTTCAATTTGTTGACGAAATATACCGAAACCGAGCAAATTGCGACGAAAACTCTGAAATGAGAATTATCACCGAAGATACTTGAAGTAATCGCTCGAGGTGAATCCAAAAGCTATTGAAGCTCCAAAAATCCAAGTAGAATAGCAAGATGATGAAGGTTGAGCTCAAGAAATAATCACTTTTGATGTAAAAGTGATTATCCTTTAATGTAGAAATTGAGCTTTGGTGAGGTTTTGGAAGATAATTGAGATGAAGATGAAGATGTAATAGAAAAAAATCAGAGAGAATGTGAGAGAATTGAGATTGAAGAAAGTTTGAATTTTTGGGAATGATTGTGGTGTGCTTGTGAAATGGTGAAGCTTTGTTTATATAGAGTTTTGGTTTGGAGTGTGAGAGGTTTGGAAGTAGGTTTGGAACTAGGCTAGGAGTTAGTTAGGCTTGACTCACCGAGTTAAGCGGTTAACTCGGCTTGTTAGAACCAACTCGGTAACAATCCCAATGTGAGCTCCAATAGCCAATGGTCCACATACTTGGAAATCAAGGAACATGGTGCACTTATTTGGAAATGATGCATTGGAATAAATGCACTTGGAATGTCTTGGATAGTCTTGAAATGTCTAGAGATGTCTAGAATATTCCACATGCTGTTAGAACACTGTAGAACCAAAGACCAAAGAGTGTACACAGCTGCTATCCCAAAAAATGCACCAGGAACTGCAACTTTGTACAGAGTAGCTGGTTACTCACCACAGGGTAGCCGGTTACTTCAGCCAATTTTGCCCAAATTTGCTTGGGAAATGATACTGAAGTCCCGGTTTCGATTTTCCACCTCTTTTTTTGATGATTAAACCTGGAAACCTTTATTTTGAGCTTGATTTGATGATGTGAGGATGCGATTAATCGGGCAAAAAAACCTGAAAATCCTGCAACAAGAAACACATAAAGAAAAGTGCGGATGCATATGCCAGCGATGTGAATGTTCGTGCTTATGCAAAAAGGCAAAAGAGGGAAGTCAAATTTCGGGTTACAACAAATATCATGCCTCAATCCATTCTCAAACTTGACACACTTTGAGAACTCAGCAGTTGTTGCACTGTAGTGAGGGTAAAACTTAGACAGATCTGAGAATTTGGCAGCATACTCCGTAACAGTCATGTTACCCTGCTTCAGCTCTAAAAACTCGATCTCTTTATTTCCTCGGACATCTTCAGGAAAATATTTCCTCAAGAACTCCCTACTGAACACAGCCCAAGTGATTGCCTCTCCTGTTGCTCCCAATAGTTGACGAGTGTTAACCCACCAATCATCAGCCTCTTCAGCCAACATGTGAGTACCTAACCGCACCTTCTGTGCTTCAGGACATTCCATAACCCAGAAGATTCTCTCGATTTCCTTGAGCCAAACCTGCGCTCCATCTGGATCATATCTTCCCTTGAAGGTTGGCGGTCTGTTCTTCCAAAACTCGTCATTTTCGCTAGCATGAGGCGGGTTCTGTACCGCCTGAGCAACAGCCTGCAAAGCAGCAGCAATAGCAGCATCGTTCATTCCAGCCATTCTAAATCTGTTACATACCAACAACAGAATACAATAGTTAAGGAAACGACATCGACAGCAATTAACTGTCACACGACAACGACTCAACAACATGGCCGGACGGACCGACCTGCTCTGATACCACTATGTAACACCCTAAACCCCCGGGACAATTAATGATAAAATATCAGAGTAAAATAAAACATACAACGTTTAGGATGCTACATTCAGCAAACACCTGCTCATGCATACGATATGTAACACATAGAGATCATCAATAAAACCATACTTAATTAATCTTCTCATTTAGCAGCAGAATTCAACTAAAACATAACATGTGTAATGCCACATAATCATCATCAAGCAAATAAAGTGGTAACAAATAATAAAATAAATAACGACAAGCATTCCGAATCCCCAGTGTTACACATCAGAGCAGACGCCGACACAACAAAATAAAAGAGAAGACTTCATCTTCACTAACTTCGATTCCGCACTAATCCTGCTTATCAGCACATTACCCACGTGGAGGTAACATTCAAACAGAAGGGGTGAGATTCTCAAATCAACATAAGAAATGCATAAGATAAGTATGAAAGAACATAATCCATATACGGCTCACCCAACATCAGCACAAATGCATTTTTCCACATAAACAGACAATCAGGTGCACTACAACACAACACAATGCAATGCAATGAGACCCACGACTTGACTCAATGCATGTGGTACCAATTCGATCCCTTTTTCATGATCATAATTCCCGTCGGAATTTCTATATCAGTCGCTCACACCCCACATGGGCACACGACATCCGTGATTGCTCACACCCCACATGGGCACACGATCACCTCAACAACAACAACAACACGATTCTATTTCAAAGAATCCCGATAAGACGCTCACACCCCACATGGGCACACGACTTATCACACAACTTATGCAACATGGCATGCACACAACGACAACATACAATGACAACTAAATGCATATGACTATCAATGCATCAATACATTATACTACAATTATGCAACATGTAGTATATACCTGCCAACACATACAACAACAACAATCCACAATCACAACACGCATACACACAACCAAATTCATCATTTCAACGTAAAACACATAACACATACACGAAGACCCGACTACTGGATCGAATAGTTGGAATTATGGTATTGAAATTAATTTTATCAATATTATGTGAAACCAGCTTTCCAATGATTCGAACGGCGACTGAAACAGACATACGGATTAAAAGTTATGAATTTTTGAAGTTTGAAAAATTTTGTCCGTGACAGCAGCAAACAGCACTGTCATGCTCGCTGCGAGTTCACTCAGCGAACTCTCGTTCGCTAGAAGTTCGCCTAGAGAACTTGCTAGCGAACAACCTCTCCCATACAAAAACCAGAGACTCACTTTTTCCTCACGCCGTTCGTGTCTCATTCGCCCAGCGAACTAGAGTTCGCCTGGAGTTCGCCCAGCGAACCTAGGGCGAACTTCCCCACCACACATCCCAAAATTCCTCTTCTTTTCCTTTGTTCACTACCTCATTCGCTTTGCGAATCTGGAGCGAACATTTGCCCAGCGAACTATTATTCGCACTGCGAAGTACGCGATTCTGCAATTCTGCAGTTGCGATTTCAGCACTATTCAACCCCAACCCTTCTCCGATTTTACTCCCAAACAGCCCCAAAACACACAAATAATCACAGATTACCATACATACAATTAGGAATACATAGACCACAATTTAACCGATCAATTTATGTATTTTTTCCTCTTATCAAAACCTCCGACATACAAACCCCAATTCCCAAATCAACACGAACCATGCACAAGGGACGAACCTAAAGGTTTATCTACCCTCATGAAATTATTATGCAACCCTTAGAAATTAAAGAACCCCACCCTTACCTTAGAGTTCTTGACGAAAACCTCGGCCTCAACAATGGCTTTTCTCCTCCTTCTGCCCTAGCTCTCCTCTTTCTCTTTCTCAGTTTTTCACGTACTGAAAGAGTTATCTCCCTGATTCCCATTTTTCCTATTTTCTTTTCTAATATCCTTTTATTATTAATATTATTATTATTATTATTATTATTGTTTCAATATTATTATTATTATTATTATTATTATTTTATTAATTAAATAATAATAACAATATCCCTTAATAATTTAAAAGTAATAATATTAACCAAATAACTTATTCTCACCACACTACCAAGTTCTACCTAATTGGTCACGCCCCCCCAACATCTTAATCCCTATAATTCTAAGGTCACTACCCCATACTAAGGGCAACCCCAAACACAACCACTCACAAATGCACAACAACATATAATTCCAATTACGAAAATAAGAAAATAAATCGGGGTGTTACAAGTGAGGGCGGGTGCACCCGTTCTCCCCTAGGGGCGGGTCTGGGCGGTAAATTTTTACCCCCGGTTGGGTTTGGTGGCGGGGGTGGGTCTATTACATGTAGGCGGGTGTGGGTACGGGTATAGTTAAACCCGCCCCTGCCCCCGCCCCTCCCTGTTGCCATCCCTAGTCTTGTTTGCCTTGTCCACAAGTTAGGGTTTTGCATCAAGGAATGCAAGTGTTTGATCAAACAGAAGATTAATGTGATACTCAACATTTCAAGCTCTTTAACTCATGCTTAGTGATCAAGAGATTCCCTCCCTCAATGATCAAGTTTAAATTGGCATCAATTCAAGTTCATAAAGTTCCAATCCATCATATGCTTCAAATTAGGGTTTT
This sequence comes from Lathyrus tuberosus, assembly GCA_022829125.1. Classification (NCBI taxonomy): domain Eukaryota; kingdom Viridiplantae; phylum Streptophyta; class Magnoliopsida; order Fabales; family Fabaceae; genus Lathyrus; species Lathyrus tuberosus. Next base: position 3,365,869 of record JALAZF010000104.1, on the reverse strand, counting down.
GGTCAAAGTCAGCTTGATGTTAACTTTTTGATCAAAACATGATCCCATGGCTTGGAATGTGATTCGAAGGATTCAAATGCATCATTGTGGTTCATTCATGTGATTAAATTGGCTCAAGGAGTTGGATCTAGGGATAATTGAAGAACTTTGATTCAACTGATGAAAAGTCAACAGATGCTCAAAGTCAAAGTTTGATTTTTGACACCATGGATTTCTCAAGTCAATAATCAAGACAATATGGAAGATGGTTGAGTTTGATCAAGTTAAATCAAGAAAATCAAGAAAAAGATCAAAGTTGTCAAAATTGAGAAACTTAGAATTTTTCTAAGTACAAAATTGCATGTTCATGAAGGTGACTTTCCAAGGTCATAACTTTTTCCTCAAGCATCCATTTTGAGCAAACAAGGACTCCAAATCAAGATTTCATGGCATACTACATCATGGTGAAGAGTTTCAATACAAAATCATTCCATAATTCATTCAAGATTCATGGCAAAGTGAGGTGTCAAAGTTGTGAAATTGCCTACCCCTTAGAATTTTTTCTAAGTGTCAAACAATCTCAACTTCTCTTCTTTATGGCCAGTTTTCTCCATGATCTAGAATGATTCAAGGGAAGTGACCAACCTAAAAGTTGAAGTACATAATCCCCTCTTTCCATTGATACTGAGAGCATGAATTTTGATGACTTGAGCATGGAGTTATGTTGAGAGCAAGGTGCCATGATGAAGCTGTTTCATATGGCAGATTCCAGGTCATGAGAAACTTGTCTTGCCACACATTGACCAAGGCAAGACAAGGACATTGGTGATCTGATGCATATCAGATGTGAAGGCATGCCACAAGAATTTAAAACCTCAACCTCCAAGAATTAACCCATTTGGTGTTACAAGAAGCATGTGCCATAAAGTATCCTTACCATATTCATGCTTCAAACCTAAAACTTGTTGACTAAGTTTGAGAGAATCAAGAGACCTCTGCAGAACAAGGCATCTATCATCAAGCAAAAAAGCATAGAACCACTCTTGAACACTTTTTCACATTTCTCATTCCATTTTGAAATTCCAAATAACTCAACCTTTCTTCCATCAAATTTCCACTCCCAATCCATTCCATTAGCCACAAACAACTTTCTGAAACACCAATCATCAACACAATCTCATCCAAACTCAGAATCACCTTGTGCCATAACTTGAAAAACTCCATTAAATCTATTTTTTCGAATTTTACTCATTCTCCATTTTCCTTCCATTTTTCCTCCACAAACACTTACCATACACCTCATATAAGTTACTGTATGCATTAAATATGACTTGTAACCCCTCAAACTCCATAACCTAACTTCATTTCTTCCATTTGCAAGTGGATTTGGTCAGAATTAGAAGGTTTCAAGTGATTCTAAACACACCATTGCACTCCTGGGAACTCAAGGAAGCTAGAGGGATCTTCATTTCTCATCTAGAAGTGCATTTGAAGGTGCAACGGACACACTCCCGTTTGGTAAAATTTTCATATTCCGAACTCTACCATTTAAGCATCATTTTCACTCATTCTTATTACCATTATGTTAGTTTTGACATGAGGAATGAAACCCCTAAGTTATTGTCCATTGATTGTTGATGTATGTCATTTAATTTTTGTTTGAAATTTTAGGGTTCATCTAGTTTTGTCCAAAATTCGTGAGTTTGAGGTAAAATAAATAAAAACTAAGGGCATATTTGGATTCCTTGTGAAATTCTAAGCAGAATAGTGTATCTACTTGTCCCATTTGGTACAAAAATGAGGAGGTTGCATTTTTTTGAAAAGTAAAAGTTACAGTAATGTCACGAATAAGAAGATGAAGCTCTGTGTTTTTTTTTTATTTTGTTTTAATATATTTTATTTTGGATACGCATTGTAATTGGTAGGCCAACCTTGACACCTTGGTAAGGTTTATGTTTAGTAATCTTAGGGCCCTGGGTTCAACCCTCCTTTGACTCATTTTGCTCCTTTTCCACCTTTTCCCCTTATTTTTTTTTTCTTTTTTTTCCTCTCTTTTTCTTTTCTTACTTTTTTTTTTAATTTCTTTTATTTTCTTTTAGTTTTTTTATGTAAATTTCATTTTATATCAACATTTAAAAAAAACTCAAAAATATTTTATTAATCATTTATTTACTTTCATATTATATTTTCACATTTAAAAACCAAAAATGCTTAGTATTTTTATTTAACTATTTGTTTTTTTATTCTATATTGATTAAAAAATCCAAAAAAAATATTTATTCTCTTTTATTTTTTTAGGGTTTCTTTTTATTTATTTTGAGTATACTTTGATTTTATTTTTAAAAATACTTTGATTAAGTAGTTTGTGCACTTTGTTTGATTCTATTATTGACTTTGCCTTATGATGAATCCATGTTATGTTCATGTTTGTTCCAAGATGATTGATGTTTAAAATTTTGATGTCTTGATAATAGTACTTTGTTGATGATAATACCTTGTCTTTGCCATGAGTATGTCTTGATTAAATTTTGTGAAAATGATTCTTGAACCATTGTGGGAGTGTGACTTATGTGGATGAATGTTTGACTTTTATTAGGTTATTAGGGTTCTTGTCTTGATGGATATGATCTTAGTTGCTTTATTCTTGGCCTTAATGTTCATATGTTTGTCTTGATGTTGAAGTTCTTACTATGTTTAGGGTTATTTTAGGGTTTGTTTTAGAAACAGACATTCAGATGATTTAAAACCCTAATGTTTTGAACTATTTGTTTGAATAATGATCTTTGTCATATGTGACACCATGTCTTGATGCTTACTTTGTGCTTAAGTGATTATCTTTGTAATGCATGCTTTACTTGATACATGTTTGTGACCTTTAATTTGCTATCTCTCATGTTACTTATGTTTAAGTCCAAAGACAAGGACTATGGTTAATTTTGTATTCTTATGTATGTCTCTTGTATATCTTGATGTATCCCCCACCCTTATGTGTAATCTTGTTCATATTATTCATGTTAGGATATGAATTAATACATTAACTCTAAAACAAAACAAAAATATTAAAATCAACCTTTCAAAATCAAAAAGGACTTGGTCAACACCAAGAGCCATTTTCAAAAACCTTGGTCCAATGCCAATTGATCACCATTTTAAATCATTTCCATTAACAAACCCCTTTTCAAACTTATTTTTGATTCAGCATAACGCCATTTTAAAACACCCAACTTGTAAGTCGATTGCTTCACGCATTGCCATCAACCTTTTCGATCACTTAAAACCCTTTCATGAACAAACCTCGATCAACATCGAGTGCATTTTCCTAATTAAAACTTTTACCTATGTCGAGTGCATCGCTACTCTTTTGGTTGGCCATAGACATTTGAATGAATTGATTCAAAGTGTCTTCCAACTTAGAGCTAGCAACCGGAGGTGGTGGAGGTTGATAAGGATTTTGTCAGCTTGAAGAACCGCCATCATAACCTTGATTATTTTGATAGTTCCTCCTCGGTTGATATCCTTGATTGTGTTGGTAATGTTGTTGAGGATTGTTTTGATAAGCTTGTTGTTGTTGTCTTCCTTGATAATCTCGTTGATTGTTCATGTAGTTCACTTCTTCAAATCCCGGTGGAGGAAAAAATCTGGTGTCGTGCTCTCCTTTACAAAGTTCACAACATGCAACTTGTTTACTCTTGCTCGATTGCTCATGCATTTCCTTCAATTGTTGTGGAAGTTTCGACATTTGTTGAGTCAAAAGTTCCACTTGTTGAGATAAAAGCTTGTTTTGAGCTAGGATTGCATCATTAGCTCCCAATTCCAAAACTCTCGGAGTCCTTTGAGAAGGGCCACGGTTATGGCTTCCCTGATGGTCATTCAAATCCATCTTATCAACTATGGCAATGGCTTCTTCGGCACTCTTGCTCATCAAAAATCCACCTGCGGTGGCATCCAACAATGTTTTCTGCACTAGTTGAAGTCCATTCCGAAAAATATGAATTTGAGACAATTCATCAAAGCCATGCCCCTTTCATTTCCTCAACATAGATTTGAATCTCTCCCACGCTTCGTTGAGAGATTCGTTTGCACCTTGTGTGAACACTGCTATTGCGGTCTTTGCCTCCATGAAACGACTATGTGGAAAAAATCGTTCCAAAAATTTTTCTTCAAGTAAATTCCAATCAGTCATTATTGTCGTCGACTGATCAAGATACTATTCCTTGGCCTTCCCATTGAGGGAATACGGGAATAGTTTCTTAAACAGAGATTCCTCTTCAGCTTCGAGCGCACCAGTTGCTCCCGCAATCTCATATAACTTTGTCAGATGTGTATAAGGATCCTCATTATCCATACCAGTAAAAGGACTCTGATATAGAAGCGAGAGAATACCAGTCTTCATTTATGAATGCCAACCATTATGACCATTGCGAGCAAACTGTGCATTATGTCTTGGACTGTTGGTACATGGTCTAGAAGCAGGTAGTGGTGGTGGTGGTGGATCCATAGCTGGAAGTAACTGTGGAATTGGTGGTGGTGTAGAAGTCGAACTTCCCTCTTGTTCTTGCCTATGTCTAGCTAGTTGCCTCCTTCGTCTCGTTCTGCTATTGATTCTAAGAGCGGTTCTTTCAATCTCGGGATTGAATAGAAGTTGGTTCGTCGGTAGTTTCCCTCGCATAAAACAAAGTATGCACACTAAACAAAACAAATCAACAAGCACGAGAAAATTTTTAACAAGTCTAAAACTTCACAACTATTACAATGCTTGCAATATCAATTAACAATCCCCAGCAACGACGCCAATTTGTTGAAATACAAATAGAGTAGGGTTTTTATTATCGTTCCACAGAGATTGTTTAGAGATATCACCGCCGTTCTACAGTTGAAATTGTTTTAAACTTAAAGTAATAAAGGGGTTTGGTTGTTGATAACAGATCTTTTGCATAAACGGTAAAAGTAATCGGATTTGAAAGATTTATAAAACACATGCCAAGATTAGGGTTCGACAAACCATTTTGCACGTATAGAATCGAAAAAGCAAATGAACTCGTTTAGATGATAAATATAATCACATATCCTCTCAATATGTTTATCTCTAACACACATTGTGAGTTTTATCATTTTGATCCTTTGATGATCTCTCACTCAAACTATCAAAATGATAACATTCAAGTTCAATATTTATGAACATCAACTCTCATAACTATCTCTAGCCTATGTGCATTGATGGATGAAAAACCTAGATAAAGTGTAAGAACACATTTCTCAATCATGAACCAACACAAAGAATAAACCATAGAAACAAAGTTTTTCACCATATATTCATCATCCATAAGTTCATAAGCTTACATTAATACCTATACATACAAAAGAAAGGATTATCTACCTTCTAATCTTGACACAAAAGGAGATTAGCTATCCATTGACATGGTAGCTTCACAAACAAGAAAATGGAGAAGAGGAATAAGCATCAACGACGATATCTCGACTATTGATGCTCCTAGTTATCAAAAATAAGATGCTACAGTGTTTATAGGGTTTTTGCTCTAAGAAAATAACAAGGATCCCCAAAAAATGCTGAACAAATCTATTTATTGAGGGGCTGAGAATTGCAGAGCGCGCTAAGCGCGCTTTCATTTATTGCTAAACCCCCATAGATCCCGCTTAGCGGGCTCTAGACCGCGCTAAGCGGGCAACCCACTGGAATTAGCTCCAGACCGCGCTTGGAGCACGCTAAGCGCGCTTGTAGCATGCTTCAAAAATTCCAATTTCTTCAAAACTGCTCCTTAAGAGCCTTCCATGCTCCAAGCTTCCCAATGCAGTGTTAAAACCTACAATTATAATCACAAAAGTTATATAACTAAGTTTAATAATGCATTTAAACTATACTACGATTATTTACCGGAAACAAAGGGAAAAAGCATCAATTAACAAATAAAGATCTCAAAAGGTGCCAAAAACTAAACTATATATTAACACCTTCTAGCACCTAACAACTTTCCCCAACTTGCTTCTTTGTTTGTCCTCAAACAAAGGTAAGATAGAATAGAAACAAGAAGAATATCAGATAAGACAACACAATCAAAAATCGATGGTTCAAACTAAATTGATGCGCTCGCAAGTAATGCTCAGCTCCAACACAGAATCAAAGTATGGCTATGAACTAACTTCTAAACAGAAATAACAAGCAAATCATCACAAGCAATCAAATGTTCAAACGGGAATCACCTACTTTACTCAAATGAGTCATGCTCAATATTTATAAGGGACAAAACACTCTCATAGTAATTGTGCCAGCATCCAGAACCATTCATGCATTCATCTACTCAATTCATCAAGGAAATCAAGGAAACAAAGATCTCTTAAGGACTTCTAAATGTTGTAACTAGGCAAGGGTTAACAAGAAAGGGATATTTATAAAAGGCTAATGAATCAAAGTGGCTATCAAAAAATTTTCAAAAATGAAGAACATGCCGACTTAGTCAAACCTCAAATCATTTCAATCTTTTCCTTTCTTTTTCTTCTCTTTTCTTTCATGGTGCCCTCTCTCCTTTGAATCAAATGCTTCTTTTATTTTTCTTTTCAAGCAACTCACTTTTGAGTGCAAAGCATAGCAAATAATACTTTTCATTTTTCTTTCTTTTTCACAAGAGACGCCATTTCACCAAATCATTTCTTTTTCACACAACAAACACTCTCCCTAACTTTAAACCACACTTTAATTTAATGACAATGTTCTTCAAAAGCATGTTCAAACAAAGGGTTAAGTATATACAAAAACAAACTAGAATGAATCACAACGATTTTGTTTTAACAACAACAACCACGAATGAGTGGGTTTCCCGGCATTTTGCCGAACTTCACTATATGATTCATTCTATTTGTGTGAAGGCTCAAAATTGGTTATCAAATGCTCACACTTCTCACCGGGTAAAGTAAAGCCAAAAAGAATTGGTAGTTTTTCTCAATGTCAAACAATGCCTAGATCACTTCTATGTTTCCAAGATTTACCAATGAATACCAGATTAAGCATGAATCGCACGAGCTAAACAACAACTACACGACTACTCTATTTTGTGAACAATGATGGGCACTCACTTTTGTGGTTTTGTCCTAAATGATTCCCATATGAACATACATGCGAAATGAAACAAAGCTTGAAATTTGTGTAAAGCAAAAAGTTCATACACATACTAACATTCTTCAAAGCAAAAATAGAGTACCTTTTCATGCAACAATCCAGATTTATATCATCATCATCAATGATTGGTGTAGCACATCACTTTTGAACAAAGAAATTAAAACTTGCTTCAATCAATCAATTACCTTAAATCAAGAACAAACACAAAAATTTTGTACCAAAAAATATGAACATAAAACCTCATCCGCCCGGATGGAAACTTTAATAATAAAAAGAAAGTTTTAACAACTAAAAACATATCGAAAACAAAAGTCAACATCTGCTCGGATGTGAACTACAGCAATATCCAAAACAGAAGTCTATTATACTAGCAAAATACTAAACATAATAAAAAAACAAGGGTAAAATGATCCAACCCATCAGTAAGAACTCAAACTAGACTCTCCATCATCAGCCTCATCACGGTCATCTCCGACATCCTCACTAGCTGCCCCCTCCGAAAAACCTGGCCTGGCCTCAAGCCACCTAGCATACGCCATCAGGTCCTCTCTAGACCTCAATGGATGATCAACGTGAGGTTCTCGAAATTGGAGCTGCAGCTACACCATAGAGTCGTGCATAAATAAGAAGGCACGCGGATGAGCCTCGTGCATGGCCCAGTTGGCCTCAGTACTCGGATCACGCACACGCCTCGCCGGGGCAGCAGCAGCAACAGGGACAACATCATTATGAGCCTGTAAACAAAAACGGGTGATAAAAGCATCATCCAAAACTCCTAACTTCACATTCCCATGGCTAGGAAGTGTAACTCTCGCCCTATGGCACAATGCCATAATCAGCCCAGGGTACGTCAGTGTGCAAGCCACCCTATCTCCTAAAGGTGTCGAACTCAGCGCAATTCTCCTCAGCTCATTCGAAATAATCTGTGCCAAATCAACGGTCTTCTCATCATCAAGTATACACGCCAGGAGGCCTGCGGTCTGCATAGGAATGGAAGAGGTGTTACTATAAGGCTTGAGGTTGTGCAAGACAACCGACATCACAATTTGAGTTTCGGTAGTCAAAACACCTCTCATAAACTTCAGAGGGGCTCCATTAGCACTCAACTGATACGTTTGACCTGGCGCACACAAAATTTCTCTCAACTACTCGGCATTCCAATTCCCTCGAGCTAACATCCTCCCATAATCACACAACTCATTATTCGCCAGCTGAAAGTGGTCCCCAAGGTAGGTATTAATTGCGTCTCTAGAGAAATCGATCTCTTTGCCCCTCACCCAAGTCTTAAAGTTGAAAGGCTCATCTCCAGAAGGTAAGGCATTCTCAAAGAATTCTCTCACAATGTCCAAATGATACTAAGGGTAAGGTTGAAAGAGCTTGTCCCAGCCACCTCCTTGCAAAAGAGAACCAATGCGGCGATAACTCCCCTCGGGATCAATCTGCACAATCCTGTCAGCCGACAGAGTTCTCCTCTCAAGTTGTTGATACCTTGACTGTTGGGCAGGACCAAGAAATCGAGTACGATCATACGGCCCTGATGGAGCACGCCTAGCTAGGTTTGAGGTAGACCCGACACGTTGTTTCTTCCAACCTGACATCTGAAAAACACAACAAAACGTCCACAAAACAAACAAATACGTTAACGAAAACAACATTAAAATATGCCTAAATTCCTAAACAAATACGACGATTCATCCATAGGAATCAAAACAGAATTTAGAAGAGGGGACAATTTCTGAAAATCCTAGATCACGCTAAGCGCGCTCTGCGATTTGCAGAAAAATTCCTCTCTGCAACAGCAAAGCTTCCATGGATAAAATCCTACTTCCCAAAACAGAGATATGCACAGAGATACTTCCAATCAGGAATTTATAAAATAAAAAACCTAATTTCTACAAAAGCCCTAATTTCTACATTCACAGTTCCTATCCACATGCAAATAAACTAGTCTAGTAACAACAATGGAGAATGACTAATAAGAAGAAGAACAAGATGAACAAGAGCATTGAAAATTAAAGCTTCAACCCAAAATGGGTTTTTTTACACAAAAAATTTAAAAGAAATGGAAGAACTTACAGTTGTTGATGTAGATGTTGAGCACAAAAATGAAGTAAATGAAGCTAGGGCACAAAGAAATCAAGTCACTCAAGAATTTTTGAGAAGAAGAGAGAAACTTGGGATTTTTGTGAGAAAAGGGTGAAATGAGGCACATAACCTCAGAACCCTAGCTTCTAAAACAAAATCTGGGTCGGGTCAGCATTATTGGGCCCAGACAAAATAATATTTTTTTTCAAAATTTTGCAGACCGCGCTAAGCGGGCTCTAGGCCGCGCTAAGCGCGCTGCTCACTGGAATTGGGGCTTGATTTTTCTTCAGAGCGCGCTAAGCGGGCTCTGCAACACCAAAAACACTTCCAGCAGCACAAAACTTATTTCCAGCAGCACAAAACATCATTTCCAACATCCAAAATCACACCAACTTTACAAAAACATAATTAAACAGCAAATTAACCAAAAAGACGATAAAAACTTACAAAATTGGGGTGCCTCCCAACGAGCGTTTGTTTAACGCCGGATAAGCATGACGGACCAAGATGATCAATGAAGAACGTCTAGAAGAACGGAACAATTTTCTCGATCAAAATTACCTCCTAGGTAGATTTTTAAATGTTGACCATTTACGGACCAACTGTCTTTTTTCTGCATATCTTCGATCACAATTGCTCCAAAACTTTTCACCTCTTTAACAAGAAACGGTCCTGACCACTTCGATTTTAACTTTCCCGGGAAAAGTTTCAACCGGGAATTGAACAGTAATACCATTTGTCCAACCTTAAAATCCTTTTGTCGGATCTTCTTGTCATGGTAACCTTTCACCTTTTCCTTATACAACCAACTAGAATGATATGCGGCATTCTGCATTTCCTCCAATTCATGTAGTTGTATTTTCCTTCTTTCTCCAGCCAAGTTTTTATCTAAATTTAACAGTTTCAGGGCCCACAATTTGTTGTGCTCCATTTCAACGGGTAAATGGCATGTTTTACCATAGACCAATTGAAACGGAGTTAAGCCAATTGGAGCTTTGTAAGCGGTACGGTACGCCCACAAAGCCTCATCCAATTTTTGTGGCCAATCTTTTCTTGAACTTGACATAGTTTTTTCCAGAATCCTTTTCACCTCTCGGTTAGACACCTCGGCTTGACCGTTCGTTTGTGGGTGGTAAGGGGTCGCCACTTTATGTGATACACCATAATGTTTCAAAACACTTTCAAGGGATGTATTGCAAAAGTGTGACCCGCTGTAGTACCCCAGGGAGCGACACCCGCCATCACTTATAAGAACTCGAGGAGTGCTAAACCGGGCAAAGATGTTTTTCTTTAAAAAATTTATTACTGTTTTGCCATCAGCCCTCGGTGAAGCAATCGCTTCAACCCACTTCGAAACATAATCAACCGCCACTAAAATATACTCATTTCCAAAAGAGGGTGGGAATGGACCAACAAAATCTATGCCCCAACAATAAAAAATTTCAACCTCTTGGATATTTTGAAGGGGCATTTCATCTCTTTTTCCATTTCCACCAGTTCTTTGGCAAGTATCACAACTATGCGCATGGAGATTTGCGTCTTTAAATAGAGTAGGCCAATAAAAGCCTGATTGCAAGACTTTCGTGGCCGTTCTCGAACCATTAAAATGGCCTCCATAAGGCGAGTTGTGACAATGCCAAAGAATACTCTGAGCTTCATCACTCGTGACACATCTTCTCAAAAGGTTGTCACCTCCTAACTTGAACAAGTAAGGGTCATCCCACACATAATAATTCGCATCCGATAAGAACTTCCTTTTTTGATTCCAAGTTAGGTCTTCGGGTATCCAACCGGTTGCTTTGTGGTTAGCAATATCCGCAAACCACAGCCTAACTTGGATTTAAAACAATTTTTCATCGGGGAATTCCTCTCGGATTTCCTTTTCTGTTTTGGTTACCTCCACGTTGATCAAACGGGACAAATGATCCGCCACCAAATTCTATGAACCCTTCTTGTCCTTTATTTCCAAATCAAATTCTTGGAACAAAAGGATCCAACGGATGAGCCTTTGCTTCGAATCTAGTTTAGTGAGCAGATATTTGATTGCCGCATGATTAGTGTAGATTACCACTTTTGACCCTATTAGGTAAGAACGAAACTTCTCAAGTGCGTATACAATCGCAAGCAATTATTTTTCGGTTGTGGCGTAATTTACTTGCGCCTCATTTAATACCTTGCTTGCGTAATGTATAGCATGAAAAGTTTTGTCCTTCCTTTGACCTAACACCGCTCCAACAGCGTAATCACTCGCGTCGCACATTAGTTCAAAATTTAAAGTCCAATTTGGCGCGATGATTATTGGAGCAGTAATTAGTTTCTCTTTCAAAATTTGGAAAGCAATAAGACTTTCATCGTCAAAGAGAAATACCTGATCTTTGTTGAGTAAGTTGCTCAGTGGCCTTGCTATTTTTGCAAAATCTTTGACGAAACGCCTATAACATCCCGCATGCCCCAAAAAGCTTATGATTCCTTTGACGTTGGTAGGAGGAGGCGACTTTTCAATCACTTCAATCTTCGCTTGATCGACTTCAAAGCCTTTGGAAGAAACTTTGTGGCCAAGCACAATTCCCTCCGTCACCATAAAGGTACACTTCTCCCAATTCAACACCAAGTTTGTCTTTACACACCTCTCAAGGACGGTTTCCAAATTCTTCGAGCATAAATTGAAAGATGCTCCAAACATGGAAAAACCATCCATAAACACCTCCATTGTCTTTTCTATGAGGTCGGAGAAGATAGCTTGAAAACACCTTTGGAAAGTTGTCGGTGCATTACATAAGCCAAAAGGCATCTTTCGATAGGAAAAAATGTCGAAGGGACAAGTAAAAGCCATCTTCCCGTGATCCACCGGGTCAACCGCAATTTGATTGTAGCCCGAATAATTGTCCAAAAAATAATAGAATTGTTGCCCGGATAACCTCTCGAGCATTTGGTCCATGAATGGAAGTGGAAAATGGTCTTTTCGTGTTGTGGTGTTCAACCTTCTATAGTCAATACACATTCTCCACCCCGTCACAATATTTGTTGGGATTAACTCATTCTTCTCATTTCGGATAACGGTCATGCCACCCTTTTTAGGAACAACGTGCACGGGGCTTACCCATGGACTATCAGAGATCGGGTAGATCATTCCTGCGTCCAAAAGCTTCACAACTTCTTTCCGAACAACCTCTTTTATAGTAGGATTCAAACTGCGTTGTGGTTGAGCTACCGCCTTGAAATCCTCTTCCATTAGAATCTTGTGCATACAATAAGATGGACTAATTCCTTTAAGATCGAAAAGAACCCACTCTATAGCTTCTTGATTTCTTTTCAACACTTGAATCAAATGGGTTTCTTCTTTGTCGGACAAAATGTTGCTAATAATAACCGGCTTGTTCCCACTTTCATCAAGGAATGCATACTTCAAATTAGAAGGAAGCACCTTCAATTCAAGTTGAACTTTCTCATCACATGATTCTTTCTTCAACTCTTCATTCTCAACTTCCCATGGTTGTAATTCTTTGAGTGACTCAAGCTCTTTCAAACATTCTTCAAGATCCCTTTCTTCCTCACTAGTAAGTATGTCAAATGACTCACTAAGTGCTTTTTCTAAGGGAGACTTCACATGAACTTGTTTTGCAACTTTAATAATTGCCATATCTGATGCATCAATGCGGAAGCTATCATGCTTGTCTTTGGAATGCTTCATTGCTTCAAATAGATTAAAAGATACCTCTTCATTTAGAACCCACACTTTCATAAGGCCATCATCAACATCTATCATCATGCGAGCGGTCTTCATAAAAGGGCGACCAAGAATTAGAGGAGCATCCTCATCCTCTTCCATATCAATAACAATGAAGTCCACCGGAAAGAAAAATTTATCAACTTTCACCAACACATCTTGCGCCAACCCAATCGGATGAGTGGTAGATTTGTCGGCTAATTGCAAAGTCATCCGGATGCCCTTAATTTCAATGTTCCAAAGCCTTTTCACAATAGATAATGGAATGAGATTGATGTTTGATCCCAAATCAATAAGGCCATTTCCAACAAAGACATTACCAATTGTAACGGCTAAGGTAACTCGCCTCGGATCGGCTTCTTTCTTTGGAAGAGTTCTTTGAATAATAGCACTACAATTTGCCGCAAGAACAACGATTTTCGGCTTCGAATATTTTCTCCTCTTTGTAAGAATGTCCTTCATAAATTTGGCGTACTTCGGCATTTGCTCTAGAGCTTCGGAAAAAGGGATGTTGATTTGTAGTTGCTTAAAGATATCCATGAATCTTGAGTAGTTCCTAGCATTGCCTTTCCTTGTCGGCACATGAGGGTAAGGCATATTTTAAGTCGGAATCAGATTCATCTTCTCCTTCTCCCTCTTAACTCTCACATGTTTCTCTTTTTTCTTCACTTCCTCCACACTCTCATTTTCAACTTTAACAATATCATCATTTTTCTTTTCAACTTCAACAACATTATCATTTTTCTTTTCAACTTCAACAACATTATCATTTTTCTTTACAACTTCAACAATATTATCATTTTTCTTTTCAACTTCTTCCTCATCACTATCCTACTCAACTTTACCATCAATTTTTTCTTCTTCCACACTTTTGTCATTTTCTTTTGCTAACTCCTTCCCACTTCTAGTAACGATTGCTTTGCAATGCTCCTTCGGGTTTACGTGATTATTTGCGGAGAATGAAGGACCCGATTGTTGCTCGGCTATTTGTTTTGCAAGTTGCCCAACTTGATTTTCGAGATTCTTTATCGCCGCATCGCTACTCTTTTGGTTGGCCATAGACATTTGATTGAATTGATTCAAAGTGTCTTCCAACTTAGAGCTAGCAACTGGAGGTGGTGGAGGTTGATAAGGATTTTGCCGACTTGAAGAACTGCCATCATAACCTTGATTATTTTGATAGTTCCCCCTCGGTTGATATCCTTGATTGTGTTGGTAATGTTGTTGTGGATTTTTTTGATAAGGTTGTTGTTGTTGTCTTCCTTTATAATCTCGTTGATTGTTCATGTAGTTCACTTCTTCAAATCCCGGTGGAGGACAAAATCCGGTGTCGTGCTCTCCTTTACAAAGTTCACAGCATGCAACATGTTTAATCTTGCTCGGTTGCTCATGCATTTCCTTCAATTGTTGTGGAAGTTTCGACATTTGTTGAGTCAAAAGTTCCACTTGTTGAGATAAAAGCTTGTTTTGAGCTAGGATTGCATCATTAGTTCCCAATTCCAAAACTCCCGGAGTCCTTTGAGAAGGGCCACGGTTATGGCTTCCCTGATGGTCATTCAAAGCCATCTTATCAATTATGGCAATGGCTTCTTCGGCACTCTTGCTCATAAAAAATCCACCTGCGGTGGCATCCAACAATGTTTTCTGCACTAGTTGAAGTCCATTCCGAAAAATATGAATTTGAGACAATTCATCAAAGCCATGCCGCTTGCATTTTGTCAACATAGATTTGAATCTCTCCCACGCTTCATTGAGAGATTCATTTGCACCTTGCGTGAACACTGCTATTGCGGTCTTTGCCTCCATGAAACGATTATGTGGAAAAAATCATTCCAAAAATTTTTCTTCAAGTAAATTCCAATCAATCATTGTTGCCTTTGACTGATCAAGATACCATTCCTTGCCCTTCCTAATGAGGGAATGCGGGAATAGTCTCTTAAACAGAGATTCCTCTTCAGATTCGGGCGCACTAATTGCTCCCGCAATCTCATTGAACTTTGTCAGATGTGTATAAGGATCCTCATTATCCATACCAGTAAAAGGACTCTGATATAGAAGCGAGAGAATACCAATCTTTATTTCTGAATGCCGACCATTATGAGCATTGCGAGCAAACTGTGCATAATGTCTTGGACTGTTGGTACATGGTCTAGAAGCAGGTAGTGGTGGTGGTGGTGGATCCATAGCTGGAAGTAACTGTGGAATTGGTGGTGGTGTAGAAGTCGAACTTCCCTCTTGTTCTTGCCTTTGTCTAGCTAGTTGCCTCCTTCATCTCGTTCTGCTATTGATTCTACGAGCGGTTCTTTCAATCTCGGGATCGAATAGAAGTTGGTCCGCAGGTAGTTTCCCTCGCATAAAACAAAGTCTGCACACTAAACAAAACAAATCAACAAGCACAAGAAAATTTTTAACAAGTCTAAAACTTCACAACTATTGCAATGCTTGCAATATCAATTAATAATCCCTGACAATGGTGCCAATTTGTTGAAATACAAATAGAGTAGGGTTTTTGTTATCATTCCACAGAGATTGTTTAGAGATATCACCGCCGTTCTACAGTTGAAATCGTTTTAAACTTAAAGTAATAAAGGGGTTTAGTTGTTGATAACGAATCTTTTGTATAAACGGTAAAAGTAATGGATTTGAAAGATTTATAAAACACATGCCAAGATTAGGGTTCGACAAACTATTTTGCATGTATAGAATTGACAAAGCAAATGAACTCGTTTAGATGATAAATATAATCACATATCCTCTCAATATGTTTATCTCTAACACACATTGTGAGTTTTATCATTTTGATCCTTTGATGATCTCTCACTCAAACTATCAAAATGATAACATTCAAGTTCAATATTTATGAACATCAACTCTCATAACTATCTCTAGCCTATGTGCATTGATGGATGAAAAACCTAGATAAAGTGTAAGAACACATTTCTCAATCATGAACCAACACAAAGAATAAACCATAGAAACAAAGTTTTTCACCATATATTCATCATCCATAAGTTCATAAGCTTACATTAATACCTATACATACAAAAGAAAGGATTATCTACCTTCTAATCTTGACACAAAAGGAGATTAGCTATCCATTGACATGGTAGCTTCACAAACAAGAAAATGGAGAAGAGGAACAAGCATCAACGACGATCTCTCGACTATTGATGCTCCCAGTTATCGAAAATAAGATGCTACAGTGTTTATGGGGTTTTTGCTCTAAGAAAATAACAAGGATCCCCAAAAAAATGCTGAACAAATATATTTATAGAGGGGCTGAGAATCGCAGAGCGCGCTAAGCGCGCTTTCATTTATTGCTAAATCGCCATAGATCCCGCTTAGCGGGCTCCAGACCGCGCTAAGCGGGCAGCCCACTGGAATTAGCTCCAGACCACGCTTGGAGCGCGTTTGTAACATGCTTCAAAAATTCCAATTTCTTCAAAACTGCTCCTTAAGAGCCTTCCATGCTCCAAGCTTCCCAATGCAATGTTAAAACCTACAATTATAAACACAAAAGTTAAATAACTAAGTTTAATAATGCATTTAAACTATACTACGATTATTTACCAGAAACAAAGGGAAAAAGCATCAATTAACAAATAAAGATCTCAAAAAGTTCCAAAAACTGAACTATATATTAACACATTCTAGCACCTAACAGCCAGCTTGCACGAGAAACTTGGAAAAGGGCAATCTTGGCAAAATAAAATATCAGATCATACCTCTTTTTTTCCTATAAATGGAGCATTACTTCTCTTCTCCAAACACACCAGTATTCACCCAAAAAAAAATAGAGGCTGAATACTCTCTTTCTCCCTTAATTATTCTGGCATTCTGAAGAGAAGTTCGTATATTTTTTTTTGGAATACGTACTCGTGAAGAGGCAATGGTCTTTCTCCACTAGGTAACATTCACTTCTTTTTTTAATTTCGTTTTCAAAATACCATGATCATTGTTCCATAATGTTATCATGTTTATTACAATGTTAATATTTTGATTCTGGAAAATGTATTGCAAATCATAATGTCATAATGTTTTTGTTTGGTTTTACTATGAATGATATAAAAAGAAAACTAAAAAAAAAGACTCATGGCACTTTCCATAAATGCATGGCGCCTGCCATGCTTTAAACATTGTGTTTTTTTATTGTTTGTTCATGATAGGTGGCGCCTTCCACCATTGCATAACCATGAAGGTGGCGCCTGGCGCCATTCAACAAAGGTGGCGCCTGTCACCATGCAACAAAACACTTCATGGCATCCAAGAGTGGCGCCTGCCACAAGTTAGGAATGGCACTAGCCACTTTGTGTGGCGCTAGCCATGGATGTGTGGCGCCTGCCACACTCCAAATGGCACTTTTGTGTGGCGTGTGCCACATTTTAGCTTTAACCTTTTTTATTTTATTATTTTCATTTCACTTCTCATAAATTTCATTTTCTTTCTAAAACTCCAAAACAAAAATATGCATGTTTAATCCTTTGACTATTTTTTTAAAAAATCATCAGTTATTCCCCGAAGACTTTTAAGAATTTTTTTGAGTTTCCTGTGCTTGAGACTTGTTCCTGAAATTTGGATAAAGTCATCCTGTGGTTTTTATGTCTTGACTTTTATTGTTAAGTTTCATCGCTTTAATATGTCTTTGATTTCAAAAATGTAAAATGTTATCACTGCCTTACTTGTGTTCACTTATCCATGCTTGCCATGTTCATACTTGAAATTTCATTTTGATTAATGTTTACTGTCTTTGAATTCTTGAGCTCATACTGTTTCACTTATTTTCAATCTCCTTCAACTCTTGTTTATAAGTTATTATCTCCCCTTCCAAAGGAAAGTCTCTCTATTGACCTCAAAGTCATAGATATCTCATTACCCTTTTAACCTAGCCTTAGGTTTGGAGTCGCCGCACTCCACGTAGGTGTCTTGCTATCAGACCCTTGTTTCCCGTGAACACTTCATTCCCTTTTAACCTAGCCTTCCCAAGAGATAGCCATTAATCTCTTATAACTCTTAAACCTTTCTTTAACATAAACAAGAGATAGCCATTAATCTCTTCTCCTTCACCACCCTTTAACCCTTCATTCAAATCCTTTCATAAGAGATAGCCATTAATCTTTTCCCCTAAACAATCAATCCTCACAAGCTTTGCTTTCAAGCTTTTCACCCTGCTTTCCCTTGGAACCTTGACCACAGTTAAGAGTTCCTCACCCCATTGAGGGGAACTACGAATGCTCTGATTCCATTCCCGTTAGGATACGTAGACACGAGATGCGATGTCTTGGCGAGCATACTTAGTGTACTAACCCTTAGGTCTCCTTAGCACATTCCTTAGCAAGCAACTTTATCATGACACAAATACTAACAAGAGGTTCCTGTAGAGTACTACAGATACTTAGGGTGCTAATACCTTCCCTTAGTATAACCAACCCTCGAACCTAGATTATCTTATTAGGGTTTTCGTTCTTTACCCTTTCCTTTGGATAAATCAAAGCTCGATGGTGAATTTCATGTTTTGTGATTCAAGTTAATTAATAGCTTGGTATCCGATTCTCACCGCAACAGAAATGGCGACTTCACTGGGGATCTGAAACTCCCCTAAGAGGGTTAAGCCCACCTTGTTTGTCTTTGTGTTATTTATATGTTTGCTTGCTTGTATACTTGTATATTTTGTGTATCTGTATATATCTGTCTGTGCTTGGTTTTCCTGTATGTAGGGTTGCTACTTTGAGTGGTCAGGATATGTCCTATACCCGGACTTCAGTACACTTATGATAGGACGATTGTATATTCAAGGAGACTTTGAGGGAGTCGATTCCCGAAAAAGTTGACTTGAGACACCATCCCTCAGTGAGGCCCTCTTGAGAGTTTAGTCATGTTGAACGAGTTTATTCGTGAAAACGCCACTACTCTCGACACAGGTGTCGTCGATACTGAGAACCGTAGTTACCTCTAACCCCACTTGGCTTTTTAGGATGTAGTGTGAGGACCATGAGGGAGTCTATTCCTGAATTGGTTGCTACGCGATACTACTCTCGGACGAGACTCTCTTGAGAATATTATTGACTACCGAGTCATTCGGGAAATCGATAATATCCGAAAGATGGGTTGTTGACTCTGGGAACTTCTTAGAACCCTGTTTTACGGATACAAGAACCTTAGTACACACCCTGTGGTTGGTTGTTTACCCAGACTTCATTTTGTGATCTCGAACCCTTGATCCTGTTGCATGTGTTTTGCATCCTGTTTGCATTGCATTGCATATCATTTGCATCTTTGCATGATTCATTGCATGTGTCTGTTTGTCTAGTTACTCATCTCCAGCTGTCTCTATCTTCCAGTGTCACCTGTGAGTCGTCAAGCTGATTCCTCAACACTGATACCGAACTAGAGCTAACATCAGATGCAAAATATCAAGAACAACCCTCTGCCAGGGCACGCCGAGTGAAGCTTCAATCGACTTTAGCTCAGCTACTTCTTAAAGATAGGATAACTCATCCTTGTGTTTAACTAGTCACTAGGCCTTGTTTCTTGTTGTTTGCATTTTCCTTATTTTGTACTGGCTGTTTGCCTTCAAATTATGTTTGTACTTTCGTGATTAATGAAATGAGCATTGCAACTTTTGATTCAATTCATTTTGTCTGTTAGTTACATCTTTATGCTTTCTTTTGCAAAATATTTTATCTCTTTTCCACTTTCTTTTTTATTATGCAAAGATTGGAGGGAGGATGATGAAAACTTTATACCCATAATTGTTGTTGGTATGCTTTCAAATCAAAACTTTGCTGACGATGTAAGCCATTGTTTCAATTCCCAAACACTGGAGAAATAAGGAAGATAACCCCTCGTCAACCCCTTTGAGCCTTGAAGTAGGAGTTTCTTTTCTTTACAAATAAAAACCCGCAATCTTAACCTGGGGCAGGGTAGTTCTCAGTTAACTTGGTTGTGCGTCCATGCAAATTGTCTTTCATATAAAGGTTGCATTCACAGTTTTCCTTCGCACACAACAAGCAAGTGTTGAAGATGTCTTTCAAGTTCAAACGCCAATGATGGTTCACTGTAATAATTAAGCCAGATAGTCATAAACTTTCAACTCTGCCAAATTAAATGAATAAATGAAGTACAAGTTGTTCCCAAAGTGATAAATGAAGAAGGGTCGTCAAGGAATCCTTACTCAAAGAATGAGTCGAGCCCCTTTCGAGGCAAACACTAAGAAAGATAGGAAGCTCATGACCTTACATTATACAAAGAAAGTAAGACAAGCTTGTACAACAACCAAAAGTTGTAAGGAAGTAGTGATTGCCATCAAAAGTCCATTGAATTTTGAACCATCATCATTATCATCATCAGTGCAATTCCTAGCCTATGGGAACCCGAATGTATATCCTGTGTTAATTGAGCTTAGGATTGGAGTTCATCTTGTAGATTGGGTGGGGACAAATAAACTTTGAGCCTTTATCCTTTATTTCATAAACTGTGAACCAAACCACGTTACAACCCTTAAAAGACCTAACTGAAGCAAGGTTATTTCGAAAGCATACTACAGTAAGATTGCGTAAACTGACTCCAAAAGATCTTTGCAGGTCATTACACCTGTGCTTTTACCTTTTCACTTTGAATGTCTTGAACCGCCGTGTTCTGACCAGTGACTCATATACTTTGCACCTTTCAAAAATAATTTTGATTTCAAAAGTTGCATGAACTTTGCATTTACCATGTTTGTACAAATACTTTTGTTTGCAAACTAGCTTTCCTTTCAAGGAATTTTCAAACAAGCGAGAAACTTGGTCGGTGATCCTATCAGGGGCAAGTTCATTCCATATCCTGTTGAGAATCAGTTCAAGGGTTGTTGTTCAGAGGCAAGTCCTTCTCAGAATTAGTTTATCCAAAAGATTTTTCAAGGCTCATACTGGGGCAAGCTTTCCAAGTGTACAGCAAAACAGTCACTCCAGAATCAGACAAACTAAAGTAATGATTAGTTCATCTACAACAGTCAGCTAATCTGGGGCAATTAATTTAAAGAATCCCCATGCAACTTTCCATCCTTCCTACAAGGATCATCACTTGATGCAGTTTACCAGTGTGGTAGAGTTATGTCCAGCAGTAGCATCACTAGTCCCAGGCAGAATGGCAGTGATCTCCGTGTTGAGGAATCAGTCTTCCAGTCTTGTCTTCTCCCAAAAGAGTCGAGATGTGTCGTCACTATCTGCATTTGCATGGCATAATTCATAATCATATGCATAGCATGAGTGTTTCATCCTCATTTGCATTTCGTCTGAGGTCGTGTCATTATCCGCGTCTTACCTTGTGGTCAAAGTCCAACTTACCTGGCACCTACCAAAACATTATCCGTCCTTTCATCCAGTGCCATTCCTGAATGTTGTCGTTTCCTTGAGCATCAGTCCTATTGTTGGATGTTTATCTTCTCTCATTCCAGTGTTATTCCTGGATCTTTATATTCTCTCACTCCAGTGCCATTCCTGGATGTCTGTCTCTTGTGATCTCCAGTGCCATTCCTGGATATCTTATTCCTCTTGTTTCTCCCAGTGTTATTCCTGGAAGTTTTGCCTCTCTTCTGTAATCCTCGTCAAATTTGCTTGGATATCTTTCAGTGTCATTCCTGAAAGTCTTGTCTATTCATTCAGTGCCATTCCTGGATGAGTTTTCTCCTTTGCATTCAGTGTCATTCCTGGATGTCTTTCTCACTATCATTCGATACCATTCTTGAATATAGTGATTTGCCTTTACTTTTAGTACCATTCCTGAAAGTTCACAGTCATTCAATGCTGTCTTGAATACCGTGATTCCTTTTATCCAATGCTTTCTTGGATTTCACCTTTGTTCACATTCATCTAATGCTTTCTTGGATATTGTGATTTCCTTTTATCCAATGCTTTCTTGGGTATCTCCTTGTTCATATTTGTTCAATGCTTTCTTGGACGTTGTGGTTTCTTTTTATCCAATGCCTTCTTGGATTTCGCCTTTTGTCTCATTTGCATCTGATGCCTTCTCAGATAGTTTGAGTTTACCTTTCATTCAAAACCATTATTGAATGTCTGGTGTCCTTTTATCCAATGCTTTCTTGGATCTCTACCTTTCTCACATTTATCTGATGTTTTCTCAGATATTGTGATTTGTACCTTTCATTCAAAGCCATTATTGGATGATTGGTTTCTTTGCAACCAATGCTATCTTGGATCCCTGTTTGTTCACTTTCATCTGATGCCTTCTCAGATATTGTGATTTGTACCTTTCATTCAAAGCCATTATTGGACGACTGGTTTCTTTTCATCCAATTCCTTCTTGGATTACCCTTGTTTGCTCACTTTTTATCTGATGCTTTCTCAGATATTGTGGTTTGTACCCTTCATTTAAAGCCATTATTGGATGACTGGTTTCTTTGCATCCAATGTTTTCTTGGATCCCTGCTTTGTTCACTTTTATCTAAAGCCATTATTAGATATTATGATTTGTACCTTTCATTCAAAGCCATGGTTTCTTTTGCCATCTGATGTTTTTCCGGATGTGCCTTTCTCTGTCTTTTCTGGCTTTTCTTGAAGATCCCGTTTGAACTCTTCAGTATAAGAAAATCCCAGAAAATATTTTGTTGATATCTATCCTTTTATTTCAAATTGATCCCCATAAGAGATCGTGTCTTTTTTCTGGTTCCATTCCCAGTAAAGAGTGTGCTTTTATTTTCCCCAGTGTCGTCCGGTCACCTATAAACCTGTCGTCCACCTCCCTGGATCTTTCCCCAGTGGAGAACACCTCTCTGGCTCTTATCTCCAATGAAGATCTGTGAGATTTCCCCTCAGTTTTATTTTTCTATCCCCGGTGTTTCCTCAGAGTCTCCCCAGTGAGTCTCTTTTTTTGGTCATTCTGTATCCCCAATAAGTCTTCCTTGTGGATATTAACCTTATCCTTCCCCAGTAAGCTCACTTGTAGTTATTTTCTTTGGTGTTTTGTTTGTCTGCATCTTTGCACTATCATGGCATCATATCATCATATTAGAAGTTCATGGTATGTCAGCATTTGCACGTCTGTTGCTTGTCCTAAGCATCTGCATTCCATCTAAGGGAGAAGATTTTTGGTTTGCTATATTTAAATATCTTTCTCCTTGATGTACCGAGGATTTCCATTCCTCGTGTCATCCGGTAAAGCTATTTAAATAGGGGCAATTGTTGTACCCCAAATTTTTACCCCTTAGATGTCATAACTTTTTGCACATACATTTAGGGTTCATTCGTCTTTGCATTGTTAACTAACCCATATCTTTGCTAGTTTATTTCTTTTGTGAAAATCAGGGTTGACACAAGAAAGAGGACATGAGGAATAAACCAAGTTTTCATGTGTTTCGAGACCGCCAGGGCATTTGTTGAATATTTGTTTAAAAGAAAGAAAAAAAAAGAGAATAGCACTTCATGGCACTTGCCACACTTTGGTGGCACTGGCCATGAAGTGTGGCGCCCACCATGAGCAATACATGGCGCCTGCCATGAAGAGGAAATGGAGCATGGCGCCTGCCATGAGTATTATGTGGCGACTGCCACCAATTCTCGTGCACAGTTAAAATAATATTTTTTAAGCAAGATAATGCAAGTGGATCCATTCATCATGAAAAAAAGAAAAAATTTCAAAAGCACAGCTTGGAGCCTTGTTCCAATCAAATCATACCACACAAAAGCAAACCAAATCCTGACCAGCTGAAAACTTTTTGATCCTAGCCAGCTTGAACGAGAAACTTGGAAAAGGGCAATCTTGGCAAAATAAAATATTAGACCATACCTCTTTCTTCCCTATAAATAGAGCATTACTTCTCTTCTCCAAGCACACCAGTATTGTAACGCCCTGTATAATATATACCTAGAATAATACTATACAAGTGTTTTATTTGGTACTGACACCATCACAAGTGCCTAATGGAGTAATTCACGTACTTGACCATTTCTAAAACATAATACAATCTATGGTACAAGCTATGGAAACTAGCCAAAACAAAATCTAAGAATAATATACAATATCCTTAATTGTATACAACAATTACACAGCGGAAAAAGCTCAACTAAGCTTCTCTTGAAACATCCAAGCATAGCTCCCTTGTAAATCAAACCTGTACTCAATACCTGAAAAAATATCAACAATAATGGGGTAAGATATTAAATCTCAGTGAGTTCCCTATCTTATGGATTCTCTCGGCTTTACAGGGTTCTAGCCAAATCCTAACTCAAGTCAAGGGGAAGGGAAATGACCTTGAGTTCACAATCTCACACTATATGGAAACATGTTCATGAGTTCACCAACTCAAAATATCACTAATCGATAACCTGTACCAAGGCATCCCCTTTTCCCGTGCGCTTCTACGTCTAGTAGTTGACCCGAGTCATGGATCCTTGTAGTTACTTGACATACGAAATGGATTCGGGTTCTACGGGCCATTAACCGTTATGAACTGTCACTTCACACGGGCCATAAACCGTCACAAGTCTATTTACCCTTAGGCTTCATTCGTACTCACACACGGGAATCAAACCTGCCAAGTAATTGTGCACATGTTTCAGAGGAGCTCGAGACTCATGAAACGCACTCGGGTGAAACGGTTACGATTACGTGATCACACACACAAACGTGATTGTATTCGACAATCACAAGGCCACATTCGCCTTAAGGCCACATTCGCCTTTTCTCATAATCACAAAAGTTCAACATGTTCCATACTAGTGTTTCACTCTCTCCTAGACCAATCTCATCACGGGTGCACCTTTCTACACCAAGTGCCTGAGCCTTGCCATCTAGGTTATCTACTTCAGGCCAGAACTCGTCAAAGATGCACATCTATACATCGAATGCACGAGCGTCGCCATCCAGAGTTTCTATCACAATTATATTCACAACCTAGAATTATAACAATATTAACTATGCCATTTGTTTTGGGGTAAAGTTTCCTCACTCTTCCTAATTCATTTTAAGCATGCATATTCTCTCAATCGTGTTTAACAACAAGTTTGGGCAAAGTATATTGCAATTGCACATTTTAAAATTACATATAATAATTCAATCAAAAGTTATACAAAGCATATTACAATTGTATAATAGAATCACATATAATGATTCAATAACAAGTCACATAACTCTTGGTTTCCCTCTGATCATTTAATCGGGTATCAAATCAATATTTCTCACTCTTATCCCATAGGATATTTCCACAGCTTTCCAACGGCTATCACTATGCCTCGACCGGATTTACGATCGAAAAGATATGGATTTCCAACATGTAACATAAACATTATTTTCATTCATTTTTCACTAAATAATTAATCCCACATCATACCCATATTAGGTAGAGGATCGTCATAGCTTTCCAACGATACCAAGAACGCTTCAATCTGAGTTACGGATCAAAAGTTATGAAGGAAACAAAATTAAAGATCTGTCATGTTCGCTAGGCGAATCCCCAGCGAACATTCGCTTTCGCCTTCGCCGTCCGAACCTCTAGGCGAACCAAGATAGAACCAAAAGGGCACAAAGTTCGCTTTACGAACACCTGGCGAACCTTCGCCTTCCCTTCGCTTTGGGGTTCGCAAGGCGAACCATCGAGAAACCATTCGCTTTGCCCTTCGCCTTGGGTTCGCTTTGCAAACCCTGCGAATCCCAGAATTTCAGCAGCGATGAAAAGAGGTCATTTGGGCCAAACTCTCTCATTTCTTCACCCAAAACACTTCCAATTCAAATTATATCAACCCCCAAGCATAACCCGACTATACTGCACAGTTTATATAGCATTTCATCTGTTAGATTTCATTGATTTGTCTGTTTAATCATTTTCTCTCAAATCTAATCTAGGTTCCAAACTTCTATTTCTAGAACTTAGAGTGTCTAACTAGAACCCACCTGATAATCGAAGAGAAGTTTGAAGAAGATGATGATGATCCAAGCTTTTCCTTCTTCTCCCATGGTTTTCTTCTTCTCTTCTCTTTCTCCTTTCTCTTCTTCTTTCTATCTTTCTATTTTCCTTTTTCCTTTCTAAAAAAAAATATATATATATATATATATATATATATATATATATATATATATATATATATATATATATATATATATATATATATATATATATATATATATATATATATATATATGTTCTGGACTGGACCAACGGCTGGACATGGCCCAATCCGCTTCTGCTCCAGAGCGGCCCAAATCGCCTAAGTCCAACCGACAAGGGGGCAAAAGTTACCTTTCTGCCCCTCCAACCGGGCAAGGAATGCGTCGTTCCTCCCCAGAATAACTGCCTGTTATGCACGGCTCCATTGCTCCCCAAATAGTCAAGGGCAGGTGCCCGAAACCATGCCAGTGCCCGAAATAACGGCTAGTTTCGGGCACTCTGCCCGACATAACGGCTAGTTTAGGTAGTTACCTATTCTTTGGGGAAAATAGTTATTTCGCCCCGAAAATAGGACCGTTGGCCACGCGCTGGGGGCTCTATATAAACCTTCTCGCTTGAGAGGGTCAGGTATCCAATATTCTCCCTACGAACTAATACTTTGTACTTGCCCCTTTTCTCTGATCCTTTCTTACTTGAGCGTCGGAGTGCCTTGCAGGTACACCCCCCTCCTCTCCACACAACCAGCATCCCAGACGCACTTGGTGGCCCACTTCTATAGGATCTGATCCAGCCTTCACGATCAGTGGCGCCGTCTGTGGGAATCATTGTTCTCCCCATCTTTCTTTCCCCAGAAACCGAAGATCAAAACAATTCTTAAAGATCATCATCATCATGGCCTCTCAAGATCGCGCCAAGGATTCTCTCCAAACCACTACCTTCCCCATCAACAAATCTGACGTTGACGACCATTCATCTCTCCTCCGAGATGCCCGTTTTCTAAGGGACGGAGCCACTGCTTCTCCTTCCCCTACCCCTACTGATCGCAACAATGATCAGTCTTCACTTGACGTCCAGCCCATTCCTGTTCTGCCCAACGTCGACCCGGCCGTGGCAGCCCTCCTGGAGGCGATCAACAAAACCAACACCCTGATCCTACAGCAGAACAAGAGGATCGGGGCGTTAGAAGAATCCAAGCGTCCAAGATCCCCTCCTCCGCAGAGGAACCAACAACGATCAAGGAGCTCGTAGTCCCGGAGAGATATTGACCGAAGACTGCGCCAAGAGCCTGACCCTCGTGCCGCCCGAAAGCGTGACCAGGTCTCCCCGTGTGACTAGCACTATCCCAGCCACAAGAGGACCCGAAGGAACGAGCAGTCTCCCCCGGTCAAGTCTAAAGGCCCGACCCATTCACCGTCTCCCCGAAGGAATCGCTCACCTTCTCCTCAAAGGAACCATTCCCCTTCTCCCCAAAGGAACCGTAGCCGCGAGCGTACCCTTCGGTCCCCGTCATTCACCAGTTCTAGCAGCGACGATGAGCCTCGTGGACCACTGTCCCAGGAGATCTTGGCTACCCGTCTCCCAAAGGACCTGGAGAAGCCCCCGTCACTGGGCACGTACGACAGGACCACTGACCCTGACGAGCACATCAAGAACATCTATGCGCTATTGGATTATCGTGGTGTGCGGGGCGCCATCAAATGCCGACTATTTCCAACCACACTCCGAAAGGGAGTGATGACATGGTACAAGCAGCTGCCCGAGGAGTCCATTACCTCGTGGAGACAACTGGGCAGGATGTTCTCGCAGAATTTCACAGCATCTCGCCGTCACCCCAAGACTGAGGCCTCCCTCGGGGACATAATCCAAGGAAAGGACGAACCTCTCCGCGTATATATCAAAAGGTTCAACAAGGAAGCAGTACAGGTCCCTACAATGGACGAAATGAAGAAGTTTCTGCTCGAGCAAGGGCTCCGCCCAGGCTCCGAGTTTTCTAAAGCCGTTGGCCTCGCACCACCGAGGAACTTAGACGCCCTCCTCCTCAAAGCCCAATCACACATTCAGTACAAAGAGAAGGTTGCGGCCTGCAACGTTCGAGCATCACGCCATCAGGAGAACGCTCAGACCTCTAGAGGTGAGGAGGCCTCAACATCTCGTCGAGGCGAACGGAGGCGCGAGGACCGTCCTCGTGACTCCCGTGACAACAAGGGGCCCTCCGGGCGGTTCCATGACTACACCCCCCTGACCGTCTCTAGGGAGAAAATTTTGTCCGAATGTGCCAATTCGGAGTTCAAGCAGGCAGAGGTCTGCTTCCCCAAACAACTGCCAGCCAGACCAAACGTGGACAAATCAAAATACTGTCATTTCCACAAGAGTCACGGCCACACCACAGAAGACTGCATCCATCTGAAGGATGCCATTGAGATACTGATCAGGGACGGCCACCTGAAACAGTTCGCGAAGAAGAAAGACACTCCTCGGCAGGACGCCCAAGAGTCCAAGAATATAGAGGAGGAAGTACCCCCCTCGGAAGACGCCAACATACAGGTCGCTATGTCCATATCGTAACCGGAGGACTTCTACGTCCCGGATTGGCTCAGCGCCCCTGCTTATTTCGCGGCCCACAGCCCGTGGGAGACGTTTCCCTCCGCCATGGTTATCTCTGGCGGGAGCTTCAACAAAGTCACGGTGGGCTCTGTGAAACAAAAATTCGAGCATCTGATCAACACAAGCTCCAACAAGGTGACCACGCTTGATCAGGCCCGGAAGGGCTCCGTTCTCATCTCCTTCTATCGGGAAGAGCTCCTCGACGGATCCCCGAACTCGAGCGTACCCTTGCTCGTCAGAGCCCGAATGACGAACTTCGACGTTCGCAGAATCCTAGTCGACCAGGGCAGCTCGGTCGAGATCATGTACTCCCAGCTGTTTTCAACACTTCAGCTGGACGAATCACACCTTACCCCCTATGTAGGGTCTGATTTACAGGGATTTAATGGATTAGTGACCAAGCCATGGGGATACGTCGAACTGATCGTAACCTTTGGATCAGCTGAGATGGCCAGATCCATCAAGGTACAATTTCTGGTAATCAACTGCCCCTCGCTTTACCAGTGCATTTTCGGAAGGCCAACTCTGGCTGAGTTGGTAGCGGTGCCTTCAACAGTCCACCTTAAGATGAAGTATTACACTTCGAAGGGAATGGTCGCCACCCTCCACGGCGACATCGAAGCTGCACGACGGTGTTTCGAGGTAGCTACAAAGGGGCTCAACGCCATTGCGTCCAAGCTAAAAGCGTCGAGTAAGCCAGCGTTGCCAAGCAGCTCCGAGGAAGCCAAGCCTCTGCCCCAGGTCGACTCCATCGACCTCGACAGTCGCTTCCCCGAAGAAGACCAACAGAAGGAACGAACAGCTTCAGCCAACCCGTCTACATCGTCCAGCAGCAGCTCTCATCCGATGTGCCCTATCCCGGATGGCAACTTCGAGATCATTCTATTCGGCGACGACCCCCAACGGGGAGTGAAGATTGGAACAGACCTGCCCGATATAGCGAGGAAGCAGCTCAAAGCATGCCTCCGTGAGAATGCCGACCTCTTCGCATGGAGCGCCGCCGAAATGCCCGGCTTGGATCCATCTGTCGCCTGCCACCAGCTGACGATCGACCCGGCCGTCAAGGCCGTAGCACAACGTAGGAGAAAGCAGTCTCCGGAGAAAACGGAGGCTGCTGAAAAAGCTGTAAAGGACCTCCTCGAGGCCAAATTTATTTCGGAGGCCAAGTACACCACTTGGATGTCCAACGTTGTACTAGTTAAAAAATCTAATGGAAAATGGCGCATGTGCATTGATTACACCGATCTCAATAAGGCATGCCCGAAAGATGCCTACCCCCTCCCCAATATTGATAAACTTGTTGATAATTCGGCTGGTTTTAAACTTTTATCGTTCATGGACGCCTACTCGGGCTATAATCAAATTCCAATGGCAATGACCAACAAAAAATATACGGCCTTCATGACCAAATCGGGCAACTATTACTACAACGTAATGCCCTTTGGACTGAAGAACGCCGGAGCAACCTACCAAAGAATGATGAATAAGGTCTTCCGGGGAGAAATAGGCGACATGCTCGAAGTCTACATGGACGACATGATCGTAAAATCCCACGAGGAAACCGATCATACTGCCCATTTGAGAAAGGTCTTCGAACAGACCAGGAAATACAAAATGCGTTTTAATCCGGAGAAGTGCACGTTCGGTGTCCGAGCAGGCAAATTCCTCAGCTTCTACTTAACGGAACGAGGAATCGAAGCCAACCCCGATAAATGTCGAGCATTCTCCGAGTTTCCTACACCCAAGTCCAAGAAATCCATCCAGTCCCTCAACGGGATGCTCGCGTCACTATCTCGTTTCGTGGCCAAATCTGCGGAACACGCTCTACCATTCTTCAAACTCCTCCGCAAGGAGGCAGCATTCAAATGGACCGAGGAATGTGACAAGGCCCTTATCCATCTAAAACTGGCACTCTCAGAGCCACCAGTCCTCTCTCTCCTGGATAATGGCGAAACGTTGTACCTGTACCTCGCCGTAGCAACCGAAGCAGTGAGCGCCGCTCTCATCCGCGAGACACCTGACGGGCAGAAGCCTATATATTTCACGAGCAAAGCGCTGCAAGGATCGGAGTTAAGATACCAACAGATAGAGAAAGTGGATATGGCCCTCATCAATGCAGTCAGAAGATTAAGACACTACTTCCTGGCTCACACGATCGTGGTTCGAACAGATCAACCCATAAAATAGCTACTGGGACGACCAGACATGGCCGGTCGAATGCTCAAATGGTTGCTTGAACTATCCGAATTTGACATCCGGTATGAAGGCAGGAAAGCTCTCAAATCCCAGGCTCTGGCCGACTTCTTCGCAGAAATGACATTCGCAGACTCCCCCGTGGACGAAGCACGTAAATGGACCATTTTTGTGGACGGTGCCTCAAGCTCGGCAGGGAGCGGTGCGGGCGTCATCCTAGAAAGCAACGAAGGAATCATCGTCGAAGTATCACTCACCCTATCCTTCCCAACCTCGAACAACCAGGCCGAATACGAGGCCTTCCTTGTTGGGCTACGCCTAGCCGAGGACCTGGGCGCAAAAGAAGTCGTCATCTGTACAGATTCGCAACTCGTAGCCCTCCAGGCCCGGGGAGAATACCAAGACAAAAACGACAACCTGACCGAATACTTAGCCCTGGTCAAGAAGGAAATGGCGAAGTTCACAATAGTGGAAGTGAAACATGTTCCCCGCGAACATAACATGCGAGCAGACGTGATATCCAAACTAGCCAGCACAAAGAAGAAAGGCGAAAACAAATCTGTCATACAGGAAGTACTTCCTCGACCCAGTATCGAGAAGGCCTCCCCGACCCTCGATGTGCAGGTGATCGGCGACAATAATTACTGGATGACCCCTGTTTACAACTATCTCGCCAAAGACGAACTTCCGTCTGACCCAAAAGAGACCAGCACAGTTAGGCGAAGAGCCTGCTCTTATGTCTTGGTCGAAGATAAACTCTACAGGCGGGGATTCTCCATTCCGCTGCTCAAGTGTGTCGAGGAAGAAATGGTCGCGCACATCCTACGCGAAATCCACGAGGGAATCAATGCCCAACATCTCGGCGGAAGGTCCCTTGCTCGGAAGGCCCTTCGAGCAGGATATTACTGGCCGACCATGCAGCATGATGCGAAAGAACACGTGAAGAAATGCAATAAATGCCAATGGCATAGGGAAATGCACCTGGCTCCACCTAACAAGATCAAGGCTATGTCCTCCCCGTGGCCATTTGCCTAGTGGGGCCTAGAAATCCTAGGACCCTTCGTGGTAGGATCGAATCAGAACAAATACCTCATAGTGGGCGTAGACTACTTCATAAAATGGATAGAAGCAGAGGCCCTAGCCAAGATAACTGCCCTCAACATCCTGCGTTTCTACAAATGAAACATCCTTGCACATTTCGGCATCCCCCAAGCAATAGTGACGGATAATGGGACGCAATTCACGGATAGGGAGTTTCAGGACTTCGTTACCCAACTGGGCACGAAGCAATACTTCGAATCCGTCGAGCACCCCCAAACAAACGGCCAGGCTGAGGCAGCTAACCGAGTCATCCTTCGAGGCCTCAAATGAAGGCTAACCGAAACAATGAAGGCTTGGGTCGAGGAACTGCACAGCATATTGTGGGCATAATGTACAACCCCACACTCTACAACCGGGGAAACACCCTTCCGTCTAGCTTATGGGATCGAGGTTGTAATTCCCGTAGAAGTTCACGTACCCTCCAGGCAGACAGAGTCGCCCCTAGATGAGGAGATGAACGACGAATCATTAAGAGAAGAGCTCGACCTCGTCGAGGAAATCCGAACCGGGGCAGCCCTCCGCGAAGCCTCACTAAAACAAAAAATTACCATCAGGAACAACGCCAAGGTGATACGACGAGATTTCGACGTGGGAAGCCTTGTTCTAAGAAGAAATCACAAAGACTCTCGTGAAGGCAAACTAGCAGCCAACTAGGAAGGACCCTATCGCGTCCGAGCAAAAACGGAAAATGGGGCCTACTACCTAGAACATCTTAACGGGGAAGAACTTGCTCGATCATGGAACGCCGAAAAGCTAAAACAATACTATAGCTAAGGACCTAATTCTCGGTTCGACCCGTCACGACAACAGACGTCAACTACCGACCACTATGCACGCCTAGGTACAAGCCTTGCATACCGATAAAGCAGAACCCCGCTCAATAACGAGCTGAGTAACTGCTCGACGGTGGTCCTCGATCTAGCATCGCCGTCGTCAAAGTACCATGATCGGCAGAACCCCAGCTCGCGATGGGATGTTCACGTCGCGAACTCAGACCTCAAACGCGACCTGAGCTCTGTATCCCCGCCAGGACATTCCCTGGCCGTTCGATCAGTACCCCTCACTGCCGAACACATCTACAACGAGCAATCCCCCTAAAAGATCGCATAAGTCCAATACTCCCTATCACGGGCAGACACACATTCACAATGAGCATGAGTACAACACTTAGAAAAAAATAAAAGCAAGTAAAGCCATGCAGATAGCATAATCGAACATATAATTCAAACATAAACAAGTGGCCACTAGGACCACGGCTGTACTGGATTACATAAAATGGGGGTCATGCCCCCCCCCCCCCCCAAATTAAATTACAACAACTACTCGGCATGCAGGCTGGACAAATTACAACAACAAAAATAGACTCCTCACTCATCCATGTGCTCAGCTGGCTCAGACTGAGGCCCCTGGTCCTCCACGGGCCGATCCTCGGTGTTCCCTTCAAGGAGAGCATCGAGCATAACAATCCGACCATCCTCAACATGCGCCAGATAGTGGGTACCCTCGACAGAAAAGTCAAGCTCAGGGTTCACCACCCGCAGTTGAGCCACGGCGTTCCTGAAGGATTCGTCCGTGACGGCAATACTGTCATCCTCAGCCACCAGCATATGGGCGACCAGCTCGGATCTCATTTTCAATTCCTTCACATCCTCCGGCTCATCTTCACCTGGGGCATTGACCGCCCTCAACTGCTGGACCAGCTCCTCGAAAGCTTTCTTCTCCGCCGCCAGCGTGGAATTCTCCTTCTTCAACCGGGCTACCTCCTCCTCAGCCTTCTTTCGGGCATCATCGGAAACCTTGGCTTCTTCTCTGAGGGACGCCATGGTAGCCCAAGCAACGTTAAGTTCGACCTCAGTTGTAGAGTCCCCTTCAGCATAAACAGCTGCCATCTCCAGCATCCTAACCAAAGCTGAAGCGTCTTGAGCCACCAACATCCTCTTGCTCGGGCGGTCCATGTTTTCCAAGTGAAGAGACTCCGCCCGAGGCATGATCAAAGAGTTTCCCTCGAAGAATTTCCTATCGAGAATGCAAGGAGGAAGCTCGAACTTCCCTTTCTACGATACCCAAGTGAGGTCCACAACGTCAGTAACCCTTGGCCGCTTAGATCGTCTGGTCAAAGGGAAGGGAGACCCTTGGGGAGCCGGTGTAGGAGAAGAAGAAGTCCCTGCAGCAGACTGAACCGGAGGGTGAGCACGAGCACCAGCAAACCGAGACTTCAGAGGAACCGCACCGGCCTTGTTCCTCGCAAGTGCGTTCTTTACAACCCTCTCATGGGCCTGAGGCATCTCACCTGCACAAACAAAAAACGAACAAGTTAGTCACGAGGAAAAGAAATAACACGAGCAAATCTAAAATAAATAAAACTACCAAGCAGCTTCTCGACTTCCGCAGGAGTCTTGCACTCCAGCAGTGCCTTGGTGTTGATAAACCGGTACTCAACCCTCTGACTACCGTCCTCCTCGAAGATCGGATTACCCTTGCTTGTCCAGCACTCAGCAAGCAGGAAGGAGTTAATGTACTTCACCAACTCCTCGTACGCCACGGCATCCTACCCGTGTAGCTCGTGCGGTTGGAGAACGTAGTCGTCGGGCTTCTTGGCGAAATGATCAGGTGCCCAATGAATGGGGAACTTGTAGATTCTCTGCCCAATAAACTTCCCCGCCTCATCGCGCAGGTCGTTCCCGTCCTCATCCACCTTAATCTCCCAGACGTATGTACTGTCCTGGGCAACTTCGGACACGGGATCGACAACATAATACAGCTCCTTGAACGTCCGTATCGACTCTGAAAATGGTTTAAACAATTTGCGAGGCTGCTTCAGGGAGACCCAACCATACTTCCTCCCCGACAGCTGCCTTTGAAGATGGAAGACGGTGAAGAACAAGGGGAGAGTAGCCCCTATGGAGAGGTATTCGCACACCAGCTCGAACTCCCAAATGAAGGCTAACGAGTTGGGGTGCAATTGCGTGGGGGACAACTTCAAATGCACGAACACTGACTGCTGAAAATCGGTGAACGGCAACCTCAAACCCAGCTCCTTGAAGTCGTATTCATACATGGTAAAGCGGTCCCCAAAATTCATTCATACCCGCTCATCCTCGGAGGGAAAGTGCACCTTCCACTCCCCCTCTGGTCCGACCTCCGTGAAGACATCACCCAAATACATTGCAAAAGTGGACACATGTTCAGCAGGTTCGGCCACCTCCCACTCCTCCACGGAATCCTCAACGACGTCCTCGTCCATACCCTCCAACTCTTCTTCCTCTCCAACCTCACTGGAGGAACTCGAAGCCGTCGAGCTACTATTTTCCGAAGAGCATGTTTCTTCCTCGGACGTATCTAAGATAATCTCTCTATCTGGCCCCGTCGCCATGTCGATCACCTGAAAAGCAGAGAAGAAAATTGAATTCGACAACAAATCAAATCCACCCTTCCACCGCTAAGTCAAGTGAAAGGGCGCACAAAGGGCTGAGGACAACGTCCCCGGCCTAAGCCCTAACATCAAAAAGCTGAAACCTCCCCGCGAGGAGACGCTCGAAACAAATCGTCCCCAAACGAGGAGCTTCCTCGCGCTCATACACAGTTTCTGATCGAAGCTTCGCCGGAAACCGTAAAGCTTCACCAGAATCTGGGAGCATTCTACCGGGAAACTCATCACCCACTCAGAAGATGAACAGTCACGACGGTTACACAAGCGCCGCCATCGCAACGACGCCGTCAACCGCCCTCCTGACCAAAACATACTAACACGTCCGGCGATATGTCAGAAGTGGAAAAGTTGCACAACCACCGTCCACCGCCAACAATCGCCGGAAATCAACCTATTTCGTCCTCTAAACCTAGCCCTAACCACATGCAAACTACCATTGACCACCAAAAGGAGTAAAACAAGCACAGGATCAGAAACTTACTTGATTTAAGAACACGAAAGTGGCTGCTCGAAGCTTGGAGCGGTGGTCGGAGTAAGCAGACGGCGGTGACGGGCAGGAATGCTGAAGGGGACGAAGAGAAATCAGAGCGAAAAAGTTCCAAATGGAACGAATTTCCCCCTTTTATACAAAGGGGCACGTGCAGACACGCGCTCGTAGACCATGATGACTATCAACTAGCCATCATTACCTAGTGACTGCTACACGGAGCTCTAGGCACACGTGGCGCCCCAACGTTTCCAATTCTGACTGACCTTTAGTCTCACTGGACTCTGGGCAACAAGGTCACGACCACGAATCTCACGGACACCAAGGGCCACGGGCACACTGGGACATCCCTCCTCGTCTTCAAACGACGACTTCACGCTAGGTCCTCGGAGTAACGAGTTGTCCTTAAGTCATCACTCCCATGCTCGGGACCAACGACTTGGGGGGCTTCTGTTCTAGACTGGACCAATGGCTGGACATGACCCAATCCGCTTCTGCTCCAGAGTGGCCCAAATCGCCTAAGTCCAACCGACAAGGGGGCAAAAGTTACCTTTCTGCCCCTCTAACCGGGCAAGGAATGCGTCGTTCCTCCCCAGAATAACTGCTCGTTACGCACGGCTCCATTGCTCCCCGAACAGTCAAGGGCAGGTGCCCGAAACCATGCTTGTGCCCAACATAACGGCTAGTTTCGGGCACTCTGTCCGACATAACGGCTAGTTTGGATAGTTACCTATTCTTTGGGGAAAACGGTTATTTCGCCCCGAAAATAGGACCGTTGGCTACGCGCTGGGGGATCTATATAAACCCTCTCGCTTGAGAGGGTCAGGTATCCAATATTCACCCTACGAACTAATACTTTGTACTTGCCCCTTTTCTCTGACCCTTTCTTACTTGAGCGTCGGAGTGCCTTGTAGGTACACCCCCTCCTCTCCATACGACCAACATCCCGGACGCACTTGGTGGCCCACTTCTACAAGATCTGATCCAGCCTTCACGATCAATATATATATATATATATAATCCTTATTATATAATATAATCCAACTGGGTAAAATATCTCCAATTGATATTTTGTCGTCTCAACCCAATTGATCAATTATTAGAGTTACCATAAAATACTTTCTTGAACTAATAAATAGTAATCTGTCCCTTTCATAAATAATTGATCTTTTCAGAGTTCATTAGTTGCTCTATTGATCCCAATTGACAATACTTAGAGTACTTAGAGGATTCCATTAATCCAATTTACCAAAGATAGAGCACATAGATACTCATCTGATCTTATCTGATATCCAATTGAGCATTCAGATAATATGGGGTATTACACTCTCCCCCCTTAAATTGAAATTCGCCCCCGAATTTTCTCTACTCAACAATAACCACAACTTAACTTCACAGATCAAATTCCTTGTCTTCACAATTAACAAACTTCACGTCCTTAAGCATACTCTTGTTCCAATATTGGGTTAACTTTAAACTTTTCTTTTTCCGTAATTCATTTGTTGTTTCTTACTAAAACACTTGGTCGCATTCTACCTTCGGAAAGAATGTACCATTCCATATTCCTCTACTGAGTCACAACACAAAACTATAACATCTTATCTCAAATGAGGACAATAACACTCAACACATCTCAGCGATGTAATTCAGTGATTTCTTAACTTCATGCAATCATCGACGATTTATCTTTTCATAAATCTTTCAACATTTAAACCACTTCATAATTCGTCAAAAGACTTCTTACCAGTTCCACTTAATCTGATACTAAACATTGTAACCATTACATCTGATAATTCATCTCTTTCGTATCATACCAAAAAGGTAACACACTTAGAACAAGATCTTCTTATTTCCATACTTAAAAGTAACAATCATCAATTCCTTATTATTCTGACTGAATTCCTTCATCTGTCACCTTCCACTACGCAATCTAAATCTTAATAGTAGAACATCACGAATTCTTAAGCACTACCAATTAGCTAACAGTCCACGGAGAAACACACTTATCCATTGGGATCCTTACTAACCAACGGTACAAGTAACTTACTGACGTCTTATGGTAGAATAATTTCTTGGCCAACACACAATATTATAACATCGGTCCAAAACTTTCCAAACGATATAGATACAGGAGTCACACTGTTACAACCATAACATTCACAACTCCAAATCCATTCCAAACTCGGACCAATATATCCAAAATAGTTTAACAACCTCCGATTCTGGTCACTACATTATATAACAACTCTCCTTGCGGTTTTCCGGCTTACTCAAGGTTCCTTGTTGATTCGAGATCTCAACCCAAAACGACGTAACACCAACACAAAACTTCAATCATATACTAGTCACCACTTATTAAAACTTAAACCATCCAAAGCACAATTGCCAGTTTTCATACTACTCACCAATTCGCCTATGACACTGCGCACGCATATACACCGTCGCAGTCCATATCACGCTTCTCAAGTTACATGCTTAACTTCGGAACATCCAATTCACACTCTTACTTGGAAGGATAACCTTCAAATTTCATCCTTTGGGTAAGTACAACTGTACACATCTGGTACCACTCTCACGGGGTCTAAATCCAATACCATGAACTCGCGGAAGATAGCGATTACTAACTCTGACCAACCGCTCATATCTTAATAACACCATAATTAAAATACCAAAATATTCCTTGCGAGACCAATACTTCGGGAATATTCTCTAACTTCGTCCTTAAGGCTCTCAACGGCAATACGTCTAAAACTTTCTCATACTCAACACAGTTCACAAGATTACTTCCTCGAAGTCAAATTCCCTTGTCATCTAAACAGATGATCGACTAAGTAACACCCTTCCACAAGTTCCGATTTCAAAACATAAATCCATCTTCCATTTACTCGCAATCTCGTTCTCCATTCACACAATACTCTCCAATCGGAGTAACATAAAGTAACAAAATGCAGATGATGGTCCCTAAGGGATTTCACAATTTACACACACATGTTAATCGATTAACCATCTGAGCTAATCGATTAACTCCTCAAATCCAGTGCAAGTACCATTCTTGCACGTGTTATTCGGTTAACTACACTATGTTAATCGGTTAACACTAATGCAGAAGCTGGAAACCAGTCTCTTTTAATTCAAAAACCATCCATATTCAAAACCATCAATCCGGCTTGCTTTATCCCATATAATATAATTCTCAACTCGCGGCTCTTTACTGGTATAACATTCACTAACCGTGATCCACTCAAGGTAAAACCGACAAAGTCGACGACACACTCCAACTAAGTGACAAGGCAAAATTCCAAATTCTGACGCGGTCACACTGCAAAACTTCAGCGGGATAGTTCATTTTTCTGCTCAAACAACTACACTAGCGGGAAGTCAATAATGACGACATTCTAGGGTTTTAACCACTACTCATACTTAATTCGTTCACAAGCAAAACCCAACACACAACCATTATACGGTACCACAAAATTGATAGACATCTCATATCAAGCATACCACCTTATTCTCTCACTTGAACTCCTTGGTGAGAAATAAAACAACACATTCTTAGTCCAATAAAAGGTAGATTCCGAATATTCCGATTATTCACAAATACAGAAGTTCTCTATACTTGAAAATAGATCAGGGTAATGCATCCTCTTGAAGAACCTTTCCATCACTTCGTACACATTAACCGGGATTCCTTGCCCCTCACTATCCATTACACATCACACTTACACCAAATTACTTAGTGGAAGATTCGCAACCCACAATTCTCATCAACTACTTACAAAAACCTTCCGGTATAAATTGTTCCAGGATTTACACTTAGTCCGTAATAAGTCATGATTCGTTTCTCGTTGTTTTACCTCAATCTTACTTCTTAGAACACAATGCTCACTGTTCCATAAAATACGTTCCTTCACACTTGTCTCAAGAATAATAATCCATCACATACACTTGCGACTCCGGTGCTACTACTACGCTTGTTCTTAATACCAAGGTATAACTTTTTCATGTTACACCATACTACTAGGGTCCTCACGGATGAACCATCCCTGATTACACTTCCTTAACTTAAGCCCCCACAACTACTCAATAGCTCTATTGCACATTCGTCCCAAGAATACATTCTGTTGTCATTTCCTCATAATATACTGTTGATACCGTTTTCTTCATCGCATTTACTTTACTCCCCATGGTAATGCTCTTAGGTCCAAATATAAAACCACCATACTATGATTTCCTTAAATCCAAGGTACTTACTCTGTTTCTTGACACAACTCCTTCTGGTCTGTATCACTACACTTCCTATTACTAAATAAAGTTCAAACTTCTTCCGACACAATACCTTATAATGTTCCTCGGGTAATTTAACATTTCCAAATTCCAAATTGGTCTCTCATCGAATATAGAAAATCCCGATGTAATATCTCGAACTTAATCTCACTACATAATTGAATATACGCAATTCATCACCCACTCTTCGTCCGACACATACTTGTGTCACTTGAAGCATGTAAACACATCCTTGTGTTCCTTCACACACTACTCTACTACTTTAGGTTCCCATAGAAGCCGAACGTCCTTAATTCTCCACTTTTAACCAATTGGAAGATATTGTTCCGAACACATTCCTTAAGGTACTCTCATCCATTCAAGATACCATAACGACCTTAGAACTGAAGCACCAATATGTATCTCACTTCCGGACCTTACGTCACGCGTTCCACAAAACAACTTTCTTTTTCACGGAATGAGATTACTTGAAATCTTGTCTATACAAGTGGTCAATCCAGCTCTACTAGCGATTTTACATATTCCTCAATATCTTAACCAATCGTCCGATAGAGATCCTTAACTTTCAAGCTCCAAATTTCCAAAGGATTGCTTGAACAACACACTACTCTTTAATTCCATGCAACGCAAATCACAACCTCTACTAAGACCTCAACTGAGCTGACCAAAACTCTTCACTACTAACTCTTGGCTTGAGCCTACCCTCACAGCACAAGTTCCGACAACACTTTGGGGTCCTCGTGGTCGCTCAACCATGATTCTACCTATCACATACATAGCATTAGGTTGATCAGGAATAGATTTACTTATGATGTTTCAAGGCTAGGTCGAGGACACAACCTGCTCTGATACTAACTGAAACGCCCTGTATAATATATACCTAGAATAATACTATACAAGTGTTTTATTTGGTACTAACACCATCACAAGTGCCTAATGGTGTAATTCACATACTTGCCCATTTCTAAAACATAATACAATCTATGGTACAAGTTATGGAAACTAGCCAAAACAAAATCTAAGAATAATATACAATATCCTCAATTGTATACAACAATTACACAGCGGAAAAAGCTCAACTAAGCTTCTCTTGAAACATCCAAGCATAGCTCCACTTGTAAATCAAACCTGTACTTAATACCTGAAAAAATAGCAACAATAATGGGGTGAGATATTAAATCTCAATGAGTTCCCTATCTTATGGATTCTCTCGGCTTTACAGGGTTCTAGCCAAATCCTAACTCAAGTCAAGGGGAAGGGAAATGACCTTGAGTTCACAATCTCACACTATATGGAAACATGTTCATGAGTTCACCAACTCAAAATATCACTAATCGATAACCTGTACCAAGGCATCCCCTTTTCCCGTGCGCTTCTACGTCTAGAAGTTGACCCGAGTCATGGATCCTTGTAGTTACTTGACATACCAAATGGATTCTGGTTCTACGGGCCATTAACCG
The DNA here is from genome assembly GCA_022829125.1 of Lathyrus tuberosus. Taxonomy (NCBI): domain Eukaryota; kingdom Viridiplantae; phylum Streptophyta; class Magnoliopsida; order Fabales; family Fabaceae; genus Lathyrus; species Lathyrus tuberosus. Next base: position 3,324,507 of record JALAZF010000104.1, on the reverse strand, counting down.
TTATGAACTGTCACTTCACACGGGCCATAAACCGTCACAAGTCTATTTACCCTTAGGCTCCATTCGTACTCACACACGGGAATCAAACCTGCCAAGTAATTGTGCACATGTTTCAGAGGAGCTCGAGACTCATGAAACGCACTCGGGTGAAACGGTTACGATTACGTGATCACACACACAAACGTGATTATATTCGACAATCACAAGGCCACATTCGCCTTAAGGCCACATTCGCCTTTTCTCATAATCACAAAAGTTCAACATGTTCCATACTAGTGTTTCACTCTCTCCTAGACCAATCTCGTCACGGGTGCACCTTTCTATACCAAGTGCCCGAGCCTTGCCATCTAGGTTATCTACTCCAGGCCAAAACTCGTCAAGGATGCACATCTATACATCAAATGCACGAGCGTCGCCATCCAGAGTTTCTATCACAATTCTATTCACAACCTAGAATTATAACAATATTAACTATGCCATTTGTTTTGGGGTAAAGTTTCCTCACTCTTCCTAATTCATTTTAAGCATGCATATTCTCTCAATCATGTTTAACAATAATTTTAGGCAAACCATATTACAATTGCACATTTTAGAATTTCATATAATAATTCAATCAAAAGTTATACAAAGCATATTACAATTGTATAATAGAATCACATATAATGATTCAATCACAAGTCACATAACTCTTGGTTTCCCTCTGATCATTTAATCGGGTATCAAATCAATATTTCTCACTCTTATCCCATAGGATATTTCCACAGCTTTCCAACGGCTAAAACTATGCCTCGATCGGATTTGCGATCGAAAAGATATGGATTTCCAACATGTCACACAAACATTATTTTCATTCTGAGTTACGGATCAAAAGTTATGAAGGAAACTAAATGAAAGATCTGTCATGTTCGCTAGGCGAATCCCCAGCGAACATTCGCTTTCGCCTTCGTCGTACGAACCTCTAGGCGAACCAAGACAGAACCAAAAGGGCACAAATTTCGCTTTGCGAACACCTGGCGAACCTTCGCCTTCCCTTCGCTTTGGGGTTCGCAAGGCGAACCGTCGAGAAACCATTTGCTTTGCCCTTCGCCTTGGGTTCGCTTTGCGAATCCCAGAATTTCAGCAGCGATGAAAATAGGTCATTTGGGCCAAACTCTCTCATTTCTTCACCCAAAACACTTCCAATTCAAATTATATCAACCCCCAAGCATAACCCGACTATACTGCACAGTTTATATAGCATTTCATCCATTAGATTTCATTGATTTGTCCGTTTAATAATTTTCTCTCAAATCTAACCTAGGTTCCAAACTTCTATTTCTAGAACTTAGAGTGTCTAACTAGAACCCACCTTATAATCGAAGAGGAGTTTGAAGAAGATGATGATGATCCAAGCTTCTTCCCAAGCTTTTCCTTCTTCTCCCATGGTTTTCTTCTTCTCTTCTCTTTCTCATTTCTCTTCTTCTTTCTATCTTTCTTTTTCATTTTTCCTTTCTAACAAATATATATATATATATATATATATATATATATATATATATATATATATATATATATATATATATAATCCTTATTATTTAATATAATCCAACAGGGTAAAATATCTCCAATTGATATTTTCTCGTCTCAACCCAATTGATCAATTATTAGAGTTACCATAAAATACTTTCTTGAACTAATAAATAGTAATCTGTCCCTTTCATAAATAATTGATCTCTTCAGAGTTCATTAGTTGCTCTATTGATCCCAATTGACAATACTTAGAGTACTTAGAGGATTCCATTAATCCAATTTACCAAAGATAAAGCACATAGATACTCATCTGATCTTATCTGATATCCAATTGAGCATTCAGATAATATGGGGTATTACAAGTATTCACCTAAAAAAATAGAGGTTGAATACTCTCTTTCTCCCTTAATTATTCTGGCATTATGAAGAGAAGTTCGTCTATTTTTTTTGGAATACGTACTCGTGAAGAGGCAGTGGACTTTCTCCACTAGGTAACATTCACTTCTTTTTTTTATTTCATTTTCAAAATACCATGATCATTGTTCCATAATGTTATCATGTTTATTATCATGTTAATATTTTGATTCTGGAAAATGTATTGCAAATCATAATGTCATAATGTTTTTGTTTGGTTTTACTATGAATGATATAAAAAGAAAACTGAAAAAAAAAAAGACTCATGGCACTTGCCATAAATGCATGGCGCCTGCCATGCTTTAAACATTGTGTTTTTTATATTGTTTGTTCATGATAGGTGGCGCCTGCCACCTTTGCATAACCATGAAGGTGGCGTCTGCCACCATTCAACAAAGGTGGCGTCTGTCACCATGCAACAAAACACTTCATGGCATCCAAGAGTGGCGCCTGCCATAAGTTAGGAATGGCACTAGCCACTTTGTATGGCGCTAGCCATAGATGTGTGGCGCCTGCCACACTCCAAATGGCACTTTTGTGTGGCGTGTGCCACATTTTAGCTTTAACCTTTTTTATTTTATTTTTTTCATTTCACTTCTCATAAATTCCATTTTCTTTCTAAAACTCCAAAACAAAAATAATAAAAATATGCATGTTTAATCCTTAGACTGTTTTTTTGAAAAATCATCAGTTATTCCCCGAAGACTTTTAAGAATTTTTTTGAGTTTCCTGTGCTTGAGACTTGTTTCTAAAATTTGGATAAAGTCATCCTGTTGTTTTTACGTCTTGACTTTTATTGTTAAGTTTCATCGCTTTAATATGTCTTTGATTTCAAAAATGTTAAATGTTATCCCTGCCTTACTTGTGTTCACTTATCCATGCTTGCCATGTTCATACTTGAAATTTCATTTTGATTAATGTTTACTGTCTTTGAATTCTTGAGCTCATACTGTTTCACTTATTTTCAATCTTCTTTAACTCTTGTTTATAAGTTATTATCTCCCCGTCCAAAGGAAAGTCTCTCTATTGACCTCAAAGTCATAGATAACTCATTACCTTTTTAACCTAGCCTAAGGTTTGGAGTCGCCGCACTCCACGTAGGTGTCTTGCTGTCAGACCCTGCTTTCTCGTGAACACTTCATTCCCTTTTAACCTAGCCTTCCTAAGAGATAGCCGTTAATCTCTTATAACTCTTAAACCTTTTCTTTAACATAAACAAGAGATAGCCATTAATCTCTTCTCCTTCACCAACCTTTAACCCTTCATTCAAATCCTTTCATAAGAGATAGCCATTAATATCTTCCCCTAAACAATCAATCCTCACATGCTTTGCTTTCAAGCTTTTCACCCTGCTTTCCCTTGGAACCTTGACCATAGTCAAGAGTTCCTCACCCCGTTGAGTGGAACTACGAATGCTCTGATTCCATTCCCGTCAGGATATGTAGGCACGAAATGCGATGTCTTGGCGAGCATACTTAGTGTACTAACCCTTAGGTTTCCTTAGCACATTCCTTAGCAAGCAACTTTATCATAACACAAATACTAACACGAGGTTCCTGTAGAGTACTACAGATACTTAGGGTGCTAATACCTTCCCTTAGTATAACCAACCCCCGAACCTAGATTCTCTTATTAGGGTTTTCATTCTTTACCCTTTCCTTTGGATAAATCAAAGCTCGGTGGTGAATTTCATGTTTTGTGATTCAAGTTAATTAATAGCTTGGTATCCGATTCTCACCGCAACACATAGCAACGTTAAAACTCTTTTCTTAAGAAACATGAAATAAGAGGACTGTTGGAATTTAGCATTCTAGCAGAACCCTCGAATGATTGGTCTCAAGTCTCACACTTTGGGATAGCCGGTCATTCTTTTCTTTCGTCCTTAAAACATTTAATTTCAACTTGGACAAGTAAGGGCCATTAAGATCTAGCATCTTAGCATAACTCTTTGAACCATTGACTCTTATCAGATGTTCATTGTCCATCAAACAATTACACAACAACTTGAATGGATAAGGGTCGTTAGGATCTAGCATTCTGGCATAACTCTTTGAACATTTGATTCTCATCAAATGTTCGAAATTCACTTAAATTATATCTAACACATCAAACTATCTTTTCTCGCTGTTGTGTGATTAATCTAAATTTTTTTTCATAAATGAAAGATATTGTGTCTCGAGACGACGCAAAACATTGGTTCATCCACAAATTATTTGAGTTGAGATAAGAAGCATTTCCCACGAATATTGATTTGTAAATCCATTATGTTGTGATGCAAGCGTCCGCTCCTCACCTATTTTGGTTAAAATAATATTTTCTGTCGAATGCGACTAAATATCTTTCGCTAAAATCGACCAACAAATAAACCTCTTTACCCAGAACTATAGATGCTCTGATTTCTCATTTATCAATGAGAATACGTAGGCACAAAGGCTCTAATCCTTGGCAAGCCACCTCCCACCTTTTCCCTTCTCTCGTAGTCCCCAAACTACGTAGGCTCTGAGTTCCTCATTGCACTATGAGGATACGTAGACACGAGATTGCGAAGTCTAGTCGAACCCCCTAGTAATAAAACCCTTAGGTCCCCTTTCTCTTCAATAAAAAATCTAAAAACATTTCTCTTCTCTCCCTTTTCCATCCTCAATAAGTAGAAGATTAGAAACTAACAAAAGCTAACATACATTCGACTGTAACTAAATGGTTCCCGTTGAGTACAACGGACGCGGGGGGGGGGGGGGGGGGGGGGGGGTGCTAATATCTTCCCCTTGCGTAACCAACTCCCGAACTCAGATATTGGTTGTGATGACCATATCCTTGTATTTTTTAGGGGTTTTATTTGATATTTCCCTTTCCCTCTATGTGAATAAATAAAGATCGGTGGCGACTTTGTTAAGTCCATCCTGCGTGGGTGCGATTGCGCTTCGCGAGGTCATTCTCATTTTTTGAGGTACGACATAAAGCAAAATACCTTTTAGCTCAAGTCATTCAGAATATGAGCTGCCACCAGAAGCAGAGATACCATGTGTTGAGTCAGCAGATTCTAATCCTTTAGAATCTGTGTCCATTAGCTTATCTTCATATGCTTATATCAGGGTCAATCCTTAGTTGAGTTTTAAGCTTATGATCATGCACACTTGAACATATGTTAGTATACCCAATTGTTCTTTAAGTACTTTGTTATCATCAAAACCCAAGGGATATTTTGTTCCAACAGAGACTTCATGAAAGGGGAACTCATAAGGGCGATATATTCCCTTTTGTCGCCAATCTATTATGATAACATTCTTGAGCGATCAAGTGATCTCCTAAAATCGTGCCAACTGGCCCTCCAAGAAGCGGGTATATATGAACAATGGTTGGTCAGTTTAACTAACTTAATAACATTAGGGTTTGAGGTTTGTAAGTTCCCCCTTAGTTTAATAGTCCAAAGGTTCAGTTTTGTAAGCTCCCCCTAAGTCCTATTCAAGTTATTTAAACTTATCTTAATAGAAGAAGGAAATAATCTTTAGATAAAAACACAAGAAAAAGTTCTGATATGGATTCAGGTGTATATAAAAGCATTCATAATGCTTTTATCCTCTTTAAATACTCCTATGATTTTCTCCTCCTTTTTTCATCAACAAAAAGAAATTAAAATAGGTGAGCAAATTGAGAGAAAAGATACAGATAAAAATTTGCGGGAAAATTAAATTCTTACAAAAATTAAGGAAAACAGTTAGATGCACTCCCTAAAAAATCATGATTTTTAAGAGATAGACAATTAACTAGATTGGTTGAAATTATTTCTTCGCTTCCCGAGAAGGTCATACACTCCTTTCAGCTTCTAGGAATTGTAAACATCATAAGTAATGATTTCAATAAAGATCTAGAATGCCTAGAGCATCATGCATTAAAGATTAAGTTATTAAACTTCCATAAGCACCGTATGAGACACTCAAGATCTTCTATAAAAGCATGAGTCTGTAGGTTGAAATTCCATATATTCATCCAACTCTTTCTCTTATTCAAAAAAAAATGAGCACTCATTCTGAAGATACTAGAGTCCACGTCTCTTAAGAGACAATTGGGGTTAAGGAAACCAATATCACTATTGAGCATCAACTTCAGATAAGTGAAGAAACTCAACTCGCTAGGTCATCCACCATTATTGAGGCACATATGCCCAAAAATACATTAAAGAAAAGGAAGCTCGGAAAGAAGAAGAAGAAAGTTCCAAAGAAAATCGTCTACTTTGACTCTGATGAAGATGAAGAGCCAGATGTGGACTGGGAAACCTCCTTTGTGGCTCGAGGTTGGACAAATGATTTTGATAAAATATTGTAGAACACCATCTTGTACTCTCATTCCATTTTTATTGAAATTTTAATCACTTTCTTCTTTTTGCAATGACACTCTTGTTAATTTCCCTTTATTCCTTTAAACGATCAATCTATAGAGAAGTTTTAGAAATAATTTAGCCAGTCAAGCCCACAATATAGAAAAATTAAGGGAAAGAGTGATTGTTTTTAATTTTACCAGAAGACAAAATAAATCCCAATAGATATAGCTCAGAGAATGAAACAAAAAAATGAAAGCTTAACATATATAAGTTCAAGTTAAAAAGATTTTATAAAAGAAATGAAATCAGTTTAGAGGATGAAAAAAAAACAAAACATGTTCTAGTTCTAAAAACCTAAGCCTGGGGTTTCTTCAGACGCTCCAAGATAGAGTTTAGATCAGAACCTATTTCCTCTTGCTTAGCAATCATATAACTGAGCTAAGCATCCACTGATTCTTGATGACTTGAAAGGTTGGAAATTTGAGAGCTCATAACATGAATCTGATTACTCATTTGAACTTGAGAATTAGCAACAAAAGCTAATCTTGCCTGAAGCTAAATTGCCTCTGACTAGATGAAGCAAAAAATTCTGATGAGAAACTTCTCAGATTCTGTATGGCATAGTCAACATAGGATCTGAAAGCATCCCATCTTGCAGCATAGGCAATATAATCTGTGATGACATGCCTATTAAGTACAAGCTCTTCAACCTTAAAGTAAAATCCATCTTTAAACTCTTATATTTGGGAAAGTATTTGGATTGGAGTGTTTCGGTTAGGATTAGAAATACGTAAAGATGAGTGACAGAGAGGGGTAGTAAATGCTTCTGAATGAGAAGGTGTATCTCTAGTCTCAGAGAACTGTTATGTGCCAGCTTCTTCCGCGGTAGCATTCTCTTTGAATGGAGATAAAATGTGAGGTTTAAGCTGAGGTTCAGGTTCAATTACTAGTAGAGGTTCCTCAGATGCAACATATTCAGACTCAACAGCATGTTAGTTCTGAGTCAGATGCTCTAAAGAACTAGAGGGTTGGGATTCAGAGGGAAGAGGGTCAACAAAGTAAATTTGCAAGGGTGAAACTAGCAGAGGTGTTTGATTGGATTGATCAGAGGATAATTCATTAGATAGATACTCTAGGAGAACTTCTACCATAGTGAGTGGCTTATGAATTATTTGAAAGCGTGTTAAGTTAATTGGTTCTATGATAGTTAAAGGTGGAATGGGGGAAATTGAAGGTTAATGTGTTATGATAGCTAGGTTATTTGATGGAATGGGAAAGGTGTGTGTTCAGAGGATGAAGGGGTTAGGGATTTCCTAAGTAATGGAGAAGAGTTCATATTTAAATTAAATAGAGGGTCAAGAGAGTCACATGTTACAGCTTCAATAGTTAGAGGTTCTTCTGCAAAGAATTCTTCTTTAGCAGCTTGATCCTCAAAAACCAAGTCTTCATCCACATAGCCTTTTATGATACTAGCATAAGCAACAGCTTGCATAGTTGTACCAACTTCTAGAACCACCTCAAAAGCAACTATATCAAAGGACATCTTCTTAGAAACTTCAAATGCAAGTTCTTGAGCAAGTTGAATAACTTCAGGGGAACTACTTACTGAAGCAAGATTTAAGCCTATCTGCTCCCTCAACACATTATCTGCCTGCTGAGAGATATCTTTAGCATTTTCCACAGAGGCAGCTGCAAGTTGTCTGGCACTAGCTATGACAGCATATGACATAAGAGTGCCCACATGTTGTCTAGATTTCCTCTTTAGATGCACTTTTTCCTCTTCAAATTCTTTCTGTAATGCCTTCAGAGCATCACTTAGAAGCTTTTTCTTAGCAGGCTTTTGAGTGACGTGTTCTTCTTCTAAAGAAAATTGCTTCCTTTTCCCTCTTTGCTGAAAACATCAGGACCTCTATCTGGAAGATCCTTCAGAGTAAGAGTAACCCCAATATCTTTCTTGAACATCATAAAGAACTATTTGGTAGCTTCAGGATTGTCTTCTTTAGTAAGCACATGATAGTTGTCAATGTATGTTATTCTTTCATCTCTTCTAGTTCTTATGGGTCAGGAATCATCATATCATCCTTCTTTTTTATTACTTTCTTGTTTTTCAAAACAGTTGTTGAGAGAATATTACCATAACAGACATCTAGGTCCTGAGTAGCATTTAACTGTTCTAGAACATCAATCAGTCTGCACTGATAAGAAAGCTCAGAGAGCAATCTAGCATAAAGAACACTTATTTTATATAGCTTCTAAGAATCCTTAATTGACTCATAGGAATGATGAAAGATGTAAGCAAGAAGATTCAAAGGCTAGTTATTAATCAGAAACCATAAAAAATGTTTATGATCACAAGAAATTTGATCAAAATTTCCTTCTCTGGGAATCAAACTGCTTATGATAATCTTGACGAGGAGTATGTTTTAAAGATGGGGATTTTTCACTTTTCCATAAACTTTTTTATTCTCAAAAGGATTTGCTTTTATCTCAGAGGCAAACTTCATTTCATCATTTGAGTTGTGTTTCACAATACTAGAATTCTCAACACCAATCAATTGAGCAATATTTTCTTGAGTGATGGCAATATCGATTCCCATGAAAGAAGGCATGATTTTAGTACACTCAAACTCCTTTAAACCCATTTCAACCCTTGTTTTTGCTTTCAAACTCTTGTCATTAGATACAACATTTCTTTCTTCACCCAACGTAACAAACTCATCGAACACTTCAACCTTTACCCATAAATCCTTGACAAGAAGAGGACATGTTGGTCCATTTAGAATGTTAAAGTAATTCATCTAGCCTTGCTTTTCAAATACTCATTTAGGGGATATCTGATGATAGTCAGCCATTACATATAACCAGCCAAAATTTTCTGGCAAAACAAGCAAAAGAGGAGCCAAAATGATGAATAAAGACCCAAGAATGGGTGGAAAATATCCAAGTATAGAAGAATGGGACTTTGTGAAAATTATGGTGAAAATGGGTGAAAAACACGCAGCTACTAGGATAATCTCACGCAGCATCACGCGCCATCACTTGCGCGATAGAAGAAAAAGGTTAAATTGCGCGTGATGGTTTCTTTTTTTGGGCTTTTTCTTACCCGTTTTAACAGCTTTAAAAGGGGAATTTCTGCAATTTTACAAGGGTTACAAAATTTGGCACTAGGAGCACGACTTTACAACATCAAAGGGTGATTTTGAGAGCATTGGAAGCCATTGGAGGTCAATCCTTCAAGGGAATTCATATGTTATTCTTCTTTATTCAATTGGTACTGTAATTTTTATTATGAGTATCTAAATTCTTTTAGGTTAGGTTGTGTTATGATGAACTTTATTCAATCTTGTTGGCATTATATAGCAGTTTGAATTTGTATGAATCATTTAAATTATAATTTATTCAGTTGTTTCTTATGCTTAATGCTTATTATTTGAGATACTATGTTAATCTGTTGTTAGATACATAGGGATTTCTGACTTGTAACCTATGTATTGGACCTAGGGCAACTATTCTACTTAAGTCGGTTGAATAGAGATATGAGACCTCGAGTAGTGGCACAGGGAATCAACGATATGTACATAGCCTAACACTGCTTATACTAGCGGATTAGGGATAGAAAGCTCCGAGTAGTTGTTAGTGAGTTATTTCGTGAGGAACTGGCTATAACTGTTTTGTTAATTCGCCGTAAAATTATAAGGATAAGATAATTCATAAAAGGCATCATACATTAACAAGAGGGGATAAAGGGATTCTAAAACACAACCTAACCGCCTTCGTGACATTATTTTCTCGTATAATTACTTTTTGCACTAGAACATGAAAACCCTTCCCCCTTTTACTGTTTTTGTTGGTTCTTGGATTGGCTAGATTTTTGGTAAAACAAAGTTGTGCAATGTTGATGTCACATGGGTGATGTCTTAACATTGAGTCTTAACATTGGCTTATGTTAAGTATTTATTTTGTTGAAGTTGTGAAGTCTGATGTCACATGCGATGTTGTGACATCAGGTCTGCAGAAGATTAATAACATCAGGTTTAGTGATGTTGTTAGGGTTTGCGTTTTAGCTGGATATTGGGAGAGCTGTTAGTCTCATTGGATGCGGATATCTTGGGATAGATATTTTCTGTTACAAACAGATTTGATGCAGATTTGTAGGAGTGTTTAAAGGCTGAAGATTTAAGAAGATTTTGAGAGAGAAAATCTGTCGAAGATTCAGTTTTAAATAACAAATCAGGTCAGATATTGTAGCAGGTCCAAGACCAATTCAGATGGCTATATAAAGCGCATCAACCAAAGGAAGAGGACACAGAAAGTAGACAGAAGAGAGAGAGCATAGACTGAGTGTCAATCATTGTCTTTGTACGAGTATTGTGTTAACCATTCTAGTGTGAATTGGTGAGTGTAATCTCTCTTCTCTAGAGCTGTGAAGCAAGAGAGTTTTGTAACTTGATCAAAGCTGTGAAGCAGGATCAAGGTGTTTCTCAAAGTGCTTGATCTTTGAGAGGTTTTAGGGATTGAGTAATGTTCTCATACCTAAGTGGGCTCTTAGGTAGAAAGTTCATTAGTAGGAATTAAGTTTAGGAGATTGTCAACTAGGTTGTTGAGTATGTAAATTAATTCTACAAGTAGTGAATTTCATCCCTGGCTTGGTAGCCCCCAGATTAAGTTGTTGAACTGAACTGGGTAAACAATTCTTTGTGTTCTCTTCTGTTATTTTACATTGTCCATTGCAGAGTGTGTTGTTGTGACATCACACGTAACATCACATATCTGGTACCAGAATTTCAATTGGTATCAGAGCAGGCATCCTGTCTGTCTCTGAGTGAGATCTAGGGAAGTTACTTTCTGGTGTAAAGATGGACAAAGAGGTTGAAGGATTTGTCAACAGACCCCCTATTTTGGATGGCTCTAATTATGATTATTGGAAACCAAGGATGATCACCTTTTTGAAATCCTTGGATAGCAGGGCTTGGAAGGCTATCATAAAAGAATGGAAAGCACCTGTTGTGTTTGAGAAAGATGATGTTGGGAAAGATAAAGAGGGCACCTCAAAGCTGAAACCTGAAGAAGAATGGATCAAGGAAGAAGATGAGCTTGCCCTTGGTAATTCCAAAGCTTTAAATGATATTTTCAATGGAGTGGATAAGAATATATTCAGGTTAATCAATACCTGTGAAGTTGCTAAGGAAGCTTGGGACATCTTGAAGACTACACATGAAGGATCATCTAGAGTTAAGATGTCAAGACTTCAGATTCTAACAACAAAGTTTGAAAGTTTGAAGATGAAGGAAGATGAGACTATCCATGACTTCTACATGAGTATCCTTGAGCTGTCCAATGCATCCAGTGCTCTTGGAGAAAAGATGTCAGAAGAAAAGCTTGTAAGGAAAATCCTTAGGTCCCTTCCTAAGAGGTACAAGATGAAGGTGATTGTCATTGAAGAAGCATAAGACATCAGCCAGATGAGGGTTGATGAGCTCATTGGATCTCTTCAAACTTTTGAGCTTGGGTTGAATGAGGAAGAACCTGAAAAGAAGCCAAAGAGTATAGCCTTGGTTTCAGATGCTCAAGAAGAGAAAGGGAATAGTGTTGAATCCCAGGAGGATCTATCTCAGGCCATTGTTATGTTGGGAAGGCAGTTCAACAAGGTGTTCAAAAGAATGAACAAGAATTTCAAGCCTAATGTCAAGAACATCGCTTCTGACATCAGCAAGTCTAAGGAGAAGGATGAAGAGAAGACTGCTCAAGACAAGGGTGTTCAGTGCTTTGAGTGTGAACGTTATGGACATGTTAAGAAAGAATGTCCCACATTCCTGAAGAAGCAGAAGAAAGACATGACAGTTTCTTGGTCAGACTCTGACAGTGAAAGTGAAGGAGAGTCAGCCAAATATGTCAAAGCTTTAACCGGAATAGTTGTTTCTGATGGTGATTCAAGTGATCAGGAACTGACTTTTGAGGAGTTAGCATCCACTTATCAAGAGCTTTGTCTGAAGAGTGTAAAAATCTGTCAAGAAAGTGAAAAACAGAAGAAACAGATTGTTCGGCTTGAGACTGCTAAAGCTGATTTGGAAAATGAAGTCTTATTGGTCAAAGCTCATCTTGATCATATGACCAAATCTGTTAGGATGCTGAACAGTGGTACAGACACACTTGATAAGATTCTTCAGACAAAAAAGGTTGCTGGAGATAGGTCAGGTATAGGATTTATGGTTGAGGAAAAGGTTTCTGCTGAAGCAAGCACTTCAGGAACCAAGAAGGAGATGTCTCAACCAATATCTCAACTTCACACAAAGAGACAGGATCCTAAACCTAAGCAGGTTGCTCATCCACAACCTCAAAATGTTGGGGAGAGGCATGCTCATGGACCTCATCAAAGGAAGGCACATGTTTCTGGAGCTAGGCACTATATGCCTCCACAATATCATAAGAGCATGCAGGCTTCTAGGTTCAAACAGAACATGTTCCATCAGATGTCTCAACATCAGGGAAACATGTATAGATATGGATATAATAATGCTGTGACTTATTATTATGGAAGAAGGAAGCCTCATCACCATAGAAGATAGCCAAAAGGATAGCATCATTACCATAGAAGACAGTCAAACTATGGGAGAAGAAGACAACATTATGGGTGGCAGCCACAACAGTATCATCATCAAGGTGGTAGAAGGTTTAATCGCTTCAGAGAAGACAGAGTTAGGTGCTTTTACTGTGGCAGATTTGGACACATGCAGTTTTCTTGTTTCAAGCTACATGGTTATCCCAAGTCTAACCCTCAACCCAGATAGAAGGTGAACAAGCCCAAGGTTGTTAAACAGTGGGTTCCTAAAGAAGAGGTTAAGTGTCTATTGGCTCACTTTTCAGATAGACACTCTTCTAAGGGTGGTTGGTACTTTGACGGTGGTTGTTCAAAGCACATGACTGGTTTCAAAAACCAATTGGTGGATGTCAATTATTGCTCCTCAATTGATGTTACTTTTGGAAATGGAGAGAAAGGGGTGGTAAAAGGTGTTGGAAGAGTGAAGTGTCATGATGGTCCTGATCTTGACAATGTGCTACTTGTCAAAGGTTTGAGTGCTAACCTGATTAGCATAAGTCAGCTCTGTGATGATGGATATAAGGTCAGCTACACCAAAGATGAGTGTGTGGTGACAAATGAGCAGAATGAGGTAGTGATGAAGGGTATACGATCCAGAGATAATTGCTATCAATGGGTACATCAAGTGGACAGCTTATCTGGTGATGTTAAGGTTGATGTTGTAACATCAGATTGTGACAACAAGAGTGGTCAATTAGGGTTATTTACTCTTAATGTGAATCCTTTTAAATTTTTAAAAGGAAAGTTAATTTGGAGGGAGAAACTCATTGATTGGTCTTTAAGGGATACACAAAATCAGGCGCCATACATTAGACCATCATTCCCTATTGTAGCAATATCACATTTCATCAAAGCTCATATCTCCCGTCTGTTCGTCTCCTTCAACAAGAAGAATCATCTGTATCTGAACCTATACTGCTTCAAGGGAACCATGTCAAAATAGATGTCCTCTCCATCAAAGAAATCTGCTTCTCAAAGCTCTTCGCGGGAAAAAGTTAGGGTTTCTTCAGACAAAGGTTCTGCAGCTGATGCTTTGAACATAGAGCCTATTTCCATGATGCTCCCAGAGTCAGGTAAATCTAGACCTTCCAAACTTCAACCCAAAAGGGCTGGAACAAAATTTAATAATGATGAGACAAAGAAGCTTTTTACTAGTGTCTTATTTAGTAATAAAACAACACCTAGGTCATCCACTTCTCAAACTGTTAAAGAAAGGGTAGATGTTGACAAAAGCTTAGGTCAGATTGTCGATAAGATCTTTGAGAAAGGGCTTCCTATAAAAGGTATATCTAGACCACTGAGGCAAATGCCTGCTGAACATTCTGAAAGGGAAAAGAATGACATGCAAAGTGCAGCTACAAATCTTCACGGACTGGCTATGTCTGTCATAGAAGATGCTGAAGTAGATGGTGAAGAAGAAGGTGTTCAGGAGGAAGCTGATGTTGAAACAAATGTCAGAACATCGACTGATAGAGATGTTGAAACTGGCCCTGGTGAAGAAAAGAATGAGGATGTGATCAATATGGTTGATTTATCTGATGATGAAGTCATTGGAAATGTTGTTCCAAGTATTGCTAAGAGACTGAGGACAAGGAAAGGAAAGACTGTTGAATCCTCTCCAAAGAAGTCTTCTGAAGGCAAAAAGAAAACTGCTGTTGTTGGTCCTACAAAACCTTGGATCAAGGTTGTTACATCCTCCAAAAAGAGGAAGATCAGGGAAGATTCTGATTCTGACTTTGATGTTGAGGATGATGCTCATGACATCACCCCTGTCAGAAGAATAATTTTGAAGAGAATCTCTGACAAAGTCCCTGAAGTACCAGTTGACAACATTTCCTTTCATCATGCCAGCAGTGCATCAATGTGGAAATTTGTATGTCAGAGAAGACTAGCCCTAGAGAGGGAGCTTGGGAAAGAAGCTTTAGAGATGAAGGATATTATGGAGCTGATTAATGAGGTTGGGTTGGTGAAGACTGTGACCAAATTTCCTAAGTGCTATGAGGGTCTGGTCAAAGAATTTGTTGTCAACATTTCTGGAAAAATTGCTGATAAAAAGAGCATTGATTTCATGAAAGTCTATGTGAGAGGAAAGTGCATTAATTTCTCTCCTAGTACTATCAACAAGTATCTGGGAAGAGATGATGAAGAGTATAGTGAACTTGAGATGACTGATAATGAAATATGTAAAGAGATTACAGCTGGTCAGGTAAAGGTTTGGCCATTAAAGGGAAGTTGAAAGCTAGTAAACTGAGCATCAAGTATGCCATTCTTCACAGAATTGGAGCAACCAACTGGGTGCCAACAAACCACAAGACAACAATAGTTGTTGGATTGGGTAGGTTTATCTATTTTGTTGGGAAGAAGATCAAGTTTGACTTTGGAAGCTACATCTTTGAGCAAGTGGTGAAACATGCTGAAACAAATGCTATCAAGCTACTTATAGCATTCCCATCCCTTGTTTGTGGAATCATCTTGGAGCAACATCCTGAAACTTTAACAAGTTCAGATATAGCTTGCAAGAGGGAGTCAGCCTTGTCCTTGCATCCTAAGTTATTTGCTGGACATCATGTTCCAGACATTGTTGTAACATCAGATGCTGGTGGCAAAAAGAGTACCAAGGCTGAATTACTTGAAGAACTGAAGGCCACTTGCAAAGATCTTGATGAGGTCATTAGTACCAGCACAACAAGAAAGATGAAGATAGAACTGCTGATAAAATCCTTGGAACAAGGTGATGGTGAGAAAGGTGCTAATGTCAATACTGAAAATTCAGAAACTGAAGATGGTGGAGATGGTGCAAGCTCTGATGAATACTAGTTTCCTTGCTGCTTTTTCTAGATAGTAGTTTAGTTTTATTTTTTGCTGCACTGTAATATAAATATTGTGCCTGTTTATGCACTATTTATGTTTTTATGTTCTATGATTTGTCTTGTCTTGCATGCTGACTTTAGACTGACAATGAGAGCTAGATTAGGACTAAATGGTTGATAGTAGGACTTCATGTTGAGGTTTGTCCAATTGTGGCTAAAAAGAGGGAGAGTTAGCTAAGAGTTAGTCAAGGTGTTGCAATGCCAAGAAGAAGAATTAGTTATCGTGCAATGCTAAGGAGTGCAGCTAGTGTGATGCTGAAATTCAGATATTGAGGGGGAGAGTTGTTGAACAGTTGCTGATATGCTGATTCGTGTTTTGAGGGGGAGCTTGCCCAATGCTGCTACTAGTTAGTGTTGAAGCATGCAGCAGAGTATTGGAGTGAAGTGCAGCATTTTGAAGCTGTTATGAAGAAATGCTGCTGCAAAGGTTGGTAAAATACTAATGTTTATCCGCTGCTGAAGTCTCTGATGTTGCAGAGATTATTTTAGCCAAAATTAGCCAAAGGGGGAGATTGTTGGTTCTTGGATTGGCTAGAATTTTGGTAAAACAAAGTTGTGCAATGTTGATGTCACATGGGTGATGTCTTAACATTGAGTCTTAACATTTGTTTATGTTAAGTATTTATTTTGTTGAAGTTGTGAAGTCTGATGTCACATGCGATGTTGTGACATCAGGTCTGCAGAAGATTAATAACATCAGGTTTAGTGATGTTGTTAGGGTTTGCGTTTTAGCTGGATATTAGGAGAGCTGTTAGTCTCATTGGATGAGGATATCTTGGGATAGATATTTTCTGGTACAAACAGATTTGATGCAGATTTGTAGGAGTGTTTAAAGGCTGAAGATTTAAGAAGATTTTGAGAGAGAAAATCTGTCGAAGATTCAGTTTTAAATAACAAATCAGGTCAGATATTGTAGCAGGTCCAAGACCAATTCAGATGGCTATATAAAGCGCATCAACCAAAGGAAGAGGACACAGAAAGTAGACAGAAGAGAGAGAGCATAGACTGAGTGTCAATCATTATCTTTGTACGAGTATTGTGTTAACCATTCTAGTGTGAATTGGTGAGTGTAATCTGTCCTCTCTAGAGCTATGAAGCAAGAGAGTTTTGTAACTTGATCAAAGCTGTGAAGCAGGATCAAGGTGTTTCTCAAAGTGCTTGATCTTTGAGAGGTTTTAGGGATTGAGTAGTGTTCTCATACCTAAGTGGGCTCTTAGGTAGAAAGTTCATTAGTAGGAATTAAGTTTAGGAGATTGTCAACTAGGTTGTTGAGTCTGTAAATTAATTCTACAAGTAGTGAATTTCATCCCTGGCTTGGTAGCCCCCAGATTAAGTTGTTGAACTGAATTGGGTAAATAATTCTTTGTGTTCTCTTCTGTTATTTTACATTGTCCATTGCAGAGTGTGTTGTTGTGACTTCACACGTAACATCACATATCTGGTACCAGAATTTCAGTTTTTATTTAATATTGCACAAATAATTTTTTTGTTCGAACACAGTCCTTGTGAGTTTAATCTTTTTATTAATGCGACATTATCGGTACACTTGCCAATAAGTCATCAAGCTTTTGGCGCCATTGCCGGGGACTATTGATTGCAACAGGGCAACGCTTTGCGCAATATATTTTTCTTATTTTCTTTTAATTTTAGTTTTATTTTTTTATTTTCTTATTTATCATAGTGTTATTGAGGTATTTTCTATTTGTGAATGCACAATTTAGGATCAACATTACTATCATTCAATCCAGAAATTAAAAGAACCGCACATGCCCTCAGAAAAGTAGCTAGAGAATCAATTTTGGCTGACGGAGACCAATCTAAATTAGATCCACCAACACTTTCTTTGGATTCAGAAGACGAGAATAACATGGTTGCTCCATAACACCCAACTATCGGAGATTACTGTAAAAGGACCGATGACTGTCAAGTTTCTAGAGGGTTTGTACCGGCAGACCTTGCTAACTTTGATATTAAGAATTTTGTGCTTTCAAGTCTAAGAGACAATCAATTCAATGAGAACGCTATCAGAGATCTGTGGGCTCATCTTGCACGCTTCTACAAAACCGCTTTGATGTGCAAGCCAGATAATGTCACGAAAGATCAAGTGAAGTTGTGATTATTTGGTTTCTCGCTTATTGGAAGGGCAAAATATTGGTTACTATGCCTTCCAAATGGAACCATTCGAACATGGAAGGAGCTAGAAGATAAGTTCTTGGAAAGAGTTTTTTTACCACCACCCAGTTTGCTGAGAGAATGGCTGGGATTTTGAATATTGAGCAACAAGATGCATAGACCCTATATGACTCATGGGAGAGATTCAAAATATTGCTACGCAGGTGCCCCAATCATAATCTTAATAATATGGAGCAAATGCAAAGTTTCATCAATGGCCTAAAGAGCCAGACACAAATGTTGTTTGATGCTTCCGCGGGAGGCACAATTAGACAAATGACTGAGCCACAAGTCAAGGACTTAATTGAAAAGATATGCATGAATGAGTACCTCACCAAGAGCAAAAGATCGGTAACGGTTGAGACGGTAGGTACACCCAAAGGTATATTAACTGTTGACACTCAAACTACTTTATTACCTCAAATTGAGTTATTAAATAAGCAGCTAACTGCAAGCTGCTTAAATAGCACTAACGTGAGCCAGGTACAAGCACTTAGGTGTGATTTTTGTGGTGGAGGACATGAGAATGGAAGGTGCTCAATGGAAGGGTCAAGTGAAGAAGCTTAATATGTTAATTTTCAAAAGAAAAACCCTTATTCCAACACCTATAATCCGGGATGGAGAGATCATTTGAACTTCCGTTAGAGCAACAACCAAAATCAAAGTGGTAACCAAGGTATGCAACAAAATCAACAAGCTGCTAACTTCTAAAGTAAATCTTCACAGTTGGAAGAGACCTTCGAAAATTTCATGAAAGACACTCAACTTAGCTTGGAACAGGTGAATAAGAACTATGAGACCATGAGCTGAAACCATGATGCCTTCATAAAAGATTTGGAGACACAAATTGGTCAATTTTCAAGATAATTCGTGGCCTTCCCAAGTTTGAGTGAAGGATTCTCCAGTAACATCGTAGGCAATCCTAAAAATGAAACATGCAAAGTGGTGAGGAACGATTTGGGTGTAGTGACTAAGGATGATGAGGTTAGAAAAGTTCAAAAGGATGAAAATGAGAGTAACAAAGGTTGAAGTGAGATAAAGGAGAAAGAACCTCAAGGGGGCCAAGGGGACCAAGAAAAAGGGAAAGTTACACTTGATCAAGGCATAGATAAAAATTATTCGAATGGGAGAACAAATGAGCAAAACTTGAGTGAACCAAACCCACTTTTACCCGTTTACATCAAACTACCTTACCCAATTATTAAGAAGAAATGAGTACCTGAAGATGAAGCTGTGATGTTTGAGAAATTCAAAGAGATGTTGAAACAACTTTAGGTAAGTATCTATTTTCATGAAATTTTAGAATTAATTCCAAAGTTTGCTAAGTTTATGCAGGTATTGCTAAAAGGTGGAAAACATAAGCTGATTTAAGATCAGGTCAACCTGATAGAAAAAATCGAGACAGTGGAACTTTTGGAGAGGCCAAAAAAGATGAAGGATCAAGGAGTGTTCCACATTGCATGCACCATTGGTGGGGTAAAAATCCCACACGCCTTATGTGATTTGGGGTTAAGCATCAATGTTATGCCGTTGAGCAAATTCAAGGAGATGGATATAGGAGAGATCAAGTCGAGCCACATGATGCTTACTATGGCTGATTCATCTGAAATTGGACCACTTGGTATTGTACAAGATGTGTTAGTTCATGTTAATGGTTTGACCTTCCCCGCAGACTTTATGGTGACATGATAAATGATTCGGAAGGTTTTGTGATTTTTGGACAACCATTTTCGGCAACTGGAAAGGCAAATATAGATGTGGAAACCGAGGAATTGATTTTGAAAATTAATAAGGAGAAGCTGGTGTTTAATGCATATGAATGGACACCAACATGGGAGGATCTAGAGGCATGCTATAACGTAGGAAAGAGAGGTGGTGGAGTTAACAAGGGAATGGACAAACGAGTTTTTATCGGCATGAGGGTATCTCATGCGCCTGACGTATTTTGAGGATTGAGCGTCAAGCTATTGACGTAAAAGAAGCGCTGGATGGGAGGCAACCCATAAATTTTTAATCAAATTTTTTTGTTTTGCATAAATTTATTTTATTTCAAAAAAACAACCACAAGAAAAATTAGCTACCAAAGAAGAAACTTGCCAAGAAAATCCCATGTTCTTAATAGACTTATGTGTGACTGTGTTTTTTTTCTTCGTATTTACAAAGTTTAACTTTAGCATTGAACAAATGATCCAAGAAAAGAACAAAAAGAAGTGACTTAATCATAATGAAAACAACTGATGACTTGAAGGCAATGGAAGAGAAAAGAATCGACCGACTTGTACCCAACCTACAAATACCTCATTTGGAAAGGTTTGAGCCTAAATATTTCCATTGTTCACTTTTTCTTTCTTAGAGTGTATCCATGCATTATTTCTTTCTTTGAGCCTAAGCCCTTTTTTCGGCGATGTAGCGTTAAATTCTTAGTTGTATTACTTGAAAGTGTTAGAATATTTTATAATTTAAATATTATTTAATTATTATATTCCAATAATTATTATGTGGCCGTATATATTTTAATTATATTAGCTATTTATCAAAATTAAGAGCCTTAATTAATTAAGTGGTCAACAAAATTTAAAAGACTAAGAGTCTATTTGGTAAAATCAGAAAAAGAGCTTTTAGCTGATAGCTTTTAGCTTTTCAGCTCATTTTGATTAAAAAGCTCTATTTGGTAACTGCATTTTAGTTTTTAGCTTATAGCTTTTTAATAGCTTTTAGCTTTATTTTTCAAAAGCTATTTGAAGTAGCTTTTGAGCTTGTAGCTTTTAGCTTATGACTTTTTTTTTCCAATTATACCCTTATTATTTTAACAATATATATATATATATATATATATATATATATATATATATATATATATATATATTACTATTAAAAATTGAATTGAGGGACATTTTGAAGAATGTTATAAAAGATTTTTACTATTTTTTTCTACTTTATTAAATATTTTTTTATTTATTAAATATAAATTATATAATTAATTTAGAAATAGTGTTGATAATTTTCAAGTTAGTGAAACATTGGAGGAGAATCAGTGAAATCAACTAAGGTGAAGAAAATTCAGAATATTATTACAGTTTTATTGTAAAATATTAGACAACAAACTTGTTTTTGTTATTATTTTAGATTAATATAACTAAGTTCAAAATTACAATGTTATTATTTCACATATTTTATTAAATTTCA
Source organism: Lathyrus tuberosus (assembly GCA_022829125.1). NCBI lineage: Eukaryota > Viridiplantae > Streptophyta > Magnoliopsida > Fabales > Fabaceae > Lathyrus > Lathyrus tuberosus. Next base: position 3,303,440 of record JALAZF010000104.1, on the reverse strand, counting down.
TTATAAAATTAGAAAGAAAAAAAAAGCTATATTTTACGAAAGAATGAGTTAACCAGACCAAGAATTGTAGTTATTAGGATTACTTTTACTTTTATGTCTTCATAAATGGCTTTATGAAATACTCATGTTTCATGTATGGTTTGCTGGTTCTTTTATTCATTGAATTTTGTTAAATAGCAAATCTCATAAAACTTCTATTTAGTAATTAATTAATTAATTGATTGAATATGGGCTCAAATATGAGTGGATGTCAGAATGACCTATTTGGGAATAATGGGAACCCTAATTGGTCATCGCACTATATATAGGCTATGGTCCCCAATATACCATACATAAACAAACTATCTTTTCTCCCCATCTGAAGATAATTCAAGGCATTAGGAGTACCAGTTGAGGAAGAACCACAAGTCAACGAGTGCTCGTCATTCGTCTCTCTTTACTTTGTATTTCATGAAAGTATAAAATTGTCGTGTCAGTGATTTGATTATCCAGGTATTCATAATCTCAATCCTTGATAAATTAACATGTTGTAGATCTTAGTTTATATACGTGTGCTCATATGATTTCCGCACTAAAGTAAGATTATAGTTTTAATCTTTGTTATTTAGCATGTTTGTATAATTATTATTAAATTAATTCCAACAAGTGGTATCTGAGCGGATTTTCATGTTTGATTTATTACGATTGATTAGTTGTTATGATTTATACCGGTGTATGTTTAGTGTCTGAGTCCTTCGGATCTTTGTGAACCCGGATTTGTTAAACTTGGAATTTATGGCTATTTTCCTAACAAAAAAAATTATCAACTCTAAACGTATGATTCCAGAATTATAAAAATATTTGATTTGTATCGTCGATTATATTGTATGCAAGTTTAATTTGGTTTTGAATGGTGGCTTGAGTTTAACTATTTTATACTTCTAATTTTGAGTATTCTGTGCCACACGTATGTATATGAAATCAGTAATTTGATCCCAAACTTTTGACTCTTTCTTAATTTTCTTTGGTCAATAATCGTTCCAATATGATCAATTGTTAAAACCATGTTTTTTTTGTATTGTGCATATATTCCAGAGAAGTTGATAATTTTTTCTTTGATTTTGTCAAATTTTAGGACATGATTGTACATTTTTAATTGTTTTGGATACCTTGATTCACAAAAATCTCATTTGCCACTTAAATCATGTGTTTTAGGTTCAATTGAATTTGTTGTTTTCCATGTGCGTATGAGAATAAGGGACATATTTGATCTTATGTGAATTTGATTAAAGTTTGTGGGTTTTGTTAAGAGTCCCACATCGGACAATATATGGCATGAATATGTGTTTATAAGTGGAGGTAATCCTCACTTTACCAACCGGTTTTGTAGGGTTGAGTTAGGCCCAACCACATTTCTTAATATGGTATCAGAGTCTAGTTTAAGATTCAGTGGGTCACCTTCTATGGTTTCCGCTATCGGGTCACCCACCATTTATTTCCACGCTTCAGTTGTCTAGTCCTGAGCGTGAGGGAGTGTGTTAAGAGTTTCACATCAGACAATATATGGCATAAATATGTGTTTATAAGTAGGGGTAATCCTCACTCTACCAACCAATTTTGTAGGGTTGAGTTAGGCCCAACCACATTTCTTAATAGGTTTATTTTTGTTGTTTAGATATAATCGATTTCTCTTTGTTGATTTAGAGATATACAATCATATTTGGATTTAGATCAAATTTCAACTAAAATTTAAAAATTGATTTTGGTGGTTTTCAAATCAAATGTTTCAGTGTCACTTTTTTATAAGGTTGGTATACTGTTATACATAACTATTCATTGTTATAGAAAACAAAGATTTGTATTTGGTTTGGGTGATTTGTTTTAAAAATAATTTTTTTATTTGGCAAAATTTTCAAATTTGATTTCTATTTGAAATTTGGAATTGAATCATAAAGATTTTGCACTTAAAGATTATTTTGAGAAATAAGGCTTATGAAGATTTGTTATATACATTTAATTTGATTATTATATATTTTTCATTGGAAGATCAATTATCTTTATATAACACTTAATAGTGAATCTTAAAATATTAAGATCCAATTTTGGTAAGTACTAAAATTAAGGTTTTGACTCTTTAAATTTTGAAAATTTTGGATTCTAAATTTATTGTTTATTTATAAGAATGTGAAGATTTGTTTCATTTATTTTTTTTGGAAACTTTAATTCTAGAATATTTGTTCTTTTATTTAAAGAGTCATTGAGTATGTATGTGAATCAATTTTAGCATGAAATAATTTTTTGTTATATATAAAGATTCAATTTTTATTTGAATTGAAATTGAATATTTGGTTTATAGCATGATTATCATGTTTGAATTTTATAGTTATTAAGTTTTTACAATAACTTTTTTTATTTCATGTTCTTTATTGTTTTCTTGTGAGTTTGTTCTCACATTAATTAAGGGCCGCTAAGTAATCTTATGATTATGAGGAATGCGATAGAGCATACAGATCCGGCCTACATTTTATCGGTAGTGCCTTATAAATTTAAGACTTTTTTTCCCATTTAATTTATTAAATTGTCTAATAATTTTGATTGATTTGGTTGAAACAACAAGTTGCAAAAGTAACCTCTGCTGCGTATATTTAATTTAGTTGAAATTACAAAAGATATAGTATGGAACTATTCATGCGAGTTGTTATAGTCGGGCAAAAGGAAGACACAGTTTGGCCGAATAACATACACGTGATGGTGAATATGTGGTAATTATTAAGTTTTTTTTCCATGTGGGTAATAGTTGGTGTCAAAGACGCACATTATCTGACAAGGCTTATTACTAATGTTTGATCATTACGTTGAGAGTAATGCTTGCAGTAAATTCTTGACAATCAAAGATTGTGGATTAATTGTGTGTTTGGTATCCTGTTTTTGTCTTATAATTTACAATTAAATATCTGCATATCTGTAATACCCCGTAAATTATTTCACTCTGGAGAATATTATTATGATCAACTGGGTTCCAATTTATTCTGAGAAGTTATTGGATAAAATAATTAGAGTAAACTGATGAGCTCAGACCAAATCGAATTAATATTATCTGACCCTGAGGTTTTAACTTTTGGTGTTATAGAGACTTTTGGACATTTAGTAGTGTTACTACCTAATTGAGTTTCTCTATATCATTTCTTTTTCCTTTTTCTCTTCATTTGGAAAAGATAGAAAGAAAGTAGAAGTTAGAGAGAAGGAAGAGGAAAGGAAAGAAAAGGAGAAGAAAACCAAGAAGAGGGAAAGATCAAGAACAATCATCCATTCTTCATCAAATCATCTCATCTTCTTCATCATCATCTTCTAACCAAGGTGGGTTCTAGATAGATGTTTTAGTATAGAATTTCTTGTGTTTTAGAGTTAGGTTGATATTGTGAGAAAATGAATAATCTTGCTAAAATCATGAATCTAACAGTTGAAAATCGATATAAATGAGGTAGTATGATCATATTATGCATATGAATATTATTGATGCTTAGTTGTGCTGTTTGGGAATGATTCGGTTGAGAAAGATAGGTTTTTAACCCTTGGAACAAGAGAAAACGCAACTGAGCATGGCTGCTCTGGTGCAAAGCGTCGGGCGGTGCTCAGAGCGTCGGGCGATTCGAGGCAAGCGCATGTGCTTTGTCGGGCGATGCCCAAGAGGCGCAGCATGTAACGCCCCTACAACTTTCAAGTTTATGAAGAAATGTTTACGCCTCTGCTTCGCTGGGCGAAGCGAGAGGCGAAGGGGATTCCGCCGGGCAAAAATTGGAGCGCCGGGCGCTCCTGGGGCTTTTCTAAATGTCCCCTTTTCTTTTAAAATTCATAACTTTTGACTCAGTTGTACGATTTTAACGTTCTTCATATTGATGTGAAGCTAAGAAAATATTCTATATAATGGAGGTGAAAAATGTTAATTTTACTGCCCGATTAAATAATCGGAGAATTTCCAAAGTGGTATATTTATGTTTTACTTGTCATATATTCTTCTATTGTGCAATTGTGATATATCTTGCCTATCCTATTATTGTTTAGCATGGTTGTGAGTGAATGTGCATGATAAAATGAAAACGTAATAGGAAGAGTGAGGAAACTCTACCCCAAAACAAATGCTATGATTCTTGGTTGTGACTAGGATTGTTAGATAATTTAAATGGCGGTGCTCGTACGTTCGATGCCTAGGTGTGCATCTTCGACGAGTAATGGTCTAAAGAGAGTGAAACACTAGTATGGAATATGTGTGTAAACATTTGTGTTCTTTGTGAGGAAGGCAATTGTGGCCTTGTGATTGTCGAATACAATCACATTTGTGGGTAAGATCATGTAATCATAATCGTTTATCTTGAGTGGCTATTTCATGAGCCTCGGGCTCCTCTGAAATGTATGCGCAACTACTTGGCAGGTTTGATTCCCCGTGCTGTACGAATGGTGCCCGAGGGGTGAATGATTCTGTCGGTATAAGGCCCGTGTAAAGTGACAGTTCATAACGGTAAAAGGCCTGTAGGACCCGAATCCATTTGTATGTCAAGTAGGTTATAAGGATCTATGACTCGGGTCGCCTTCTAGACGTAGAAGCGGACGGGAAGAGGAGATGCCTTGGTAAGGTTATCGATTAGTGATATTTTTGAGTTGATTGACTCATGACATGTTCCTTATAGTGTGAGATTTGATATGTGAACTCGAAAGTCCTTTCCCTTCCCTTGGACTTGAGTTAGGATTGTTAGAACCTTGTAAATCTGAGAGAATCCATAAGATAGGGAACTCACTGAGATTTGATGTATCTCACCCCACGTTGTTGGATATATTTCAGGTACTTCAGGTTCCGCTAAGGGTAAGGATAAAGTCGTGTGATTTTTCCTTGCTTATTGATGGCTAGCTTTCGATGTGGAGTTTATTTTGAGATCATTGTTGATCTAGTTCTTAGTTTTCATCTTTTTGAACATCTTGTGTATATTATGCCTTAGACTTTTAGTATTTTTGTATTTTGGGCATTTAATGTATACAATGTGTTAACTAGGAACTTATTGTATTTCAGTACCAAACACTTGGATTCATGTATAATATATATGCTTTAATGTATGTTGTTATATATGGGTGTTACAATATCTCTATAATAATTTATTTATGTGTCTAATAAAGTCGTGTAAACGTAAACTCATGAAAGTATTCAGTGGATTACATTCACACCTATGATGGTAAACATGTGACAATTATAAGGATTTATTATTTATCAATATTAATTGTCAATGTTTGATCTTGTAATAAAATACCACTAGTAATTGATGTTGTTGTCTAAAGACTTGACATGAATGATGCACTTGGTGTTTTTGGTGAGTACATTTTTTTGTCATCTATAAACTAATATAGTTTATGTATCTGCAAAATAAGTTATATTTTGATTCTAAAAAATTTTAACTTTTAGGAATAAAATATGAACATTATGTTTTTGGATCTAAACATTACATAAGGATGAGAAAACTCAAATTCTCTCATGATTTAGTATATTTAAAGTAAGAATCAAGTTTAAAAAGTGAGTACACTCCAAATTACACAGATCTATGATCTTAAAGCTTTGTAATCCAGAGACATTAGAGGTGTTATTTAAGATGATATAAATTTTGTCAAGTTATCTTTGCTTAAATTCTAGTGCTTCTAATGCAGTAAAGCGAAAGACAAACTCTCATTGGAGAGATGACTTTTCATTAAGATTATTAAGCAAAGAAAATATTAGAAGCGCACTATGAAACTATTTAATCTTGAAAAGCGCTATAGTTTCATCAATTAGGTGAATTTATAAAAAATTTAGCATATGATATTCTCTTTGCACAATTAAGTTTATAACTATTAAAGTTAGAAATTATTCTTTAATAGAATAATTTTATAAAGTGTGCAATAAAGAAAGGATTGAAGCAAGAGAAAATAAAATAGTGCTCATTCGGTAAATACCTCAAAGGATAAGGGAAAATAAAGAATAATAAGAAAATATGATCTGAACAGACAAATGTTCAATGGTGTTGAAAGATATATCAATTTAAAGGGAACAAATTTGGTAAAGATTGATATTTTTTAATTTATTTTTAACTATTTTAAATTTTCATTATAAGCTTAAATTTGTATTTAAAATATAATTTGGTGAATGAATAAAGTTTTGTTTTAATATGATAACTTCTTTTTTTTAATGATGAATTCAATTTGTATTTTAAATTCATATATTATTATAGTTAATTCAGTCATGACTTGTGACAATCTAAAATTGTTGAAAATTTTGAGAAATATAAACTTAATCCCAAGTTAAAGAATATTTTGAGACAAATTTTGTAATGTGTCTTGAGAATATTGAGTTTGGGGGAGAGATACGATCAAATAACAAAATTGAGTGGGAAAGAATTGGTTTTGACTCAATTCGTATAGTTGTTATTTATATAGCAAATTTGGACCCTCGTATGGATATTACTGTTCTTTCTCTCAATTAAATCAAGAAATTAATTCTTGAAGATCAAACTCAACATCCTCAAGAACTAAAGCATCAAGTGTCATAAAGAATTGACTAAAAATAAATATTTTATTCGGTATGATTGAAAGACTCTATTATGATAGTTATGACACTTGTTACTTGTTATAATTATAGAGTTTTATAAGATGGATATCAAGTTAGTGTTTCTTAATGGCGACATTAAGAAATACAATATGGTGCAATGAGAGAAAATTTTGTGTCAATAGATACAAAGTTTACGGTTTGCGAACAAATAAAATCTATTTATGAGTTAATGAAATTGTCTCATTAGTGATACCACAGTATTTCATAAGCTAATTGTCTCGTTTGGTTTTGAGATGTCTATTATGAAAAGTTATTAGGTTTTACAAGTTTAGTGGAAGTAAGTTTATGTTGCTAGTTGAATGTGTCAATTTTATTTTATTTAGTCAGCAATGATATATGATTGTTGTGTAAAACCAATAAATCTCTAACAAAAGTTTAGCGATGAAAGATCTTGGGCACATCTCTTTTGAATTAGGTATTTAGATACTTAGAGATTATTCTCAAGGTATCATCCAGTTATCACAAAAGATTTATGTATATATCAATAAAGTTGAAAATAAAACTGACATGAAAGACAATAAAGTAGGGTATGTCTCAATTATCAAGGGAGACTATTAAGTCTCAATCATTGTCCAAAATAAAAGAATCTAGAAATTTAGAAAATTAAGTTTTTTATACTTTTTCGATTTTTGGGAATCTTATGTATTATCTTATGTATATACATCTGGAATAAGCGTATATATAATGAGATCATTTGGCAGATGCGAAAATTAAAATTTTGAATTTTTTAAATGATCAGGCAACCATAAGGATTGTTATAGAGAACAAAAAGACTTGTGCTCACATATTAGAGTTCGAATGATTTGGAGATCACCAGGATGTTCGACTCTGATCCTTTTGGATGTCTACATATAATGGGCATCCTAACTCAAGAAATGACTAAGTATTTATGTCACTTAGTTGCATATAGTAAAAGGTTTTGAAAGATAACTCGAGCTATATTGTAAGATAAGTCAGTCAGATCATGTTTCAACAACTGTTTTATAAAGTTCATTGACTTATAAGTTGTTGTTGTTGTTGTTGAATGATATAACATATAGATAGAAATTTTATGCTAGATGGCTTACTAATCAAAGACAAGACATATAAGGTATTTCATATGATTGTTGTCACAAAGATTATCTGCAGAAATAAAGTTTATGAGATTATTTTTTTATAACCATTTATGTATTGTTTGTGCAAATATTGAATTTGCAAACTTCAAATTGATCTCAATAAAGAATTCAGTTGGACCAGTTATAGATATGCATGATTCAGATATCATATTACAAGACATTTTCACGCCATTCATCCATATCGATCTATTTCATCAAGTACATTGATGTGGTGGTTGTCGGGGTTCTGTCATGTTATACGTTAGTGACAACAGTCGTGAAGGTCCCATTATTCATGTATGAGGTGGATCAGATTGTAAAGTTGAAATCTAAAGATAGATAGCATTCAGATGCGCGCCTAAAGAATTGTGATATAGTTATTAAAAATATATTTCCTAAGTGGGAGATTGTTGGAATATTTTATAATTTAAATATTATTTAATTATTATATTCTAATAATTATTATGTGGACATATATATTGTAATTATATTACCCATTTATCAAAATTAAGAGGCTTAATTAATTAAGTGGTCAAATAAATTTAAAAGGCTAATTAGATTTCTATTTAGTAATTAATTCATTAATTAATTAGTTAAATAATTGAATATGGGCTCAAATACGAGTGGACAACACTGGTAATTGTTGTACACAAGTCCTTTGGCTTAAGCAACAATTATTGGACTATGATTTAAAACTAGGTTACGTTTCGATTAAATGTGACAACACTGGTGCGATAAACCTAACTAAAAACCCGGTACTGCATTCTCACACTAAGCATATAGAAATTAGGCATCATTTTCTTCGTGGTCATGTGGAAAAAGGCGAGGTAGTTTTTGAATTCGTGGACTCTAAAAATCAGCTTGCTGATATTTTTACAAAACCTTTGTCCTCGGAGTCGTTCCACAAGATTTGAAGAGAATTAAGGATTCTCGATCTTTCTTGCTTTGAATAAGCATCGATCTATTCTTATTTACTTTATCGCATGATTTTCTGTTATACTAACGGTTATTGTGCAACATTTTGTTTCAATCTCGTACGGTAAAATCTCTCTGATACCTTTATCTCTTTGTGTTATATCTGTTAAATTGTTCTATCTGTGTAGTTTGTCATGCGTGTTTAATATCTTTGTTATGTTTGTGTATAGATTTACATCACATTTAATTTCTGTGTTAAGTGTGCATTTAATCTTATTTGCATCATATTCATGAATTCATAAATTTCATCATACTGCATTTCATTTTTTTCATTGAAATCTGTCTTGAATCAATTCCTGACTCAATTCATAAAACTGCCTAGAAAGTGCTATTACATTCTGTTTGCTAGAATTGATTCAAACTTGTTCGTGAATCAATTCATGTTGAGTCTCTTCTTTTTTTCTTCCTTTTTTCTTCCTGTGTTGGAAAAAGTGACATTTCATGTTTTCAGCTATTTTGATCCAACCATAACTCAAAACCCATGATGAATTGGAATGAGGTGTAGTTAACACTTTTAAAGTATGCCATGAGAGCTGCAAATCCATCTTTGGATCAGCCCAAATGGTTGCTTAGATCTCAAGTTATGATCCTTGGAAGTTGGTACCCTAGCCATTTTGTTCCATAACTTAGAAAATTTCTAAGTTTTTTATGGTTACCCCTTTTACAAGTTATCTCACTTTTCTTGGTTTTTCTTGATGAATGATGATTCCAATCACACATTAACATCATTTAAGGGTTAGGGAACCATAATTGATCAAAAAATCAAAAAGTCAAACTTTGACTTTTGGGCACAGTTGACTTTTTATCAAATGAATTCCAAACTGTGCGATCCTCTATGAAATCAAATACTTGACCTAAACCAAACTTGATGGATTGATTTCATAGGTGTTATAGGGTGTATTGAATCATGTCCCAAGGCTTGGGAGAATGTCTTGGTCAAAAGTCAAAGGTACAGTTGACTTTTTCTGCAAAACCCTAACTATGGTTCTGATGAACTTGAAACTTGTGAATCAAACTTCTTGGATCAATCCATTGTTGCAAATGGATCAATGTGGATTACTAGGGACCCTCAAATTATGTCTTGAGGTCTTGGCTCATGTTTTGTCCCAAAAGTCAACTTAGGGGTGAATTAGGTCAAGAAACCCTAATTCCTGATTTTTTATGAATGCATCCCCTGAGGCTAAATTGACTTGATGATTGGGTTTATAAGGTCCCTTAAAGTATTTTGGGTTATGCTTTGAAGCATTGGCTCATGCCCAGAGAAAAAATTCCATCTAGAGGTCCTGGTCGACCAAAACCCTAATTTGGTGACACTTGCGATCTTGAGGCTTAATCCACTTAAAATGTTGCAGCCTTGTGCTTGATCCTTGATGTGGGAGTCCTCTTGATCCATTGTGGATGTTTGAGAGGTTTAGACAAGTTTAAGATCATGTCATTCCTTGATTGATCCTTTGTCTAAGAGCTCTGAGAGGGCTTGAAACCCTAAGTTTGATTGTAGTGGATGCTCACCCATCTTTGGGGAGACTAATGAGGTATGATGGTCCATCCATATTGTGATGATGATTTGTACAATGATGGGGAATCTTAGTGGTCAAAATTTGGGGTATGACAGATGCCCCTATTTAATCTTCTTGGACCCGAAGGTGTGAATGGCGAAGGTATTCGGGCATTCGGGGTGCAAGAGGATTAATTATCAGAATACCCGAAATTTTGATGGTGGTTATGAATGGCAGTTTGCTCATCCATCTTCTTTTGCTAAGCAATGATGCTTAAAAAAGGTAAAAACTTCCCCTCGATCCTGGTCTTCAGCCAGGGAACCGGTCTTAGTTTCTGATGTAAACTTCCCCTAGATCCTGGTTTCCTACCAAGGAACTGGTCTAGGTTTCTGAAATAAACTTCCCCTCGATCCTGGTCTTCTGCCAAGGAACTGGTCTCAGTTTCTAAAATAAACTTCCCCTCGATCCTGGTCTTCTGCCAAGGAACTGGTCTAAGTTTCTGATAGAAACTTCCCCTCGATCCTGGTTTCCTACCAAGGAACTGGTCTTAGTTTCTGAAATAAACTTCCCCTCGATCCTGGTTTCCTACCAAGGAACTGGTCTCAGTTTCTTTTGTCAATAAACTTTCTTGACAAGGGATGCTATTCGTAGCGATTTTCCTCAAACTTCTCGCAGAATTTTCCTGGGGAGATGCCATTTGATGGAAAAAGATTTGATGTCAGACTTGCTAGAGAACCCATCTGTCTGAGTTGTAGAGGTGCACAAACTTCTCTGTTGGAGACGCCATTTGTCGACTCTACTGGGGAAAGCAGGTCTCTTGAGAGACTGTTGTCGCTTGGGGGTGTTACATCATACTTTTCTCAGGATCTTGTCGGAGAAATGCCATATGATATGATCCAATTTTGAGGTGCTGATGACCTTTTTGTCAGTGGATTTTTCGGAGAAAAACTGTTGTATTGCCGAATCTCTGATTAAGAGGCTTTCTCTAGGTATTTTCCTTAATCCGGGAAAGCGAAGATATCATCTTCAATGGCGAAAAGTGATGTTTGTCGAAGGTCTTTTTGTCTTTCAGAGGTTCAAGTTATCAAAGTGGTCAAAGAACCACCTTCAATCCAGAAATAAACTGGAGGATAGATCGTTTAGATGATTCATTTTCTGACGAGGAAAGAACTGACAACTCGATTGAGAGGACTTTTATCACTTGGGAACAAGACCGACTAGAGTGATAGTGATGCAATATGAATATGAATGAATCAATAATGCATGATGTATGTATGTATATGCTGACAAAACTTACGCGACATACAGACTCATAAATAAACATGACGGGATACTCGGCCACAGCGGGAGATGAAAAGTATCACTGGTTCATGATAGCAATTCTGCCTTGCTTAGGAGAGATAGTCCCTGTGGGGAATAACCGTTGGTTGGGCTTAGGAGGTAAGAACTCTGTCGGGGGTGTCAGAGGAAACGCGGCCTCTGACACAGTTGATCCTTCATTCAGGTGTACTGGTTTAGAAGGAGTACTTTGATTCTGCACTTTGAAGCTTGATTACTTTGGGAGAAACGATTGATGTTCTTTCGATGTTCAACAGTCAAAAGAATTGCCATCTTTATTTAAAAAGCTGAAAAAGTTTGACCAGTAAAATTCATTTTTGTTTTATTTCAAGAATCGTTGATCATGTTAAAACATCGTTCTGTAAAGCTAAAACAAGTGAGAATTGCAAACAAAAGCACTAGGGCTCAAATTTTATTGATAGGATGGAAATCAGCCAAGCGCGTGATTCCATGGAGTATTTATAAAGTTAGAAAATGGTAATTTTAAGGGAAAAGGGTTGCATTGAAACATAACGACCGTTATCCTTCTACCAACTTTGAATTCTAGACATCCTGAGCTTCGGTCGAAGATGACCTTGACTGGAGTTTACTTGATGGATGGCATGACTGCTGAGGGATTCAACCTTGTCAGACGTAGTTACTTTCCATTATCCCAAACTTTTGCCTGGATTGTACTGTGATGATTTCCAATCCATCGGGATGATTTTTTATTATGTCTCTAATTTTTGCCTGGACCGCCCTTTCAGGTTTTCAATCCACCGAGTCATTTTTTTATTTAGGCGAAGTATTTCTTAACTACATCAACATTCGTAGGGTAGGCAAATTCTTCTCCATCCATAGTTGTGAGTCTCAGGGCGCCGCCTGAGAAGGCTTTCTTGACCACATAGGGGCCGTCATAATTCGGGGTCCATTTGCCCCAAGAATTAGTGAGAAATGATTGTATCTTCTTGAGTACAAGGTCTCCTTTTCTGAAGACGCGAGGTCAGACCTTTTTGTCAAACGCCCTCTTCATTCTCTGTTGATATAATTGACCATGGCATAGTGTCATCATTCATTTCTCTTCTATCAGATTCAGTTCATCGTGTCGACTTTGACACCATTCATCCTGTTAACTTAGCTTCCATTAATACCCGGATTGATGGGATCTCTACCTCTATGGGGAGCACTGCTTCCATGCCATATACTAGAGAGAAAGGGGTTGCCCATGTTGAATTGCGGACAGATGTGCGATAACCGTGGAGCAAAGGGTAGCATCTCGTGCCAGTCTTTATAGGTTACAACCATCTTTTGAACAATCTTCTTGATGTTCTTTTTAGTCGCTTTTACCGCTCCGTTCATCTTGGGTCGGTAGGGAGATGAGTTATGGTGTTCGATATTAAACTCAGTGCACAATTCTTTCATCATCTTATTGTTCAAGTTAGATACATTATTAGTAATGATCTGGCTTGGAACACCATAACGGCAGATGATATTGTTTTTGATAAATCGGACCATCACTTGTCGGGTTACATTGGCGTATGACGCTGCTTCGACCCACTTGGTGAAGTAATCAACCAGGATAAACCGATGTCCGTTTGAAACCTTAGGTTCAATCATGCCAATCATGTCGATTCCCCATATGGAAAAAGGCCATGGGGGAGAAAGAACTTTGAGATGCGTTGGCGGTACATGAATCTTGTCTGAGTATATCTGACACTTGTAACATGTCCTCATGTACTTGTAGCAGTCGGATTCCATTGCCAGCCAATAGTACCCTGCTCTTAGAATTTTTTCTGGCCATTGTGTGTCCGTTGGCATGAGTGCCAAAGGACCCTTCATGAATTTCTTTTATCAGCATATGTCCGCTTCTGATCTGTCTACACATCGGAGCAAGACCATGTCAAAGTTTCTCTTATAGAGTGTATCGCCGCTCAGAAAGAAGCTGCCTACCAACCTTCTGAGGGTCTTTATGTCCTTCCTAAATGCCCCAAGTGGATACTCTTGTTTCTGAAGGAAGCATTTGATATCATGGTACCAAGGTTTGTCGTCTATGACTGCTTCGATCATGAAGATGTAAGTGGGCCGCTCAAGGCGCATTATGTCAATCTTAGGTATGTCGTTTCATTGACCTACACTAATCATGGAAGAGAGGGTGGCTAATGCATCAGCCATGTGATTCTCTTCACGAGGGATGTGATGAAACTCAACTCTGTTGAAGAATGGTAACAACCTTCTCGCGTAGTCTTTGTAAGGAATCAGTCCTGATTGGTATGTGTTCCAATCTCCTTTGATTTGATTGATAACCAATGCTGAGTCGCCATATACATCCAAGTTCTTGATCCTTAAGTCGATCGCTTCTTCGAGACCCATGATACAAGCTTCGTATTTGGCCTCGTTGTTTGTGCACTTGAACGTAAGTCTAGCGGTGAAAGGAATGTGGGTACCCTGAGGTGTTATGATGTTTGCCCCAATTCCGTTTCCATAATGATTGACACCTCTGTCAAAGATTAGTCCCCATTAGGAACCTAGTTCTGGCCCTTCACTGGGTAGCGGTTCATCACAACCTTTCATTTTCAAGTACATGACATCTTCGTCTGGGAAGTCAAATCCGACTGATTCCTGATCGTCAATCGGTTGATGAGCCAAATGATCGGCTAAAATGCTTCCTTTGACGGATTTCTGAGCATGATACTCTATGTCATATTCTGATAACAACATCTGCCAACGGGCAATCCTTCCCGCAAGAGCAGGTTTCTCAAAGACGTACTTGATCGGATCCATTTATGAGATTAACCAAGTAGTGTGACAAATTATATACTGGCAAAGACGTTTGGCTGCCCAAGCCAGAGCAGAGCAAGTTTTCTCGAGCATAGTGTACCGAGTCTCGCAGTCGGTGAATTTCTTGCTCAAATAGTAAATGGCAGACTCTTTCCTTTTTGTTTCGTCTTGTTGGTCAAGTACATAACCCATCGAGTCTTCCAAGACTGTTAGGTAGATAATCAGTGGTCTTCCCTCCACTGGTGGTGATAGAATCGGTGGTTTCAATAGGTATTCCTTGATACTGTCGAAGGCGGTTTGGCAGTCCTCTGTCCAAACGCAGTCCTGATTCTTTTTGAGTAATTTGAAAATCGGTGCGCATGTCGCGGTCATGAGGAATATGAATTTGGAAATGTAATTCATATGTCCCAGGAATCCCCTTACTTGTTTTTCAGTCTTTGGAGAAGACATTTCTTGAATGGGCTTGACCTTGTCAGGATCAACCTCAATTCCTTTCTGGCTGACGATGAACCCTAAAAGTTTTCCTGAACGGACACCGAACATGCACTTATTAGGATTCAAGCAGAGTCTGTACTTTCTCAACCGCTCAAATAGTTTTGACAGGTGGGTCACATGCTCCTCTTCTGTTTTAGATTTTGCAATCATATCATCGACATATACCTCGATTTCTTTGTGTATCATGTCATGAAAAAGAGTAGTCATGGCCCTTTGATAGGTGGCCCCGACGTTCTTCAAACCGAACGACATTACCTTGTAACAAAAGGTGCCCCATGGGGTAATGAACGAAGTTTTCTCCATGTCTTTCGGCGCCATTTTGATTTGGTTATAGCCCGAGAATCCATCCATAAAGGAGAAGACTTTGAACTTTGTTGTACTGTCTACCAGCATGTCAATGTGTGGTAAAGGAAAATCATCCTTTGGACTAGCCTTGTTTAGATCTCTGTAATCCACACACATTCTGACATTTCCGTCCTTTTTCAAAACTGGTACGATGTTGGCTACCCATTGAGGATATTCTGATGTGGCGAGGAAACCTGCGTCAATCTGTTTCTGTACTTCCTCTTTGATTTTGATGGCCATGTCTGGATGAGTCCGTCTCAACCTCTGTTTTACTGGCGGACATTCTGATCTTAACGGTAGATAATGTTCCACGATGCTGGTATCCAATCTTGGCATATCCTGATAGGACCAAGCGATTACATCGGGAAACTCTTTGAGAAGCTTTGTCAAACTTTATTTGACAGTTGAACTGAGCAGTGCCCCAATCCTGACCTCTTTTCTTTCTTCCTCTGAGCCCAAGTTGACCGTTTCCAATGGCTCTTTGTGAGGTTCAATGGACCTTTCCTCTTGTCTGAGTAATCGGGAGATCTCTTCTGGAATTTCTTCGTCATTTTCTTCTTCAACCTCAAATACCGGGAATTCAAAGTTAGGAGAAGGAATTGGATCGTATGTTTCAACGGGGTTTAAAATAAGCAATCTGCATAACGTGATGATTTGTGTTTAGAAGAGATAGAGAGAAATGCAAGAGTGTGTGCAGTGTATTTTTTTTACTGCTTGTTTTTATTATTTGTTGTTTTTTAGGATTACCATTTTCTGTAAAAACAAAAAGAGAAAACATCAATTAATGTGAAAATTACAGAACGACGTTTATTTATTTATGATTTTGTCAATTCTTGAAACTACGGCCCTATAAAACAAAACTCTGTCGCTTTGGGCAAAGTGAAGAGGTATATTTATAGAAAGTGAGCCCTATCAAAACATCCGTTTCACCTGGGCAGGGTGAAAGGTTAAGATAAAGATGACAATTACTTAGACTTATGAACGACTTTCGGAACATTGACTGCAACCCATTGGCGGCGAACTCCTCGGTGAATCATAAAGTCTGGTACCCTCTTTAATTTGTCTTTAGAAATAACGCTGATTTTTGGTGGAGCGGGATCATTGGAATCTGTCTCCCAGGCAGAGTTGTTGTAGGAGGATTCCTCAGTTGTATTTTGCATAGTATTTGTGCTCTCAGGTATATCTCTCATCCAGTTGGCTGGATGTCTTCGAGCCTGATACGAGAGCTTTCGGGAGCGGTATATTTGACCATAAAGTCATACTTTCCACTTGGTTGTCCCAGGGTGTCCCGTATTTATTTGGAACTGGAGGATTCATCCATTTCAATGACGTTGACCTTGGGAAAAGCATAGTTGATGAACTCTAGTCCGGCAAGCTTTGCAAATTCATCGTTGTATTGGATATTTTTAGAATGCCCTGAGTGTTGTTCCCATGACATGGTGGGGACGCAGGTATTTTTTCCAATGGCGCTCAGCTGATTTTCATTGTTCGGATGATTTTCTTGCCCCAAGTCTCCTGGGTACGGCTGCCAGATAGGCAGACCATCCATTGGGCCATAATAGTCGTGGTCAAAGTTGTCTTTCATCAGAGTGTCCTCCTCTAATGAGTTTGGTTGAGCACGGAATCCTTCTAGATCACAATCTTCGTATAACATTTCGATGTCTGACCTTGGTATAAATTTCGGACTCTGTGCGGGATAGCAAAATGACGTAGGCACCTCTTCCTGAGACATATAACTGTCCCCGTTAAGATAGGACTTCCATTCTTCATTGGTGTCAGAGAAATCATCCTCATTGATGGTATGTACTTCTTGAGACACTGGGTGAAGGAAACCTCCACTAAGGAAGAAGTTCTGAATGGGATGAAGACTTTCATCGTTAGTAGCTGTCTGGGTACAGGTTGCAGAAAAACCAAGACCCTTCTTTGTTTTATTATCAGTAGGAATGACAAGCTGTCCCCATCCCTTTGCATTGTTACTTTTGATCACCTTGAGAGCATCTTTGTACGAGGAGATCGATGTTCCTTTCTCTAATTGATTCTCATTGCTCACCGAAAGTGCCTGGAACTGAGTTCCAACAACCTCTTCAGGTTCTACACAAGTGGACAATGAAAGGTTACTCATGATCAAGGCTTGTTCTCCACAGACTGTGACGAGTTGGTCGTTCTTGACGAACTTTAGCTTCTGGTGAAGTGTCAAAGTGACTGCCCCAGCTTGGTGTATCTAAGGTCTTCCTAATAAGTAACTGTATGTTGCTCGGATGTCCATGACCTGGAAAGTGACTAGGAAAGTGTGAGGACCGATAGTTATGGGAAGGTCGACTTCGCCGATAACTGTTTTTTTAGACCCATCAAATGCTTTGACGACGACCTCACTGCCTCTCATCGGAGATCCTTTGAATGATAGTTGCATTAGAGTGGACTTCGGTATGACATTGAGAGCCGATCCGGTGTCTACCAGTATGCTGGCTAAAGCATCGTCCTGGCAGTTAACTATGATATTGAGCACCATGTTGTGACTTAGGCCCTCTTCTAGCAATTCCTCATCACTAAACCCCAAGTTATTGCAGGAAGTGATGTTAGCGATGATGTTATCGAACTGTCGTATTGACACATCCTATTCCACAAAGGCTTGTTCTAAGAATTTCTGTAGAGCCTCTCTGTGGGCTTCAGAACTAAGTAAAAGAGATAACATAGAGATCTTTGAAGGAGTTTGTAACAGCTGATCAACAATGTTGTATTCACTCCTTTGGATGAGCTTCAGCATCTCATCATCTTTCTTTGAAAGGTCGGGATCACTGGATTGACCGACTGGTGGATTAGGAACTTCTGTGTGAGGTTCCTTTTCTCTGTTAGGTTCTCCAACTCCTTTGTTGAAGATTCGACCGCTCCGTGTTACTTGACTGATGTCTGAAATATTCACGACGGAGAGTAATGGAATTTCCTTTCCATTCTCAATTGTTGTTGCACTGTATTTGTAAGGGATCGCCTTAGCTGATTCATACGGTACTAGTCCCGGCAGATAGATAACTATAGGGGCCTTTTGATTTTTCTGACCATCGTAAGTAACTTCAATCAATTCCTGGTTAAGAACCTTCGATTCGTCAAGTAGAGGGATGATGGTACAAACATCTTTGGTCCTTTCATGATCAGAGATTACGACAACATCCTTAATCTAATCAGCGAAATAGTCTGGCATCCAGTTGATTGATCCAAAACTTGGACACGATTGAATCTCTTTGCGGTCTAACTGACTTTGAAGGGCTGCTCGCACGAGGTAACATCCTTGATTATTTTTTGAGCAGACCCTACTACGCTCGTAATTTTATGGTGGCACCTGGCCACGTCCGCTTTAAATGCAATGCAACCTCACTAGATCTGTTTCCATTGATCAAACATCCTGACTTTGATGCCTAATAGGGTTCCCATTAACCACACTGATTTGTTGTGTGTCTTCATCCATATAGATCGGAAGCCACCAGTGGTTTAACAAGTGTTGCAAAGGTCTTTGCACGAGAGCGCACCCTTGGTTACTCTCACTGCATACTGTACAGTTCTGATAATTATGCGAAGTCAGAAAACCGAGCTGGACTTGTGTAGCGTGTAACTCCACCAAGCTGGTATTCATCAAACGAATATCGAAGATTTGAATCATATTCACTTTATACTAATTTTTATCGCGGTAATCCTGAATCCATCCAAGATCCATCTGACGCTGGAGGGCCTCTTATACGAAAGAGCATCCCTGATTTTTTATTGAGCAGATAGGACAGGAATCGTAGTCGTGTCGTGGCAGATTATGATGTTGGCTTTTCCTTGAGTGCATTGCCACCAAGTTGACATTTATTACACGGATGTCGTGGTTCTGAATGATGTTGGAACTTATATAAGTCATGTTAACTCCACGAACTCGATGCTCTTGGATCCATCAGAGATCCAATTGTTCCTGTAGAGTTGATTGCACCACAGAACATCCTTGATTATTTTTAGAGCAGATATCACACTGGTGATAATTATGAGGTGGCACATGGCCGTATCCACTCTGTCTACAATGCATTTTGACCAAGTTGGCCCTCAATAAGAGTACATCATGAATTTGATAGCTGTTGTTAGACTCTTCTTCTATCAAATTTACCGCAGCTTTATCGTGTTGAGGCGGCGTGTTCATGAGAACATTAGGATTCGTATCATTGAAAGATAAGACCCCGCTCCTAACAAGCTGTTGCACATCGGATTTGAAACTGAGACAGTTTTATATGTTATGTCCCGGTCCTCCTTGATGGTAAGGGCAAGTCTGATCCGCTTTGAACCAAAAAGGCGGATTTTTCGGTATTGTAAGAGGAGACCTGGTTTGGACATGCCCCTTCACCAGTAAGAGTGGAAACAATTTTGCGTATAACATTGGTATAGGATCAAACCCTGGGGGTCGAGTTGTACGGTTGTTGTTATATGGAGGACGAACCTGGTGAAGAGGCTGTTGTGTCTTTTGCTGAAATTGCTGTTGATTCGGTTGGCTCTGAGCAACCTGAGGTTGATACGTAGGAATAGGCGCAGGGTTGATAGCAGGAGTTATAGCTGCTACTGGTTGATATCGTCGCCTTTGCTTTCCGAGAGAGATATTCCCAATATCCTACTCTTTTTTCTTAGGGAGAGCATTACCGTATCGTTTTGTACTACTTGATGATCCAGCGTCTTTAACTAAACGTCCATCTTGGACTACTTTCTCAAGACGAACTCCCATGCCCACCATCTCGGTGAAGTCGCTGGGCACACTGGCAACCATTATGTCGTAGTAAAATGAGCTTAAGGTTTTCAAGAAGATCTTTGTCATCTCTTTTTCCTCAAGAGGTAGAAAAATCTGGGCGGCAATTTCATGCCATCTCTGAGCATATTCCTTAAAGTTTTCTGTGTCCTTTTGTGACATCGATCTGAGTTGATCTCTGTCCGGTGCCATGTCCAGGTTATACTTATATTGTTGAACGAAGGCAGCGCCAAGATCTCTGAAAGTGACGATCTTAGTGCGGTTTAAACCCATGTACCATTTGAGTGTGGCACCGGTTAAACTATCCTGAAAATAGTGAATCAGTAGCTCTTGGTTCTTTGTCTGAGCTGACATTCGCCGAGCGTACATCACCAAATGGCTTTGAGGGCAAGAGTTACCCTTGTACTTTTCAAAATCGGGTACCTGGAATTTGTGCGGAACTTTCACATTGGGGACCAAACAAAGGTCCGTGGCGTCTTTTCCAAATAGATCCTGACCGCGAAGGGCTTGTAGTTCTTTCTGCATTTCCAGGAACTATTCTTGGAACTCATTCATTCTGTCGAACATACTTTCGTTTCCACCAGAAGGTATCGGTGGGATCTGTCCTTCCGGGACAGTGTGTACCACGGGTGGTGGTATAGTCATCATGGTAGTGACTCTAGGTGCTTCCCGAAGTTTGTAACCTTTAGGAGTTGCTATCATGCCCCGGGCATATTCCCTTTTCTGAAGTTTGTAACCTTCAGGCCCAGCGGTTCCTGCTGCGGTTCCCTGATCTTCAGTGATTGGCGGAACATATCCTTCTGAGATATAGTTAATAGGCATGCCCCAGGGACGATCTTTCGACATTTTGTATCTAGGATCATACTTTTCCACTATGGGCATTGATGTGATCTCTGAGATCACAGTCATTTGTTGTTGCATATGAGCTTCTGCCAGAGTTTGCATATCGTTGTGAAGCTTTCTCAGATCCTCTTTCAGAGTGTCGATCTCTTCCCTCAACTCTCTGTTCTCTTCCTCGAGATCATCCATCTTTTTCTGTCGATTGGCCCGAGTATTGTATGAATGAGACAGTTTGACTCTAGAATCGAGACGCAAACGTGAGATTCGTAGGTAAGAAGAATGCGTTATGAATGATATGCAATGATTATATTAATTGTATATATATTTTTTTGTTTATTCAAAGTAAACTTCGACAATTGGATTGCAAATATCAAACAGTGGGGAAACCCCGTTTTATTGAATTCAAAGATTGCAGAATGGAAATACAATCATTTACATAGTGTTGCAAATGGAAATCTAAACTTATGGGTCCTGAGTCCTCTCTGAAGCGAGCTCAGGTGCTGGTTCTGGTACTTTCCTTTTCTTTGACCGGGGCTCTTGAGCCGTTGTCGGGTCGTCATTCCTTTGCCAAGTGAAAGGACCGAGCAAATTCCTCTGGTCACCCTGATTTTCTACAGCATGTTGCTCCAAAATCTCGATCAGAGCGTCTTTTTCTTTTAACAGTTGCTGTATTTTCTTACATTCCACATAGAGAATACGGTACTTGTTCCTCCAAGACCTTCTCTCCTGCTGAACTTTGTTGAGAGTAACCTGAAGTTTTCTCGTATCAGACCTAAAGTAAAGGACGGGGTCCCTTAACGGAAGAACTTCCTGATGAGGGTAAGGCATCCTCAGCTTGAGAGCTCTAGTTGTACCCAGTGGAGATAAGGTTCCACCGAGACACAGTCTGGTTTTCCTAGAGACCCTCGTCCTTTTCTATGAACGTTTTTCCAGACATGCACTATTTCTGTCTTTAGTGCTCTGTCATTTTCTCCTTCCTTGAAGAAAAGACCTTCTAGATGAGCATTTCGTGGGACATGCCTCATCGGGTATCCGAGTTGACGACGTACTAAAACTGGATGATAGTTAATTCCTCCTTTAGTTCCTATGAGGGGTACATTTGGGAAGTTTCCACAACGTTTAATGATTCTGATCCCGTCATAGATTCGATTGTACCAATCGTTGTCAGAGTTGGTAAGAGACATGATTCTCTGCGACCAACGTAAAGTATTCTTTTGATCCCAAAATGCAGCAGACTTGGGCAAATGGGAAGTGAACCATTAGTACAGCAGGGGTACACAGCATGTGATCATTCCTCCGCTGTACAAATTCCTTAAGTGTACAGAATGATAAGCATCTGCGAGCAAGGTCGGTACAGGGTTTCCAATCAGAAAAATATTAATGGCGTTGATATCAACGAAGTTATCAATGTTGGGGAACAAAAATAACCCGTAGGTAAGCAAAAAAAAGATGCTTTCGAAAGCGGCCACGTTCCTTATACTAGTAAAGTATAGAGCTTTCTTTATTAAGAACTGGGCTGGCAAACCCTGGATTCCACCCTTAGTGGTCATGTGAGTCCTGACTTCTGACTCGTCCAAATAAATTGCCCTTGCAATGGTTTGATCCTTTGGAATTTCTTCCAGTCTAGAAAAGGGAGCTTGGTCAGTGAAATGTAAATCAGTCAGGTGAGAGTACTCCTCCAGTGTTGGTGCTAGTTGATAATCCAGGAATGTGAAACAGTGATAGACCGGATCGTAGAACTGGATTAGTGTGGACATGATTCCTTCGATTACATGGACCCTTAATAGAGACAGCAGTTCTCCATACTTAGCTCTGAAAGCCTCAGGGTTGGTTATCATCCCTACCAACCCTCTCAAATCCTCTAGTTTTGGAACCTTGAAGGTGTACTTGTGAGTTTTCCTTTTACCGAAATCCATAACGCAATCTCTTTATCTGACATTTGCAATCATTGTCTTAGTTTAATTTGAAAAAGAGAGACTAGAAGAGAAGATTTTTCTTTGTTTTTTAATGTTTTTTAATGAAATGAATGCATGAATGCAGCACACAAAAACATAGAAAAAGCATGGGGTCAAAGGGTCGGTGTCATGAAGTCAATGCTCTACCCATCCCCAAAGGTTTATACTGGTGATTTTTTGTACTTGTCCACAAAATCATTGACCTCTCTTGGGATAACAACAGGAAACGGAGCGCAAGTGAGCTGATGTATCTTAGAGTGATCTCAAATGAGGGTAGTATCGCGTGACAACTATTCCCGATAGCTTCCGCACTACAAAATGGTTTCAGTCTACTAAAAACCTCAGCTTCTCAGATAACCCAATCGACCACACTACTTTTAATAACCGAAGTCGTATAGGTAATGCATCTGCAAAGGGAGTCTCCACTGAGTTTTATGGTCGACCGGGGACTCTTAACTGGGATTCACTCCCCATAAGATTACCCGTATAATGACATCCCCTATCTTAGGTGTATACTCAATCTTTCCACATGCGGCAACACACGCATTCCCATTAGCAGAAAAATAAACATGGATATCAATTAGGAAAAGCAGTATATATATTTGTCTTAATATCCTAGACCACTAGTCCTATGATCCTATACAGACAATGACTCCCCAGCAGAGTCGTCATTTCTGTAGTATTCGGTGAATTTTAAGGCCTTCACCCTAAAAGAGGCTAGAAAGAATGCCTCCCACGGTGGTTGCCACTTTTCTGTAGCGCAATTTTTGTGGTTTCAAATCACTATCACTTTGGTACTACAGTTTGTTTCATTTTTTATCCTGTGAAGCTGATTAAGGAAGGGAAATAGATGTCTCCAATTAACTCTGCTTGCAAACTGAGGTTGAACAGTCAAAACTATTGGTTTACAGATGCTATCAAAATAGGGGGTTCTTCTTTAGGGTTATTTGCTTAAAAACAGTGTCTAGGCTATTGGTAAGGTGTTAGGTCTGATGCTTTTCGATTGATGTATGAAGGTACGGGATTTTGGGTTTTTTATTAGTATGCTCGCTAAGATTTTTGCAATCTTATGCCTACGTATTCCCGTTTAATGAAACAGGGAAATCAGAGCGATCGTAGTTCCGAAAAAGGTTGTTTTGGTGTCTTGTTCAAAGCCCAAGACATGAAGCTAAAGGTGGTTTGTATCTTGTTCAAAGCCCAAGATGTGAAGCTAAAGGGTTTTGACTGAGAGAGAATTTGTCATCTCTAAAGAGAAGTTATTGATGTTTGTATGCTGTGAGCAGGGCACAAATTTGTTGTTAAAAGGTTGATTGACTCAATTAGGGTTTTCTTTATATAAAGCCTAAGAGGAGGCTAGAAGTTGGATTTTTTTTTGGGGAAAATGTTCTTTCTGTCTTGTACAACGCCCTAGATTGAGGCTAAAAGGGATTTTGACTCTGTTGGGGAGAATGTATCTTGTATAAAGCCCAAGATGGAGGCTGAAATGGTTTGACTCAACAAGAGAGTACTTTTATCTGTCCTGTATAAAGCCCAAGATGGAGGCTAAAAAAGGTTGACTCAACAAGAGAGTCTTGAACAGGTGATTGACTCAACAAGAGAGTCTTTTATACTCAACAAGAGAGTGATTTGTTGTCTCGTACGAAGCCCGAGATTGAGGCTAAAAGGAGATTGACTCAACAAAAGATTCTTTTATACTCAACAAGAGAGTGTTTTATATGTGTCTTGTATGAAGCCCAAGACGGAGGCTAAAAGTGGTTGACTCAACAAGAGAGTCTTTTATACTCAACAAGAGAGTGTTTTGCTGTCTCTTACGAAGCCCGAGATTGAGGCTAAAAGGAGATTGACTCAATAAGAGAGTCTTTTATACTCAACAAGAGAGTGTTTTATATATGTCTTGTACAAAGCCCAAGACGGAGGCTAAAAGTGGTTGACTCAACAAGAGAGTCTTTTATACTCAACAAAAGAGTGATTTTTATATGTCTTGTACAAAGCCTAAGACGGAGGCTAAAGGTGGTTGACTCAATAAGAGAGTCTGAAAAGGTTAGCTCCGCTGGGGAGAATCATTTGTACAAAGCCCAAGAGGAGGCTGACTTACTGCTGAGGATTATTAAGATCCTGAAGCGGGTCCAAGTGTGGGGAACTCTTATGAGAGAGATCGGGTTTCTGCTGGAGATTGATCCAGAGTGATCGGTGTTTTTTCCTATGTTTGAAAGGAACTTGAGAATGTCTTTTAGACTCAAGAGGTTTAGACTGTCCAAGTCTAGAGTTTTATCTTTTGTACAATGCCCAAGAGGAGGCGCGGGCATTAAGGGATGAGTATCAACCCTAAAATGGCCAGAGTTTTGATGCGGGAAAGACTACTCTAGCAAATGATGACTAAGTTCTGTCTTATACCTTTAAGAGGTCGTCAGGGTCCTTGTATTAAGCCCAAGAGAAGGCATGAGAACTTCTAAGAAGCCGAATGGTCCTTGTACAACGCCCAAGAGGAGGCAGGGATGCTTTTAGGAAGCCTGTGGGTCCCCAAACCAAGAGAAATTCAAGAAATGCAATTCACAAAGAAGAGATCATTCCAGGAAAGTTCGAGGATTTGGAAGAAACTCAAGAGATGACATTCACGGAGAAAAGATCATCTCTGGGGAGTTAGAGTTTCTTTGACAATTTCTAAGGGTGACAGTCTGAGAAAGGGTTCACCGAGAATACTGCCTTTCTCTTTGTTCCATATTGTTTAACCCCAAGAGGAGGGAAGACTGTATCTGGAATCCTATAGGGGATCTAGTTTTATTTGTATTTAAGAGTGACCAACAAGGCTTTACCTAGTGCTAGACGTAGTTGTCGGGGAAAACTCTAAATAACTATACTAGTATTACACAGTGGATATATGACAAGTATATAAAAGGATGTGAAATAAGACTTACGGTGAAGCAGGCCCACAATACAGTTATATACATATGAAAGCAGTAAATGAAAGCGGATAAACACTTACCCGTTGTAGAGCTTCCATGTTGTTTGGTTAGTTGTTCAATAAAGAAATTAAAGTAAGTTTTGATGACAATATATATTTTAATTCAAAATCAAAGGAGAAAGTGCTTTGAAAAGATGGTTGGGGCTTACAGCTCAAGGAGAGGCCCAAGTTTTAACGATGAACGCACCGTTGTTTTGAAAATTGTACAGAGGGACTTATACAATATGTGAGGCCCAAAAAGTTTTTATGTACAAGGGGATGGGTCTTACACTCTATTAGAGGCCCAATGATTTATTTTTGTACAAGAGATGGGGCTTACACTCAAGGAGAGGCCCAGGGTGATTTGTTTGGCAACGGCGATCGCGCCGAGGTTTTTGAAAACACAGTGGGTCTTATACAATATCTGAGGCCCAAATCATTTTGGTTTCAAAAAAGGGTTGGGTCTTACACTCTATTAGAGGCCCATAGAAATTTAAAGAAAAGAAATGGGGCTTATAACACGAGGGTAGGCCCAGATGATTTTGAAAAGGTGATGATTGCGCCGTTGTTTTTGAAAATACAGCGGGACTTATACAATGACTGAGGCCCAAAAAGTGGTGTATTTACAAAGGGGATGTGTCTTACACTCTAATAGAGGCCCATGAGTGTTTGAAAATGATTTGTTCAGGGTGATCAAAATCAAAACCCTAAATTAATTTCAAAAAGGATTTTAATTAAATAAAAATTTAATTAAAATGATCAAAATTATCAAACATGTGTGAAAAACAAGTTGTGATCTTGGATTAATGTTTGAAAAATCATGTTTATATCCACAAAATGATTGGAAACCAATTAAATTTGGAAAATCAAGGAGGAAAAAATATTTTAAATGTTAAAAAACAAATAAAAGATTAATTCTTTGCAAAAATATCAAGTATATGAAATAAATAATATTTTTGGGAATTTTTCGCAAAATAAAATATTTTAACATTTTTGTGAATTATTATAAAAAGAATCAACTCAAAATCATTAAAACTCAGAGAGAAATTAATTTTTGAATCAATTAAATAAAATCACAAAATTCAAATATTTGAATTTGTGAAAAAGGCGCCAAGAACATGGCAAGAACACGCGCGTGTTCTGAGTTTGGTCTGATTTGCATTTTCTATCCAATCTCACTGAATACTTGATGAAATCACACAATCTGCATATCAATCTGCTCGTTTTCACCTTACGGTCATGTCTATGGTCTTTAATTTCATTTATTTTAAGCATGGAATAAGAAATCAAGACAAAACCTCAAGAATCCTAAAATTTGCATGAAGGCTGAAAATTTTGATACACGATTCAAACAAAGCAATTAATTGAGGGGAAACATTTTATGCAAGATTATGAAAATTTGGCAAAAGTATTGCGCGAGGAAATATGCATAGATTAAGAGATGACCAAGTTTAGGCTTACTTGAAGGTCGTGACAGCAAGAGCAAAGTGATTTTTAAGTTGGAGGTGTTACAGATAAATTATGATGATCTGAATAGCTTCCCTACACCATATGGAATGTGTTTGAATGCTTGTACTTGATTGGAAATGGCTGGATCACTTCATGGCATCTCAGCTGCAACTTGGTTAAAACCTTGAGCAACTGGTTGGTGATTCTGAGAAATCAGTGTTACAGTTGTTGTTTAAGTGTTTGGATAACTTCTATATGATGTTTATGAGGTGTGTGTGTGTGTGATTGGTTTGGTTGGAATAGCTCTCAAACTCAAAACCCGGTAATGACTTGCTTTGGAAGGCAAATTTGGAAGTGAGAAGGTGATTTTGAGGAAAGCATATGTTTGTTGGCTTTGGTGTACTTAAACTGAGTACAAATGAGCTCTATTTATAGTAGAGCAAGTTTGTTTTGCAAGGAATAGGGAATGGCAACTGCAGGAGAGGTTTGGCAAATGTTGATCAATAGGAATCCAAATCTCCTCTAGCCATTGACTAGAGGTTAGAGCACAAGCTGCTGGTTCCCTAGTTCAGAGATCATTCTTGACTCATTCAGTTAGAAATGGCTCAGTTCATGCCACCTTGGTGCATCCATTGAATGCTCCAAAACAAAATTGGAGTCTTGTCCCCTCTTTAGGGTTTTTTAGGTTTGGCATGCTATTTTTAGTTCCAAAGACTTGGGAGGCTTATGGATCAGTGTTTGTCCCTCCTTGGTCTCTCCCTGAGGTGTTTCGATGGATAAACTTATTTGTCATTTGCACAATTTGATCAAATCGACCAAAATGCACAAATTTGCCTTGCCATGACAGTTGCAGCAAGGCATATTGCCATTATCATATCTCATGGCTTAAGTGGAGTTTCATGGGGTTCTTGGCCATTTTGGAAAGCCCTCACATGATATAACATGTGTGTGATCATAGTTTGTCTTGACACTTTTTGGATCCAAGTGAAAAATGCCCTTACATTTGGCAAAAAGTGAAACAAATTCTGACTTAGTGAAAATTTCACTAAGTGTTGGAAAAAGTGACATTTCATGTTTTCAGCCATTTTGATTCAACCATAACTCAAAATCCATGATGAATTGGAATGAGGTGTAGTTACACTTTTAAATTATGCCATGAGAGCTACAAATCCATCTTTGGATCAGCCCAAATGGTTGCTTGGATCTCAAGTTATGATCCTTGGAAGTTGGTACCCTGGCCATTTTGTTCCATAACTTAGAAAATTTCTAAGTTTTTTATGGTTACCCCTTTTACAAGTTATCTCACTTTTCTTGGTTTTTCTTGATGAATTATGATTCCAATCACACATTAACATCATTTTAGGATTAGGGAACCATAATTGATCAAAAAATAAAAAGTCAAACTTTGACTTTTGGACACAGTTGACTTTTTATCAGATGAATTCCAAACTGTGCGATCCTCTATGAAATCAAGTCCTTGACCTAAACCAAACTTGATGGATTAATTTCATAGGTGTTATAGGGTGTATTGAATCATGTCCCAAGGCTTGGGAGCATGTCTTGGTCAAAAGTCAAAGGTACAGTTGACTTTTTCTGCAAAACCCTAACTGTGGTTCTGATGAACTTGAAACTTGTGAATCAAACTTCTTGGATCAATCCATTGTTACAAATGGATCAATGTGGATTACTAGGGACCCTCAAATCATGTCTTGAGGTCTTGGCTCATGTTTTGTCCCAAAAGTAAACTTAGGGGTGAATTAGGTCAAGAAACCCTAATTCCTGATTTTTTATGAATGCATCCCCTGAGGCTAAATTGACTTGATGATTGGGTTTATAAGGTCCCTTAAAGTATTTTGGGTTATGCTTTGAATCATTGGCTCATGCCCAGAGTAAAAATTCCATCTGGAGGCCCTGGTCGACCAAAACCCTAATTTGGTGACACTGGCGATCTTGAGGCTTAACCCACTTGGAATGTTGCAGCCTTGTGCTTGATCCTTGATGTGGGAGTCCTCTTGATCCATTGTGGATGTTTGAGAGGTTTAGACAAGTTTAAGATCATGTCATTCCTTGATTGATCCTTTGTCTAAGAGCTCTGAGAGGGCTTGAAACCCTAAGTTTGATTGTAGTGGATGCTCACCCATCTTTGGGGAGACTAATGAGGTATGATGGTCCATCCATATTGTGATGATGATTTGCACAATGATAGGGAATCTTAGTGGTCAAAATTTGGGGTATGACACACCATATCCGGTTCCGCTTGCGTAATCTGATTTTTTGAAAAGAAGGGATTTTTTAATTGTCCATTCAACCTCCCTCCCTTCTAGACAAGTTACTCCATATTCAAACTAACAATGTATTTTGTGATTTTTATGATTGACTCTATTAGAACATAACCAAGCTAATTTTAATTGATTTTGCATGTTGATTGAGTGTTAACCCTATCAATTGAGTGAGTTAAGTGAGCTAAGAAATAGGTTGAGTACTAGTCAAGGTTGAAGACTTTTTCAAAATTGCTGAATGGAAGTTAGAAGCCTGAATAATGGTCAGGTAACTAAAAATATATGGTGATGTTCAAATGTTATTGTGCTACTTGTTGTCTGTTGAAGTGTGCAGTTGCAGGTGAGTTGCTTGAGGACAAGCAATGATTCAAGTTTAGGGTTGTGATGACGACCCGTTATTACATATAATTAGTTGAAGAATTAGGGAAAATGTGCAAAAGAAGAGCCAAAATGATGAAGAAAGACCCAAGAATGAGTGAAAAATAACCAAGTATGGAAGAATGGGACTTAGTGAAAATTATGGTGAAAAAAGGTGAAAAACACGCAGCTACTAGAATAATCACGCGCAACATTGAGCGCCATCACGTGCGCGATAGAAGAGAAAAGGTTACATCGTGCGCACGATGATTGCTTTTTCAGGGTTTTTTCTGATGCGTTCTGACCCGTTTTGACAACTTTAAAAGGATATTTTCTGCACTTTTACAAGGTTTACGAAATTCGGCACTATGAGCACGATTTTACAGCATCAAAGGGTGATTTTGAGAGCATTGGAAGCCATTGGAGGTCAATCCTTCAAGGGAATTCATATGTTATTCTTTTTTATTCAATTGGTATTGTAATTTTTATTATGAGTATCTGAATTCTTTTAGGTTAGGTTGTGTTATAATGAACTTTATTCAATCATTTTGGCATTATATGGCGGTTTGACTTAGTATGAATCATTTAAATTATAATTTATTCAGTTGTTTCTTATGCTTAATGCTTATTATTTGAGATACTATATTAATCTCTTGCTAAATACATATGGATTTCTGACCTGTAGCCTTTGTATTGGACCTAGGGCTACTATTCTACTTAAGTCGGTTGAATAGAGATATGAGACCTCGAGTAGTGGCACAGGGAATCAACGGTCTGTACATCACCCAACGCTGCTTACGCTGGTAGATTGGGGATAGAAAGCTCTGATTTTACTTGATATCGCTATATATCATGATTATGAAATATGGTAGATGCAATGCTTAAATTTGTTCGGTATATATATATATATATATATATATATATATATATATATATATATATATAATATTTCTAAAAATCATTATTTACTTCTCAACTAGGGATGGCAATTTGACCCATCCCTAGTGGGTACCCATAACGGATAGGGTAAAAACCCACAAAAATGGGTACGGGCACGAGCTCGGGTAATTACCCACTTAAATAAACGGGGATGGGTGCAGGTATGGGCACCTTAGTACCCACCTTGTCCCATACCCGCACAATATATATTTATATATTTTAATTTATATTATTATATAAAAATAAATGCTTATAAAATTTAAAAATAATACATCAATTTTAAAACTACTACATATTTAATATAAGTGATCATTTATTTCATAATTCAACAATAAATTTTTTTAAAAGCTTTTTAATGTTTTTAAAACTTAAAATATTATGATATTTTATACTTGATATATTTATTTTATTAGAAATGCAGATAACAAGTACGGATACAGGCGTATATAAACCCATAGGGTACGGGGACGGATGCCAATGTTGATACCTAAGCAGGTATGGGCTCAGGTACGAGGATTTTTTCCAACTGCGGATATGGGGACGAGTGTTAGAAAAATCAATAAACCAAATGGATCGAGGCTAGAATCATGAGCGAAATCACTTTCCTTAAAAGTATTTCATGCACTCTCAAATGTCTTAGAGTTGGAACACAAGAATACCCAAGATAATTCAGCCTTATATCGAATTTGCGCAAGACCGACAAAAACTCGATTATGTAGCGAAGAGTGTCTGGAATTTTGTACAAGAGGATATTTAATTTGTGATGATTTTCCTGAATTCTTGAATAATGTATTTATAGGCCATATATGTGTTGTTTCACAAGTTTGCAACTCTTGATGAAACAACACTTTTCAGCATAAGATTGCAATGGTTCGCCTATAGTTACATTATGCACCACTTCATGAAGTGTTGTATATTTTGAATTCGAAATTAAAACTTTCAGTTGCCCGAGACAAATTTAACGGCAACTTACACTGGTGGATGTTTAGTGCGCAAACTGACTAAACTTCCTTCAGACAGATTTGAAGGAAACTTCCACTTTTGTCTTTGTCATATTTGAACACACCCATGGGCATTAATTGTCCATTAATTTCCAACAACCCTCCGCTTGTTCTAATAATGACAAGTCTAATTCCAAAAAATGAAGTATAAAGAGTGTTAATACAGTTAGATATCTTTCGATTTTAAACTTAACCTTAATGATGACAATGTAAAATTTAATCGGAATGTTAGGTAGCAGTGCTTTTAAAACATTAATCCATATGATTAGACCGGCGTTACCTTACAAACACTCTTTAAGGGTTCTTCCCCTACATATCTCGCCTAGCACTTATTTATGGCCATGTGCTTTCCTGTTTCATAAATTTTTTCGTGAGAGAAACTCCATCTCTAACTTTGAGACGACACCATCTCGAAATTCACATAGGTGAAATTCATATTGTATCTTTTTCCATGAGACACATAGCCTCGGTATTGAACTTCATTAAGAGTTTAAATAAAAACTCAACCCTCGTTTTAAAGGTCAACATTATCATGGAATGTTTGACAAATATCCAAATCAACGACTTGTTGTTACCCATTGAACCTTGAGGTTAATGTTCTATTAACGTAAAATTGGGTTATCGACGTTGTCGGAACTCTTACTCAAGGAGTTTCAACCTCATGCCTCTCAAGGTTGTTTTTACCAAGTCTCTGGCCAGTGGAAGAAACTTATAGCTTGATTGTATATATGTGAATGATTACATCCTTAATCAACTTGCTCACGAAAGAATGTTTGAATCCTACTTGCCTATACTTTCTGTTATAAACTTTTTGTACGCTTTAGTTAAAGTGGTTTGACTACCACAATGTATCAACACCTTTGAAACATTGACTTTAGCCAATGGAATTTCCAGCAGAAGGTCCCTCAACCATTCAACTTCTTCACTAGCGGAAGTAAGAGCCCCGAACTCGGATTCTATGGTTCATAGAGTGATCCATATTTGTTTCTTGCTCTTCCAAGAAATTTCATCCCCAGCTAGTGTAAATATCCACCCAAATGCAGATTTATGATATTCCACACTCGATATCCAAATCACATCGGTGGATTCTTCTAATATGGCAGAAAATCTACCATAATGGAGGTCAAGATTTTTGGTTTTTATAAGATAGCCGAAGATCCTAATGATGGCCTTCTAGTGCTCACCATTTGATTGCTAGTAAAATATACTCATTTTACTGATTGCAAATGCTATGTCCAGTCTAGTACATTACATGTACTTGCATATTCTAGTTGAGACATAACTCTTCCATCATTCTTTTGAAGTTTGACACTAAGATCAAATGGAGTGGTCACTTCCTTAAAGCATAAATGTTTTAACTTATCAAGCACTTTCGCAACATAGTGTGTTTGACTAAGTTCATAACCCCCACTATTTTATATTTCTTTGATCCACAAAAGTGTGTCAACTAGTCCAAGATCATTCGTCTTGAATGTAAACGTTAGAAATCTATTTGTTTCTAAAATTTCATTCATATCGTTGCTAATAATCAATCATATAATCAACATGGAGACAAAGGAATATCACAATGTTCTCACTCAACTTTGTGTACAAACACTTGTCCCAAGAATTAGATGAAAAAATATTTAAGATGATCATGTATGATGATGCAAGAAGGTTTTAGATGAAGTGTGAGATGAAATTCTAAGCAATTTAAATTAGTATAGTATGACTTGCAATGAGTACCTTAGAAATGTTCAGCTCTCTCAAATATTCACTTGAATTTCTATGTTCAAACCTCTTGATCAACTTCATCATTGATATGCATGACATTTTTTATCCTTTTCTTCTTTGATTATCTTTGTCTTCATCAAAACTAGATATAAGATGTATTCTTCACAATCTCCCCCTTTTTGATGATGACAAACTCTTTGAATTCCTATTTTGATAAGATTGAAAAGTCTCCCTCTAATTTGTGTGTCTCCCCTTAATTGGTGAATTTTGCAATGCCAAAGTCAAACTTTTGATGTCATTGTTTCGGTGCATATTTTAATCTATGCAAGAATTTTACAAGCTTGCACATTATTTGTTTATTACCAGGAAGCATATAACCTTATAGTTTCTCCATGTAAATCTCTTCATCGAGATCTCTATTTAAGAATATTGTTTTGACATATAATTGATGAACTATAAGGTCATGTAAGGAAGCTAATGCAGACAAAACTCTAATTTTCATTGTGCTTGCTTCTAATGCATATGTGTCAAATTAATCAACACCTTCCTTTTGTCTAAAACCCTTAGTTACTAATCTATCCTTGTAGAAGTTTAATGTACCATCATTATGATACTTACTTCTAAACATCCATTTGCATCCAAATGGTTTTTATCCTTTAGGTAGATCGACAAGTTCCCAAGTGTGGTTTGACATTATTGAATTCATTTCTCCTTGGATAACATCGTTCCAAGAGAAGTCCCTTGAAGTTACTTCATTATTGTAAATCTTATGATCATCTTCCACTTGAAGCATACTGGGAATCTTACAAACAAAATTATCACTATTTTCTTCTGCAAAATAAAAGAAATATGTCGAGAATCGATTTTGTTCGGTCCTAGATACTTAGCATTTCAGACTTCAGAGTCTCTTGCTCCTTATCCTTCGTGATAAGGATCTGAAAATTCCATATTTCGGTAATCAATAGTTACATTAGACTCTAAATTCAGAAGTCTATATAAGCTATGATCCATTTTTAGATAATCTTTATATATCTTATAATAATAAGTCTCTTTGAACACAAACATGTTATTCACATATGATCCAAATCAAAATTCAATTGCATAGTTTGAAATCATGAATTTTAATGAATTTGATCACTTTAATAATTAACAAATTTTCTCAAATAATTTCAAAATATTATAATAAATAAATAAATAAATAAATAAGAGTAAAATATTTTGATTTTCTATCGTAGTGTCATTGAAAGAAAATCATTATTAATTAACATGCTCATTTATTTAAAATATTTAACATATACATGTATCCACTTATACATATTAACATATATTCATAGATATATTGCACCTGATGATGCTTTACTAATATATAATTCATATTAATATTATTTCTAAGCTTTAGGGGTGGCAAAACGGATTAGCCCCACCGGGCTCGCCCGTTTAACCCATCAATTTTTGCGGATCGGGGCGAGATTTTCAGTTCGGTGTCTTAAGTTGCCCTGTCACGCCTAACCCACTCTTAAAACGGACCGAGGGCAGGGCGGGGCGGGTTTTGCCCACAGGCTTTTTTTTTTTTTAATTTATTTTTTTATTTGGAATTAAAACAATATTAATATGGTAGGTAGTGAACATAATTTTAAAACAACTCTCATTTCTTCAAACCCTAATATTCATTTTTCACATAACCACAAAAAACTCATTTTGAAGACATTAATTGGTCTCTGCTTCGTTCTAGTAGGAAAAATCTTTATTGCTAAACATTGAGAATACATTCTTTTCTATTTTCTATTACCCGTTGTCATTGGAGTCGAGTTCTAAAGCTATAAGGTTTTACACAGAGGGGTTTGTTTCTCATTATGATAATAAAGTTTTGATTTTTGAGGTTTTAGTGTATTTGTTTTAAGTTTTTGGTATTATAGTTACATTGTTTGTTTATGTTGAAGAATATGACATTTGCGTTAAGATTTGTTAAAGTTTTACTATGCATTGTTAAAATTTGTTGGCCTCTTTTGAATGATTAACAATTTTGTAAATTATGTAGTAAATTAACATGTAAAAAAAATTGGCGGGCCGTCCCGCCAACTCGTTAGTAAACGGGACAGGCTTGACTTTTGAGCTCGAACGTCTAAATTGACCCGCCTCGCTTTTGGACAGACTTAAATGGGACGGGTCTAAATAGGCGGGCCGCCCACTTTGCCACCCCTACTAAGCTTTAATGCTACTTGAACATTAAAAAAAACATTTTAACGTTAGAAATTAAAATTTGCATAACCAATGCAACACACTAATAAAATTTGCGGTGCGGTGCAGTAGAATGATTCTACACGTATATATATTTTCAACCATTAAGATATAATTTGATGAAATGCAAACCAAGCAAAGTAAGTGGTCATTGAAAAGATTTATGATAAACTAACAATACTCGTCATACAGTCAAAAGAAAAGGGACATTAATTACAGTACATTATATATATGATAATGCTATAATCGTATGATAATGCTTGGACAGTATTGCTATCACAATATGGAGAAGGTTTGTACGAATAAGGAAGTGGGAGGTCTCGGAATCAAGAGTATGGAAGAATTCAACTTAGCGCTTTTATCAAAATGGAAATGGAGGATTTTTGGAGAAGATTTTGCATTATGGAAGAGAGTGTTAAAAGTTAGATACGGTGGAGTTGAGGCTCAAATTTTGTTGGATGATAGATGTGAATTAAAGAGTTCAACATTTATATGGTGGAAAGATTTTTGTTTGGTAGGAGATATTACATCTAAGAAAGGTTTTTGTTTTGCTGAGTGTGTAAGATTTAAACTTGGTAATGGTCATTTGATTCCTTTTTGGAGGGCTAGCTGGAATGACAGAGTTCCTCTGTTATCGATTTTCCCTGATTTGTTCCAAAGCAGCAACAGGAAAGATTAAAATGTTGCAGAAATGGGAAGTCGGATCAATGGCTGTTGGAGGTGGGGCGATCTCGGTATTGGTTTAGAGGAGCAAAATTCTGCTGTGGAGAGCTATAGTAGATTATAGCAGCTGTTAAGGACAGTTCATCCGATCGCAAGAATTAAAGACGAGGTAGTTTGGAGAGGATCTAGCAGCAATATATTCTGCCAGGGAAGGTTATCAAATGTTGTTAGGGGAAAATTGTCTTGACAGCGTGGAAGCGACTCAACTCAGGGCTTTTAACTTGTTATGGAGGTCGATAGTGCCGACGAGAATCAAAACTTTTTGCTGGAAAACGTTTCTTAACAGATTACCTACGAAAAATCAATTACGGAAAAGAGGATTGTGTCAAGTTGGAGGTGATTTGGTCTGTGTATTTTGCTCTCAAACTTCTGAAAACTTAAGCCATCCTTTCTTTAACTGTTAGGTGTCTTTGAAGGTGTGGGAAAAGGTGTGTCTTTGGACTGGTTGCTTTGTTCCTTTTGATGGTATTTCTTGGAAGCACTTTGTTGCTTTGATTGATAGTAATAACAGACAAGGAAGACCTCTTTGGGTGGTTTGGTTAGCGACTGTTTGGACTTTATGGAAGTCTAGGAACGACCGGATTTTCAATAATGATAATTGTAATTTTAATGATATAATTTAGAATATTAAGCATTTAGTTTGGAAGTAGTCGTGCATAGGAGATATTTCTTACCCCAACTCGAACTTCTTTGATTTGTGTATTCTTTCTTGTGGTTAGATTGCTTTGAATTGGTTAAAAATTTCTTTTTATGTTGGTCATTTTGTAAAGGGTAAGAGTACCTCTTGTACTCTATATCAATGCAGCTTGCTTTAAAAAAAACAATATGATACAGTTCCTATTCATATAATATATTTGAAATTAAATTTGAATTAGAGGGCTATCAAGCAAAGTGACGATTGATGAAAAACTTTTCTAATACAGTGACGATACTCATTATATAATCAAAATAAAAGTAAGAGATTATAGGAAATAATTTATAAATGTTAATGCCATAACTTTTGCATCCTACACTTTTAATCATATATTTTCATGATTCATTTTATTTGGTACAGAAGAATAATTTGCCAAAATTTTACAGCAACAACATTTGATATGATACAATATCTCACAATTCTATTTTTAATTTACTAATGAATTCAAAATGGTTTCATATCATTATAATATCATTAACCATGTTGTGATACCAATTATTAGATTAATTTCATTTTAAAAATCATGATATTATCATTTTCATAGTATTTTAATTTCTATGAGAAACAATGAAAATGTACCTGGATTCAAGATGACGATTTTTGTTTGTGTTTATAATGTATTTACAACATAGTAATTTATCCTTTGATGCTTGAAACAGAAGTCTCGGTTGTCATTATTTGTAATACTTTGAAGACTGTTAGAAAAATTAATAAACCGAATGGATCGAGGCTTCACTTTCCTTAAAAGTATTGTAAGCACTCTCAAATGTCTTAGAGTTGGAACACAAGAATACTCATGATATTTCAGCCTTATATCGAATTTGCACAAAACTAACAAAAACTCAATTATGTAGCGAAGAGTGTCTGAAATTTTGTACAAGAGGATATTTGGTTTGTAATGATTTTCCTGAATTCTGGAATGATGTATTTATAGGTCATATATGGGTTGTTTCACAAGTTTGCAACTCTTGATGAAATAACATCTTTTCAGCATAAAATTGCAATGGTTCGCCTATAGTTACATTATGCACCACTTCATGAAGTGTTGTATATTTTGAATTCGAAATTAAAACTTTCAGTTGTCCGAGACAAATTTAACGGCAACTTCCACTGGTGGATGTTTAGTGCAAAAACTGACCAAAATTTCTTCAGACAAATTTGAAGGCAATTTTCACTTTTGTCTATGGGACATTTTTATCCTTTTTAACTTTGTCATATTTGAACACACTCATGGACATTAATTGTCCATTAATTTCTAACAACGGATACTATAGTACCCTACCCAAACCTTACCTATTGTCATTCCTATTCTCAACTATTCCCCACATCCAAGTTAAAAATGAGTTCATGACTATAAAATGTTGATTTAAAATAACAATCTTTTAAGATTGGTAAGATATGCAAATTTGTTTAATTTTATTGAGCTCAATGAAAGATAAATTATAATTAATAAATTTTAATAAAAATAAATTAAATTTATTGGTTGATTGAAGTTCATTACTAGTGAGAGGTCACAAATTTGTTTATCTATGAAAAATATTTATGTAGTATAACGCCCTGTATAATATTTATATAGAATAATATCATACAAGTGTTTTATTTGGAACTGACACAATCATAAGTGCCTAATGGCATAATTCACATACTTTACCATTTCTAAAAACATAACACAATCTATGGTACAAGACATGGAAATTAGCCAAAACAATAAAAACTAAGATCATTATACAATATTCCTCATTGTACAAGAAAATAATTCACAGCGGAATAAGCTCGACTAAGCTTCTCTTGAAACATCCAAGCATAACTCCACTTGTAAATCAAACCTGCAAATACCTCCTGAAAATAATCAACAATAGTGGGGTGAGATACATCACTTCCGGGTTCCCTCCGATTCATTTAATCGGGTATCGAAATCAATACTATTCATTTTTTATCGTGAAGGCTGGATCAGATCCTGTAGAATCAGGCCGCCAAGTGCGTCAGGGATGCTGGTCGTATGGAGAGGAGGGGGTGTACCTGCAAGGCACTCCGACGCTCAAGTGAGAAAGGCTCAGAGAAAAGGGGCAAGTACAAAGTATGAATTCTTAGGGTGAATATTGGATACCTGACCCTCTCGCTTGAGAGGGTTTATATAGAGCCCCCAGCGCGTGGCCAACGATCCTATTTTCGGGACGAAATAACCGTTTTCCCCAAAGAATAGGCAACTACCCAAACTAGCCGTTATGTCGAGCAGGGTGCCCAAAAATTAGCCGTTATGTCGGGCATAGGCATAGTTCCGGGCACCCTCCCATAGCTGTTCGGGGAGCAATGAAGCCGTGCGTGACGGGCAGTAATTCCAGGGAGGAACGTTGCATTCCTTGCCCGGTTGGAGGGGCAGAAAGGTAACTTTTGCCCCTTTGTGGATTGGACTTAGGCAATTTGGGCCGCTCTGGAGCAGAGGCGGATTGGGCCAATTCTAGCCATTGGTCCAGTCCAGAACGGGAGCCCCCCAAGTCGTTGCTCCCGAGCATGGGAGTGATGACTTAAGGACTGCTCGTTGCTCCAGGGAGCCAGTGTAGAGTCGTCGTTTGAAGACGAGGAGGATTGTCTCAAAGTGCTCGTGGCCTCAGATGTTCGTGAGATTCGTGGTCGTGACCTTATTGCCCGGTGTCCGGGGAGACAAAGGGTCAGACAGAATTGGAAACGTTGGGTTGCCACGTGTGCCTCGAGCTTCGTGTAGCAGTTAATAGGCAATGATGGCTAGTGGGTAGTCATTATGGCCTACGGGCACGTGGTTGCACGTGCCCCTTTGTATAAAAAGGGGGAAAATCGTTCCATTTGGGACTTTTTCTTTCTGATTTCTCTTCGTCTCCTCCAAGTTCTCACCCGTCACCATCCTCTGCCTCTCCGACCACCGTAACAGGCTTCCGAGCAACACCTTTCTTTACTCAAATCAAGTAAGTTTTCTGATCTGGAACTCGTTCGGCTTCTGTTTGTTGTTAGTGGTAGATTGCATGTGGTTAGGGCTAGCTTTAGAGGACAAAATAGATGGATTTCTGGTAACTGTTGGTGGTGGACGGTGGTCGTGCCACTTTTCTACTTCTGACATGTCAGCGGACGTGTCTGCGTGTTCCGGTTAGGAGGGCGGTTGACAGCGTCGTCGCGATGGCGACGCTTGCGTGACCGTCGTGATTTTTCATTTTCTGAACGAATGATGAGTTTTCCGGCAGAATAACTCCAGATTCCGGTGAAGCTTCGTGATTTCCGGCGGAGCTTCGAACGGAAACTGGGATTGAGTGCGGGGGAGCTCCTCGTCAGTCGATGATATGTTTCGAGCGGCTCCTCGCGGGGAGGTTCCAACCTTTCCTTTGATGTTAAGGCTTAGGCCGGGGACGCTGTCCTTAGCCCTTTGTGCGCCCTTTCACTTGACTTAGCAGTGGAAGGGTGGATTTGATTTGCTGTCGAATTCACATTCTTCTCTGTTTTTCAGGTGATCGACATGTCGACGGGGCCAGATAGAGAAGTTATTTTAGACACCTCTGAGGAGGAAACAGGATCCTCGGACAAGAGTAGCTCGACGGCTTCGAGCTCGTCGGCTTCGAGCTCTCCAAGTGATGTCGGGGAAGAAGAGGTTCGGGATGATATGGACGAGGATGTTGCTAATGATTCTGCGGAGGAATGGGAGGTGGCCGAGCCTGCTGAGCACGTGTCCAAGCTTGTGGGGGATGCTTTTACTGTAGTCGGGCCGGAGGGAGAGTGGAAGGTGCACTTCCCTTCCGAGGATGAGCGGGTCTGCACAAACTTCGGGGACTGCTTTACGATGTACGAATATGCCTTCAAGGAACTAGGCTTGAGGCTGCCGTTCACCGATTTCCTGCAGTCAGTGTTCGAGCATTTAAGGTTGGCCCCTACGCAGCTGCATCCGAACTCTCTGGCCTTTATCCGGGCATTTGAGTTAGTGTGTGAGCATCTTACTATAGGGACTACTCTCCCTCTGTTCTTCACTGTCTTCCATCTTCAGCGGCAGCTGTCGGGGAGGAAGTACGGCTGGGTTTCGTTGAACCAGCCCCGCAAGCTGTTCAAGCCTTTTTCGGAGTCAATAAGGACGTTCAAGGAACGTTATTATGTCGTGGAACCCTTGTCTGAAGCTGCCCAGGACAGCACATATGTCTGGGAGATAGAGGTTGACGAGGACGGGAACGAGCTGCACGACGAGGAAGGGAAGTATATTGGGCGGAGACTTTACAAGTTCCCCATCCACTGGTCACCCGACCACTTCACCAGGGAGCATTGTGATTATGTCTTCCAATCAAGCGAGCTTCTCGGGCAGGACGCCGCGGCGTATGAGGCACTGGTGAACTGGATCAACTCCTTCCGGCATGCTGAGTGCTGGACGAGCAAGGGCAGTCCGATCTTCTAGGAGGACGGGAGCCAGAGAGTTGAGCGTAGATTCATCAATGTTAAGGCACTGCTGGAGTGCAAGACTCCCGAGGACGCTAAGAAACTGCTCGGTAGTCTTAGTTATTTAGAATTTATTCATGTCATTTCTTTTTCTCATATCTAACGCGTTCGTGTTTTGCTTGTGCAGGTGAGATGCCTCAGGCTCATGATCGGGTTGTGAGGAACGCTCTGGCGAGGAACAAAGTTGGAACAGCTCCTCCGAAATCTCGGTTTGCTGGCGGTGGAGAAGAAAGCTGTCGAAGAGCTGATCAGGGAGCTGAGGGCAGTCAATGCCCCGGGTGCTGACGAGCCAGACGATGTGAGAAATTTGAAGACTAGATCCAAGTTGGTTGCTCGTATACTGTTGGCCGAAGATGATGGCATCGCCGTTGCGGAGGAATCCTTCGGAAACTTCATGGCTCAGCTGCAGGTGGTGAACCCTGGGCTTGAAATTTCTGCCGAGGGTACTCACTACCAGGCTCATGTCGAGGATGGCCGTATTGTCGTGCTCGATGGTGTCCTTGGAGGTACCCCCGAGGATCAGCCCGTAGAGGATCAGGGACCCGAGCCAGAGCCTGCCGAGCATGCTGATGAGTGAGGAGTTTGTTATTTGATGTTGTAATTCGTCCGGCCTGTGTGCCGTTGAATTATTGTAATTTATTTTTGGGGGGCATAGCCCCCGTTTTATGTAACAACGTACAATTGTGGTCTTGTCGGCCACTTGTTAAATTATCACATATTTAGTTCTGTTGTTTGCATGATTTTACTTGCTTTTTTTTGCTAAGTATCGTATTCATGCTCGCTGTGAATGTATGTCCGCCCGTGATAGGGGGTATTTGACTTGCGTGAATATTTTTTTGGGGGGATTGCTCGTAATAGATGTGTTCGGCAGTGTGGGGAACTGGTCGAACTGTCGGGGAATGTCCTGGCGGGGAGTGGAGCTCAGGTCGCGTTTGAGGCATGAGTTCGCAGCGTGAACGTCCCATCGCGAGCTGGGGTTCTGCCAATCGTGGTACTTTGATGACGGCGATGCTCGATCGATGACCGCTGTCGACCAATTACCCGGCTCGTTACTGATAAGTGCAAAATGTACCTATTTTTGTATATATGTTTTGTTGCACTTATCAATGCTTTGTGGTAAATATCGTGCGAATAAAACCCTATTTGTTTATAAATACGTTTACGATACTTTTTAGCGTGTATATTGCGTATAGTGTAAATATCATTGAGTTTAATTGATTTTTTCTCAATTTTTGCAGGTGCCCAATCAAGGATGTCTTGCCATTGTTGTATAGAGCATTGAATAAGCTTTCCAACGCTTCAAACCGTGCGTCAATCGGAGTTACGGTTCAAAAGTTACGAATAAAACAGTGCAGAAAAATTCTGCAGACTGGTGTGCTGCGCCTCTGCGCCGCCGGGCGGTGCAGGGGCGGTCCGGACACTCCAAAATTGTGAAAAACTTACAGAATGGCCGCCTTTCGCCGCCGGGCGAAGCCAGAATTCCGCCGGGCGATTTTTGACGGACAGAAACTCCATTAAAGCCCCAAAAACACATTTTTTAGGTATGGGTTTGATATTTTTAGTTCCAAATCCATCCAATAGCATTTTTTGAGTAGATTTAGGCTAGAAAACACATTGGAGCATGCATTAGGATGATCCGGAGTCGAATCCTTCATCAATCGGAGCCGACAACTCATGAGATGTTTGGTTTTTCTCCATTTCTTCTCTATGTTTTTCTCCTTTTGTTGGGTGTTTGTATATTTACTATGAACATATGTATCTTTGTTGATCATAATATTGTATAAAGCTTGCTTTACAAATCATTATCGATGTCTTCCTT
Source organism: Lathyrus tuberosus (assembly GCA_022829125.1). NCBI lineage: Eukaryota > Viridiplantae > Streptophyta > Magnoliopsida > Fabales > Fabaceae > Lathyrus > Lathyrus tuberosus. Next base: position 3,260,186 of record JALAZF010000104.1, on the reverse strand, counting down.
GATCTTTTTGCATTTATGTTTGGATTTGTGTTGTGTTAGAGATAAACTTCACAAATCTTGATTAGGGATGGATATCTATTGTCTAGATGCTAGAGATAGATTTAGATGATAATCTTTATGGTGTCAGAACTTAAATGCCTTCCGTGTTTCGAGGCTTCGTGCGCGAGAGTGACGAAGAGAGTGATACGGTTGCTTCTCAACTCAGTGTGCCAGAGATGGACACTGTTGTGAGCGATATTGGATGATGTTGACGAGTATTGCAGGTGGAGTATATTTGGTCGGTAAATTTATGTTTGTGACGAGTGGAATATATACATGCTTGATACGTCTTTTCTCTTCAAAGAATATATACTTTTTATGTTTTTATTTACTTTTCCGCATTTAATTCAAACCATTTAAAACCCAAACTCATTAACAATTAAATTGTCGAACGGCAGTTCAGTAGCACCGATCTCTGTGGACGCGATAATTCCCAGAAAAATACTTCCAAATCTTTTTGTTGCTCGCCGATGTGCCGCTTCAACAGTTACTGAGCGGGGTTATGCTTTAATCGTATGCGACGCTTGTACCTAGACGTGCATAGTGGTCGGTAGCTGACGTTCGTCATTGCGACGGGTCGAACCGATGATTTAGCTGTAATATTGTTTTAGCTTTTCAGCGTTCCATGGTCGAGCAAGTTCTTCCCCAGTGAGATGTTCTAGGTAGTAGACCCCATTTTCCATTTTTGCCCGGACGTGATAGGGTCCTTCTCAGTTGGCTGCTAGTTTGCCTTTGCGAGAGTCTTTGTGGTTTCTTCTTAGAACAAGGCTCCCCACGTCGAACTCTCACCGTATCACCTTGGCATTGTGCCTGATGGTAATTTTTCGTTTTAGTGAGGCTTCGCGGAGGGCTGCCCCGGTTCTGATCTCCTCGACGAGGTCGAGCTCTTCTCTCATAGACTCGTCATTCATCTCCTCGTCTAGGGGCGACTCTGTCCGCCTAGAGGGCACGTGAACTTCGACGGGAATTACAGCCTCGGATCCGTATGCTAGACGGAAAGGTGTTTCCCCGGTTGTTGAGTGTGGAGTCATACGGTATGCCCACAGTACGTTGTGCAGTTCCTCGACCCATGCCTTCTTTGTTTCGTCCAGCCTTCGCTTGAGGCCTCGAAAGATGACTCGGTTGGCCGCTTTAGCTTGCACGTTTGTTTGAGGGTGCTCCACGGATGCGAAGTTTTATTTCGTGCCCAGTTGGGCGACGAAGCCTTGGAACTTCCTGTCCGTGAATTATGTCCCGTTGTCCGTTACTATCGCTTGGGGAATACCGAAGCGTGAAAGGATGTTTCGTTTGTAAAAATGCAGGATATTGAGGGCAGTTATTTTGGCTAGAGCTTCTGCTTCTATCCATTTTATGAAATAGTCTACGCCCACTATGAGATATTTGTTCTGACTTGATCCTACCACGAAGGGTCCTAGGATGTCTAGGCTCCACCAGGCGAATGGCCACGGGGAGGACATAGCTTTGAGCTCGTTGGGTGGAGCCAGGTGCATGTCCCCGTGCCATTGGCATTTAGAGCCTTTTGAGCAAGGGACCTCCCGCCAAGATGTTGGGCGTTGATTCCTTCGTGGATTTTGCGCAGGATGTGTGCGACCATTTCCTCCTCGATACATTTGAGCAGCGAAATGGAAAATCCCCGTCTGTAGAGTTTATCTTCGACCAAGACATAAAAGCAGGCTTTTCGCCTGACTATGTTGGCCTCCTTTGGGTCGGACAGGAGTTCGTCTTTGGCGAGATAGTTGTAGACTGGGGTCATCCAAAATTTGTTGTCACCGATCACTTGCACGTCGAGTGTCGGGGAGGGCTTCTCGATGCTGGGTCGAGGAAGTACTTCCTGTATGACGGACTTGTTTCCACATTTCTTCTTCGTGCTGGCTAGTTTGGATAGCACGTCTGCTCGCACGTTATGTTCGCGGGGAACATGTTTCACTTCCACTGTTATGAACTTCGCCATTTCCTTCTTTACCAGGGCCAAGTATTCGGTTAAGTTGTCGTTTTTGGCTTGGTATTCACCCCGGACCTGGAAGGCCACGAGTTGTGAATCCGTGCAAATGACGACTTCTTGTGCGCCCAGGTCCTCGGTAAGGTGTAGCCCAGCGAGGAAGGCTTCGTATTCCTCCTGGTTATTGGAGGTTGGGAAAGATAATATGAGTGATACCTCGACGATAATTCCTTCGTCGCCCTCCAGTATGATCCCCGCGCCGCTTCCTGCCGAGCTTGAGACACCGTCGACGAAGATGGTCCACTTGCGCGCTTCGCTCGCGGGGGAGTCTGCGAATGTCATCTCCGCGACGAAGTCGGCCAGAGCTTGGGCCTTAAGGGCTTTTCTGCCCTCGTATTGGACGTCAAATTTGGACAGTTCTAGCGACCATTTGAGCATTCGACCGGCCATATCTGGTCGTCCGATCAGCTGCTTTATGGGTTGATATGTTCGAACCACGATCGTGTGAGCCAGGAAGTAGTGTCTTAATCTTCTGGTTGCGTTGATGAGGGTCGGCGCCACCTTTTCTATCTGCTGGTATCTTAACTCTGGTCCTTGTAACTCTTTGCTTGTGAAATAAATGGGTTTCTGCCCGTCAGGCGTCTCGCGGATGAGAGCAGCGCTCACTGCTTCGGTCGCAACGGCCAGATATAAGTATAGCGTTTTGCCGTTGTCCGGTCGAGAGAGGACCGGCGGCTTTGAAAGTGCCCGTTTTAGATGGAGAAGGGCCTTGTCGCACTCCTCGGTCCATTTGAATGCTGCCTCTTTGCGGAGGAGTTTGAAGAATGGCAGGGCATGCTGGGCGGACTTGGCCATGAAACGAGATAGTGATGCGAGCATCCCGTTGAGGGACTGGATGGATTTTTTGGACTTGGGCATAGGAAACTTGGAGAATGCCCGACATTTGTCGGGGTTAGCCTCGATTCTTCGTTCTGTTAAGTAGAAGCCGAGGAATTTTCCTGGCTGGACGCCAAACGTGCACTTCTCCAGATTGAAACGCATTTTGTATTTCCTTGCCTGTTCGAAGACTTTTCGTAGATGGGCGGTGTGATCGGTTTCCTCGTGGGATTTTACGATCATGTCGTCCATGTAGACTTCGAGCATGTCGCCTATTTCTCCCCGAAACACTTTGTTCATCATTCGTTGGTACGTTGCTCCGGCGTTCTTCAAGCCGAAGGGCATTACGTTGTAGTAATAGTTGCCCGATTCGGTCATGAAGGCCATGTACTTTTTGTCGGACATTGCCATTGGGATTTGATTGTAGCCCGAGTAGGCGTCCATGAACGATAAAAGTTTAAAACCAGCAGAATTATCAACAAGTTTATCAATATTGGGGAGGGGGTAGGCATCCTTCGGGCATGCCTTATTGAGATCGGTATAATCAATGCACATGCGCCATTTTCCATTAGATTTTTTAACCAATACAACGTTGGACAGCCAAGTGGTGTACTTGGTTTCCGAAATAAATTTGGCCTCGAGGAGGTCCTTTACAGCTTTTTCAGCAACCTCTGTTTTCTCCGCAGACTGCTTCCTTCTACGTTGTGCTACGGCCTTAATGGCCGGGTCAATTGTCAGCTGGTGACAGGCGGTGGACGGATCCAAACCGGGCATTTCCGCGGCGCTCCACGCGAAGAGGTCGGCATTCTCTCTGAGGCATGCTTTGAGCTGCTTCCTCGCGATGTTAGGCAGGTCAGCTCCGATCTTCACTCCCCGTTGGGGGTCTTCGCTGAACAGAACTATCTCGAAGATGCCATCCGAGATTGGGGGCATCGGATGGGAGTTACTGATGGATGACGTGGACGGGCTGGCTGAAGCTGCTCGTTCCTCCTGTTGGTCCTCGGGGAAGCGACTGTCGAGGTCGATAGAGTCGACCTGGGGCAGAGGTTTGGCCTCCTCGGAGCTGCTTGGCAGTGTTGGCTTGCTCGACGCTTTAGGCTTGGGCGCAATGGCGTTGAGCCCTTTGTAGCTGCTTCAAAACACCGTCGGGAAGCTTCTATATCACCGTGGAGGGTGGCGACCATTCCTTTCAAAGTGTAATACTTCATCTTCAGGTGGACGGTCGAGGGCATTGCTACCAACTCGGCTAGAGTTGGCCTTCCGAAAATGCATTGGTAAAGCGACGGGCAGTCGATTACCAGAAGTTGCACCTTGATGGATCTGGCCGTTTCAGCTACTCCGAAGGTCACGATCAGCTCGACGTAACCCCACGGCTTGGTCACACCCGTTGAATCCCTGTAAATCGGACCCTACATAGGGGGTAAGGTGCGATTCGTCCAGCTGAAGCGTTGAGAACAGCTGGGAGTACATGATGTCGACCGAGCTGCCCTGGTCGACTAGGATTCGGCGAACGTCGAAGTTTGCCATTTGGGCTCTGACGAGCAACGGAATGCTTGAGTTCGGGGAGCCGCCGAGGAGTTCCTCCCTGTAGAAGGAGATAGGGACGGAACCCTTCGGGGCCTGATCAAGCGTGGTCACTTTGTTCGAGCTAGTGTTGATCAGGTGTTCGAACTTCCGTTTCACGGACCCCATAGTAATTTTGTTAAAACCCCCGCCAGAGACGACCATGACGGAGGGAAAGGTCTCCCACGTGCTGTGGGCCGCGAAATATGCAGGGGCGCTGAGCCCGTCAGGGACGTTGAAGTCCTCGGGTCGCGATATGGACATAGCGACCTGTATGTTGGCGTCTTCCGAGGAGGGTACCTCCTCCTCGACCTTCTTGGACTCCTGGGCGTCCTGCCGAGGAGTGTCCTTCTTCTTCGCGAGCTGCTTCAGGTGGCCGTCCCTGATCAGTATTTCAATGGCATCCTTGAGATGGATGCAGTCCTCCGTTATATGGCCGTGACCTTTGTGGAAGAGGCAGTATTTTGACTTGTCCATGTTTGGTTTGTTCGGCAGCTGTTTGGGGAAGCGGACCCCAGCTTGTTTGAACTCCGAATTGGCACATTCGGTCAAAATCTTCTCCCTGGAAACGGTCAGGGGAGTGTAATCATTGAAATGCCCGGAGGGCCCTTTGCTGTCACGGGAGTCGCGGGGACGGTCCTCGTGCCTTCGTTCACCCCGACAAGATGTCGAGGCTTCTTCTCCTTTAGAGGCTCGAGCGTTCTCCTGGCGGCGAGATGCTCGGACGTTGCAGGCCACAATCTTCTCTTCGTACTGAATGTGAGATTGGGCTTTGAGGAAGAGGGCGTCTAAGTTCCTCGGTGGCGCAAGGCCAATCGCTTTAGAGAACTCGGATTCCGGGCGGACCCCTTGTTCGAGCAGGAACTTCTTCATCTTATCTGTCGTCGGGACCTGCACAGCTTCCTTGTTGAACCTCTCGATATATGCGCGGAGAGGTTCGTCTTTCCCCTGGATTATGGCTCCGAGGGAGGCCTCAGTTTTGGGACGGCGGCGAGATGCTGTGAAGTGCCGCGAGAACATTCTGCCCAGTTGTTTCCACGAGGTGATGGATTCCTCGGGCAGTTGTTTATACCATGTCATTGCTCCCTTCCGAAGCGTGGTCGAGAACAGTCTGCATTTGATGGCGCCCCGTACGCCGCGGTAGTCTAGCAGCGCATCGATGTTCTCGATGTGCTTGTCGGGGTCGGTGGTCCCGTCGTATGTGCCAAGTGACGGGGGTTTCTCCAAGCCTTTTGGGAGACGGGTGGCCAAGATCTCCTGGGGCAATGGGCCGCGAGGCTCATCGTCGTCACTAGAACTGGTGTATGATGGTGACCGGACGGGATGCTTGCGTCGGCGGTTCCTTTGCGAAGAAGGTGAGTGGTTCCTTCGAGGAGAAGGTGAGCGGTTCCTTCGAGGAGAAGGTGAGCGGTTCCTTCGATGAGAAGGTGAGCGTGCCCGTCCTTTGGACTTGATCGGAGGAGATTCCTTGTTCCTTCGAGTCCTTTTGTGGTCATGAGCGTGCTGGTCACGCGTGGAGATCTGGTCGCGCTTTCGGGCTACGCGAGGATTATGCTCTTGGCGCAGTCTTCGATCGATTTCTCTCCGTGGCTGCGGGCTTCTTGATCGTCGCTGGTTCCTCCGCATAGGAGGGGATCTTGGACGGCGAGACTCTTCCAGTGCCCCGATCCTCTCGTTTTACTGCAGGATCAGGGTGTTAGTTTTGTTGAGTGCCTCCAGGAGGGCTGTCACGGCCGGGTCGGCGTTGGGCGGAACAGGAACGGATTGGAGGTCGAGAGACGGTTTATCGTTGTTGCGATCAGCAGGGGTAGGGGAAGGAGAAGCAGTGGCTCCGTCCCTAAGGAAACGGGCATCTTGGAGGAGAGATGATTGGCCGTCAACGTCAGATTTGTTGACGGGGAGGATGGTTGATTGGAGAGCATCCTTGGAGCGATCTTGGGAGGCCATGATCGTGATGATGTTTGAGAATTGTTTTGATCTTCGATTACTGAGGAAAGAAAGATGGGGAGAACAAAGCTTCCCACAGACGGCGCCACTGATCGTGAAGGCTGGATCAGATCCTGTAGAATCAGGCTGCCAAGTGCGTCAGGGATGCTGGTCGTATGGAGAGGAGGGGGGTGTACCTGCAAGGCACTCCGACGCTCAAGTGAGAAAGGGTCAGAGAAAAGGAAATTCTTAGGGTGAATATTGGATACCTGACCCTCTCAAGCGAGAGGGTTTATATAGAGCCCCCAGCGCGTGGCCAACGATCCTATTTTCGGGGCGAAATAACCGTTTTCCCCAAAGAATAGGCAACTACCCAAACTAGCCGTTATGTCGGGCAGGGTGCCCAAAACTAGCCGTTATGTCGGGCATAGGCATAGTTCCGGGCACCCGCCCATAGCTGTTCGGGGAACAATGAAGTCGTGCGTGACGGGCAGTAATTCCGGGGAGGAACGTTGCATTCCTTGCCCGGTTGGAGAGGCAAAAAGGTAAATTTTGCCCCTCTGTGGATTGGACTTAGGTAATTTGGACCGCTCTGGAGCAGAGGCGGATTGGGTCAATTCTAGCCATTGGTCCAGTCCAGAACAATATATATATATATATATATATATATATATATATATATATATATATATAAAATAAGGTTATTATATATATATATATATATATATATATATATATATATATATATATATATAATAACCTTATTATATATTATAAATCCAACAGGGTAAAATATCTCCAATTGACATTTTGTCATCTCAAATCAATTGATCAATTATTAGAGTTACCATAAAAACTCATTCTTGAATTAAAGTAATTGATCTCTTCAGAGTTCATTAGTTGCTCTATTAATCCCAATTGATAATACTTAAAGTACTTAAAGGATTTCATTAATCCAGTTATCCAAAGATAGAGCACATAGATACTCATCTGATATCCGATTGAGCATTTAAATAATATGGGGTATTACATGTAGTATTTTTCATATTTTAAATTATAAATATTTGTTTTGTTTATTTTTATATGGGTTAATACACATTTTGCCCCTGCCATATGAGCGAAATCCCAAAAACATCCCTGTAAAAAAACACAGATTTCATCCTGTAATTTGAAGATTCCTTCGTTTTGTCCCCTAAGTAGATTTGGTCAGAAAAATTGATGATGTGGCGCTGCTATGTTGGTTTTTTTTATTTTTTATTTATTTTATTATTACGTAGAAATGCCATGTGGACTTTTTTTTTCTTTTTTTTTTAACGTGGCTTATATTTTATTTTTATTTTTTTAAGTTTGCAAATTTTGAATGGTTAAAATTTTAAAATTTTGACAACAATGGGTCTTAAACCCATGATCATTTGCATAATGGTAGTAGCCCTTACCACTAGGTTATTTGATTTCCTTGTCTAATAGGTTGCATTAAAATGTATATATTACATAGGTATTTTACATGAGTATTATTCAATTATATGTATGTTTACATGAAATAGTTTTGGTTAGTTTCTATAAATTAATATAAATAAATTAATGTAAGTAAATTAACGTTATTTATGATTAGTTTCTATAAATAAATAAATCACGTTAGTTAATCATTTATTTATTTATTTATTTAATATATTTTAGTTTACTATAATTAATAATATATTTATTTTTAGTATAATATATTTACAATTTACTTTCAGTTTATTTGTTTGTTAAATAATATAAATTAATAAACTGAAAATAAATATATTTTAAATATAATAATTAATTAAAAATTAACATATTTTAATATACTAAAAATTAATTAATATTATTAAATATTTTAAATATCAAATAAATATTTAAATATTAAATAGAAACGTTAAATCTTTTACAAAATATAAAAGCCAACGTGGCATTTTAAAAAAATAAAAAAGCCAACGTGGATAATCCACATAATAATAAAATAAATAAATAAAATAAAAAAGCCAACAAAGCAGCGCCACATCATCAATTTTGCTGATCAAATCTACTCAGGGGACAAAACGAAAAAATCTTCAAATGGCAGAGATGAAATCTGTGTTTTGTTTTTACAGGGTTGTTTTTGGGATTTCGCTCATATGTCAGGGGGCAAAATGTGTATTAACCATTTTTATATTTATATTTGTTCAATATTATAAGCATTTTTTTAAATCACATTAACAAACTCAGTTTTGCATATCATCTTAGTACGTTAAATTAGAAAAAAAAAATATAAGATGTAATTCAATAATTTTAGGTCTAGATTGGAAGAAAAATTGATAAATGCAATCAATTATTTTTTTTTTATTAAATGACATTGTTGTTTGTTCAATTAGTTTTACTTAAAAATAAGGATTAAATATGTTTATGGTCCTCTTAAATATTTCAAATTTTGTTTTTAATTTTTCAAAATATTTATTTCAATGAATGATCCTCCTAAAATTTTTCATCCACATTTTTAGTCTCTAATATAAAATTCGTCGCTAAAACTGTCGCAAACTCGGTCACTAAGTAATAAACCATTGCTAAATCTGTCGTTAATTCAGTCGTTAAATTGTAAAAACCATAGCTAAGTTGCAAGAGGGAGCAAAAGTGTGGATGAAATATTTTAGAAGGGTCATTCATTGAAAAAAATATTTTAAGGGCCTAAAACTTAAATTTGAGATATTTAATAGGATCAAAAATATATTTAACTCTAAAAATAAAGAAACAATTAAGAGGATGATAAAAGAAACGTTGATTGAATGTGAACATCACAAAGTAATGAATTATTGAATAGTGCTATAAAAAAACAGACACGCTGCGAAACATTAAATTTTTAGAAATTAAAATTGAAATTTTAATAAATCTATAAAGACAAAAAATCACATTCAACCCTTTAATTTTTTTTTTCTTTTAGCAAAAATCAATCAAAAAAAAAAACCACTTCAAATTAATTTATTGAAAAAACCTAACGCTTAAGCTCGCAACAAAATCACACAAATAAAACTAAAAGTTATGAAGAACAAACATCCAAAACGTAACATCAACATTGAAATGTGGATACCAATAATAATATTGTTTTGGATTGGGCCAACGCCTGCCCATCCGTCGGGCAGGCCCAACCCAATACTGCAATGTGCGGCCCACTAAGGCCCAATCCTTCCCCTTGTCGGGCATATCCAGATCCCATCGTTGTCGAGCAGGTCATCACATGACTCGGGAAGAGAACACGCATCTTCTCCGCGGACTCAACATGCTCCCCACGCGGGGACACGTCATCACGTAACTACTCACTCTTGGAAGAGTCGGTCAACCCACTTTCCAGAGATCACTGGGCAGTTACTCTAGGGCGAATACCACGTGCTGGTCTTCCCTACGCCACGTAAGCCCTGACAGTTATCTTCATTGGACCTAGCGACCCAACCTAGTGCAGACGACCGTTGGCCCGGCGCTGGGGGCACACTATAAATATCCTCTTTCACTAGAGGGTCAGGTATTCTAACTCTCATTCTCACTACCTTTCTATACTTGCTTGCTCCGTCTCTGACTTTAGCATCGGAGTACCTTGCATGTACACCCCCCACCATCTCACCACCACTGGAGTAGCGGAGCTCACGACGTGCAGTTGGTCACCGATCCAATTTTGATCAGGTACGATCAGTGCCGCCGTCTGTGGGAACCTTTTGCTTCCCCGTTTTTCCTCCCGTAAAACCAAAGCAACCTTCAATCTCTGACGATCATGGTCAGCCCTCGAACTGACGCCAACACTCCGGACACCTCCTTCGCACCATTCAACAACGGGGACGACCACGATCCCAACATGGTCGTTCACGGCAAAGAAGGCGACCAACAGGATGGGCCTACCACCTCCCTCTCCTCTGATGACACTGTCTTCAATGCCGCCCAACATGATGGTAGCTCGGTTGTCTACCAGCCGATCCCCGCGCCACCTAATGCTGATCCGAACACGGTGGCTCTATTCGTACTGATCAATCAGACCAATCTGTTGATCTCCAATAGAATGTGCGGATAGGAGCGCTCGAAAGGGAGCGACAAAATAGCACTCTCCCCTGCGGAGACATCGTCTCCCCATATCTCCCAGTCTTTCTCCTCCCCCGGGGAGGACACGAAAAGACGACTCTCGGAGCCCTTCCCCTCGACCTGCAAGGCGTTGCCCGCGTCTAGAACGACCCCAACCTGTGGTTGCCCAGAAGCGCAACTGATCCCCTCCTCTGAAGGAACGGCATTCCCCTGTCCAAAAGAGGAGTAAGGCTGACGGATAAGGGGAGAAGCCAAAGAGCCGACCAAGAAGTCCCCCCCCGACGAAGCAGGCGTGGTCGGGGTGACCACTCCCCGTAACAATCACCAGTTAGGAGTGATGAGGACGACCAGCGTGCCCCACTGTCCAGGTAAATCATAGAGACCCCTCTGCCCGTCGGGATGGGGAAGCCTCCACCCTTGGCGACGCACGACGGCACCACCGACCCAGACAACCATGTCGAGAGCTTCGAGGCAATGCTCGACTATAGGAACGTCCGAGGAGCTATCAAGTACAGGCTCTTCCCGACCACCCTCCGGAAGGGTGTCATGGCGTGGTACAAGAGCCTCGCACCGGAGTCTATCACCACCTGAAAGGAACTGAAGAGACAGTTCTCCAGGCATTTCACTGCTTCCCGACGCCGTTCGAAGATGGAAGCCTCCTTAGAAGCCATCATCCAGGGAAAAGACGAGTCTCTCCGGGATTACATCGAGAGATTCAATCGGGAAGTCACCCAGGTAGCCACCACAGACGACATGAAGAAGTTTCTGATCGAGCGAGGACTACAACCTCGCACCGAGTTCGCCAAGGCTGTGGGCATTCAAAGGCCCCACAACTTGGAAGAGCTCCTCCACAAGGCCCAAGCATACATTCAGTATGAGGAGGTGGAGGCCGCCCATTATGCCCGCTACTCGCGACATCAAGAGGGCCCCCCGAAGCTCCAGGCACGAAGACTCTTCCCCCCCCCCCCCCCGACGAGGGGGAGAAAGAAGAAGAGGAGACCGTCCCAGTGACTCTCGTGAGCCGAGAGGTCCAGCTGGCTGGTTCACAGAGTACACGCTACTCACTGCTCCCCGCGAGTGAATTTTGGCCGAGTGCATCAACTTAGAATTCTAGAAAGGAGGTGTCCGCTTTTTGAAGTCGACACCACCCAAACTAAACGTTGACAAGTCCAAGTACTACAGGTTCCATAGGAGCCACAGGCATGTCACCGAGGACTGCATCCACCTCAAGGATGCGATGGAAATCCTGATCAAAGAGAGGCACCTCAGGTAATACACGAAGAGGAACGACGCCCCCAGACAGGATGCCCAGGAGACGCAAAGGGTTGAGGAGACGACCCCTCCCACCGGAGAGAACGGACTGCAGGTCGCTCTGAGTGTCACCCGACTAGAGGACTTCTACTTCCCCGATGAGCCCGAGATCCCTGTGACCGCTCGTAGTCCATGGGAAAGTTTCCCCGTCGCAATGGTTATATCCGACGGGGGGTTCAACAGGGTCTCTGTGGGGTCGATCAAATGGAAGTTCGACGAGCTGATCGATGCGAGCTCAGCACAGACTGCCACCTATGAGAAGGTACGAGGAAAGTCGAACCCCATCACCTTCTACCTCGAGGAACTCCTGGGCGGCGCCCCTAACTCCATCATCCATCTCCTAATCAGGGCGCAGATGGCGAACTTCGATGTCCGTCGGATACTAGTCGACCAAGGGAGTTCAGTGGACATCATGTACACCCACCTCTTCGAGACCCTCCAGCTCAATGAAACACATCTGACCCCCTACATGGGCTCAGACCTCCAGGGTTTCAACGGCACCACCACCAGGCCGTGGGGCTATGTCGAGCTGATGGTTACTTTCGGGAGTGACGACACTGCCCGACAAGTCAATACCTGCTTCCTGGTAGTGGAGTGCCCTTCCTTATACCAGTGCATCCTGGGAAGAACGACTATGGCCGAGCTCACGACGGTACCATCTATAGACCATCTGAAGATGAAGTACTACACGACCAGAGGTCGGGTCGCCACCCTCCACGAAGATACTAAAGCTGCTAGGAGATGCTTCGAAGCTGCGACCAAGGGTCTGAACTCGATCAACGTCAAGTCTAAGACCAGAGAGAAGCCAGTCCCAAACGCAGAGCAGAAGCCACTCCCGGGCATCGACGCGGTGGACCTCGACATCCGCTTCCCCAATGAGCAGAAACAAGGAGAAACAGCGGGCAATGACCTCCCAATCGAAGGAAACGTGCAACCTCCCCACCCAACGCCCCTATTCCAGATGGAGACTTCGAGCTTATCATTCTTGGGGACGATCCGGACAGGAATGTAAAGATTAGTACCGGGCTCCTCGACCTGGCGAGGAAGCAGTTGAAGGTCTGCCTCCGGGAGAATGTTGACTTGTTCGCGTGGAGCGCGTCGGAGATGCCCGACCTCGACCCAGATGCGGCCTGCCACCAGCTTACTGTAGATCCGACCGCTAGTGCTATAGTGCAACGTAGGCGTAGGCAGTCTCCCGATAAAGCAGAGGCTGCTGAAAAGGCTGTAAAAGACCTCTTAGAGGCTAATTTTATTTCGGAAGCCCGGTACACAACTTGGCTGTCCAACGTTGTACTTGTTAAGAAAAATAATGGAAAATAGAGGATGTGCATTGATTACACTGAACTTAATCGTGCATTGCCCGAAAGATGCTTATCCACTGCCTAACATCGACAAACTGGTCGACAATTCTGCAGGTTTCAAACTATTGTCCTTCATGGACGCCTACTTGAGGTACAATCAAATCCACATGGCCAAGGCCGACAAGCAACACACCGCCTTCATGACCGAGTCGGGCAACTACTACTACAACGTAATTCCCTTCGCCCTGAAGAACGCCGACGCAACCTACCAACGGATGATAAACAAAGTCTTCTGGGGAGAAATCGGCGACATGCTCGAGGTCTACATGGACGACATGATCATAAAATTTGCAGAAGAAGTCAACCACGCTGCCCACCTCAAAAGGGTCTTTGACACGGCGAGGAAATGCAAGATGAGGTTCAACCCAGAAAAATGTACCTTCGGCATTCGGGCGGGCAAGTTCCTCGGCTTCTACCTCACAGAGCGAGGGATCGAGGCGAACCCCGACAAGTGCAGGGCATTATCCAAACTCCTGACACCGAACTCAAAGAAATCGATACTCGCTAAACGCGATGCTCACCTCACTTTCCCGCTTCGTGGCCAAATCGACGCAATACGCACTCCCATTTTTCAAACTCCTACGTAAGGAGGCCACGTTCGAATGGACCGAGGAGTGCAAACAGGCACCCCTCCACCTCAAACAAGTTCTCTCGTAACCCCCGATCCTCCCACGACCAGAAGACGGGGAGACGTTGTTCTTATACCTCGTTGTCACGAGCGAAGCAGTCAGCGAGGTTTTAATCCAGGAAACCCCCGACGGGCAAAACCCGATTTACTTCACCAGCAAAGCCCTCCAGGGTCCTGAACTTATATACCAGCAGATCGAGAAAGTCGCTCTGGCCCTCACCATCGTGGCCAGAAGACTGCGACACTACTTCTTAGCCCACACTATCGTGGTGAGAACCGAAAAACCTGTGAGACAACTCCTCAGCTGGCCAGACATGGTGGGTAGGATGCTCAGGTGCTCGCTCGAACTCGCCGAGTTTGACATCCAGTATGAGGGGAGAAGGGCCCTGAAAGCTCAGGTGCTGGCCGACTTCGTGGCGGAGATGACCATCCCAGAACCTTCGACCGACGGATCTTAAAAATGGATGATCTATGTCGACGGGACATCAAGTTCGACAGGAAGGGGAGCGGGTATCATCCTGGAGAACAAGGAAGGCGTACTGGTAGAGGTCTCCCTCACGTTATCCTTCCCGACGTCAAACAACCAGGCCGAATACGAGGCTTTCCTCGCCGAGTTACGACTGGTCGGGGATCTCGGCGCCAAGGAAGTAAAGATATACACCGACTCCCAGCCCGTGGCCTCCCCGGTGCGAGGAGAATACCAAGCCAAGAATAACAACCTCATCGAGTACTTGGCTCTGGTGAAAGAAATGATGAAAAAGTTCACCTCGGCGGAAGTAACTCACGTCCCACGCGAACACAATTCTCGAGCAGATGTCCTGCCAAAGCTTGCGAGGACAAAGAAAAAAGGCGGGAACAAGTCTATCATTCAAGAAGTGCTCCCACGTCCGAGCATCGAAAAAATCATCCCCGCGGCAGACGTGAACGCCATTGGAGACAGCCACTGTTGGATGACCCCGGTATAATAGTACCTCAGCACGGGAAAACTGCACGACGACCCCAAGGACGCCGGAGTAGTTAGGTGACGTGCCTGCTCCTATACGATTGTCGAGGATAAGTTATATTGACGCGGCTTCTCGATCCCCCTCCTCAGGTGCGTCGAGGAGTCCAAGGTCCCCGACATACTCCAAGAGATCCATGAGGGGATCAACGCGCAACACCTTGGCGAATGCTCCCTAGCCCGTAAAGCGTTGCGAGCAAGATACTACTGGCCCACCATGCAGCAGGACGCCAAGAAACACGTCAAGAAGTGCGACAGATGCCAACAACACGGGGACATGCTGTTGGAGTAAGCCCTAATAGCCAATCAGTATTAGTTGTATATGCTTTTGTATCATGACCTTGATATATATTGTTTGTTAATATATATACTTACTAGGCATTGTATTTATTGTGTTATTTGTATATGACATAATAAAGTCCTTAGAATAATTAGTCTATTAATGACCTGTTAAGTGTGACTTAATCGTGAGACCTCATTAAACATAAAGACGTTACTCTTAAAGTATATGTAGTCAATCTTTACTGTCAAATAGGAAAACAGTAATGCATAGAGACTATTATATGAGTAGACTGATGACTGTATCTCACAAGTCATGGATATGAGATATCAAGTCTTCACGTAGGTATAAATATTAGGAGTAATATATATATTGGATTGACCAACCATGAGAATACTACATAGTTTGTTATGTAAGTGTCATAAGTTATTCTCATAGTAATAGTGATGTATTCCACCCTTCGACCTGAAACCACTATGAACCCTAGATGTGGAGTCGAATACTTTATTGCTAATCAAACATTGTCCATAACAGGATGACCATAAAGATGGTTTATGGGTGCTTTACAAATCATGCTGCGGGACATGAGTGACCTAGATGGGATTTGTCCCTCCTACATATACAGGAGTAATATCTGTGGGCCCCTTGATAGAGTATGACTGTAAAATACATGGATGTGCTCAAATGAGTCGATATGAGATATTAGACTTATTTGTTGTTATCAAGTATACTCAGGGATCAAGGAATAAAATATTAGACTATACAAGGGTGACACATTCTATGTCTTGTGTTTAATATAGATATAAGGGCAAAAGGGTAATTATACATATAATTATTATCACATAAAGGTTATGTCAGATCACACGACATTCTCGTGACTTGGGTAGCAGTGATGTGTTGCTCGATACCGCTCACTGTTTATAATATAAAATAGGTAATTTAATATTATAGCCAACGTTACGAGAACCTATAAGGTCACACGCAAAGAGTACTGATAATGGAATTGACGATTAAATTAAATAAGATTTAATTTAATTATGTGTTAATAGTATTTAAATTGTTTCGTACATTAGCACGTATATAATTTATTTGATTAAATATAATTTAATTAAATAAATGAGAATTGACAGTTGATTAAATTAAATATGATTTAATTTAATATTTTATTTTATTTTATTTTATTAAAATAGTTTAGTTAAATATAAATAATAATTATTTAATTAAATGGTTTAATTAAATAAGATTAGGCTTATTTTGGAAATGCCCAAAATAAGAGTATTAGGGTTTTAGGAGCTCTCTATAAATAGAGAAGTTTTTTCCCCTACCAAAGCTAATTGTCAATTTTCTCATAACAAGAGACGGCTAGCACCGCGTTCCATTTTGTACTCGCGTGGACTTCGTAGAGACGATGGTATTTTCCACGGTCATGATCAAAGTTAAAGCACACTTAAAGAGGTAATTCGAAATTCTTATTTTGTGTTTGATTTGTGATTGATGGTTTAATCAAGATCCGTTCTTCGGGATTATTCCGTTAAGAGGATAAAATTTTGAAAAACCCCTCTTAAATCCCAACAATGGTATCAGAGCCTTGGTTTTGATTAAATCTTTAAATTAAATTTTATAATAATGTTTATATGTTTCTTATATTCATTTTTAAAATTTGCAAGTGTTGCATTTGGCTTTTCTTGTTTTATAAGTATGTGTTTAATAAAATCATAACCACGATTTGAAGAACGAAATTCGATTGCCGTAAAGAATGAATGGCCTGTCTGACTGAGTTGCAAATCAATAGCATGATTAATTCTTTCTTTTTAAGTTGCTGAAATTTCATGCTATTCAAGTTTGTTTTGAATTGTAACATTTATTTGTCGTATTATCTACCGTAACAATGATGTTACGTGTATAAGTTTGGTTTGTTTACTATTATAATAAATATTAATATTAATAATAATAATAATAGTTTATAATCATAAATAATAATAAAATAATAAAGTGTTTATTATTTAAAATTAAATATTAATATCACGTGTTTGTATAATTTGGATGTTTGTTGTTGGCTATATTTCAGAATCCGACATTAGTATGGTGAAGCAGCAATACCTCGATCATTCATAAGTGATACAAATACAATTGATAAATTTATATACGATATAAATATTTCTAATGCGAAGTTAAGGTATTTGATACACTGTTTTATTTCGTCCATTAAATTAGTGTAATGATTGTTATACATTTGAATGATCAATGTGCCTTTTGCTTCGGAATCCGACATGTGGAATTTGGATCGAACTCTAGAAGAAGCATGTCGTCGAAGTTGGATCACATGCTGCTGTCGAAAATAATGCATGTTTGTAGTCGAAGATTGTTCTAACATGTATTAGTTAATATTGTTAGGTTTATTAGCATATTGAATTGGGCCTTGTGTTAAGGATCCAATTAATTAAGTTAGCTTATACCCTAAGTTAGCTTGTAATGGGTATTTTGTTAAAGGCCCATTAGTTTAGTGTGCTAGGTTTTATTATAAATAGCATGTTAGTCTCTCATTCTAAAGTGTGACAAAACCTAGAAAGAGTGAGAGTGGTTAGTTTGTTATTCTTGTATACTTGTAATCCTTGTTTTAAGGAGAAAGGAAAGAATAACAGTTTTATAACCAATCCTTGTTGTTTTTACTCTTGTTTTCTTTGTTAACCCTAACCCTTGTGGGTTTCTTGACTGATCAAGGAACCAATTATACTTTGTTGATAAGGCATCTGATTCACAACAAATTGGTGCGGTGAGCGTGGAGAATATGCCTTCAACAAAGTATGAGATCGAGAAGTTCACCGGAGTGAACGACTTCGGTCTGTGGCGCTTGAAGATGAAAGCCCTACTGGTTCAGCAGGGTTGTTTGGAAGCGTTGAAGGGAATGGCAGCCATGGATGCTGCGTTAACGGAAAAAGAAAAGACTACCATGATCGAGAAAGCACACAGCGCAATATTGTTGAGCCTTGGTGATAAGGTTCTTCGACAGGTATCAAAAGAGACGACGGCGGCAGGATTATGGACGAAGCTGGAAAGTTTGTATATGACCAAATCCTTGGTGAATCGTCTTTACCTGAAGCAAGCCTTGTATTCGTTCAAGATTAATGAAGAAAAGGCTTTGGCTGAGCAGTTGGATTCTTTCAACAAACTGATTCTTGATCTTGAAAATATTGATGTAAAGATTGATGATGAAGATCAAGCATTGTTGTTGTTGTGTGCTTTGCCCAAATCACATGCTCACTTCAAAGAAACTCTCTTGTATGGAAGAGAGTCCCTGACCTTTGAAGAAGTTCAAGCAGCCTTGTACTCTAAGGACCTGAACGAACGAAAGGAGCATAAACATTCGACGATTGGTGAAGGTTTGACAGTTAAGGGAAAATTCTTGCGAAAAGATGGTAGGTTCGACAAGAAGAAAGGTAAAAGTCAGCAGAAGTCTTCTAGTGGCGAAACATCTGGTTTTCGATGTTATCACTGTAAGAATGAGGGTCACACAAGAAAAGTGTGCCCTGAACGCCTGAAAGATCATGGAGGTAAGGATAATGGCAACGCAACTATTGTTCAAGATGACTTCGACTCATCTGATGCTCTTGTAATTTCAAGCGGCGACTCAAGAAAAGAGTGGATTATGGATTCTGGATGTACTTGGCACATGACTCCAAACAAGAATGTGTTTGAAGAATTATGTGATCAAGATGGAGGATCAGTGCTGCTGGGAAACAATAAAGCTTGCAAAATTGCAGGTATTGGATCCGTGAGATTCAAGCTCCATGATGAGTCAATAAGATTATTGACTGAAGTTAGGTATGTACCTGACTTGAAGAGAAATTTAATTTCTCTTGGTGAATTCGACAGAAAGGGATATGTTTTCAAAGGAGAGCCAGGTACCCTGAGAGTCATGAAAGGGTCGAAGGAAGTCTTGAGAGGCGTGAAAAACCAAGGCTTGTAAATCCTGGAGGCTGAGGTTGTAAGTGGTTCGACAAATGTTGTATCCACGAAACCTATGTCGAAGACAGAGTTATGGCACATGAGATTGGGCCATGTCAGCGAAAGAGGCCTAGTCGAATTGGGGAAGCAGAACCTGCTAGGTGGTGACAAAGTCGAAAAGTTGGAGTTTTGTGAATCTTGTGTTTTTGGTAAATTCTGTAGGGAGAAGTTCAACAAAGGCAAGCAAAGAACACATGGATCCCTTGATTACATTCATGTTGATCTTTGGGGGCCTGCAAGGAATCCTTCACACTCAGGTGCAAGGTATTTTCTATCCATCGTTGATGACTATTCCAGAAAACTATGGGTATTCATTCAGAAGACGAAGAATGAAACTTTTGAGAATTTCAAAAGTTGGAAGATTCTGGTCGAAACTCAAACTGGCAGAAAGGTTAAGAGGTTGAGAACCGACAATGGCCTTGAGTTCTGCAACAAAGTGTTCGACAGTTACTGTGTTGAGTCTGGGATTGCAAGACATAAGACTGTAGCAGGTACTCCTCAACAAAATGGCTTAGCTAAGAGATTCAATCGAACAATCCTTGAAAGGGTTAGATGCATGTTGGTTAGTGTTGGATTGAAGAAGGTGTTTTAGGCTGAAGCTGTTTCGACAGCTGCATATCTGATAAATAGATGTCCTTCGACTGCATTAGATATGAAGACACCTGAAGAAGTTTGGTCAGGAAATCCACCTAGTCTCGACAGACTGAGAGTATTTGGCTGTGTGGCCTATGCTCACATTAGGCAAGACAAGGTCGAACCTAGAGCTCTGAAGTGCATGTTCATGGGATACCCTGAAGAAGTCAAAGCTTATAGGCTATGGTGCCTAGAGCCAGGTCACAGGAGGTGTATCACCAGTCGAGATGTAGTTTTCAATGAAGCTGAGATGGCTTTCAAGAAAATTGATGTTGCTGACGAAGAGCTGGAACAGGGAGAGATTCCTGTTGAGGTGGAGCATATTGATGCTGAAGTGCGTACCCCATATGAAGTCGAAGACGAAACAGGAGATGTTGTCGAAGATGAGGAAACTGATAATGACTACCTGTTAGCAAGAGACAGGTCGAGAAGAGTCATCAAGCCACCTCAGAGACTTGGGTATGCAGATCTTATAGCTTATGCCTTAATCTCTGCAAGTGAGGTTCTCGACGAAGAACCTAGAGACTATAAGGAAGTTATGAGGAGTCTAAAGAAGACTGAATGGCTGAAAGCCATGGATGACGAGATGAAATCTCTTCATGATAACGACATATGGGAACTGATAAAGAAACCTGCTGAAGCCAGGTTAGTCAGCTGTAAATGGATTTTCAAAGTCAAGGAAGGAATCGAAGGAGTGGCGTCGAAAAGATACAAGGCAAGATTGGTTGCTAGGGGGTTCACTCAGAAAGAAGGTGTCGATTTCAATGATGTGTTCTCGCCTGTTGTGAAGCACAGGTCCATTTGAATGTTGCTTGCCATGGTGGCACAGTTCGACCTTGAACTGGAACAGATGGATGTGAAGACTACATTCTTGTATGGTGACCTAGATGAAACGATCCTGATGAGGTAACCTGAAGGGTATGTCGAAAAGGGGAAGGAAGATTATGTGTGCAAACTGAAGAGATCTTTATATGGACTGAAACAATCTCCTCGACAGTGGAATAGGAGATTCGACAAGTTCATGGCACGCATAAGTTTCATCAGAAGTCAGTTCGACCACTGTGTTTACTTCAGATTTCGACCGAGAAATTCATTTGTTATTTGGTTGCTTTATGTCGATGATATTCTAATAGCAAGCAACAATGTCGAAGAGGTAATGAGAGTGAAGGCTGAACTCAGTAAGGAGTTCGAAATGAAGGATCTGGGAACTGCGTCCAGGATTCTTGGGATTGACATCCGAAGAGATAGAAAGCAGTCGAAATTATGCTTATCTCAAGAGGCATACCTACGGAAGATTCTCGAAAAGTATGGTATGTCGAATTCAAAGCATGTTGTAACTCCGACAAACCCTCAATTCAAGCTGAGTATAGATTAGTGTCCCAGTACTGGTGTCGAAAGAACTTATATGAATAGCATTCCATATGCTAATATAGTTGGTTCTTTGATGTATGATATGGTTTGTACAAGACCTGACATAGCATATGCAGTAAGTCTTGTAAGCAGGTACATGGCGAATCCTGGAAAGGCTTACTGTCAAGCATTAAAGTGGATTTTAAGGTACATAAATGAGTCTCTAAACAGAGTCCTAATTTATGGTGGAGCCTTGGGTGAAGATAGTAAAGCAGCAGTCGAAGGATTTGTTGACTCTGATTATGCAGGTTGTATGGATTCCAGAAAGTCTATTTCTGGATATGTTTTCACAATGTTTGGCACAGAAATCAGTTGGAAAGCGACGCTCCAGAAGGTTGTTGCTTTATCAACCACTGAAGCTAAATATATTGCCCTCACTGAAGCTGTGAAGGAAGCATTGTGGCTTGAAGGTTTTGCAAAGGAGCTGAAACTTCAAGGTCGAAGTATCACTGTTAAATGTGATAGTCAAAGTGCAATACACCTGTCGAAGAACTCAACCTATCATGAGCGAACCAAGCACATTGATGTGAGGCTGCATTTCGTCAGAGGGGTAATCGAGCGTGGAGAAGTCCAAGTGCTGAAGGTTTCGACATATCATAATGCTGCTGATATGATCACCAAGACATTGCCAAGTTGCAAGTTTTTCCACTGTATGCAGTTGATAAAGCTGCATGAAGAAAGCTAGTTTGTTTTCTTGTTGTTAGAGTTAGGTCCAAGGTGGAGATTTGTGGAATTTGGATCGAACTCTAGAAGAAGCATGCCGTCGAAGTTGGATCACATGCTGCTGTCGAAAATAATGCGTGTTTGTAGTCGAAGATTGTTCTAACATGTATTAGTTAATATTGATAGGTTTGTTAGCATATTGAATTGGGCCTTGTGTTAAGGATCCAATTGATTAAGTTAGCTTGTACCCTAAGTTAGCTTGTAATGGGTATTTTGTTAAAGGCCCATTAGTTTAGTGTGCTAGGTTTTATTATAAATAGCATGCTAGTCTCTCATTCTAAAGTGTGACAAAACCTAGAAAGAGTGAGAGTGGTTAGTTTGTTATTCTTGTATACTTGTAATCCTTGTTTTAAGGAGAAAGGAAAGAATAACAGTTTTATAACCAATCCTTGTTGTTTTTACTCTTGTTTTCTTTGTTAACCCTAACCCTTGTGGGTTTCTTGACTGATCAAGGAACCAATTATACTTTTTTGATAAGGTATCCGATTCACAACACGACATTTGTATGGTGAAGCAATGACATTTAGATCAATTATATCGAATAATCGATCATTACGTTTTGATGGTATGAACGCTTATGCATTAGGGTTTGTGATGGTGCAAGAGTTGTGCTTTTAGGGTTCACAAAAGCGTCAAGTGTTGATGCTTCAATATTTGTAATTTGATAATCTATTATTATTTATTATTTAATTATTTAATTATTAAATAAATTGGTATACGGTTATGACCTTAGATTTTGACATTTGTTTATTTTAAATACGACCTACGTGTCGTGATTTATTTTATTTAAATATGACATGTGTGTCGTGGTTTATTGTAATTAAATACGACCTGCTGTCGTGCCATTTAATTATTATTTTGTTTAATTAAATATTATAAATTGTTCGAGTTCAAGAGTTGAAGAGAAGACAGCGCCAAACGATGACGTTGGTGGAGAGGCTTGAGAAGCTTGCTCGTGGGTCAAAGAATTGTAATAAAGTAGTTTATTTAATTATTGCATTTTAGGTGGATCATAATCGTATTTCCAACTTTTATTTTATGCATGTGATGCGTGGAATATATGTTTATATGCGTGTGTATAAGATACATTATTATGTGAGTGTATGAGATACACAAACCATTGAGATCAAATTTAATTAAAATTCATTCAATTAAATATTAAGTTAATTGCTTTCCAAAATTTAACACTCATCAAGACTAGTATCGAATAATGTAGGTTTCGCCTAACGCGAAGTGCATGTTTTATATTAGTAAGGTGCGATGGGATAAATGTAATATCCAACTGCTAAATTTTTGGGTTTGACTTAACTAAACTAATTATAATAGGATTATATATGTTTAGAAGCAAGAGTTGAGAACAATCCATAAGATGGATTAGAATAAAGAGTTATTCACTCGACTAATAAAATTCGAGAGTTGTATTAGATACAATTGGAAAGAGTTCCTACCTAAATAACAGAGTTTTGTGTAATCTGCCCACGCGGACTTAAAACAAAGTGAAATATGGATCTCGACCAGCTAGAAAATCTTCCAACGAGATTTTCCGAATCAAATGTTGAGGGTCATTTAGTTTGAGTAAAAATAGTGGGAGCATTTAATTAAAAGTCCTTATTAAAATGGTTTCGATACAATCTTTTTACACGTTTTGTATTTAGAATTTCTTTTGCATTTTTTTTTATTATTTACTGTGAAATGTCCTTATGAAGGATGTAAGGATCGGAAAGGAGTTTCTGAGTTGGTACGGAAATTGAGAATTGTTCTCAAGCACGAGAAAAATTATATGTTCTCAAGCAACCAATTCCTAACAACCGAATATAACTAGATTCCAAGAACGATACTTATGAGAAGGTTCAAGTCGAATGTCTAGATATAACATATCTCATAGTTGTAGTCCTCACAGAGAATGATATGATCATTAACCTTGAGGATTTTCTTTTAAATAAGAAATACAAGATATGATAAATGTAAAACTTTTCAAGGTCTTTTTTATACAAGTTAGGAATCCAAATGGATCTAAACTATTTTTGAGATTTAAAATTTGGATTTCTTATAGACCAAATAGTTGGTCACAGGTTCTATTTGAGATTGTCTCGGATAGTTAGATAAAATTCATTATGAATGTATTTTAAATATATCTACCACATCTTGTTGAAAAGAAAAGGAAGTAGTTTGTGATGCTAAATAGATGAATCATAAAAGGAATGTGATTCATTTTATATTTCTTTGAATTTTAGCAGAAAAAATACGGTTCTAAAGGAAGTCAGTGATTTCATGTGTTGAAAGAAGAAAACTGTTAATGGTTATAAAAGAAGTCAAAGTAGAAGAAAGAAGTAAGACTTTTTTTCTTTATATGATTTGTTATAGAAAATAAAATTGTCTACTTCTACATCTTGGGTATGTGATACTAGATGTTGATCTCACATTTATAAGAACGTGGTGAGTCTTTTAAGAAGTCGGGCATTGATTGTAATTTGAGTCAGCTTACGTCTAGAATGGAACAATGTGTTTCATTGACTATAAGAGCTTATGATTAGACTTAAATTAGAGCTTGGAATGAAACCAAATAATTGTTATTAAGTTTCATTTAGTAATAAACACTAATTCTAAATCTTGTATTAACAAGATGAGGAGTGCATGTTTTGATAATGGACAAGTGTTGTTATGATTACCTAAAATAGTGGTTTCAATACTAAATTAGTGTATTTGAGTTATACGATCTTGATAAGCTCATCTATAACAAATGTGGGATGGATCAAATAAGATTTGAATCTTATGTATATCAATAGCATTGATGTTTATTCCAATAAGTGAGATATGCATTTTCAAAGTCTATGAGAATAGATTGTTGGATTTATTTGGTTTTGTATCATTTGATATATGCAAGTCTTGATTTTGGAAGATATATCTAATGTCTCAAATCATCGACTAAGTGAAAGGACATATGATATATCTTGATTATATACATGTGTGATGTATATGGACCTATAAACATATTTGCTAGATAAATTTTGTTTCTCTTACTTTATTTATATTACTGACAAACTCAGTAATTATGGATTTGTGTATGTGACACGAGTTAGAATTCTTTTGAGAAGAGTTCAAGAATGAAGTAGAAGGAAATAACTCGAAAATGTATTAAGACCATAGGAATTGTTCGTTGTGGCAAATACTTATAAAAGGAATATAATGACCATTTAAATCGTATCATGTTTGACATTGTTCAATCTAATATAACTCAATTATAACTTTGTGACTCTTCTTTATAAATTATTTTACATACAATTATTCCTATCCGTAACCAATTCCATTTAAAGTAATCGTAGAGGCACCATACTTGATATCGAGGTAAGAGTACCTAGTTTGTCTGTATGATCATTTGGGTTGTAAGGTTTATTAAGTAAATTTGATCACAACATAGATGAATGTGTATTTATGGATATATCCCAATAGAAATAAGGGACACATATTCTATATCACGTTATGGGACAAAATTGTTTTGTCAATGGAACTGAAGTTTTCTCTAAAGGAACCAGTGGGAGTGATACAGAACTTGAAGAAATTTAAGATCTAGAAAATACATATATTTATGAGAATGGAATATGAACCAATTCAACAAGGCAGATGTTGTTGGACCATTGGTTCATGTAGCACAATATCTAGAGAAGATCACAAATGATCTTGATTCTAAAAGAAGTATAAGTTGTTTAAATCCAATTATGGATTATAGCAAGCTTCTTGGAGTTGAATCCTTTTATTAATTAAGTTTTATGTAAACTAGGATTAATAAATGTCATGTTTAAATCTTGTGCACACAAAAGGTTAGTGGGAGTATTTGCATAAATCTAGTATAGTATGCAAGCGTCATAATAATCATCAAAACAAATTCCCTACAACACCAATGTAGGACATGGTTAAGGAAATGGTTTTGATGAAATGCTTAAGCGAGATTTTCGAAAGGGTTAGGAATCAGAATCTATAGAGATAGATGGTTGATGAATCTCAATCCTAGCACAAGTACATATTTTGATGAATTTTTGAGACACTTAATATGCATAATATCACATTAAGATTATTGCATGTGTGACATAAGTTTTTGTCTAATAGACAATGTCTTACCTCATTGGATGAAAAAAAAAAAGACACCATGATATGTACTGTGTAACACCCCAAATTTGTAAGAATATTTATTTAATTTATTTAAATATAATATTCGCGATTTTTGGTGAATTTTAGTGGTTTAGACTATGTGTGGAATTTTGTTGAGTTTTGGTTATTTATTTAAATAATAGTATATAATATGGAATATAATGTATTATTATTTATTTAAATAATATTAGATGAATTAAGGGTAAGATGGACTTTTGAGGAGGATTAGTGAGGGTAAATTGGGGAAAGCCCAATTTAGAGGCCCAAGGGTTAGGTTTAACAAAAAAGGAGAATTTGAGAGGAATAGGTCTCATTTTGTTAGACCGTGAAAAGAAGGAGAAAGGCGATAACTCTGAGGAAAAAGGGAAAGGCGAGGATTCGAGAAGGTTTCCAAAGGCTCAATAGAGAGAGCTCTAAATCGACAATCTAAGGTATGAGGAGTATTGTCTTTCATTGTTTTCAATATAGGAAGTGATGTATTTAGAGTGGATTTTGGGGTTTTTAGGGTTTTTGAAGGGTTTATGAGTTATTGATGATTTAGAGGTATTTCTGAGGATCGATGATGGATTATTAAGGGTTGAATTGATTCGGGTAAAAATAAGCCTTTGAGGCTAAACCATCTTTGATGATATGTGGGATCTTGTATGAGAAAGGGATTTATGGAGCTTATGGGAATCTTGAGAGTTTGTGAAGGTTTAGGTGATTTAGAGTTAGGATAGTGAAATTAATCGACCTAATAGTCGTAGGTTTTGTGCCTTCGATTGTCGTGATGCTTTAGGAATGTTTTGGGGTGAGTGGAGGTTGAATCCGTAAGAATTTGGTGGTCTGAAGCGCTACTGATGCGTAGCTGCGATAGCAGGAAATCGCACATTTGCACAGTGAACGAATCCTTCGCAAAGCGAACCTTCGCTCCAGATTCGCTGGGCAAATAGCGTAGCGAATGCGCGATACTTTAAATCTGTGATATTGAGATGGAATTGAGAATGACCTTTGAGTTTGCAAGCGAACTTCCTAGCGAGTGACTTCCCACGGTGAATGAGAGTGGCGAGGAGGACAGAAGGGGGTTTCTGGTTTCTGTGTGGGATTGGAGGAATTCGCTGGAGTTCGCAAAGCGAACATCCTAGCGAACGTGTTCGTAAAGTGAACTTTGTAGCGAATGTGTTCGCAAAGTGAACTTTGTAGCGAACGTCTGCTGTTCGCGAATTTGTTGTGTGATGTCTGTGCTGTCTTGATGTTTTGAGCTGTGATTATTCTGATGATTTATTATGATGTTATTGATGATTATATGATGATGATTTCGTGATGTTTTGATGTTTAACTGATGAAATGAATTACAGTGACGTATATTGACGATTATGAGCTGTTTATACATGATGTTTGATGATTAAGTGATGATATGAATTACCACGAGTGTATTGATGATTATGAGTTATTATACCTGATGTTTGATGATTAAATACTGATGTGAATTACCATGAGTTATATTGATGATTATGAGACAATGTTTCATGATGTTTTGGTGGATAAATGACAGTATGAGTGATATGAGATTTTGATGAATGATGATGCACGTAATGACTTTAGTGATGATGATGATTATGACGTTGTGCATCATGCATTCATAGCATTTCAGTGATGAGGTTAGACTTTGGTCTATTGTGGCTTCCATCCCATTGTGCGGATATGAGGTGGTTTTATGACGTGTTCCGGTTCTTGTGTGGACCCGATCCTAATGACGGGGATCTTTTGAGGGTGACGGCCTAAGTGTCCATCAACTGTGACGATTGGTACCACATGCATGAGTCTTATTATGCATTGCATTTATTTGGCATTGATGTATTTTATGATGTTGTGACCTTGATGTTTTCCTTGTGATAACCCTGAAGATGTTGTATATGATGATGACGCCATTTTATGCATATCTTGTTTTTATATTGATTATAATGAATTGTGATTACTCACCCTGCCTATTTGAATGTTGCCTCCACGTGGGTAACGTGCAGGTGATCAGGATTAGCCGTGGATGTCTTCGAGGACCTTTGAAGTTTATTTTGCTTTTGGTCGATGTAGAGGGTCTTTCTCTGATAGTGTAACATCAGGTTGGGTCGTTGAGTTGAAACAAGTTATGTTGACATTTTATTGTTATTTGATGACTATGGTTTTATTTTAAAAAGACTTTTGTGGGATTTTTGTGGTTATGGTGGTTCCGCTGCTTATTTGATGGCTTTTTATTTAAATTGAGGAAAAACCCATTGTTTACGGAGCAATTTTGTGTTATTTGAATTTATTGAGAAGTGTGCACCCTTTGAGGTGGTTCTGATTTTACTCTGATAAATTGTGTATTTTACCGTGTATATTTGTACGGTAGAAAAGGGTGTTACATTAGTGGTATTAGAGCAGGTCGGTCGGTCCGGCCAGGTTATCTAATGTTGTCTATTCCCTAGTGTGCGACATGTGTGTGAAAACACTATTGATGCTTGTTTTGTTTTCCATTTGCAGGTTGGGAATAAAACAAGTGGGGGAGAAGATGGTGCTTCTCCAAGAATGCTTCAAGTGTGGAGCGATGGCTAAGTGTGGTGTTGGACGCTACGATAGTTTGGTAAAGATAGTTTGTACCACCTCATGATAGTTAACTGTTATTGACAAATTGAGGAACTGATCACCCTTAATCTCTTGTTGATAATAGACGGAATCATGTTGGATAGGATAGACGTGTCTTGCGAGCTTAAGTGGTGTGCACAGTGAATTGTTTGGAGTTAAGCCAAATGCTTACAGATGGTTTTGATGAGTCGATGCAGGATGGTGCCGAGACGTTTATGTTGAGGGTAATTTTGAGTATTAGTGAAGGTGGAGAAGTGGGTGTTTTGCCTTTTGTTTGTGAAATTTCGGAAGTGTTTCCTGATGGCGTAAGTGATTGGCCTCCAAAGCGTGAGGTAGAGGTTGTAGCAGATTTGATATCAGGTATGAGTCTGGTGTCAATGGCTCCTTACCGGATGTCTGCATCTGAGTTAGGAGAATTGAAGAAACAATTGGAAGAGTTACTTGGGATGAAGTTTGTTCGATCAAATGTTTCTCTGTGGGGTGCTCCTGTGTTGTGGGAGGAAGAAAGATGGTACTTTGAGATGGTGTGTGGATTATAGATAGTTGAATAAAGTAGCGATCAAGAATAAGTATCCACTTCTGAGGATTTATGATTTGATGGATTAATGGGTAGGTGCCTGTGTGTTTAGCAAGATTGATTTGAGGTATGGTTATCATCGGATTCGTGTTAAGCCTGATGATATTTCGAAGACAACTTTTAGGACGAGGTATGATGACTATGAGTATGTCATGATGTCGGTTGGCGTATCTAATGCACCTGGTGTTCATGGAGTATATGAATCGGATTTTTCATAAGTATTTGGATAAGTTTATGGTGGCGTTTATCGATGATATCTTGATATATTCTAGATTTGAAGAAGAACATGATGAGCATTTGAGAACTGTGTTGCAAGTATTTAAGGAGAAGAAGTTGTATGCAAAGCTGTCCAAGTGTGAGTTTTGGTTGAAGGAAATGAGTTTCCTTGGCCACGTGATTTCAAGTGGTGGGATTGTTGTTGATCCTTCTAAGATAGATGTTGTGTTACAGTGGGAGACTTCGAAGTCTGCTACCGAGATCCAAAGTTTTATGGGATTGGCAGGTTATTACCGCAAGTTTATAGAGGGCTTTTCTAAGTTGCCATTACCTTTGACTCAGTTGACTCGAAAGGGTCAAGCTTTTGTGTGGGATGTAGCTTGTGAGGAGAGTTTTGTGGAATTGAAGAAGATGTTGACGACCGCTCCGGTGTTGATTTTGCCTAATCCGAGTGAATCTTTTGTGGTGTATTGTGATGTGTCGAAGATGGGTCTTGGGGGGAGTATTGATGTAGAATGGACAAGTTGTTGCTTCTGCTTCGAGACAATTGCGAGTTCATGAGAGAAATTATCCTACGCATGACTTAGAGTTGGCCAATGTGGTGTTTGTGTTGAAGATTTGGAGACTTATCTTTTTTGCTCTAAAGTTGAAGTGTTCAGTGGTCATAAAAATCTGATGTACTTGTTCGATCAGAAAGAATTGAATATGAGGCAGAGAAGGTGGTTGGAATTATTTAAGGATTATGACTTTGATTTGAGTTACCATCCGGGCAAAGCAAATGTAGTGGCCGATGCGTTGAGCAGAAAGTCATTGCACATGTTGATGCTTATAGTGAGAGAATTGGAATTAATCAAATAGTTTCGAGATTTGAGTTTGGTGTGTGAAGAGACTTCTGACAATGTGAAGTTAGAAGCTGACAAGTGGTATTTTGGAGGAAATCAGAGTAGGTCAGCAAGTGGGTTTGAAGTTGGTGGACCAATTGACCTTAATTAACCAAGGTGACAGAGGTGAATTCCGGATTGATGAGAATGGTGTGATGAGGTTTCGAGATAGGGTGTGTGTTCCAGATGTTCCAGAAATCGAGAAAAGTATTCTATGAAGAAGGATATTGCTAAGTTCGTTTATGCTTGTTTGACTTGTCATAAGTCGAAGATCGAACATCAGAAGTCGTTGGGTATGATGCAACTGTTGAATATTCTAGAATGAAAATGGGATAGTATTTCCATGGATTTTGTGTCGGGATTGCCGAAGACTGAGAAAAGAAATTATTCAATTTGGGTGATCGTGGATAGATTAACTAAATCCGCTCATTTCTTACTGGTGAAGATTAATCATTCTATGCATAAGCTAGCTGAGATGTATATTGAGGAAATTGTGAAGTTGCATGGGATACCGTCGAGTATTCTGTCGGATAGAGACCCGAGATTTATGTCGAGGTTTTGGAAGAGTTTGCAAGATGCTTTGGATACTAAGTTGAGGTTGAGTTCTGCCTATCGTCCGTAGACGGATGGAAGACATAGAGGGTTGTCTAGTCTTTAGAGGATTGGCTGAGAGCTGGTGTGTTGGATTAAGGTGGATCGTGGGATAGTTATTTTTCGTTGACCGAGTTTACCTACGACAATAGTTTTCATGCTAGTATTGGGATGATACTGTATGAAGCTTTGCATGGAAGGAGGTGTAGGACTCCTTTGTGTTGGAATGAGTCGGGCGAGAGTGCTATAATCGGACCTGAGATTGTGCAAGGGACGACCGAGAAGATTAAGATGATCCAAGAAAGGATGAGAGCATCGCAGAGTCTCCAGAAGAGCAACCATGATAAGAGAAGGAAGACACTTGAATTCCAAGAGGGTGGTCACGTGTTTTTTTAGGGTGACACCAGTGACTGGTGTGGGTCGAGCTTTGAAGTCTAGGAAGCTCACTCCATGTTTTGTTGGTCCATATCAAATCTTGCAGAGGATAGGAGAGGTAGCCTATCGAGTTGCTTTACCGCCGTCACTTGCGAATTTGTATGACGTATTCCATGTGTCTCAGTTGAAGAAGTACATTCCGGATCCGTCGCATGTGATTCAGATAGATGATGTATAAGTGAGGGATAACCTGACAGTGGAAGCTTTACCTGTGCGGATTGACGGTCGAGAGATGAAGCAACTGCGGGGTAAAGGCATAACTTTAGTGAAAGTGTTATGGGGTGGACCGACTGGCGAAAATTGGACTTGGAAACGTGAAGATCAGATGAGGGAGTCGTATCTGACTCTATTTCTTTGAGGTAATTTTTTAGGGCGAAAATTCTTTAAGTGTGGGAGAGTTGTAACACCCCAAATTTGTAAGAATATTTATTTAATTTATTTAAATATAATATTCGTGATTTTTGGTGAATTTTGGTGGTTTGGGCTATGTGTGGAATTTTGTTGAGTTTTGGTTATTTATTTAAATAATAGTATATAATATGGAATATATTGTATTATTATTTATTTAAATAATATTAGATGAATTAAGGGTAAGATGGACTTTTGAGGAGGATTAGTGAGGGTAAATTGGGGAAAGCCCAATTTAGAGGCCCAAGGGTTAGGTTTAATAAAAAAGGAGAATTTGAGAGGAATATGTCTCATTTTGTTAGACCGTGAAAAGAAGGAGAAAGGCGAGAGCTCTGAGGAAAAAGGGAAAGGCAAGGATTCGAGAAGGTTTCTAAAGGCTCAATAGAGAGAGCTCTGAATCGACAATCTAAGGTATAGGGAGTATTTCCTTTCATTGTTTTCAATATAGGAAGTGATATGTTTAAAGTGGATTTTGGGGTTTTTGAAGGGTTTATGAGTTATTGATGATTTAGAGGTATTTCTGAGGATCGATGATGGATTATTAAGGGTTGAATTGATTCGGATAAAAATAAGCCTTCGCGGCTAAACCTTCTTTGATGATATGTGGGATCTTGTATGAGAAATGGATTTATGGAGTTTATGGGAATCTTGAGAGTTTGTGAAGGTTTAGGTGATTTTGAGTTAGGATAGTGAAATTAATCGACCTAATAGTCGTAGGTTTTGTGCCTTCGATTGCCGTGATGCTTTAGGAATGTTTTGGGGATGTTTTGGGGTGAGTGGAGGCTGAACCCGTAAGAATTTGGTGGTCTGAAGCGCTACTGATGTGTAGCTGCGATAGTAGGAAATCGTACATTCGCACAGCGAATGAATCCTTCGCAAAGCGAACCTTCGCTCCAGATTCGCTGGGCGAATAGCGCAGCGAATGTGCGATACTTTGATTCTGTGATATTGAGATGGAATTGAGAATGGCCTTTGAGTTCGCAAGCGAACTTCCCAGCGATTGACTTCGCACAGCGAATGAGAGTGGCGAGGAGGACAGAAGGGGGTCTCTGGTTTCTATGTGGGATTGGAGGAATTCGCTAGAGTTCGCAAAGCGAACATCCTAGCGAACGTGTTCGCAAAGCGAACTTTGTAGCAAATGCCTGATGTTCGTGAATTTGTTGTGTGATGTCTGTCTTGTCTTGATGTTTTGAGCTGTGATTATTCTGATGATTTATCATGATGTTATTGATGATAATATTATGATGATTTCGTGATGTTTTGATGTTTAACTGATGATATGAATTACAGTGACGTATATTGACGATTATGAGTTGTTTATACATGATGTTTGATGATTAAGTGATGATATAAATTACCATTTACCACGAGTGTATTGTGATTATAAGCTGTTATACCTGATGTTTGATGATTAAATACTGATGTGAATTACCATGAGTTATATTGATGATTATGAGATGATGTTTCATGATGTTTTGGTGGATAAATGACGGTTTGAGTAATATGAGATTTTGATGAATGATGATGCACGTAATGACTTTATTGATGATGATTATTATGACGTTGTGCATCATGCATTAATAGCATTGCAGTGATGAGGTTAGACTTCGGTCTATTGTGGCTTTCATCCCATTGTGCGGATGTGAGGTGGTTTTATGACGTGCTCCGGTTCTTGTGTGGAACCGATCCTAATGACGGGGATCTTTAGAGGTGATGGCCTAAGTGTCCATCGACTGTGATGATTGGTACCACATGAAGGAGTGAAAAACGCAAGAAAGGGGTTTGGATTGGTTTTTCAAAAATAATCGTTTCTTTTAAATAACTTTCTTGTTAAAACCTTTTTCCCTTTTCTAAAGAACAACAGGTTAATTAAATAAAAGATATAAACACGTTATGAGATGACAGTTTGTCCCAGATTTTCTTCATCATGATCTGAAGATTTTCATTGATAGTATCTTGCTTGTCAAACCTTTCTCTGAAGTTCTTCTGCTCAGTTCTGATTTCATCAACGGCGTCTCCCAGACGCTTGATAACAGGATCAGAGGTGGAAGCAATCATAGCACTTTCTTTAGCTCTTTCAGCCTCTGCAGCTTCTTGTGCCTTTCTAGCAGCTTGCTCTTCTGCTTCTTTAGCAGCCTTTTCTTCAGCTTTGTTTTGCTTAGCAACTAAGAACTTGAGTACTCTGACTCTTGCTTCAACTTCTGCTCTCTCCTTAGCTTTTGCTAGTTCACCAGTTATGGTTGTGTTTGAGAAACTTACAATTCTTGTAAGTTCCATGTCTAGCCATTTTTGAAAACTCTGACAGGCACTCTCAAGTTCCATGAGCTTTGTGCTTGTACAAAGTTCCGCGCTTAACCTAGCAAACTTCTCAAGTGCTTTGTCATGAAATTGACTTGTACATTCTTCAAAGGAAGTTGGAGGTGGAGTATTGTAGACAACCAGAGCGAGGTTGGGTTTATCAAAGTTGGTTTCAGATGGTGGTTGCTGAGATAAGTTAATCTCAGTAGCAGCAAGTTCAGGTGATTGTTGTTGATTGTTAGGAGAGGTGACTTCTAGATTGTCAGAGTTCATGAGGTTTTCAGGTAAGACAATTTCTAGAGATTCATAGGAGGTTCCCTCAGAACTAGATTCAGTAATGGGAGCTAGAGATTCAGAGATTTGATTTGTTGGTTCTAGTTCATTTGGCTGAATTATTGAGGTAGTTGTTGTTGAAATAATCTCGGACAGGATTGGGGTAGTTATTGATGGACTGTTGGTTGATTGATTAGTGGTTGGTAAAGGAATAGAGAAAGATGGAGGTTTAAACCTTACTTGTGGATTGGAGGTAGAGGTGATTGATGAAGATGGTGCAGCAACAGATGGATTTGCATCAACTTTGTTGATTTTCTCAAGAAAAAGGGCTTCTTTTTTGGAGAATTCAGTTTCATCCTTTTTCTTCTTTTTACCCTCTGCATCCTCTTCAGCAAGCTTCCTCTTACTCCTGGTAATATGCTTTGACTGAGGGACAGCTTCTTCAATTTTGGATTCTGCTTCTCTCATTATGGCAATGTAAGAGGCTATTGCTTTTGGATTATCTTCTTTGCGGTAGAATGGATAGTTTTCCACTGGATTCCTGATCTTTTTCACCGTGTCGGGAGAAATAGGTGTTGGTTTCACCTCTACACTTGCAATCATCTTCATATGTTTAAGATTTACAGCATTGAAAAGTTCTCCAACTCTTTTATTCAGATATTCCGTGAAATTTGCTTACTTGGTCAGATAATCCACTAATCCGCATTCAACCAGAATGTTAGAGATCAGTCTTCCAAAGGGAATGTAGTTGACAATCTTCTTTTCTGGTGAGGCTGTTGTTCTGGTTTTGCGCACCATATCCCTTAAATAGTAGAACAGAATTGAGGAAAGACACATTTTCTCGTGTTTGTACAGGTAGTACAACATGTGTTTTTTATTTGCGTTGGCAAAATCTGTAACACTCTTTGCCGGTCTTGGATTGATGCATCCAAGAATGATCTTGTGCCAGATCCTTAGGTTGTCACGCAAGTTTTTGCTTTTGTAGTCCGTTGTTCCTGATTGACAACTCTTGAAGATAGCTTTGTTGATGACTGACTCAGATTTCTCAGTTTTTCCGTACACCCTCTTTCCTTCCAAGAACTTCATTCCTAGTAATTCGGAGATAGATCTCTCAGTGATGATAATCTTCTGCTCCAAAACAAAAGATACCACATGGAATTCGTCTGTATCTGCATGTCTCCAGAATTCTTTCACTAGATCATCAAAGCATGGGCCTCTTAGTCTATCAAAGTAATTCTTCCATTCTTGAGCGCCCAATTGATCAATTAGGTTAAACCCATTATCAGAGAGGTTGTCGAAATCAACATCTAGCTCTTTCAGAACAGTTAGGTCATTTACATGTGTTATACATGTCACAGAGCGAGTTCTCTGGGTGACATGGTTTGCATCCATTGAGGGAAGATTTAATGGATCTGAACCAACTGGTTCAGCCGTTGAGAGAGTAGTAGTGGGTGTGATGGATGAGGATGGTAGTTCTTGGGAGATTTGAACAATGTCTTATTGATGAGTGTTCATCCTTACGATGGTAAGAAGGAATGAGGATTAATCTTTGAGTTCATTTTGAGGGAGTGATAGATAGAGAGAGAATTAGATGAGAGTTGATTAACTTTTTAGGGTTTATAAGAGAAAAAAAATTTCTCGAGGGTTTAAATGACAGATACACTCTTGAGGGGATAAGCTAATAAATGCGATAAAGTTGAGTCAATCTCGAGAGAAATGTTGTTCATTTAATTTGAATAGTTAAAGTGACTTAATTTTATTTAAATCACGTGCAAAAATAATTTTCCGAAAATATGACATGTCACAAAATTATCAGAACTTGAGATGCGTTAAGAGAGTGGTTCTGATGAAAAATGCTTTTCACATGAGGTTCTGAAAATGTTTTATTCTGAACAGTATTTCATATTCAGGTGTTTTAAAATGATTAAAAATCTATCTTCAGCTAAGGGTTTTGTGAAAATGTCAGCCCACTGATGGTCTGTATCAATGAATTTTAAGCATAGAGTTCCCTTCTGAACATAGTCCCTAATAAAGTGAAGTTTTATTTCAATGTGTTTAGCCCTAGAATGCAAAATTGGATTTTTACTTAAGCAGATAACAGCAGTATTATCACAGTAGATAGGAATGCTACTCTCATATATTTGATAGCCTTCTAGCTGATTTTTCATCCATAGCATTTGAGTACGGCATAGGGAAGCCGATATGTATTCTGCTTCAGCTGTTGAGAGAGCAATTATAGATTGTCTCTTGCTTGACCATGAGATTAGATTGCTTTCTAAGAACTGACAGTTCCCTGATGTGCTCTTTATTTCTAATCTGTCTCCGGCATAGTCTGCATCGCAGTAACCAGAAAGAGTATACTTTGATGTTTTCTTATACATCAGGCCAAGGTTAGTTGTTCCTTTCAGATACCTTAGAATTTGCTTGACAGCGGTTAAATGTGATTCTCTTGGATCTGATTGGAATCTAGCACATAGATGTACACTGAATAATATATCAGGTCTAGAAGCAGTTAGATATAAGAGAGAACCTATCATACCACGATAGAGTTTTTGACAAACCTTAACTCCTGTTTCTTCCTTTCCCATGACACACATTGGATGCATTGGTGTTTTAGCAATGTTGTAATCCGTCGTATTGAACTTCTTCAGAAGTTCTTTTGTGTACTTGGTTTGATGAATGTAAGTGGCCTTTGATCTTTGATCAATCTGAATTCCAAGGAAGAACTTTAGTTCTCCCATGAGGCTCATTTCAAATTTGGTCTGCATTAACTTTGAAAATTCTTGACATAGAGAAGAGTTAGCAGAACCAAAAATAATGTCATCAACATAGATTTGAACAATGAGAATGTCATTCTTATATGTCTTGCAGAAAAGCGTTGTGTCAACCTTTCCTTTGGTGAAATTATTTTCTAGTAAAAACTTGCTCAATATTTCATACCAAGCTCTGGGAGCTTGTTTTAAACCATAGTGTGATTTTTTAAGTTTAAAAACAAAGTCTGATTTTTCTGATTTTTCAAAACCAGGAGGTTGTTTGACATAAACTTCTTCTAATATATAACCATTTAAGAATGCACTCTTAACATCCATTTGATATAGAGTGATGTCATGATTTACTGAAAAGGATATTAGCAAACGTATTGCTTCAAGTCTTGCAACAGGAGCAAATGTTTCGTTGAAGTCAATTCCTTCCTGTTGATTGTATCCCTGAGCAACAAGTCGTGCTTTGTTTCTGACAACTTCTCCCTTTTCATTTAGCTTGTTCCTAAATACCCACTTGGTTCCTATGACATGAACATTATTGGGTTTAGGAACTAGATCCCAAACATCGTTTTTGGAGAACTAGTTGAGTTCTTCTTCCATAGCCAGAACCCAGTCTTTGTCCATGAGAGCTTCTTCAATTGTAGCTGGTTCTATCAACGATACTAGTCCTACAAGTGTTTCTTCTGATGGTCTAAAGGCTGATCTGGTCCTGATAGGAGCATCTTTGTTACCCAGAATTAGTTCCTTAGGATGTGATGTGGACAGTCTTCTTCTTCGTTGAGATGGGGCATTTGGAGTTACTTCAGTGGTTTCTGGTGTAGGATCCTGTTGTTCTTTGACTTCCTCTACCTTTTCCTTAGATTCAGAGAATCTAATTTCTATTGAATCTAACATGAATGGATTCCTCCACAATTCTTGATTATGTTTTGTAAACTCTGTAGCCTTTCGAGCGTTTAGAGTATCCCAACAACAGACACTTCTATGCTTTGGAATCAAACTTGCTAAGATTCTATTTAGTGTTAAGCATAAAACAAACACATCCAAACGGATGAAAATAAGAAATGTTGGGTAATTTATTCTTCCATAATTCATATGGAGTTTTATTCAATATAGGTCTTATAGAGATTATATTTTGAATATAGCATGCTGTGTTGATTGCTTCTGCCCAAAAATGTTTAGCTATGTCAGTTTCTTGGATCATGGTGCAAGCCATTTCTTGCAAAGTTCGATTCTTTTTTTCTACAACTCTGTTTTGTTGTGGAGTTCTAGGGCAAGAAAAATCGTGAGATATTCCATGTGAATCAAAAAGTTCCTCAAAGTTGTTATTTTCAAATTCTTCACCATGATCACTCCTTACTCTGACTATTTTACAATTTTTCTCATTTTGTACTTGAGTGCAGAAGGAAGCAAACACAGAATGTGATTCATCCTTGTGTTTTAAGAATTTTACCCATGCCCATCTGCTGTAGTCATCAATGATGACTAGTCCATATTTCTTACCATTGAGAGAGGTCGTTTTTACAGGGCCAAACAGATCAATGTGAAGAAGTTCCAACGGTCTGGAGGTGGAAACAACATTTTTAGCTTTGAAAGAGGTTTTTGAAAATTTTCCTTTCTGACATGCTTCACAAAGAGCGTCTGAAGAATATTTCAGATTTGGTAAGCCTCTAACAAGACCAAGCTTGTTAAGCTGAGAGATT
Organism: Lathyrus tuberosus; assembly: GCA_022829125.1. NCBI lineage: Eukaryota > Viridiplantae > Streptophyta > Magnoliopsida > Fabales > Fabaceae > Lathyrus > Lathyrus tuberosus. The sequence continues at coordinate 3,221,545 of JALAZF010000104.1, read as the reverse complement.
CTTCTCAGACTGACATGGCCAAGACGTCTGTGCCAGACCCATTGCTCTTCGTTTACAAAAATAAGACATTTTACATTTTGATGTTTTAAATCAGATAACTTAATTTTGTAAGTGTTGTTTTTCCTCTTTCCGTTGAATAGGACAGATCCATCCTTCTGACTTACAGCTTTACAAGATGTTTGATTAAAAATGAGATCATAACCACTGTCGCTAAGTTGGCTTATTGACAACAGATTATGCATTAGACCTTCTACTAACAGAACATTTTTAATGGAAGGAAGCTTACCATTTCCAACAGTTTCGGAGCCAATGATTCTTCCTTTCTGATTTCCTTCGAAACCGACAACGCCTCCAGGTTTAAGTTTCAGATCTTGGAACATAAGCCTTTCTCCCGTCATGTGTCGCGAGCACCCACTGTCCAGGTACCATGACTGGTGTTTCAATGGAGCTATTAAGGATACCTGCAACATAAATTATCTTGTTTTTAGGTACCCATTTTGTGTGTCCTTTCACATTAGTTTTTCTAAAGGTTCTGACCCCTTTAGATTTCCTTACGTTAGCAAAATGGTATGGAGTTTGTGCATAGTATTCGTGTTTGGAGTACTTCTTTAGTGGATGTGTTTGTGTAATCCTAGTGTTTGAACCTTTTGGTTCTGAATGCTTAAGGTTAGTACCAGAGGGAATAAACTGTTTGGACAGAGGTATTATTTTAATGTTTTTGGTTTCATCATATGATTGAGATGGTCCTGAATATCCTAGACCTCTACTACCATTTCTACTGACTCCATAGATTAGTGAAGCCATTTTGCTTATATCTACGCTTTTGGCAAGAAAGTTTTTAAATACGTTATCATGTTTGTCTTCTTTACTAGTGTTAGCTGAGTTTGAGACAATTTCTTCTTCTACCTTAGATAATTTACATTTCAGGACAGAGTTTGAGTTTTCTAAGACAAATATTTTCTCATTTTGTTCAGAGATGATTTTCTTATTTTTAGTAAGATCTTCTGAAGAAACTGTAAAACTCTTTTTTGGGATTTTGAATTTGCTTTGAAGATTTTGATATCTTTTGATAAGTTCAGTTAATCCTAATTCAAGTTCAGAACGTGATAAGGAAGAAAGTACCTTTCTTTCATCGTCGGAGTCTGATAGTTCTTCCTCTGATGAGTTGCTTCTGGTTTCTGCCATGAATGCCATGTTGACCCAACCTTCATCAGCATCATCTTCAGATTCTGATTCATCCCAGGTTGCCATGAGACCCTTTTTGGTTTTCCTAGGTCTTTCTTCTTTCTTGGCCTTTGGACAGTCATATTTGAGATGTCCAGGTTCTTTGCATTCAAAACACGTAACATCTTTTCCATAGTTTCTTCTTTGACCAGATGTAGATTCGAATCTTCTTCTTGGTCCTTTGAACTTGTTCCTTTTGTACTTCCAAAATTGACTTATCTTCCTTGATATGAGTGATATATCGTCTTCTTCTGAATCTTCTTCAGATTCTTCCATCTCTTCTTCTGCCTGATACGCCTTCTTCTTTTCTGGCTTTGCTTTTAGTGCAATGGGTTTGTTTTTCTTCTGAGGTTCATCTCCTTGAAGCTCTATTTCATGACTTCTTAAAGAACTGATAAGTTCTTCAAGACTGATATTATTCAAATCCTTTACAACTTTCAAGGCAGCCACCATTGGTCTCCATTTTGCTGGAAGACTTCTGATGATTTTCTTGACATGATCAGCAGTAGAGTAGCCTTTGTTCAGAACTCTGAGTTCGGCAACAAGCATTTGAAACCTTGAGAACATGGTTTCAACAGATTCATCTTCTTCCATTTTGAAGACTTCGTATTTTTGGATCAGCGCAAGAGCCTTCGTCTCCTTGACTTGAGCATTTCCTTCGTGAGTCATACGAAGAGAGTCAAAGATGGATTTTGCAGTTTCTTTGTTTGTGATTTTCTCATACTCGGTATAAGAAATTACGTTCAACAAAATGGTTCTTGCTTTGTGATGATTTTTGTAGGTTTTCTTCTGAGCATTTGTAAACTCACTTCTTTCAATCTTTTTACCTACAGAATCTACTGGATGACTATAGCCATCAAGTACTAGATCTCATAGATCTAGATCAAATGATAATAAATAACTTTCAATTCTATCTTTCCAATAATCAAACTTTTCACCATCAAATATAGGAGGTTTTGCAGTGTAAGATTCTCTTTCAATAACATTTGTTTCAGAAGTATTTGGTGGTGGTGTAGTCATTGTTTTTCACACTTGGATCGGTACTGAACACTGTTAAGTGTTTTGATAAAAATTCAATCTTTTTATCACTTTAGAACCGGAGCTCTAATACCAATTGAAGAAGTGAAAAACGCAAGAAAGGGGGGTTTGAATTGGTTTTTAAAAAATAATCGTTTCTTTTAAATAACTTTCTTGTTAAAACCTTTTTCCCTTTTCTAAAGAACAACAGCTTAATTAAATAAAAGATATAAACACGTTATGTTTATACTAGTTCACTTGAGAATCTCTCAAGTTAGTCTAGTCCACCCGCCAAGGTGATTTTGCCTCTCTCAATGAGGTCTTAATCCACTATTCAACAAAATAGTACACTGCACGAGCTACACAGCTGGTGACTAAGAACAACCTCTAGAACTCACACGTTCTAGACTTCTCAAGTAACCCAACCGCACAGGTCTTACTCAAGGCACAACCTCTAAGACACACATCCTAGACTTCTCAAGAGATCTAATCACTAAGACTCTCTTAAGGAATACAACTTTAAGTTCAAACACAATGAGTTTACAGAGAATTGCTTCTTATCAAGCTGATAACGTAAACACGATTTTGGACCAGGAATGACTTAAGAAAGAATAGAGTTAGAAAGTATTGTCGTTGTTCGCATGTGTGTCTTTCTTCAAGTCTTTGAGCTTCCTTTTATAGCCGAGTGAAAAGAGCCGTTGAAATGAAATCATGATAGCTAAGTAGGCTTACGGCTAGAAGCGTGAGGACAGGTACAAAATCTTCTGCATGCAGCGCGTCCTGTCGCGTCAGATTGCCTTGCTTGTATTTCGCACAGTCTTCGAGAATTTTAACGTTGTAATGTGGTACAGCTGTACAGTGTGGCAGGTTTTCTTGGCTTCTCAACTCCAGAGGATTTTTTTGAGCGTGAGTAGGAAGGGAAAACATTGTATGGTTCTTGTGATTATCAAGACTTCGAATCATCAGCTCTGCGCTTCCAGAATCTTCAGAACTTGTCTTTTGAACCTTGTTCTCTAAATTCACTTTCTTCATATCCAGAGGCTTCTGATGTTAATTTGATGAAGCATGAGTGGAGTCTTTATAGCAGAATATCTGATGCTTCAAGTCTTCCGTTGATTGAAGAAGTCCATTAGGAATTAGTCTTCAGAACTTCAGCACTTGGTCTTTAAGAGCGTTATCCTTTTCTGCTTTAAGTCTTTCGAATCTTCAGAGCCTGTCTTCGGAGTCTTCAGAACTTCTCGTTTGAAAATCGTGAGGCTTCAGCAATTTTACTTTGTTCCATCAGAACCCTTGTCTCTTGATCTTCAGAATTCATTCTCTTTTCCTTTCATATCAGAGTTATGTGAATCTTGTCTTATCTTCAAAGCATATTTCATTAAGTATTGCGCCAATTCACAGAAGCAGAACCTGTTTGCTAGGTTCTCACACATAACAACATTAGTTGCACAAAATTGTTCATACAAATATTCATCTGTTATCATCAAAACTTAGAGATAATATTGCAGAACCAAATCTTGTTCTCACAATCTCCCCCTTTTTTATGATGACAAAACTATATAATTTGATGACACAATTTTAGGATAGCTTATCCTTTTTATGAAGTGTTCCCCCTGAGTATTAAACTAAGGTTCTTTCTAGGGCTCCCCCTTACTTCGTTAACCTTTTGAGTCTTTCTTCATCATCAGAACTCTGAGTTATCTGCACAGAGAAGAAAAAATACAGAAAAACAATCTAATAGAAATGATGGATTCATCTGTTAGCATGTAAGCAGCATTGTTTTTCGGAGAATGACTATAGGATCTATAATTATCACAATTATATTACTTTCTCCCCATTTTTGTCATAAATCAAAAAGATTAAAACGGGGATGTCAAAGGGTGAAAAACACAGAACTAAAGCTTAAAGGAAAACAGAGGTTTATTTGCTGTCAGAGGATAGTTTGACCCAGATTTTTTTCATCATGATCTGAAGATTTTCATTGACAGTATCTTGCTTGTCAAACCTTTCTCTGAAGCTCTTCTGCTCAGTTCTGATTTCATCAACGACGTCTCCCAGACGCTTGATAACAGGATCAGAGGTGGAAGCAATCATAGCGATTTCTTTAGCTCTTTCAGCCTCTGCAGCTTCTTGTGCCTTTCTAGCAACTTGCTCTTCTACTTCTTTAGCAGCCTTTTCTTCAGCTTCTTTCTGCTTAGCAGCTAAGAACTTGAGTACTCTGACTCTTGCTTTAGCTTTTGCTCTCTCCTTAGCTTTTGCTAGTTCAGAAGTTATGGTTGTGTTTGAGAAACTTATAATTCTTGTAAGTTCCATGTCTAGCCATTTTTGAAAACTCTGACAGGCACTCTCAAGTTCCATGAGCTTTGTGCTTGTACAAAGTTCCGCGCTTAACCTAGCAAACTTCTCAAGTGCTTTGTCATGAAATTGACTTGTACATTCTTCAAAGGACGTTGGAGGTGGAGTATTGTAGACAACCAGAGCGATGTTGGATTTATCAAAGTTGGTTTCAAATGGTGGTTGCTGAGATAAGTTAATCTCAGTAGCAGCAGGTTTAGGTGATTGTTATTGATTGTTAGGAGAGGTGACTTCTAGATTGTCAGAGTTCATGAGGTTTTCAGGTAAGACAATTTCTAGAGATTCATAGGAGGTTCCCTCAGAACTAGATTCAGTAATGGGAGCTAGAGATTCAGAGATTTGATTTGTTAGTTCTAGTTCATTTGGCTGAATTGTTGAGGTAGCTGTTGTTGAAACAATCTCGGACAGGATTGGGGTAGTTATTGATGTATTGTTGGTTGATTGATTAGTAGTTGGTAAAGGAATAGAGAAAGATGGAGGTTTAAACCTTACTTGTGGATTGGAGGTAGAGGTGATTGATGAAGATGGTGCAGCAACAGATGGATTTGCATCAACTTTGTTGATTTTCTCAAGAAGAAGGGCTTATTTTTTGGAGAATTCAGTTTCATCCTTTTTCTTCTTTTTACCCTCTGCATCCTCTTTAGCAAGCTTCCTCTTACTCCTGGTAATATGCTTTGACTGAGGGACAACTTCTTCAATTCTGGATTCTGCTTCTCTCATTATGACAATGTAAGAGGCTATTACTGTTGGATTATCTTCTTTGCGGTAGAATGGATAGTTTTCCACTGGATTCCTGATCTTTTTCACCGTGTCGGGAGAAATAGGTGTTGGTTTCACCTCTACACTTGCAATCATCTTCATATGTTTAAGATTTACGGCATTGAAAAGTTCTCCAACTCTTTTATTCAGATATTCCGTGAAATTTGCTTTCTTGGTCAGATAATCCACTAATCCGCATTCAACCAGAATGTCAGAGATCAGTCTTCCAAAGGGAATGTAGTTGACAATCTTCTTTTCTGGTGAGGTCGTTGTTCTGGTTTTGCGCACCATATCCCTTAAATAGTAGAACAGAATGGAGGGAAGGCACATTTTCTCATGTTTGTGCAGGTAGTACAACATGTGTTTTTTATTTGCGTTGGCAAAATCTGTAGCACTCTTTGCCGGTCTTGGATTGATGCATCCAAGAATGATCTTGTGCCAGATCCTTAGGTTGTCACGCAAGTTTTTGCTTTTGTAGTCCGTTGTTCCTGATTGACAACGCTTGAAAATGTGCCTTCCCGCCAGCTTTTTGACACGTTCCTCCATGCTCGACATTTTACCTACAAAAGAAAAATAGGCACGTCAGCAAACCATTGGTAGAAAGGTAGGAGGGGAGACCGAATAAAGGAGTTGCCCGCTACCTAGTAACCGGACAGCTTCCTCGTCGGACGCTGTCTCGAGGAGGGCTTTCGTGTTAATCAACCGAGCCTCCTTTAAAATCTCCCCGCGCTCGTCGCGGATAAATTTCCCGTCCAGAGTCACGAGATTCGCGGGTTTGAAACTAGAGACGAACTTGACCAACTCCTGGTAAGCCAGTCGATCCTCCTCATCCAGCATGCCCAGGCTGATTATATAGTTGTCTGTGCTCCTATTGAAGTGCTCATCTGTCCACTACAGGGGAAACTTCGCCTCGAAGACGTCTACCTGCTTCCCATCTTTCTCTTTGGACACACGGTTATACACTGTGTCTGCGACCTGGTGTGTGATGGGCTTGACGACGTAATATCAGGACTTAAAGTTACGAACAGAATCCATGTAAGCCCGGAATAGCCTGCTCGGTTATTTAAAAGACACCCAACTGTGCCTTCCCTCGATCGTCTACCTCTGTAAATGAAAAATACGGAAGAACAAAGGTATAGTAGCCCTGATGCCGAGGTACTGACAGACGAGCTCGTATGCGCGTATGAAGGCAAGCGCGTTGGGGTGAAGCTGCGAGGGTGCCAGACGCAGTCAATTAACACCTCCCGCTGGAAGTCGCTGAAGGGCAGGCGCCAGCCCGCCTCGTCGAAGGTGAACTCATACATAGGGAATCTCATCCCTTTAAAGCTCGAACAGATGCGGTGGTGTTCTCGAGACTTGTATACCAACTACTTCTTCGGGGAACCCTCGCATTGGTCCTCAACGGTGGCGAAGGCGTCTGCGGCGTCCGTAGCAAACAAGGACAGAATGCCCAGAGGCTCCTCCCCGACCCAGTCTTCAGGCGTTCGCTTCCTAACACCAGTGGTCTGCGCCAACGAGGAGTCGGACTCATCGTCGGTCTCTATGATTCCCTCGACCCTTGTCGCCATTTTTACCTGAAAAGCAGAGGAAATTGGTGAATTCGACATTCTAGATCAAATTCACCCTTCCACCACAAATTAAGTGAAAGGATAAAGAAAGGATACGAGAAACTGCTTGATAAACGTCCACGGGAAGCTCACGCGCTGGGGGAGTCTGGTCCCGCATGGTCGTGAATCCCTCCTCGTACGATTACATTCCCTCCGACCACGTTTTCTGCGGGTGTTAAGCCCTCGGACCTCCCCGCGTTAGCGAGAAGCCGAAACGTAAAGCCTGAGGTCACCCATCGGGACCTTCATCCCACATCCCTGGGACATTCATCCGACGTCCTCGGGACCTTCATCCCGCATCCCGGGACATTCATTTGACGTCTTCGGGACCTTCATCCCGCTTCCTTGGGACCTTCATCGGGTCCTCGCGCTCTTCAACTTATCTCCCTGGGGTATTCATCTCAGCTCCCCAGGATATTCATCGGAAATTTAAAAGAATCCCGTCGTTTTCGTCGGAAACTCCGTGGGTCCCCCGGGAACTTCATCGGTTCACCGGAAGAACCACCATGGAACACATTAAACAAAGAAAAGATGTCAGAAACTTACTTAGAACGGTGGTTCTTGACTGACGATGCGTCGACGTGCGGCGGACTGACGTAATTGGAAGTTGAAAAGAGAGAGAGAAAAAAGGTCTGAACGGGAGAGCAGAAACGTGCAAATGGCGTGGACTCAACTCCTATTTATAGTCCTGACACGGGACTCGAGGCGTCATAGGCACTTGAGTATCCTACTCCCAGCCGCCCTATGCATTAATGACACGTGCCACGGGCACCATGAATCCTCGCGTGCGTCTTTTCAGTTCCCTTCGTGCTCGCGGACTCAACGTGTCCGCTTCCTTCCGTCTCCCCTACATGGTCGACCAAGATGCCAAATGGGGACAACCCGGCAAAGGGTGACCTGTGGGTACCGGACGGACAGACGTCCCCGCGACTCCTATCTCGTCCCGTGTCGCCGACGTCCGCCACCAACCCGGTGTTTCGGGCACGGGTCTCACTTAGCACGTCCTCGACGAATAGGCTGACCCTTAAGTCATCACTCTGACACATCGGAGCAACGACTTGGGGGATCCTGTTCTGGACTGGGCTAACGCCTATCCATCCGTCGGGCAGGCCCAACCCAATACTGCAATGAGCGGCCCACTAAAGCCCAATCATTCCCCTTGTCGGGCACATCCAGATCTCATCGTTGTCGAGCAGGTCATCACATGACTCGGGGAGAGAACACGCGTCCTCTCCGCGGACTCAACGTACTCCTCACGCAGGGACACGTTATCAGGTAACTACCCACTCCTAGAAGAGTCAGTCAATCCACTTTTCGGAGATCACGGGGCAGTTACTCCAGGGCGAAGACCACGTGTGGTCTTCCCTACACCGCATAAGCCCTGACAGTTATCTGCATTTGGCTTAGCAACCCAACCCAGTGCAGACGACCGTTGGCCAGCGCTGGGGGCACACTATAAATACCCTCTTTCACTAGAGGGTCAGATATTCTAACTCTCATTCTCACTACCTTTCTATACTTGCTTGCAGGTACACCCTCACCGTCTCACCACCACTGGAGTAGCGGAGTTCACGACGTGCAGTTGGCCACCAATCCAATTCTGATTAGGTACGATCAAATATTAAAAAAATAAATAAATTAAATATAATTATACGTATATATGTCAATTTCAAACATCAACACTGGCACTAACACTTTTTTTCAAACATCTCGATGTTTTATAGAATAATAAAAGACAACAACTTAAGTTTTTAACCCAACATCAAAAATTAACTAAATTAACTGACATACGTATCTAAACCAACACTTTTCACTGACACATGTGTCCAAACAAGACACAAGTGTCCAAACTAACACCATGCATTAACAGGCACAAGAAAATAATAACAAAAACAAACATTTAGCTAATTAACATAGATGTTTTGTTAATATATTTTTGTACTGTAAAAAAAAATATATAATTAAAATATTTTTAATAAAATAATAATTCATATAAATAAAAATTTGAGAGTTTTATTTGGATATATTAAAAAAAGTATAAAAAAATTATTGTTACTTTGTTTATAAATAGTGTTTTGATCATGAATAAATTAATAAAAAAAATTGACATTTAAAGATTTGTATCACACTTGCAAATTCATGGTTTTTATTGAGCTTAATACAAAATAAATTCAAATAAATAGACTTTAATGAAAAATAAATTAATTTTATTTCTTGATTGATGTTCATTAATCGTGAGAACCCACAATTTTTTTTATCAATCGCAAATACTTGTCAACTTTTTCTTCTCATATTTTTAACCATACATGTACTATACATATTTGTTTTTATTTGTCCCATTTTCTAATAACTAAAATTAAAATTTTTAAAATAAAATATAAGATATAATTCAATATATTTAGGTCTACATATGGCAAGTGCAATAACTTATTTTTTAAAAAAATATTGAATGAAATTTGACTAATTATTAATTATGGATATACATTTTTTAAAAATGAAAACACAAAATTTTCAAATCTTTTCCTCATATTTTTAACCATAAAACATTGATTTAAATTAATTTATGGATATACCTCCTTTTTTTTTTTGAAAATCAAAGGAATGCATTAAAAAGAAGAATACAAGGGGTATTCGCCCTACAAGCAGACCAACCAAACAAAACAAACCAGCCTACAAACATCCAAAAAGAACCTAATATTTCCATCCAACTCCAATCTAAAACCAACTAACAACCTAAAGGATTCAAAGAGAACGTATAGAAACTAGAGTTGGAAGTAGACATATCATTCAAATGGTCTCATCTCCAGATGAATAACTTTATATCCCAACACACATTATCAAAATTAATAGGCTCATTCTTAAATATAAAATTGTTCCTAGTTTTCCAAAGGATCCAAGAAATAGCTATCCAACTGATGCCCAATTTACGGGCCACTGCATTTACCTCCATAAAAATGAGTTCATGACAATAAAACATTGATTTAAAATAACATTCTTTTAAGATTGGTAAGATATATAAATTAATTTATATTTATTGAGCTTGATGAAAGACAAACTATAATTAAATTTTTTCTAATAAAAATAAAATAAATTTATTGGTTGATTGAAGTTCATTATTAGTGAGAGGCCACAAATTTTTTATTAGTGGAAAATATTTGTGTTGTATTTTTCATGTTTTAAATTATAAATATTTGTTTTGTTTATTTTTATATTTATATTTGTTCAATATTCTAAACATTTCTTAAATCACAGTAACAAACTCAGTTGAATATCATTTTGGTATGTTAAATTAGAAAAAAACATTAATAAAATATAAGACATAATTCAACACTTTTAGGTCTATATCAAGAAAAAATGATAAATGCAACCAATTAAATTTTTCATTAAATGGCCTTTGTTGGTTCGGTTAGTTTATGATAGAACCTAATAATATTCTTCGAAGAAAAACACACATTTTTAAAAATGAAGCTCAATAAACACATTTGAACTAAAAATACAAGGAAAGAATTAAGTGTATGAGGAAAGAAACATTGATTTAATGTGAACATCACAAAGTGATGAATTTCTTGAATAACCTGATCAAAATATAGACACATCCAGAAACATTAATTTTTTAAAATTGAAATTGAAAATTTAGTGTATTTATAATGAGAAAAAATCACATTAAACCCTTTAATTTTATTTCTTTTTAGCAGAAATCAACCCTACAATAAATAAATCGCTCAAAATTAACTATTATTAAAAAAAAAAAAAACTCTTGAGCTCACCACAAAACACATAAATAGAGAAAATAAAAATTATAAAGCACCAACATCTCAAAAATACAACATTGATAGTGACACATCAACATTAATAATAATATTAAATTAAATAAATTAAACAAAATTATAAATATTGTTGTCAATTTCAAACATCGTTCTAATATTTTTTTTTTTCAAAAAATGTTGGTGTTTTGTAGAATAAACTAGTAGAAGACCTGTGCGTCCGCACGAGTAAGTTGATTCCTAGCTTAAATCATTTGATAAAAAATTTAAATGTTTGTGGCTCTTTTTAAATACATTTTTACATGTATTAACAATAATTGATAAAGTTTGAATACAAATATCAAGACTAATCATCTCAAAAATAGTTATTTGGGTATAGTAATGATTCAGCATACATGGGTATTGGAAACTAATTTGTTGTATCCCGTACCACTTCATAAAATTACATGAGACAAGTACAAATGGGTGATGATCCAATACCTTTAAAATAATAACAAAATATATAGAAAGAATTGGTTCTTCAATCATATAACCGTGAAAATATTTGAATACATAATAATTAAAATTTCAGATCTAATTGATTGTCTCGTGTCTTAATATTAATACAAATAGATTATAAATTAATTTTAAAAAAATATAAAGAACCAGCTTTAAGATTTTTACAAACTTTCATGTTTCTCTTTGATGTAAAATAAATTCTCTACTTACATTTTTTGAAAAACTTTCTTGTAACACTTAGCTATCAAATCTGTTTTTCTTTATTGAAAATAAAATGATATTCTTTGACAGCTCATTTGTATCTTTATGCAACAGATCATATGTACCATTTCATAAATGTTTTAATCTAAGGGACCCGCAAGTTATATGAAAAAAATACTACGTATAAATGTTGAAGAGTCTATTAACATTCAACACGTCACAGGTTCTCAATTGATGGTGAATTTGTTGCAGCAAGTAGTGGCGAGATGGTCATAATATGCAACACGAAGCAGAATAACGAAGCAAAATTCTGGTTTGAATAGTGACATGTTATTTGATAATGTACCAAATAAATGCATATACATTAGTAGTTAAGAAATAGTTCACTTCTAGCATTAGTAATCAAAAGGTACTATACACAACAATTTCAATTATTAAAATGTCATGCAGAACAATTTCTATCTGTAGTTAATAGAAATTATGAATGGATTTTGGGAAAATAATTAATATGCCATTGGGTTTAATTAAATCTCCAAAATAGTTAGTAAGGAGAGTGTCCTAGAAAACGAAGGGTCGGCAGGTAACAACTCTCTAATAGATATGTTTGTGAATATTAAGAATGGTAAGACCTCAAAACTCCTGAAATGATTAAAACTACAACATTGCCTATCATGATTACTCAAGAACTTAACAGAAGAGGAGTTAGAAAGCATTACATATTTCAGAGATACCACAAGGCATGTGTCAACCTATTACATTAAAACTAAAACCAAAGATTCCCTTCATACTCGTATCTACAAACCTCCACTTATAGCTACACAAAACTCTGAATGGAGATGATGCTATTCGGCGTAGCTGATATTTAGGTTCAGTAATTGGTACGCATGGCAACAAATTCTCTAGCTCCTGCATGTTGAAGAGAAAAAAATAGTAACATGATTTGATAATCCAAAGACACATGCTCAGATCTCGAATAGAGAAACATAATATGCAGAGTTTCTTTTCTCCACCATACCCTCAGGTGTGCTCCTTTTCATTCCAGAAATCTGCGTATCCAACACAGTTCCCATAAGAGGCGCAGCCAGTGCCATTTGACTATCTGCAAAAGAGCAAGAAAGCCCCCCTAAAAACAACATCACACAATTACAAAACACACGCACTGCAGCACCTAAAGCAATCCAATGTTCCAAAGGCCATAACACACAACCAACATAGTGTTGAAGAAGATTAATCCAGAGAATTCACTGTTTTTTGTCAAAACACTTCCAAGGAAGCTTAAAAACAAACACTTTGCACATTTCACTAAGGAAACTTCAAAAGCTGATAATCATAAAAAGATAATCACGTTGAAAACAAATTCAAAACAAACAATCAGAGGAAGGTTACCACAGTGGAGAGAGAAATTCGAATAATACCTCGAGTATCTTGGAAAAACTTCGATTCAGGAGCACTCAGAAGTATAGTTCCAATGCTATAGGTTGCTTGCTAATATCGTGTTAACAGCCTGAGCGTAACCATTCAGTACAACTGGAAAATATTATGTTAACAAGTTGCTGCCTTTGATGCCGCTCCACACACATGAGTTGCCAATATAACCTACGACTTTAAGCTCGTTGTGCTGCTTAATATGGACCTGAACATCACATGTCATACAAACCAAGTGAAGCTATATTTATTCATTAGCTACTTGCAGGAAAACTTTGATTTCTTGGAGTCCTAACACAAAGCCATTATTACTACGGGAATCAAATAAATATTAGTAGAATTGGTTCCTGCCATTATTACTACGAGAATAAAATAAACTTTGATTGCTTCACTAAAATATCAATTACAGTTTGGCACCTATGTAGAGAAAATTAAAGCAAGGACAAATAATGTCAAAATGACAAACATTAGTAAAAAATAAATACATTAGAACATAGTATCAGCTTCCTTCACACCATTATTATCCTCATTTATGGCAAGCGTTTGACCACCTTCATCTACTGTAACTGTAATATCTTTCAGAGAAGTTGCTTCTTCTGTGTCATCCTCCTCTGTCGCAACAGGAAGGTTAGATATAGCTTCCTTGATTTGTGTAGCTGAAAATCACGTCAAATAGAAAACAATATTCCAAATCTAAATCCAGTAACCAAGCAAAAGAAAAACATGTCACTACTGAAAAAAATCCAGACAACATTTTCACAGCAATCGATTTGATGCATTATTATATAGCCTCTCCAAAATAAATGACGTCAAGCATTCATTCATTAGCAGAGTGTCAAGCTGAGAATTCATCAACCTAATTGTTAAGCTTTTCTTTATTAACCTAATTGTAAAGCTTAATCACCACTCAAAAGAATAATGTTGCACCTTGTAACCAGGGCAGACTTCAGGTACCCCAAAACTTGTTGTTGGAGTCAGTCCATGAATTAGATTGAAGGGTAACACATGTCAAGCACCAATAATCAATCCCTCACTACACATCTGTAACAAAAAGCATGGAATTGATGAACTCGTGGATAACTGTATTGAGAATAATGAAGCCTATCAATCTGTCATCCACTTAACAACTTGTCTCAAGGTCCCTTTTGGAATAATGACCCTTTCCAATATATCTTGACTTATGCTAGACTAATAAAATCATTAAAAGGTTACATCGAGACATTTAGATTAATCTTTGGTCAAACTTCATATACTTAATGAATTGATATGAAAAATGACACCTTTAAAGATTGGCATACCAAAGCAATAACAACATTACATGAACAGTATGAATTGTATGCAAAGAAAAGGAAAGTACATCTACGATAGCACACTTTCATTTATGATGCACGTAACAGCATTACATCTCAAAATCTGTTGCATATCGTTCCAATATGCTTCTCATTGCCTTGAATAAAAAGGAAACTACATGGTCTCAGGAGTTTAAATGAGCAAGTTCAAAATAACATCCTCACAAGTAGCAGGCAGCTTGTCCTTGAGCCTCCTCCTGAGATATAGGAGTGGTCTTTCCAATAATAACATCCTCACCAGACACCCTTGTGCCCTGTTTCATAGTAATAAATTGCTACGTTTTGTAATAAATTACTAAAAAATCACTAACTTCACTAACCTCAATATCAGTACTTGAATACAAATAAATATCATATTTAATCCCAAGGCGATTTGCTCTATGACCAATTTGCGGAAGGCTATGCAAATGATGAAACAGAAATACACTAAGTCAGAGTGCCATAGTCCTAAAAGAATGTTGGAGATAAAAATCTAAACTACATTATCTACCTTTAAAATCCATGAAATATATGACTATCTCTATTCACAATGCAATATACAAGATTTAGAAAGATAAGATAAATAGGCACAGAACTGAAAAATTCCTGGGAATGGTGAATAGAAGTATGAAATTGATTAAAATAAGCTATACAAGTACTTAGCTATAGATTAACATAGAATCGATGTCCAATAGTTTTACTTTTCAAAACCATTATTTAAAACTTCTAATTTTTTTTTAGCATAGCACAACAAACAAATCTGTTGAGCAGTAAGTTATTATTGTTAGTACATTTTACGAATCTGTCCCTTTTTTCTCAATAGACCCATATTTGCAATAATTGTGCTCGTAAAATTTTGAACTTAGTCTATGTTATACATGAGATATCAAAGCAATATGAAAATGTTTTTGACAGAAAAATATAAATTCAAAAGTGACAACTTAAAAAAACATGAAAGTTCAATATATGTAACCAAACATCACTAAGTAAAATATATGTAAGATCATTCAAGAGACAAGCAATGTAAAGGTATGAGTCTAAAAACCAAACAACTTAAAAAAACATGAAAGTAAAATATATGTAACCAAACATCACTAAGTAAAGAACAGGATAACAAGGTTCCAATGAAGAAAACCATTAGTTTCAGCTTGTGATTGTCATTTAGCAAAAATCAGAAATTCCTACTTGATTGTTATTGTTGTTGTATAAAGTAGCAACTTCTATGATCATACATGCTTCCCAACTGTAAAATTCAGAAACAAGTTTTTTTAGATAAAGTTTAATTTTTAATTTATGTCAAACCAAATATTGATGTCATACTAGAAAAGGGATGCATATCAAAAAGTAGTGTTAATTCCTATACTAACCAAAAGAATATCACATTCATCAATGCCCTTTATGGTGTCTTAGCTATATTTTGGAAGTTGCCTTATCCATGATGTTACTGTTATCTATAACATCGGTAATCAAACCATGCGCCAATAACAACAGACCTTGGCAGCAGCGCTTCTCCGAACTAAAACCAGTATCGAGGCGCAACCACTCCAAAACAATCGAAAACCATATGAATGGCCATTTTCATGAAGCTGCATTGCTCGAACATGACATCATATGCATGAAAAGACTTGTCCAATCGTTGACACCACCTGCAACCACAAGACCGGAAAAATCTCGCACTCCAAATAAGATAGGACAAGACCAAATAGAAAATGATCAGGACTTTTATTTGGTATGTATTCATAGACAAGAATCTTCTCCCTCACCTCTTAACAAAAT
This sequence comes from Lathyrus tuberosus, assembly GCA_022829125.1. Taxonomy (NCBI): domain Eukaryota; kingdom Viridiplantae; phylum Streptophyta; class Magnoliopsida; order Fabales; family Fabaceae; genus Lathyrus; species Lathyrus tuberosus. The sequence goes on along the minus strand of JALAZF010000104.1, from coordinate 3,205,594 downwards.
CCAAAAATTCTCACTAAATTTCTATGTTGAAGCTTGGCCACAAGGGAAGCTTCATTTTTGAACTCTATTGCACCCTGCAGGGAGGTTAACAACAACCTCTTCACAACCATATCTTGTCCGTCGGGAAGGATACCTTAAACAAAAACATGATCATATCAGATTAAAAGTTAGCATAAAATGAAATTCTGAGTACATAAAATGAAAAAGCAGGTAAAAGAATGACGACGCACGAGGCACTCATTTTATCTGAAACTTCTGCTCCACCAACTCGCAAAACATTTTATTTTAAATCAATTATACACTGCAGACACACATGAGGCACATTGATAAGAATAACTAACAGTTTGGTATAATTTTTGATAGTGACACAATATACAAGATTGCAACTGAGGATGATACCTGATGCTTTTGGAGAATATCCAGCCCAAAGAGAAACTCCATGTAAGAATGACGAACAGTGAAGCAGTGAAACAAAAGCAGTACGAACTATGTTTTGGACCGGGCAGGGCTTCCTGCCCTTAAGGACCAGGCCCAATCCATCATAATTGGCGAACAAGCCCAATAGGCACAATATAGCCGTTGGGCACAATATAGTCGTTGGGCGTGTCCCCTTCACGCGCAGAGTAGTTCACGCGACCAACTGTCTCCCCGAATATCATGGAAACAATTAGAAAGACCACGCGCCTTGCCCTCCATCTGGCAATCCCTCATTGGTCGATCAGACGCCTTGTTCGCCAGAAATTCCTCTATAAAAACCCCCTCGCTTGAGAGGGGCAGGTATCACAAATCATATACTTGACTTCTCTTACTTGCTTTTCCCTTTTTTTGACCAAATACTTACTTTGGCATCGGAGTACCTTGCAGGTACCTCCACCCCTTTTTCCTCTCCTACGAGCATCAACTCTTGCCCTACACGAAGGCCACGACGATCTCCTTCTGGTCCTCTCCGATCAGTGGCGTCGTCTGTGGGAAACCAGCTTCCCCGTCTTTCACCAAGATTCTCCCTTGTTCAACAAAGACCAAAGCTTCACCCTTCCAAATCTCAGATCAACATGGCTTTCATCAAGAGCGATGTTCACCGAGACTCGGTGGCCCCGGCGGCCAACAACAACAACGACCACGCTTTCGTTGGGCATATCCCACAGGAAAGTGACCAACGAGACGGAATACCTGCTTCCCCGAGACCCGACGATCCAAAGCCACGAACATCAGCCGTGGAGTTCACCTTCGAGCCTGTTCCGATTCCCCAGGATGCTGATCCGACCACCGCGGCGCTCATCGCTTCTCTCAACAACTCAAACCTCCTGATCCTCCAGCAAGGGGAGAAACTCAATGCCCTCGAACATATCCTTCAGGGACGCCTCGCTTCAGAAAAACTAGCGAGCCTTTCCCCGCGTCCATGGACTCCCTCGAAGTGAAGACGCAATACCCTCTCTGGGGAGAGGAAACGTTTAAGATCGAGGAACCCTACACCTGATCTAGCCCGGCGACGCCATCAGTCTCCCCCGCGAAGATCCAGACGTTCCCCGGTTTCCAAGAGGTCTCGACACATGGATAGGTACGATCACCATCGCACCCGCGGACGTTCTCCTCGCCGAAGTCGAAGCCGCGAGCACAGGCATTCCCTTTCGCTCTCTCCTAGTTCCGGCAGTGACGATGACGTTCACGGTTCGTTCACAAGGGACATCCTCGACACCCGAATTCCCCACGGATTGGAAAAACCACCCATGTTGACAACCTACGACGGGACAACTGACCCCCGCGAGCATATCGAAAACATAGAGGCTATGTTCCAATATCACGGTGTCTTCGGGGCTATCAGATGCAAAATGTTCCCCATCACCTTGAGGAAGGGAGCAATGACATGGTTTAAACGACTTCCGCACGGATCCATCTCTTCGTGGAGGGAGTTAAAGAGCCAGTTTGCCAGACATTTCACAGCTTCCCAACGACACCCTAAGTCGGAAGCTACGTTGGAGGCCATTATACAGGGTAGGGATGAATCCCTGAGGGCATACATTGAAAGATTCAACAAAGAAGCAGTTGAAGTCCGAACAACAGACCACATGAAGAAGTACCTCCTCGAAAAGGGACTCCGGCCCAAAAGCGACTTCCGTAAGGCCGTAGGGATCGAAGCTCCCCGCACACTGACAGAGCTTCTTCGGAAAGCGGAAGACTACATCTGTTACGAGGAAAAAGAAGCCGCATTCCATGCCTGGGACTTGAGAGATCGCGAAGCACCCCGGGCATCAAAAAAAGATGAGGTAGAATCATCTAGGCAAGGGAAAGAGAGAAGGCGCGATAAGCGTCCTCGCGAAAGCAAAGGGTCGGATGGCCGGTTTACGGAGTACACCGTACTCACAACCTCGCGAGAACGCATTCTCTCCGACTGCATCAACACCGAATTCAAACAAGGGGGTGTCAGGTTCCCTAAACTGACCACGTCCAAAGGAAACGTCGACAAAAGCAAATACTGTCGTTTCCATCGTAGTCACGGCCACGTGACAGAAGACTGCGTGCACCTTAAGGACGCTATAGAGATCCTCATCAAAGAGGGTCACCTGAAGCAATACGTGAAGAAGGGAGAGTCCTCCCGACGAGACACATCTAATCCGAAGAAAGAAGCAGAGTCAGCCCCCTTCAGTCCTCCCCCGCAGGTCGCAATGGCCATCAGCCGACCAGAGGACTTCTTCGTTCCTGACCACCTCGACCCGGCCTCCCAGGCATTCGTACACAACACCTGGGAAGCCTTTCCTACGACCATGGTTATCTTATGTGGGGGGTACCATGAGCTCACGATAGGATCCATCAAACGAAAGTTTGAACAGCTGATAGACAGCAGCCCCGAGCAGTTGTGCACGATCGACAAGGGTAAAGGGCGCTCGCAGCCGATCACGTTCTATAGAGAAGAACTCCCTGGAGGATCGCCGAATTCCTACATTCCTCTGCTGATCAGGGCCAAATTATCATCTACCGATGTGCGGAGAATCCTGGTCGACCAAGGCAGTTCCGTGGACATCATGTATTCCAGCCTGTTCCGCGCGCTGAAACTGAATAAGTCCAACCTCTCACCATATGTGGGATCGGATCTCCAAGGATTTAACGGGGCAACAGCCCGACCTTGGGGTTACGTGGAGATACCAGTCACGTTTGGCGAGGAAGGCGCATCTCAGACAATCAAAACGCAGTTCTTAGTCATTGATTGCCCGTCGCTCTATCAGTGCATCCTTGGCAGACCAGCTCTTGCCGAACTCGTTGATGTCCCCTCTACGGTCCACCTCAAGCTCAAATACTACACCGAGAAAGGACACGTCGCAACTCTTCATGGTGACATCGAGTCTGCTCGCAGATGCTTTGAGGCCGCAACAAAAGGACAGAATCAGATCGCGACGACGGTAAAGTCGGCAAAGCGCACTAGAGAGGACGAGGTTCCAGCTGAAGATGGCCAACCAGAGAAAAAGCCCACGCTTCCCGTGCATACCATCAACCTCGATAGCAGACTTCTTGAAGACAGAGATGAAGACCATGTCGAAGATAAAAAGCCAGGAGTAACAAGCTCCCCGTCCCCTGCGCTTCTGCGACCAGTTCCAGATGGGGAATTCGAGATCATCACCTTCAGCAACAAGCCCAACAGGGGAGTAAAGATAGGCGCTGGTCTCCCCGAAGAGGTAAAGGAAGAATTAAAGAAATGCCTTGATGACAACGCCGACCTGTTCGCCTGGAGTACAGCGGATATGCCCGGGCTTGATCCAGAAACTGCATGTCACCACTTGACAATCAATCCAGCTGCCCGCGCCATTGCCCAAAGAAGAAGAAAACAATTCGAGGAAAAGGCACAGGCTGCCGAAAAACTTGTACAAGACCTCTTAGAGGCAAAATTTATTTCCGAGGCCAGGTATACGACCTGGCTCTCAAATATTGTACTTGAAAAGAAAAGTAATGGAAAGTGTCGCATGTGCATTGACTACACTGATCTCAATCGGGCTTGCTCGAAAGACGCTTATCCACTGCCGAGCATAGATAAACTCGTAGATAATTCCGCAGGTTTCAAGCTCTTGTCCTTCATGGACGCTTATTCGGGATACAACCAAATCCCAATGGCAGACGAGGACAAGAGATACACGGCATTCATGACCTCCTCGGGGAATTATTACTATAACGTAATGCCCTTTGGACTAAAGAATGTCGGGGCCACGTACCAACGCATGATGAACAAAGTCTTCTGATCAGAAATCGGTGACATGCTCGAAGTATATATGGATGATATGATCGTGAAATCCCAAGAGGAATCCGACCATACCACCCACTTACGCAAGGTGTTCGACCAAGCTCGAAAATGTAAAATGTGTTTTAATCCAGAAAAATGCACCGTCGGCGTGCGAGCAGGAAAATTCCTCGGATTTTACCTCGTCGAAAGAGGAATAGAAGCAAACCCAGACAAATGTCGAGCACTCATGAAATTCCCCACGCCGCGGTCGAAGAAGGCGATACAATCCCTCAACGGGATGCTCGCGTCCCTTGCTCGCTTCGTAAGCAAGTCCGCCCAGTGTTGAAATACAAATAGAGTTCGGGATTTAGTTATCGTTCCACAGAGATTGTTTGGTGATATTGCAGCCATTCTACAGTCGTAACATTTCAAGCCTTATAGTAACAAGGGTTTTTAGGTTGGTTTCGTAGCGGTTGCATTCAAATTTTATTAAAAGCTGTAAAGAGATTGTTTTAACGGTTTATAAAAAGCATGTCAAGATTAGGGTTCGATAAACCACTTTGCACGTATATAATCGATAAGCAAATGAACTCGGTTAAATGATAAATACAATCACATATCCTCCCAATATGTTTATCTCTAACACATATTGTGAGTTTTGCCATTTTGATACTTTGTTGATTTCTCACACAAACTATCAAAATAACAACATTCAAGTTCAATATTTGGTGAACATCAACACCCATTACTATCTCTAGCTAATGGACATTGATGGATGCAAAACCTAGGTAAAGAGTTGGAGCATATTTCTCAATCATGAACCAACACAAAGAATAAACATAGAAACAAGGTTTTTCACCATACATTCATCATCTAAGAGTTCACACACTAGAATCAATCCATATACATACAAAGAAAAGGTTTACCTACATCTAACCTTGACACAAAAGAGAGATTAGCTACACATATTCATGGTAGATTGGATAACAAGAAAAAAGAGGAGATGAGTAAACATCAACGCCGAATAATCGAGAATGGATGCAAAATCAGCTTCTCCAAGTGAAAATACAAGCTCCAATGGTACCAAGACTGAAAACTATGATTTTGGATCAAAATGAACAAAAAGATCCCTAACACATAAAGTGAAATTCTATTTATACACTTCTGAAAACTGCAGTATTCGCACTGCGAGCAATACATTCGCGCTGCGAATGAGGAAAAATGGCACTTTAAGTGCCTCTGAGACTTAAACCGCCCTAAGCAGAAATCGTGGGTTCGCACTGCGAACCACTTCATTCGCACTGCGAATCATTCGCTAGCTTCATTTGCACTGCGAATAAACTAGCGAGCAAGAATTCTCAAACCCAGTAGCTACTGCCTCTTTTCGCCAGCACCTTCGCACTGTGAACCAACCAGCGAACCTTCACTAGCTCCTCGCCAGGAGTTCGCAGTGCGAACACATGGTAATCTCAAAGTTGGAACTCTCTGCCTCTGCTCGCTGGCACCTTCGCTGGTCCTTTGCAGTGCGAACCTTCGCTGGGCCTTCGCCAGATTGTTCGCACTGCGAACACCCTGTTGCAGATTAAAAACTCAGTGGAAACTTGCATTGGTTCCATGCGTTCACAATTTTGCTCCTTTCATGCCTATATCTGCACATCAACACACAAATTACAAGCTCCACACATATATTCCATTGTAAGCATTACAACACAATTTAACGCGTAAATTCACAATTAACCGTTAGAAAGAAATGAAAAATGCCAAGTATTTCATACACATATATAACCAGCTTGACATCTAACAAACTCTCCCCAACTAACTCTGTGTTTGTCCTCAAGCAAAGTATGCCTCTCACGAGGATTTGCTCGAGCACTCAATTCAACCAAGACGCGAAAAATGGCTCAACTAAACAACGATCACAACAACGCACAATTACACAATTCAAGAACTATTATGTAAAAGAACTTCCTCGTAAACACTTTCAAACAATGTTTCAAGAGACAACTAACTCATCCTGCATATGTCATTCTACACTCCTCTTCGAAAAAGGATTGAAGGCAAACGTGCATACAAACACGGGACAAATACACTCACATGACAAATGATGCAATACTAAGCAATTCATACCATATCTCAATGAACACAAAAGAAATCATGGAAGTACAAGATCACTAAGGACTTCTAGGCTGTAGCTTGGTCGTGTAAACAAAAAAGGGACATTTCTAATGGCCATTGAAACGAAATTGCCGAAGCAAAAGAACATTCGCTATACACTTATTCACACAACACACTTCACTTCACCAATTTTTCATTCCACCTTCACAAACTACCGTGCACACTTATTGATTCTATATTTTTTTTTATTCGAGCAAGCATTTTCTTATTTGTACAACATTTTCACACTCTTTTCTTTACATGCTTACTTGAATATTTTTTTTTTCAAAATTTGGAGTAATGCACCCATCTTCTTTTTATTCTCCCCAACTCATTTTCAACTAAACCTAAAATGAATGTTCCTTGCTTTTTAAGGCAAGGAAGTCAAAGTATACAATTTTCAAAGGTTCAAGAAGAAAATGTTAGAAACTCACCAAATTCAATGATGAACCAAACTTGCAAATTATGTACATAAAACAAGTTCATCATTCAATTGAGTTATAAACTGTTTAGGCTCAAAGGGGCTACCAAATGCTCACTACTCACGGGTGAATTAATATATGGATATGGTTGTGCTCACTTTCAAACAAGTGCCTTGATCACTTCTCCTACTTCCACAAAATCACATGGTCACAAGATAAGGTATGAATTAAAAGTAAAGACAACATTCATCACAATCCTTAGCATATAATAACACAAGGAGGCTTCTCACTTTAATGGTTTTTGGTCCTAAAATGACACATACATCCAAAGGAAGTTGTAACATGAAACACATTATCAAACACACAAGACACAAAGTTCTAAAACATACAAAATTCTTGAACTAGGTAACGATATACCTTGTTGCGACACAATGCTTACGGTACTATCATAGCCCTCACATCATGGAGGAATCTTTCTTTAAAATCAAGACTCTCCACCTAACTTCCAAAATTCCATCATAAAAGAAGGAACATCAAAATAAACACTTATGCGCAGTTTAAGAGTTGAACATTCGTCAACTGAAGAATTCAACTCTTAATAACACTTAACAACAAAAACACACTTAAGTGTTGAGCATTCGTAAACTGAAGAACTCAACACTTAATACTCTAATTAAAAACCAACAATTTATTAGTAAAGCGAAACAAAAAATTTTACTGCAACCATAATCATTACTAATAATAATCATAAAGTGGCCGGTGTATAAAACACCTACATAATCCAAAAAGTACCACACGAGTACGAGTACATCAATAATAGACTAGTAAAAGCTGAAAAAGAAACTTCACTTTGATGACCAAAGGAAGTGTACAAGTCAAAGATCCAAAAAAAAATCAGTCCTCATCGGACTCAGTCGCGAGAATATCTGTACCCTGCTCATCCTCATCCTCAGGATCAGTCCCAAGAACATCCGTCCTCTGCCCCTCATCATCATCATCAGAAATCATAATATCATCGTCATCTGGCCCCTCCTCAGCATCATCAGCAGCAGGCTCAACAACATCCTCTCCCCAACTGAAAACAGGCCTGGCCTCAGGCCATCCGACATGCGTGAGGAACTGCTCCCTCGACATCATAGCGTGCTGCGTAGAAGGGTCACGGATCTGCAATTGGAGAACCTGCAAAGAATCATGAATATCAGTCATGGCACGCTGCTGGGCAGCCATCCAATCCGAATTATATTGGCAGATCTCCTGCTGATAAGGATAGAAGCTGTGAGATCTAGACGTATCGCCCTGGCTTGTACCGGCTTCAGTACCAATACCAGCCCCAGAAGATTCAGCTCGAACACCCTTCGGCTTGCAAAATTTGTCGACATATCGATCATCGATAGTCGACGGCACAGTAACTTGACGACGCGAAGGCAAGGGCACTCCAGCATCAGCACATAAGGTCATAATCAAACAAGGGAAAGCAAGAGGGGCATTCTTCCTCGAAGCAGTCCCACCTAAACCACTCTCTACGATGGCCCTTATTTCATCAGCAATGATCCTTGCGACGTCAATTTCCACATTAGTAAGGATACTGTGGATAAGGTGAGCCAAACGAATCGGAACTGTAGAGGAGTGTGACTTTGACGTAATGTTGGTCACAACCAAAAGTAGTACAAGTTGAGCCAAAGGCACCATATCCTCACGGTGATATCTCACAGCTACCCCCGAATGGTTATACTTCACATCTTTACCAGGGCGTAGGAGATCACGAGTCATTGCTGCAATATCACGATAATTACCCAGCGTCTCATGATACTTATCCTCCTGACTAGCACGCAGAGGAAGGGGGTCTCCAAGAACTCGATTGATAGTCTTTCTGTCAAACCTTACCGTTTTCCCGCCAATAGTAGTAGTCCAAGTAAACAGATTGCCCTCATCAGGAAGGGCGTTGGCGTAAAACTCACGAACCATTTCCACATTGTATGAATCAACAGGAGTTATCAGTGTATCCCACTTTTTTGCAGTTAACAGGGCAGCAATGGCACGATAACTTCCCTGCTCATTCAGAAAAAACCTCCTCTCCGCAAGGATGGTCCTTGCTTCTAACACCTGATACCTCTGAGATTGTCGAATTCCTATGAACCGAGTCTCATCAAAGCGGACCGGTGCTTGTCTTGATGTGGATGCTTTTCTTTTCCTGATCATGGTTTTAGGACCCATCTGCACAAATGACAAACAAGTCCACACAAAAACACCAAGACAGATCATTAGAATTAAGGACAGACAAGCATCAGAATGAACTATCAGAAAAACAAAAATCTGGGCTGCTCGCTAGATCACTCGCACTGCGAAGCCTGGCGAACGCTCGCCCCAGGTTCGCAGTGCGAACAAGCCAGCGAATGCACAAAAATTTTGAAAAAATTTATGCAGACCCAGATTCACACCCTAGCATGCTTCTACATGGCATCTACTCCCAAAAACCATCAGAAAACTCAACATGCATTGAAAATCCTAACACAGAATTCTAACCCACATGCTCTACAAATTTCACATGTAAAATTTACCAACACAGTTACAATTACACAGAAAGAACAGAGAAAAGAACATCATACCTTGTAAGGAAATGACAGTGAGTAAAAACACAGTAGAGAAATTTGACCGAAAAATTGCACGTGAGAGGGAAGGAGAATAAGAGGGTTTTTTTTTTCTTTTTGGTTTATGGTTGAAAGTGAAAGTGAGAGACTAGGGTTTGGTCCCCCCCAAGTCAATCAGCACTTACACATGGGTCTTGGGCCTATGTGCAGGCCCACCCATAAAACCCTCATTTCAACTGATGTGGCAGCCAAACAACCAAGGCTGGTTCGTTGACGTTCGCAGTGCGAATGGACAACGAATGCTCGCCCCAGATTCGCAGTGTGAATGGCTGGCGAATGCTCGCCCAGATTCGCAGTGCGAATGGCCAGCGAACAAGACAGTTTTTTTCAAAATTACAGGTCAGTCTTGCTGCCACACTTCCAAATGTCCAAAATGTTGAAATGATTAAAAACAGCAAATTAAAACAAAAATACTTACAATGTTGGGGTGCCTCCCAACAAGCGCTTGTTTAACGTCGGATAAGCTCGATGGTCCAAGATGCTCAATTAAGAACATCAAGGAGAACAAAACTAGAAGCGCGATCGAAATTCCCTAGAAGGTACATTTTTAGACGCTGACCGTTTACGGTCCAAGAGTCCTTCTTTTCCAAGTCTTCGATAACAACCGCTCCAAAGTCCTTCACTTCCTTCACACGAAAAGGCCCGGACCACTTGGACTTTAATTTTCCCGGAAAGAGTCTTAATCGAGAGTTAAACAATAACACCAATTGTCCAGCCTTGAAGTCCTTTTGCCGGAGCTTCTTATCGTGGTATTCTTTCACTTTTTCTTTGTACAACCAACTTGAGTGGTATGCGGCATTACGCATTTCTTCCAGCTCAAGAAGTTGGACTTTTCTTTTGGGACCGGCCAAGTCCTTGTCAAAATTTAACATTTTTAAGGCCCACAAAGCCTTGTGCTCCAATTCAACCGGTAAATGGCAAGTTTTACCATAAACCAATTGAAACGGAGTTAGACCAATTGGAGCTTTGTAAGCAGTGCGATATGCCCACAAAGCCTCATCCAATTTTTGCGACCAATCTTTTTTCGAACTTGACACTGTTTTTTCAAGGATTCTTTTGACCTCACGGTTTGTTACCTCAGCCTGACCGTTCGACTGCGGGTGGTAAGGGGTCGCCACCTTATGTGATACACCATAGTGTTTTAAGACATTTTCGAGAGGTGTATTACAAAAGTGCGACCCGCCATCGCTAATGAGCACCCGAGGAGTGCCAAAATGGGAAAAAAATGTATTTCTTTAAAAAATTTATCACCGTTTTGCCATCAGCCCTAGGTGAGGCAATCGCCTCAACCCACTTCGAAACGTAGTCAACAGCTACCAACATGTATTCATTACCAAAAGATGGTGGAAATTGACCAACAAAATCGATACCCCAACAATAAAAAATTTCTACCTCTTGTATGTTTTGGAGAGGCATTTCATCACGTTGTCCAATTCCACCTGTTCTTTGGCACATGTCACAACTTTTGGCATGGAGATGTGCGTCTTTAAAAAGAGACGGCCAATAAAAGCCCGATTGAAGGACTTTAGTGGCCGTCCTCGCACCATTAAAATGGCCTCCATACGGCGAGTTGTGGCAATGCCAAAGAATGCTTTGAGCCTCATCGCTCATGACACACCTTCTCAAAAGGTTGTCACTTCCTAATTTAAACAAATACGGGTCGTCCCACACGTAGTAATTAGCATCCGCAAGAAACTTCCTGTTTTGGTTCTAAGTTAGGTCTTCGGGCACCCAACCAGTAGCCTTATGGTTAGCAAAATCTGCAAACCAAGGCCTAACTTGGACTTGAAAAAGTTTTTCATCAGGAAATTTCCTTTTTAGCTATGGTGACCTCAACATTGACAAGGCGAGACAAGTGATCTGCCACCAAATTTTCCGAACCCTTTTTATCTTTTATTTCTAAATCAAACTCTTGTAATAAAAGGATCTATTGGATGAGCTTTTGCTTCGAATCCGATTTGGTAACCAAATACTTGATCGCCGAATGGTCGGTGTAAACAACAACTTTTGACCCAATGAGGTAGGATCTAAATTTCTCTAGCGCATACACAATAGCAAGTAATTCTTTTTCGGTTGTGGCATAATTAACTTGTGCCTCATTTAAAAATTTACTTGCATAGTGTATGGCATGGAAATTTTTTTTCCTTCCTCTGACCAAGTACCGCTCCAACAACATAATCGCTCGCATCGCACATAAGTTCAAAATTCAAAGTCCAATTTGGAGCGATTATTATTGGAGCGGTAACTAACTTTTCTTTTAAAATTTTGAAAGCGTGAAGACATTCATCGTTAAAAAGAAATACATGTTCCTTGCTTAGCAAGTTGCTCAATGGTCTAGCCACCTTTGCAAAGTCTTTGATAAAACACCGATAAAATCCGGCATGCCCAAGGAAACTTCGGATCCCTTTTACGTTGGTCGAAGGAGGCAACTTCTCTATCACTTCAACTTTCGCTCTATCAACCTCAAGGCCTTTGGACGAAACTTTGTGGCCGAGCACAATTCCCTCCGTCACCATAAAGTGACACTTCTCCCAATTTAGCACTAGATTTGTCTTCACACACCTCTCTAAAACAGTTTCCAAATTTGTCAAGCATAAATCAAATGAGCCTCCAAAAACTGAAAAGTCATCCATTAACACTTCCGTCGTCTTTTCTATTAGGTCGGAGAAGATAGCTTGAACGCACCGTTGGAAAGTTGCCGGCGCATTACATAAACCAAAAGGCATCTTACGATACGCAAAAATGCTAAAGGGACAAGTAAAGGCCGTCTTCTCATGATCTTTCGGGTCAACCGCAATTTGGTTATACCCCGAATATCCATCCAAGAAACAATAGAATTGCTGCCCGGACAACCTCTCTAACATTTGGTCCATAAAAGGTAATGGAAAATGATCTTTCCTTGTCGCGGTGTTGAGCCTTCTATAATCAATGCACATCCTCCACCCCGTCACTGTTTTTGTCGGGACCAACTCATTTTTTTCGTTACGAATCACGGTCATTCCTCCCTTTTTTGGCACAACATGGACTGGACTAACCCAAGGGCTATCGGAAATCGGGTAAATCATACCGGCTTCCAATAGCTTAACCACTTCTTTTCTCACCACCTCTTTCATTGTTGGGTTCAAGCGGCGTTGCGGTTGGGCTACCGCCTTGAAATCTTCTTCCATCAAGATATGATGCATGCAATAAGCCGGGCTAATTCCTTTTAAATCGGAAAGGACCCAACCTATAACATCTTGGTTTTTCTTCAAAACATGAATTAGACGGCCTTCCTCGTTTTTTGACAAAGCGTTACTAATGATAACCGGCTTGTTACCACCGTTATCAAGAAACGTGTATTTTAAATTAGAAGGCAAGACCTTCAATTCAAGTGGTGACTTCTCATCTTTCACATCCTTCTTTAACTCTTCCGGTTCTATCTCCCAAGGTTGCAACTCTTTGAGGGATTCAAGTTCTTTTAAACAATCCTCAAGAGCTCTTTCTTCTTCTTCGGAAAACACTTCAAAAGAATCATTAAGAGCCATCTCTAAAGGAGAGATTTCATATACATGCTTAGAAACCTCCAACGTTGCTTCTTCAATTGCATCGATCCGAAAGCTATCATGTTTATCCTTTGAATGCTTCATAGCTTCGAAAAGATCAAAACAAACCTCTTCATTTTGAACCCTCACCTTCATTAAACCGTCATCCACATCAATCATCATTCGAGCGGTTTTCATGAAAGGTCGGCCAAGAATTAAAGGTGCATCTTCATCTTCCTCCATATCGATAACAACAAAATCAACCGGGAAGAAAAATTTGTCAACTTTTACCAAGACATCTTGAGCTAACCCATGAGGATGAGTTGTGGACTTGTCGGCCAATTGTAAAGTCATACGAATGGCTTTCATCTCAATGTTCCCAAGCTTCTTTACAATGGACAATGGGATAAGATTAATGCTTGAGCCCAAATCAATTAAGCCATTTCCAACATAGACGTCACCAATGGTAACCGACAAAGTCACACGCCTCGGGTCAACTTCTTTTTTAGGAAGAGTTCTTTGGATGATGGCACTACAACTCGCGTCAAGAACAATAGTTTCCGGTTCCGAATACCTCCGCTTCTTCGTGAGAATGTCTTTCATGAACTTTGCATACTTTGACATTTGTTCCAAAGCTTCGGCAAACGGAATGTTAACTTGTAATTGCTTGAAGATGTCCATGAAACGCGCATAGTGCCTCTCATTTTCCTTCTTTGAAGGAGCATGAGGATATGGTAAGTTTTGGATCAGAATAGCGCTCACTAGTTCCTTTCCCTTCTTCACTCTCCTAAGTCTCTCCTTTTTCTTCAACTCCTCACCACTATTATTTTCAACTTCAACCATGTCATTACTTTTATTTTCAACTACACCTTCATTTTCACTTTTATTTTCAACTACTTCCTCATCACTACAATCCTCTACAAGACCATCAAGTTTTTCTTCCACCACATTTTTCTCCTTTTCTTTCTCCAACTCCTTCCTACTTCTAGTAACAATCGCCTTGCAATGCTCCTTAGGATTCACTTGAGTATTCGCGGAAAAGGAAGGACCCGATTGTTGTTCGGCAATTTGCTTGGGAAGTTGCCCCACTTAGTTTTCAAGATTCTTAATCGCCGCGTCACTACTCTTTTGGTTGGCCATTGACATTTGCATGAATTGGTTTAAAGTGTCTTCCAACTTTGAGCTAGCAACAGGAGGTGGTGGAGGTTGATACGGATTTTACCGGTGTGAAGGACCGGCACCATAACCTTGATTATTTTGATAATTTGCTCGCGATTGAAATCCTTGATTTCCTTGATAATTTTGTTGAGAATTGTGTTGTTGTTGGTAAGGTTGTTGTTGTCTACCTTGATAATCCCTTTGATTTGCCATATAGTTCACTTCTTCAAAACCCGGAGGAGGACAAAATCCGGTGTCATGCTCCCCTTTACAAAGTTCACAACAAGCTACTTGCTTACTTTTGCTCGGCTCCTTCATTTCTTTGATTTGTTGAGTCAAAAGTTCCACCTGTTGAGATATGAGTTTGTTTTGCGCAAGGATTGCATCGTTAGTTCCCAATTCAAGGACACCGGGCTTCTTTTGAGAGTTGCCACGACTTTGACTTTGAAGATCGTTTAGAGCCATTCTATTGATAATATCAGTTGCTTCCTCGGTATTCTTTGCCATCAAACTTCCTCCCGCAGTGGCATCCAACAAAGTCTTACAATTCAGTTGGAGACCATTCTTGAAGATATGAATTTGTGTTAACTCATCAAACCCGTGACCTTTACATTTGTGAAGCATGGACTTGAATCGTTCCCATGCTTCATTGAGGGATTCATTGGTGCCTTGAGAGAACATTGAAATTGCGGTTTTTGACTCCATGAAACGGTTATGAGAGAAGAACCGTTCAATAAATTTTTCCTCCAAGACATTCCAATCGGTCATCACGGCGTGGGTTTGATCGAGGTACCAATCCTTTGCCTTGCCAAGCAAAGCATGCGGAAATAATATTTTAAAGAGAGGTAACTCTTGTGCTTGATCTACACCAGCCGCTAATGCAATCTCATAGAATTTTTTGAGAAACGTAAAAGGGTCTTCATGGTCCATTCCGGTGAATGGACTTCCATACAACAAGTTCAAAGTTCCAGTTTTCATCTCGGCTTGCCTTCCTTGATTGTTGTTGGCAAACTGAGCGGTATGTCGTGGACTGTTCACACAAGGTGTGGATGCGGGAGGTGGAGGTGGTTGCGCCATGATTGGTGTGAATGGTGGTGATGGTGTTGTAGTAGAACTTCCTTCTTGCTCTTGTCTTTGTCTCGCAAGTTGCCTCCTCCGTCTAGTTCTGCTGTTGAGTCTACAAGCGGTTCTTTCAATCTCAGGATCGAATAGAAGTTGGTCCGCCGGTAGTTGCCCTCGCATAAACAAAGTCTGCACACTTAAACAAAACAAATCAACAAGCACAAGAAAATTTGTAACAAGTCTAAAACTTCACAACAATTGCAATGCTTGCAATATCAAATAACAATCCCCGGCAACGACGCCAATTTGTTGAAATACAAATAGAGTTCGGGATTTAGTTATCGTTCCACAGAGATTGTTTGGTGATATCACAACCGTTCTACAGTCGTAACGTTTCAAGCCTTATAGTAACAAGGGTTTTTAGGTTGGTTTCGTAGCGGTTGCATTCAAATTTTATTAAAAGCGGTAAAGAGATTGTTTAAACGGTTTATAAAAAGCATGTCAAGATTAGGGTTCGATAAACCACTTTGCACGTATATAATCGATAAGCAAATGAACTCGGTTAAATGATAAATACAATCACATATCCTCCCAATATGTTTATCTCTAACACATATTGTGAGTTTTTCCATTTTGATACTTTGTTGATTTCTCACACAAACTATCAAAATAGCAACATTCAAGTTCAATATTTGGTGAACATCAATACCCATTACTATCTCTAGCTAATGGACATTGATGGATGCAAAACCTAGGTAAAGAGTTGGAGCATATTTCTCAATCATGAACCAACACAAAGAATAAACATAGAAACAAGGTTTTTCACCATACATTCATCATCTAAGAGTTCACACACTAGAATAAATCCATATACATACAAAGAAAAGGTTTACCTACATCTAACCTTGACACAAAAGAGAGATTAGCTACACATATTCATGGTAGATTGGATAACAAGAAAAGAGAGGAGATGAGTAAACATCCACGCCGAATAATCGAGAATGGATGCAAAATCAGCTTCTCCAAGTGAAAATACAAGCTCCAATGGTACCAAGACTGAAAACTATGATTTTGGATCAAAATGAACAAAAAGATCCCTAACACATAAAGTGAAATTCTATTTATACACTTCTGAAAACTGCAGTATTCGCACTGCGAGCAATACATTCGCACTGCGAATGAGGAAAAATGGCACTTTAAGTGTCTCTGAGACTTAAACCGCCCTAAGCAGAAATCGTGGGTTCGCACTGCGAACCACTTCATTCGCACTGCGAATCATTCGCTAGCTTTATTCGCACTGCGAATAAACTAGCGAGCAAGAATTCTCAAACCCAGTAGCTACTGGCTCTCTTCGCCAGCACCTTCGCACTGCGAACCAACCAGCGAACCTTCGCTAGCTCCTCGCCAGGAGTTCGCAGTGCGAACACATGGTAATCTCAAAGTTGGAACTCTCTGTCTCTGCTCGCTGGCGCCTTCGCTGGTCCTTCGCAGTGCGAACCTTCGCTAGGCCTTCGCCAGATTGTTCGCACTGAGAACACCCTGTTGCAGATTAAAAACTCAGTGGAAACTTGCATTGGTTCCATGCGTTCACAATTTTGCTCCTTTCATGCCTATACCTGCACATCAACACACAAATTACAAGCTCCACACATATATTCCATTGTAAGCATTACAATACAATTTACCGCGTAAATTCACAATTAACCGTTAGAGAGAAATGAAAAATGCCAAGTATTTCATACACATATATAACCAGCTTGACATCTAACACCCAGCACGCCCTGCCCTTCTTCAAATTACTCAGGAAGGAGGTAAATTTCGAATGGACGGACGAATGCGAGCAGGCCCTTGCCCATTTCAAACAAGCTCTGTCTGAGCCACCAGTACTGTCCCGACCAGACCGCGGGGAAACCATATACCTGTATCTCTCTGTGGCCAACGAAGCAGTAAGTGCATCACTTATTCGCGAGACTACTGGTGGGCAGAAGCCCATCTATTTCACCAGTAAAGCCCTACAACGACCCGAAGTCAGGTACACGCAAATAGAACGGGTGGCCCTTGCTCTCATAGTCGCCGCGAGGAGACTCAGATATTACTTCCTGGCGCACACTATCGTCGTCAGAACCGACCAGCCTATTAGGCAACTGTTAAGCCGACCATATATGGCGGGCAGGATGCTAAAATGGTCCCTTGAACTGGCCAAGTTCGACATTCGCTACGAGTGGAGGAAAACCCTTAAGGCACAGGTCCTGGCCGACTTCGTGGCAGAGATGACTCCGGAACCATCCCCTCCGGGAGGGACACAAGAGTGGATCATTTACGTGGATGGCGCATCAAGCCCCTCGGGCAGCCGAGCAGGAATTATCCTCGAAAACGAGGAAGGGACCCTGATCGAAGTGTCCCTGGTCCTCTCCTTCAAAACATCCAATAATCAAGCCGAGTATGAAGCCTTCCTTGCAGGATTACGACTGGCCAAAGACGTCGGCGCGAGAAAAATAAAAATCTGCACTGACTCCCAACTCGTGGCGTCCCAAGTACGAGGAGAGTTCCAAGCAAAGAACAACCAACTAGCCGAATACTTGGCCATGGTGAAAGAAAAAATGGCGGAGTTTGAAGCATGGGAAGTTCAGCACGTTCCGCGCGAACAAAATACCCGAGCAGACATCCTCTCTAAATTAGCCAGCACCAGGAAAAAAAGGTGGAAACAAGTCCATCATACAAGAAATACTGGCTAGCCCGAGCATTTAAAAACCCGACCTGCTAGATGTTAACGTCAACAGAGATCCCCGTTGTTGGATGACCCCGGTATACAATTATCTCACCAAAGGGGAACTCCCCGAAGACAGTAAGGAGGCCAGTGTAACTAAGCGACGAGCCTGCTCATACGTACTGGTCGAGGACAAATTATATCGACGAGGGTTTTCAATCCCCCTGTTAAAGTGTGTCGACGATGCCCAGGTCCCCGAAATCTTACAAGAAATCCACGAGGGCATCAACGCACAACACCTAGGAGGAAAATCCCTGGCTCGAAAAGCCCTGCGCGCAGGATATTACTGGCCGACCATGCAACACGATGCCAAAGAACATGTACAAAAATGTGACCGCCGCCAACGCCACGTGGACATGCATTTGGCGCCACCCAACGAGTTGAAGACCCTCTCCTTGCCGTGGCCCTTCGCCTGGTGGGGGATGGACATCCTAGGCCCCTTTACAATGGGATCTTATCAAAATAAATTCCTAATCGTGGTCGTCACTATTTCACAAAGTGGATTGAAGCCGAAGCGCTCGCCAAGATCACAGCCTTCAACATATTGCGTTTCTACAAAAGAAACGTCCTCGCCAGATTCGGGGTACCCCAGGCCCTCGTAACCGACAATGGAACCCAATTCACAGACAGAAAATTCCAAGACTTCGTCGCCAAATTGGGAACGAAATAACACTTTACTTCGGTCGAGCATCCCCAGACCATCGGGCAAGCGGAGGCCGCGAACAGAGTAATCCTACGCGGATTGAAGCGAAGGCTAGGTGAGGCCAAGAAAAGGTGGGTCGAGGAGCTCCACAGCGTTCTCTGGGCGTACAGGACAACACCTCACTCCACCACCGGGGAAACCCCTTTTCGACTAGCGTATGGAACAGAGGCGGTAATACTGGCGGAGATAAGGGAACCCTCCAGAAGGACAGAAGCTCCCCTCGACGAAGAAATGAACGATGAGGCTCTACGCGAGGAGCTCGATCTGGTCGAAGAAATAAGATCAGGGGCTGTCCTCCGCGAGGCCGCGTTAAAGCAACAAATAATGTTACGACATGACGCCAGAGTCGTAAAGCGCAACTTCCCCCTAGGCAGTTTGGTCCTGTGCAGAAACCAGAAGGATTCTCGCGAAGGGAAACTGGCAGCGAACTGGGAAGGACCTTATAGGGTCAAGTCCAAAACGGGCACATGAGCATATTACTTGGAAACACTGGACGAAAAACAACTTGATCGACCATGGAATGCTGAAAAACTCAAGCAGTACTACAGTTAAGTCCTTAACCACGAGGATAGACAAATTGCCGACATAATCACCCCAAGACGGGGAGAGTTGCGCGACCATCGTATCATGCCCTGGTGAAGCATGACACGCATTACAACACCGGCCAACTTCTGCTTGTTGTACGAGCAGATCCTGCGCACAACGGGGATACCTCAACCGAGCTCCGCCGTTGCCGCACCATTCAGGCAGGACACCCAGCTCGCGATGGGAACAATCCAAGCCTATGAGATTAGTACCTCAAACAAAGTCCTAGCCTCATCATGGGCAAAACCACTTCGCCCTCCTCGGTAGGTTTCACACCTCGCCGAGCACACACATATACATTTAAACAAAATGAGCAAAAGTCCATGATAAAACATTCACAAAATCCAAGTATATTAAAATACCGGGCATGACCGGGTAATGTCATAAATACAAAAAAAAGGGCACAACCCATACAAGTCATACAAAAAGGGGTTGCGCCCATACAAATTGATAAGGGCACGCAGGCCCACAAAACATGCTAAAAACAACAAAGTCCTATTCAGCGACCTCACTCTCCTCTTCGGCAGGAATGACCTGACCGTCAACCACTTTGTTGAACAAACCCATCCCATTCGTCATTAGCGGTACGTCAGAGTTGAGGGCCACCATCTGCTCTTTCGCCGCACTGAAGCCGAACTCAGCTGCTTTCAGGTTGTCCTCGCCAAGGATCCTAATCCTCCCGATCAAGTCAGCCCGCGACTTCAGGGACTTCTCGTCGTCATTTTCATCCTGGACAGCTGCAGTCAAGCCTTCCAATTCAGCGATCCTCGCCTGCAGACAAGATGACCGACACCGGACCCCCCCAGACCATCGGCCACAGAAGTCCCCGCGACATCTCTCTTTCTTTTATGGGAGGCCTCCGGGGTCAGCAGTGTTGAGGCTCTCTCCGGGACGGGGGTAGGTCCAACAGGAAAACTCTCCATCACTGTCTGCTTAGGCACCCCGGCTTTGGCACCTGTGGTCGTTTTCTTGTGAACCTTCGCCGCCTGGGACCTCATCAGACGCTCCCGCATGTCAGCCATCATACCTGCGAACACACATAACAAGTCAGGACCAAGAATTCAAAGAAATAAAACTAAACAGTGGAGCATACCAAGCAAGGTCATCGCATCATCGTCATTATCACACTCGAGGAGAGCTTTGACATTACAATATCTAGCTGCTCGGACGGGCCCATCATCCCCAACCAGCTTTTTCCCGTCCCGATCAACGATGAAGGCCGGGGTAAAACTCTCAACGTAAGCATGGAGGATCCTATACGACTCCTTGTCCGCCGGGCAAAGCTGCTCGTGCTTCACCAGGAACTGATCCGTTCTGCGCTTAAAGTGGGTATAGACCCACTCCAAAGGAAATATGGAGACGACACCATCCCTCTCTCGACCATTCACCACCGTCTTCTCAATGGTCGAGATGGTCCTCTTTGCCTCCTCGGTAATAAGCTTCACGATCAGAAACCTATCCTTGAAATTGCGTATTGAATCAGAATACGGCCAGAACAGCCTACTCTGTTGTTTAAACGAAACCCAACTCTGTTTCGTCCCCGTCGTGCTCCTTTGGATTTGGAAAAGGCAGAAGAAGAGATTCGTGGTCGCGCCGATATTGAGGTAACGACACACTAACTCAAAAGCCCGGATAAAAGCCAAGGCATTGGGGTGAAGCTGAGACGGGCACAAGGCCAGATGGGTGAACAGGGAGGCTTGAAAGTCGGTGAAAGGGAGACGCATCTTGGCCTCCGTAAAAGCGAACTCGTACATAGGAAAGCGCAATCCTGGGTACGAGGAACAAATTCTATCATACTCCCCGGGGCGAAATGCTTTCCATGCCCGTGGAGCGTCTTCGTCACGCCTCTCCAACAAGTCGAAGTCTCGTATCTCCTCGGCGGAGAAAGTTGATCGAAACGACAAAGGCTCATGTGCGAGCCAGTCAAGGTCCCCTCCTGCGGCCTTGATATTTGAATAATCGGCGGGCACACTGGGCCCCTCTTGTGTTTCCTGCGTGTCGGACACAACTTCATCCTGGGGTTCAGGCATTTTTCACCTGAAAAGCAGAGGAAGAGAAGTGAATTCGACATCCGAGATCAAATCTACCCTTCCGCCACTAATCAAGTGAAAGGGCATTGACGAATCCGAGGACAACCGCGCACCCGTATAAATTACCTACCAATCTCCACGACCAGAACTCGCAGATATCTATACGAGAACGCATGCTCGTCTCAAAATCACGTTAAAGTTCCGAACAGGCCTAGTGCCCGACTACAAACGAAATTCTACACCTAACCAGATTCTACAAGGATCTACGCTAACAATTTCTACAAAAATCCTAGAAAATCCTAAAATTCATCATGTTCTTCATAAAATTTCCAGAAATTCATGTGTTCATCGAAGAACACATGAAGTTCAACCGGAAAACATGAAGTTCAACCGGAAAACCCATAAAAATATACAGAAAGGGAAGAACGAACTTACAAGAAAAAGAAGAGGTTGACGGTGGCGAAGAGAAGCTCCGGCGAAGGGCTAATTGCAGAGCAAATAAGAGCAAGGAGTAAAAAACTTGTGAAAATTATGAAAGTGAAGCCTTCCTCCACCTTTTTATAACCATTTGATCGTGGGGAATCGTGAAGGTCATTATAGCCTATGCGCCCCTAGGACTGACAAAGGCCATAAATGCTCACCACGTGTCACAAGAACTCTTCGCCTGGTTTAGTGCAGAAAATACACTAGCCCTTGGCTCCCACGAGCAAGTCTCCTCGTCAAAATGAACACGTCCGTGTAGGGCTGCTCGCCGAAAACTCCCATTTCCCCGAGAACGCTGCAAACCTTGATCGACATTTCGCGCTATTATCTAACGACCACACCTGGTCGGGCACGAATGGAACACCCCACGCGAGCAGCTACTTCCCCAACGGTACGGTCGAAGTCACAGCTGTCTAAAGTCATTACTCTCCAACAGAGCAACGACTTGGGGAGCTCCTGTTCTGGACCGGGCAGGGCTTCCTGCCCTTAAGGACCAGGCCCAATCCATCATAATTGGCGAACAGGCACAATATAGTCGTTGGGCACAATATAGTCGTTGGGCGTGTCCCCTTCACGCGCAGAGTAGTTCACGCGACCAACTGCCTCCCCGAATATCACGGAAACAGTTAGAAAGACCACGCGTCTTGCCCTCCATCTGGCAATCCCTCATTGGTCGATCAGACGCCTTGTTCGCCAGAAATCCCTCTATAAAAACCCCCTCCCTTGAGAGGGGCAGGTATCACAAATCATATACTTGACTTCTCTTACTTGCTTTTCCCCTTTTTTGACCAAATACTTACTTTGGCATCGGAGTACCTTGCAGGTACCTCCACCCCTTTTTCCTCTCCTACGAGCATCAACTCTTGCCCTACACGAAGGCCACGACGATCTCCTTCTGGTCCTCTCCGATCAGACTATAAGAATGACAAACCCCGTCTATACCGGAAAATACACAAGATGAACCAGAGTATATAAATCGGAAACAAAATTTACAGGTTTAAAGAAAAACCTAAGATTCAGATAAGGAAGTTAAAAATGAAATTTGAGAAACATCAAATGAAGACATTTGAGAAAAAACCAGATTTTAAGAACATCTTACCTTATGAGAAATGGGAAGAACTTGAAACTGGTGAGAGAAAATGGGTTTCTTCTTCAAGCTTCAACTTTAGGATTTAGGGTTTTGGGTGAAAGTGAGAACAGAGAGAGAGAGAGAGAAGGGAGAAGACGAGCAAGAGGAGAAAGAGAGAGAATAAACAAAGAGAGAGAGAGAGAGAGAGAGAGAGAGAGAGAGAGAGAGAGAGAAAGGGGTAGAAGAGAAAGAGAGTGTAAAAAAATATGAACTTTTTTGAAAAAAGAAAAAGAGAGGGAAATTAGAAATGGGATGTAGTTGCCACTTGGCAAAATGTTTGGTTTTCATTGGGCAATGAATATGTATTTAGTAAATGACCATTAAGGACACTTTAAGGTGTAAATTAATTTTGAATAAAGGGTAATTAAGGGTGTTAGTATGTATCTTCCATTAATAGTTAGGTACTTGAAGACAACAACTTAAATTTCCAACCCAACATCCTAGACTAACTAGACCACCCTAAGAAATGTCCAAACGAACACCATGCACTAATAGGCACAAGAAAACAATAATAAAAACAAATATTCAATCAATTAACATAAATTTTTGTTAATATATTTATTTGACTTTAAAAAGAGGAAATATAATTAGGAATATTTTTGATAAACAAATAATTCATATAAATAAAAATTTGAGAGTTTTATTTAGATGTATTTAGAAAAGAAAAAAATAATTTAAATATTACTTTAAATATCAATTTTTTTATTAACTTATTCATGATCAAAACACTGTGTACAAACAAAGATTTGTACCACATGCAAAATTTTATTGAGTTTAATACAAAATAAATTCAAATAAATAACTTTAATGAAAAATAAATTAATTTTATTTTTTGATTGATGTTCATTAATAGTGAGAGCTCACAGTTTTTTTTTTTTAATCAATCGCAAATACTACTTGTCAACTTTTTCTTCTCATATTTTTAACCATACATATTTGTTTTTATTTGTCCCATTTTCTAATAACTTAAAATAATTTTTCAAAATAAAATATAAGATATAATTCAATATATTTAGGTTTGCATAAAAAAAACCGCAAGTGCAATAAATTATGATTTTTTAAAATATTGATTGACATCTCTGACTAAATAATTATCGATATACATTTTTAAAAAAATAAAAATACAAAATTGTCAAACTTTTTTTCTTATATTTTTACCCATACATATTTGTTTTTATTTGTCCCATTTTCTAATAACTTAAATATATTTTTTTAAATATAAAATATATTTCAATATATTTAGGTCTACATAGAATTTTTTTACATAAAGAGTTAGAAAATTTATTTTAGGGAGGCAAAAATACCTTTGATTTGATTTAAAGAGATGTTAATTTTTGAGAAAATATATAATTATTTTAAATAGTTTGACAGTTGTATGTATTTCGATTATACTATTTTTTATTTGAATATCAGCCAATACAAATGACACACAAATGACATATTTGTTGCATTTTGGCGTTTATTTTTGTCATCTTCAAACTGAAGGTGGGATGATACAGTCATTGGGAGTCATTGCAATATCTTATATTTTTTTTGTCGTTACATCTTTCAATTTTATCTTTTTCCAAAATATTTCTATTAGACTGGATTTTACAGTGATTGGTCAATGTAGAGAATGCAAATCTCTTAATTTTGTCAGGATATCTTTCAATTTTATCTTTCTCCAAATTATTTCTCACTTAATTACTCTGAAGATCATGCAACCATTGGGATATCTGATATTTTTGTCGTTATATCTCTCTTAAAAATACTAGGCTGGATCTTACAGTGATTGGTGACTATAGAGAATTCAAATCTCTAAATTTTGTAAGTACTTATTTCAATTTTATCTCTCTCCAAACCATTTATTACTTAATTACACTAAATTCAACACCAAGTAGCCCTTGAATATCCTTTATTTTTGTCACTACATCTTTTAATTTTTATCTCTCTCCAAACCATTTCTATTGAAAAATGAATCTTACCGTCATTGGCGATGGTTAGGGGTGGGAATAGGCCAGGCCAACTAACAGGGGCCTACGGCCTAGCCTACATAGGCTCAGGCCAGACCAGGCTTTTTCTTAAATAGAAAAGGCCTAGGCTTTTTTATAAGTCTATTTAGCTAAAGAGGCTAGGCCACGGGCCATAAGAAAAGCCTTTCAAGCCTATCAGGTTGGCCTATTTAAGAAAAAATCAATAAATTAATAATTATTATATTCTATTTTGTACTTTGAACTAAAATACGAAAATAAAAAACTTAGTTATCTTGAAGAACTTATGAAAATAAGTTGAAAAAACATTATAAACAATGTCATAAGTTGTTGTCATAAGTTTTTCTCATTAGTTATCTTCAACAAATAGTATCACCAAACTTATGCTAATAAGAAAACTTGAACGAGACAATGAAAACAAACATTTAATCCCATTGATCTTTTAACTTGTTAGTCTATTTAACATTAGTTGAATTTCTTATTTACAGATGTTCAAATAAAGTAGGCTTTTAAATAGGCTAGTAGGCTAATTAGGCCTTCGAAAAGGCCAGGCTTAGGCCTAAAAATAAGCCTATGATAGGCTACACGCCAGGCTTAGGCTTTGAATATTTTAGCAGGCCAGGCTCAAGCTTGGCAAAGCCTAGCTCGGCCTAGCCTATTCCCACCCCTAGCGATGGTAGAGAGTCAAAATATCTTTTAAAATATTTTCTATTTTGAGAGAGACAAAAATATCCTTGATTTGATTTGAAGAGGTGTTAATTTTAAAAAAAATATATAATTATTTTAAATAGTTTAATTAAAGTATTTATTTCTGTGGTAGTGTCTTATTTTTGGATTTGAATATCACGAGTTACAAATGACACAATTGTATGTAGTTGGTGCATTTTGAAGTTTATTTTTTTATAACTTTCAATTTTATCTCTCTTAAAACCATTTCTCACCTAATTCCACTGAAAGCATGATCAATTTAATCGCTCTTCAAACCATTTCTCACTTAATTACACCGAAGGCAGGATCATGCGGTTACTGAGATATTATTTTTGTCATTACATCTTTCAATTTTATCTGAGGCATGGTTGACTGCGGAGAATCATGAAGTGATTCAGATATCCTTTATTTTTGTCATTATATCTTTCAATTTTGTCTCTCTACAGTCATTAGTGACTACAGATAATCATGTAGTGATTGAGATATCCTTTATTTTTGTCATTACATCGTTTAATTTTATCTCTCTCCAAAACATTTTTACTGAATGACGGATCATACAGTAATTGGTGACTGCATAGAATCCAAATCTCTTGTTTTTGTCATTACATCTTTCAATTTTATTGTATCTCTCTAACATTTCTACTGATGGCTGAATACAAATCTCTTTTTTTGTCATTACATCCTTCAATTTTGCATTAACCAAATCGAATGAGTATAAGTGTCAATCAATTAGTTAGTACAAAAATTGTCCATAAGACCATAACTTGTTTTACTGTGTGTGATTAGCCGTATAATTTTATGAAAGAACTTTGTGTTTTTCACAATACTTTGTTCACTCAGATTCATTTGGGCAAATTTTACACTTGGTTTCTTTCACACTCCGAAGCTTCAAAACTTGTTAGATAATTCAATCATACAAACACTTACTTGAATTCTTTTTTAGGACGAGGCTTGAGATTTATTCTTAATTGAGTGTCATCATCAAAGAATGTATCATTAAGCTCTGACTTGTCTACTCGCATCTTTAAATATTGGCTGATCATATAGATTGCATTATCAATGACTCTTTATTAGTTGTCATCATCAATGAATATTCCCTTTTCAGGAGATTTTATTTGATCACTAACCTGCAAATTCTACACAATGGACCTCACAAACCAGGTCTAGTACTACGGAATATCTGATTTGAACTCTCTAGTTCCAATTTTGCAAGGGAGTGAAATGAGAGGGTTTTTCCTCATTTTAAATTCTTAGGGGTAGTGGAAAAGTCTCTTTTGCCCATCTCATTAAACAAAATACCTAAAACGCCATTACCTTTTCTAGAATGTCAAAATTTGTTGATTTAAATATTGTTACCAATTCCATTAGCCTTTAACTTGGCTATGGTGACTAAACAAGGTTGGTTCGTGTTGACAAAACCCCACTCTCTCGTTTCTAGACTCTTCAAAGCAAGGTATTTTCCCAAATCCTCTCTTCTTGATTCCACTTTTGGAAATAATCTCAATTTTGTGTGGATGAGCTTTTGGAAAGCTAGGGATGTTTTAACGATTGGTTGCAGGTGAAGTATTAGTGATGAAAGTAAAATCAAGGTAATGGATGAACCTTGGCTAAGGGGGAAAGGAAAAGGGTGTTTGGGTGGTTCTTAACGGCAAGGTGTGTACGATCTTTATGTTAAAAACCTCATGTTATTTAATGCCGAACAATGGGATGTGCAAGCAATAAATTTTTTGTTTGATCGTACAATGGTTGTAGAGATCTCAAAGGTTTCGTTGGTGGAGGATGTGTTAGAAGATGGTTTATTTTGGTAAGAGAAGCAAAATGGAATGTACAGTGACAAGTTTAGGTATAAATTATGGAGAAATTTCCAAGAGAATCATTATAATAGCAGGGTGGAGGGGAATTGGGGTCATCTGTGGAATATTACCACGTCCCTTAGAGTCAAACACTTGTTATGGAGGATTTGTAGGGGCTGACTTCCATCTCGGTCTAAGCTCTGTCAACATTATGTTCAATGTCATGCTATTTGCCAACTTTGCGAGATTGAAGATTGTGAGATTTGGGTCGAACTTATGTTGTGTCGAAAGAGAGCTTTCATGTGGTTCGACAGGAGGCAAGCATGCAGTTGAAGCTTGTTCACATGCTGATGCCTGATTGTTACATATTGTAGTCGAAGTCTGGTCTAATATGTACTGTCAAATTATTCTGTCGAATTGGGCCTTGTGTTAAGGATCCAATTATTTAGGTTTCTTGGGCTGCAAGTTACCTAGTTAGTCTATAAATAGACTAGTACACTCAGTTTGTTGAGTATGACAAATTGTGATATTCACTTATAATCATTTGTGACTTTAATGAGAAAGTGAATAGTAAACTGAACTTATTTGCCTAATCCTTGTTGTTTCTTCTTCTTCTTCTTCTTCTTTTACTTTTCCGTTAACCCTTATTTTGGTTCTTGATCATCAAGAAACCATTTATACTTGGTATAAAGACATCGTTTTTCCATAACAAATTAGTGCGGTGAGCATGGAGGAGATGTCTTCAACAAAGTATGAGATTGAAAAGTTCACCGGAGTGAACGATTTTGGTCTGTGGCGCTTGAAGATGAAAGCCCTACCGGTACAACGGGGTTGTTTGGAAGCGTTGAAGAGGCATTTAGGCATGGATGATGCGTTGACGGAAAGAGAAAAGACGGCAATGATCGAGAAAGCCCACAACGCAATATTGTTGAGCCTTGGTGATAAGGTTCTCCGGCAGGTATCAAATGAGACTACGGCGTCAGGATTATGGGTGAAACTTGAAAGTTTGTATATGACCAAATCTCTGGTGAATCGTCTCTACCTGAAGCAAGCCTTGTATTCGTTCAAGATGAGTAAAGACAAAGCGTTAACTGAGCAGTTGGATTTGTTCAATAAGCTGATTCTTGATCTTGAAAACATTGATGTGAAGATCGATGACGAAGATCAAACAATGTTGTTGTTGTGTGCTTTGCCCAGATCGCATGCCCACTTCAAAGAAACTCTCTTGTATGGAAGAGAGTCCCTGACCTTTGAAGAAGTTCAAGCAGCCTTGTATTCGAAGGATTTGAATGAAAGAAAGGAGCAGAAACCATCATCAGTTGGCGAAGGGTTGTCCGTGAAAGGAAGATCGTCAAAGAAAGATGGTAAGTTTGACAAGAAGAAAGGTAAGGCTCAGCAGAAGTCTTATGGTGGTGATATGTTTGGTATTAAATATTATCACTGTAAAAGGAGGGTCACATAAGAAAGGTGTGCCCTGAGCGCCTGAATAATCATGGAGGTAAGGACAATGGGAATGCATCTATTATACAAGATGATTATGAATCATCTGATGTCCTTATGGTGTCGAGCAGCGACTCTTGCAAAGTGTGGATTATGGATTATGGATGTACTTGGCATATGACTCCAAACAAGAATGTGTTTGAAGAATTATGTGATCAAGATGGTGGATCAGTGCTGCTGGGAAACAATAAAGCTTACAAGATTACAGGTATTGGATCTGTTAGATTCAAGCTCCATGATGAGTCAATAAGGTTATTGATTGGGGTTATGTATGTACCTGACCTTAAGAGGAATTTAATTTCTCTTGGTGAATTCGACAAGAAAGGATATGTCTTCAAAGGAGAGCAAGGTATCCTGAAAGTCACGAAGGGGTCGAAGGAAGTCTTGAGAGGCGTGAAGAGACAAGGCTTGTATACCCTTAAAGCTGAGGTTGTAAGTGGTTCGACAAATGTTGTATCCACGAAAACTGTGTCGAAGACATAATTATGGCACATGAGATTGAGCCATGTCAGCAAAAGAGGCCCGGTCGAATTGGGGAAGCAGAACCTGCTAGGTGGTGACAAAGTCGAAAAGCTGGAGTTTTGTGAATCTTGTGTATTTGGTAAATCCTGTAGGGCGAAGTTCAACAAAGGCAAGCAAAGAACACATGGATCCCTGGATTATATTCATGTTTATCTTTGGGGGCCTGAAAGGAATCCTTCACACTCAGGTGCAAGGTATTTTCTATCCATCGTTGATGACTATTCCAGAAAGCTATGGGTATTCATTCAGAAGACGAAGGATGAAACTTTTGAGAATTTCAAAAGTTGGAAGGTTCTGGTCGAAACTCAAACTAGCAAAAAGGTTAAGAGGTTGAGAACCGGCAATGGCCTTGAATTCTGCAACGAAGCGTTCGACAGTTACTGTGTTGAGTCTGGGATTGCAAGACATAAGACTGTAGCAGGTACTCCTCAACAAAATGGCTTAGCTGATAGATTCAATCGAACAATCCTTGAAAGGGTTAGATGCATGTTGGTTAGTGCTGGATTGAAGAAGGTGTTTTGGGCAGAGGTTGTTTCGACATCAGCTTATCTGATAAATAGATGTCCCTCGACTGCGCTGGGAATGAAGACACCTGAAGAAGTTTGGTCGGGTCATCCACCGGATCTCGACAAACTGAGAGTATTTGGCTGTTTAGCCTATTCTCACATTAGGCAAGATAAGGTCGAACCTAGAGCTCTGAGATGCATATTCCTTGGATATCCTGAGGGAGTCAAGGGTTATAGGTTGCGGTGCCTAGAACCAGGTCACATAAGATGTATCACAAGTTATGATGTAGTCTTCAATGAAGTCGAAATGGCGTTCAAGAAAACTGGTGATGTTGGTCGAAGTGCAGAAATCTCTGAAGAGGAGCTAGAATAGGTAGAGATGCCTGTTGAGGTGGATCATAGTGATGCTGAAGTGCATAGCCCAGATGAAGTCGAAGAAGAAGAGCAAGATGCTGAAGAGGTTGAGGAAACTGTCGATGACTACCTACTGGCAAGATATAGGTCGAGAAGAGTCATCAAGCCACCTCAGAGACTTGGTTATGCAGATCTTGTAGCGTTTTCCTTATTCTCTGCAAGTGAGGTACTTGAGGAAGAACCTAGAGATTACAAGGAAGCTATAAGGAGTCAAAACAAGACTGAATGACAAAAAGCCATGTTTGACGAGATGAAATCTATTCATGATAATTACACGTAAGAGCTGATTGAGAAACCTGCAGAAGCAAGGTTAGTCAGTTGTAAATGGATTTTCAAGGTCAAGGAAGGAATCGAATGAGTGATGTCGAAGCGCTTTAAGGCGAGGCTGGTTGCTAGAGGGTTCACTCAGAAAGAAGGAGTCGACTTCAATGATGTGTTCTCACCTGTTGTAAAGCATAGATCCATTTGAATGTTATTGGCCATGGTGGCAAAGTTCGACTTGGAACTTGAGCAAATGGATGTGAAGACAACATTTCTATATGGTGATCTAGATGACACGATCATGATGCGTCAACCTGGAGGGTATGCAGAAAAGGGTAAAAAAGATTATGTGTGCAAGCTGAATAGGTCTTTGTATGGCCTGAAACAATCTCCTCGATAGTGGAACAGGAGATTCGACAAGTTCATGGCACACATTGGTTTCACTAGAAGTCAGTTCGATCACTGTGTTTACTTCAGATTTCGACCTAGAAACTCACTTGTTATGTTGCTGCTGTATATGGATGATATCCTCATAGCTAGCAACAGTGTTGAGGATGTAACGAAGGTGAAGGCTGAACTCAGTAAGGAGTTCGAAATGAAGGATCTGGGAGCTGTAGCCAGGATTCTTAGGATTGACATACGGAGAGATAGAAAGCAGTCGAAGTTGAGACATACCTACGGAAGCTTCTTGACAAGTTTGGTATGTCGAATTCAAAGCTTGTTGTGACACCTACAAATCCTCAGTTTAAGCTTAGTACTACTCAAAGTCTGAGTACTGAAGCTGAAAGAATCTATATGAATAACATTCTATATGCTACTGTAGTGAGTTCTTTGATGTATGTTATGGTCTGTACGAGGCCAGACATAACATATGGAGTGAGCCTTGTGAGCAGGTATATGGCCAATCCTGGAAAGGCACACTGGCAAGCTGTAAAGTGGATTCTCAGGTGCATAAATGGGTCTCTGAAAAGAGACTTAATTTATGGTGGAGCCTGTGGTGGTGATAGCATAATCAAAATCGAAGGATTTGTTGACTCTGATTATGCAGGTTGTATGGATTCCAGAAAGTCTATTTCTGAATATATTTTCACAATGTTTGGCACAACAATCAGTTGGAAAGAGACGCTTCAGAAGGTTGTTGCCATATTAACCACTGAAGTTGAATATATTGCCCTCACTGAAGCCGTGAAGAAAGCATTGTGGCTTGAAGGTTTTGCAAAGGAGCTGAAACTTCAAGGTCGAAGTATCACTGTTAAATGTGATAGTCAAAGTGCAATACACATGTCGAAAAATTCAGCCTATCATGAGTGAACTAAGCACATCGATGTGAGGCTGCACTTCGTCAGATAGATAATTGAGTGTGGTGAAGTCCAGGTGCTGAAGGTTTCGACTGAAGACAATGTTGCTGATATGATCACCAAGACGTTGCCAAGTTGCAAGTTTTTCCACTGTATGCAGTTGATAAAGTTGCATGATGAAATCTAGTTGATTCCCTTGTTGCTGAGTTAGATCCAAGGTAGAGATTTATGAGATTTGGGTCGAACTCATGCTGTGTCGAAAGAGAGCTTTCATGTGGTTCGGGAGGAGGCAAGCATGCAGTCGAAGCTTGTTTACATACTGATGCCTGATTGTTACATATTATAGTCGAAGTCTAGTCTAATATGTACTGTCGAATTGGGCCTTGTGTTAGGGATCCAATTGTTTAGGTTTCTTGGGTTGCAAGTTACCTAGTTAGTCTATAAATAGGCTAGTACACTCAATTTGTTGAGTGTGGCAAATTGTGATATTCACTTGTAATCATTTGTGACTTTAATGAGAAAGTGAATAGTAAACAGAACTTATTTGCCCAATCCTTGTTGTTTCTTCTTCTTCTTCTTCTTGATTTACTTTTCCGTTAACCCTTCTTTTGGTTCTTGATCATCAAGAAACCATTTATACTTGGTACAAAGACATCGTTTTTCCACAACAAAAATGAGGATGATTGACATGTGTTTTTTGGTTGCACTACTACAATCCAGTGTTGGCGGGCACCAGGTTTGTCAATTATAATTTATTCCCGTGTTTATATTTTTATTAATGTTAAGTCTCTTATTCTTGAAATTTGTTATAGAGAGGATAAGAGGGATGCTGCTAGATTTGTTGTGATCATTGATGTTCTTTAGAGGAATAAAAATAAGGTTGTTTGGAATAATGTTTGAGAGGAGGTTTCAAAATTTGGCTTGCAGACGTATTTCAATTGGCAAGATTGATTTTCAGCTCGTAAAGAGAGTGATTTAAATAATACCCCTCATCACCCAACAGTTTGGAGTCCTCATAATAAAGGGAGATTGAAGTGTAATGTAGATGCTGAATTTAATTGTGAAAGAGGCACAACAAATAAAAGGTGGTGTGTGTGAGATAATTTGGGTAGATTGTGGTATTTTGATAGAACTCTAGTGTCGATAAGGGTAGCT
The DNA here is from genome assembly GCA_022829125.1 of Lathyrus tuberosus. Lineage (NCBI taxonomy): Eukaryota > Viridiplantae > Streptophyta > Magnoliopsida > Fabales > Fabaceae > Lathyrus > Lathyrus tuberosus. The sequence goes on along the minus strand of JALAZF010000104.1, from coordinate 3,172,598 downwards.
TCATAGTTCGACAGAAGTTGTGTATGCTGTAGTCGAAGTCTGTTCGAGCATACTGTCGAAATATTTTAACTTGTAATTTAAGTTAGTATGTTGAACTGGGCCTTGCTTGTAAGCCCAATTGTTTAAGTTTGTTTGCTATTCAAGTTTGCTTAGTAGACTATAAATAGGCTAGTTCTCTCAGGTTGTTGAGAGAAGTTAATTGTTGGTATTCACTTGTAATCTTTTAACCCTGTTGAGAAAGTGAATAGAAAAACAGATTTAGCTAATTCTTTATTCTTCATCTTCCTTTTTCTCTCCCTATTGTAAAACCTAATAGGGTTCAAATATTTTTCTCATATTTTGGTTTGTTCTTGACAATATCAATTCACAATAAACTGGTGTGGTGAGCATGTAGAAGAAGATGTCATCAACAAAGTATGAGATTGAGAAATTCACCGGTGTGAATGATTTTGGTTTGTGGCGCTTGATGGTGCAATCCTTTCTTCTTCAATAGGGTTTGTTAGAAGCGTTTAAAGGACCGGAGAAGATGAATGTTGCCCTATCGGAGAGGGAGAAGACAACGATGGCCAAAAAAGACCACAATACCATTGTGTTGAGCCTCGGTGATAAGGTTCTCCGGCAGGTTTCATAGGAGAAAACTACAGCTAGTGTGTGGACGAAACTTAAAGGTTTGTATATGACGAAATCGTTGGTTAATCGTCTCAACCTGAAAAAAGATTTATATTCGTTAAAGATGAGTGAAGACAAAGCCTTGGCTGAGCAACTAGATATGTTCAGCAAGTTAATTCTTGATCTTGAAAATATTGAGGTCAAGATTGATGATGAAGATCAAGCGTTGCTGCTGTTGTGCTATTTACCTAAGTCCCGTGCTCACTTCAAAGAAACTCTCTTGTATGGAAGAGAGTCGTTGACCTTTGAAGATGTTTAATCTGCCTTGTACTATAAGGATTTGAACGAATGACAAGAGCACAAGCCATCTTTTGATGGTGAAGGTTTGTCCGTTAAGGGGAAATTTTTGAAGAAATATGATGGCTTTGAGAAGAAGAAGGGTAAAGTTCTACATAATTCTTATGTTGGTAATGCTCATACTATTAAGTGTTATTATTTTAAGAATGAGGGACATATAAGAAAAGTATACCCCGATCGTCTGAACAATTATGGTGGAAAGGATAACGGTAATGCAACCATTATGCAAGATAGTTATGAATCATCTGATGTCCTGGTGGTTTCAAGCAGAAACTATAGCAAGGATTGGATTATGGATTCAGGGTGTTCTTTGCACATAACTCCAAACAAATATGTGTTTGAGGAATTATATGATCAAGATGGTGGATCCGTGCTGATGGAAAACAACAAAGCTTACAATATTGCAGGTAGAGGATTTCTTAATACACCACCCAAGTTTCTTAGGCACCATATGAAATTTCTTTTTTGCCCCCTGATTCCGGATGTGCACATCCGGACGCACCGTAACCTTATAAAAAAAAAGTTGTTCCGGATGTGCATATCCGGTAGGCCTCCGGATCTATATATCCGGAAGCATTGCTGATATATTTGAAGTTGCATGATCACTCCCCCTTCCCATTCTCAACATTTCTTCTACTACACTCACTCTCACCAACTCAAAAAACCCTACTTCATCAATCCCATTTCTCACTAAAAAAGTTTAAGTTTTTGGTGCAACAAATCAAAGGGAGCAAGAAAAGACTGAACTTCAGGTAAATATTCAACTGCATCCACTACACTGCTCACATTATCAATCTACATTTTTGAAAAAACAAGTTACGTTACTTTCGGATCTGCACATCCGGAATGAATTGAGCATGAACATTTCCGGATGTGCACATCCGGAAAAATGCCTGAACCTAATTAATTTAAATTTTCAGCAATTTCGAATATATTTTATTTATACATATTAATTGTTCTACTCTTGTTTATAAATAGATATGGTGCGCCCCGATAACATGTCAAAAGAATTAGTTGCGTCGATTTCCCCGAAAGATGAAGGCATGCTCGTAAAGTCGATTGATGTCGGCGGTGACTTTAACAATAAGCAAGACTTTGATGATCGTGAAAACATGATCGCATGCATTCGTAGGATGGCTATTGAGCTTGGCTTTAGTGTAAATATCGGGAAATCGGATAATGGGTCAGATAGAAGAAAAGTTTTTGTAATTTTGGGTTGCGAAAGAAGCGGCAAATATCAAGCACCTCTACGGAAGTTAAAGAAAGACGAGACCGACACTAGAAGATGTGAGTGCCCTTTTAAGATTGGTGGTTACATATTAGCTTCCAAGAAATGGAGATTTACCATTCGTTGTGGTATACATAACCACGAAATGTGCTCAAAGTTTCAAGGTCATCCAAGTGTATGTCGACTCAAGGCGGAAGAGAAGACATGTATAGCCGACATGTCCTTAAACCTTGTCCAACCGAAAAATATACCTGCGACGTTGAAACAGAAAGAACCTGAAAATGTTGCAAACATAAAGCAAGTGTATAACATTCGGTATCAAATGAACAAGGCAATTAGGGGAGATAAGAGTGGGATGCAACAACTGTTGAAAGTGTTGGAGGACAACGATTACGTGTCTCGGTACAAATATCACGATGATGGAATTACGGTCCGAGATATTTTTTGGACTCATCCGGATTCTATCAAGTTGTTCAACACGTTCTCGACAGTGCTCATTCTCGATAGCACCTACAAGACAAACAAGTATCATCTTCCATTATTTGAGATGGTTGGTATTACGTCTACGAATAAGACATATGCCGTCGGCTTTGCCTTTTTAGAGTGTGAGAAAAAGGACAATTTTACGTGGGCGTTGGAGACGTGTCGGCCACTTTTGAAGAAACATGTTCAAATGCCAAAAGCAATTGTTACGGACCGCGATAACACCTTGATGAAAGCGGTTGCAAAGGTCTTTCCTTCTTTCAATGCGTCTCTATGAAAATTAAGAAAAATATGACAAGGTTCACGAGTCACTTGTTCCGTGGTTGAGTGGTCCGGCACCAGTATCGAAATAGATAAGCTTCCCCAAGATGGGTCATCTTATAGCTTGCGCCTACGATATGGTGTGTATCGACTTGACGCGATACGGTTTTTCAGAAACCTTTTTTCCACTCCACACCGCACCTCCGTCGAATCCAAATGATCGCATCATGTGTATCAGATGGCTTGAGAAATCAAGACATTTCGTACAAGTTATCTTGAAACCCGGATGTCCGATACCACCTAAATCACCGCAATGGGCGACACATGCAACCGCAATTACTGAGTCTTGGTCTGATAGTTTTGTCGAAAGGATGCTTGAATTCGAAAGATTGCACGCAATTGAAAAGGCATCAAATGCGGAAAAGTCGAAAGTTCAAGCTCCTATAGATTTAGACGGAGAATTTTGTTTTAACTCTTTTGTATAATCATACGACACAATGTACATTATTGAAGTGAAATATATTGTATTTTTATCCATATGTCTTTTTAATACACTTATGAATTTTATTGCAATGAAAGTATTCCAAGCGACTGCATAACATGTTCAATTCTGTTTTAAAAATGTATCAGTAAAACATTCTGATTTGCAGATCCGGGAAATTTCCGGATGTGCACATCAGGAACCAATATTTGTAGGGTTTGTCCGAATCTGCACATCCGGAACAAACTTTGGCAGAAATAACTTTACCCTAACTTTTCTATAAATTAGGGGTTTCATTTTATATCATTCACACAAACACTAAATGTCTCAATTGTATGATATCAAGATCCATTGGTATGTCGCAATTGTTTCCTATACCAACGGCATAACACTCGGTCGCAAGTATAAGATAACGAGGGACATCTCCATCGGCGAGATCATTGACGATATCGAACATCTCCTACCTTACGGAGACAAACGGAAGGTTGCAAAGCTTCAGTATCGTTCACCTTCCGTTGACAACGAAGGGAACGTCGCTTACAGCCTTGTTGAGCTCAAGAATTAAGAGGATGTTAGAGCGATGTGGCAAACTTTTTTCGGCTACGAAGAACGATTCCCGCTCGAGTTCGAGGTGACCGTCAAAATCCGAAGAATGGTCGGTGACATCTTAGAGATGTGCAAGCGTCCACCGGGCAATTGATCTTGTAATATTTAAATTTCTGTCGATGTCATGGCGATTTTCTCAATGTAATCTCGATTTTATTTTATGAATGTGAGAAACATTGTTGGATTTTTGGTGTTCTGCATCAGGTTTTATTCCGGATTTGCAAATACGAACGTTTACCGGATATGCATATCTGGGAACAACTGAAATTTTTTTAAAAAATGGTGCGTCCGGATTTGCACATCTGAAACGCAGAGGTATTTTCGTCAGCGCGCATGGTGCCTAAGAAGGTTGGATGGTGTGGTAAGAAATTTCCTTGCAGGTATTGGATCTGTGAGATTCAAGCTCCATGACGAGTTAATAAGACTATTGACTGATGTTAGGTATGTACCTGATCTTAAGAGGAATTGGATTTCTCTTGGTGAATTCGACAAGAAAGGATATGTTTTCAAAGGAGAGCAAAACATCCTAAGGGTAATGAAGGGGTCGAAGGAAGTCTTGAGAGACGTGAGGAAACAAGGCTTGTACACCCTTAAGGCTGATGTTGTAAGTGGTTCAACAGATGTGGCATCTACGAAACCTGTGTCGAAAACTGATCTATGGCACAATAAACTTGTCCATGTCAGTGAAAAAGGTCTGGTCGAATTATCGAAACAAAATTAGTTGGGTGATGACAAGGTCGAAAAACTGGAGTTTTGTGAACCTTATGTATTTGGTAAATCCCATCGAATGAAGTTTAACAAAGGTAAACAAAAAACACACGGATCCCTTGATTATATTCATGCTGATCTTTAGGGGCTTACAAAGAATCCTTCATACTCAGGTGCAAAGTTTTTATATCCATAGTTGATGATTACTTCAGAAAGTTATGGGTGTTCATCCAGAAGACCAAGGATGAAACTTTTGAAAAGTTCAAAAGTTGGAAGACTCTGGTCGAAAACCAAACTGGCAGGAAGGTCAAGATGTTGAAGATCGACAATGGTTTTAAATTTTACAATGAGGCTTTCGACAGCTATTGTGCTGCATATGGTATTGCAAGGCTCATAACTACTACAGGGACTCCCTAACAAAATGGTTTGGCTGAAAGGTTTAATCGAACCATTCTGGAAAGGGTGAGGTGCATGTTGCTAAGTGCAGGATTGAAATAGGTGTTTTGGGCAGAAGCTGTTGTAACTGTATCATACTTGATAAATAGGTGTCCCTCGACAACCTTGGGAATGAAGACACCTGAAGAAGTCTAGTCAAGACATCCACCTAGTCTCGACAGACTTAGAGTATTTGGTTATTTAGCCTATGCTCATATTAGGTAAGACAAGGTCGAACCTAAAGCTCTGAGATGTATGTTCCTTGGATACCCAAAAGGAGTCAAAGCTTATACGCTGTGGTACCTAAAGCCAGGTCACAGAAGGTGTATCACAAGTCAAGATGTAGTTTTCAATGAAGCTGAGATGACTTTCAAGAAAAATGAGGACATTGGTCAAAGTTCGAAGATCTCTGAAGAAGAGCTGGAACAGGAAGAGATTCTTGTTGAGGTGGAGCATAATGATGCTGAATTGCATAACCCATATGAAGTCAAAGAAGAATCTCAAGTTGCTGATAAAGATGAGGAGACTGATAATGACTACCTGCTGGCAAGAGACAGCTTGAGAAGAGTCATTAAGCCACCTCAGAGACTTAGTTATGCAGATCTTATAACTTTTGCCTTAATCTCTGCAAGTAAGGTTCTGGACGAAGAACCTAGAGACTGTAAGGAAGTTATGAGGAGTCGAGATAAGACTGAATGGTTGAAAGTCGTGGATGATGAAAGCTAGTTTGTTCCCTTGTTATAGAGTTTGTTCCAAGATGGAGATTTGTGGTATTTAGATCGAACTCTAATGTTGATAAGGGTAGTTTCATGGTTCGACAGAAGTTGTGTATGTTGTAGTCGAAGTCTTTTCGAGCATACTATCGAAATATGTTAAATTGTAATTTAAGTTAGTATGTCGAATTGTACCTTACTTGTAAGCCCAATTGTAAGTTTGCTTGCTATTCAAGTTTGCTTAGTAGACTATAAATAGGCTAGTTCTCTTAGGTTGTTGAGAGAAGTTAATTGTTGGTATTCACTTGTAATCTTTGAACCCTGTTGAGAAAGTGAATAGTGTTGCGGTGAGAATTGAATATCAAGCTATTACATTAACTTGAATCACAAAACATTAAATGTTCACCACCGAACTTTAATTTATCCAAAGTAAAGGGAAAAGATCGAATAAAACCCTAATTGTGCAATGTAACAATAATGCAAAGAGATCTAAAGGTTCGGGGGTTGGTTATACTAAAGGAAGGTATTAGTACCCTAAATATCTATAGTACTATATAGGAACGTCTTGTTGTATTTGTGTTATATTATTGTTTGTTTACTTATTGATTGGATATGTTCTATGGGGAAAAACCTAGAGGTTTTACTAAGTATGCTCGCAAAAACTTCACGGTCTTGTGCCTACGTATCCCAACAAGGATGGAATCAGAGCAATCGTAGTTCACCTAAACAATGGATTTCATTCCAAAACAATCATGCAAAATAAAGTCAAGACATTACTTTAATCATGCAAACAAATTTGGACATGGTTCAGGACATAGGTAAGTCATAACAATACTTAAACATGAGATTTAAAATGATCATTTTCAAGAATCAAAATACCACAAAGATTTGGTCATGGCAAATATACAAGTTATGAATCATGTAAAGACATGTCATTAAAGTTAAGGCCATTTATGAACACATAAACAAATATGGACAAGCACAAGGGTTTACATGCATACAAATGTTCAATGACGTATGGAAGAATCATGGCAAAAGTTAAGAGAAAAGTTTCAAAACCATACATGAAAAGACAAAGCATTTATACATGGAAAAGAATGCATTCAAGTATCGTAAACTTAAGTAAAACTCAATGCAACATATTATTAACATTGCACAAGATTCAAACATGGTATACTACATCCACACAAGTCAACATGGCCAAGAGAAATCAAAGGATAAGACAAAAAAGTCAAATAAAGGACCTAAAAACCCTAAAAAAGGTGCCTTTAACTATGCAAAAGTGTGTGAAAAATAATTATTTTGTGGAATTTTAAAATACAATCATGAAATAGGCAAAGCAAGGAGTAAATAGGAAAAAAATGGCTCAAAAAGGTTAAAGGATCAACAAGTTATGGGCTTTCAAAGTTGTGAAGAAAATGAAAATAAAAAGTGGTAAAAATAAATGTTTTGGTCCTAGAAGGGTTTGAACCCAAGACACTTAGGTTGCAGGCTCAAAAATAGACCATCAGACCACACGCGCGCATGTGACATATTAGAGAAACATATCTATATATTTTAAAATTGCTTCAGAATGCACAAGGCAAATAAAATGCACAAAAAGAACAAAAGGGTGGTCACCAGGACTCGAATCCATGTCATGACACAAGAGGAAACTAGGAAACACGCATGCTACCGCTGGGGTGGTGATACATCCATTGTATCACCCCCACCAAAATAAAGATATACTAAAAAAGGACCTAAGAACTAGACGAAGGCGCCATCACCTTCTTCTTCAACCTGATAACACTTATTCTTTTATTGAAATTTCAAAAATGTAACTTTCTGAATATTTAATGAAAATGCAAACTACAAAAATGAAACATGTCTATTTTTCAATGAGGAATTCAGTGGTAATAATTAATTGTGTTGATTATGTCCCTATCCTAAAAAATCATGTTGAACTCATAAGAACCCTAAAAATGGAAATCTAAACCAACAACTCATACAAACCAGATTAATGGCAATAAAAGGGGGGAAACATCCTGACTATCATAACAAACAATTTTGTAGTTCAAGGTGGATAAAAATAAGGCATGATTCAAGGAGTTCAGATTGTAGGGAAAACTTACCTTATGAGCAAAAATCCAAAGTCCTCAAAAGATGTTACAGAAATGAAACAATGATCCAAATAGCTTCCTTGCACCTTACTGAAGTTGTGACAATGCTTAACTTGTCTTGAAATCACTTCAAACTGGCTGCACCATCCTTCTTGAGAAATGAAGAAATGTGAATTTTGATTTTGATGCAAATGTGGTTACAGTTGGAAAATGAGGTTATAGATAACTTAAAACATGTTTGTGGATTGATTCTAAATGATCAAAGTGATTGGAAAGGGACATAATGTGATTTTGGTTTGAAAAATGCAAAAAAAGTCAACAAAGCTTGGTATGAGGATTGACTTTATGGGTTTGCAGGTTTTGGGTAGATATGATGCCTTGAACACCTCTATGAAGTGTTTTGTGATGTGTTAGGGCAAATGGTTTGGAGATTTGGTGTGTGGAAATGAAACTGACTATGTTTGTGCAAAATGAAACTTTAGGTTCAAAATGGCAACCTTAAAACTAATTATGTTATGAAGCTTGTGGATGAGTGTATTCAGATGGTTTTTGTGTGTTGTTTGAAGTAAGAGACACTCCTTTATTTATAGGGAAACATGAGGGATCAAGGGTTATGCAGAAACCAAATTTAAGGCAACATGATCTAGTTGAAATCCAAATGGTAGTTTCATGAATTTTACATGGTTCTAATGCATAGTACCATGCTTCCTAGAGTTGTTGGAAGTTCAGAAAAATTTTCTTCAGTGCAAAGAAAAGCTTGAGTACAAAAGGGACAGTGTGAAGCTCAAGACAAGTTGACATTGTGATTAAAGTGTCTTTACAAGAGTGGTATTGTGATCTTTATGGCAAAACCTTCCCTAAATGGGATAATCACATGGATAATACCTTAAGAACTTGTGTAATGACCAAAAGGCTTGTGCAATCTTCCGAACAATGAAGGATTTGCAAGAAAAATGACCTACAATTAAGAGATCTTGCAAATTGAATTGGTTTTGCTCAAGGTCTTGGCATGAAAAATGACCTAGATTTCAAGTATGGAGGACCAACTTTGCTTCTTCGAAACTCATAGCTCATAAATGGGAATAATGAGTTCTTGTACTCTTTGGAAAGCTAGAAACATGCTCTACAACTTTCATGTTTTAAATTTTCCTTGAATTAAAATGTATCATGATGAAAAATGGCTCACAAGTTGGTTACTTTTACAAGGCAAATTTGTCTCAAAATTTTTCCAAGTGTTGGAATTCATTTTTGAATGAAACACCAACTTCATGGCCTCATAACTTGAAATCTAAGCACTTTTTGGGGATTCCTCCTCATTGACAAAGTTGTAGTATGTAAAGAGCTCTTCAATATGGTCTTTGGAGCAAAGAAAATGGATGTTTGGATTGAGAGTTATGGCTTTGGCAAGTTGGACAAAAACCATTGTGCATCTATTCACTTTCTTCAAAGTTGTCCTTTTTTAAAGTAACCTCAATTCTCTTGATTTTTCCTGATCAAACTCAATCGTAAAACATGTTTCCAATTAATATTGACTTGAGGAACTCATATTTGACCAAAAAACCTAAAGTCAGAGGTTTGACTTTGTAGTGAATGACTTGTGTATCAGATGAATCTTCACTTCTTGATCTTCAATGAATTCAATCCCTTGGGATACTTGAACACTTTAAATGGACTTTAAGGATGTATTAGAGTGTCTTGAATCATGTCGCAAGGTTTGGGATCATATCTTGATCAAAAGTCAAGAAATGCAGTTGACTTTGGTTGAAAAACCCTAATTTGTGACCATATGAATCTGAATCTTGAAGAACTTGTAATGAAGTCAAGTTGCACTTGATATTTAATGAAGGGATATCTCTTGAGTGTTTGGGAACTTGTTTGACTGACGATCCATCCAAAACTTTGACTGATCAATCCTTTGAGCCTCTCAGGACAACCCTAATTCACAAATGAGCAAAAGCAAGCATATCTTGATAATTGATTACCTATGCATGAATGATTGACCTAGAATGTTATGAAAATAATGATTGAATCTAGGGGTAGAATTTGGGGGTATGACAAATAGAAAAACAGATTTAACCAATTCTCTATTCTTCTTCTTCCTTATTCTCTCCCTTTTGTAAAACCTAATAGGGTCTCTTGTGTCTGTTCAAGAAGCTCAATTTTTTTCTCATATTTTAATTTGTTCATGATGACATTAATTCACAACATAGATTTAGTACTGTTGTGTGACTTGGGACGTTGGCCTCTTGTCCACCATGATAGCTGAAGCCATGACTTTGAAAGAAGCTTTACAAGGTACAATTTCTTTACAGTTGAATAACGTAACCTTTCGAAAATGATTCCCATATAGTAGTTCAAGCTATTCATTCTAAACATTTAGGAAGGTCATTAAGCGCCAAGCGGAATTCGGTTGCCCATACGTTAGTTAAGGCAGCCAATTCTTGGGCTAGGCATAATACGGGTTTGCCCGCCCCCGCCCCGCCCACAAAAAAACAATTTCTTTTAAATAATAATAAAAATTAATAATTTTATTAAAATCTTGACAATTTTAAATTTTTAATAATAAACTTGTTTCTAAAAAGGAGAGTTTGAATGAATGGTGAGAAATGACTAATGAAGATTTTTAATTACTTCTCAAAAAATGAATAAATGTGTAGTAAAATAATTTGAATATAGGTATTAAAGTAAATACCATATGATCGGGCGGGGGTGGATGCGGGTAATAACATCCCTGCCCCGCTCCTGCAATTACAAACCGGGTTTTCACTGCACCCGCACCCAATCAAATCGGGTTTCCTTCGTTAATTTCGGGTTGGGTTCGAGCGGGCCCGGGTTTTCTTGCATTGCCTACAATAAACACATTTGGACTAAAAAACGAATTTTTTTTACCTCATACCCGTACTTTTATTCCTATACCTCTACATTTTATAAAAAATATCAATTTTACTCTTGTATATTTTCAACTAATTTATTATTCTATTTTTTAAATATTTTTTAAATTTTATTTTGCATACCGAAAGACTTTGCAAAAGAGTTCCGGTACACAAAATAAAAGTTAAAAAATGTTTTAGAAAATGACTACCGGAACTTTTTTGTAAAGTCTCCCGATACACAAAAATTGATTACCGGATCTCTTTTACAAAGTCTTCTGGTACACAAAATAAAAGTGAAAAAATATTCCAAAAACTAACTACCGGAACTCTTTTGCAAAGTTTTCCGGTACACAAAAATTGACTACTGTAACTCTTTTGCAAAGTCTTCGGTACACACAAAAAAGTTAAAAAAATGACTAACAAAACTCTTTTGTAAAGTCTTTCGGTACACAAAAATTGACTACTGGAACTCTTTTACAAAGTCTTCCGATACACAAAAAATAAGTTAAAAAATATTCCAAAAACTGACTACCAGAACTCTTTTGCAAAGTCTTCCGGTACACAAAAATTGACTACCGGAACTCTTTTGCAAAGTCTTCTGGTACACACAAAAAAGTTAAAAAAATGACTACCGAAACTCTTTTGTAAAGTCTTCTAGGACACAAAAATGGACTACCGGAACTCTTTTGCAAAGTCGTCCGGTACACAAAAAATAAGTTAAAAATGACTACCAGAACTCTTTTGCAAAGTCTTTCGATACGCAAAATAAAATAAAAATAAAATATTTTTAAAAAATAGTTCAAAATATACAAGGCAAAATTGATATTTTTTAATAAAATATAAGGGTGTAAAAATAAAAATAGGGGAATGAGGTAAAATTTTCCTAAAAAACGAAAAAAACAATTAAGTCTTTGAGGAAAGAAACATTGATTTAATATGAACATCACAAAATAATGAATTTCTTGAATAGCGTGATCAAAATATACACATTCAGAAACATTAATTTTTTAAAATTGAAATTGAAAATTTAGTATATTTATAATGAGAAAAAATCACATTAAACCCTTTAATTTTATTTCTTTTTAGCAGAAATCAACCCTACCATAAATAAACCGCTCAAAATTAACTATTAGTAGTACTAAAAAAAACCAAACTCTTGAGCTCACAACAAAATCACATAAATAGGGAAAATAAATATTATAAAGCACGAACATCGAAAATGCAAACATTGATAGTGATACATCAAAATTAATATTAATATTAAAAATAAATAAAATAAATAAAATTATAAATATTGTTGTCAATTACAGACATGGATCTAACACATTTTTTTTCTCAAATATATCGGTGTTTTATAGAATAAAAGACAACCAATTAAATTTCCAACCCAACATCCTAGACTAACTAGACCACTCTAAGAAGTGTTCAAACGAACACCATGCACTAATAGGCACAAGAAAACAATAATAAAAACAAATATTCAATTAATTAACATAAATTTTTGTTGATATATTTATTTGACTTTAAAAAGAGAAAATATAATTAGGACTATTTTTGATAAACAAATAATTCATATAAATAAAAATTTGAGAGTTTTATTTAGATGTATTTAGAAAAGAAAAAAAAAATTAAATAGTATTACTTTAAATATCAATTTTTTTATTAACTTATGCATGATCAAAACACTGTGTACAAACAAAGATTTGTACCACATGCAAAATTTTATTGAGTTTAATACAAAATAAATTCAAATAAATAGACTTTAATGAAAAATAAATTAATTTTATTTTTTGATTGATGTTCATTAATAGTGAGAGCTTACAATTTTTTTTATCAATCGCAAATATTATTTGTCAACTTTTTCTTCTCGTATTTTTAACCATAAATATACCATACATATTTGTTTTTATTTGTCCCATTTTCGAATAAATTAAAATAATTTTTCAAAAAAAAATATAAGATATAATTCAATATATTTAGGTTTACATAAAAAAAAACCGCAAGTGCAATAAATTATTAATTTTTAAAATATTGATTGACATCTCTGACTAAATAAGTGTCGATATATATTTTTTAAAAATAAAAATACAAAATCGTCAAACTTTTTTTCTTATATTTTTAACCATATATATTTGTTTTTATTTGTCCCATTTTCTAATAACTTAAATATATATATTTTTTAAAATGTAAAATATATTTCAATATATTTAGATCTACATAGAATTTTTTTATAAAGAGTTAGAAAATTTATTTTAGGGAGACAAAAATACCCTTGATTTGATTTAAAAAGATGTTAATTTTTGAGAAAATATATAATTATTTTAAATAGTTTGACAGTGATATGTATTTCGATTATATTATTTTTTATTTGAATATCAGCCAACACAAATGACATATTTGTCGCATTTTGAAGTATATTTTTTGTCATCTTCAAACTAAAGGTAGGATGTTGACTTCAGAGAATCCATATACGGTAATCTTATTTTTGTCATTACATTTTTTAATGTTAGTATCTTTCTCCAAATCCTTTCTCACTTAATTACACTGAAGATCATGCAGCCATTGAGATCTCTGATATTTTTGTCGTTACATCTTTCAATTTTATCTCTTTCCAAAATATTTCTAATAGGTTAGATCTTACATTCATTGGTGAATGCAGATAATTTTGTCAGTATATCTTTCCATTTTCTCTTTCTCCAAATTATTTCTCACTTAAATACACTGAAGATCAGGAAGGCATTGGGATATTTGATATTTTTGTCGTTACATCTTTCAATTTTATTTCTCCAAAATACTAGGCTGGATCTTACAGTCATTGGTGACTGCAGAGAATCCAAATCTCTTATTTTTGTCAGTAGATCTTTCAATTTTATCTCTCTAAATCATTTGTCACTTAATTACATTGAATTCAGCATATTGAAAACTGAATCTTACAGGATTGCAGTGAATCCAAATATTTTATTTTTGTCATTACATTTTCAATTTTATCTCTCTCAAAACCATTTATCACTTAATTAGAGACATGTGATTTTAATGTGATTTAATATATTATTTATTTAACTTAAAAAACATAATTTAAGTTATTTTAAATAAAATAATAATTAAGACAAATAAAAATCTGAGAGAAATATTATTTAAAAGTATAAAAAAAATTAAAATAAATCTTAAAATTAGAATGGAAAATATTAAAATCTAAATAATTCTTCTTAAAAATTGAAACAAGGAAAAATAAAGGAAAAACCAAAGGAAGAAAAAAAACAAGCGCATATTGACGGTCTGAAAGTGGGGTCCATTTCTCCAACCTGTTAAATAAAACCTAAACGCCACGTGTCCCAGATGAAACGCATTGCATTGCTTTCACTTCACCGTCTCTATACAAGTTGGTGTTTCGCTAAAAAGTGCAATCCACCTTGACACAGCGTCAATCAATCCAACGGCTGCGAATCTCTCTCCTTCTCTTTCTCTCTCTCTATCTCTCTCATATCAACATCGCTTTATCAAACCCCTCCAACCCATTCCTCACCGGGCGCCAAAACCCCCTTTCTTCGCTTTTATCAACAAACCTGACACTTATTTCAAACGCAACAGTGTTAATCTAAACGCAAAAATCCAAAACTCACACTTAGATTGAGCTTCGTTTTCGTGAATCTGCATCGAATCGATTCGATTCGATTTCAGCATGGACCTTCAGAATACTGTGAAGGAAGCCCTAAATGCACTCTACCATCACCCCGATGATACCGTTCGCATGCAAGCCGATCGCTATCTCCAGGATTTTCAGCGAACTTTGGATGCGTGGCAGGTTCTCTCTTCAATCCTTTCTCCGCTTTCTCGATTCGTTTCTCTCTCTTCCTGATTTCTCTTTTCACCGAATTTTGATTTTTTTCACTCAATGATGATTTTTTAAGCTCTTTTTCCGTTTCTCGATGCTGGATTTTCTGTTTATCTGATTTTGATTATTGTTGTTGATTCTTGAACTGTGAACTTAGCTGCATGATGCTCCATTTAGTGGTGTTTTAAGAAGCGTTTCTATTTCTGTGATTTTTGAATTTCCAGGATTCTTCAGGCTTTTTCAATTGTTAAGAATTGTGAACTCAATGATTCAGTGCGGAAACACAGATATATGAACATGCAGATGCATGAACATGCAGATATATGAACATGCAGATATATGAACATGCTCGTTCTTCTTTATATATGTTAATTATTTTGTTTTTGTTTTTAATCACTGCAGGTGGCTGATAATTTACTTCATGATCCGAGTAGCAATCTAGAGACTTTGATATTTTGTTCTCAGACCTTGAGAAGCAA
Source organism: Lathyrus tuberosus (assembly GCA_022829125.1). Taxonomy (NCBI): domain Eukaryota; kingdom Viridiplantae; phylum Streptophyta; class Magnoliopsida; order Fabales; family Fabaceae; genus Lathyrus; species Lathyrus tuberosus. The sequence goes on along the minus strand of JALAZF010000104.1, from coordinate 3,157,434 downwards.
GGTGATTTGTTGTTTTTATACTTCATATTAATGTAGTTAGTGCTTATGCATGTTTAAGAATGTTACATGCATGCTGGTCTCTGACTGAAATCTCTTGCCAGAAGTGCTTTCTTCTTAATTATTGAGTGCCTGATTATGACCTAGGTTCAACGAGACTTTGAGGAGCTCCCTTCCACTGCATTCCGGCCGCTGCGTGACTCATTAAACGTGAGTGACTATTCTGCGTGTTTTTTCATTTAATTCTGGGACATGCATTTCTTTTCCTTCTCAGAATAAATTATTTTAAGGTCATGGGCTAGTACCGACCATGCATGGAAATGCATGTTCTGCCATCTCTCATGTTCCAAATCCAATGGTTGAAAAACCATGAAAAACAAATACATAAAAAGAATGAAATTTGAAGAGAGAAACAAATTGCAAATGAATGGCTGAGATTACAGCAGGATGGACAGCAGGAGACAATGGGCAGGAGAGGATCCAAATCCACCATGCATATTCAAATGTTAAAAAATACAATACTTCATATGTTTGTAAATAGGCTTTACTTTCATCAGTTCATGTTTGTTTTAAATGCAGAACTTACTAAAAAAGTTCCACAAGGGTCATCCAAAAGTCAGAACTCAGGTATCATAAAGAAGCTCCTTGTGACCTTCTGTCTTCTTTGCAGTTTGTTTTTGGGTAGTTATATCTAAGTTTAATTTACTGACATGCATGGTTCAAATTGTCCATACTTGTAGATTAGCATTGCAGTGGCCGCATTGGCCGTGCACGTGCCTGCGGAAGACTGGGGAGATGGTGGAATAGTGAAATGGCTCAGGGATGAGATGGATTCCAATCCAGAATATATACCAGGATTCTTGGAGTTACTTACAGTTTTACCAGAGGTATGTATGCTGACGTTTCAGGAACTTGGACAGTCTTTTGATCTTTATTAACGACACAAATGTCTGAATTTTAAGCCACTAAATGTCAAGTAGTCATTCTTTACAAAATTGCTGTATTGTCAGATAGTGTTTTATGTAGCCCCTAACATCATAAAATTCATATATCCTTCTATAAATGGTTGCAAACAAAATATTTTAATTGAAGTAAGCTTATCAGCCATTTGTTTGATTGTGTTTTGTCGTTACATATTATGTCTTATACTTATTATGTGTTGTACTTATTTTGTCGTTATAAGCAGGAAGTGTTAAACTATAAGATAGCAGCTCGTCCTGAAAGGCGCCGTCAATTTGAAAAAGAGCTTACTTCTCAAATGGAGATTGCTCTTAATATACTGACAGCTTGTTTGAGTATTTCTGAGCTAAAGGAGCAGGTGACCAGTCAAATGCTTTTCTATTTACTGTCCATTATGTTGTCATTGTTAATTATTTTGAATGAAAGTCTGTTTTTATGGTCTTATGGTGGTGCTTTAATGTTAACTTTTGTTTCAGATTCTTGAGGCATTTGCTTCATGGCTTCGCCTAAAGCATGGGTACATATTTTCTTTGTTCTTTGCATGCAACTAATTTTTGTTTACAGAACTGTGCAATGCTAATAATAGTGATAGATTATTAGATTATTCTTCATGTTATTTTTTATAAGTGGTCGGGCATCTGTAATTGTGTTATGTTTGAGAAAAACATTTTATTAATTAGTAGATATATCTTAGCCCGGGATTCTCTCATTATTAGATTTTTGCTGTGAACATTTATTGGTGGTTTTCACATAAAGATTGTTAAAATAGTGAGTTTTTCTGAGTTTTATATATGTAGAAAATTTGTTAACTAGAAGTGGAAGAAAGAGTAGGCGACATATCTAAAAATGCCGGGTGATTGGTTTCAGTGTGATATCTGTATAACTAAATGAAGAGACATTGGTATTATGTATATCTTTATCACAATTTAATGACATTTAGATGAATTATCAAGTTAAGTATTGTTTCTTGTGAAATTGATATTGAGGGTTTCTATTATCTCAATCTTCTTAAAGGGAAAAGAAGAGGAAATGCATTTTGTTCTAACTTATGTTTTAATGGTTTTTTTTTTCTTTTTAGGATTCCTGGATCTGTTCTCAGTTCTCATCCATTAGTTCTTACAGCACTGTCGAGCTTGAATTCCGAGCTACTTTCAGAGGCATCTGTAAATGGTACGAAAGCTGGGAAAATTTTCATTTTCTTCTTTCAAATATATGCTGTTGGAATTGAACTGGATATTACCTCAAGATATAAATTATAATGGGATAAAAAGCTGGGCTCCATTGAATTTTAGTTTATGGTAGGTGTATGAAACACCTTTTAAGGCTTGATAGTGTTCACGCGCACTATTAGATCTTCCATGTGTGATATGACAAATGCAACCTTATTAATCTTATTGGGCAATGCTTGTACCAGTGTATAGTTGTACTGTACTAGTACTGGCTTAAAATATTTCGTCTATTATTCACATTTCCATCATTTTGCTGAGAGTGGAAGTCTTAGTAATTTATTAACACACTCCTATCAATTTAAGCGTTATTAACACTGAAGCCAGCAAAACTCAATGAAGGAAAGGTTTGCAGTAGTATTTTTTTAAAATTAATATTGTCTTTAGTTTTACATTTTCTGTTTTTTTATGGCATTCATCAGCTTTTTTAACGGTTAGGAGGGATGAAAGGTGCTAGCATCACTCCCTTTAATACTCTCTTTCCAACTCTCATATTGAGTGAAATCCGTGTAGGTCCAACCACTTTATTTGGCCCATTCCAAAATAGTGAGACCTACATGAATTCCAAAATGAGTGTTGCTATCACTACTCTTAGGAGGATTATGATATCTTACCCACCTTTGAGCAGTGTTGTTTCATTCCACTCGTAATCTTTCATTGCTTAAGAAATAATGCGAGCATTTGTGAAGACAACATGAAAAGAAAGCAATTTGGTGTTATAGAATGAGAAGAATGCTAGTCAGCTGGTAATTCAAGCGTGATATATAAGTAGAGGCTTCATTAGATAAAAAAATCTAGGCATTTTCTTAAACTTTAAGGGTTGATTAATCATTGGAGTTGTGGATCCTAAAACCCTGTTAGTTTTGGATGTTTCATTGGGTTTGAACCGTGATTTTTCGTTAGCACATATTATTCAGGTTAATGAACATATGAAGCATGAGGCATAGGTTAATCAACATATTAGCACATATTATTTACACATGTTCCACTTCTTCAATAGCAGTAGCTGTGTTTCTTTTACTTGTTTGCAAGTATGTTGATATTTCTAATTTCAATTGAGAATTACTGCTTTCAGTGTCGGTATTTGTCAATGTTTGACTGTTGATATTTTTAAATCACTTTTGGATTTAATTATGGTGTTGCTTTTCCCATGTACTTAATTTGACAATGTGGTATTCCTTTTGTCTTTTGCACCCTCTTTGCAGTGATTTCTGAGTTGATACACTACACTGCATCAGGGAGCATTGATGGTGTTTCCACAAATGTGCCCTTAATTCAAGTCATTGTTCCTCATGTTATGAGTCTTAAATCACAACTTAGTGATTCTACGAAGGTAAGCAGACTTCCCAATCTAAATTCTGAGGCTTGAGGGGCTGTTTATTCCAAAACTATAGCAATTTTTCTTTATGATAGCGCTGATTTAATTCACTCTGTTGGCATTTATTTCGTAGCATGGAATTTGTAATACGATTTTTGTGATCGCGTTGATTTGATTTATAGCACTAGGTTTCCTTTTTGATGGTGTTGGTTTGATTTATCAGTGTAGTAGCTATAACTTTTGGCCACAATATGAATACCTAATATCTAGGGAATGAATGTCTAGTCTTGGATAATTTTGTCAACAGCCAATAAAAAGCCTCATCAAATGTTTGGTCGTTAAAGTAAATTATTTACTACTCTTCCCCTCAGCCTGGTGAATGAATATCTATTTCCAAGCTTGGAAATTTTTTCAGTTATTGTTGTTCAGCCTATAGTTAGAAGACATGCAATGTTGTTTTGAGAAGAAATATATGGAGTGCAAATAAGACTACTATCTAAGTTTTCTTTGACGAAGTGTCTGTCAACTTCAACATGTGTGGTTCTATCATGCTGCACTGGACTATGGGCTAGCTAATAGTAGATTTATTTATCACAATAAAGTCTCATTGGTTCATCACTCTTTATCTTCAAGTCTAAGATCATTTTCAGCGATACTCCAAGTTAAAGTTTTTGATAAAGCCCCATTTTGTAAAGTTGAGTTGGGCCCAACCCAACTCAAATTTTAATATGGTGTTAGAGCCTATCCAAGATTTGTTAGGTCTCCTGCAATTAGACCACTCTGGTCACGTTCCAAATGTCCAGTCTTGGGTGTGGGGTGTGAGGGGTGTGTTTAGAGTCTCACATTGGATGTGATATAGCCCGAACATAAGTTTATAGGTCGGGGCAATTCTACCCTTACAAGTCGGTTTTGTAAGGTTGAGTTGTTCTCAACTAAAATTCTACCCTTATAGGTCGGGGCAATTCTACCCTTACAACCGGTATATTTATATTTGCATGCTATGCTTTTTATTCAAAGGCCTACGATGGTTATGATCCTTTAATCTCCCTTTAGGATGAGGAAGATGTGAAGGCAATTGCTAGGTTATTTGCGGACATGGGCGATTCATATGTGGAACTGATCGCAACTGGTATGTGTACATTACTGTATTCTTTCTTGCAGACAGTCTGGCTGAATAATTTTGAACCCTCAGAAGTTGCTTATGGTCTCTCTGGTGTTAAACTAATTGAATCTAAATCGTGATAAATTAATATTCCAGGTTCTGATGAATCAATGTTAATAGTGCATGCGTTGTTGGAAGTTGCTTCACATCCAGAATATGATATTGCTTCTATGACATTTAACTTTTGGCATAGTCTTCAGTTGACCTTAACTAGAAGGTAATTATTTTACTCTTGAAAGTATGGTTCTTGCTGAGCTGGATATCACTTTTACCAGATTATAAATATAATTATTACATAATCTGACAGGGAGTCCTATATATCAAATGGCAATGAAGCATGCATTGAAGCTGAGAGAAATAAGAGGCTACAGGTTTTTCGTCCTGCTTATGAATCACTTGTATCACTGGTGAGTCTTCCTAGTTTGAGCTGGAAGTTGGAATTAAAATTCTCCCCTGCAACCTTTGAATACATTCAGTAGTTAATGGTTTCAAGCCTATCATGCGTGCTTCAATAAAATCAATTTTGTTATTATCTACATCCTATATATAATTAAATATTATCTACATTCTTTGTATATAATTAAATAAACATCATTCTTCTTTTAGATATTTATAATATTTTCAAGATTATTGTAGCCTTCACATGCTGCTCTTTACTTTTTTTCTTTCTTTCCCAGTTATGACTGAATTGTGTAGTTTTTACTTGTTATATTTATGCTGTTAGATCTCGTCATGGATGTTTTACAGGTTAGCTATCGGGTTCAGTATCCTGAAGATTATCAAGATCTTTTGTATGAAGACCTTAGGGAATTTAAGCAAACTAAATATGGTAAATGGGTTTGCTCTTGTTGTGATACATTTCTTTTTCTCTCACTCACTGTTGTACACAGATTGATTCTACACAGGGGTACTAGTATTATACTCATTATTTTATTATTATAATACAAATTATTATGATACAAATATTACCATATCATTATTATAATACAAAATCAATAAAAATATTGTCTTCAAAATTTTGAATTCAATTTTTTAAAAGTTAATAAATTGTTTTCTTAATAAATTGGTTTATTATTATTATTATTATTATTATTATTATTATTATTATTATTATATATTCAATGCTCTTGAGAGATAAGTTATGAACCTGCTTGTTCTTGGAGATTGAGTCAGAGACCAGAATTCTAAAATTGCACTTTCTAGGCCTATGTGGTTCTTGTAGGCTCTGGTTCACAACTTTCGGTTTTGCTCCAAAAATTTTATCTTCAGATATGACATTTTTTGTAGCAGTTCCTGGGGCTTTCTAAATTACTACTGTTTTAACATCAACCATACTTTGGCGTTGAATTGAAACTTGATAACGAGTTTTCTAATCGTTATGGAGTAATAATATAGCAATCTTGATCTTCAATGCGAAGTTTAGAAACTTGTCCGGCATATAATTGGTGTTAGTGTTAGCTCTGTTGTGGCTCTCCGCAAATTGTTAATGTAGAAGGAATTTTCTGCTTGATATGCTGAGAAATCAGTGAGCTTTGCATAGGTATTGTGATATTGCTCCCCCTAAACCCTGAAACTGATCCTCCAAAGCATAGGACACATCAAGTTGGTCCCTCAGATTTTAGATATAATTTTGTCCATCAAAGTTAAATAAGCATCAATTTACTCCACAAACTATCCCTGGACTTCAATTTGGTCTCTATGCTGATAGTTATGGTACACTATGAACGGCCAGATTGATGTCCACAATCTTCGGTGGGCCAACTTGATATCCTTGTGTGTTGTGGGATGACCAATTTCCCAGCTATTGCATATCTTATTTTGTTAGTTTTGGTAGAGCACATCTTATATCTGTACTTCTTTCTGTACTTAAAAAAGAGAAAGAAGTACAAATATAAGATGTACTATTAAAACAAAAAACAGAAGAGTTTTGGAATATTAGGTGGCACTGGTAGATAGAAGTAGAACTATCTTGAAGTGTGATTGTCATGTGTCTGTGACACATGCTTTCTCATCCACTGAAAAATTTGTGCATGCATGCTGATAAAAGAAATTAGTTGAATGACTAAAGTCTGAAACAAGAAATTAGCTTTGAGATGATTTCGCATGTTAATTCACGGGTAGTTAGTTAGGAAATAGGTTTGACCTTGAAAGTAATGTAAATTTAGTGTTTTTCTTTGGCATGGAAGATAAGTAGCAGAGGCTCACTAACTACATACTCCCTCCGGTCACTATTATAAGGAAAAAAAACACCTTAAATCTTGGTCACTATTATAAGCAAAAGTCATTAAATTTTAGACTAATTAATACTTGTATTACTATTATACCCTTAATTTAATTCAAAAGCATTTAATGTTGAAAGTTGATTCATCAAATAAACTAAGAATATTATCGTAAATTTTATTTTGATTGTACATGAAATCAAGAAAATTAATTACACTTAACTAACTTTCTTAATACGTGTGAAAGTAGTTATTTTGGCTTATAATTGTGACCGGAGGGAGTATTTTTTTTCACATTTCTGTTGTTAAGAAACTTATGATTGAGCTTTGAAGTTTAATGGTTCAAATATTTGAGATACGAATGATCTTATTTGTGTGAGAATGGGCCAGGATATTCTGGCATTCCCATCCTTGAATTTCTATGTCCTAGACCTTCTTTTATCATATGCATGTAGCTAATTTTTTTGAACACATTCCAAAATCTCTGTCAATTTCCTTTAAATCAGAATCAGATGGTATTTCTATTCTAATTGGTCAACGGTCATTTCTTGTTTCAGCTGTTGCGGATGTATTAACAGATGCAGCATCAGTTCTTGGTGGTGATGCCACACTTAAAATTCTGTACAAGAAACTTCTTGAGGTGTGTCTTACATCTGGATGAGGTTAATTTAAATATGATTTCCTTATTAATACGAGACTCTTGCATTGAGGGGACGGAGGCAGTGCTCATCTTCAATTTCATTCTAAACCTCTTGGCCTTTAGTGTTTCATCTTCCTTCTCAATAAGTTTAATATTAGTATTTAGATGTATTTTTCCTTCTTGTATGTACTTCTGCCTAAATAACATGAATGTTGTTTCGGCCTATAAAAACAATGTGAATGTTATTTCCTAAACCTCTTTATTATTATTTTTTCTTTTCTGAACCATCTTTCTCCCTTTAAGGCTGTATCTGGCAATGGTAATAATGAACAAAAGGAATGGCGTCCAGCAGAAGCTTCTTTGTTTTGTATTCGGGCTATATCAAACTACGTGTCAGTCGTTGAAGCAGAAGTAATGCCGCAGGTAAGGGTACATCTTTAATGTAGTAAAATTTTATTGAACATCTCTAAAGTATCTCCTTTAAATTCTCTCTAAATCTAAATGCTTTTACTAAAAATATGAAAAAACATTCCTTTCATTAAAACACGCCCTGTAGGATGTTGTAGACGTGGCACAGTAATGATATTGATGGCATCAATGAAGGGGTTTTTTAATACGGCAGTACTCGGTCGATTTTTATATTGAATTATTGGGAAGGTAGTTCTTGATATTTGGCCATGCCCCAGGGAATATAGTGTAACCTCCCTTTTTAGTGTTTTCATACATCAATAATAAGTTCGTTGATTTTCAACAAATTTTAAATTCTTAGAGAGAAGTATTTATAGTGCACTTGAAGTTGTATTACATTATTTCAGTGGCTTGTACATTTATTTGTTTTACATGACTTAGGGTCTCCCAGATATTTCACTTGTGGGAGGATTATGTGTGTATACCGACATCCCTATCGGAATGTGTTTTTTAGCAAGCTCATAGGCCACTATTGTTTTATATTTTGCGTTTTTGGTGTTTGTCTCATACAGATCATGTCCTTGCTTCCAAAGCTTCCTCATCAGCCCCAGTTACTTCAGACAGGTAATGTAATGAAAAATTATTTAATCCCCATCCCACTCGACTTACGGACTTGGATATTCTCTCCTTGTAATTTCTTACCTAATTAGGTTTGTAGCTTTACTGTTTCTATTTGTTTGGTACCACTCATTGTAATGCTTGCTCTGTATTGTTGCCATATTTTCAGTCTGCCTAACGATTGGAGCTTATTCAAAATGGCTTGATTCGGCATCATGTGGAGTGTCTATACTTCCTTCAGTTTTAGACATCCTAATGAATGGAATGGGTACATCTGAAGAATGTGCAGCTGTTGCTGCTTTGGCGTTTAGACACATCTGTGATGGTATATATAGTGAACTAGTATATGAGTGTATTTGTGAACTTTATGTTCAGTGTTTACCCCTTAGAATGTTGACAAGTTGCCTAGGTGAGCTACAATAGTATTCAGTGCATACAAGGTGAAGATGAGTGACTGACTACATTCAATGATTACAAATCAATTTTCTGAACTGTGGTTCTGATTGAGGCTTTGCAATAAAGTTTTACCTGAAGAATTTGGTTTGGTCATTTTCATAAACAACGGCTAAAAATCTCGTGCTTTTATGTGAGGATGCAACTTGTTTAAGTAAGTTCTCAAAAAAGTATTGCAGGAATCTAAATATAAACTAGAAAGTAAAAGAAACAAAAGTAGCTGAAGCTAATTTTAGTTTTCTATCAAATGATTTTTACTAAATAACATCGGTAATGATTCTTTCATTTTTTCAGAAGAAGAATTAAGAAAGAAAACGTTGGATGAAGAGAATGGGGAATATGTTGCTTTAAATTATCTGTTACATTTTTTACTGGCCTGATTCGGCAGAATATTTTATATAAAGTTTGGTGCTATAAAGTAATTAATTAGCCCAACACCTTACATATTCTGGGATGGTTGGAACTTGACCTGATAATAAAGCCTCTATGACCAAGTGGTCAATGCCGTCGTCTTATCTCTAACTTAAAATTGAATTTCAGCAATAGGTAGTTGTGTTTGTGCACTGTTCATGTTTCAAACCTAAAGGGCTCTTGCATGAGGGGGGAAAGCTGAAAGTTGACAATGTTTCCCGTATTTGACATGTTATTATTTCTGATTTCAGACTGCCGGAAAAAGCTTTGCGGATGCTTAGATGGTTTGTTCCACATCTACAATCGGACCGTTAGTGGTGAAGATAGTTTCAAAGTTCCTGCTGAAGACTCATTGCATCTGGTTGAAGCCTTAAGGTAATTTGGTTCCGTGAAATATTTGGGGAATCATTGTATGCTACTGGTTCTATTTTAAATGAAGTTGATTTGGTCATCTTAAATTTCAATGTAGTATGGTTGTTACTGAACTTCCTTTGGATGATGCCAAGAGAGCTCTGGAGGCATTATGCATACCAGTTATATCTCCTTTACAGGTTAGTGTCTGTGTGCTGAGGTTCATCAAACTTATTCTTTTGATTATTGTTTTTTCATACATTTTGTTCCTCCAGGAAGCTATAAATCAAGGTCCTGAACTCTTAAGTAAAAGACCTTCTCGTCAGTTAACAGTTCATATCGATCGTTTTGCTTACATTTTTAGGTGGGTTCAAATACTTCTATTTCTGCACGCCCCAACCCTTGTTCTTTTTAAAATAGAATTATTTTTTACCACAATACTGAACATGCAACTGTATCTGTTTCTAGATATGTAAAACATCCTCAAGTTGTGGCAGATGCTATCCAACGACTCTGGCCAATTTTCAAAGCTATTTTTGATGTGTAAGCAGTCTCACATTACTTCTCATGTCAACATTTCTATGGTTTTCTTTGCTTTGTTATGTTCTATTGTTTTTTGAAGCTTGTTTATCTGATAGTAATTTTTTATCATTGTTGATGCTAGCCGTGCTTGGGACATGAGAACAATGGAATCTCTTTGCCGAGCATGTAAATATGCAGTGAGTAAGCTGGACCATTATATCTGTTGCTTTTTTGCATTTTGAAGAAAGTAAATAGTAATGACACGGTGTTTGATGCGTTGGAAAAATTTCAACTCCTATATTGACTAGAGATAAGGCCTAAATAGAGCTTTAAAGCCTAGAAAATCCCGACCTTACTAGCTTGTTTTGTTGGGTTGAGTTATACCCAAAACATACTATAATATCAATGCCTGACTTAGATTTTTTGACAAGCCATATGTAGTCTCCACGCACCAGCCCCAATAGCTCTGGGCGTGAGGATGGGTATTAACCATATTCACATAATTCACAGGTACCCCTACGAACCTCGAATTGGTTTGTGCGTACCGGTTTGCGGAACTTTTGCGAATTGGTTCGCACGAATTCGTCTGGAATTCGGGTAAATGAAGTACCCGCAAACCATATATAAATTTCAAATTTAAATGAGAGACAATAGTTGTCATATAAACTAGAAATAAAAAAAACTCCCTATTTTAATTATGACAAGGTTTGTATCACTTTGATAAAAGTGAATATTAATGACCATCCCAATTAAAACTAAAGCTTTAGGTGAGCTGATAAAAGAGTAGTGAGTACACCTTAGCTATTTATAACTGATTTTTGAAAGCAATGTTACTAAAGTAGTCGATGTGGACTATGAAGTCTTTCTCCCAACATATTTTAATTGTAAGTAAACAATTTTTTTAATAATAATGTACTGATTATTATATTTGAACGTACCACGAACCCAAATAGCGTACCGACTATGTATACCCCTCACGTACCCAATTTTTTGAGAGTCGTGAACCGCGTACCCGAATTTGTACCACGTACCGAAACGAATTGCAAACCGTGTGACTATGGTATTAACAAACGTTCACTTCCCATATTGGCTAGAGATAAGGCATAAATAGTGATTCTAAAGCCTAGACAATCTTCACCTTAGAAGTCAATTTTGTGGGACTGGGTTAAGACTCAATATATAATATATATTTAGTCATGCAACTGATTTGGGAACTCATCCAATTGTTGTTGTGGTTTCAACCCTTTTATATCATATCTTTTAATGATACACGTGTTCACGAATAAATTTTCATGAGGTTGAATACTATGTTTATGATGGTCTTTTACCCTTGGGTGTTGAGTGAAGAGTTTGTACAGGATCAAGTTAGTTGCATGGGTTTTCCATGCTAAAAATTATTAGTTTGTATTATTCAATTCAATGCTGTGTAGCAATATTCTATCACATGTTTCTAGGTAAGAACTTCTGGAAGGTTCATGGGGCTTACAATCGGTGCCATGCTGGAAGAGATTCAGAGTTTGTATAGGCAGCACCACCAGCCATGCTTTCTTTATCTCTCTAGTGAAGTTATAAAGGTATTCATATCTTACTATTCCTTTGTGAAACCTTTATTGATATGTAAGTAATTGTTTTGTAAAGTGTGGTTAAATACACCTTGACTTTGAAGGATTTCCACCCTTCTTTTTTACCTTGGGAGAATTTGAGATCTTAATTTCAAAGCTTTTAAAATTGTGTATGACAACAAAATAGGGCCCTATGGTCATTTCTTCTTCGAACAACTTCATCTCCCCTCCTCACCTTGTGCTGATTTCAGACAGCCCTTTCTGCAAACAGTATAAATTGATACATTATAATTACATATCACTCGATACAAGCTTTAACTTAGTTGACCAGTCTTTCCCTTTCATTAGACTTTCATGTTTTTGGTTCTTTAGGATTTCATATCCCCTATTAATTTACTCATCTATTTGCTTTTTCTAATAACTTTTTTTATCGTATATATGAAAATTTTGATAGATTATGCACTTATTATCCTGTTGTTGACTATATGAATGTCCAATATTCTTAAATTTCAGATATTTGGATCTGATCCATCTTGTGCTGACTACTTGAAGAATTTAATTGAGTCGCTTTTCCAGCATACAACACGCCTTCTCACAAATATTCAGGTGTAATTGAAGTAACTTTGCTTTGGCACTTACTTTGGATCTATGGATAGTATTTGAATGTGTTATCATACTTTTAACTCCAGGAATTCACAGCCCGGCCTGATATAGCAGATGATTGTTTTTTGTTGGCTTCAAGATGTATTCGCTACTGTCCTCAGTTGTTTATCCCTTCACCAGTTTTTCCTTCGTTAGTTGATTGCTCTATGATTGGGATCACAGTACAGCATAGGTATGGTCTCTCTCGCCCCCAACCCCCACACCCACCCATACACACTCACTCACACAACCTTGAAAGCACGCTCCTTTGTTCTATAATGGTATTGCGTCTATTCTCACACTTTTTTTGTTCTTGTTTTATTCTTGAGATATTATGAATCCCATAATGAATTTTCATGCAGCTCCATGTCTGACTTTCTTGCCTGCATAAGTGTCTGCATTTTGCCTATATTTTGCACACACTGTCTTTAAGTTAAAGCATCATCTGCGTGGAAAGAAGGCATATATGAAATTTCTCGTACCTTAGAAAATGTAGAATTACTTCAGGAATAGGTGCTAGGTGCTGATTGAAATTTACAAGTGAATTATTTTCCTCCTGAAATAGCTGTTATTACTTAATTTAGAAAATGTAGTAATAATTTAGAAAATTTAGAATATATGAAATTTCTCGTACCTTAGAAAATGTAGAATTACTTCAGGAATAGGTGCTAGGTGCTGATTGAAATTTACAAGTGAATTATTTTCCTCCTGAAATAGCTGTTATTACTTAATTTATATTACTAATGTAGATTGAAATTCTTTTTTCTACCTTAAAACCTATTTGTTTCATGTTTTGGTATGGTTGCTGCATGTTCTGTAATTGTGAGTACTTCTAACACTAGACAAAACTATGCTTATGAGAGTTGAATGATTTTCTCTCCTTAAATATTTTCAGTACTTTGTGGCATGCTTGTTTACCCTTTTGCTGTTACCGCCTTCTCTCGTGCAGGGAAGCTTCCAATTCCATATTGCATTTCTGTTCTGATATTTTTGATTTGGGAAACTCCACAATGGGAGAGCAATTTATACCAATCAGAGATAGTATAATTATTCCCAGAGGTGCCAGCATTACCAGAATTTTGGTTGCTTCATTAACTGGAGCACTTCCAAAATCTCGAGTAGACGTGGTAATTTCTCAAATCAATGTTGACTGTCGCATTTTCAAATATAATAATATAAAATAGGATGAAGTTTAACCATCTCCATTTCTACGCATCTACACATCTCTCAGGTGTCTTACACACTGCTGGCGTTAACTCGCTCATATGGGATGCAAGCATTGGAATGGGCAAAAAAAAGTATTATGTTAATTCCATCAACAGCTGCCACAGACTTGGAACGAACAAGATTCTTAAAAGCACTTTCAGATGTGGCGTCTGGAGGTGATACCAATGGCCTAACTATTCCTATTGAAGAGCTCTCTGATGTTTGCCGACGCAATAGAGCAGTTCAGGAAATAGTTCAAGAAGCTTTGAGACCGCTTGAGTTGAATTTGGTGTGTGTATCATAGAGAATCAGTAAACGCCTATGATTGGGAGGGCCATTTTGTTTAGGTCCTGTCTATCGGTTAGGCTAGTTGGTTGTGCATTATTTGTTATTACTTGTTTTTTTATCTACCATTCTCCGATTTTTCTGGAGAATTTGCCCCTGTGCGTTGTATTGGCCAGGAAAAATTAAGTGAGGGTGTTGTATCTTTTATTCTTGAGATGGGTTTGGAGTGATGTTGTTGTCCTGGCTTTCATTTTTAGGGGCGAAGGTTACATGGTATAAAATTGTAATTTAATGACAACGGAAAAAGTGGGGTAAAGTAGAGTACAATCATAAATTTGACGCTGAGTTTAGTTTGAAATGAATCCCGATTTGAGAATATGTCACTGTTCTGTTCATCTAAGTAGTCTTTTTGGATTTTAAAATGATTGAATTGATGTGTCTGGGTTCCATTTTTACTGGTTTGTGATTGATATGAAATTATGATATGGGTTAAATAAGTTTTAAGTTCTTATAAATACAGCGATTTTCAATTTTCGTCCCTCTAAAATTTATCATTAAGAATTGGGTCCTATAAAATTTTTCGTCTCAATTTGAGTCCCTGACGTCAAATGGGGCTAACGGAAGCTGATATATTTGTTATGGTGGATTAAATAATTAATTTATTTTGATTACATGGATTTCCACCGTGTGAAATAAAAATGGTATAAAAGATGTTGATCTAATTTGTTCGCATTCTTTCTCATTCTTCGTCTGTCATCACTTTTTCTTCAAGTCTTGCCATCCCCTTTTCTTTGTCTTGCTTGTCTTGCTTCTTCGTTCTTCAGTTTCGTTTTAACCTTCATCTTTCTTGAGCGTTTTCTTTAGCCAATGTCTTATGCATCTGTAAAATCATGATTTGGGAAATATTGTGGGTGTCAGGTTTGTATGGTCTCCTATCATTGCAAGAACGAACCAAATAAGGGAAATATTATTTTGGAGATGTCCTTATTGGAGGAATGCTGATACTTGTAATCTTTTCATTTGGGATGATGATGTTGCTGAAAAATCTGGAAATGAAGATGGAGTTGGAACGAACTCGAATTTGGAAATTATTGGCTATATGAAGTCGCTTTATGAAGAAACAAGGAAGAAGAACAAGTTCTTGAAGAGCAAGTTGAAAACAGAGACATTTTATGGAAGATTGAAGATGTTGTGTCTTGTTTTTTCATTTGTGTGCAATGTGTATTTTGTCATGAAATGTAGTTGTTGATGTTGCTTCAGTCTAAGTGTTGATGTCGTTTGTTGTTGTTGATGTACTTTGTTTAATGTAATGTAACAAATTATTGATGTAATCTACTTTGTTTAATGACATGAAAATGGTAATCTACTTTGATCCAACGTTGTTGTTGTACTCTGTTTAGTGTAATTTGAATGGCTAGATAATTTGTAGTAGAATACAAAATTCATTCTATTGATAGAACAAGTGTATTTGAACAAGTCATACATAATACAACAAAAGGTTCTAAACAAAATGGTCACATGCAAGCCATATGACATAATACAACAGTTTACAATCATTCATACTACATTAGTGCATAACAAAGCAACTAGGGTTCATACTACATAATCTCCAACTAAAACACAAAAAGTTTCACAACACACAAGTTTTCACCGAGTCAAGCTCCTTTCTATGTCATCCCACTTCTTCTTTCCACTTGTACTGCCAGCATTTGTGTCATCTCCAAGAATAAGCACCAGATCTTTTGGATCTCTTCCTGGACCCACAATGTTACGAGTTTTAAGAGTCCTTAGCCGGTCACTTTGTCTTTTTTCTGTTGCAATATTCTTGGACTTCTTTTTTGGAGATAACATAACTTTCACATGGACACGCATAAGTAACAAAATGATATAAGTAACCAACAAAACCAAAACCAAACAATCTATTATAATATATTAAATCTAAAGCAACAGATTTTATTACGACACTTCATATGCCATGTAGTTAGATATTGCCACATCAAGATTGAATCTAACAACAAACTTGCATAATTTCACTTCAACTTCTATCCAAAATTCATATGTTACAACAACCTTATAATCTCCCCACTAGAGTAACTCATAATTGAACACAATTATCACAAACCTTAAATTCCTAATTTATTTTTTAAAATTATTTTTATTCTCTCAATTTTTATTAAAACTTCTCACCTTCCCTCTATACTTTGTTGCATATCCTTTATTTGTTTTTTTTATAGAATCTAATATCTAAACAACATAACACTATTTTGATATATATCACAAAATACTTAGCACAAAAATAAATTGACGATTAAAAAATTAAACTAAAGTAACTAATTAATGACTCACAAGAAAATTATATTAAAAATATATAAAACTATTATAAAATTTAATAATAACAATAACAAATATTTTAAATTAATCAAAAATTACTAATTACTAAAAATTTAAGAAAAAAATAGATTATGCCAAATTATAAAAGGTTATTTTTATAGACAAACATAAAATACTATACTTAACAGTTTATTTATTTACACTTTCCCTATAACATTTAATTAACAAATGTGTTTTAGATTAAAAAAATACAATAACTAACTAGATAAGTTTAATTAAAAAAATAATACAATTGAACTAAAATGATTTATATCTAATTACATATATTTATTCCTAATTACATAGAAGTATCCCTATAATATAATATATGTCATATAATTTATTTTTGTCACGTCAATTAAAATCTTATGTGTCACTCTTAGAATTAAATATAATACCAAATTTTTACAATTGCTCGTCATCACTTCATAACAATCATAAAATTTAAAACAATTTCGTCTCATTCTTTATTTAGTTTCATACCATAAACTTATATTATCAACTATAATTATGAAATTTAAGAATTACGTTCTTTGTTTAATATTATTTCATATATATTAGTTTAACATGTGTACTCTCAAATCATATCAATTATTATGATATATATTTCATGTTATTGGATTGTGCATAATTTTTTTATACACTTATGTATATATCTTTAAAAAAATTCTAATAAATTATCTTAATAATATTACATAAATTCACATAGAAACAATTAAATGTATTTGAAACTATGCGGATAAAAAATGGAAGAGATTTATTTTAAAAAAATTCAACATATTTATGTTATTTTACTTGATTATCTTAAATGTGTAGTTTGAAATAAAATATTATAAATATAAGTTGACAAATCATAGTTATTAAAATAATTTTTTGTCACAAATGAATTACCTACTAGGGATATTATTATTATTATTATTATTATTATTATTATTATTTTCAAAAAATAGGCCAAATCCAAAAGACGTATTAAAATGAAAGAAGGACACAAATGAGGGGACTAGGCCAAAGCCTCAAAAACTAGGAAACTCTAAAACTAGGCAACCCTTAAAGGTTCCTTGTATAATCACTAATTACATTTGAGTGGAGATTATCCCACCAAGTAAAGTTCCTATATTAACTACAATTAAAATATCAATACAAAAAACAAAAATAATGCACACCCGCGCTTCGTGCGGGTCCTAATCTAGTATAAGTATAAGATGTAATACACTTACAAGGTCTTGGACAACAGGTTTTGGTACCTTTGGTCTTGGACCAAAGAAAGTCTTTACTGCACGTTTTGGTGGAGTACCAGTATCAGTGTTTGGTGTATTAACACCACCAGTTGATTTTGCAGGTGATGTATCCACATTAAGTAGTTCTATATCTAAAATTTCATCATCACCCAACAGTGAAGCCAATTCATCAGGAGCGAAAAGCGATTGAGAACGGAGAGAGGGACCACCACGCACGAACGGTCGTCTTCAAAAAATAACTTAACTCTGAAAGTGAAACTAGGAAGTGTGACTTTTTAGGAATTGTGCTATTCTTATGTTAAGTGATAATGTTATTTCAGAAGCATACAAGTCATGCCACATCAGTTAATGTAATCCAAAATAAGTTAATTATTTAATCAACCAAGGCAGACACGTCAGCTTCCGTTAGCCCCATCTGACATCAGGGACTTATAGTTGAGACGGAAAATTTTATATGGACCAATTCTTAATGAAAAATTTTAGAAGGACCAAAATTGAAAATCGCTACATTTATAGGGACTTAAAACTTATTTAACCCTTATGATATTTAGCACTTGTTTGAGGCTTGGTGGTGGCACCGACCTCAACTTGAGAAATAGATTAACCATCCCTCTTCATCATTCCTAATAAATTAGAATAACACCCAGGGGTTAATTATGTGCAGTGTGTTGATATGATGCCAATCACTATACTGTAGGAATTGGGTTGTTTGTGCTTTTCTGAAGGCCACTTTTCTCACCTCTTGAGGTAAATTTGCTTTCACAAGGATCAAATTAGGGTATGTGGGAATTCTTTGTATGGAAATTAATGTTTGTTTTTAAATGTGATGTCTATTGCGAGATGTCCCTTGAGAGCATAAAATTTTGATAGTAAACTGTTTTCCCAACTTCATTTCATGTCGAAATTTCTATATGAATTGGCATGCTCATTTATTAGGTGAAAAGAAAGTCTCCACTACGAAGTATGTATTTCCTCGGTTTCTCTTGAGATTTTTTAAATACTTCTTCTATTGTCCTTGATTACATGACAAAGCTTGATTAGCCCCTCAAGATATCTATGGCTTTGTTTATCAGCAACATTCAAGCACAAATCCATGCTATCAGACATAGATGAAATTCCCAGATGCAGTTTTGATTGAGACAAAAGACTTGCATCCTTCAAATTAGAATAATCTGGAAAAAATTACTGATTGACTCTTTCAACTTAATCAATATGGGGAACCGAGTAATGCAATCTAACATATCTGATGTAAATCATATATGGCTAGAAGTTGGGGAAGATATATCAAAGAATTTACCCAATGCTTCATCAATAACCAATGCTAGGTGTTACAAGGGTTTGGTATTTTAAGTATAATGTATAACAATATAAAGTCCTTGTCATGAAATAAACCAGTGTTTTCTAATTGCAAAAAGATCCATTTGTTCAAATTCTTCTAAACATCATTGCTCGTATGTGCAGCATATAGTTCAATTTCTACTGAATGGAAGAAAAAGAAATGCGAGATTAAAGAGGCAGGTAACCAAAACCGACATTAGTGCCATTACAGACTTTAACCACAGCAAGGAATAATATCTTCAATAGCTCATAGTTAAATACACAAGAAGTAAGCTTTAGCTGTCAATAAACAGGACACTGTCAGCAACTTGAATGCTTTTGACTAACACGAAGTCAATATAGTAATATACAACCCTACTGAGCAATCGCTAGTCAAATATGTTTATGCTGAAATGAACAAAGGTTTTCACGTAGTATTAGTTCAAAACAAGAACTAAACCAACCTTTACAAATATGCAACTACATCAGAGTCACTAAAAACTCTATTTATCTATATATTCATCCGTGAGATAAACCAGTACAATGCTCATATAGAATATAAACAACTTTTAAAATAGAAAGGGTAACATCTTAGTGAGAAAAGATTTTTTTTGTGTTACTTACCAAGAAAAAGAATTTAAAATTAGTACGGCTTGCCTTCTCCAGGTTATTTTTTTTTATCAACCCATATCAACATTTTCATTTGGATTTGAATGCTTTCAGTTTTATCTAGAAGAAAGCCAAGGATTTGGTGCAACATAAGTATAGCCCTGAAAATGGTCACCTGCTGTAGGAGTTGATGCTGGAGAGTCCTCTAGCGGCATTGTCGTCCAGCATCGATCAAAATTAGCTGTGCAATCTTTTCCAGACACATCAGATGGTTTAAACTTAGGTTGCAGTTCTCTCGCCTCCAATTTGTTCCAATTGATTGTCCTGAACCACTTATGACTTTTGATCTGTTCATCTCCATTTGGCCCGCTGCCTAACCTTGTAGATGGATCCTTTTGCAGCAACTGTAGCAAGTAAACAGAAATTAATTTGCAGTCTCAAATGAGTTGAACTATACGAATAGAACGTATATAAGGTCCCTTTTGGAGTAAAGAAGAGCACTGGTATATGGTTACCCCAAAAAGAAAATCATAAATTCATAAAAAGGAACATCGACATTTGGCACAAGAGAACAATACCAACTAAAAAACGTTAAGCTGTAAGTTAAGAAACATCAACACAATACGTAGGAAACAAACACATTAAGTTTGTAAAGTATAATTTAACAGGATAGTGTAATGAAACAAAACCAGGAATACTATGGTCTACTTACTCCTTTGAGCAAAGAATGAGCTTCACCAGTAAGGTATGGTGGAAGTTTGATTTTCTCTTTGATAATTTTCTCCTGTAGCTTCTTTCTGTTGTTATGTGTAAATGGTGCCTGCAAATGACACTTAAAAATCAGGGAAAAGAATAAGCTTGTACAACTTGTAGCACATAGTAAAAGCCCCTTTATATATCAAAGATCCACCCGGTGCACTTACACAAACACAAAGCTTCCCAATAGCGAAATAAGTAGATTCGTCAAGACAATTATTTTCAAAAGAATAAGTCAATTAAAAGTTTGATTCTCAATACGGTCCATATCCAAACTTTCCATTGCCATAAAATTAACTACCTTTTCCCTATTGCAAAATCAACTATGTCTAGGACAAGACACCTAATTTTCTCTGTTAAAGACTTGATTACCAGACGCATAATAGGTTCTAACTGCATTTCATTTTATTATTGTATTCCCACATACAATTCAAGGAGTTCAATAAGGACAACTCATTCACATACATATACACACGCACACACGCACGCAATCACACACGAGTCGTGCTAAACAATTCAAGAGACAATCTTCGCAATTTGCATTCATTACCTTCCCGGTTATCATTTCATACAAGAGAACACCAACACTCCACCAATCCGCATCCTTATTATGGCCTTTACCTAAAAGAATTTCCGGAGCCATGTATTCTGTAGTCCCACACATA
The DNA here is from genome assembly GCA_022829125.1 of Lathyrus tuberosus. Taxonomy (NCBI): domain Eukaryota; kingdom Viridiplantae; phylum Streptophyta; class Magnoliopsida; order Fabales; family Fabaceae; genus Lathyrus; species Lathyrus tuberosus. The sequence continues at coordinate 3,136,499 of JALAZF010000104.1, read as the reverse complement.
GAGTTAGATCTCTCAGATTCCTCAATTTCTTTCGACATTCCAAAATCAGTTAACATCACCTACAAATTTAACAAACAAACATAACATCAGTCACAATGACTATTACCGAGCTGATTGTCAACACTAAATCTATGAACATAACAACAACACATTGGCAGATAAAAAACTTTCATAATCAAAATAGGACAAGATAAATCAAAGAATTGTTTACATGGCCATCGGAATCCATGAGTATGTTTTCAGGTTTAAGATCCCGATGCACGATGCCTTTGCTATGAAGATGTGAAACAGCCGATACAATCTCAGCAGTATAAATCCTTGCCTCATCCTCACTGCTCAACACACAAACACAAAACACCAACAAAACCAAATCCATACATCAAAATTAGAAACTTAAATACCTATGTTGGAGTAGAGAGCCGTTTTTCAGGGCAAGCAAGGCAGGCTACATCAAATGACTCAAAATTTGACATGTTTAAACTTTGGCTAAACAGATACTCATAAAATATTTGTCACAGTAAATCAGGACAAAATAGGGTCCCTATTTGATTTGTCACACTTAAACTATAATTAATCTACTAAGAGACTCCGAAAACTTAAGACGGCTATGTAGCTTCATGAATACAAAGAACAATAACAAACATACCTAAAAATGCCTTGTCTACATAATTGAAAGAAGAGATGTCCTCCATTAATGAAGTCCAAAATCAAATACAATTTAGATTTAGTCTGCAAAACAACATAAACAAATAGTGAGTACATGAATAAAACAGAGAGTAATAATAATTAAGTAATTAACAAGAGAATTAGAGAAAGAAAGAGACTTGGAAAGAGTAGCGAAGAGGAACGATGAAAGGATGAAGAACTTTAGTGAGAATATCTCTCTCGGCTTTCATGTAATCGACGTGGTTTTTCTTAATGATGTTGTCTTTCCTCATAACTTTCATTGCGAAGATTCCGTTAGCGTCGGAAGAATCTGAATCTCCTTTTTTCCTGACCATAAAGACCTTGCCGAAGGCACCTTGTCCTATGACTTTGAGAATTTGGAAATCGGAGGGTCCGAATTTGTGTTGGAAGGGTTGTTGGATTTGGTCGTCGTCGTCGGAGTTGTCGGAGTTGGAAGAGAGTTCGTCGAGGAAGAAGAGGGAGTTGTTGTTGTTGTCGGAGGGAGGAGGGATGCGAGGGGAGGGGCCTACGAAGGAGTGGGACCTACTGTAGATGACTTGTGGAGATGGGTTGGGGTCGATTGGGGGACGGTAAGAAGAAGAAGAAGAAGGAGGGATGGTGAGGTTGGTGAGATTGGAGGCCATTAGAGGATGCTGAGTGTCAGTGATGGCTTCTTGTTGTTGTTAGATGTGAATGTGATGTGGGGAGTTGGACATCGACACCATTTTTCGGTTAGTTGGTTATGTTATGTGTACTTATTGGACAGTAGTTAATGCGTTGAATTATATTCAACATTATGACTGCAACTTGAAGTGTTGAGATATGGGAAAAAGATTGTCTCTAGTGAAAAATTTGTTAAGTGAGATCTAAACCACACACTAAAAGGCAAAAATAAGGAGAATATGTTTTAAGGGTGAGGATCTTTATCTCGCCGCCTCCAAATTTACACTAAAGACAATCCTTATATGTAAAGATATATGGATAGAGATTATGTTGAAATTCAAGTGTGATTTTATTAAAAAGAGGGGAAATATTGATAAATAAGAGAAATGATTCATAGGATTAATGTCTTAAGATTTTGAGTGGATATGTCATGTCAATATTTCTTAGATTTTGAATATTTAATTCATTGACACTTTGCTTTTCAGACTCCATAGCAATTAGAATCAGATGGCGATTAACCCTGGTGTGAAATTCTAAGTAATAAGGTTTGACGAGACAAGTAATTTCAGACTATGGCAAAGGGGGTTAAGAATCTATTGGCTTAATAAAGTTTATAGAAGGCACTGTGTGAGAAAAAATCAAACGACATGAAAAATATCGATTGAGCAGAGATGAAGGAGAATACTGCAGGATTGATTCAACAATGTATTTCAGACGAGGTGATGTATCATATCTTGGACCTAACAACTAAAATGGAGGTTCAGGATAAACTCGAGTCAATATATGTCAAAGACGCCGACAAACAAATTGTTCACAAAGTAGCGACTATACAATCTGAAGATGCAGGAAAGTAGGTTCAGGATAAACTCAGCCATGTCGAAATCTTTAGTAATTTCGACCATGTTAAACGCCACCGGCTCCATATAGCTAGCGTCTGCGACTTGCAAGGGGTCAGAGTCAATCATCATTGGAGTCTTTCCTTTGATAAACTTCAATCTGCCTTCATTCAGTGCGTTCTGAACAAGATCCATGAAAAGAAAATATTATGAGGTCTTATGTCCTAGAAAATTATGATATTTACAAAACCCTCGTTTCTTTCTTTGCTCTAATGGTGGTACTTTTGAACCTGGCAGCACAAGTACTTGACCATCTGCAACCAGCAAATCGAAAATCTCATCGCATTTGGTTAAGTCGAAGGTGTAGGTTTCTTAGGGAATTTATCATTTTTCTCAGGCTCAGAAGGATTCTTCCCATTTGCAGGTGTAAACAAATTACACACATATGGGGGACCTGGCCTTAAATAAGTCACGTCGACCTCAGACTCCTCGGTATAGCTATATTCGACCTCTGACAGCAAGTCGTTATTTTCCATATCAACATAAGCCACACGCTCCTTCTTACCCTTGTTTACTCTGGCTTTCTCAGCCTTTAGTCGATCGACCTGTCGAACTCTATCTACCAACTGGGTCATATCTCTAAGATACGGTGTATCTAACTTCTTCCTAATAGAGTAATCTAATCTCCCAACATCCATTTTGACAAGCTCATGTTTAGGCACTTGAGTAAAGCACCTTGTTTTTAATATCGATTCAAGTAGTCATCAATTGATTCAACGAACTTTTACTTCACGCTCGACAATTCTTTTAGACTAATCTTGGATTGCCCCATATAAAATTGCTCATGGAACAACCTTTCTAATCGAGTCCAATCATTGATTGAATGAGCAGGAAGGGTAGTAAACCATGTAAAAGCATTCTTTATAAGAGAACTAGGGAAATATATCATCCTTAAGTTCTCATTATTAGTTATGTCTTCCGCCTCAGTCAAATATCGGGAAATGTGCTCGACGATATACTCATTAGTGTCACCAGCAAACTTTGTGAACTTACGAACCTCTAACCCTTGGCAGTTCAGTCAACAACACATACTCCGAAAGGAGAGATGTGTAATTTGGCCTTTGCAGACACATATTCGCCCCATTTTGAGCCATTATCCTCTCGACAATGGTTGCCAGGTTATTCTCTCCTAACAAATTTCCTTGTCAAACATGCTGGAAAACTTGGTCGGCGTCTTGGTTTCGATTGACTATCATGAGAGGTGGATGCTTTGGCTCCATAGGTATCTCTTGTTCGACCACTCGGGGCATAACTTGTTGTCCCTGGTTTACAGTATTTTCCTCCAAAATTTTTGTTTCGTCACGAACCTGTCTAACAACTAGGGGTTGAATAACAGGTCGAACTTGTGCTGGAGGAGCGCCGAAAAAATCAGCAATCCGATTCATTTGAGTTGCCAACAGCTGGTAACTCTGATTCATGCTTTGAATCAACAAGTTGGATATCATACCTATATGTTGAGTCAAAGTATTTATCATGTCATGGTTACTTTCATCCATCTGCTGTCTCACTGCCAATCCAGAATTCGTCGTAAAAGTTGGCATTACTTGGGAACCAAATCCCATTCCCATCTAGGGTGGCATGGTTCGACCGTGGTTGCCTATGGCCGAGTCAGACGCCAATATTGGCGAATATGTATTTGCAACATTATCAGAAAATGTCGCTGGATTAGTATATAGGTTTGCCATCATTGATGTTGGCATCCCATTAGGTTGTTCATGTCCCAACATGGGCATTGTAAAATTTGTAGCGAATGGCTTAGCCTCTGTCGCCATAAATGGTCTAGGAATCACTAGGTGACTCTGGGGTATCGGAGAGAAAACTGACCCCTCTGGTAGAGTTAATGATGTAACTGTCATAGACGGTATGTCCGTAGTTCTAACACTCGAAGGGATTGGTTTATTCGACACTGCAACGACCGTGCGCGCCCCCGTGCTATTAAAAGGCCGTTCTCCGTTGTTATTCCTAGGAATTGTCATTCTCCTGACGTATCTCCTCACAGGTCTCCTAACTTCCCTTTTTGTTAACTTACCACTCCTAAGTCTCATGCATACTCACACAATCAGAAGTTAAATGAAATGAAGAACTAAAGTTTTAAAAATGCAAAACTAAAAAATACACACAAAAAGGGTCCCACTGGGTGTGCCAATTTGTTTACTTGAAAATTTGGTAAACAAAACAAGTTTCTATTTATACTTAACGGATCAAACTCGAAAATCTCTCGAAACATATTTGTGTGCATTTAATACTTTGAACAACATCTTACTTGTTGAAATCAAAAGATGGTATTTGAAAAGTAATGATGCACTTGTGAACAAGAATTGAAGCACAAGGTTTTTGAAAATGAAAGTGACTGGAAAAGAAATGCAAGAAGATAAAATGACAAGAATTATAACGCTTAATCGAAATGTAATTTAATGCAGGAAAAGAGTTTGAATGTAAAATTACTTGAAATTTATAAATGGTGGAATACATACATACATTTTCTTCTCTCGTTTCTCAAATACGCAGATACTTTGAGTTTACAAAAAAATGAGTACAATTGCAGACTCCTTACAATATGAACATGAGTCCCTTTATATATTACTCTAAAATAACTACCTAAGAACGGTCAGCTAACTTTATCACGACACGTCTCAATTCCATGCAGCAGTTTCCTCCGACGAGTTTCCACGTGTCTTTGAGTAACCGTCTGTGTAAAATCAATTTCCACTCTTTCCACACCATTCTAGTATATTAATTACTTTTACTTGTCATCAGGAATCGACCCAACTACGTCGAAATCACTAAGATCGACGATGTTGAAATAACACACTCTGTAGTACTTTTCACATGTAGTACCCAGTCGACATTGTTTTCATTGTAATGATGAACTCCGACCTTAACCAACGTAGTATAGTACTCAACCAAGCGACAACCAGCCAATATACTCAGAAATTCCACTAAGTCCCAGACTTTAATATTGTTCCCCGATTTCCAGCTGCTCGATTAGCGTTACCAAGTATAATCTTCGATATTCATTTAGCCCTTGATTTTCATCTGACTCTTTAATTTCAGGTTTTGGAAAATTTATTCTCTCCACTTGCCATTTATAGTTGAGTCAAAAAATCTAAGGTAAAACTCACGGCCTTTCCAACTTCCTAACACTATATCATAGTTAAGCGTATCCGACCTAGCCCATTGGAAGGCTTCCCATTCATCACTCCATAGCATGTTTTGTGAATAACTGTTCTGGTCTGACCTCAAACTCAATAGAGAAAGACCAAATATTCGTCCACTGAATAAATATCACCACATGAGAAAAAAAAGTATAATTTCCATCCATAGTTTAGTGTATTCCATTTTTATTCATAAATTAACTTGGACATTAGAGTGCTAATTTTATTGGTCCACTCCACGTAACCGCTTCAATGATACTCCAATGATTATGGTTTCCAAATATAACAAGATTACGGTTCCAAATCCAATAGCATAACCACTGCAAATCCTTTCTAAGACCCTAACCAACCATATAAGCATCTATATATTCTCAATAGATCATCATAATTAAGTTTCTACACATGTCATTGTTCTCTAATTTAATTTTCACACGTTGTCATTAACTCATAGGTGTAAATAGAATTTCGGTTTAATCCTAACTGCTTTCACATATCAAATTGATCACAAAAACAAGTATTATAAGATTCTACATTTTAAATCATGTGGGCTCTATTCTTTGCAAAAGAATCTTCATTTAGCTCAATGAGCAAGGGATCCTCCACTAAAGAAACTTAACAATTAATTTCCCCATCTATACATATATATCTTATCCTTATAAATACACCTTGTATCCCTATATACATTGCAATCAATAACCAACAACACCATGGATCATAGAGAAAATTCCAAAAGTGAGAAGTCTCTTTGTGAGCAATCAATGCAGGTTGTAATAAATATCATGAGGCTATCCTCTTTCTCCATTGCACAAAGAACCCTTGGAGTTTCTACTACTAGAAAATCAGCGAAGGATAAAGATATTTTTTCAGAGTCAGATTATTCTGATATTGAAACTAAGAAGGAAAAATTGATTTCCAATCAACAATTCCCAGCAAGTACCAGAAGGTCACAACAGCCGCAGAGTCGCGCAAACCCTACGTATGTTATCAAGTCAGTTGGAAGCAATGATTCAACTGAATATATGATTCATAAAGAGAGACTTAAACCAAAGAAAGAGGTTTGTGTTGATGGATTGGCTTCTGATTATATTAGTAAGATACGTAACAAGCTCGGCTGCAGTTCATAAACTCTGCCGCACTGTTCTTTCTATTTTATCTATCTGACTATTTTAAGAATAGTTTTCTTCTTAATAAGATGTGTTAGAACTTTATACAAAATATATTTATGTAATTATTTTTGTTTCTCACTTTTATGTGCTATGTATGTGAAATATTATTTAGTTGTTTTGGTTTTGATGAACTAGCTGCAATAAGAACAGTTGATGCGTTAGTTCACTTTCTGGAAAAAAATTGATAGTTAATGCAGTTGTTTCTTATGAGAGCTAATTTACCTTTTTTCCTTTATGCTTTATTTAACATTCCTTCTATAATAAACAAGTTTTGTTTTTTCAACATGTGGTTTTGAACAAGTTATACAAACTAATGTTCTATAGAAATACTAGTTTCCTTAGCCATTGGCTCTTTAGCTTCACGATAAAAAAAAAATTGTTCTTTGGGAACAAACGAAGAAAACATGGATGGCATATAACTTTTTTAAAGAAAAGTAATAATAATATTAATTAAAGAATAATGAGTACAAAGAGTATATAAGTAAAAGAAATGACATATGTACTAAAAACTACTAGAACCAAATACAAGAGAAAGAACTACTAAGCCAAGAAAAATAAACAACCACAATCTATACTCCACAACCAATGCCTACTAAGAACTACACTTCGATAAAGATCAAATTAGAGCTCCAGCCAACTGAACACCACCATCAAATTAAAAGTCGTCAATTGGTTAATTTGAAGGATAGAGTTCTAAACCCATTCAGTGAATGTGTAGCAATGGTCAACTAATATCCCCAATAACCATTTTCAAACAAATAAAAAACATTTTTTCCTCCACTTTTTTCACGCTTGATGAAGTACCAGAAAAAATAGACTCATTACGAGCCCTCTAGAGGTCCATACCATAACATGCTAAATAATAGAAAGATCCTCATAGTCTTTGAACTACCACCTAAAATAAGGAAACTCTCAAGGAAAAGGCTAGGGTCCCTAGGAAGAACTGTCTTCCACCTCAACCAACTAAAAATCATATACTAGACACTACTAGTTAAGTCACGAGTGACAAACAAATTACCTTTCTCTTGAATAATTTTTCCCTGAAAGGGAACTTATCTATGAGAAGTTGACAAGAGAACACAATCACCTTAAAAGGTCCCCAACTATTCCAAATGTGATGCAAAGACATAAAACTTATGGATGAAGGGTTGCTAGTCGAAATAGAAGAAGCCAAAAGAGATTGATATGCAAAGGACATAGAAAAAACACCCTCCCTAGCCATTTCCAGACACACCTATCTCGTTCCAAGTAAAAACATGTCATCGGATGACTGAAAGGAGCTCAACAACATGTTACTCCTGAACAAAGAAAGGATTCCTCCATTTAAAATTCAAACAACGTTCGCATCTACTGACGAACTTACCTTTCCTAAGAACAACCCGAGGAACCTATGCTTAAGGGGTAAAATCCCAATCCACGAGTCTGATAAAAAAGACGCTTAACTCCCTAATCTCACCTTCTTAAAAACACAATCTAAAAGCCAGTTAGAAGAATTTTTCTATTGAGATCCTAAAGGGGATGGATGATATATAAAAAAATTAGTTGTACATGTCAGCATAATTTCGTTTTGACCTTATCAATTATAGCATATAGGTATATCACTCTATGTTTTCTTTTGAAAACTAAAACTGTCATATAATTGAAAGGAAATGAACAAACTCTGAATTCCATGTAGCAAGTTATTTGGCTTAACATGCTACCATTTATGGCTCTAGCTTAAATAGTGTATTTTCCAACATTAACAACATGAATAGATGTCATAACATGTCTATTAGAGTTGTATATTTAAAAATAATTAAAGTTTTATACGTGTAAAACATTCTAAATCATCCACTATCGCCATAATACATTCTTAGCTTCAGTTGAAACGACTGTCTTTTACAATTTCCACAAGTGTTTAAAGGATGAGACCGTTCAGAACTAAAATTATAGTTGTAAGTAAATTCCTTTTCACGTGAGTCGTGATTTTGGGGAGCCAACATTTCAATATCAAAATTAATATTTCCCCTTCCCTCTTTTTATCCCCAAAATATGGAAGAGCAGAAATTTCATCCCTTTCTTCAGTCACACATTCAAAATCTCCCATCTTTCCCTTCCTAAAATCCTAAAACTTAAGTTGAATTCGATCGTCCTTATGATAATGAAAACTTTGTGAGAACACACTCCCTAAAAAACAACCTTTTGTCCCCATCCTCTACCTCACTCTCTAACTCCATAGACTTCACGTCTATCACTAAAAACCTCAACTCACCTTTCTTATAACGATGCATATAACTCATTGAATAACTAGCATCCCCATCCTCCTATTGGCTGGGAATTTCGACGCCAAGCTTTTGTTTAAGGACGCTAAGTAAAAATCAAGTGTTTCTTGAGTTTTGTTGAATTCGACAGGAGCTTGTGCAAGAATCCTGGTCGAAGAGGCCTTCATGAGGAGGACATGCTGGAAAGATACTTAGAAATATTTTTCTAAGTTTGGATAACAACTTCGACGGAGGGTGTATGAAGCTCTCCTTCGACAGAAGTTTTGAATTTCAAAATACGGATAATAACTGTCTTTTGTCCTTATCCGTTTCTTAGAAAAGACGCGTGGAGAGCTATGGCGAAATGAAGACATGCAGAGCAAAACGAGTCAAGTTTTGGAGGAGTGTCTGTTGAAGACAATTATTTTCGACATGTTATAAATAGAAGTCTTAGTGTTAGGATTTCTGTGTGTTCAATTGTTGTACAATACTAAAAATATCACTCAAAGTATCTAAGTCAAGTGAGAAAAGAGTTATCATTGAGAATGTACGTCTGAAACACCACATTATTTCGTTTCAATAGAAAGTTATTTTCATTTATCAATTGTTTCTCTTACTGCACATTTACTTTGAAGTTTTCTTCATTGCATTTTCTTTATCAATTCCTACAAAGTTTATCTTTTCTAAAAACTTTAAAACAAACTTTTACAAGCATGAATGTTATCGAAGTGCTCTTAGAATTTCCAGAAAGAAATTAAACAATAGTTATGGCCTTAGGATTCACTGGTTGATCTTGCAAGTAAACCAATTTTTTGGAAGAACAACGATTGTTTACCAATTTTCACGGTAAACAAATTGGTACGCCCAGTGGGACAGTGCTATTGTTCAAAAAATCTTTTCTTTTTTTGAATTTTTTTGCATAAGCTCTTCATTTTTACTATCTTTTCAAACTTCTTTGCATGAGACTTAGGAGTGGTAGGATAGCCACAAACAAGGAAGAGAGGCCAAGAAGAAGATACGTAAGGAGGATGGTGAATCAAAATCCACCAAACAATCAAAATCCACCAAATGATAGAGAACCAGCCTCTTCTTCTTCTTCGACAGGGGAAATACAGTTCCAACATCAGTGTTTGAAACCGTATCATCCACGACAAGTTCGACGCCTATGCAGTCAATTGCCAAAAGTGGTCCCATTTTATCTTATGTGGGAACACAGGGTCCACCAGCGACCCCCCTTCCAGTGGGGAATAATTTATTCAGGCCTTATATGTCTGGATTCTCAATGCCCCCAATAGGACATGAACAGCCTTATGGCATGCAAACATCAATGATGGAAAGTTTGCACAATACAACATCAGCATTTACTGACCTAGTGGTGAATATAACTTCGCCATTGCAAGGATTTGGTTCAGGCATCAATAACATGGGTCAAATTGTCAGCCCTTAGGGACAGGATTTCCTACTCAAATGCCTAATATCACCAATAATTTTGCAGTAGTGATAAGGCAACAGATGGACAAAAGTAATCATGAGATGGTCTAAATGCTTGCCTAACAAATGGGTGTTATATTCAAACCCTTAATCCAAAATACTACCCAAACAAACCAACAAATGCCAGTGCAAATGACACGCATTGCTGATTTCTTTGGTGTTCCACAACCACCTCGACAACCCCAGAGGGAATGGATGGTAGAAAACCCAGGGGTAGTCTTAGAAGAAGACCCCACAATTAACCAAGTTCGACAAAATGTACCTCAGGCGAACGTGTTAAACCAGGGGGCAGGAGTCGAACAACCTAGGGTCTAACCTCCTAGAATTGAACAACCAATCCCAAGAGAACCAAGGGTAGTGATGGTGAATAGAAACCAGAATGCCGATGAAGTCATAAATCAGGTTCGACGCGATGATATGGTAGCAGATAATAACCTAACAACCATGATCGAAGGAATTATGGCAAGGAATGGGGTGAATATTGGCCTTCATAGGCCAAATTATACATCACCATTGTCTGATTATATTCTGCAAACAAAATTGCCCCTGGATGGAAAGTCCCTAAGTTCACTAAGTTTTCTAGGAATACTAGTGAGTCCACAGTCGAACACGTGGCTAGATACCTAATAGAGGCAGACAAAATTGCTAATAATGAGGACCTAAGGATGAAATATTTCCCAAGTTCACTTACAAAAAATGCCTTTACTTGGTTTACCATATTACCAGCGAATTCAATCCACAATTGGACTCAATTGGAGAGATTGTTCCATGAACAATTTTATATGGGACAGTCGAAGATAAGCTTGAAAGAATTGGCTAGCATTAGCCAATAGACAATTACTGGAATAGGTTTCGACTGCTTAAGGCTAGGTGTTTTACAGAAGTGCCTGAGCACGAGTTGGTCGAAATGGTCGCTGGTGGCCTGGACTACTCAATTAGGAAGAAATTAGATACTTAATACCTGAGAGACATGGCCCAGTTGGATGACAGAGTTCGACAAGTAGAACGACTGAAGGATGAGAAATCTAGGGCAAACAAGAACAGAAAGGAAAAGGTAGCCTACGTCGAATTTGATGAAGACGGACAAGAAGCTAATACTGATCCATTTTTCGTCGAGAGCGAAATTGACCTTGCTGAACTAAAGCAAGACCCACCTTATTCCTGTAAAGTCTTAACACCGTCGAATCGGAAAAATCCATTCGAATCAGAGAAGAATGATAGGTTCCATAAGAGAACTTATACCTTCGACGTCACTAAGTGTGACAAAATCTTTGATTTATTAGTTAAAGTTGGCTAGATGATAGTGCCTCATGGCGCTAAAATGCCTCCTTTAGATCAAAGAAAAAAGAGAGGTTTTTGTAAGTATCATAACTTTTTGCGCCATAAAACTTCTCAATGCTTTATTTTCAGGGATCTTGTCCAAAACGCTATCAAGGAGGGAAGACTCAAGTTCGCTGACAAATCAAAGAATCAAATAAAGATAGACTCTGATCCTCTTCCAGTAGTGGATGTACATTACTCAGAACCATCTATGGTCAACATGGTGGAAGTTGCTGAGGACTTCGCCAGTGACGCTATAATGGTCGAAGTTGCTGATGGCTTCGCCAGAGGAGTCACTGAGGACTCCAAAAAAGAAACGGCCAAAAGTTTCATCCAAGAAGTTACTGAGAACTTTAAACAATAAGTCACTGATGACTTCGATGAAGTAGCTACTGAAGGCTTCGCCAAGGAAGTCACTAAGGACTTCAAAATGGAAACCACTGAAGGTTTCGTCAAGGAAGCTGCTGAAGGCTTCGACAAAGGGATCACTGAAGGTTCCAACCAAATAATTACAACACATGAGACTACTGGTGGTTTCATATAAGTTAACAATGAAACTAAGGCTACTGAAGGTCTTAGAATCAAATTGCAAGAGTTGGACATCACTGAAGGTGCCAACCTAGGGGTCTATATGGTCGAAATGACCCAGGAATCTGCAATAGAAGTGGACGAACACAACCTCAAGAAGGAAGAATATGTCACGGTGGTATATCCAAAGCAGGACGAGAATTTGGGCGAATTCCTCCATAGATGCCAAAGGAAGAACTTTGAAGTAATGTTGTGCCCAAGGTGCAGCGCGGTCTTTGATAGGAAAGCTGCAGAGAACATACAGGGAGTTCGACGAGCAAGAAATAAAAAGAACTGGAGGGATTCTAATAACTGTGGGGCTTTCGACAGGAAGGGAGTGCCTAGGAGACATGACCAAGGTGGACCAGGGCTACGTGGAAATAAGCCATCCAAAATCAAACCCACTGCTGACGCCCTTATGAGCAAGTGGGTGAAGCCAGTCGAGAAAAGGGAACATGGTCAGAACAAATGGCAGAATTTTGAAGTGGAAAGGGGTTCGTAAATAATGTACCGTAGAGAGTTTCAAGCCTCCAAACAGTCAGTATGGCGCTCTGAGAATTATAAGGGGAAAAATCCAACGTCAAGGTCTCAATGGAGACGACAACAAAGAAGGTGTAAGGATGAAAGCTGAGTCAAGCAGCAACATGCCAATCAAGAAGGATGGCAACAAAGACAAAAAACTTGTCGAAAAGAAGCCAGTCGAGAGAAAGTTGTTTGCTGACCAAAAGGAGGATGTAAGAGAAAAATCTGCTAGGTTGCTGCAGATGATGACGAATGACTTCGATTCAAGATCAGAGCCGTCGTTAGATATCATCTGCAATGTAGTATCCGTACTGCCCAGAGAATACGATAGGGTTACGGAGATGGATGAACCAGAGGACGAAGTCGAATTGGAGGTGGCTAGTCAAAGGCCAGTCTGTTATTATATACTAAATAATGGTTGCGTCGAAGAACAAAATGCCTTCTTTGAAAGGCCTGAAGAAACCATGAAGAATCATCTAAAGCCTCTATTTATTAGAGGCAAAATAGAAAATGTTGGAATAAACAAGATATTAGTTAACGACGGAGCGACTGTAAACTTGATGCCGCACTACATGCTGAAGAAAATTGGGAAAAATAACTTTGATACAAAGCCCTACAACACGGTCCTCTCAAACTATGAAGGGAAAGTGGGCACCACAATGGGAGTCATACAAGTGGATCTGACGGTTGGCACGATCACAAGGCCAACAATGTTCATGGTAAGTGCGTCGAAGGCGAACTATAATCTGCTCCTAGGTCGAGAGTGGATTCATGGAGTAGGCGCAATTCTGTCATCACTTCACCAACAAATCTCCATCTGGCAAAGTGATGGGACTATGGAAAACATACAGGCAGACCAAAGCTACTATATGGTTGTTAGATGTCAAACATGACTAATATTTCTATTGTATACTTGGTATTTTTCAACACTTTCATGTTTAATTATGGATTTTAGTATTGAATTGTTGTTGTTCTTCAAACATTGTTTATATACCTTTGGTGCTTGTAATATGTGTGCTATTGTGTAGGAAAAGGCACTACTTGATCAAAGATGTGAGACACAAAGAAATGATACAAGCTGCCAAAGAAAAGAGGAAAACATCAGTAAGTTCGCTTTGCGAACTTGCCAGTGAATGTTCGCTTTGTGAAAAAACTAGCGAAGTCCCAGGGAATGGTCCCAGATTTGGACAGTAGGAAAAGGGACTAAAGTTCGCATTGCAAACTCCCAACGAATGTTCGCTGATTTACTCACTTTGCGCAGTACCTGGAGAAGAACCCTTGGCTGAGGCAGTAAGAAAAGGAGCCTAAGTTCGCTTTGCAAAATTTTTGGTGAATAGTTCTCTTTGCGAACAAAAGTTCTTATTGCGAACTTATGCAGACAAACAAGGGCGGTTTAGCTTATCAGAAGGCACTTCAGGTGCCACTTTCATCATTTGCTAGGCAAACAAATCATTCGCAGTGCGAATGTGTCTGATTTCAAGTGTATTATAAATAGATTTTATGCATTTTCTTGGGATTATAACTTCACTTTAAGACACCTAAACCTATTTTTCTGAGATTTCTTCATCTAAGAGAGATTCTTCACATAGAGAAGCTGGATTTGTATCCGATCTCGATTCTTCGACGCGAATGCTTTTTCATCTCCTCACGAAACTTGTGAAGCAAACTACCATGAATATGTGTAGCTAAACACATCTTGTGTCAAGATTAATGGTAGGTAATCCACCATTTTGTATGTATTGATCTTGATTGTAAGTTTGTGAACTTTGTTGATGATATATATAGGAAAAAAACTTTGTTTAAATGGTTTATATTTTGTTTTAGTTCATGATCGAGAGATATGTTTTAAAACTTGACCTAAGTTTCAATCCATCAATAATCATAAGGCTAGAGATAGTTTTGAAAGTTGATGTTCATAAATATTGAACTTGAATGCTATCATATTGGTAGTTTGAGTGAGAGATCATCAAAGGATCAATATGATAAATCTCACAATAAGTGTTAGAGATAAACTTGTTGAGAGGATATGTGGCTATATTTATTGTTAACAAGTTCACATCCTTTATCGAGTAAATACGTATGAAACGGATTACCGAACCCTAATCTTGGCATGTTTTTACCAAACTCTAAAACCAATTTCTTTACCGTTGATTACTAAATTTTATGCAAACGATCCGATACGAAAAAACCAAACTCTTTATTACTTAAAAAGTTTAAAACGCTTTCGACTATAGAACGACGACAATATACATTCAATCCCCGTGGATACGATAAAACACCCCCCGAAATACTTTTTAATAAAATGGCGTCGTTGCCGGGGATTGTTGTTATATTGAAAGCATTGCAATAGTTGTTGAGTTCTAAACTTGTTAACTTTTTCTTGTGCTTGTTAATTTGTTTGGCTAAGTGTGCAGACACCGTTTTATGCGAGGGAAGTTACCCGCAGACCAACTTCTTTTCGATCCCGAGATTGAAAGAACTGCACATAAGTTAAATAGCAAAACAAGGCAGAGGAGGCAACTTGCTAATGAAAGACGAGAACGAGAGGAAAGTTCAACTTCGACACTAATACCACGGTTACCACCAACCATGGATGTTCCACCACCACCACCACCTGCTTCAACACCTTGTGTTAATAGTTCGAGGCATACTGCACAGTTCGCACGTAATGCTCATAATGGTCGACACTCAGAAATGAAGACTGGTATCCTCGCTCTTCTATACTAGAATCCATTCACTGGTATGGATCACAAGGATCCCTTTACTCAGTTGACCAAATTCTATGAGATTGCGGGTGCGACTGGTGCACCTGAAGCTGAAGAAGAGACTTTGTTCAAGAGACTATTCCCGCATTCCCTAATAGGGAAGGCTAAGTAATGGTACATTGACCAATCAACTGTTATTATGACAGACTTGAACATGTTAGAAGAGAAGTTCTTGGAACAATTTTTTCCTCACAATCGTTTCATGGAAGCTAAAACGGGGATTGCAGTTTTCCCTCAAGGTGGAAATGAGTCTCTCAACGAAGCTTGGGAGAGATTCAAGTCCATGCTTAGAAAATGCAAAGGGCATGGTTTTGAATAGCTTACGCAAGTTCATATTTTCAGAAATGGTCTTCAATTGGTTCATAAAACATTGTTGGATGCTACCGCATGCGGATCTTTAATGATAAAAAGCGCCAAGGAAGCCATTTCTATTATTGACAAGATGGCTTTGAATGACCATCAAGGGAATCATAACCGTGGCCAATTTCAAAAGAAACTGGGAGTGCTAGAGTTGGGGACTAATGATGCAATTCTTGCCCAACAAAAATTGCTATCTCAACAAGTTGAGTTGTTAATGGAACAAATGTCAAAGTTGCCTCAACAAATTAAAGAGATGCAAGAGTTGCCAAAAATAAAAGTGCAAATAGAGGTTTGTGAGCTATGTAAAGGTGATCACTCAACCGGCTATTGTCCTCCTTGTCCTCCGGTTGAAGAAGAAGCAAATTACATGAATAATCAAAATCAACAACAACAAGGATATCCAAGACAACAACAACAACCTTATCAACAACAATAACCAAGACCGAATTATCAAAATCAACAAGGTTACCGGCAAAATCCTTACCAAACCGCACAACCTCAAGGTGAGAGTTCCAAGCTTGAAGAAACTCTTAACCAATTTATCCAAATGTCCACGGCATATCAAAAGACAAATGAAGCATCGATCAAAAATCTCGAGAATCAAGTTGGGCAACTTGCAAAGCAAATGACCGATCAACAACCGGGACCACCTTTTTCCGCCAATACTCAAAACAATCCTAAGGAACATTGTAAAGCTATTGTTACTAGAAGTGGAAGAGAGTTGGGAGAAGGAGAAAAAATGAAGAAAATATTGATGTGAGTTTGGATGAGATTGTGGAGGAAGAGAAGGATGATGATGTAGTAGTTGAAAAAAATGATAAGGAATGAGTTGAAAATAAGAATGAGAAGTTGGTTGAAAAAGATAACCTTGAGAAAGTGAAGATAGAAGAAAAGAAGAGAAGAGTTAAAAAGGGGAAGGAGATAGTGAATTCTATTCCTATAAAAAATCTACCTTACCCTCATATGCCCACAAAGAAAGACAATGAAAGGCATTACACTAGTTTCATGGACATAATCAAACAATTGCAAATCAACATTCGGTTTGCCGAAGCGCTTGAACAAATGCCGAAATATGCTAAGTTTATGAAAGACATTCTTACAAAGAAGCGAAGACATTCGGAGCCGGAAACAATTATCCTTGATGCAAGTTGTAGTGCTATAATCCAAAGAACTCTACCAAAGAAAGAAGTCGATCCGGGGAGTGTCACTTTTCCGGTAACAATTGGTGATGTCTATGTTGGCAAAGGCTTAATTGATTTGGGCTCAAGCATTAATCTAATTCCATTGTCTATTGTGAAGAGGCTTGGGAACATTGAACTGAAAGCAATTTGGATGACGTTATAATTGGCCGACAAGTCCACAACTCATCCTCATGGATTGGCTCAAGATGTCTTGGTTAAGGTTGATAAAATTTTCTTTCCGGTTGACTTTGTTGTGATTAATATAGAGGAAGACGAGGATGCTCCATTGATTCTTGGACGCCCTTTTATGAAGACTGCTCGAATGATGATAGATGTTGACGATAGTCTTATGAAAGTAAGGGTTCAAAACGAAGAGGTGTGCTTTAAACTTTTTTAAGCAATGAAGCATTCCAAAGATCACCATGATAGTTTCCATATTGATGCAACAGAAGAAGCCGTAAGGGAAGAATAAGCTTTTACAGAAGAAGATTGTGCAAAAGAGATTCTAAGGAAAAAGAAGGAAGATGATGCTTATAAAGAAAAATACTGTGCACGAGAGATTTTGAGACAGAAGAAGGATGAAGATGCAAAAGAAGCTATGATGCGGGATGTTGGGATTTTTCATTTCTAAAGAAGAGGGGATCAAAGACCGGACACGATAATGGTTGAGTCTTGTTCGTGTAGTGTGTAGCGAGTGATTTTTGGATGTGGTTGCGAAGCACAATTGCTCTGGTACTACAACTCGATTCATTTTTTATCCTATTGAAGCTGATGAAGGAAGGGAAATAGATGTCTCCATCTAACCCTGCTTGCATACTGAGTTTAAACAGTCAAAACTGTTGGTTTACAGATGCTACAAAGATTCAGGGTTTTTCCTAGGTTATTTTGTTAAAATAGCGTTCGATCGATTGGTGAGGGGTTTAAGACTGATGCTTCTTGGTTGATATGGGAAGGTATGGGATTTTGGGTTTTTGTTTAGGGTGCTCACTAATATTTTTATTTCAATCTTATGCCTACGTATTCCCGTTTATCGAAATAGGGAAATCAGAGCGTTCGTAGTTCCTCCTATTCTACGGGAGGAAATGGGTGTTTTTGGTGTCTTGTTCAAAGCCCAAGACGTGAAGCAAAAGGTGATATATATCTTGTTCAAAGCCCAAGATGTGAAGCTGAAAAGGTGGTTTGTATCTTGTTCAAAGCCCAAGATATGAAGCTAAAAGGTTTTGACTTTAGAGAGAACTTGTCATCTCTAAAGGGGGGTCTGTTTGTCACAATTGTTGGGTGACTGACTGTAAAGGAGGATTACTTTAACAGGGATACGCAGATCCTAGCAATGCCATAATTTCCTTTATAGGGGGTTCTTACCTGAAGGAGAAGACTTTAACTCAGTGTAGAGCAATGCCATCTTTCCTTAGGAATTTCTCATACTAAAAGAGGGACAGTGGCGTGGATGTAAATAATCCAGAGGCTTGCCGCTTACAGCGATTAGATGGAAGAGTTGTTGATGTTTGTGTACTGTGAACGAGGCACAACTTTGATGCTAAAAGGTTGATTGGATCAACCAGTGGTTTTCTTATACAAAGCCTAAGAGGAGGCTATCACGTGTCTCGTACAAATCCCGAGAGAGAGGCTAAAAGGGTTGACTCAACGAGGGAGTGCTTTTGTATATGTCTTGTACTAAGCCCAAGACGGAGGCTAAAAGTGATTTGACTCCACAAGAGAGCCTTTGTATCTCGTACAAAGCCCGAGATGGAGGCTAAAAGTGTTTTGACTCCACAAGAGAGCCTTTATATCTCGTACAAAGCCCGAGATAGAGGCTAAAAGTTGTTTGCTCCGCTGGGGAGAATCATTGTACAAAGCCCAAGAGGAGGCTAATAGTTGCTGTTTCAGTTGAGTGACAGGTCCAGTATGTTGTATGCAAGAGAAAATCAGTTCTTATAAAGAGACTGATCCCAGGTGGGGTTGTACTTTGGCACTGACCAGAGGATCAGGGTTATTTCCTGTTCTTTAGGGAAATGGGAAATCCAAAGGGTATTGAGACTGTCCAAGTCTACTGGTGTTTGAGGATGCTTGAAAACGTCTTTGGGGCTCAAGGGTCTTAGACTGTCTGAGTCTAGAGTTTTATCTTTTGTACTGTGTTCAAAGAAATAGTAATAGTCCGTTCACGGTGGAAAGATCTAGACTCTGTGAGAGACTGCTCTATTAAGATGACTAATTTCTGTTCCTATACCTCTAGGAGGTCATCGGGACAATTTGTACGAAGCCCAAGAGGAGGCTGGAAACTTCTAAGAAGCTGATCGGTCCTTGTACTAAGCCCAAGAGGAGGCTAGGATGCTTTTAGGAAGCTTGTGGGTCCTTGTACAATGCCCAAGAGGAGGCCGATGCTTTTAAGAAGCCCGTGGGTCCCCAAACCCCGAGAAATTCAAGGCAAGCTATTCACAAGGAATAGATCAAGTCAGGAAAGTTTGAGAATTTGGAAGAAACTCAAAGATGCCATTCACGGAGAATACATTCATCTCTGGGAGTAGAGTTTCTTGACAATTCCTAATGAGGACAGCCGAAGAGAAGACTGTATCTGGTGATCCTATTGGGGATCTAGTTCTGTCTATTTCTAAGAGTGACAGTCTAAGAAAGGGTTCAAAAAGAATCTGCCTTTCACATCTCCATATTGTTTAACCCCAAGAGGAGGGAAGACTGTGTCTGGTAATCCTATGGGGATATAGTTTTGACTGTAAGTGCTTTGAAAAAGAAAGATTTGGGGCTTACAACTCAAGGAGAGGCCCAGGGTTTATCAGTAATTGTACTGTTGTTTTTGTACAGAGGGACTTATACAAGTGACTGAGGCCCAAAAAGGTTTTCTGTACACAGGGATGGGTCTTACACTCTCTCAAGAGGCCCAAAGAGTTTTAAGAGAAAAAGAGTGGGGCTTATAACACGAGGGTAGGCCCAGTTGGTTCTTCGTTTGAAATGACGATCGCGCCGAGGTTTTCTTTTAACACGGAGGGACTTATACAATAAGTGAGGCCCAAAAAGTTTTGGGTTAAAAGGGGATTGGGTCTTACACTCTATTAGAGACCCAAATGAGTTTTAAGAAAAGAAATGGGTCTTACTACTCGAGGGTAGGCCCAGGTTTGTTTTGAAAAGGCGACGATCACGTCGTTTATTTGAAAATGTACAGAGGGACTTATACAACGAATGAGGCCCAAAAGGTTTTCTGTACAAAAGGATGGGTCTTACACTCTCTCAAGAGGCCCAAAGAGTTTTGAAAATGATTTATGAGGGTTGAAATAATCCAAAAACCCTAATTTGTTTCCAAAAATGTATTTAATTGAATAAAAATTCAATGAAATGACCAAAATTGTTTTACATATGGAAAACAAATTGTGATCTTGGATTAATGCTTCAAAAATTAAGTATTGACCTACAAAATAATTAGAAGGCATTAAAAGTTGCAAAATCAAGGTGGAAAAAATATTTAAAATGTCAAAAACAATTAAAATATTAATTCTTTGCAAAAATATCAATTATATGAAATAAATAATATTTTTGGGATTTTTTGATAAAATCAAATATTTTAACATTTTTGTGAATTATTGCAAAAAGAATCAACTCAAAATCATTAAAACTCTGAGAGAAATTAATTTTTGAATCAATTAAATAAAAATCACAAAATTCAAATATTCAAATATTCAAAAATGGCGCCAAGAACACACCAAGAACACGCGCGTGTTCTGGGTTTGGCTGATTTGCATTTTCTCCTCAATCTCACTGAATACTTGATTATATCATGCAATCCACATATCATTATGCTCGTCTCAACCTCACGATCATGTCTATGTCAATTAATTTCATTTAAATTAAACATATAACAAGAAATCACGCAAAATCCTCAAGAACCCTAGATTTTGCATGAAGGTTCAGAAATTCCACACACGATTCAAACAATGCAATTTATTGAGGGAAAACATTCCATGCATGATTAAGAACATATGGCCAAATTATTGTGCAGCAAAAATTGCATGGATCATAGAGTTAGAAGAGCTCATGCTTACCACTTGCAGCTGGTGATCGTGTTTTGTGTTAGAGGTGTTACAGCTTGGTTCCAATGATATGGATAGCTTCCCTAGGTGCCAAGTGATGTGTCTGAATGCTTGGAATGAATTGAAATGGTTTGGAGCTGAGGATGGCACCTCAATTGCAAAACTATCAAGAACTTGAGCAATTGGCTAGTGATTTTGTGAAATCAGTGTTACAGATGTTATGTGAGTGTTTAGATCACTTCTATATGATGTATGTGAGGTGTGTGAGTGATTGGTTTGATTAGAAAAGCTCTCAAACTCAAAACCCGATAGTGACTTGCCTTAGAAGGCAAAATTGGAGTGAAAGAAGAGATTTTGAGGAAAGCATCTGTTAGATGGCTTTGGTGTACTCAAACTGATCACAATTGAGCTCTATTTATAGTAGAGCAAGTTTGTTTTGCAAGGAATAGTGAATGGCAACTGCTGAGTAGGTTTGTTCAATGTTGGCCAATGGAAATTCAAGTCTCCTCTAGCCATTGACTAGAGGTTAGGGAACAGGCTGCTGGTTCCCTTGGTCTTGGATAAGTCTTGACTAAATTCAGTTGCAAATGGCTCAGTCCATGCCACCTTGATGCTTCCATTGAATGCTCCAATCCAAAATTGGAGTCTTGTCCCTATTTTGGCAATTCTAGGTTCAACATGTTATTTCTTGTTCCAAAGACTTTGGAGGCTTGGCTCAGTGATTGTCCCCTTGACATTTAATCCTCAGATGTGTCTAAGTGGATAGGAGTGTTTGGATTTGCACAATTTTGGCAAATCGAGCAAGAATGCAAATTCTTCCATGCCTTGACTGATTTCAACAAGGCAACTTGCCAATGTCATAACTCATAGCCCAAATGGAATTTGGTAATGTTCTTGGCCATTTTGGAAAGCCCTTACATGATACAACAACTGTTTGAACATGTTTGGTTTTGATCTCTTTTGAATCCAAGTGAAAAATCCCCCTACATTTGGAAAAAAGTAAGGCAAAATCCGACTTAGTGAAATTTTCACCAAGTGTTGGAACAAAGTGACTTTTCTTGATTTTGATCACTCCATAACTCAAAATCCATGAGGAATTTGGACATAGGTCAGTATGAAGCTTTTGTAGAGGGAAATGAGATCTACAAATCAAGCTTTGTGGTTTAGAAGAAAATGGATTTGTGGTTTAGGAGTTATGGTCCTCAAAAAGTCAAAGTTGACTTTTGTGCACAGTTGACTTTTTATCAGATGAATTCCAAACTGTGCAATTCTTCATGAAATCATGTCTTTGACCTAAATCAAACTTGATGGTCATGTTCCATGGGTGTCATAGGGTATATTGATTCATGTCTTAGGGCTTGGGAGCATGTCCTGGTCAAAAGTCAAAGCTACAGTTGACTTTTCTCTCGAAACCCTAGCTGTGGTTCAGATGAAATTGAGGCTTGTTGCTCAAACTTCTTGGATTAATCCATTGTTCCAAATGGATAAATATAGTTCATTAGAGACCCTTAAACCCTCTCTTGAGGTCTTGGCTCATGATTGGCCCTAAAAGTCATCTTAGGGGTGAATTAGGTCAAGAAACCCTAATTCCTGATTTTTGATGAATGCATCCCCTGAGGCAAAATTGACTTGATGGTTGGGTCCCTGAGGTCCCATGGAGTATATTAGGTTGTGTTTTGGATCCTTGGCTCATGCCCAGAGGAAAATTTCCCTTTGGAGGCCCTGATCGACCAAAACCCTAATTTGGTGACACTGGCGATCTTGAGGCTTGATCCACCTAGAAGGGAGCAGCTTTGTGCTTAATCCTTGTTGTGGGAGTCCTTTTGATCCCTTGTAGATATTTGAGAGGTTTAGACAAGTTGAAGATCATGTTATTCCTTGATTGATCCTTTGTCAAAAGCTCTGAGAGGGCTTGAAACCCTAAATTTGATTGCAGTGGATGCTCACCCATCTTTGGGGAGACTAATGAGGTAAGATGGTTCCCCCATATTGTGATGATGATTTTCACAATGATGGGAAATCTTAGTGGTCAAAATTTGGGGTATGAAAGATGCCCCTATTTAATCTTCTTGGACCCGAAGGTGTGAATGACGAAGTTATTCGGGCATTCGGGGTGCAAGAGAATTAAATATCGGAATACCCGAAATTTTGATGGTTTGCTATGAATGGTAGCTTACACATTCATCTTCTTTTGCTAAGCGATAATGCTTAGGAAAGGTAAACTTCCCCTCGATCCTGGTTTCCTACCAAGGAACTGGTCTTAGTTTCTGTTGTAAACTTCCCCTCGATCCTGGTTTCCTACCAAGGAACTGGTCTCAGTTTCTGTTGTAAACTTCCCCTCGATCCTGGTTTCCTACCAAGGAACTGGTCTCAGTTTCTTTTGTAAACTTCCCCTCGATCCTGGTTTCCTACCAAGGAACTGGTCTCAGTTTCTTTTGTAAACTTCCCCTCGATCCTGGTTTCCTACCAAGGAACTGTGTAACACCCCAAAATTTTCTCTCCTTACTTCAGTACTAATTGGCTTATGTTTCCTTTCATTTTTGCATTATCATGTGTGCATATCATTGGTTCTTAGCACGGGGTCAAGGTGCCTGAGGCAGTTCAAGAGGAGAAGATGTTCTTCAAAGGGTCAAGCAAGAGTCCATGCATTCTCTCCTAACCAGTGCAGAGATTAGGGTTTTGAGATTCTTGGGTTTATTGCTCCAATGGGCAAGCTTATTGGGTTTTTATCATCACCAAATGGTATATCTTATCTTTGTTGGAGATGATACACATCATATTCAGAAGAATTTAGATTTGGAGGCTGTGCTATTTCCTCCTAGACTGAGGGTACCAAGATTAGGGTTTGCTCTAAAGTCAGTTTATTTCTGGTTTTTTGGGAAAGACTTGATTCCATGGTATCCCTTGGGTCCCTAAGTATCCAGGAATGGAATATTGTCCATCATTTTGGTTCATGAGAGATTCAATTGGCCAATGGATTGGGAATCAGGAGAATTAGGGGGAAAAGTCAACAGTGAGAGGGGAAGTCAACTGTGAAATTCTGAGGTTCTCTTCAGGGTTTTCAAGGTCTCACATCCTCACATGGCCTTCAAGGGTCATGTTTCATACCATTTATCAAGAATCAAGGGTTGGTACAAAAGTTACTAAATATGGAAATGACCTATAATTTGAAGGTTTCCTTTTTGGGCAAGTTCTTACATTACATTCAACTTGACTTTTCTTCATCAAAGAAGCTTCAAATGAATTTTCCTCAAACATGAAAGTTGAATATCTTTTTCTCTCCTTTCCAACAAGTACTAGATGGTCTCCATCTCATTTGTGAAACTCAAGTTATGATCAAAAGAAGGCAAGGTGGTTTTTAGGGTTTCCTTATGGTTCCATTTTCTCAACTTTTGCATTTTGGGACATATGGACCTATAATTGATTCCATTGCTTCAAGGCACATTCTAACATCAAAGTACATTCCATAAGGATCATTTTTGGCCTTTGAATCAAGTGGATCCATGACTTATTCATCACTTATTTCCCATTATGCAAAATTGCAAGATCATTGAAAACTCATGAACCAAGACATCTCAAGGCCCAAATCCAATTCAGGTGTGATTAGCAATTGTTAAATAAGTGATCCATCATCAAAGGTTTGAGTGTACATGCATGGAGGAGGGTGTATTTCACATTATGCAAATTTCCAAAATCACCCAAAACTCATTAAGTGAGGAATTAACAAGGCCCAAGTGATGATCAGTGGATTAACCCTAGGTATTTAAGCTTACTCATGCACTGGTTAGAGGGGACAGACGTGATTTTTAAGGAGAATTCAAGTTTCAACCCTAATTCTTCATTCCTCCGAATCTCATCATCCACAAGAGCTTTTCACAAGATTCCTTCACAACCTTTATCCTTGGCATCTATAGAGTACAAATAACCCATCACTTGAAGCTAATAGCAAGGGAACAGGTTGCGTGATCTCAGGTTGGTAACACTTTCCATGATCCTAAAACTCTATTTTTTGGCATGCATAATGATCTATGGTTGTTTCTGGGCATGATGATGTATTTTATTTTGAATGTGGACGTGTAATTTGGTTGCTACGTGAGTTTTAAGTTTTGGAACCCTAACTTGTTTCGTTCGATTCTCTTTATGTGTGGATTATTTGTGATTTTTTATTGCATATTATTGATCCTCGTGGAATTCTGGTCAGAATAGTGTATTCGTTTGCGTGTTCTGGTGAATTTTTTGTTGCAGGTGGCCGGAAGGGACGACCGGAGCTAGGGCTCCGGCGTCTGGTTTTCTTTCTCCGGCGTGGTAGGGTTTGTGGGGAAGATGAAATCAGGGCCGTCCATGACTTTGATCTGACGGTCCAAGCTGTGCCACGTCTTTTAAAAAATCTATTTTATTTATCAGTTGTGTGTGTGACACTCTATGATTACTACCATGCGCGTCCAATACAAACCACTCATCATGTTTTCTTCTGAATGACCTGGTACGTCTGATGAATCTGGTGGTTATTATTGTGCCAGCACATTAAAAATACACGTGCCAATCACGTGGGGTTCCATGGTGCCTGGGTAATGGTGTGTGCGCGTGTATGTATTAATTATGATGTACTTGGTAATCTGAGCCGTTGATCATGTTTACACGTTGTATTGGTTGACTAAATCTGGAGCGTCAGATTGATCCTAAGGTGAGTGTTGAGTCAATCCATTGACTGGGTCTCACGTGAACTCCTTTTTTTTATTTTTATTTCGCTGATGGATTTTAGTGTTTGGGCCTTCTATTTACGCCCCCCACCTAAGCCCATTATCATTTCCCAACGTGTTTGGCTTGCTGTATACACCCCCATGTTTATTTCTTTATTTTCATTTTTATTTTATTATTGCATTTCATTTTTAATCTTTAAAAATAGTTTTTTGCATCATAAAAATCCCAAAAAATTCATGAATCATTTTTGGCATTTTATAAAATTTTTCCAAATTTTATTTTTTATTTTTATTTTATTTTTATCATCTAAATTAATTATTTGAATAGTTTCTTTTTGAATTTGCTTCATTTTGCACACATTGCATTGTAGAATTTATTTCTCATCTTCCATAAAACATTTTGAACTTATTCTTTTTGAATTGTTTCATCAACATATTGAATGTCATTAAAACATTTTTCTCTAATTTTTAAAACTTTTTCATATTGCATTTTAGTCCTCCTCTTTTTCATATTGAGTCATGTTTCTTGTCTGAACTTTGCATAATTGTTTGGGCGACCTATCTGGGGAATTTTGGCATGAGCTTTTGACATGTTGTTTACCACTGGTTGGGGTGTGTTGAGTCTTAATTTGGTAATTTTATAAGATGTTTTTCTAATCATGTGATTGCTCTTTGTTTGAGGTTTTCTTGTATGCACATCCTTGATCATGTCTGATTACTTGTTTGAGAAGGCACTTGTGCCATTGTTTGAGATTGCTTCTTTGACTTCACAAACCATGTCTGAATTGTTATAGGTCATTTGATTGCCATGATATGTCATTGGTGTGAGGTTGTTGCATACTTTGTGCATATGTTCAATGATTGATTTACATGCCTCTTTGTGTTTCATATTCTCACTTCTTCTCATTTGCGTCTCTTCATGATTTAAGTTTGGTTTATGTATGCCATGCCATATCATTTATTTGAATTTCATTGGATGTATGTTTCTGACCTTGGAGCTTTGCATTCATTCATGTCATATGCTATTCATGCTTCATCTTACATGCTTGAACATGCTTCCCTTATATGCCTCCTTCTTCTTCTATTGGTGTTTGATGCTTGGATATCTGTTTGCATGTCTCATATGACATTTGCATAGCATGTTTAGGCACATGTTTAGGTCATCCACATTCTGACTTGGATGAGTTTCATTTGGTTCGTAACCATTTCTCTTTGGTTTGTGACTTGCTTTGGGTTTCATTTGTCTTATTTTTACTTATGTTTGTTTTGTACTAACCTTTTGTGCAGAGGTAGAGGTAAGTAATTTGAGAGTGTGGACGGTTATCCATGTTCACCCTCACTCTTTCTTTCTCTCATCTTTTCCTTTCTTTAGGCTTAGGTTGTTGTCAAACCTCCCCTTAGGGCCATCTTTGCATGATAACATTAGGATAGATTCTCCCCGTAGTGTTTTTCTTTACTCTTGAGTCCATCTTCTCATATCATGACATCTCTAAGATAATTAATAAGGTCAACTTGACTTGAACACAAGCCTTAAACATAGGAAATGAAGATTGAGGGGTCCCCTTTCTCTCTTCTAGAGTGTTGAGCATACGTCCCATTGGGGGAGACCATGCGACGCATTCATTCCCGTGTCATAGACTTTGGTTCAAGTTGAGTTACGAACTAACTCAAGTCACTTCTGTCCTAAAAAATACAAACAAACTTCAAACCTTTTTGTCCTTTGGGATTTTCAAACTAAAGGCTATTTTCAAAAAGGGCACGTTACTTTCCGTCTGAGTCGCAAACAGGCATCGACCCTTACTGCCGGACGCGAACTTAACGTCGCTCATAAAAAACACAAAAAGAACTTGGTTTGAACTACGTTGACTCTGAATTCCCCATTGCACAAAGGGGGTACGTAGTCCTAGGACGTCGACGTCCTACCGAGTCTGTCTTTGTTTTCCCCTCCCCCGTTTCAGTACAGCCATAGATGTTAGGATAACTCACCCTTAGAGTAGACAACAAGCGTGGATCCCATCGAGTACGATGGACGTGTGGGGTGCTAGTACCTTCCCCTTGCGTAACCGACTCCCGAACCCAGGCTATGGTTGCAATGACCATTCCTTTCCCTCTTCCTCAGGTTTATGCGGTGTTCCCTTTCCCTCTCTTGGGATAAATTTACACGGCTGAAGACTCTGTTTTCCGCGCCAGTTTCACGTTTGTACCTGGATGAAAATCCTGGGAGCGACAGCTGGCGACTTTGCTGGGGACACTGGTTGACCTATGCTGGTCCATACCTAAGCGAGTCAATCCTAGCGCTTGCTTGTCTTTGTTCTCTTTGGGTGTTTTTGTTTTTGTTTTGCTTTATTTGCTGTATTTTATTTTTACCGCATTTTCTGCATTGCGTATTATTATCATCTGCTGCACTGTTCTTCTGTTTGGCGGGCTGGGGGTTCCGAGAGATAAGACCAATACCCAGGCTTGAGCGTACACGTAGGATTAGCGTGGAAAGTAGTGTGACTTGTGTGGCATTTGGCCAGACGTAGTATACATGAAAACTCCATATCCAGACGAGGTTTTTCTTGGTAATGTTCTATCCTGCGCATTGGTGCAGATGATGGAATGTAACCTGGAAAACTGTCGACTCTGGCGACCATTCCCAAGGACTCAGTAACGGCACTCCTCCCGAGAGGTGATAATGGCAGACCAGAAATGGCAAACCCATTACACATGTCGATCCGAGGACCCAATGCTGGGAACTTGCTATAGGGTTTCCGTTTGGGAAAGTATCAGTCGAAGCACTCCTCGATTGGCGATAGTAATGTACTATTGCTTCTCGACCTCAGTGCCGAAATTGAGGACTTTCCATATGATGTTTTCTTTTGAGGGGAATCAGTTGAGGCCTCCTCGATTGGTGATGATGCCAAACCAGAAATGGTGAACGTATCATCATTTCTCGACCTGAGAGCCCGTGATATTGAGGATCCTCGGCTTTCTAGTACCCACATGTGAGAGGGCAGGGTGTTTACAGGTTTGCAGGTAACCTTGACCTTCAACATACCCGATTTTCTGATCAGCAGATTTATCAGTGTGGTACTTTGGTTATGTTGGTATTCTGGGTATTTGGGCAGACCTTTGAGATTATACAGTTGTTCAGTGCAGCAGTTGTCCAGTCTGTGTGGCATCCTTGATCCCATGTGTACACTTGCATCATCATTTTGCATCCTAACATGTTTATTCATTTGCAGGGTTGCATCCTAACTTTGATTCTGGTTTTTGAAGACTATCAAGGATGAGTACTGAGAAGAGAAAGAACATCATAGTGTACAAGTTCCCACCACTTATTCTGGATCCTGTTCACAAGATTGTATCTATGGCAGAACCTGGGGTATTGGCAGACTTTAGAGGAGAGTATGGAAGAATTCTGAATTTTGCTCGCAACATCACTGAATACGAGTATAGGGCTTTGCACACTCTGGTACAATTCTATGACCCTCACCTGCGTTATTTTCTATTCACTGATTGTCTTTTGGCTCCGGCATTGGAGGAATTTGCTCTCATTTTGGATGTTTTTATTAAAGAAGAGGCTCCTTTCTATCCTTCTAAAGAACTTCCTGATTTAGAAAGGGTCTCCGAGGCTTTGCATTTGGATTCATCTTTGTTGAAAAATAACGTTGCCAGTAAGGGAGGGTGTAAAGGATTTCATCTGAAATTTTTGGTAGAACAGGCTGCTGTGTATGCTAAGGCTAGATGTTGGTCAGTTTTCAACGCCATCTTGGCTATGTGTGTCTATGGAACGGTGTTGTTTCCAAATATGAAGGATTTTGTGGACACACACGCTGTCCGAATATTTACCATGAAGAATCCGGTACCTACTTTGCTTGGAGATCTGTATTATTCAGTGCATTATAAGAACGAGAAGAGGAGGGGAGAACCCCTTAATTTTTGTGCGCCAGTCATCTACAAATGGTTTGCTGATCGTCTTCCCAAATCTGGGGCGTTCGAAGACACTAGAGAACCTTTGGAGTGGTCCAAAAGATTGATGGGCTTAAGGGCAGATAATCTAATTTGGGTTAACCGTGACTTGTTGGGCCAAGAGATCATGATTAGTTGTGGAGGTCTCCCAAATGTGTCTCTAATAGGAAGGAAAAGGGGAATTAACTACAACCCTATTCATGCTATTAGGCAATTCGGGTACGCTTTGAAATAGCCACCAAAAGAAGAGGATGTCCAAGAATCTCTATATCTGAGCGGGGAAATCAATCCAGAACCGTTAAAAGAAGCTGCTAATACTTGGGGAGATCGTCATAAGAAGGGGAAGATTTCTTTTGGGAAGAGCAACAACAGAACATTTCCTGCATATGAAGATTGGATTCAGAAAAGGGTAGAGGAGGAGCTTTTGCCATTCTCCAGGGAACCACCATCTTACCCCTTGCTGATTGAGCCTCCTACCATAGTTGAGATAGAGAAGTTTAACAAGTTGTGGGCTGAAAAGGAAAAGACGCGAGAAGAAAACAGTGAGCTACAAAGAGAGATTTACCAGTTGAAACATGAGCGGGGTGAAGCTGTTCATATTGCCGAGTTGAAGACAGAGCTTCTCGCTAAGGCAGGAAAGGAGCTTGCTGACAAGGTCACAGCCAGACAAAGGATGAAACAAGATTTAGATGGTATCAGTAAGGTTCTCGAGTCTAAGAAGGAGGAATTGGACAAGGCTTTGTTGAAAATTCACAGGTTCAATGCTCACCGAGACACTGCAATGGCTGATAATAAGCGAAAGGAAGACGATTATCTAGCTAAGATTGATCAATTGAAGTTGAAGCTCAAGAAAAAAGACGCTGAGATCCTATCAGGGGTATTCCAGAGACAAGCAGTCGAGGGTCGACTCAATGAAGCCATAGCCTCCATAGAGGAACTGAAGATCCAAGCTGAAGTGAAGAGACCTAGAAATGAGGGTCCTAGCATGAATGGTGTTTTTGGAGAAGACGCTTGGGAGTTGCATTGCCGATACTTGAAGGGGATCATGCATAGGAGAGGCGTTCTCATTCATGAGCTAATTCAGAGACCGAAGCATCCTGACACCAAAAAGCTGTTCAAGGAAATTCAAGACTGGAGCAAAAAGCATAATGGATGGGGGGATTGGCACTTGTGGACTTTGATGACATGCCATAGTTTTCTCTTTCCCTTTTATTGTATTTGGATCACCACCAGGCTTGTTGGTTGGGAGCTATGATTATTGTGTTCAGACTTCTTATCTCGGGCTGTGATTGTTGACAATTGGTTATCCTCTGTTTTTCTTAATACATGAGCAGAAGTCCCATTCTATCTTGTTGTTAAACTGGAATCAAGGGGTGGATCGCCCTGCGAATATTAAAAAATGTTCATTTTCATTTGCATATTCATAATCATTGTGCATAACAGGTGTTCGAGGCTGGTTACTCTTGTCCTGATATGGTTCTCTCCGAAGCACAGACTTAACTCCTCAAGACATTCAGAAGTCGATCATGGAACAAATTCAAGCAGAGCCGAGGGAAGTACAGAGCCAAATGGGGCAGTTCATGGGGAAATGCAAGCTTTGACTCAAGACTAGAAAATGCTGAAAGAGGAAGTCAATCAACTGAAGCCTCCCGAGTAAACAATCAGATTGCGAGTATGTTGTCAGAAATAATAAGTCCAGACGGAGCCAAGTCTCCTCAACGATGGCGATTTCCTGTTTCTTTACTGCATTTTCATATGTAGCTTTCATTTGTTTGTTTAAACATTGTCTGCATGTAGAAACTTGTTTGTTTTTGAATGACAATCATAATACAATAAGCATGTTTTTCTTGAAGTAATCCATTTGTGTTCACTCTTAAATGTTTATATGCACTACAATACCAATTTTCTTGTCTAGAACTCTTGAGGGAGGATGTTGAGATGAAAACGTAAAATCTCTGGTTGTATGTTCAAGGATAGAACCCTGTTGAGGATGTACAGGCATTGTTTTAAATCCCTAAACACTGGAGATATAAGGGAGATAGACCCTCGTTAACCCCTTTGAGCCTTGAAGTAGGAGTTTCTTTCGTACGAAAAAACCCTCATACTTAACCCAGGGGCAGGGTAGGCGTCAGTTAGTTTGACCGAGCGTTCAAATTTCAAGGAGAGTGTGCATCTGAGGATCCGTTACCTTCTATCCCACCGTCAAGAGGTCAAGAGATGTGAAACCACAATGGTTATCCATCAACAATCAAGGAGTGAGACAGTCACAACCCTTTCAAGCAAGTAAGACAACCAGTGTCACATGCTTTGTTCAAAAAGGGGAATAAAAAAGAAAGCCCGCTAAGTCGAAACTTGAAAACAAGCGACTCAGGCAAAAGGTAGGGCATCCCGCTGGACTTCAAAATCGAAAAACTCAAAAGAGTCAGTCCAGGCAAAAATTAGGGATAAAAAAAAGGCAAAAGAAAGAAAAAGCGAAAAGCGAAAAGGATTACAAAAGAAAATCCTCGATAAGAACAAATTTGTGTGATTACAGACACAAAAGATAAAAAGGGGTGACTGTCGCTCCAAAGCCTCCTTAGGTGTCAAACCATTAGTTGCATGGGTTCCTTAAAGATCATAGACCTTTTGAAAGATGGGCGTTTGTGTCAGATTAACTGAACATAGGACTGGAGAACATCACGAAGAGTGGGTGGGCATCGATAAATTTTGAGCCATAAATCCTTTTTTCTGAAACCGTGAACCAGACCACGTTACAACCCTTAAAAGTCCTAATTGAAACAGGGTTTATTCCGAAAGCGTACTTCAACAGGATAACGTTCCTGATTCCTATGAGTTGTGCTAATAAGATTTGTTGGTATTGCATGTGCGCATTGTTTTTCCATTCAAAAATCAAGGTCGCATCCCAGCTATTGATTCGTTCACAAGGCTTGGCGACGCATTTTCAATAAAACTTCAAGGTTAACACGAGTGTTGCATTAGAATTGTCATTCTCATAATAAACATTTTTTGCTTGCATGTGTTTGACATCAAAGAAGCTTACACGATGAACGACAGTCAAGAAGCTCGATCACACCAAGTTGAGATGGCAAAAACTCCGAAGGACGATCATGTCAAGAGGTATATGGCCAAGAGACTGTGCGCAGCCTGGGGGTTCCCGATAAATGGTGATAAGATGCAGCTAATCTGGAGCAGTCACGCTGAAAACTCTCCCTAAAGCAGCCAAACAGGGGCAATCAGGTCGATTTGACAAATCTCTGTAAGATCAGTCAGGGACAAAGTCACTTCAAAGCTCGTATTGGGGCAGGCTACCTCAAGAGCGTGAGAAATTGTATGCTCCTGAAAATGGTTAATTGAAAACACCTCCTCAAAGTTCAGAATACTGGGACAGAGTATTTTCAAGTCATTACAAATCCTTTTGAGGTAATGTACTTCATGGATTATGAAGTCTGGGGAAGTTATGTCGAGATCTGATAAATCTCTCCAAGAGTTTGAAGACCCTGGGGTAGCTCGAACGCCCGGTCTTCTATAAAATCCTCTTGAGATGATTTCTTCCATTAGACCTGGTGGTCTGGGGCAAGTGGAAAGTTCAAAGGGCCGTTTATGACCATAGAGACAGGTCAGGTTGAATGACAACAGGGTTGTACTTCCCCAGTAGAGTTGCTCTCCCCAGCATTGAAATTGCACCTTCCTCAGCAGAGCAGACTTTCCCCAGCAGGAGACTCGGGGAATTTGTTCTCTGGATCAAGACGTTGTTTCCCCACAGAATCAGGGTGTCCACTTTCCCCATCCAGTCAGGAAGCGTGCTTTCACTGACAATGTCATATTCTAATCCCCAGCAAGGTGGGAGTAAAGTCATTCTCCCCATCAGTAGGCTAAGTTCAGCAGTACCCCCAAGCAGGATGGTATTATGGACTGTTTTCCCCAAGCAGGATGGTATTACGGGTTGGCATCCCCCAGCAGGCCCTAAGCCCATCTGTTATTGGCAATCCTCAGTAACAGACTTCCGGTTCCATTATTGGCATTCATTCTCAACTCCCCCAGCAGAGGAGGAATCTCAGGTTCAGGACATGTGTAATCCCCGGTAGAGTGTATATGATTTTGGATTTCATCCCCGGCAGAAGTTGTGGATTCAAAGAGTCGGTCAGTGTGATCCTTCTCAGTAGAGTTCCTGGATTCAGAAGACAATTTATTTTTGTCATCCCCAGCTGGATGGGTCTTTTCTCTCCGACATTTATTTTGCTGGAGGGACCCCTTTTTCGCATATCATAAGCATTTGCATTGCATCCTCAAATGCGTAGCATTTCCACTTCGTGTGGAGCATTACGGCAAAATTCAAACATAGGCATCCGAAGCATAAGCCAGGTTTGAGTTTTCCTTCGTCGGGAAAAAAGCAGATTTCGGAGAATATCATTCGACTTTACTCCACAAGTGTTGGGTTTGGTCTTTCAAAGCAATATTTGGCATTCCCTTGCAGAGTTGTTTGCCAGGAGCGTTAATCCATGATTTCATTTTTACCTCTTCGTCCAAGTGGTCCTTTGGTTTATTCCCTCAAGGGTTTTTACCGTCAGACACCCGTCCATGTTCTTTAAGCACCCGTCCGTGTTTGAACCTTTGTTTCAATGCCCGTCCGTATTGACATTTGGCACCCGTCCGTGTTCCTTTCAGTACCCGTCCGTGTTTAAACTTTTGTCTCAATGCCCATCCGTATTGACATTTGGCATCCGTCCGTGTTCCTTTCAGCACCCGTCCGTGTTTGAAATTTTGTTTCAATGCCCGTCCGTATTGACATTTGGCACCCGTCCGCGTCCTTTTAGCACCCGTCCGTGTTTGAACTCTTGTTTCAATGCCCGTCTGTATTGACATTTGGCACCCATCCGTGTCCTTTCAGCACCCGTCCGTGTTTGAACTCTTGTTTCAATGCCCGCCCGTATTGACATTTGACGCCCGTCCGTGTCCTTTCAGCACCTGTCCGTGTTTGAACCTTTGTTTCAATGCCCGTCTGTATTGACTTTTGACGCCCGTCCGTGTCCTTTCAGCACCCGTCCGTGTTTGAACCTTTGTTTAAATGCCCGTCCGTATTGACTTTTGACGCCCGTCCGTGTCCTTTCAGCACCCATCCGTGTTTGAACCTTTTAAGCCAATGCCCGTTCGTATTGACCTTTGGATGACACCCGTCCGTGTTGCCTTCCATTCCCCAGCGAGATCAGTCCCCAGTAAATTTACCTTTTTACACCTGTCAGTGTATCTTTTCAGCACCCGTCCGTATTGAACATTTTTACACCCGTCCGTGTATCCTTTCGGTATCCTGTTCATATCAGATATCTTTGACTCCTTGACACCCGTTCGTGTTTATCCCCAGTATAGTTAACACTCGTTTGTGTTTATTTCATGACATTCCAATACATTGTTCGTATTGATTACCAACACTCGTACGTGTTACGACAGGTGCGGCATTTATTGCTTGTTCCTCGGTGGAGTCGTCCCTCCTTTGAGGATTGCAAATTTCAGGTTTATTTTGGTATTCAATCCCTATGAATCCTTTGAACGCATGACAACCGTTGCTATCATACCTTCAGGACCAAGTTGATTGAATAGGGGCAGCTGTAACACCTCAAAATTTGACCTCCTTACTTCAGTACTAATTGGCTTATGTTTCCTTTCATTTTTGCACTATCATGTGTGCATATCATTGGTTCTTAGCACGGGGTCAAGGTGCCTGAGGCAGTTCAAGAGGAGAAGATGTTCTTCAAAGGGTCAAGCAAGAGTCCATGCATTCTCTCCTAACCAGTGCAGAGATTAGGGTTTATTGCTCCAATGGGCAAGCTTCTTGGGTTTTTATCATCACCAAATGGTATATCTTATCTTTGTTGGAGAGGATACACATCATATTCAGAAGAATTTAGATTTGGAGGCTGTGCTATTTCCTCCTAGACTGAGGGTACCAAGATTAGGGTTTGCTCTAAAGTCAGTTTATTTCTGGTTTTTTGGGTAAGACTTGATTCCATGGTATCCCTTGGGTCCCTAAGTATCCAGGAATGGAATATTGTCCATCAGTTTGGTTCATGAGAGATTCAATTGGCCAATGGATTGGGAATCAGGAGAATTAGGGGGAAAAGTCAACAGTGAGAGGGGAAGTCAACTGTGAAATTCTGAGGTTCTCTTCAGGGTTTTCAAGGTCTCACATCCTCATATGGCCTTCAAGGGTCAAGTTTCATACCATTTATCAAGAATCGAGGGTTGGTACAAAAGTTACTAAATATGGAAATGACCTATAATTTGAAGGTTTCCTTTTTGGGCAAGTTCTTACATTACATTCAGCTTGACTTTTATTCATCAAAGAAGCTTCAAATGAATTTTCCTCAAACATTAAAGTTGAAGATCTTTTTCTCCCCTTTCCAACAAGTACTAGATGGTCTCCATATAATTTATGAAACTCAAGTTATGATCAAAAGAAGGCAAGGTGGTTTTTAGGGTTTCCTTATGGTTCCATTTTCACAACTTTTGCATTTTGGGACATATGGACCTATAATTGATTCCATTGCTTCAAGGCACATTTTAACATCAAAGTAAATTCCATAAGGACCATTTTTGGCCTTTGAATCAAGTGGATCAATGGCTTATTCATCACTTATTTCCCATTATGCAAAATTGCAAGATCATTGAAAACTCATGAACCAAGACATCTCAAGGCCCAAATCCAATTCAGGTGTGATTATCAATTGTTAAATAAGTGATCCATCATCAAAGGTTTGAGTGTACATGCATGGAGGAGGGTGTATTTCACATTATGCAAATTTCCAAAATCACCCAAAACTCATTAAGTGAGGAATTAACAAGGCCCAAGTGATGATCAGTGGATTAACCTTAGGTATTTAAGCTTACTCATGCACTGGTTAGAGGGGACAGACGTGATTTTTGAGGAGAATGCAAGTTTCAACCCTAATTCTTCATTCCTTCGAATCTCATCATCCACAAGAGCTTTTCACAAGATTCCTTCACAACCTTCATCCTTGGCATCTATAGAGTACAAATCACCCATCACTTGAAGCTAATAACAAGGGAACAAGTTGCGTGATCTCAGGTTGGTAACACTTTCCATGATCCTAAAACTCTATTTTTTGGCATGCATAATGATCTGTGGTTGTTGCTGGGCATGATGATGTATTTTATTTTGAATGTGGACGTGTAATTTGGTTGCTGCGTGAGTTTTAAGTTTTGGAACCCTAACTTGTTCCGTTCGATTCTCTTTATGTGTGGATTATTTGTGATTTTTGATGGCATATTATTGATCCTCGTGGAATTCTGGTCAGAATAGTGTAATCGTTTGCGTGTTCTGGTGAATTTTTTGTTGCAGGTGGCCGGAAGGGACGACCGGAGCTAGGGCTCCGGCGTCTGGTTTTCTTTCTCCGGCGAGGTAGGGTTTGCGGGGAAGATGAAATCAGGGCCGTCCATGGCTTTGATCTGACGGTCCAAGCTGTGCCACGTCTTTTAAAAAATCTATTTTATTTATCAGTTGTGTGTGTGACACTCTATGATTACTACCATGCGCGTCCAATCCAAACCACTCATCATGTTTTCTTCTGAATGACCTGGTACGTCTGATGAATCTGGTGGTTATTATTGTGCCAGCACATTAAAAATACATGTGCCAATCACGTGGGGTTCCATGGTGCCTGGGTAATTGTGTGTGCGCGTGTTTGTATTAATTATGATGTACTTGGTAATCTGAGCCTTTGATCATGTTTACACGTTGTATTGGTTGACTAAATCTGGAGCGTCAGATTGATCCTAAGGTGAGTGTTGAGTCAATCCATTGACTGGATCTCACGTGAACTCCTTTTTTTTATTTTTATTTCGCTGATGGATTTTAGTGTTTGGGCCTTCTATTTACGCCCCCCACCTAAGCCCATTATCATTTCCCAACGTGTTTGGCTTGCTGTATACACCCCCATGTTTATTTCTTTATTTTCATTTTTATTTTATTATTGCATTTCATTTTTAATCTTTAAAAATAGTTTTTTGCATCCTAAAAATCCAAAAAAATTCATGAATGATTTTTGGCATTTTATAAAATTTTTCCAAATTTTATTTTTTATTTTTATTTTATTTTTATCATCTAAATTAATTATTTGAATAGTTTCTTTTTGAATTTGCTTCATTTTGCACACATTGCATTGTAGAATTTATTTCTCATCTTCCATAAAACATTTTGAACTCATTCTTTTTGAATTGTTTCATCAACATATTGAATGTAATTAAAAAATTTTTCTCTCATTTTTAAAACTTGTTCATATTGCATTTTAGTCCTCCTCTTTTTCATATTGAGTCATGTTTCTTGTCTGAACTTTGCATAATTGTTTGGGCGACCTATCTGGGGAATTTTGGCATGAGCTTTTGACATGTTGTTTACCATTGGTTGGGGTGTGTTGAGTCTTAATTTGGTAATTTTATAAGATGTTTTTCTAATCATGTGATTGCTCTTTGTTTAAGGTCTTCTTGTATGCACATCCTTGATCATGTCTGATTACTTGTTTGAGAAGGCACTTGTGCCATTGTTTGAGATTGCTTCTTTGACTTCACAAACCATGTTTGAATTGTTATAGGTCATTTGATAGCCATGATATGTCATTGGTGTGAGGTTGTTGCATACTTTGTGCATATGTTCAATGATTGATTTACATGCCTCTTTGTGTTTCATATTCTCACTTCTTCTCATCTGTGTCTCTTCATGATTTAGGTTTGGTTTATGTATGCCATGCCATATCATTCATTTTCATTTCATTGGATGTATGTTTCTGACCTTGGAGCTTTGCATTCATTCATGTCATATGCTATTCATGCTTCATCTTACATGCTTGAACATGCTTCCCTTATATGCCTCCTTCTTCTTCTATTGGTGTTTGATGCTTGGATATCTGTTTGCATGTCTCATATGACATTTGCATAACATGTTTAGGTCATCCACATTCCGACTTGGATGAGTTTTATTTGGTTCGTAACCATTTCTCTTTGCTTTGTGACTTGCTTTGGGTTTCATTTGTCTTATTTGTACTTATGTCTGTTTTGTACTAACCTTTTGTGCAGAGGTAGAGGTAAGTAATTTGAGAGTGTGGACGGTTATCCATGTTCACCCTCACTCTTTCTTTCTCTTATATTTTCCTTTCTTTAGGCTTAGGTTGTTGTCAAACCTCCCCTTAGGGCCATCTTTGCATGATAACATTAGGATAGATTCTCCCCGTAGTGTTTTTCTTTTCTCTTGAGTCCCTCTTCTCATCTCATGAAATCTCTAAGATACTTAATAAGGTCAACTTGCCTTGCACACAAGCCTTAAACATAGGAAATGAAGATTGAGGGGTCCCCCTTCTCTCTTCTAGAGTGTTGATCTTACGTCCCATTGGGGGAGACCATGCGACGCATTCGTTCCCGTGTCATAGACTTTGGTTCAAGTTGAGTTACGAACTAACTCAAGTCACTTCTGTCCTAAAAAATACAAACAAACTTCAAACATTTTT
This sequence comes from Lathyrus tuberosus, assembly GCA_022829125.1. Taxonomy (NCBI): domain Eukaryota; kingdom Viridiplantae; phylum Streptophyta; class Magnoliopsida; order Fabales; family Fabaceae; genus Lathyrus; species Lathyrus tuberosus. Next base: position 3,097,304 of record JALAZF010000104.1, on the reverse strand, counting down.
GTTCTTCGGGATTGTCAAACTAAAGGCTATTTTAAAAAAGGGCACGTTACTTTCCGTCTGAGTCGCAAACAGGCATCGACCCTTACTGCCGGACGTGAACTTAACGTCGCTCATAAAAAACACAAAAAGAACTTGGTCCGAACTACGTTGACTCTGAATTCCCCATTGCACAAAGGGGGTACGTAGGCCTAGGACGTCGACGTCCTACCGAGTCTGTCTTTGTTTTCCCCTCCCCCGTTTCAGTACAGCCATAGATGTTAGGATAACTCACCCTTAGAGTAGACAACAAGCATGAATCCCATCGAATCCCGAACCCAGGCTATGGTTGCGATGACCATTCTTTTCCCTCTTCCTCAGGTTTATGCGGTGTTCCCTTTCCCTCTCTTGGGATAAATTTACACGGTTGACGACTCTGTCTTCCGCACCACTTTCGCGTTTGTACCTGGATGAAAATCCTGGGAGCGACAAACTGGTCTCAGTTTCTTTTGTCAATAAACTTTATTGACAAGGGACGCTATTCGTAGCGATTTTCCCCAAACTTCTCGCAGAATTTTCCTGGGGAGATGCCATTTGATGGGAAAAGTTTGATGTCAGACTTGCTGGGGAACCCATTTGTCTGAGTTGTAGAGTTGCACAAACTTCTCTGTTGGAGATGCCATTTGTTGACTCTATTTGGGGAATGCGAGTTTCTTGAGAGGCTGCTTCTGCTTGGGATCTTACATATGATGGGGTCCAATTTTGAGGCGCCGATGACCTTTTCATCAGTGGTTTTTTCGGAGCGAAACTGACATGCTGCCGAATCTCTGATTACGCGGCTTTCTCTGTGGATTTTCCTTAATCCGGGAAAGCAAGGATATCATCTTCAATGGCGAAGAGTGATGTTTGGTGAACGTTTTCTCTGGCTTTTCAAAGGTTCAAATTATCAAAGTGGTCGAGGACCACCTTCATTCCAGAAATAAACTGGAGGTGAGATTGTTCAGACGCAACCCTTCCTGACGAGAAAAGAACTGACAACTCGATTGAGAGGACTCCTATCACTAAGGGACAAGACCAACTGGAGTGATAGTTATTCAATATGAAATGTTAATGCAAATCAATAATGCATGATGTATGTATGTTTATGCTGACAAAACTGACGCGACATACAGATTAAAAGATGAACACGACTGAATACTCGGCCATCGCGGGGCGAAGAAGTACCGCTGGTTCAGAATAGCAATTCCACCTTGCTTAGGAGAGATAATCCCTGTTGGGAATACCGTTGATCGGGCTTAGGAGATGAGAACTCGGCTGAGGTGTGTTAGATGAAACAAGGTCTCTGACACAGTTGATCCTTCATTCAGGCGTACTGGTTTTTTAGACGGAGTACTTTGATTCTGCACTTCGAGGTTCAAACACCTTTGGAGAAGCGATCGAGATTCTTCCGATGTTCAACAGTCAAAAGAAATTGCCGACTTTATTTTAAAAGCAGAAAAAGTTTTAACAAGCAAATTCATTTTTGTTTTATTTCAAGAACCGTTAATCATATTAAAATGTCATTCTGTAAAGCTAAAACAAATAAGAATTACAAACAAAAGCACAAGGGCTCGAATTTTATTGATAGAATGGAAATCAGCCAAACCCGAGATTCCAAAGAGTATATACAAAGTTAGAAAATGGTAATTTACAGGGAAAAGGGCTACGTTGAAACATAACGACCACTATCCTTCTACTAACTTTGAATTCGAGACATCCTGAGCTTCTGTCGAAGATGACCTTGACTGGAGTTTTCTGACGGATGATGTAACTGCTACTGCTGAGGGACTTGCCTCTATTGAACATAGTTACTTGCCATTATCCCTAATTTTTGCTTGGATTGTACTTTGAAGTTTCCAATCCACCGGGATGATTTTTTGATTAGGTCTCTAACTTTTGCCTGGACCGCCCTTTTGGGTTTTCAGTCCACCGAGACATTTTTTTTAGTTTTAGGCGAAGTATTTCTTGACTACATCAACATTTGTGGGGTAGGCAAATTCCTCTCCGTCCATGGTTGCAAGTCTCAAGGCGCCGCCTGAGAAAGCTTTCGTGACCACATAGGGGCCGTCGTAATTCAGAGTCCACTTGCCCCGAGAATCAATGAGAAAAGATTGTATCTTCTTGAGCACAAGGTCTCCTTTCTTGAAGATGCGAGGTCGAACCTTTTTGTCGAACGTCCTTTTCATTCTCTGTTGATACAGCTGTCCATGGCATAGTGCCGTGATTCGCTTTTCCTCGATCAGATTCAGCTCGTCGTGTCGGCTTTGACACCATTCAGCTTCGGTGAGCTTAGCCTCCATCAATACTCGGATTGACGGGATCTCTACTTCTATGGGGAGCACTGCTTCCATGCCATACACTAGAGAGAAAGGGGTTGCCCCTGTTGAAGTGCGGACAGATGTGCGATAACTATGAAGAGCAAAGGGTAACATCTCGTGCCAATCTTTGTAGGTTACAACCATCTTTTGAACGATCTTCTTGATGTTCTTGTTAGCCGCTTCTACCACTCCGTTCATCTTGGGTCGGTAGGGAGATGAGTTATGGTGTTCGATCTTGAACTCAGCACACAACTCTTTCATCATCTTATTGTTCAAGTTGGATCCATTATCAGTAATGATCTTGCTTGGAACACCATAACGGCAGATGAGATTGTTTTTGATAAAGCGGACCAGCTGCTTCGACCCACTTGGTGAAGTAATCAACGGCTACTAGGATGAATCGATGTCCGTTTGAAGCCTTGGGCTCAATCATGCCAATCATGTCGATTCCCCATATCGAGAATGGCCATGGGGAAGAGAGAACTTTGAGATGCGTTGGCGGTACATGGATTTTGTCAGAGTATATCTGACACTTATGACACCTCCTCATGTACTTGTAGCAGTCGGATTCCATGGTCAACCAGTAGTACCCTGCTCTTATAATTTTTCTCGCCATTGCGTGTCCATTGGCATGAGTGCCAAAGGATCCTTCATGAATTTCTTTCATCAGCATTTCTGCTTCTGTCCTGTCTACGCATCGGAGAATTTCAAAGGATTGCGGAAATGAAATACAGTAGATTACAAGGTGCAGAAATAGAAACCTAATCTAATGGGTCCCGAGTCCTCTCTGAAGAGAATTCAGATGCTGACTTCTTCCTTTTCTTTGACCGGGGCTCTTGGGCCGTTGTCGGGTTATCATTCCTTTGCCAGGTGAAAGGAGTGAGCAAATTCCTCTGGTCATCTTGATTTTCCACAGCACGTTGCTCTAAAATTTTAATCAGAGCATCTTTCTCTTTCAGTAGTTGCTGTATTCTGGTACACTCTATACTGAGGGTGCGGTACTTGTTCTTCCAAGACCTTCTCTCCTTTTGAACTTTGTTGAGAGTAACCTGAAGCTTTTCCGTTTCCGTCATGAAATACATGACAGATTCCTTTGGCGGAAGAATTTCGTGACGCGGATAAGGCATTTTTAGCTTGAGAGCTCTAGTTTATACCCAGTGGAGATAAGGCTCCACCGAGACACAGTCTGGTTTTCCCAGAGACTCTCGTCCTTTCTTATGAACATGCTTCCAGGCTTGCACTATTTCCATCTTTAGTGCTCTGTCGTTTTCTCCTTCCTTGAAGAAAAGACCTTCCAGATGAGCATTGCGTGGGACATGCTTCATCGGGTATCCGAATTGACGATGAACCAATACTGGATGGTAGTTGATTCCTCCTTTAGTTCCTATGAGGGGTACGTTGGGGAAGTTTCCACAATGATCAATGATTCTGATTCCATCATAGATCCTATTACACCAATCTATATCAGAGTTAGTAAGAGACATGATCTTCTGCAACCAACGTAAGGCACTCTTACAATCCCAAAATGCAACAGACTTGGGCAAGTGGGAGATAAACCATTTATATAGCAGGGGTACACAACATGTGATTATTCCTCCGCTGTACAAATTTCCTAAGTGTACAGAATGATACGCATCTGCGAGCAAAGTCGGCACAGGATTTCCAATGAGAAAAACCTTAATGGCGTTGATATCTACAAAGTTATTGATGTTGGGAAACAAAAATAACCCGTAGGTGAGAAAGACAAAGATGCTTTCAAAAGAAGTCACGTTCCCTATACTGGCAAAATACAGGGCTTTCTTTGTCAAGAACTGGGCTGGCAAACCTTGGATGTCACCCTTAGTGGTCAGGTGAGTCTTGATTTCTGACTCATCCAAATGAATTGCTCTTGCAATGGTATGATTCTTTGGAATTTCTTCCAGTCAAGAAAACGGAGCTTGATCTGTAATGTGTAGATCAATCAGATGAGAATACTCCTCCAGCGTTGGTGCGAGCTGGTAATCCAGGAATGTGAAACAGTGATAAACTGGATCGTAAAACTGGACGAGTGCATCCATGATTCCCTCAATCACATGGACTCTTAACAGTGGTAGCAGACCTCCGTGCTTGGCTCTGAAAGCCTCAGGGTTAGTGATCATCCTTGCTAAACTTCTCAAATCTTCTAGTTTTGGAATCCTGAAGGTGTACTTATGGGTTGTCCTTCTACCGAAATCCATGAGCGTAATCCTTTTTCTCTGACATTTGTAATCATTGTCTTAGTTTAATTTGAAAAAAGAGAGACTAGAAGAGAAGTTTTTTTTCTTGTTTTAATGTTTTTTAGATGAATGCATGAATGCAGCACACAAAAACATAGGAAAAACATGGGGTCAAAGGGTCGTTGTCATGAAGTCAAAGCTCTACCCCCCAAAGGTTTTCTACGGATGATTTTTTGTACATGTCACTCAAAATCATTGATTCCTGAGAACACCAGTGGGTCGGGAACCGTGCTAGGTGGCGTCCATCAAAGAAATATCAGAAGAGGGTAGTTTATCGTGTAACAGCCATTCCCGATAGCCACCGCACTACAAAAAAAGGTGATTTTTCCTAGGTGTATACTCAATCTTTCCACATGCGGCATCACACGCATTCCCATTAGCAGAAAAATAAACAAGTATAACAATTAGGAAAAGCAATATATATATATATTTGTCCTAAAGTCCTAGACTTTAAAGAGCTATGAATCCTATGTTCCTGACAAAAATGGCTCCTCGGTGGAGTCACCATTTTGTGGTTCTCTCCCCATTTAAAGGTTTTTGACCTAAGATCCTAGTGAAGTTAACAAAGAGTCCTACCCCAGAAAAGAAAGAATGAAATTTTAAGGTTTCTACTTAGGAAATGTGAAGAGAACAAGATCTTTTGACTCCCCAGCAGAGTCGCCATTTTTTTGTAGCGAGTGATTTTTGGATGTGGTTGCGAAGCACAATCGCTCTGGTACTACAACTCGATTCATTTTTTATCCTATTGAAGCTGATGAAGGAAGGGAAATAGATGTCTCCAACTAACCCTGCTTGCATACTGAGTTTAAACAGTCAAAACTGTTGGTTTACAGATGCTACAAAGATTCGGGGTTTTTCCTAGGTTATTTTGTTAAAATAGCGTTCGATCGATTGGTGAGGGGTTTAAGACTGATGCTTCTTGGTTGATATGGGAAGGTATGGGATTTTGGGTTTTTGTTTAGTGTGCTCGCTAAGATTTTTCTTTCAATCTTATGCCTACGTATTCCCGTTTACCGAAACAGGGAAATCAGAGCGTTCGTAGTTCCTCCTATTCTACGAGAGGAAATGGGTGTTTTTGGTGTCTTGTTCAAAGCCCAAGACGTGAAGCGAAAGGTGATCTATATCTTGTTCAAAGCCCAAGATGTGAAGCTGAAAAGGTGGTTTGTATCTTGTTCAAAGCCCAAGATATGAAGCTAAAAGGTTTTGACTTTAGAGAGAACTTGGCATCTCTAAAGGGGGGTCTGTTTGTCACAACTGTTGGGTGACTGACTGTAAAGGAGGATTACTTTAACCGGGATACGCAGATCCTAGCAATGCCATAATTTCCTTTATAGGGGGTTCTTACCTGAAGGAGAAGACTTTAACTCAGTGTAGAGCAATGCCATCTTTCCTTAGGAATTTCTCATACTAAAAGAGGGACAGTGGCGTGGATGTAAATAATCCAGAGGCTTGCCACTTACAGCGATTAGATGGAAGAGTTGTTGATGTCTGTGTACTGTGAATGAGGCACAGCTTTGATGCTAAAAGGTTGATTGGATCAACCAGTGGTTTTCTTATACAAAGCCTAAGAGAAGGCTATCACGTGTCTCGTACAAAGCCCGAGAGAGAGGCTAAAAGGGTTGATTCAACGAGGGAGTGCTTTTGTATATGTCTTGTACTAAGCCCAAGACGGAGGCTAAAAGTGATTTGACTCCACAAGAGAGCCTTTGTATCTCGTACAAAGCCCGAGATGGAGGCTAAAAGTGTTTTGAATCCACAAGATAGCCTTTATATCTCGTACAAAGTCCGAGATAGAGGCTAAAAGTTGTTTGCTCCGCTGGGGAGAAACATTGTACAAAGCCCAAGAGGAGGCTAATGGTTGCTGTTTCAGTTGAGTGACAGGTCCAGTATGTTGTATGCAAGAGAAAATCAGTTCTTATAAAGAGATTGATCCCAGGTGGGGTTGTACTTTGGCACTGACCAGAGGATCAGGGTTATTTCCTGTTCTTTAGGGAAATGGGAAATCCAAAGGGTATTGAGACTGTCCAAGTCTACTGGTGTTTGAGGATGCTTGAGAATGTCTTTGGGGCTCAAGGGTCTTAGATTGTCTGAGTCTAGAGTTTTATCTTTTGTACTGTGTTCAAAGAAACAGTAATAATCCATTCACGGTGGAAAGATCTAGACTCTGTGAGAGACTGCTCTATTAAGATGACTAATTTCTGTTCCTATACCTCTAGGAGGTCGTCGGGACAATTTGTACGAAGCCCAAGAGGAGGCTGGAAACTTATAAGAAGCCGATCGGTCCTTGTACTAAGCCCAAGAGGAGGCTAGGATGCTTTTAGGAAGCCTGTGGGTCCTTGTACAATGCCCAAGAGGAGGCCGATGCTTTTAAGAAGCCCGTGGGTCCCCAAACCCCGAGAAATTCAAGACAAGCTATTCACAAGGAATAGATCAAGTCAGGAAAGTTTGAGAATTTGGAAGAAACTCAAAGATGCCATTCACGGAGAATACATTCATCTCTGGGAGTAGAGTTTCTTGACAATTCATAATGAGGATAGCCGAAGAGAATACTCTATCTGGTGATCCTATTAGGGATCTAGTTCTGTCTATTTCCAAGAGTGACAGTCTGAGAAAGGGTTCAAAAAGAATCTGCCTTTCACATCTCCATATTGTTTAACCCCAAGAGGAGGGAAGACTGTGTCTGGTAATCCTATGGGGATCTAGTTTTGACTGTAAGTTCAGAGTGATCAACAGGGCTTTACCTAGTGCTAGACGTAGTTGCCGAGGAAACTCTAAATATCTATACTATTATTACACAGTTGATATGAGTTTATGAAAAGAGACTTACAGTGAGCAGCCCCATAATACAGATATATGTATATGAAAGCAGTAAATGAAAGCGTATAAACACTTACTCGGTTGTAGAGCTTCCATGCTGTTTGGTTAGTTGTTCAACAAAGAAAGATTAAAAACAACAGTATATTCAAAATCAAAGGAGAAAGTGCTTTGAAAAAGAAAGATTTGGGGCTTACAACTCAAGGAGAGGCCCAGGGTTTATCAGTAATTGTACTGTTGTTTTTGTACAGAGGGACTTATACAACTGACTGAGACCCAAAAAGGTTTTATGTACACAGGGATGGGTCTTACACTTTCTCAAGAGGCCCAAAGAGTTTTAAGAGAAAAAGAGTGGGGCTTATAACACGAGGGTAAGCCCAGTTGGTTCTTCGTTTGAAATGGCGATCGCGCCGAGGTTTTCTTTTAACGCAGAGGGACTTATACAATAAGTGAGGCCCAAAAAGTTTTGGGTTAAAAGGGGATTGGGTCTTACACTCTATTAGAGGCCCAAATGAGTTTTAAGAAAAGAAATGGGTCTTACTACTCGAGGGTAGGCCAAGGTTTGTTTTGAAAAGGCGACGATCGCGTCGTTTATTTGAAAATGTACAGAGGGACTTATACAACGAATGAGGCCCAAAAGGTTTTCTGTACAAAATGATGGGTCTTACACTCTCTCAAGAGGCCCAAAGAGTTTTGAAAATGATTTATGAGGGTTGAAATAATCCAAAAACCCTAATTTGTTTCCAAAAATGTATTTAATTGAATAAAAATTCAATTAAAATGATCAAAATTGTTTTACATATGGAAAATAAATTGTGATCTTGGATTAATGCTTCAAAAATTAAGTATTGACCTACAAAATAATTAGAAGGCATTAAAAGTTGCAAAATCAAGGTGGAAAAAATATTTAAAATGTCAAAAACAATTAAAATATTAATTCTTTGCAAAAATATCAATTATATGAAATAAATAATATTTTTGGGATTTTTTTGATAAAATCAAATATTTTAACATTTTTGTGAATTATTGCAAAAAGAATCAACTCAAAATCATTAAAACTCAGAGAGAAATTAATTTTTGAATCAATTAAATAAAAATCACAAAATTCAAATATTCAAATATTCAAAAATGGCGCCAAGAACACACCAAGAACACGCGCGTGTTCTGGGTTTGGCTGATTTGCATTTTCTCCTCAATCTCACTGAATACTTGATTATATCATGCAATCCACATATCATTATGCTCGTCTCAACCTCACGATCATGTCTATGTCAATTAATTTCATTTAAATTAAATATATAACAAGAAATCACGCAAAATCCTCAAGAACCCTAGATTTTGCATGAAGGTTCAGAAATTCCACACACGATTCAAACAATGCAATTTATTGAGGGAAAACATTCCATGCATGATTAAGAACATATGGCCAAATTATTGTGCAGCAAAAATTGCATGGATCATAGAGTTAGAAGAGCTCATGCTTACCACTTGCAGCTGGTGATCGTGTTTTGTGTTAGAGGTGTTACAGCTTGGTTCCAATGATGTGGATAGCTTCCCTAGGTGCCAAGTGATGTGTCTGAATGCTTGGAATGGATTGAAATGGTTTGGAGCTGAGGATGGCACCTCAACTGTAAAACTGTCAAGAACTTGAGCAATTGGCTAGTGATTTTGTGAAATCAGTGTTACAGATGTTATGTGAGTGTTTGGATCACTTCTATATGATGTATGTGAGGTGTGTGAGTGATTGGTTTGATTGGAAAAGCTTTCAAACTCAAAACCCGATAGTGACTTGCCTTAGAAGGCAAAATTGGAGTGAAAGAAGAGATTTTGAGGAAAGCATCTGTTAGATGACTTTGGTGTACTCAAACTGATCAAAATTGAGCTTTATTTATAGTAGATCAAGTTTGTTTTGCAAGGAATAGTGAATGGCAATTGCTGAGTAGGTTTGTTCAATGTTGTCCAATGGAAATTCAAGTCTCCTCTAGCCATTGACTAGAGGTTAGGGCACAGGCTGCTGGTTCCCTTGGTCTTGGATAAGTCTTGACTAAATTAAGTTGCAAATGGCTCAGTCCATGCCACCTTGATGCTTCCATTGAATGCTCAAATCCAAAATTGGAGTCTTGTCCCTATTTTGGCAATTCTAGGTTCAACATGCTATTTGGAGGCTTGGCTCAGTGATTGTCCCCTTGAGATTCAATCCTCAGATGTGTCCAAGTGGATAGGAGTGTTTGGATTTGCACAATTTTGGAAAATCGAGCAAAAATGCAAATTCTGCTTTGCCTTGACAGATTTCAACAAGGCAACTTGCCAATGTCATAACTCATAGCCCAAATGGAATTTGGTAATGTTCTTGGCCATTTTGGAAAGCCCTTACATGATACAACAACTGTTTGAACATGTTTGGTTTTGATCTCTTTTGAATCCAAGTGAAAAATCCCCCTACATTTGGAAAAAAGTAAGGCAAAATCTGACTTAGTGAAATTTTCACGAAGTGTTGGAACAAAGTGACTTTTCTTGATTTTGATCACTCCATAACTCAAAATCCATGAGGAATTTGGACATAGGTAAGTATGAAGCTTTTGTAGAGGGCGATGAGATCTACAAATCAAGCTTTGGATGGAAGAAAATGGCTTTGTGGTTTAGGAGTTATGGTCCTCCAAAGTTGGCACATTAGTGTCACTTTTTCCATAACTTAGAAAATTTTCCAAGTTTTTATGGTTACCCCTTTTACAAGTTATCCAACTTTTCTTGATTTTTCTTGATGAATGATGATTCAAATCATACATTAACATCATTTTAGGGTTAAAAATCCATTTTGGTGAAAAATCTCAAAAAATCAAAGTTGACTTTTGTGCACAGTTGACTTTTTATCAGATGAATTTCAAACTGTGCAATTCTTCATGAAATCATGTCCTTGACCTAAATCAAACTTGATGGACATGTTCCATGGGTGTCATAGGGTATATTTATTCATGTCTTAGGGCTTGGGAGCATGTCCTGGTCAAAAGTCAAAGCTACAGTTGACTTTTCTCGCGAAACCCTAACTGTGGTTCAGATGAAATTGAGGCTTGTTGCTCAAACTTCTTGGATTAATCCATTGTTCCAAATGGATCAATATAGTTCATTAGAGACCCTAAAACCCTCTCTTGAGGTCTTGGCTCATGATTGGCCCTAAAAGTCAACTTAGGGGTAAATTTGGTCAAGAAACCCTAATTTTTGATTTTTGATGAATGCATCCCCTGAGGAAAAATTGACTTGATGGTTGGGTCCATGAGGTCCCATGGAGTATATTAGGTTGTGTTTTGGATCCTTGGTTCATGCCCAGAGGAAAATTTCCCTTTGGAGGCCCTAATCGACCAAAACCCTAATTTGATGACACTGGCGATCTTGAGGCTTGATCCACCTAGAAGGGAGCAACTTTGTGCTTAATCCTTGTTGTGGGAGTCCTTTTGATCCCTTGTAGATATTTGAGAGGTTTAGACAAGTTGAAGATCATGTTATTCCTTGATTGATCCTTTGTCAAAAGCTCTGAGAAGGCTTGAAACCCTAAATTTGATTGCAGTGGATACTCACCCATCTTTGGGGAGACTAATGAGGTAAGATGGTTCCCCCATATTGTGATGATGATTTTCACAATGATGGGAAATATTAGTGGTTAAAATTTGGGGTATGACATAGTGTTGTTTTCTCGGAAGCCAATTCTTGAGCTTTTGGTTTCGAGGTGTTAAGCCTCTGGACCGTCGAGCTCAACCGACGTTAAACAAGCGCTTGTTGGGAGGCACCCTAACATTGTAAGTATTTCTTTTTTATTTGTTGTTTTGATGATTTAAGTTGTTTAAGAATTGGTGTAGTGTGGTAGCAAATGCAGAAATATTTTTCAAAAACCTGTCATGTTCGCTGGCAAGTTCGCTTTGCGAACCTGGGGCGAGCATTTGCTGGCCAATTTGCATTGCGAACTTAGTGAGACAGGAAAATGTTTTTCTGCTGCCACCTCATTAAAAAGGGATTTTTTTATGGGTGGGCCAGACACTTGGGCCCATGACCTATCTCATTTTCTGATTATTGAGAGGCAACCTTACTCCCTTTGTAATTCTCACTCTTGTCTCTCTCACAAACACACTCACAAGTGAAACTCTCTCACGTTTGCTCAGTTCCTATCATTCTTTCGCCAAGTTTTTCCAAGTACTAACAATTTCAGGTTTGAATTTCTTGTTCTCTCTGTTAATTTCTGTTAGAACATTGTGGTTAGGTTAGTTAGGAGAACATTAGAGACAAATTAATTCTAGGTTTTGAAAGTGTTTTCAATACCCTCTGTTCATAATGCTGTGTTGTTGCTGCATGTTTACATATGATCAAGCATTATGAGGAGAGTTGTGTGTTGAAACTAGTCTGATGTTGGAAAAATTGAGAGGCTGTCATTTTTGAAATTTTCGCAGGTTCGCTGACCAGTTCGCTTTGCGAACTTGGGCGAGCATTCGCGAGAACCTCGGTTTGCAAATCTGGGGCGAATGTTCGCCAGGTTTCGCTTTGCAAACTTAGCGTGAACAACCCAGAATTTTGAAATTTTTTTTATTTTATCTCAGTTTGGGATTCTATTTTGCTCCTATTCTAATGGACTGTTTTGCTGCTGGTTATTGTTTTATCTGGTGATTTTTACAGATGGCTCCAAAAATCAATTCGGCGAAAAAGAGAAAGGTCAGTACTTCGCGACAAGTTCCGATTCAGTTCGACAATGATCGCTTTAGAGGAGCAAACAGGCTGCAAGATACCTAACTTTGGAAAGGAGAACCATATTACCCGAGATGAGATTTAATCTGAGTCTACAAGGGAGATGCCGTTCCGTAGCTCAACTCCTCGAAGAGAAAAAGTGCGGGAGACTGATAACACCAGTGGATAGTTACAACGTTGAGATGGTTCGCGAATTTTATGCTAATGCTCTCCCAGATGATGGGGATCCTTTTGGTTGGACAACCTTCGTTGGGGGAAAAGTGGTGAGGTTTGATCGAGGAACCGCTAACACTATTCTTGAAAATCCATTACCATTGAGAGCAAGTCAGATTGATGACTTTCATAGAACATTACACCTCCACAGAGACATTCCGGCCATGACTAGAGACCTTTTGCGAGAAGGTAAATATGTGGAGCTTAACCCATCTGGGGTTGCCAAGAGATACCATCGTGAAGATATGCATCCTTTGGCACAATTAATCTTGCTTTTGGTTGTCACCAACATTAAGCCAAAGTCACATACATCGACCATTCCTATTTACCTTGCCCATCTGGTCCATAACATAATGACCAATGTCGAGATCGATGTAGCCATGATTATAGCGGATGAAATAAGGGCTATTGTTGAGAGTGGGCTTGGTTCCGCTTCTAGGAAGAATGCTCCTCTTACCTTCCCTTGTCTCATTATGACTTTGTGTGTGCATGTTGGGGTTGATGTCCCCGCGCGCCGTCAGGTGACTATCCTGGCTGCTATTGATGACCGTTATATGGATAAATATTTTAAACCAAAAGGGGTAAGGGGTGAGACTTCTGGTGCTGGTACTGATGCCGACACAAGGGCTGGAAATGGGTCTGGTAGTTCTGGGTCTCAAAATTTTTATCCGTATCAGCAGGAAATTTGCCAATATAATTGGGATTGGATGGCGGCTTCTCAGCGCTACATGATGGACTTACATGATTCTATGTAGGTTTTGCAGCTGTAGATCCGTGAACCCGTCGTGGATCATACTATGATGACAAGGGAGCAATTCCTTGCTCATGATGGTTGGCCTGAGGCCAGACCAGTTTTCGGAGGGGTAGCAGAGGCGCCTGGTGAGCCTGAAGATGAAGATGCGGAGGATGATGGCGATGGTGATGATGTGGAGGTTTCTGGTTCAGAGTCTAGTTCTGAGGAAGAGTTGATTGAGGTTTCCGAATTCGAGTCCAAAGAGGACTGATTTTGTTGTTATCATTTTGTACTTCCTTTATGCGTCAAAGTGAAGTTTTCTTATGTTTTATGTTATTATGCTTTTTATATCAGTTTTTAGTGTTGTACTTTATCCACTAGGTGGATTTTTATTTTGAGATATTTTGATGTACTTGTACCCGTATGAGGAACTAATGACTTTTGTAGGTGTTTTCACACCATAACACTATTATGATATAATTAGTATGTTGTTTTTCAGTTAAACTTGATCAGTTTTATTTTTTTAATTTAATTTAGTTTTTATAATTATTGTTGTTAAGAGTTGAATTCTTCAGTTAACTAATGTTCAACTCTTAAATTGTTGGTATGCTTTTTATTGTTTTATGTTGGTATACTTGTGGAAGTTTAATGTTTCCATCTTTTGGATGTGGTTATGGAAGAACTTCTAGGTTGGTGTTGTGTTCATCAAAGAAGATTCCTTCAAGTTGGAATACTATGATAGTATTTTAAGCATGTATTGTTGGCAAGGTACATAGTTACCTAGTTCTAGAATTTAGAATGTGTTAGAACTTTTTGTCTTTGTACAAATGAAATTGTGTTTCTTGTTACAACTTTATTGATTGCTTATGTCATTTAGGTCTAAAAACTACAAAAGTGAGAAACCTCCTTGGGTTACTAAATGCATAGGATTGATGATGAATTTTGTTTTATACTTTTAATTCATGCTTTATCTTGTGATTTGTGTGATATTGTGGAAGCATTAGAAATGATCAAGGCACTTGTTGATATTGAGCACAACCATTTTCCAAACAGTGATTTACTCGCGAGTAGCGAGAATTCGTTAGTCCTTTGAGCCTAAATAGTTTAGATCTCGTTTGGTGATGAACTTTGTGTTGTACATAATTTGAAAATCAAGTTCATCATTGAATTTTTGAGAGTTTCTAAAAAATTTTCTTCTTGAACCTTGGAACTTTGTTTTTATTGATTTCCTTGCCTTAAAAAGCAAGGAGTATTCACTTAAGGTTTAGTTGAAAATAAGTTGGGGAGAATAAAAAAGAAGATTGGTAAATTGCTCAAACTTTTGAAAAATTCAAGCAAGCATGAAAAGAAAAAGAAAATGTGAATATGTATATAAAAAAAAAGAATGCTTGCTTGAATGAGAAAAATAGAGTCCAATAATTGTGCATAAGGAAGTTTGAGAAGGTTGTGATAAAGGAATGAAATTGGTGAATGAAGTTGAGATGTTGTGAATACCTTGTATAATGAATGTTCTTTTGCATCGGAAATTTCAATTCAATGGCCTTTAGAAATGTCCCTTTATTGTTAACCCGGCCAAGCTACAACCTTAAAAGTCCTTAGTGATCTTTTGCTTCCATGATTTCTTATGTGATCGATTAGATATTGTATGAATTGCTTTGTATTTGCATCATTTGTCATTTGAGCGAAATTGCCCCGCGGTTGCAAACGCGTTAATTTCCTTCAATCCTTTTTCGAAGAGGAGTGTTAGAGTGACATGAGCATGATGGTTTTGTTATTTCTTGAAACATTATCTGAGATTTGTTTAAGAATCAAGTTCTTTTGCATTGTCGATTCTAGGAGTGTGTAATTGTTGCTTTGTTACAATTGTTGTTTATTTGAGCCGTTTATCTTTTCTTGGCTGAATTAAACGCTCGAGCAAATCCTCTTGTTTCCAATAAGAGGCATATTTTTCTTGAGGACAAGCAAAGAGCTAGTTGGGGAGAGTTTGTTAGATGTCAAACATGACTAATATTTCTATTGTATACTTGGCATTTTTCAACACTTTCATGTCTAATTGTGGATTTTAGTATTGAATTGTTGTTGTTATTCAAACAATGTTTATATACGTTTGGTGCTTGTAATATATGTGCTATTGTGCATGAAAAGGCACTACTTGATCAAAGATGTGAGACACAAAGAAATGATACAAGCTGCCAAAGAAAAGAGGAAAACATCAGCAAGTCCGCTTTGCGAACTTGCGTGCGAATGTTCGCTTTGCGAACAAACTGGCGAAGTTCCAGCGAATGGTCCCAGATTTGGACAGTAGGAAAAGCGACTAAAGTTCGCTTTGCAAATTCCCATGAATGTTCCCTGATTTACTCGCTTTACGAAGTACCTGGCGAGAAACCCTTGGCTGAGGCAGTAAGAAAAGGAGCCTAAGTTCGCTTTGCAAAATTTTTGGCGAATAGTTCGCTTTGCGAACAAAAGTTCACATTACAAACTTACGCAGACAAACAAGAGTGGTTTAACTTATCAGAAGGCACTTCAGGTGCCACTTTCATCATTCGCTAGGCGAACAAATCATTTGCAGTGCAAATGAGTCTGATTTCAAGTGTATTATAAATAGATTTTATGCATTTTCTTGGGATCATAACTTCACTTTAAGACACCAAAACCTATTTTTCTGAGATTTCTTCATCTAAGAGAGATTCTTCACATAGAGAAGCTGGATTTGCATCCGATCTCGATTCTTCGACGCGGATGCTTTTTCATCTCCTTACGAAACTTGTGAAGCAAGCTACCATGAATATGTGTAGCTAAACACATCTTGTGTCAAGATTAGTGGTAGGTAATCCATCATTTTGTATGTATTGATCTTGATTGTAAGTTTGTGAACTTTGTTGATGATATATATAGGAAAAAAACTTTGTTTAAATGGTTTATATTTTGTTTTAGTTCATGATCGAGAGATATGTTTTTAAACTTGACCTAAGTTTCAATCCATCAATAACCATAAGGCTAGAGATAGTTTTGAAAGTTGATGTTCATAAATATTGAACTTGAATGTTATCATATTGTTAGTTTGAGTGAGAGATCATCAAAGGATCAATATGATAAATCTCACAACAAGTGTTAGAGATAAACTTGTTGAGAGGATATGTGGTTATATTTATTGTTAACAAGTTCACATCCTTTATCGAGTAAATACGTAGGAAATGGATTACCGAACCCTAATCTTGGCATGTTTTTGCCAAACTCTAAAACCAATTTCTTTACCGTTGATTACTAAATTTTATGCAAACAATTCGATACGAAAAACCAAACTCTTTGTTACTTTAAAAGTTCAAAACACTTTCGACTATAGAACGACGACAATATACATTCAATCCCTGTGGATACGATAAAACACCCCCCAAAATACTTTTCAATAATGGCTGAGGTCAATCAAGTGAATGGGCGACATTTCGACAGAAACTTAGCCCATATAACGGCTTGTAACTCTGCAGGGTTCGACCTCACACCTGCAGATAATGCATTATGTTCCTTGTACCTACATCCAAACCATGGTTTCCAATGGGATATGGAAGTGGTAGGCGAAGAAGACCACGTGTTTGGAACAACAGAAATCCAACCAACTGGTTGGGGTAGCGAGTTTGGTGACGATGACTGAGTCATTGGCACTTAGAAAGATTTTGGCTTACATAGATGAAAATAAATTAAAAGCGACCTTAGAGGCTGAAGTAAAATACATGGCTGTCGAAGCCAAAAATGAAGAAGAGCACTTTGAAGGTCCTGGGAAGGACTTCGATCTGGAGCCACCAGATAAGGATAAAGTCGAAGTGCAAAGCCAAAGGCTGGATGCCATATATGATGACGAGCCTTTGGGTTTTGAAAAGGATCCGCTAGCAAACAATATCAAGATGTTGACACAAGACCCTTTGGAAGAAATTGACCTGGGAGAAGGGGCAACCAAAAGGCCAACATACATCAGTGCCAACATTGACCCATAGCTCAGATTCGAAGTAATCCAAATACTGAAGGAATTCAAAGACTGCTTTGCATGGGATTACAATGAAATTCCTGGCTTAAGCAGATATCTGGTCGAACTGAAGCTGCCAATAAAGCCTGGGAAGAAGCCTATCAAGAATACTCCAAGGCGCTTTACACATGAAGTTCTCTCAAAGATCAAAGAGGGGGTCGAAAGGCTTATAAGATGCAAATTCATCCGTACGACCAGGTATGTCGAATGGATTGCCAACATTGTTCCAATTATTATGAAAAATAGAAGTTTGAGGGTTTGCATAGATTGTAGATACTTAAATGCTGCAACCCCAAAAGATGAGTATCCAATGCATGTGGCGAAAATGTTAGTCGATTCTGCCGCATGCCATGAGTATCTAAGTATGCTCGACGGGTATTCTGGATATAACCAGATTTTCATTGCTGAGGAAGATGTGTCGAAAACAACATTTTGATGCCTTGGAGCCTTATGCATCTTCGAATGGGTAGTAATGCCCTTCGGCCTAAAGAATGCTAGGGCAACTTATCAAAGACCAATGAATTCTATTTTTCATGACTTTATTGAAATGTTTATGCAGATTTATATTGATGAAATTGTGGTTAAGTCAGTTTCAGGAAAAAGTCATATAGACCATCTTCGACAATCATTTGAAAGAATGAGGAAGCATGGTCTCAAGATGAATCCTCTTAAGTGTGCTTTTTGTGTGCAAGAGGGGGATTTTCTAGGCTTTGTGGTCCATAAGAAATGAAATTCTGGCATAGCAGACAACAGATGTCCTAACACATGTTGTAACACCCCCAATCTATACCCCCAATTAAATAAAGCGGTAAATAAAAATTCAAAATTTCATCAGAGTATAATTAAATATTCACTGCATAGACAGAGGCGCCACATCAATTTGAAACAAACATACATCAAACCATGCTCATATAGATATGCAACAATTCAGGTAGCACATAACAAAGGAGCTTAGCTCCTAACATCCACAATTCAAAAACTGAATAAAAGCGGAAAATCTGTAACTGAATCTCATATATATATATATATATCATAAAAGTTTGTTATATACAAAGTCAACCATGTACATCCAAAAGATACATATACATATACACCTAATCACTAACGGTCTCCCCGAATACTCGGTGCCACATATCAGAGCCGACCGACAAAAGAATGAAGACCTAAGCTTCACAAAAAGACCTACAACATCTAATCTGCAATGTCTCATTGAGCATTAAAAACAGCAGAAGGGTGAGAAACACAATCATAATACAATTGCATACAATTATATATTACCACAAGAATACACGTACAAAGCATTCTCACAACAACTTATACCGTAACTCAATCCAAAACAACACAATGTATATTTCACAATTCCATCACCAAGGCATTTCAATCATGCACAGTACAAATAGCAACAATGTTTATATATATATATATATATATATATATATATATATATATATATATATCTCACTCATCAATTTCATTCCACAATTCCAAACACACTCAATATATTCATGATTTATGCAAATGCACAGAGACCGACACAACGACTCTATGCAATGCATATGCGGTACCATCCATCCATCAATTCACATCACCAGTTCACTCAGGAACTATTGGAATCATCGCTTATTACTTAGTGTAACTCCCCGTCGGGAAAACGATGTTCCCCGTCGCTTTCGGTCCTCTTTGTATAAGGCGCACGGCGTTTATGGATCGCTTTCGGTCATCTTTGTATAAGGCGCACGATCCGATCACTTTCGGTCCTCTTTGTATAAGGCGCACGATCGTCTATAATCATCGCTTTCGGTCCTCTTTGTATAAGGCGCACGATGTTATAGCGGATTCCCTCTGGAATCATTTCGTCGCTCACACCCACTAGGGCACACGACATCACAAGAATGCATATCATGATGCTTGGCATACAATGACTCATGACATTCAAATGCACACATATATGCAACCATAATCATGCATTTATATCAAATCCCACACCTTGCATTTACTTGCCTTCCGGCCACAAACCATCATCACAACATGGCATCACACGCATTTTCATCACATCACAGCACACAAGTCAGACAACATTCACATCAACAACACATTGCTTTATAACACATCAAATTCACACAATTCACACATTCCCAACCTAATTTAATCGGCCAACAATCTCAAAACCAATAATATAAGAAAGAATACGTCAAAAGCTTTCCAACGCACCAAACTGCGCCTCAAACCGACTCACGAATCCAAAGTTACAAAGAAAACAAATTGGAACAAACTGTTATGTTCGCAGTGCGAAGCTCCTAGCGAGTCCTTCGCTATCCCATTCGCAGTGCGAATCTCCCAGTGAACCATGGCAGAAGCAAAACAACCTAAAAGTTCCTACAGTCGCAATGCGAACTCCCAGCGAACCTTCGCTATCCCATTCGCAGTGCGAGTCTCCCAGCGAACCAAGTCAGAAGCAAAAACAACACAAAATTCCCAGTGTTCGCAGTGCGAACCTCACGTGAACATTCGCTTTCCCATTCGCTGGCCATTTGCAGTGCGAATCTGCGAAACCAGAAAATCCCAGTAGCGCTGTTACATAACCCAAAACCAATATTTCTCCACCAAAACACTTCCAAACCAACACATAGCAATCAAAATATAACCTAATCATGGTAACAAGTATTCTACCGCATTTACACCGATTTCCAACCACAAAAACACCGATTTCTATCGTTCCGACCTAAAATTGAAAACCATAAAACACCACAAACATCCACACACACACACATACATAATCATACACAAGCATAGTATAATCGAGTTTTGCACCTTTACCCAATTAAATCGCGTTTAGAAAAGTCGGTTGATCGATTTCTAGATTTTCCAAGTTTTCTCTCTTTTTCTCTTCTCTTCTTTTCTTTCTTCCTCTTTTTCTTCTTCTCTTTTTCTTTCTATTTTTCTCTCTTTCTATTTCTATTATATGAAAAATATAATATCTACCCAACAAAAGACCAAAATACCCTTACACTCAAATATCTCGCAAACGTTCCCAAAACGCAATAAAATATAATCATGATGAAAAATAACATATTTTCAAATAAAAGTCAGAGAAGAGAAAATATTACCTGAGACGAACAACTCCGGATACGACTCCCGCATCCGACTCTCCAACTCCCAAGTCAAATTGCCCTCAGCAGCGCCTCCCCACGCTACTTTCACCAGCGCAATATCCTTGCCTCTTAACCGCTTCACCTCGCGATCCAAAATCCTAACTGGTAATGCCTCAACCGTAAGGTTCTCCCTTACCTCTACCTCATCCATCGGAATCTCATCCGACGGATCCGGAACATACTTTCGAAGCTGTGAAACATGGAACACATCATGTAAATTCGACAGACTCGGCGGCAACACCACCCTATAAGCCACAGCACCCACTCTCGCGGATATCTGGTAAGAACCAATAAACCGAGAAGTAAGCTTCTTCGACTTTAATGCTTGACCAACACCCGTCACCGGTGTCACTCTAAAAAATACATGATCGCCCTCTTGAAACTCAAGATCTTTCCTCCTTCGATCATGATAACTCTTTTGCCTACTCTGAGAAGCCTTCATTTTCTCACGAATAAGTTTCACTTTTTCCGTAGTCTGTTGCACCAATTCCGGTCCAACCACCGAACTCTCACCAGATTCATGCCAACACAAAGGTGTTCGACATCTTCTCCCATACAACGCTTCAAACGGTGCCATTCCAATACTCGAATGGAAACTGTTGTTATACGTAAATTTAACCAACACAAGATAACTATCCCACGCACCACCTTGCTCAAGAACACAAGCCCTCAACAAGTCTTCCAACGACTGAATAGTTCTCTCCGTCTGTCCATCCGTCTGCGGATTATAAGCAGAACTCAATCTCAATTTAGATCCTAAAGCCTTTTGCAAACTTTCCCAAAATCTGGAAGTAAACCTCGGATCTCGATCTGAAACAATACTCAATGGAACACCATGAAGTTTCACAACCACACTGATATAAATCTTAGCCAACCTCTCCATAGAAAAACTGATGTCAATCGGAATGAAATGCGCCGATTTAGTCAGCCTATCCACAATGACCCAAATGGCATTATGTCCCCTCTGAGTACTCGGCAACCCTGTCACAAAATCCATAGAAATGCTGTCCCATTTCCACTCAGGAATATCCAACGGCACCAACAAACCACTAGGCTTCTGATGTTCTACCTTCGACTTCTGACAAGTCAAACACGCAAAAACAAACTGAGCCACATCTCTCTTCAAACCAGACCACCAAAAGATCTTCTTTAAATCTTGATACATCTTATTCGCTCCCGGATGTATACTCAAACTACTCCGGTGTCCTTCCTCTAAAATCATCCTTTTCAAGTCCGAATCATCCGGAATACAAATTCTACCATGAAATCTCAAAACACCCTTATCATCCACTTTAAAGTCACCATTCACACTTTGATCTCCAACCGTCATCAAATCCATAAATTTCACATCCAACTTCTGTTTCTCGCTAACGGTAAACAGAAAATCATTAGTAACCTTTAACATACCAAGCCTTACGCTGTCAGACGTCAATTCACACACCAAACTCAAATCTCTAAACGCTTCCAAAAGTTCCCACTCTTTAACCATTAAAGCGGACATATGCAACGATTTCCGGCTCAACGCATCGGCTACCACATTAGCTTTACCAGGATGGTAATTCAAGCCAAAGTCGTAGTCTTTCAAAAATTCCAACCATCTCCGTTGCCTCATATTCAACTCTTTCTGATCAAACAAGTATTTCAAACTTTTATGATCACTAAAGACCTCGAAGCTTGCACCATAGAGATAATGCCTCCAAATCTTCAACACAAAAACCACAGCCGCTAATTCCAAATCATGAGTAGGATAATTCTTCTCATGAATCCTTAATTGCCTTGAAGCATACGCCACAACCTTACCTTCTTGCATCAACACTCCACCTAAACCAATCAAAGACGCATAACAATAAACCACAAATGGTTCAGTAGGATTCGGTAAGATCAAAATCGGAGCTGTAGTCAATCTTCTCTTCAGCTCACTAAAACTTTCCTCACACTGAATATCCCAAATGAACGCTTTGCCTTTACAAGTCAACTGGGTCAATGGAAGTGCTAGCTTAGAAAAACCTTCAATGAACCTTCGATAATATCCAGCCAAACCCAAAAAGCTTCTAATTTCAGTAACAGATCTCGAAGCCTCCCATTGTAGAACTGCATCTACCTTAGATGGATCCACAACAATACCATTACCTGAAATCACATGCCCAAGAAAACTCACTTATGACAACCAGAACTCACACTTGGACAACTTAGCAAAAAGTCTCTTCTCCTTCAAAATTTGCAACACAACACGCAAATGCCCCACATGTTCCTCTTGGGACTTAGAATAAATTAAAATGTCATCAATAAACACAACAACAAATCGATCCAAATGCTCATGGAAAATGCGATTCATATACTCCATAAACACACTTGGCGCATTAGAAACCCCGAACGACATCACAAAATTTTCATAATGACCGTATCGTGTCCTAAAAGCCGTCTTCTGAATATCTTCCTCTTTCACCCTAATCTGATGATACCCTGACCTAAAATCAATCTTACTAAACACACAAGCACCTACCAACTGGTCCATCAAATCATCAATTCTCAGAAGAGGATACTTATTCTTAATTGTCACCTTATTCAACTGGCGATAATCAATACACAATCGTATACTCCCATCTTTCTTCTTCACCAATAAAACTGGAGCACCCCAAGGAGATACACTTGGCCTTACAAACCTCCTTTCTAACAATTCATTCAACTGCTTCTTTAAATCAACCAACTCAGATGCCGACATACGATAAGGTGCCATAGATACAGGTCTAGTATAAGGAACTAGATCTATAGAAAACTCCACCTCTCTCTCTGGCGGTACATCTGAAATATCTTCAGGAAAAACTTCCGGAAAATCACACACAACAGGAAACACATCAAGTACAACTTGACTCTCCACAGTCAACGATGCAAATAATCCAAACAACTGGGCTTCATCCGCCAAAAGTTTCTTCAACTCTTTGGTAGATAAGAAACTCGAGTCTTCGTCTTCCTCAAGAGAAGGAAACCTCACCAACTTATGATAACAATCAATATGAACCCGATTGAACTGCAACCAATTCATACCCAGAACCACATCTAAACCCTCCAACGGCAAAAACACTAAATCCATCTCAAAGTCTTGACCATAAATGGTCAAAGGACAACTCAAACAAACCAAAGAAGTAGTTACTTGCTGGAGTATCAATAACCATCTCTCCACCCATCGAAGACAACAAAAGATTCAAACGCTTCGCGCACTCAGACGAAATAAACGAATGAGTCGCTCCAGTATCAATAATAGCAACTAAAGGTGTACTATTAATAAAACAAGTACCTCTGATCAGACGGTCTGCACTAGTAGTCTGAGTCCCAGCCAATGCAAATACTTTCCCTCCAGCTTGAGCTTGCTTTGATTTCGGACACTTCGTACTAATATGACCTGGTTCACCACAATTGAAACACGTCACCACATTCTTCCTTTTGCACTCAGCTGTTACATGTCCCACACCTCCACAGTTGGAACACTTTCTCATATCTTTCCGACATTCAAATTGACGATGCCCTACGTCACCACACCTATAACATCTCAGAGGACCAGACATTCCTCCCCCACTTGGATTTTTCTCAAAGCTACTTCTTTGTTTACCTTTATCAGTTGGTGTCACATACGGACCACCATGAAACTGTTGCTTTCCTTTCCTGTCGTTCACACTCTTATAGTGAGTAGAACGAGCCTTACTATCTTCTTCATAAATCCTACAACAATCCACCAGATCTGAAAACCTTCTTATCCGTTGATAACCAATTGCCTGCTTAATCTCAGGACGCAATCCGGTCTCAAACTTCACACACTTAGAAAACTCCGCAGTCGCTTCAGCGTAATGAGGATAAAACTGCACAAGCTCCACAAACTTAGCAGTATAATCAATAACGACATATTACCTTGTTTCAACTCCAAAAACTCAATTTCCTTCTTTCCTCTTACGTCCTCAGGAAAATACTTCCTCAGAAACTCCCTGCTAAACAATTCCCAAGTTACCTCTTCATCTTCAGCTTCTAACACAGGACGCGTACTAACCCACCAATCATCAGCTTCTTCCTGCAACATGTGAGTTCCCAGACTCACCTTACTATCCTCAGCACAATCCATCACTTGGAAGATCCTTTCAATTTCCTTAAGCCAAATCTGTGCACCATCAGGATCATGTCTCCCTTTTAAGACAGGCGGTCTATTCTTCCTGAACTCATCATTCTCCCCAGCATTAGGTGCACCCTGCACAGCCCGAGCCATAGCTTGCATAGCAGTAGCCAAAGCAGCATCATTCCTACCAGCCATATTCTGTTCATTTCCAATAACAACAACTATGGTTAAACAAACAGCTCACCCAAGCACAACCACCAAGAAGAACTGACACAACTGACACGGACTGGCTCAGATACCACTTAATGTAACACCCCCAATCTATACCCCCAATTAAATAAAGCAGTAAATAAAAATTCAAAATTTCATCAGAGTATAATTAAATATTCACGGCATAGACAGAGGCGCCACATGAATTTGAAACAAACATACATCAAACCATGCTCATATAGATATGCAACAATTCAGGTAGCACATAACAAAGGAGCTTAGCTCATAACACCCACAATTCAAAAACACAATAAAAGCGAAAAATCTGTAACTGAATCTCATATATATATATATATATATATATATATATATATATATATCATAAAAGTTTGTTATATACAAAGTCAACCATGTACATCCAAAAGATACATATACATATACACCTAATCACTAACGGTCTCCCCGACTACCCGGTGCCACATATCAGAGCCGACCGACAAAAGAATGAAGACCTAAGCTTCACAAAAAGACCTCCAGCATCTAATCTGCAATGCCTCATAGAGCATTAAAAACAGCAGAAGGGTGAGAAACACAATCATAATACAATTGCATACAATTATATATTACCACAAGAATACACGTACAAAGCATTCTCACCACAACTTATACCGTAACTCAATCCAAAACAACACAATGTATATTTCACAATTCCATCACCAAGGCATTTCAATCATGCACAGTACAAATAGAAACAACGTTATATATATATATATATATATATATATATATATATATATATATATATATATCTCAAACTCATCAATTTCATTCGACAATTCCAAACACACTCAATATATTCATGATTTATGCAAATGCACAGAGACCGACACAACGACTCTATGCAATGCATATGCGGTACCATCCATCTATTAATTCACATCACCAGTTCACTCAGGAACTATTGGAATCATCGCTTGTTACTTAGTGTAACTCCCCGTCGGGCAAACGATGTTCCCCGTCGCTATCGGTCCTCTTTGTATAAGGCGCAGAGTGTTTATGGATCACTTTCGGTCCTCTTTGTATAAGGCGCACGATCCGATCGCTTTCGGTCCTCTTTGTATAAGGCGCACGATTGTCTATAATCATCGCTTTCGGTCCTCTTTGTATAAGGCGCACGATGTTATAGGAGATTCCCTCTGGAATCGTTTCGTCGCTCATACCCACTAGGGCACATGACATCACAAGAATGCATATCATGATGCTTGGCATACAATGACTCGTGACATTCAAATGCACACATATATGCAACCATAATCATGCATTTATATCAAATCCCACGACTTGCATTTACTTGCCTTCTGGCCATAAACCATCGTCACAACATGGCATCATACGCATTTTCATCACATCACAACACACAAGTCAGACAACATTCACATCAACAGTACATTGCATTATAACACATCACATTCACACAATTAAAATGGTACCGGTTAACAAAACAACACCATTCCAATTCCCGACCTAATTTAATCGGCCAACAATCTCAGAACCAATAATATAAGAAAGAATACGTCAAAAGCTTTCCAACACACCAAACCACGCCTCAAACCGACTCACGAATCCAAAGTTACAAAGAAAACAAATTGGAACAAACTGTAATGTTCGCAGTGCGAAGCTCCTAGCGAGTCCTTCGATATCCCATTCGTAGTGCGATTCTCCCAGCGAACCATGGCAGAAGCAAAACAGCCTAAAAGTTCCTACAGTTCGCAGTGCGAACCCCCAGCGAACCTTCATTATCCCATTCGCAGTGCGAGTCTCCCAGCGAACCAAGTCAGAAGCAAAAACAACACAAAATTCCCAGTGTTCGCAATGCGAACCTCACGCGAACATTCGCTGGCCATTCGCAGTGCGAATCTGCGAAACCAGAAAATCCCAGCAGCGCTGTTACATAACCCAAAACCAATATTTCTCCACCAAAACACTTCCAAACCAACACATAGCAATCATAATATAACCTAATCATGGTAACAAGTATTCTACCGCATTTACACCGATTTCCAACCGCGAAAACACCGATTTCTATCGTTTCGACCTAAAATTGAAAACTATAGAACACCATAAACATCCATACACACACATACATAATCATACACAAGCATAGTATAATCGAGTTTCGCACCCTTACCCGATTAAATCGCGTTTAGAAAAGTCGGTTGATCGATTTCTAGATTTTCCAAGTTTTCTCTCTTTTTCTCTTCTCTTCTTTTCTTTCTTCCTCTTTTTCTTCTTCTCTTTTTCTTTCTATTTTTCTCTCTTTCTATTTCTATTATATGAAAAATATAATATCTACCCAACAAAAGACCAAAATACCCTTACACTCAAATATCTCGCAAACGTTCCCAAAACGCAATAAAATATAATCATGATGAAAAATAACATATTTTTAAATAAAAGTCAGAGATAAAATAATATAATAATAAAATAATCAAAACGACTCAATTAAATAAAACTGACAAAAACTGGGGCGTTACACATGTCAAGACATTGTTCTGCATAAACATTTAAACAAAGAGACATAACAGCAGACTGATACCTTGAATATCAGAACTGCAGAGACACAAATGTTATGACATCTGATCCAACATGTTAATCAAAACTGAACTGTAAATTGCAGAATGATAAACAACACAGAATATGATGACTCGATTCAGTGCAACTCACCTATATCTGGGGGATAGAAATCCAGGAAGAAGAATTCACTATCAGTAGTATAGTTTTATGTAAACAACCTCAGGTTTACAGAAAGAACCCACGCTAATCTATCACTACCCAATGAAGACTTTATCTTTAAAAGTCACATCTAATTGATAAGAGAAATCCATCTCACTCCGTAAATCACAACCTGTGATTATCTAATAGTTAATACCTCATAACTGTACCATCCCAATTGAAAGACACCCCTTCCAATTCAAAGTTCATTCAAGCATCCTTGACTAACAAGTTAACTTGGATTTGCTTCAAAGCTTCATCCAAGTACACTACACGATTCATTGCCTATGAGCTTCTGAATCTGTACAAGTACCTATGTCTACTATACTGCATCAAATCGATACAGAGGGAGACTTACAAGAAAGCCTACAACTCTCAAAACCCTAAACCCTATTTTCTACTTTACAAATGTGTTACAATAGGTTCAATTTTTTTTCAGTCCTAGGTCTTGATCTCCTTTTATAAGCTTTTGCTGCCTTGGGCTTCAATCTTCTGTTTGCTGATTTCTTGATCCATGTTCTGATTGTTTCCTTTATTCTTGGACCAGACTTAGAAACAACCTGCTATATCAATTTAAGATGTCAGGACATTCTTTAGGACATCATGTATTCTTCATGTTGGAACACTACAATCAACACCTTGTTTTACCAAAAATTTGCTCAAATTTGCAGAGCCTTCAATCTCCCCCTTTTGACTAATTTTTGGTTAAGACTCATTTGGTAGAAAAAGAAAGACCGACGTTTGGTGGATATGATTAGAACACCTCTGAGACTTTTTCTTACCCCTGAAATTCCTAGCTGTATGTTGGTGTACGTGAGAAGGAGTATATAACCCCCTCCCCCTCAAACCAGTACTTGCCACAGAAGGATAAATCTCCCTCTCGAGGGGCATAAGAGAGCCCACAAGAAGATCCAGAAAGAGCTTAAGAAGAAATAGTTGTATCATATGCAACACTGAGTCCATAAAGTATGTAACTCAGGTTACAAGACACAACCTGCTTCATAACTCAGATCACAAGGCACAAGGGAAGAACTCAAGGATGTCAGAACATCTCATCCAACACTCCTATAGAAGAATGCCTACACAAATGAGTATATGTTGTAGAAACCAGCACACAACTGAGATGAATCCATACCTCTTCTCCCTCTTTTTAGCCAAAAATTGGCAAAAGTAGTCAGCGCATACCCGCATGATACTAATCCAGACCTTAACAAAAACCATGATGACTTTGCCCAGAATACTAACTTTGAAGACCAGAAGTAGATTCCACCTTTAACTGCTCAAACATATTTATCTTGAACATTATGG
The DNA here is from genome assembly GCA_022829125.1 of Lathyrus tuberosus. Lineage (NCBI taxonomy): Eukaryota > Viridiplantae > Streptophyta > Magnoliopsida > Fabales > Fabaceae > Lathyrus > Lathyrus tuberosus. The sequence goes on along the minus strand of JALAZF010000104.1, from coordinate 3,068,666 downwards.
TCCATAGAAGTTCCCGCAGAGAAATTCATAAATTAGGGTTGGTAAACATAAATGACTGTGGACCGTCCAACTAAAGTTTGACTGATTCAACTTTATGAGAGACCATCCAAAACAACCAATCATGTCGTACCCATACTGTCCTGACCCTTTGTCAGACTTTTTATAGTTCTTGTGTTTTGTCTACAGGCTAATCCTTTTAAACAGAAGACCAAGAAAACTCACCAAGATGTTAAGACATTTCTTCCAACATCTCTCAGTTAGCAGCAACAACTCTCAAGATACTTATATTCCTTCTAATTCAATCAATTGCACCAATGACGAAATTAGAATAACCTGATAAGTTCACCGAGAACTTATACCAGTAGAGCAATGTCACGACATCTCGTCTGACATATCATCCTCACCAGAGGTAATCTATCATGAACTGCTTGAAACCATAAACAATCTTGATAAACAATATGCACCCTGCAGTAATACATCTTAGATCAAGGAGCAACTCCCCCCATCTAAGATAACCAGTGCTCCTCCAATGAACACTTATGTAGATGAATGGAAAACATAAGACGCGTCTTCATGTTCTCAAGACCGCACCCTCTGTCCAACCCACCTGCTGAACACAATCATCAACTGCACTTATTGGTTCTTCTGACAAGAACCAATAATCACTCACACATGAACACCATCATACTTCCCGTAGGATCACCATCCTACATTAACAAACTCTTGGATTATGATTAAAGCTCCATTGATCCCTCTCTTCTTGAACCCATCTATACACCACATGACTTCCTCTTGAATTCTCATGTATAGACCTTCATGTTCCTTGAGAGAAAATCCAATTGATCTGGAATGATCCACATTCCTCAAAGAGACACACATGACCCCTTAGTTTGCTATCTTCTTAACGATGTCAGATATCGTATACATGCTCCAGAACTTCTCAGCCCATTTGCTCCACAAGCACCAAACCGATCCACTTCTAGCATGTCCCATTAACATCAGACTTCCAAGACAATCCTTTACCCATCATTATCCCGTATGATAAGATAAATACTTCTTAGACAAGATGTGAGTGTCAAGTTCTACACTAAAAACTTAGTATACTACTCCAAGGATAACTAACCCAGAAAATGTTCTAACATCAGTTAGGGCATCCTTCACATATCATAGACACCAATCAACATGGTTCTAGATATGCTCCACCACTGGACTTACTATCTGCATAGTAATCCAACTGAAGATCTTCAAACAACACTACACCACCAGCTTGATCAACAAGAACTCTAGATAACCAAAGAGAGAAATAAACTCTCATCCACCAAAAGAAGTCATACTTCCATCCTTAACCTAGAACTTCTACCACAAGCTCCAAGATGAACCAGATCCTCCTTACATTTTCAACCAACTACCTTTCTATCCAAGAGTAATTAGTTCCAAGCACCTTGCTTGAATGAACACTATGAAACCAACCAAATGCCACTTTTTGATTGATCTCACTCTTCTTCAGAACTCCCACAAAATACACTGATCCATCAATGAAATCTGATCTTCAAGTCACATGAACTACTTGCTCCATAACAAAACATCTTGGATCCACTAAGCCTCTAGACATGTAACATCTTCTAAATCCACAGCTCCCGTAAACTACATGAGATAGACCTTTTTGAAGCATCCATAACTTCCATTCTCCTGTAGATCACCTTATCTTAAGCTGATGTGCCACATCACCAGCTGAGACTCTAATGTTAAGCAAGATGTCAGAACATTCTGATACGACATCCAGCTGCTGAATTCAGCTCCTCCTTCTGCCACTTAGAAGAATGTCTTCCCTTTAACAGAACAAGAGCTCCATGCTCTCATATACTTGATTCAACAACCAAGTTTGAGTAAACAACCTCCATCCTACTTAGACAAATCACAAATATTCCATACAAGCTCACACCTTGATGAATAACTGCTTTGAAACTTCAAAGACTTCACACCTGCCACGTCTGAATCTTCAAAAGATAAAGTAGTCCTAGACTACACCATAGTCATACCAAAGAATGCCACTTTCCTTAGTAGAGCAGTTTGTAGAAAATCAGAGATAACTGCCACTTAACCTTAACCTTCAAAATGAGAAATATCCCATGCTCATAAGTACCTAGATCAGAAATAAACTGATCCAAGCTGTGCCACCACCAGTACTCCAATATTTTTAGATCAGAAATAAACTGATCCAAGAACCATCCATCAAGATTATGACGTCTTCTTCAACTTCCACATCACCATTGTCTAGACCAGTCTCTTGCCAGGAAACTATCCAGAGATCAGATGTTTCTGCCACACCAACTGAAGCATATTCTTAGGTCACCACCTAAGATAAATATAACCAAAAGCTTATGCAGTACCCCTCCCATGATTCTGCACAAACCAGATAAAGAGATGTTCCAACATCGTGTTGAACATCAGCAATCTTGATCTTCACATACAAGAATAACCAATTAAATACTTGTAAGTATCATAAATAACAATTGATCTTGAATCCTTATTTAATAATCCTGTTTCACTATTGAAGTCACACTCCACCAGATCACTTCATGAACACTTATCAAGTATTCAATCTTTTGCAAGTATCTTTTTTTGACAACAAGTTGTTGAGATACCAAGGCTGCCACCCTTGACTCAAGTAACTAAGATTCTCTATGAACGAACCATATTTACCTTAACAGTTCTGAAAACTCCATATAGATTGGATCCACCCTTAGGATTAAGAGAGATGAATCCTTCCTTGCTGTTTTGGTTGGTGAAAATAAATCACCTCCACTTTCTTCAGGTTGTGTTTCATAGAAACACCTTCTAGTCAGAAGAATAACTAGAAGACTCCAGATGCACGACTGAGACGCCTTTATGAGTGGACTTGAGAGAACTCTCAAGTATCTTTGACAACCTAGCCAATCAATAATTTATTAAACTCCCAGAGCAATAACTTGATAAGCCTAAACTCAACTCCTCTCCTCTTCAACTGACTTCAAACTGCACCATGGAACCAAGCTTCAAAGTACCAAGTCACCATAACAGACATCTTCCAACAACTCTTTCCATTCCATCACTTCCGACTTTGGAATAAAAAGATGCAGATATCTTCACAAATAGAGGCCGACGATTGAGACCTTTCACCATCTGTCTTCAGCAACAACTCCAGAATCCCATAATTCTAGAGCTCTTCCATTAGAAACATATGCAGTAGAACCACCAAGGAATAAATTTTGCTTTCCCTATTAAGATGTCAGAACATCTTATAAGACACCCTCAACAAGAGAACTAGCCACTTCTCTTGCAGTTGTTGTAAAACCTCCTCAGCAACATGAACAACCACCGGGTTGTTACCTTCGATCCAGAACATCCATCCCATCCATTAATACCCTTGAGTATGTCTGAGTTGATTGATTTGATCTTCAAAACTCCTCCTTGTTTAAACGTCAGAAAGTATCTCCCAAGGATCTCATCCAGAAACAGACAGGATGCCTGTTTTGATACCAATTGAAATTCTGGCATAACAGACAAGAGATGTCCTAACACATGTCAAGACATTATTCTGCATAAACATTTAAACAAAGAGACATAACAACAGACTGATAACTTGAATATCAGAACTGCAGAAACACAGATGTTATGACATCTGATCCAACATGTTAATTAAAACTGAACTGTAAACTGCAGAATGATAAACAACACAGAATATGATGACCCAGTTCGGTGCAACTCACCTACATCTAGGGGATACCAATCCAGGAAGAAGAATTCACTATCAGTAGAATAGTTTTATGTAAACAACCTCAGGTTTACAGAAAACACCCATGATAACCTATCACTACCCAATGAAGACTTTATCATTAGAAGTCGTATCTAATTGATAAGAGAAACCCATCTCACTCCCTAAATCATAAGCTGTGATTATCTAATAGTTAATACCTCATAACTGTATCATCCCTATTGAAAGACACCCCTTCCAATACAAAGTTTAGTTAAGCATCCTTGAATAACAAGTTAACTTGGATTTGCTTCAAAGCTTCATCCAAGAACACTACACGATTCATTGCGTACGGGCTTCTGAATCTGTACAAGTACCTATGTCTACCACACTGCATCAAATCGATACAGAGGGAGACTTACAAGAAAGCCTACGACTCTCAAAACCCTAAACCCTATTTTCTACTTTACAAAAGTGTTACAATAGTTTCAGTTTTTTTCTTCAGTCCTAGGTCTTGATCTCCTTTTATAAGCTTCTGCTGCCTTGGACTTCAATCTTCTGTTTGTTGATTCCTTGATCCACGTTCTGATTGTTTTCTTAATTCTTGGACCAGACTTATAAATAGCCTACTATATCAGTTTAAAATGTATTGACATGTGTTAGGACATCTGTTGTCTGCTATGCCAAAATTTCAAGAAAGGAATTGAAATCAACCAGAACAAGACCAAGGCCATCATGGAAGCGAAAGCACCTTCGACGAAGAAGGAGTTGCAATCATTGCTTGGAAAGATCAACTTCCTAAGGAGTTTCATCTCCAACTTAACTAGCAAGACTCAAGCCTTCTCACCTCTACTTTGACTCAAGCAAGAAGGATTTGAATGGGGGCAAGCACGACAAGAAGCTTTCGACAAGATTAAAGAATACCTTGCTCACCCTCCAATTCTGGCGCCTTCTTGTAGAGATTGGAGTATGAGATTATACATATCTGCGTCTGACAAGACTTTAGGGAGCATGTTAGCTCAAGAGGATGAAAATGGCGTCGAAAGAGCCATTTATTACCTTAGTAGAGTCTTGAATGATGCCGAAACTAGATATATTATAGTCGAAAAATTATGTCTATGTCTATACTTCTCTTGTACAAAATTAAAGCATTATATAAAGCCAGTTGAAGTTTATGTTTCGTCTCATTTCGACGTTATTAAATATATGCTTTCTAAACCTATTTTACATAGTCGAATTGGCAAATGGGTACTGGCCGTAACTGAATATTCTTTAACTTATATGCCTTTAAAGGCTGTTAAAGGACAAGTGGTAGCAAATTTTATAGTCGACCACTCTATAGTAAAAAGCTCCCAAAACTATGTGGAGCTTGAACCTTGGAAGTTATACTTCGACGATTCTAGTCATACGGATGAAACGAGTGTGGGAGTGTAGATTATTTCTCCTAACAACATTCCAACAAAGTTCAAGTACACGGTCGAAGGCCTTTGTTTAAACAACGAAGCTGAGTAAGAAACTTTAATTGTTGGACTTGAAATCATGTTGGAATTGGGGGAAACTCGAGTCAAAATAATGGGTGACTCAGAGTTGGTCATAAAGCAAATTACAAAGGAGTATAAATGTGTTAAGGAAAATCTTATCATGTACTTTGTGATAGCCAATAGGTTGTTACGAAGATTCGAAATGGTACGTATTTGACACATACCTCGACTTGAGAATCAAGAGGCCAATGACTTGGCCCATATTGCTTCTGGATACAAAATTTTGAAAGAAAAATTACAAGATGCAATCGAAGTCCGAGGAAGAGTTGCATCAACTAGACTATTCCCAACAAACTTGGATACGATGAAGCTAGGATATGCTGACGAAGAGAGTTTTGAGATATTGGTTATAGATAGTTTGACAAACGAAGATTGGAGAAAGCCAATAGTAGACTACTTGTAAAACCCATCAATATATGTCGAACGAAAGGTCAAGTATCATGCGTTGAGCTATGTTCTTATGGGGAATAAACTATTCCAAAAGACGCCTGAAGGTGTCTTACTTAAATGCCTTAGTGAATCTGAGGCATACTTGGCTCTCTCTAATGTCCACAGTGGGGCATGTGGAGCGCATCAGGTGGGTCATAAAATGAAATAGTTGCTATTTAACAAGGGAAGTATTAGCCTACCATGCTTAAAGACTGTATTGAGTTCGCCAAAGGATGTCAAGAATGCTAGATACATGCAGGCATTCAACATGTTCCTGCAAGCAAACTATACTTCATAGTGAAGCCTTGGCCCTTCAGAGGGTGGGCATTGGATTTAGTTGGGGAAATTCGACCAACATCATCCAAGAGACAAAAATACAATCTAGTGGGAATAGACTATTTCACTAAGTCGATTGAGGCTATACCATTGGTAAATGTTGACCAGGATGCAGTGATCGAATTCATCTAAAAACATATCATTTACAGATTTGGAATCCCATAAACTATTACAACAGATCAAGGATCAGTTTTTAGTGATCGACAGATTCAAGAATTTGCTAAAGAAATAGGGTTCAAACTTTTGACATCTACACCTTACTATGCTCAGGCTAATGGTCAAGTCGAAGCAACAAATAAATAAGTGATTGGTTTATTTAAGAAGCATGTGGGGAAGAATTGGCATAAGACACTGGACCAAATTTTATGGGCGTGTCGAACCTCCCCTAAAGATGCTGCAAACACTACATCTTTTCGACTAACATATGGTTACGATGCAGTGTTACCAGTCGAAATCTACCTACAATTGACTAGAATTCAGAGACAACATGAGATCCAAGTGAATATTATTGGAAGATGATGTTGAACAAATTAGTTGACTTAGATGAAGAGAGACTGAATGCCTTAGAACTATTAAAGAGGCAAAAGAAAAGAGTAGAGAAGTCATATAATAAAAAGATCAAAGTTAAGTTATTTTCGACTGTAGATTTAGTTTGGAAAGTAATTTTGCCCATGGATAAAAAGATAGAACTTTGGGTAAGTGGTCTCCTAAGTGGGAATACCCTTTTCAAATTATTCAAGTTTTTTCCAATGGCGCATATGAAGTCGAAGAGTTAAATGAGGATAGAAGAATATTGAAAGTAAATGGTAAATATTTGATGAAATATAAGCCTGCACATCAAGAAGTAAAAATAAGTAAGGAATAATTCATACGTAGATAGCCGAAGCCAAAATAAGGATCAAGATAAAAAGGTTGCCAAAATGGCTAAGTCATTACATCAAATGCCACGAAGGGCTTAACATCATTACAACTAAAAAACAAGTTCATCAATTACAACTAAATTAAAAAAGGAGGGAATTCTTCATCTTCTGATATTTTGACCTTTGGAATATCAAGCGTCGCTCGCAAACAGATTTGTTGGTCAAAATTTCTTCAATTTCTTTCCCAAGATTTTGAGCCCGTTCGACGTGGTGCATGCCTACTGTAATTTCTTTGGCCACTTCATTATGATCAAATCCCCACAGACGAACCAGTCTCGGAATGGAGGGCTAAAAGCCACACCAAAATCAGCATTTCGCAGTCGAGGGAATTTTGGAGGATATAAATTAAAAGCTAGTTTGTACCGTTAATCAGGTCTAACGTATGAAGGTAGTTTTAAATCCTCTAATTTTTTAGTAAATTTTTCTTTCAATGTGACTGCTGCTTTGCGAATGGTTCGACTAAGATCATTGGGTCTGTAAGCAGTTTCAAAGCATTTCTGGAATGCTTGGATCTCTTTGATATGTGTCGAAGTACCTTTCTTCACTCTTTCCTGCACAAGGGCAAAGGCACGAGTTTGACAAATTCTATCGTTTTTTTCAAAAAATCTCGAGAATACATAATTTTTCCTATAACCATGAAAAATCTAGTAGTGTTAATTTTCAGTGGTTAAAATTTTGACGACACTTTTGTAGGATTGTGAATGCACCTACAGTTTTGAGTGGTCCATTATGATTTTAATCTTCTATGAGTATGCACCATATGTTGTTAACAAAAACACCTCACAATGTCTTAATTTTGGTTTCTTGCTTTTGTATACTTCAATGGCGTGAAACCACCTGTAATTTTAAGCTCACATGAGACACCCCTCTTGTAGTTTTGAAATCCAAATTGAATAATCTCTTGCCTCACACCAACAACAAAAAAGTGGTTAAGATTGAGTATTGTTCACCATTGATTGATACTGAAGGAAAGATGAAGTTCATCAACTTTGAGCTGAAGACCGATGAAGATTTGAAGGTTTTATGGATCACATATCACCGATATAAAACAAATGGTTAGATCGAGGTGGATGCAACAATTGTGAAATATGTCTACGTTATTATCAAGATGTTGAAACGTCTTGAATCATCTAGTAATGCTTAAGTTTTGTTCATGTTATTTTCTTGTTAAGTTATGTTGATAGATGTTCGTGTTAATTATGTTATTTCCGCAATAATGTAGTGCTAGTTTTCATATAATGCAATGATAATACAAAATGTCAATAATATACAAATAATTCATTACAAACCAAAAATAATGTCAATAATAAAATAAAATAAAGAAACTAATAAAATCTACTTAGGTATGCCACGAGCAACATGTGATATCTCAGGCAACCTTGTATACACCTCACCATATAGGTTTACGAAACCCTTGGGATTATTTGAAAGAAGTGTTATCTTTTGCACCCGCTGTTGGTCAGTCATACCAGATAGTGGTGGTGGCACGTTGTCTGAAGGTCCTCCATCATGGGAAGGTCCATCATCATCCACGGGATGAAAATGTGGGATGATACGAGGGAGTGATACTTTAAACTACCATTCTAAGTAACCATCCACACACTATCCAGGAGAAGACATACCCATTACATTATCTCTAATAGCAGCAATGCTGTTAATGAACTTAGACCTAAACCATATATCAATGCCCTCTTTGAACTCATTCTCCTTCTCCGCCTGGCTTCATAACACACCATGTGTCTGAACCAATAGCGGATCAAGAGTTGTAACCTGTCTCTCTGCTGCTCAGTGGTTTTTTAGCCTTGCTTATGATTTTGGTCCGTTGTTAGTGGGTCTAGAGTCTCAGCTCTAACCCGTGTTGAGAATATAACCAGAGTAAATCTCCAATAGTTGATACAAATAAAATAAACGCACAATAAAAAATTTGTTACTAACTTGCAATTTTTGGACGGAAAAATTGCAAACCCTCTCAACAACTATTTTTGAACGAAAAAATAGAAAACTCTCTCAACAACTATTTTTGGACGGAAAAATAGAAAACTCTCTCCACCACATTTTTTGTACGGAAAAATTGTAAACCCTCTATAGACACACAACTACCCAAATTCGCAATACACCTAAAAGATAAAAATTGTTGTGGTAAATAAAATCAAACTAACTCTTTATTTTTATAATAACCTTTTACTCTTTTTTTCTCCACATTACTCGATGCGGGACTTGGATGAGTATTCAATTTAATACAACATATCCCCCTTCATTCAAAGTCTCACATCTTTTCACTTCATAGTTACCTTCATCCTCACAAGTTAAAAGATCGTCTACACAACTAACGATATTTGCAGAATGAATGCTTTTCAATGTAATTTTTGGACCGAAAAATTGTAAATCCTCTTCAGACACACAACTACCTAAATTTCCAATACACCAAAAAGGCAAGAATTGTTGTGGTAAATAAATTCAAAATTACTCGATATTTATAATAACCTTTTATTTCTTTTTTCTTCACATTACTCGATGTAAAACTTGAATGAGTATTTACTTTTAACAGAGCATCCCTATTGGGTAGTACTTTGTTGAATGGGTGGTTTCTGAGCTTTCGCTCCTTCTTTTTAATTGCTCACGGTTTTTTCTTTTGTGTTTTTTCCCATGTTAACTAGTAGGATACCCGTGCATTCGCACGGGTATTGGTATGTTACGCGCATTTTTTTTCAAAATATAATAAAAATGATATTAAAAAAATTAAGGTGTTTAACCAAAAAGATACTATTTTTAAAAGATATAAGAAATTAGTGTCAATAATTCATTCCATATATAAAATTATTTGAATCAACAATATATTATATTTTATATAAATATTATTGCTGTTTTGACGTTATTTAAAAAAATATTAGAATCTATATTATAACAATGATATTTTTCCCGTATATATAAATAAATTAATCAACAACGAACTTGATCCCGTATAAATAAATTAATCAACAACGAATTGGAGCCCGTAACTAAATATTATTTTATTCAATGACATAAAAAATATTTTTGTCCGTAAAAAATTTGAATCAAGAATGTATTTTTGCCCGTAATTAATGAATAACGTACTTGATACCGTATATAAATATTAAGTTTGTTTTGACATTAGATATATATTTGAATTTGTATAAAAAAAATTTGAATCAAGAACGTATTTTTGCCCGTATCTAAAAATTAGATTTATATTTCATCATAAAAAATTGTTTTTTATTATCTCAAATTAATAATGATCTTTTGATTGATAAGTAATTAAAATATTGATTATAATTAAATTAATAATGACAGTTGGATATAGAGACTACAAATATATTTGGATACTACATAGTACTTTTATAGTGTTTTCTCTATTATTATAATTAAAGTCATTTATGAGCATTCTTTTGAACAATAATTTTTTTCGTATAGAAAAATATTTGAATTAACAATGTATTTTTTCCGTATATAAAATATTTTAATCACCAATATATTTTTTCGTGTATTTAAATATTAATTTTTTTAAAAAAATTTATAAAAAAAAAATTGAATCAATAGTGAAGTTGTTGCTGTATATAAAAATATTTGAATCAAAAGTAAAGTTGTGCCCGTTTATAACAATAATTTTTTTCGTATAGAAAAATATTTGAATTAACAATGTATTTTTTTCGTATATAAAATATTTTAATCAACAATATATTTTTTTTCCCGTATGTAAATATTAATTTTGTTTTGACACTATTAATAAAAAAAATTGAATCAATAGTAAAGTTGTTCCCATATATAAAATATTTGAATCAAAAGTAAAGTTGTGCTCGTTTATAACAATAACTTTTTTCGTATAGAAAAATATTTAAATTAACAATGTATTTTTTCCGTATATAAAATATTTTAATCAAGAATATATTTTTTCCATATATAAATATTGATTTTGTTTTGACACTATTTATAAAAAAAATTGGATCAATAGTAAAGTTGTTCCCGTATATAAAATATTTGAATTAAAAGTAAAGTTGTGTCCGTTTATAATAATATTTTTTCTCGTATATAAAATATTTGAATTAACAATGTATTTTTCCCGTATATAAAATATTTTAATCAACAATATATTTTTTCCATATATAAATATTAATTTTGTTTTGACACTATTTATAAAAAAATTGAATCAATAGTAAAGTTGTTCACATATATAAAAATATTTCAATCAAAAGTAAAGTTGTGCTCGTTTATAACAATAATTTTTTTCGTATAGAAAAATATTTGAATTAGCAATGTATTTTTCCCGTATATAAAATATTTTAATCAACAATATATTTTTTTTCCGTATATAAATATTAATTTTGTTTTCACACTATTTATAAAAAAAAATTGAATCAATAGTAATGTTGTTCCCGTATATAAAATATTTGAATCAAAAGTAAAGTTGTGCTCATTTATAACAATAATTTTTTTCGTATAGAAAAATATTTGAATTAACAATGTATTTTTTCCGTATATAAAATATTTTAATCAACAATATATGTTTTTCCTGTATATAAATATTAATTTTGTTTTGACACTATTTATAAAAAAATTGAATCAATAGTAAAGTTGTTCTCGTATATAAAATATTTGAATCAAAAGTAAAGTTGTGCCCGTTTATAACAATATTTGTGCTCGTATATAAAATATTTGAATTAACAATGTATTTTTCCCGTATATAAAATATTTTAATCAACAATATATTTTTTTCCCGTATATAAATATTAATTTTATTTTGACACTATTTATAAAAAAAATTAACTCAATAGTAAAGTTGTTCTCGTATATAAAATATTTGAATCAAAAATAAAATTGTGTCCGTTTATAACAATATTTTTGCTCGTATATAGTTAAATAACATTCAATTGAAGTTTCACCTAATATCAATGAAGATATTTTAATCATTTTTTAAAATAGAATAAAAATACAAATAGAAAGATTTGGTTTGATTATAACAATCAAACTGAGAGGTTAAACTCAAGTACGGTTTAAAATCTAATAACATAACCACTCCTAATCCTTTCTAAGACCCTAACCAACCATATAAGCATCTATATATATTCTCTATCGACATAAGTTCTCTAATTTGTAATTTTCACACGATAACATACACTCATAGGTGTAAATAGAATTTCGGTTTAATGCTAAATGCTTTCACATAACGAATTGATCACAAAAACAGATTCTATTTTTTAATCACGTGGGCTCTATTCTTTGCGAAAGAATCTTCAATTATCTTATCATTATAAATACCCCTTGTATTCCTTTTATATACATTGCAACCATAACCAACAACCCCATGGATCGTAGAGAAAAGTCGAAGAGTGAGAAATCTCTTTGTGAGCAATCAATGCAGGTTGTAGTAAATATCATGAGGCTATCGTCTTTTTCTATTGCACAAAGAACCCTTGGAGTTTCTACTACTAGAAAATCAGGGAAGGATAAAGATAGTTTCTCAGAGTCTGATTATTCTGATAATGCAACTAAGAAGGAAAAATTGGTTTCCAATCAGCAATTCCCTGCAAGTACTAGAAGGTCACAACAGCCGGAGAGCCGCGTAAACCCTACACATGTTATCAAGTCAGTCGAAAGCAATGGATCAACTGAATATATGATTTATAAAGAGAAACTTAAATCAAAGAAAGAGCTTTGTGTTGACGATTTGGCTTCTGCTTATATTAGTAAGATACATAACAAGCTCGGCCGCAATTTATAAGCGTAGTAGAAGCGTTGTCTTGTCTATTTATATATCTATTCTTAATATAAGATGTGTGCGGTATTTACAAGTCATTATCTTTTCTTATAACTTTTATGTAATACAAGTCTGTTTGGTATGACACAAAAAGTGCTTTTAGCGTTTCGTAACTATTTTTTAGTTTTTAGTTTGTAGTTTTTTAACTAACTTTTATCTTTTTTTTAAAATCTATTTGAAGTAGTTTTTGAGTTTATAGTTTTTAGCTTATGACTTTTTATTCTAATTATACCCTTATAATTTTAAATAATATATATATATATATATATATATATATATATATATATATGGGTTTAATGGATATACACTGACAGTGTAAAATAGTTTTGCACTGTCATCCAATAGAAACATATCATTTTGCCATGACATTTAAATTTTTTAAAAATTACAGTCTGACTTGGCGGGATTCATGGTCGTGATTGGTTGACAGTGTAAAAAAAATTTACACTGTCAGTACATCACCCACTCTCTCTCTCTCTCTCTCTCTCTCTCTCTCTCTCTCTCTCTCTCTCTCTCTCTCTCTCTCTCTCTCCTCTCTCTCTCTCTCTCTCTCTCTCTCTCTCTCTCTCTCTCTCCTCTCTCTCTCTCTCTCTCTCTCTCTCTCTCTCTATCTATCTATCTATATATATATATATAATATTTACTATTAAAAATTTGATTTAAAAAGATTGAATTTATGGAGATTTTAAAGAATGATATAGCTGATTTTTTACTATTTTTCTTTACTTTATTAGAAATTATTTTTATTTATTAAATATAAATTATATAATTAATTTAGATATAGTGTTGATAATTCTCAAGTTAGTGAAATATCGGAGAAAAATAAATGAAATCAACAAGATGAAGAAAATTCAAAATATTATTCCAGTTTTATTATAAAATATTAGACAATAAACTTATTCTTGTTATTATTTTAGATTAATATAACTAAATTCAAAATTACAATGTTATTATTTCACGTATTTTATAAAATTTCATTATAAAATTAGGGGGAAAACTATATTTTACGAAAGAATAAGTTAACTAGACTAAAAATTGTAGGTATTATGATTACTTTTACTTTTATGTTCTCATAAATGACTTTATGAAATACTCTTGCATCTTGTATGATTTGTTGATTCTTTTATTCATTGAATTTTGTTCTCAATATATTCATACTAAATAGCAAAGCTCATAACACTTATATACAAATTTATATATTTTGATGACATCTTCAATTTTTTATATATATATATTAAAATTATTTGACATGTTGTTATTAATACAATTATTTTTATTGAATACAAATTAATTTAATAATATAATATAATAAGATAATGAAATCACCAATTTCTTAATTAAAAATGTTCTTTTAGCTCATTTTGTAATTATCAGGTAATGTAACAGCTAATTTACCAAACCATTAGAGTCTGTTTGATAAGATCAGAAAAAGAGTTTTTAGCTTATAGCTTTTAGCTTTACACCTTATTTTGATTAAAAAGCTCTGTTTAGTAACTGCATTTTAGCTTTTAGCTTATAGTTTTTTAACTAGCTTTTAGCTTTTTTTTCAAAAGCCATTTGAAGTAGCTTTTGAGTTTGTAGTTTTTAGCTTATGACTTTTTATTTCAATTATACCCTTATTATTTTAAATATATATATATATATATATATATATATATATATATATATATATATATATATATATATATATATATATACTATTAAAAAATCGATTTTAAAAAATTGAATTTAGAGAGATTTTGAAGAATGTTATAGAAGATTTTTACTATTTTTTTCTACTTTATTAAAAATTATTTTTATTTATTAAATATAAAATATATAATTAATTTAGAAAAACAACTATATTTTACAAAAGAATGAGTTAACTAGACCAAAAATTATAGTTATTAGGATTATTTTTACTTTTATGTCTTCATAAATGACTTTATGGAATACCCTTGTTTCATGTATGATTTGCTGGTTCTTTTATTCATTGAATTTCGTTGTCAATATATTCATACTAAATAGCAAAGCTCATAAAACTTATATACAAATTTTTATATTTTGATGATATCTTAAATTTTTTCATATATATTAAAATTGTTTTGCATGTTGTTATTAATATATTTATTTTTATCAAATAAAAATTAATTTAATAATATAATATAATAAGATAATGAAATCACCAATTTCTTAATTAAAAATGTCTTTTTAAGTTATTTTGTAATTATCAATTAGTATAACAACTAATTTATCAAACACTCAAATTAACTTATCAGCTACCAGTCATCACTATAAACTATAAATTATCAGCTACCAGCCAACAGTTATCAACTAACAGCTATCAACTATCAACTATAAATTAGTTTTACCACACAGAATCTAAGGATGTGAACTTTGGGTTTTGATGAACTAGCTGTAATAAGCATAGTTCTTAACTGCCAATTATACAGTGGATTTTCATTGAACTTTTGGTTTTGATGAGTTACTTCACTTTCTAAAAAATGTGGTTTTTAATAAAGCACTCGGTCTTCTTAACTGCCAATTATACAGTGGATTTTCATTGAAGTTCCTTGATTCCTATAAAACAATTATAAGGTGGACTTTTACTAAATGATCCTTAGGTAGTTATATTTTAAAAAAATTATTGTCGTCTATAAGACAATTATTAGGGGTGTTTATTAGTTTGGGAAAATTCGAATTAAATCAAAATTTAAATTAAATCTTATTGTTTGGGTTGAATATTTTTTTAGTTCAGTAAAATCTGAATCAAACCAATAAAATTTGATTTTAATTGATTCGGATAACGTATTTTCAAAATTCTATCAGCGAACCAGTCTTCCCGAACCAACCATATTAATTCTAATAATTTATATATTCTCATAGAAATTTGTATAAGATATTCAACTTTAAGAAAAAAAAAACGTCATTTGCGGCTTTTATAACATATATAAAAAAATGAAAAAAAAAATTAAAAATTTTATATTATTATAGAAAATTAGTTGATGTAAATTAAAAATATTTAAAAATATTTTTGCACATTTGTTTCTAATGTATCCGATTAATCCAACCCAAACCAATGAAGAAAAGAAAGAACAAGAAGATTAATAAGATGTTTTATCAGCTGGTTATCCCAGAAGCAGAAAATGAGGATGTGGATGAAGATGAGCCTGACATAGTTGGAAAAACTGGGTTGGTTATAAGGCCATGGAAGAGTTAAATTAGAATAATCTTAATTCATACCAACCCCTTTTTGTTGTATTCCTTTAAAAAAATTATTAGTGAAAAAGTTGTTAGGACCAATTTTATTTTGCATGTGCACTATTTTAATTTTTCTCTATGATTTTCGGACAAAAGCATAAATGAAGTAAGAAGATGAACAAATACAACAATTAACTTGTTAATAATAATATTTACAGTTGTTAAAAGAATCTTAATAGGACTGAATGCTAGACATCATTTCCCAAGAGTCAGAATGTTAAAAGATTGATTTGACTAATCAATATTAAAACAATTGAATATTCAAGGAATTTGAATGAATAGACTCTATAAAACCCTCAGCAAATTGACTTTCCTAATCACTTAATCTTCTAAACACAAAAATTTATAAGCAGAAACAAATTTTTGTTCCAAAGAACGATTTCAGAAAGATGTTATACCCTAAAATTTGACCACAAGATTTCCCATCATTGTTCAAATCATCACCACAATATGGATGTACTTTCATGCCTCATCAATCCTCTCAAAGATTGTTGTGCATTCACTACAATCAAGAATTAGGGCTTTGAGCCCTCTTAGTGAACTCAGACAAAGGATCAATAAAAAATGGAAATGATCCTCAACTTGTCAAGCCTCTCAAATCAAGAATTAAGCATGAAAATGCAACATCTCAAGTTGATCAAGACTCAAGATCATTAGTGTCACCAAATTTGGGTTTTGGTCGACCAAGGCCTCCAGAGAGAAATTTTCATCTGGGCATGAGCCAATACTTCAAAACATGATCCAAGAAGCTCAAAGGGACCTCATGGACCCAATCATAAGTTCAATTTAGCCTTAGGGAATGCATTCACCAAAAATCAGGAATTAGGGTTTCTTGACCTAATTCACCTCTAAGTTGACTTTTGGAGCA
Organism: Lathyrus tuberosus; assembly: GCA_022829125.1. Taxonomy (NCBI): domain Eukaryota; kingdom Viridiplantae; phylum Streptophyta; class Magnoliopsida; order Fabales; family Fabaceae; genus Lathyrus; species Lathyrus tuberosus. The sequence continues at coordinate 3,051,826 of JALAZF010000104.1, read as the reverse complement.
ATTCATGAGCCAAGACCTCAAGAAGTGTTTTGAAGACCTCCAATACATCATATTGATCCATTTACAAGATTGGATTGACTCAAAGTACTTGGTTCATAAGCAAATACAAGGATTCAAATTCATCTGGATCAATTAGGGTTTTCTGATGAAAAGCCAACTGTACCTTTAAATTTTGACCAAGACATGATCCCAAACCTTGGGACATGATTCATGACACTCTAAGACACCTATGGAATCCATCCATTAGGTTTGAATTAGGTCAAAGACTTGATTTCATAGAGGATCACAAAGTTTGAAATTTATCTGACAAAAAGTCAACTGTGCCAAAAATCAAGTTTGACTTTTTGAATTTCTTGACAACCATGGCTTCCTTAAGTAAAAAACAATGTTAACTTATGGTTTGGATCATCATCCATCAAGAAAAATCAAGAAAAGTTGGGTTACTTGCAAAAGGGGCAACCATAAGAAACTTGAATTTTCACAAAGTCATGAAAAAAATGATTTATACCCAACTTTGCAAGACCATAACTTGCGATCCAAGTAACCTTTATCTTCCATCCAAAGCTCAAATGAAAGCTCTCATTACATACTTCAAGATTGTCAACTACAACAGAACACAATACACTTGGGCTTCCTCTCAGAATGTAAGTCCCAACATCTTTTTCAATGCATGTTTGTTTATATATATCTGTCAAATCACTTATCTGTATATATATACTTGTGCATATTTGTTTAGAGTTTCCCCCAGCAGTTAGGTCTACACTTAGGTCAAACCAGAGGTTACTTTCAATTTAGTCAAAACTAAATCCCTCATAGGAAATTCCCTATACAGTCTGCCTCCTCTTGGGCTTATTCAATATGGAACAGAGAAAGGCAGTATTCCGGGTGAAACTTTTCTCAAGACTGTCAAAACTTATATATATATATATATATATACTAGAAATTCCTCTCCCCAAAGAGGATTAATTCCCGGTGAAACCTCTTTTGGATTTCTTCAATCCTTAGAACTGTTCAGCAGAGAAAGGATTAATTCCCGGTGAAACCTTTCTTGAACTTTTCTTTGGCTTGGACCCACAGGCTTCCTAAAAGCATCCCTAGCCTCCTCTTGGGCTTAGTACAAGGACCAACAGGCTTCTTAGAAGTTCCCCAGCCTCCTCTTGGGCTTAGTACAAGGACACAAAGGCCTCCTAAAGGCATAGGATATAAATTAGTCATCTCCCCTAAGTTCAATCCCTAGGAGAGTCAGATTTCCAGAACATCATACCATTCTAAGGATGAAGGGTTGATCTTCATCCCTTAAACCCCTAGTATTCTCTTGGGCATCATACAAAGACCTCTCTCTACACCAGAACCTACCACTTCTTGAGAGACTTGGACAGTCTCCGCCTTCTCTTGGGCTTCATTCAAGTAGACTTGGAAAGTCTCATCTCCTTTTTGTTCTCTCACAGAGACCCTCAAGTTTCCTAAAAGCACAGGAAAAACCCTGATTATTTTACCAATACATCAGTCTTCAACAGAGTTAAAACCTCCAAGTTTTTCAAACTCAACTTTAAATTTCCCTGACCCCCAACAAGGTTTAACTTTCAGCTTAAACATCCCAGCCAGGGTCAATTAAAAATCGACAAATCCTAAATAGAATCATAACCTCATGGCATCTGATACTTCAACTCTCCCCTGATTCCCAGCAGGAGTAAACCCTTTGGATTCCCCAATACAATTTAGACATGCTCTTGGATTTCCATAAATCCTCAGCAAGAGATTGCCTCTTCTTAGGCTTCATATAAGAATTTCCTCAGTCAGCCTCAATCCTGGGCTTTATACAAGACAGATAAAACCCTCCCCAGTGGATTCATTTTCTTTTAGCTTCAACCTTGGGCTTTGATCAGGGCACACAAAAATCAGCATCCCCTCAGATGAGACCACGGGTCCTCTCTGCAGGAAGATATTTCCTCTATACATCATATCTCAACAATAGTCAATCAAAACCTTTTTCCAGATAATTGGTGTAAGTGACACACTTGTTGATTCAAAATCCAAGCTGGAGTCCTTCCTTTATTCTGGCTAAAATTCTCTCTTTCATCTAACAGCTATAAGTGGCAAGCCTCTGGATTCATACATCCAAGCCAATGTCCATCTCTTAGAATGAAAGAATCATAAGAAAAAAGTGGCATTGCTCTACACTGAGTTAAAGCTTATTCCTTCATGACATCACCCTTATAAAGGAAATTATGGCATTGCTGGATTCTACATATCCCAGTTAAAGTAATTTCCCTTATAATCAATTTCTCATTTTGTGATGAATAGATGAGATATATCTCTTTAGAGATGACAAATTCTCTCTCAGTCTCCGATAGCTTCAATCTTGGGCTTTAAACAAGACACAAATACTCTGATAGCTTCAATCTTGGGCTTTGAACAAGACACCAAATATCTTTCCTCCCATAGAAATAGGAGGAACTACGATTGCTCTGATTTCCCAAATCTCTTTACTAGAATACGTAGGCATAAGATTGTGAAATCTTAGTGAGCAAACAAATAAAAAACTTTAAGTCCAGTACCTTCCCAAAAACAACAGAAAACCCGGAAACCACAAAAACATTCTCTCAATTCTCCCAAAGGAGAAACTTTCCCAAGCCATAGCAGATAAACACGAGAAAGAATTTTAAATTAGCAGATAAACATGCAATAAAAGGTTCCTATGGATTACCATAGATACACTGGGTGTTAATAGCTTCCCTTTATATAACCAGACCCCGATCCCCGATCTCGTAGCATTTGTTAAAGAAAACATTTGCTTGCAAGGTTAGTTTTAGATATCTTCCATTTCCTTTCCAGCTTCATTGGATAAATGCAGAAATCAGAAAGTAGCACCCAAATCCAATTTGTAGTAAGGTGGTCGTGTCACCGACAAAAATCGCACGCTACAAAAGACAGAAATGCGGAATGCAACAGCTCAAGCAAGCACAAAGAATGCAACAGCTGAAAGGTCTACAAGCAAGCAGACAACCTCAGAAGCACATACTTCTTCAGCAACCTTTGTTGAGACACAAAGAAGAAGGAAAACTTCTAGGTCAAAACGCATGAATCATTTGAGGAATTAGGCTTTTGAGTTTGCTCGAGAAGATTGGGAAGATTATTTAAACAATCTAAATATGTCAGATAAGCCTAGGGAATACCTTAGGACAGATCCAAATATCTAGAATGTTTAGTTAAGAAAATGTAACAGCTCTCAATCTTTCAATAAGAATGATACATTTTTAGAGTTTTAATCCTATTTATTATTATCTTGAACAACATGATATATATATATATATATATATATATATATATATATATATATATATATATATATATATATATATATATATATATATATATATATATATATATATATATATAACAGTTAAGATAAACAAGAATATGAACAAGAACAAGAACAATTTATAATAACAAGATTGCTTAATATAAGATGTTTAACAATCATAAGGCATATATTTGGAGAAATCAAACATCAGAAACTCTCATAGATAGCTTCAAGCTCTTCTCTCCATATTTTTGAAGAATCATCCTTTAAACTTATTATAACTCCCTATTGGATCAGCAGTTCCGAAAGAACCCGTCTATAAGGAATGAAGAATGTCTTTCCCTTGTGAAAGGATGAAAGAGTCTCCTTCAGATAGTCAAACATAACTTGAGGAAGATCAATCTGCAGATCTTAATTGAGAAGAAGTAGCAAATTATTTTCAATAGGGTTCAGAAGGTCCAGATCTTTGTCCTTAGGTAGAAAGTTTGAGTTCAGAATTAGATTCCAAATAATTGTCTTAGGACTAAGATTTAAGACCAGAGAGATGTTTGATGGATCCACAAAAACACACAAAGTAAGAAGATAGTATTCCCAAACAAGAGTACCTGAAATTTCTCCAATCTCCTCACAGTTGATTACATTTTCAATCGTCCTAGAGGTTACTGTTATAGAAACACCAGAAACTTTGGAAATAATAACACACTCGGAACTTAGTTCAAAAATGGAAGCATTAATCTAAAACTCTTTGACAAGACTTGGATAAGTGAAACCATATAGCATATCAAAGTATCCCTTCCAACCTTTTTCAGACACAGTCTTCCGAAAGTTAAAAACAAGTTTAAGCAGCTCATCAAAATTCACAAACTTTTTATTAATGATAACTAGTTGATTCAAAGTAGAATTGATTAAAGAATTCATCTCAAGTTTGGTTTGAACAACACAGAAGAAAAAAAAAGAAACAGAACAAGACTCTAAAGGAATAAGAATCTTGTCAGAAGAACAGAAATAAGAAACGAAATGATGTTTCACAAAGATAGGGGATAAAGATAATAGAAATATATAAAAGAAAACATCATTACCCTAAGGTTCTTACCTAGCAGATTTCTTGCAGCCACCAGATGATAATTAATTTTATGGAGTTTTAAGTAAACAGAGTTTTTTAAAAGGATTTTTACTTAAACTGCTTTATCAGAAGCAAAGATTCATTTTCTGAATCTCAGAGACTGACAATTTGTCAAAATCTATCTTTCATCAGAGTTTAGTAGGATTAGACTTTGAGTGATACATCTTCAGTTAGTCATCAGTCCTTAATATTCTATTTGTAATCAAGCCTTTTCAATTGGAACTAGAGTCAAGCTTGATTAATGAATATTAAATTGGTTTCTTTGATAACTAACTAGCAACAGTATCATCACAAAAGGTGAAGGTATTGATTTCCTATATATGATCATCAACTAGTTAATGACATATTCAGTATAGAAAAATACAACATAGTTTCTTTTAAAAGATCTTTAAAGATTCTTAAAATAATTTCTCTAAAGATCTAACAGAGACTTTGTATTTACTCATACAAAAATATTTCATTGAGTCAAGAAATTTGCAAGTAAAAAAGATAAGATACCTCTTTTTTATTTTTGTTTTCTTTGTCATGCTCCAGATGAGTATTCAGATATGACCATGGAATATGAATCTTGTCTTGAGTGGATTATGTATTCGAGTTCCTTGAAATCTTTTATTTGCATTTGCATTGCATTCATGTTGTCACATGTGCATTCTTCTTGCATTTAGCTCATTCCGTTGTCTCATCTCCTGTTTTCCACACCAAATATGTCACCTCAGTACTCAAGCCAATTGCAAGTGAAGATGGATCATTTGAGGCAAGAAAACCAGGCACTTCGCGAGGAGATCGCCACTCTGAGAGCCCACATGGGGACGTTGTCTACCACGATGAAGACTTTGGTGGATAACCAAGAGCGAGAAAATCAAGAGCTCCGAGATCAGGTTGCAAACTTGAAGGTTGCTAAAAAGAGTCTGACTACTTTGGTCAAAGAATTAGTCATCTCCCAACGTCAGACCAATCCTTCTTCCTCCACTAATTAGCAGCCTGAGCAGATCGGTGATTCTAGGGACATCCCAGTGTACTATGCCAACCTGTTCCCTGTCCTCGTACAAAAGGGCTTGATCAAGACAGAAACTCCATATGCTATCCTAGTGATCCATAGTAGCTACTTCCAGACTGATGCCTTCTGTGCTTTCCATCAAGGGGCACCTAGCCATGACATTGAGGAATGTTATGTCCTCAAGGAGAAAGTGAAAGAGCTGGCCTAAAAGGGTATTCTGTCCTTCAAGATATGTGAACCCAAGGTTCAAATCTGCCTGATGTTAGAACGAGGAACAAGATCCTCTGTGCACATGGTGGATTGATGCTTTGGAACATGAAGATTGTTCTTAGGGCTATGTCTCGTTAGATGTTTAGCTTATTTACTGCTTTTTCATGTGTAATTTTCTGTGTTTGTTAACGCATTTGTTTTGGCATTGTAAGAACTTGTTATTTTGAATGATTAATGCAATGAATATGTTTGTCTTGAAGAAATCCATTCGTATTCACTCATTTAAATGTTCTCTTACTTTATAAATGCCAACACCACCCAATCTCTTGTTATATGCTTTTGAATAAAACTTGCTGATGATGTAAGGCATTGTTTCAAAATCTCAAACACTGGAGAAATAAAGAAGACAATCCCTCTTTAACCCCTTTGAGCCTTGAAGTAGGAGTTTCCTTTCATACAAAAAAAACCCTCAATTTAACATGGGGAAGGGTAGTTTTCAATTAAGCTGGTTGAGCACCCAAACATTCATAAAAAGGAGTGAACATCCGAGGATCCACTTCACCATGCCCTCACACATTAAGAGGATAGGAGTCAAATCCAATTGTTATTGGTATCTTAAAATCCAATTGTCATTGGTATCCTAAAACCCAATTGTCACTGGTATCATTTCAGAGACCCAATTGTCATTGGTATCCAAGTCCGTTTGCTACTGGCTAAGGAATGAGGCGGTCACAACCCTTTTAACAAGTTAAAGACGACTTAGAGTCACATGATTTGTTCAAAAACTGAAAAAAGAAAAATCCTGCTAAATCAAAACCTATGAAGGAGATTTAGGCAAAAAACGAGCATCCCACTGGATTTCAAGTTCAAATTCAAAGGACTCAATCCAGGCAAAAGTTAGGAAAAATAAAGAGTGAAAAAACGCGAAAAGAGAAAACAAAGGACAAATCCAATTGTCACTGGTACCCAAATTACAGTTATTACTGGCATTTTGTTAAATATCTGGTTGTCACCAGTCCTTTCTTGAAGTCCAATTACCACTGGCATTCTTGTTCAAAAATCCTAAAAAAAAAACGAGGTCTTGTTATCGAGCACCAAAAACAAAGCTGAAAGACTGCCATGTCCAAAGCCTCAGTATTGCTTAACCATATCAAAACTCTTCTTGAGAGATGAGTGCTCGCATCAAGTTAACTAAACGTAGGATTGGAGAATATCACGAAGAATAAGGGGTACAAATAAACTTTGAGCCTTTTATCTTTTGTTTCATAAATCGTGAACTAAGCCACGCTACAACCCTCAAAAGACCTAATTAAAGCAGGTTTGTTTCGAAAGCATACTCAATGAAATAATGTTTCCTGACTCCTATAAGCTATGCTCAAAATTTCTGTTGGCTTTGTAAAAGAAAATTAAAAGATATATCCTAACTAGTGATTCGGTCACAAGTTATTGCGATATCTGTTCAATAAAGACTTCAAGACAAACATGTGTGTTGCATTATTATTTTCAGAACAGACATTTAGTTTGCTTGCCAACATTGCTTGATGACAAAGAAACTTGCATATGAACCTCAATGATGAGTTTAATATTTTGAGACTTGAAACTCTGTTGAGTAAATGGCCAATCATCTCAAGAGGATGACCATCTCCAGGGGCATGTTGCCCGAAGACTTTTGCTAAGAAAGGGCAAGTTTGTTTCCCAGTTGTTACTGGTGTGCTAGTTCGAAGACTCTATTATGGGAGAATACAACCAATCTAAGGCAGTTACGTTGAGATTCGATGAATCTCTCCAAGAGTTTTATAGCCAATCTAGGGCATTGTAATGTCCAGTTTTCTGTAAAATCCTCTTGGGATGACTTCTTTGCATAAACCATGTGATATGGGGCATTTGAGAATTGAAGCTTGTTTTGATCACAAGAATTGTTGTTGTCCACCATAAGCAAGTGTGTTCTTGTGAACTGCCTTACACATACCCCCAATGGGTCTCTACCCCATATATCTCTGACATGTTTGGGTGTCCACTTCAAGCAGTCATGACAGGTTTGATGCAAGACTCCCTAGTTGGTGACCTCAGAATTCCCAATGAATCTCCTTAGCTTCGTTACTTCCTTAGTGAAGTGGATGTTTATTTCACCCATCTAAGAATTACTTACAACTCCACTCTTCTCTAACAGTGTTGTAACATCTTCTTGTAATTTATACCCAGACAACAAGTGGCAGCCTCTTTATTTGAGCAACTTGTTTTGTTCTCAGATGACAGTCTATTTCCATGATAGATTGTTTATCCTCAACAAGTCATTAAGATTATCATTTTTTCTTCCATCAAATGGCATCTCCCCGAAAGTTTGGTGAAATTCCATATGATCTTTCTCTTTATTTAAGAAGATAAGTTTATAAATCGGCCGGTTTGCATCTCTTTTTGAGATCCCCGATGAAGTTCCTAATCTCCAGTAAGGTTGTGGACCCCCACTAAAGTCATGAATCTCCAATAAAAAACCAAAGGTTATTGGAAGTTTGGTTGTCACCAGTTCTTGAAGTCCACTTGTTACTGGCGTCTTGTTAAAAATCTTTGGCTGTCACCGATCTCCTCTTAAAGCCCGATTATCACTGGCATCTTAATAAGAAATTATTTTGCTTCCCCAAGAAGTCTCAAGGTTGCAGAAACACTGTTATACCATTTAAACAAAATCCCCATTGAAGCATAAACTGACAACACTCAGGGATTGATCCTTTGATCATGTGTGATTTTCAGGATTGAAGAGAATCTCCCCAGTGTCCATCTTGTGATATATGTCTATTTGGTGTTAAGGATTTATTCCCCATTGGAATCATCCTTTATTCCCCACTGAAGTTACCCTATTTTCCCCAGTAAGCTGCCCTAGCTTCATATTGCCCCAAGTAAAGTGGATGGATGCTCCCTAGTGAACCTTTGGACTCCTCTATTCCCCGGTGTTTCCTTGTGAATCTTTTCTTCCCCGACGAATTAGACATGTTTATCTATTCCCCATTGAGTCTCGAAACTCCATGTCTCGCCGCAGAGTCGGCATTTGCATATCATGATCACCCGCATCATGTTATATCATGAGCATCCAGCATTAATCCAGGTCTTTGTTGTTGGTTGTAGCCGCTTTTAACCCCAGGCCCAGTTGTTATTGGCGTCTTTGTTAAGATCTTTAGCGTCACCAATTTCCCGTCCAAGTCCATTTGTTACTGGCATTTTGTTAAAACTTCGGTTATCACCTGTATCCCCATGAAGCCTAGCTGTCACTAGATATTTCTGTTTGTAAGCCTAATCGTTATTGGTATTGTTAAACCCGATCATTACCACCTCCAAGTATAGTTATTACTAGCATCCTTAGTGAAAGTCCAATTGTTATTGGCACTCGTTGAAAATCCAATTGTTATTGGTATTGTTAATCTGTTTGTCACCAGTTCCCCCGTGAAGTTCAGTTGTTACTGGCATTGTTCGTAAGTCCAATTTTCATTGGCATTTTCAAATCCAATTGGTATTGGTTTTCTCTATTTGGTTTTCACCAGTCACCTTGTGAAGTCCAGTCGTCACTGGCGTCCTTATCCAACTGTGTTTGGTATTTGGAAGTTTGGTTGTCACCAATATTCCCTTTGAAGTCCAGTAGTCACTGGCACTGATCTGTTAAAGTTGGTTGTCACCTTTGCTCGCGGTCTAAGTCCAATTATTTTGGCATATACAGGTGAGTTTAAATACCCAGTTATTTTCCTGATGTTTTCTGAAGAGCATGTTTGACTTCTTCATGTTAAGGAATTTCCAGTAGCTTGGATGTATTCTAGTCAGAAGCTCCAATGTTTGATTTGATCTCTTGTCAGAAGATCATTTCTTGTTTGTGTTTAATCTCTTGTTAGAAGGTCATTCTTTGTTTGTTTGATATCTTGTTAGAAGATCATTCTTCGTTTGATTTGATCTCTTGTTAGAAGATCTTTTCTTGTCTGGTTTGATCTCTTGTTAGAAGATCATTTCCATGTTTGGTTTGATTCCCCAATGGAGACCATCTTTCTGGTTCTACCTCCTGTGAAGATCTTTTCTTCTAGAGTGTCACCCGGTCATGTCTATACCTGTTGATCAATCACTTTAGATATCCCCCGTTTGTTTCTGTTTCCCCAATGTTTTGTCATCCCCGGTGAGTTATTACCCATTGTTGTTGACTTTACCTTTTTTGCTTTCATTCTTGTTTGCATCTTGCATTTATCATTCCATCGCAAGTCATCATGATAGAGTTCATTGGATGTCAGCATTTTTTCCAAACATTATCAGTTAGTTCTCTTTGTCCATAGCATGGCATCCCATTGCATCTAAGGGCAAAATTTCCAGTTTTTTTGTATTTAAATACCTTTCACCATGATTTCATGAGGACTGTCATCGCTCATGTCATCCGGTAAAGTTATTTAAATAGGGGAAACTGTGATACCCCAAATTTTACCCCTAGATTCAATTATCATTTGCATAACATTCTAGGTCAATCATCCATGCATAGCTAACCAATTATCAAGACATTACTTTGTTTTGGCTCACCTGTGAATTAGGGTTTGCACTAAGAGGTTCAAGGGTTTGATCATTCAAGGTTTTCGATGGATCATCAATCAACCAAGTTCGCATACACTCAAGAGATCTCCGTCCATCAATAATCAAGTGCAATATGGCTTCATTACAAGTTCTTCAAGATTCAAATTCATCTGGCCATGAATTAGGGTTTTTCAACCAAAGTCAACTGCATCTTTGACTTTTGATCAAGGCATGATATCAAGCCTTGGGACATGATTCAAGACATTTTCATACACCCTTGAAGTCCATCCATGGTGTTTAAATAGCCCAGAAGATTGAATTCAATGAAGATCAGGAAGTGAAGATTCATCTGATACACAAGCCATTCACTGCAAAGTCAACCTTTGACTTTAGGGTTTTTTTATCAAATATGAGCTTCTCAAGTAAAATTTCATTAGAAATATGTTTGATGAAGAAAAATCAAGAGAATTGAGGTTACCTGCAAAAAGTGCAACAAAAGAGAAATTGAATTTTTTCCAAGTTATGGATGCACAATGATTTTTGTCCAACTTGCCAAGGCCATAACTCCCAATCCAAACATCCATTTTCTTTGCTCCAAAGACCAATTTGAAGAGCTCATTCCATACTAAAACTTTGTCCATGAGGAGGAATTCCCAAAAAATGCTTAGATTTCAAGTTATGAAGCTATGAAGTTGGTGTTTCATTCAAAAGTGAATTCCAACACTTAGAATTTTTTTGCCACAAATATGTCTTATAAAAGCAACCAACTTGAGAGACATTTTTCATCATGATCCATTTTGATTCAAGGAAAACTTAAAACATGAAAGTTGTAGAGCATGTTTTAAGATTTCCAAAGAGTCCAAGAACTCATTTTCCCATGCATGAGCTATGAGTTTTGAAGAGGCAAAGTTGACCTTCCACATATGCATTTTAGGTCATTTTCATGTCTAAACCTTGAAGCAAAACCCATGCCATGCTGCAAATCTCTTAATTACAGGTCCTTTTACTTGCAAATCCATCTTTAATCAGAAGATTACACAATTTTGAAGGCATTACACAAGGTTTTGAAGCATTATCCATGTGATCTTTCCATTTATGGAAGATTTGGCCATAAAGATCATACTTCCACTTTCATAAAGAAGCTTTAATCACAAAGTCCACTCTCCTTGAGCTTTGTGATTGTTGCTTCTGCACAAACCTCTTGCAAAGCATCAAAAGTAAGCCCTCAACCACCCTACTTCATTGTACTTGCACCTTGGAACTTCCATTTTGCATGAAACTACATAACTCATTTTCAACCAAGCCAAAGCTCCATGACATTACATTCTGACCAGCCCTCCTTCACACCAATTTTCCTATAAATATAGACACTCTATAAGCTTCAAAACACACAACAAAAAGCCCTCTCAAACCCTCTGAACCAGAACCTTACTCACTTGTCATTTTTCACTCTCCATTGGAGTGAAACTTGAGTTTTCTTAAACCAGAGATATTCCATCCATTCCAATCATCCAAAAAACTTACATACATCATAAATAAGTGATTCAAACCGTCAAACCATTGTTGTATCACCTCTATCATCACATACCATCTTCACTTTCACATTTGCAAAAAGGATCGTGTGGAGAAATACAAGGAGTTTCTGGCCAGGTTTTCCATTTAATCTTACTCTCTAATGATCAAGGAGGTTTTTGGAGTATTAATCTTGCTTCTGTAACTATTGTGAAGGGGCATTGAACCTTGCTCCAATAGGTATGATTATTACACTTTGAAGCTCTCATTTCATGCATTATTTTTTATTGTTGTTGGAAGCAAAAAATGTAGAACCATGTGTGTTTAGTGTGTTCTTGTTGATGCTTGCTTTGTATCTTGTGTCATGTGAAGATGTTGATGTTTGAAACCTAAAGTTTTCCCTCTGTTTGTGCCCTTCGTATGTGCTATCCATTAAGTTTTAGCATGTATAAATGGTAACATGTTAATCCTTGTGGAAAGTAGATGAATCTTGGTCTTTATAATTTTAAAAATGGTTGAGAGATGGGGGAGATATTTGAGGTTGAAGTTCTGAAAAAATGGAGAAGCTAGGGCACGAGAGAGAGAAAGAAAAAGAGAGCGTAAGGGAACAAGATTAACATACGTGGCACTATTCCATTTTAATATGTGACTTTATTATATATTTATTTGTTTCCATTTTATTACCGGATGTATTAGCCACCCAGTGGCATGAGCGAGCATGTTTGTGATGTTGTGACCATTGGAACTCGGGTTTGAATCCCCCTCGCCCCAGTTACTTTTGTTTTAATTTTTGATATGTTTCTAAAGCTTGTTTTAAATATATATACATGAAGTCCTCAAATGATCAACACACGCGCGTGGTCTGATGGCTTTATTTTGGACTTGTAACCCTCATGACCTAGGTTCAAGCCTTGGCAGCCACATTCGTTTATTTTTTATCACTTGATTTTCTTATTTTCTTCACAACTTTGAAAGCTCATAACTCTTGGCTCCTTTGGCCTTTTTGGGTCATTCTTTTTCCCATTTACTCATGACATTGGCTATTTTATTTTTCCATTTTAAATTTAAAAAAAATAATTATTTTTCATATACTTTTGTATAGTTAAAGTAGGCACATTTTTAGGGTTTTATTAAGCCTTTTAAGTGATATTTTGACTTGTTCTTTGACTTTTCTTGACCATGGTGACTCTTGTGAACATAATATACCATGTGTGAACCTTGTACAATGTTGATAACATGCTACCTTGAGTTTTACCTTAGTTTATGATACTTACATGCTTTCTTTTCTATGTATAAATGGCTTGTTCTTCCATGTTGGCTTTGAAACATGTCTTTTAATCTTCACCATGATACTTGTGATTTTTTTGTGCCTTGTTGGACTCTTGAGTGCATATACGCCTTTGTTTTTGACAATGTGTTCATAAATGTCCTAAAATTTGACAACTTGTCTTCATATGGTTCTTAACTTGTATGCTTATCATGTTCAAACTTTTGTGAAGCTTTAACCTTTGAATGTGATCACCATGAACCTTAACATGTACCCTTGGGTTGTTACCTGTGTCTTGAACCATGTCCAAACTTGTTTGCATGATTAAAGTGATGTCTTAACTTGTTTTTCATGCTTACTTTTGAATTGTATTCATCTTTAAGTATTGTTATGACTTATCCATGCGTGTTTGACTTTTGAATTGTATTTATGTTTAAGTATTGTTATGGCTTATCCATGCTTGTTTGAACCTTTAAATGGTACCCATGTTTAAGTATTGTTATGACTTATCCATGATTGTTTGAAACATATAAGTTGTAAACATGTTTAAGCATTGTTATGACTTATCCATGTTTGATTGTTCTTTTGAGTTGTATCCATGTTTAAGTATTGTTATGACTTATCCATGTTTGAATGTTTAAATTGCATTCATGATTAAGTGTTGTTACGACTTATCCATGTTTATCTTGTATTCATGATTAAGTGGTGTTAGTAAACCTTAATTCATGCTTATCCTAGTTCTGTATTTGAACTTATCCATGATACCAAGTTGATATCGTTATATCCATGATTGACTTGAATTATTATTTACATCCATGATGCTCTGGTCTTGTTAGAACCATGTCACATGTATACTTTGGTATTGTTAGAACCATGTCATGTATGCTTTGATCTTTATCATCCATGTTTGTATGTCACCATTGGTTTGTTTTTGACTTTGTTAAGTCTTAGATGTTGTCACATCTAATTTCATGTATTGAGTTGTTACCATGTACATTTGAACTTTGTCTTACGTTGTATGATTCCTTGATTAACATCATGTTTTAATGTTACTATTGTCACTTATAATTGGTATCATGTTTGAATATCATCTTTGTTCATCTCATCCATATTTACCCATATTGTTCATGTTTACTTTTAACTTTGTCAAGTTATTCCCAAGTGATGTTAGCTTGTTAGCCTTTATCCTTCTTTATTCTCTTTTGTTTCCAAATCCATAGGAAAGGTCTTTTGTTGCCTTTAAGTCATAGATAGCTTAGCCTTACCTCAACTCCCCTCTTGACCTTGTTAGAGTCATTAACCCTTTCAACTTAGCTTTAGGTTAGAGTTTATAAACTCAATGTAAGTGTTATTGTTATAAACACTTACCTTCCCCCTTTGAACCTTGATTATAATCAAGTGTTCTTCACCCTTGTTTAGGTGAATTACAATTGCTCTGATTCCATCCTTGTTAGGATACATAGGCATAAGACCACAAAGTCTTTGAGAGTAAACTAGCAATAAACCTCTAGGTCTTTCCCCATAGAACATTCCCAATTAATAGCAAACAAACAATAACATAACACAAATACAACAAGAGGTTCCTATAGAGTACTATAGATACTTAGGGTGCTAATACCTTCCCTTAGTATAACCAACCCTGAAACCTTTAGATCTCTTTGCATTATTGTTACATTGCACCAATTAAGGTTTTTATTCGATCTTTTCCCTTTACTTTCGATAAATTAAAGTTCGGTGGTGAATATTCAATGTTTTGTGATTCAAGTTAATACAATAGCTTGACATCCGATTCTCACAGCAACAACACGCTTTCAATTGCTTTATGCCACAACCTGATAGCAGTACCATGATTCAATCAAGAGTATGAGTCTAGGATGAGTAATGGTACTAACAAAATCTTGTTCTTAGCAGAGTCTTTGATTTCATTGTCTTGGATTAAATCTTTTGACTTTGAAATTTGACAAGCATATATCAGATAGTGTTTGCTATCAGAGATTGGCATAAAACAAGTTTACAACATTGTCATAGTATTGCTAGAAACAGAAGAAGAAAATAAAAGTTTTCTCATAAAATTCTCCTTAAGCACAGATTCTATGATAACCTTAAATTTCCAAAGGAGCAATGGAGTCACTTAAGATATTGTCATTAGATGCAGACTCCTTATTATCAATATCGAAGCAAGATAGATTGGATTTATCTCTCTTTCTCTTCAATAATTGATTTTTATTCCTAAATTCAGATTGGTTCTTCAAAATAAGTAATGGCCAGCAATGCCTGATTACATTCTTCATTAGATTCTAAATAATTAACTATGTCAGCTTCATTAAATAGTCTTTGAAAATCTCTGACTTTTCTTTTTGGAATTTTCTGGTAGTTTTTCTCCTTGTTCTTAAGATTTGGGAAATCATTTAAAAAAGAATATTTCAGAAGCTTTTGAAGTTACTCTTCTATCAACAGATATCACATTCCATTCAGCTAGTTGAAAGAGTCCTTTGATGGGGAAGGTCAATTCCTCATCATCAAACATTCCTAGGGAATTTTCTTCAACAGGCTTGAGGAAAAATGATCTGTTTGACAACTTTTCATCATCTAATTTCATTTATTTTCTTCAAAAAATGCCATCAAACCTTTCAAGACACAATCTACTCAAACGTTTGACTTACTGGGTAGATGTTACGTTATGGTTTAATATCAGCAAGCAGACTTCTTAGAATTTTCTTGAAAAATTAGATGAAGTGTAACATAATAAGCTTCAACCTGATTTCCTTCTATTAAGAACAGAAGGAGTCAAAGATAGTCTTGAGCATTAGACATATCAATGGTGTTGATATACTTAGAATGAGATAGAGAACCTACCAGAATGCATCTAACTCTAAAGATATTTTCAATAAACTTCTTCGGAGCTTGGTGTGAGAGACTTTCAGACTTTGATCATCCCTACACCATCAACTTCTATAGTAATACCTTTCTCAAGAGTATTCTATAGACCTTCATCAAAACTCTTTATTAAGACAAATGAATTTAAAATATATTTTGCTTAATCTATCATTTAAATTTAGCAGAATCACCCTTTGAATATGGTAAGATTAACAATGTAATATTTTTCATGTGGTACTTAACTCTTTCTTGAAGGAAAGTCTTTAGCAGACATATTTTTCTCATTGGATCATTATCTGCACCACTGTTAAGTGTTATGCACAGACCAGACTCTGATACCAATTGAAGGTGAGAAAAATACACAAGAGAGGGGGAGGGGTTGAAATGTGTTTTATGTTTCTTAACTTTGCCTCTAATCAGAGTTCAGAATCTAAACTGGTGTTCAGATTATGATTATACGTTGCAGCAGAATGTTAACATAAGCAAATAAAAGATAAAGAATACATAAAGATTTTTACTGGTTCCTCCCAGATGAGAGTAGTCCAATCCCCATGCAGCACTAGAGATTTTCATTATAACGAAAACATGATTACAATCGCTTATGCACTTAAACATAAGACTTTTCTTTGCTTAGACCCTCAGCCCGAGACTTCCTGCTTAAACCCTGTCTTACCCTAAATTTTGACCACAAGATTTTCTATCATTGTGCCAATCATCACCACAACATGGATGTACCTTCATGCCTCATCAATCCCCTCAAAGATTGTTGAACATTCACTTCAACCAAGAATTAGGGGTTTGGACCCTCTCAGAGTACTCAGACAAAGGATCAATCAAGAATGGACATGATATTCAACTTGTAAAACCTCTCAAGCATCCATGAAGGATCAAGAGGTCTCCCATATCAAGAATCTAGCACAAGAGTGCAACATTTCAAGTTGATCATATCTCAAGATCATCAGTGTCACTAAATTAGGGTTTTGGTCGACCAAGGCCTCCAGAGAGAAATTTTAATTTGGGCATGGGCCAACACTTCAAAACATGATCCAAGAAGCTCAAAGGGACCTCATGGAACCAATCACAAGTTCAAAATAGCCTCAGGGGATGCATTGATTAAAAATCAGAAATTAGGGTTTCTTGACCTAATTCACCCCTAAGTTGACTTTTGGAGCAATGCATGAGCCAAGACCTCAAGAAGTGTTTGAAAGACCTCAAATAAATCATATTTATCCATTTACAAGATTGCATTGATTCAAAGAACTTGGTTTATAAGCAATACAAGGATTCAAATTCATCTGGACCAATTAGGGTTTTCTGATGAAAAGTCAACTGTACCTTTAACTTTTGACCAAGACATGATCTCAAACCTTGGGACATGATTAAAGACACTCAAAAACACCTATGGAATCCATCCATTAGGTTTAAATTAGGTCAAGGACTTGATTTCATAGAGGATCACAAAGTTTGAAATTCATCTGACAAAAAGTCAACTGTGCCCAAAAATCAAGTTTAACTTTTTGAATTTCTAGACAAACATGGCTTCCCTAAGTAAAAAACAATGTTAACTTATGGTTTGGATCATTATCCATCAATAAAAATCAAGAAAAGTGGGGTTACTTGCAAAAGGGGTAACCATAAGAAACTTGAATTTTCACTAAGTCATGGAAAAAAGTGATTTCTACCCAACTTCGCAAGACCATAACTTGTGATACAAGTAACATTTTTCTTCCATCCAAAGCTCAAATGAAAGCTCTCATTACATACTTCAAGATTGTCAACTACAACATATTCCAAATCCTCATGGATTTTGAGTTATAGATTGATCAAAATCACAAAAAATGGAAAATGGACACTTTTTCAACACTTAGTGAAATTTTGGACTGGATCTGTTTTGGATTTTCACCAACTTTGAGGCCATTTTTCATTATGATCCAAGATGAATCAAGACAAAAGTTAAACATCAAAGTTGAAGGATGTTATAGGGGCTTTCCCAAAAGTACAAGAGCCTCTCATAGTTCAACTTGAGCAAGGAGTTATAAGCCTCCAAAAATGGCATTTTTCACCCTGCCCAAACAAAGGCATGAAAACATAACTTGGTTCCCAAGATTTCTTGAGCCAATTTCGGACACTTGCATGATTTCATTTCAGTCCAAAATCAACTTGAATGATGGAGAATCTGATCACAAGGCCACCAATTCCAAAACCTCGTCCTTTAGGCATGTGACATTCAAAGTTCAAAATCCAAAACATTCAAATTTGTCATGAAGCATTTAAGGGGTGCATGAAGCTGGCATGTATCAGTCTACAACATTGTAAATGAGTCAAGATGAACTCAAGCATCAGAAGACCATAGGCCTACAAGATTGACCCAAGTCAATGGCTAGAGGAGACTTTGGCTACATGACAAGTTTAATGGATAATGGAGTGATCCAGCCTCCAATCACTATTTCTCCCAAAACAAAGTTGCTCTACTATAAATAGAGGTTCTTTCTGATCAGTTTGAGTACACCAAAGCATAACAACTCATGCTTTCCTTCTTTTCACTCTCAAAAAACCAAAAAATGCTTCTTTAGCAAGTAACATTTGAATATTCAAATAGAGAGGATTTCCATCAAAACCAACCATCCTAAAACCTCACATATGTCATATACAAGTGATCCATAACCTCAAAACACATATGGAACACCAGAATCACTAAGTCATCATCCATTTGCTCTAGCTTTTTGGCCTATTTGCAGTTGAGGTGCCACAACAAGTTCCAGGTTGTTTCAATCCATTCCAAGCTTCCAAACACCTTAAATTAGGTCTATTGAAGTTGTCCAAATCATCACACAACATCTGTAACACCTCTACATCAGAATTCGATTTCTTCTTGCAAGAGGTAAGCCTGAACTCTCAAACTCTATGATCCATGCATCATAAATGTGTTTTCAAGTTACAAATATGTTTATGCACTTATGTAGAGTGTTTCCCCTCAATCAATTGCTTTGTAGCTATCGTGTATAGGATTTCATAGTGTTCTTGCAGAAATTAGGGTTCATGTGTTCATCACTTGATTTCTCATTCCACACTTAATATAAATGCAATTAATGGGTACCATTGAAATCCTTGTTCAAAAACGAGTGAGGTTGATGTTTACAAAATTCAAAACCATTGAGTAATCAGAGAGAAAAGTGAGGTTTTGCAAATCGTCCATGGCGCGGTCACGAGGAAGAAGAAGGTGACCATTGGCGCCATTATTCAAATTATTTAAATTTTTGAATTTTTGTTATTTTTCTTAATTGATTTCAAAAATTAATTTCTCTCTCATTTTTAATCATTTTTTATTGGTTGTTTTTTTAAGAATACACAAAACTATTAAAATATTTTATTCTAAAAAAAATCAAATTTATATTATTTATTTAATATAGTTTGAAGTTTTGTAAATAATTTCATTTTATTTGTTTTTAAACATTTTTAAATGAAATTTCCACCTTGATATTTCAAATTCAAATGAATTCCATGTTTTCATGTGATTAAACATGATTTTTCCAAACATTTTTCAAAGTTTACAACTTATTTTTGAATATATTTGATATTTTATATCATTTTTTATTTAATTTCCTTTGAAAATTATATTTTTTAAATTAAAATTAGGGTTTTTCTTAATTTTGATTTTTTCAAACTTCATTTGAAACACTTTTAGGCCTCTAATAGAGTGTAAGACCCATCTCCTTTGTAAATACACAAATTTGGGTCTCAGTCATTGTATAAGTCCCGATACGATTTTCAAAATAAACGGTGCGATCACTATTTTTCATCTGGGCATCTCCTTGAGCTATAAGCCCCAACTCTTGTATAAAAATAAATTTTTGGGCCTCTAATAGAGTGTAAGACCCATCGCTTTGTGTAAATAATTTTTGGGGCCTCAGTCATTGTATAAGTCCCTCTGTGGTTTTCAAAGCCGCGACGCGATCGTCGCCTTTTCAAATAAATCATCTGGGCCTCTCCTTGAGTATAAGCCCCATTATTCTTTTTTCAAAAACACTTTTGGGCCTCTATAAGAGTGTAAGACCCAACCCCTCTTTGTATAAAAAACAATTTTTGGCCTCTGCTGTAGTATAAGTCCCACAACGTCTTTCGGTATCGCAGTGCGGTCCCTGTTTTCAAAACAAATCATCTGGGCCTCTCCTTGAGTATAAGCCCCAATCTTTTGTACAAAAACTTGGTTTTAAACAATAAACAATCTCCATGGGCCTTTCTTTGAGTTGTAATCCCCATATCTCTGTTTTCAAAAAACATCTGTCTATTTTAAACCGGTACTAAGAGGAGCATTATTCCCAGTGAAACTGCTCTTAGACCACTTGGGCCTCTCTTTGAGTTCTAAGCCCCAAACTTTCTTTTTTTAAACAAATTTCTTTTAATTCAAATTCAAATTCAAAGTTTTCTCAAAACTTTCTTCAATTTCTTAAAACCCTAATCATACAGTTGTAGTCAATACAACAGATCACAATACACTTGGACCTCCTCTCAGAATGTAAGTCCCGACATCTTTTTCAATGCATATTTGTCTATATACCTGTCAATTCACTTATCTATATATATACTTGTGCATATTTGTTTAGAGTTTCCCCAGCAGTTAGGTCTACACTTAGGATATTACAGCTCACTTGAGTCAATCTGCTTGCTGTTAATATCCCTAAGAGGGGTCAATAATTTTGGGAACCTCTGTTAGAACTCGTTCTACAGGTACAAAAATTGACCTATTAGCACACACCTTTGGGGATGGGTAGATCCATGACTCCATGCTCGTGACGATGAACCCCTAAACCTGTGTTTTCAAATGTTTTTGTTTGCTGCATTCATGCATCCATGCATTCATTAAAAAACTCTTTTCAAACAAGATTTTTTTCTAAAAGAACTAAAACAATAATTGCAAATATCACAAAGGTTGCGTTATGGATTTCGGAAGAAGAAAAACGCACAAGTACACCTTCAAGGTTCCAAAACTGGAAGACTTAAGGAAATTAGGGAGGTTGATTACTAATCCCGAAGCTTTCAGAGCTAAGCATGGAGGACTATTGTCTCTTTTGAAAGTCATCATGGTTGAAGGGATCCTGTCTACACTGGTTCAGTTCTACGATCCGGTTTACCACTGCTTCACTTTCCCAGATTACCAGCTCACATCAACACTGGAAGAGTACTCCCACCTGATTGATTTACCTATCACTGATCAAGATCCATTTTCTGGACTGGAAGAAATTCCAAAGGATCAAGCCATTGTAAGAGCAATCTCTTTGGATGAGTCAGAGATCAGGACTCACATGACCACCAAAGGAGGAATCCAGGGTTTACCAGCTAAGTTCCTGATGAAGAAAGCCCTATACTTTGTTAGTATAGGAAATATAACTGCTTTCGAGGATGTCTCTGTTCTGCTCATATACGGGTTATTCCTCTTTCCCAACATCGACAACTTCGTCGACACCAATGCTGTTAAGATATTCCTAATTGGAAACCCAGTACCAACCTTGCTCGCGGATGCTTATCATTCCGTACACTTAAGGAATTTGTACAATGGAGGGATGATCACATGCTGTGTACCATTACTCTACAAATGGTTTATTTCCCACTTACCCAAGTCTGCTGCTTTTTGGGATCACAAGAGTGGTCTGCGATGGTCGCAGAAGATTATGTCTCTTACCAATTCTGACATAGATTGGTACAATCGTATCTTTGACGGGATAAAAATCATTGACAAATGTGGAAATTTCCCCAATGTACCCCTCATTGGTACTAAAGGAGGGATCAACTATATCCCACACAATTCTCATCTGGAAGGTATTTTCTTCAAGGAAGGAGAAAATGACAGGGGACTAAAGAAAGAAATAGTGCATGCCTGGAAACATATTCACAGAAAGGGGAGAGAGTCCCTTGGGAGGACAAGCTACATCTCTGTAGAACCTTACCTCCATTGGGTACAAACTAGGGCTATCAAACTAAGGATTCCTTACCCTCATCAAGAAGTTTTTCCCTTAAAGGAATCCGTCCTTTATTTTATGTCTAATGCGGAAAAACTTCAGGTCGCTCTCAACAAAGTCCAACGTGAGAAGAACTCTTGGAAGAACAAGTACCAGATTCTTAATTTGGAATGTACCAAGATTCAGGAACTTCTAAAGGAAAAAGATGTCCTAATTGAGATATTAGAGCAGCATGTTATGGAATGTCGAGAGGAACGAAGAACTTTGCTCACTCCTTTCCCTTGGAAAAGGATCGTCAACCCGACAACAGCTGAAGGAGCCCAATTATAGAAAATAAAAATTCAGGAACCAGCATCTGAGCTCTCCTCAGGGAGAACTCAGGATTCATATGCCTAATTTTCCTTCTCGCACTTTGTAAAATACTGTACTTTTCTCTGTAAAATACTGCAATCTTTCGAGTTCAAGAAAAAGGTCTCCCCCGCTGTATGATATTTGCAATATAATTTTTAAAAGTTCTTTTGAAAACAAAAACTAAAAAAATATCATTCTCTGCATATCATTCATCATTCTCACATAACACATCTTTGTCTTTGAGTCTCACATATGTGTCGCACTCTAGAGTCAAACTGCCTCATTCGTACAATACTTGGGCCAATCGACAAAAGAAAATAGACGATCTCGAGGAAGAGAACAGAGAGCTGAGAGAAGAAATCAACGACATGCAATCCCTGGCAGCAACCCAGGAACAACGACATCAAAGGACTGTGATCTCGGAGATTACATCCACACCAGTATTTGAGACACCTGGCAGTCATCCTCAGTACAACATGCCTAAACGATTTCCCTAGGGCATGCCTCTCAACTTTATACCTGAAGGATACATCCCACCGGTCACTGAAGACTCGAAAGTCATAGCAGGAACCGCCAGACCTGAAGGTTACAAACTTCAGGTAAACGAAGATGCAAGGATTACAACAGAAACTCCTGAAGGTTACAAACTTCAGGTCACTGAAGAGCCAAGAGTTACCGCCGTAATGACTATACCACAACTAGTGGTACACACTATCCCTAAGGAACAGACTCCGCAGGCTGCTACTGATAGAAACAAAGAAGTATACGAAAGGATGAATAAGTTCCAAGAACAATTCTTGGAAATGCAGAAGGAACTGCATGCCATTCGCGGTCAAGACTTATTTGGTAAAGACGCCACATACCTTTGTTTGGTCCCTAATGTAAAGATAACGCACAAATTCAAGGTGCCTGACTTTGAAAAATACAAAGGAAACTTTTTCCCTCAAAGTCATTTAGTGATGTACGCTCGGAAAATGTCGACTCAGACAGAAAATCAATAGCTACTAATCCATTACTTCCAAGACAGTTTAACCGGTGCCGCACTCAAATGGTACATGGATTTAAACCGCACCAAGATCAGTACTTTCAGAGATCTCGGGGAAGCCTTCGTCCAGCAGTATAAATACAACTTGGACATGGTACCAGATAGGGACCAACTCAGAGCAATGTCACAAAAGGATAAAGAAACCTTCAAGGAGTATGCTTAGTGATGGCGTGAAATCACCGCCCAGATCTGTCCTCCTCTCGAGGAAAAGGAAATGACAAAAATCTTCCTGAAAATATTAAGCTCATTTTATTACGATCGAATGGTCGCCAGTGCGCCCAGTGACTTTACTGAAATGGTGAACATGGGAGTACGCCTTGAAGAAGCAGTCTGAGAAGGACGATTGGTCAAAGATGCAGAGCCATCCAGCAATACTAAAAGATACGGTAGTGCTTTCCAAAAGAAGAAAGAGCAAGATATCAGTAATATCTCTCTCGGAAAACAAAGGCGAAGGTATCAACCGGTATCAGTAGTAACTCCCGCTATCAACCCGGCGCCAGCTCTGACATATCAATCTCAGGTTGCTCAGAGCCAACCAAATCAATAACAGTATCAGCAAAGGCAGCAACAACCTCTTCAACAGGTTCGCCCGCAGTACAATAATAATAATCGTACTACACGACCATCAGGGTTCGACCCTATACCGATGTTGTACGCAGATTTATTTCCACTTCTACTGGCCAAGGGGCACGTTCAAACCAGGACTCATCTTAGAGTACCAGAAAATCCACCTTTTTGATTCAAAGCAGATCAAACTTGCCCTTAACATCAAGGAGGATCAAGACATAACATTGAGAATTGTCTTAACTTCAAGTCTGATGTACAAAAGCTCGTCAGGAACAGGTTTTATCTTTCAAGGATACTAATCCAAATGTTCAGACGAACCCATTACCGCAACATGAGAAGACTACAGTGAATTTGATAGAAGGAGAACTTGGCAGCAATTATCTAATTCACAATGTGCGCTTACTGAGAACCAACCTGGTAAAGATGCATTGCAGACAGAGCAGGTACGACCACATGCCATCTCACAACTATCATCAACGTGATATCTGCTCCAAGAATAATCAAGGGTGTGCCATAGTACAAATAGCTCTACAACAACAAATGGATCTGGGCTGGATTCAGGATCACAGGATTCGCGAAGTCAACATGGCCCGTGCACATCCCATTATTGTTCAGAACCACGACATCCGTACAATGAATATCAATTTAGTGGCAATGCATTCAAGACAAAGTCAATATTACAATTTGCCACGACACGATTATAGTGCTTGCCCAATCTGCTCGAAAGACAATCAGGGATGCTCTTTTGTACAAGAGGTCCTCCAACGTCAAATGGATCTTGGATGGATCCAAGACTACCATGAAAGGAGTGATAATCAAGTCAATATGGTTCAGATATTTGATACCCGCTTAATAAATACTAGTCTAGTGGAGTTACATGCCAAACAAGTCAGACTTGGTTTTCTGGCCTCACACGATTATCAAGACTGTAAATAATGCTACCAAAACGACCAAGGGTGTGCACTTGTGCAAAGGACTCTTCAACATCTTTTTGACCACTGGTGGCTTCCGATCTACCTGGATGAAGACACACGACAAGTTAGCATGACTGATGGAAATCTTGGTAGACATCAAAGCTGTGATGTCCGCTCATTAGAAACGGATCTAGTAAGGATGCACTGCATTCAAAGCGGATATGGTCGAGTACCACCTCACAATTATGAACGCTATGGAATATGCTTGAAAAATAACCAAGGATGCTATCTAGTGCGAGCAGCTCTCCAGAACCAGTTAGACCGAAGAGAGATTCAACCATGCTTGAATTCTAAATCAATCAACATGATACAAGATTACCTCCCTGGTTAAAACAAAAACACTGTCATAATCTCCGATCACGGAATAACCAAGGATGTTTGCACAATAATTCCTCTGCTCAATGAGTCAAAAGTCCCTCTTGGCAATAGAAAAATTCCAAACATAGAGTTGATCGAGGTTGCCTACGACGGTCAAAAGGATAAAAAAGCCCCTGTGGTTATCTACCTGCCAGGTCCAATACCGTACAAGTCAGAAAATGCTATCCCATACAAGTACGGTGCAACGACCATAGAAAATGGAAAAGAAACTCCATTACCCTCCGTTGTGAACATTGCCGACATCAGTCGAGTTACCCGGAGCGGTCGGATCTTCAATAGAGGAGTTGGAGAGCCTACCAAAGAAAAGGAACCTCAAGTCAAAGTTTCTAACCAACAAGTCGGTCAATCCAGCAATGCAGAACCTGTGAAGAACAACGATGAAATGCTGAAGCTCATTTAGAAAAGTGAGTACAACATTATGGATCAATTGTTGCAAACTCTGTCTCGAATCTCTGTACTATCTCTCCTGCTTAGTTCAGAAGCTCACAGGGAAGCTCTACAGAGAGTCTTGGAATAGGCCTTTATGGAAGAAGAAGAAGTGACAGTGGGTAAATTTGACAGCATCATCTCCAACATCACTTCCTGCAACAACTTGGGATTCAGTGATGAGGAACTGCCGGAGGAAGGCAAGAACCATAATACGGAACTCAATATCACAATCAATTGCCAAGACGATGCTTTAGCCAGCGTACTGGTAGACACAAGTTCATCTTTAAATGTCATGCCAAGGTCAACTTTGGTTCGACTATCTTTCCAATGTACTCCGATAAGAGGCAGTGAGATCATCGTCAAAGCCTTTGACGGATCCAGAAAAATAGTTATCGGCGTAGTCGATCTTCCCATAACCATTGGTCCTCACACTTTCCAAGTCACTTTCCAGGTCATGGACATCCGAGCAGCA
The DNA here is from genome assembly GCA_022829125.1 of Lathyrus tuberosus. Classification (NCBI taxonomy): domain Eukaryota; kingdom Viridiplantae; phylum Streptophyta; class Magnoliopsida; order Fabales; family Fabaceae; genus Lathyrus; species Lathyrus tuberosus. The sequence goes on along the minus strand of JALAZF010000104.1, from coordinate 3,025,830 downwards.
TATAACTGTTTATTAGGAAGACCTTGGATACACCAAGCTGGGGCAGTCACTTCAACACTTCACTAGAAGCTGAAGTTTGTCAAGAACGATAAGTTAGTCACGGTGTGCGGAGAGCAAGCTTTAATCGTGAGCAACTTATCATTATTCTCCTGCGTAGAACCAGAAGAAATTATCAGAACTCAATTTCAAGCACTCTCGGTGAGCAATGAGAATCACCAAGAGAAAGGAACATCGATTTCCTCATATAAAGACGCTCTCAAAGTGATGGGGAATGGTGACATAAAAGGATGGGGACAGATTGTAATTCCTAGTGATAACAAGACAAGAAAAGGTCTTGGTTTCTCTCAGGCCTGTACCTAGACTACAAAGAAGGACGAAAGTTTTCATACCATTCAGGATTTCTTCCACAACGGAGGTTTCCTCCACCCAGTATCTCAAGAAGTCCACACCTTCGATGGGAGCAACTTTTCTGATATAGAGGAGGAATGGAAGTCTTATATTAACGATGAAGGTTATATATCTTAGGGTGAAAAGTACATACCATTCTGCTCTCCAAAGCAGAGCCCAAGATACATACCAAGATCAGACGTCAGAATGATCTATGGAGGTTGTGATCCCGAAGGATGTCGTGCTCCACCTAACTTATTAGAGGAAGACAATCTGATGAAAGATAACTTTGACTACGATTATTATGATCCCCTGGACGACTTACCTATCTGAAAGCTATACACAGAAGACTCAGGGCAAAAGAGTCAGCCGGACAATGCCTATCAACTGAGTAATTTTGAAAAGAATACACATGTTCCCACAGAGTCATGGAATCCTTGCTCAGAACATTCCGAAAATTTCTGACACCACGGTGATGAATTTGCAAAGATTGTAGGACAAGAATTCATTAACTATGCATTTCTTGAGGTCAACGTCATTGAGGAAGATGACTCATCTATGCCCATAGAAACCTGGGATACCTTAGGACAGCCAAGCGGCAAGTACGACTTTCTAGTCAAATACACTGCTCCCGAAAGCTCCCGTATCAAATACGAGGACATCCAGCCAACTGGATGGGGAGATCCTCTTGAGAGTGAAAGCATTATGGAAGATGCACATAAGAGTCCTCTTATGATAACTCTGTATGGGAGGAAGACTCCAATGATCCTACTCCGCCAGAAATCAGTGTCATTTCTGAAGATAAACCAAGAAGGAAAATACCAGACTTTGTGATTCACAGAGGAGTTCATCGCCATTGGGTCGCCGTCGATGTCCCAAAAGTCGTTCATAAGTCGAAGTAATTGCCACATCTTTGGTTTAACCTTTCACCTTGCCGAGGTGAAATGGATGTTTTATAGGATTTACTTTTCTGTAAATGTCCCTCTCCGCTTCGCCCAAAGCGGTAGAGTTTTGTTTTATAGGGTTGTGTTTCAAGAATCGACAAATCATGAATAAATAATGTCATTCTGAATTCCCGCATTGATTGCTGTTTTCACTTTTCGTTTTTCAGAAAATGGTAATCCTAAAAAAAACAACCCAAAATAAAAACAAGTGTTTTCAAAAAATACACTGCACACACTCTTGCATTCTCTCTGTCTTTTCTAAATAAGGAATCATCACGTCATGCAGATTATTTGTTTTAAACCCCATTAAAACATACGATCCAATGCCTTCTCCCAACTTTGAATTCTCGGTATTTGAAGCTGAAGAAGAAGATGACGAAGAAATTCCAGAAGAGATCTCCCGACTACTCAGGCAAGAGGAAAGGTCCATTGAGCCTCATAAAGAGCCGTTGGAAACGGTCAATTTGGGTTCAGAAGAAGAAAAGAAAGAAGTTAAGATTGGAGCACTGCTCAGTTCAACTGCTAGAGAAGGTTTGATAAAACTTCTCAAAGAATTTCCAGATGTATTTGCTTAGTCCTATCAAGACATGCCAGGGTTGGATACCAACATCGTGGAACATCACTTACCACTGAAAACAGAATGCCCTCCGGTAAAAAAAAGATTGAGAAGGACTCATCCAGATATGGCCATCAAAATTAAGGAGGAAGTGTAAAAGCAGATCGACGCAGGTTTCCTTGCCACCTCAGAATACCCTCAATGGTTAGCTAACATAGTGCCCGTTCCAAAGAAGGACGGAAAAGTCAGAATGTGTGTGGACTATAGGGATTTGAACAAAGCAAGTCCAAAGGATGACTTCCCCCAACCACACATTGACACGCTGGTCGACAGCACAACAAAATTCAAAGTCTTCTCCTTCATGGATGGATTCTCAGGCTATAATCAAATCAAAATGGCACCGGAAGACATGGAGAAAACTTCATTCATCACCCCATGGGGCACCTTTTGTTACAAGGTAATGTCGTTCGGTCTAAAGAACGTAAGGGCAACCTATCTAAGGGCCATGACAACTCTGTTTCACGACATGATGCACAAAGAGATTGAAGTGTATGTCGATGACATGATTGCTAAATCTAAAATAGAAGAAGAGCATGTAGAACACCTATAAAAGTTATTTGACCGTCTGAGAAAGTACAAACTCCGCTTGAATCCTAATAAGTGCACATTCGGTGTTCGCTCGGGAAAACTCTTAGGATTTATCGTCAGCCATAAATGAATTGAGGTTGATCCAGACATAGTCAAGGCCATTCAAGAAATGCCTTCTCCAAAGACTGAAAAATAGGTCAGAGGATTTTTGGAACATCTGAATTATATCTCAAGGTTTATATCCTCATGACCGTGACATGCACACCGATCTTCAAACTACTCAGAAAGAACCAAAATTGTGTATGGACAGAAGATTGCCAAAAAGATTTTGACAGAATCAAAGAATATCTGTTGAATCCACCGATTCTGTCTCCTCCAGTGGAAGGAAGACCACTGATCATTTACTTAATAGTTTTGGAAGACTCTATGGGTTGTGTACTTGGCCAACAAGACGAGACAAAAAGAAAAGAATATACCATTTATTACCTAAGCAAGAAGTTCACAGACTGTGAAACTCGATACACTATGCTCGAGAAAACTTGCTGCGCTCTGGCTTGGGCAGCCAAACATCTTTGCTAGTACATGATTTGTCACACTACTTGGTAAATCTCAGAAATGGATTCGATCAAGTATGTCTTTGAAAAGCCTGCCCACACAAGAAGGATTTCCCATTGGCAGATGTTGTTATCAGAATACGACATCGAGTACCATGCTCAGAAAGTTGTCAAAGGAAGTATTTTAGCCGATCATTTGGCTAATCAGCTAATTGACGATCAGGAATCAGTCAAATTTGACTTCCAAGATGAAGATGTCATGTACTTGAAAATGAAAAATTGCGATGAACCGCTACCAAGTGAAGGTCCAGAACCAAGTTCCCAATGGGGACTTATATTCGACAGAGCTGTCAATGCTTATGGAAATGGAATTGGGGCAATTATCGTAACACCTCAGGGTACTCATATTCCTTTCACTGCCAGATTGACATTCAAATGCACAAACAATGAGGCCGAATACGAAGCTTGTATCTTGGGTCTTGAAGAAGCTATTGAACTAAGGATAAAGAACTTGGATGTGTATGGCAACTCAGCCCTGGTTATCAAACAGATCAAAGGAGATTGGAACACATACCAATCGGGATTGATTCCTTACAAAGACTATGCAAGAAAGTTGTTACCATTCTTCAACAGAATCGAGTTTCATCATATCCGTCGTGAAGAAAATCATATGGCTGATGCATTAGCCACTCTATCCTTCATAATTAGTGTGAGTCGATGGAACAATGTACCCAAGATCGACATAATGTGCCTTAAAAGGCCCGCTTACATCTTCGTGATTGAAGCAGTCATAGACGACAAACCAGAGTATCATGATATCAAATGCTTCCTTCAAAGACAAGAATACCCACCTGGGGAATCAAGAAAAGATAGGAAGACTCTCAGAAGACTGTCTGGAAACTTTTTCCTGAAAAATGATACACTCTATAAGAGAAACTTCAACATGGTTTTGCTCAGATGCGTAGACAGACAAGAAGCAAACATGCTGATGAAAGAGATTCACGAAGGATCCTTTGGCACTCATGTCAATGGACACATAATGGTAAGAAAAATTTTGAGAGCAGGATATTATTGGCTGACAATGGAATCCGATTGCTACAAGTACATGAGGAGGTGTCACAAGTGTCAGATATACGCTGACAAAGTCCATGTACCGCCAACGCATCTCAAAGTTCTTTCTTCTCCATGGCCTTTTTCTATATGGGGAATCGACATGATTAAACCCAAAGCTTCAAACGGTCATCGGTTCATCCTAGTAGCCATTGACTACTTCACAAAGTGGGTTAAAGCAGTGTCATACACCATTGTAACCCAACAAGTGGTGGTCTGATTTATCAAGAACAATCTCATCTGCTGTTATGGTGTTCTAAGCCAGATCATTACGGATAATGGATCTAACTTGAACAACAAGATGATGAAAGAGTTGTGTACTGAGTTCAAGATCGAACACCATAACTCATCTCCCTGCCGGCCCAAAATGAATGGAGCGGTAGAGGCAGCTAACAAGAATATCAAGAAGATCATTCAGAAGATGGTTGTAACCTATAAGGATTGGCATGAGATGCCGCCATTTGCTCTTCACGGTTATCGCACGTCTGCCCGCACTTCAACAGGGGCAACCCCTTTCTCTCTAGTATATGGCATGGAAGCAGTGCTCCCCATAGAAGTAGAGATACCATCAATAAGAATCTTGATGAAAGCCAAGCTAACGAAAGTTGAATGGTGTCAAAGCAGATACGATGAACTAAACCTAATCGAAGAATAATAGCTTTATTCCATGGTCAGTTATATCAGCAAAGGATGAAAAAGCGTTCGACAAAAAGTCTGACCCCGTGTCTTCAGGGAAGGAGACCTCGTGCTCAAGAAGATACAATCATTCCTCACTAATTCCAGGGGAAAATGGACTACGAATTATGATGGCCCCTATGTTGTTAAGAAAGCCTTTTCAGGCGGTGCCTTGAAACTCGCAACCATGGATGGAGAGGAGTTTACCTACCCCACAAATGTTGATGTAGTCAAGAAATACTTCGCCTAAATAAATAAAAAAAAATGTCTCGGTGGATTGAAAACCCGGAAGGGCGATCCAGGCAAAAATTAGAGACATAACCAATGATCATCCTGATAGATTGAAAACCCGAAAGGGCAATCTAGGCAAAAATTATGGATTCATGGCAAGTAACTACATCCGACAAGATTGGCTCCTCAGAGGCAACATCATCCGTTGAGAAAACTTCAGTCAAAATCACCTTCGATAGAAGCTCAGAATGTCCAGAATTCAAAGTTGATGGAAGGATAGCGGTCGTTATGTTTCAATGTAGCCCCTTTCCCTTTAAATTACCATTTTCTAAACTCTGTAATGCTCCATGGGATCATGATTTTGGCTGATTACCATTCTATCAATAAATTTGATCTTGTGTGCCTTTTATTTGCAATTCTCATTTGTTCTGCTTTGCAAAATGACATTTTTATATGATCAATGATTCTTTAAAAAAATGAATTTACTTGTCAAATTTATTTCTATTTTCAAAACAAAGATGGCAATTTCTTTTTGATTAATGAGCACATAAAGGAATATCGACTGCTTCTCCGGTAGTGATCTAACTTCAAAATGCAGAATCAAAGTACTCTTCTTGATCAATACATCCTAAATGAAGGATCAACTACTTCAGACGAAATGATCCATCTATCATCCCCGACAGAGTTCTTACCCCTGAAAACTAATTGTTGGTTTTTCTCCCCAGTAGGGTCCACCTCTGAAAAACAAAAACGGATTTCTATCCCTAGAAGGTTTATACCTCTAGAAACCATAATAAACGCAAGAATCCATATTCCCAAGCAAAAGTACAACTTTCAGAATCTCTAGTGATACCCCCAACTCCCAGAGTGGCCGAGTATCCGACTGTGTTCCTTACCAGTCTGTATGTCGTGTCTGTTTGGTCAGCATAAACATACATACATCATGCATAATTGATTCATATTTATATTCATGTTGCATTAATATCACTTTGGTCATACTCATCCCCCAAGTAATAAATGTCTTCTCTGCGATAGAGTTATCACTTTTCCTTACCACGTCAGATAGGACAAAATTCCGGTCTAAGTTCATTCCTTGTCAGGAAAATGTACCGTCTAAACAATCTCTCTCCAGTGTATTCCTGGATTGAAATCAGTCCTCAACCTCTTTGATAACTTGAACCTCTGAAAGGCAAGAAGCCATTTGGATATGCACATTTTGGAATATCACTCTTCACCATTGAAGATGATATTTTCTTTCCCGGATTAAAGAAAATCCCCAGAGAAAGCCTCTCAACAGAAGACTCTTGGCAATACGGCAGTTTCTTCCCGAAAAATTATTTTCAATGAAGTTATCAGCACCTCAAAACTGGATTACATCACATGGCATTTCTCCAGAAAAGGTTTCGAAGGAAAGTATGATGTAACGCCACCAAGCAAAAAAAAAAAACAATCTCCCAAGAGACTTGTTTTCCCCAGTAGGTCGACAAATGGCATCTCCCACAGAGAAGTTTGCACACCTCTGTAGTTCAGACAAATAGTTCTCCCCAGCAAGTCTGACATCAAATCTTTTTCTATCAAATGGCGTCTCCCTAGTAAAACTCGGCGAGAAGTTTGATGAAGACCACTACAAATAGCATTCCTTGTCAAAGGAGGAACTCGACAAGAAGAAACTGAGACCAGTTCCATGGCTGAAGACCAGGATTGAGGGGAAGTTTATTTCTAAAGAAACTAAGACCAGTTCCATGGCTGAAGACCAAGATCGAGGGGAAGTTTATTTCTAAAGAAACTGAGACCAGTTCCATGGCTGAAGACCAGAATCGAGGGGAAGTTTATTTCAAAGAAAACTAAGACCAGTTCCATGGCTGAAGACCAGGATCGAGGGGAAGTTTTATCCTTTTCTAAGTAGTACTGCTTAGAAAAAGAAGATGAAAGAGCAAATCACTACACATTCATAACCACAATCAAAATTTTGGGTATTCCGATATTTAATCCTCTTTTACCTTGAAGTCTGAACGTCTTCGCCATTCATACCTTCAGGTCCAAGAAGATTAAATAGGGGCATCTGTCATACCCTAAATTTTGACCACAATATTTCTCATCATTGTGAAAATCATCACCACAATATGGATGTACCTTCATGCCTTATCAATCCTCTCAAAGATTGTTGAGCATTCACTTCAACCAAGAATTAGGGTTTTGGCCCCTCTCAGAGTACTCAGACAAAGGATCAATCAAGAATGGACATGATCTTCAAATTTTAAAACCTCTCAAACATCCATGAAGGATCAAGAGGTCTCCCATATCATGAATCCATCACAAGAATGCAACATTTCAAGTTGATCAGGTCTCAAGACCATCAGTGTCACCAAATTAGGGTTTTTGTCGACCAAGGCCTCCAGAGAGAAATTTTCATCTGGGCATGGGCCAACAATTCAAAACATGATCCAAGAAGCTCAAAGGGACCACATGGACCTAATCACAAGTTCAAAATAGCCTCAGGGGATGCATTCATTAAAAATTAGGAATTAGGTTTTCATGACCTAATTCACCCCTAAGTTGATTTTTGGAGCAATGCATGAGCCAAGACCTCAAGAAGTGTTTTAAAGACCTCCAATACATCATATTGATCCATTTACAAGATTAGATTTATTCTAAGAACTAGGTTCATAAGCAATACAAGGATTCAAATTCATCTGGACCAATTAGGGTTTTCTGATGAAAAGTCAACTGAACCTTTAACTTTTGACCAAGACATGATCTCAAACCTTGAGACATGATTCAAGACACTCTAAAACACCTATGGAATCCATCCATTAGGTTTGAATTAGGTCAAGGAATTGATTTCATAGAGGATCACAAAAAGTTTGAATTTCATCTGACAAAAAGTCAACTATGCCCAAAAATCAAGTTTGACTTTTTGAATTTCTTGACAAACATGGCTTCCCTAAGTAAAAAACAACGTTAACTTATGGTTTGGATCATCATCCATCATGAAAAGTCAAGAAAAGTGGGGTTACTTGCAAAAGGGGTAACCATAAGAAACTTGAATTTTCACTAAGTTATGGAAAAAAGTTATTTCTACCCAACTTTGCAAGGTCATAACTTGTGATCCAAGTTACCTTTTTCTTCCATCCAAAGCTCAAATGAAAGTTCTCATTACATACTTCAAGATTGTCAACTACAACATATTCCAAATCCTCATGGATTTTGAGTTATAGATTGATCGAAATCACAAAAACTGGAAAATGGAAACTTTTTCAACACTTAGTGAAATTTTGGAAAGAATCTGTTTTGGATTTTCACCAACTTTGAGGCCATTTTTCATTATGATCCTAGATGAATCAAGACCAAAGTTAAACATCAAAGTTGAAGTATGTTATAGGGGCTTTCCCAAATGTACAAGAGCCTCTCATAGTTCAACTTGAGCAAGGAGTTATAAGCCTCCAAAAATGGCATTTTTCACCCTGCCCACACAAAGGCATGAAAACATAACTTGGTTCCCACGATTTCTTGAGCCAATTTTGGACACTTGCATCATTTCATTTCTGTCCAAAATCAACTTGAATGATGGAGAATATGATCACAAGGCCACCAAGTCCAAAACCTCATCCTTTAGGCATGTGACATTCAAAGTTCAAAATCCAAAACTTTCAAATTTTTCGTGAAGCATTTAAGGGGTTGATGGAGCTGGCACGTATCAGTCCACAACATTACAAATGAGTCAAGATGAACCCAAGCATCAGAAGACCATAGGTCTGCAAGATTGACCCAAGTCAATGGCTAGAGGAGACTTTGGCTACATGATAAAGTTCAATGGATAATGGAGTGATCCAGCCTCCAATCACTATTTCTCCCAAAACAAAGTTGCTCTACTATAAATAGAGGTTCTTTCTGATCAGTTTGAGTACACCAAAGCATAAAAACTCATGCTTTCCTTCTTTTCACTCTCAAAAAACCAGAAAATGCATCTTTAGCAAGTAACATTCGAATTTTCAAATAGAGAGAGCATTTCCATCAAAACCAACCATCCTAACACCTCACATATGTCATATACAAGTGATCCATAACCTCAAAACACGTCTGGAACACCAGAATCACTAAGTCACCATCCATTTGCTCAAGCTTTTTGGCCTATTTGCAGTTGAGGTGCCACAACAAGTTCCAGGTTGTTGCAATCCATTCCAAGCTTCCAAACACCTTACATTAGGTCCATTGAAGTTGTCTAGATCATCACACAACATCTGTAACACCTCTACATAAGAATTTGATTTCTTCTTGCAAGAGATAAGCCCGAACTCTCAAACTCTATGATTCATGCATCATAAATGTGTTTTCAATTTACAAACATGTTTCTGCACTTATGTAGAGTTGCTTTGTAGCTATCTTGTATAGGATTTCATAGTGTTCTTGCAGAAATTAGGGTTCATGTGTTCATCACTTGATTTCTCACTCCACACTTAATATAAATGCAATTAATGAGTACCATTGAAATCCTTGTTCAAAAACGAGCGAGGTTGATGTTTACAAAAGTTAAAATCATTGAGTAATCAGATAGAAAAGTGAGGTTTTGCAAATCGTCCATGGCGCGACCACGGGAAGAAGAAGGTGACCGTTGGCGCCATAATTCAAATTATTAAAAATTTTGAATTTTTATTTTTCTTAATTGATTTCAAAAATTAATTTCTCTATCATTTTTAATCATTTTTTATTGGTTCCTTTTTTAAGAATTCACAAAAAATTAAAATATTTTATTCTACAAAAATAAAATCAAATTTCTATTATTCATTTAATATAGTTTGAATTTTTGTAAATAATTTCATTTTATTTCTTTTAAAACATTTTTAAATGAAATTTCCACCTTAGTTTTTCAAATTCAAATGAATTCCAAGTTTTTATGTGATTAAACTTGATTTTTCAAAACATTTTTCAAAGTTTACAACTTGTTTTGTAATATATTTGATATTTTATATCATTTTTTATTTAATTTCCTTTGAAAATTATATTTTTTATATTAAAATTAGGGTTTTTCTTAATTTTGATTTTTTCAAACTTCATTTGAAACACTTTTGGGCCTCTATTAGAGTGTAAGACCCATCCCCTTTGTAAATACACAATTTTTAGGCCTCAGTCATTGTATAAGTCCCGATACAATTTTCAAAATAAACGGTGTGATCGTTGTTTTTCATCTGGGCATCTCCTTGAGCTATAAGCCCCAACTCTTGTATAAAAATAACTTTTTGGGCCTCTAATAGAGTGTAAGACCCATCCCTTTGTGTAAATAATTTTTGGGGCCTCAGTCATTGTATAAGTCCCTCTGTGGTTTTCAAAACCGCGACACGATTGTCGCCTTTTCAAATAAATCATCTGGGCCTCTCCTTGAGTATATGCCCCATTATTCTTTTTTCACAAACACTTTTGGGCCTCTATTAGAGTGTAAGACCCAACCCCTCTTTGTACAAAAAACAATTTTGGGCCTCTACTGTAGTACAAGTCCCACAACGTCTTTCGGTATCGTAGTGTGATCCCTGTTTTCAAAACAAATAATCTGGGCCTCTCCTTGAGTATAAGCCCCAATATTTTGTACAAAAACTTGGTTTTAAACAATAAAAAACCTCCATGGGCCTCTCTTTGAGTTGTAAGCCCCATATCTCTGTTTTCAAAAAACATCTGTCTGTTTTAAACCGGTACTAAGAGGAGCATTATTCCCGGTGAAACTGCTCTTAGACGACTTGGGCCTCTCTTTGAGTTATAAACCCCAAACTTTCTTTTTTTTTAACAAATTTCTTTTAATTCAAATTCAAATTCAAAGTTTTCTCAAAACTTTCTTCAATTTCTTAAAACCCTAATCATACAGTTGTAGTCAATACAACTTATCACAATACACTTGGGCCTCCTCTCAGAATGTAAGTCCCGACATCTTTTTTAATGCATATTTGTCTATATACCTGTCAATTCACTTATCTGTATATATACTTGTGGATATTTGTTTAGATTTTTCCCAGCAGTTAGGTCTACACTTAGGTCAAACCAGAGGTTACTTTCTAACTTAGTCAAAATTAGTTCCCTCATAGGAAATTCCCTATACAGTCTGCCTCCTCTTGGGCTTATTCAATATGGAATAGAGAAAGGAATTATTCCCAGTGAAACTTTTCTCAAGACTGTCAAAACTTAGAAATATATATTTATACAAGAAATTCATTTCTCCAGAGAGGATTAATTCCTGGTGAAACCTATTTTGAATTTCTTCAAAACTTAGAACTGTTCAACAAAGAAAGGATTAATTCCCGGTGAAACCTTTCTTGAACTTTTCTTAGGCTTGGACCCACAGGCTTTCTAGAAGTATCCCTAGCCTCCTCTTGGGCTTAGTACAAGGACCAACAGGCTTCTTAAAAGTTCCCCAGCCTCCTCTTGGGCTTAGTACAAGGACCAACAGGCTTCTTAGAAGTTCCCTAGCTTCCTCTTGGGCTTAGTACAAGGACCCAAAGGCTTCCTAAAAGCATAGGATAGAAATTAGTCATCTATACTAGTTTAATCCCCAAGAGAGTCAAATTTCCAAGGCATCTAGTCAATCAGGAGTTATTCTCCATCTCTAGAACCAACAGCCTCCTCTTGGGCATTATACAAAGATCTCTCTCTCTCTATACCAGAGTCTACCATTTCTTAAGAGACTTGGACAATCTCAGCCTCCTCTTGGGCTTCATTCAAATAAGACTTGGAAAGTCTCATCTCCTCTTGGATCTCACAATGAGACCCTCAAGCTTCCTAAAAGAACAGGAAAAACCCTGATCATTATACCAATACACTAAGTCTCCAGCAGAATTGAAGACCTCATAGGTTTTCAAACTTAAACTTTAACCTTGAACACCCCAACCAGTGTCAATTTACCATCAACAAATCCTTAGAGGAATCAGAGCCTCATGGCATCTGGTACTTCAATTCTTCCCTGATTCCCAGCAAGATAAAATCCCTTTGGACTCCCCCCAACATAATTTGGACCTGCTCCTGGATTTCCATAAATTCTCAGCAAGAGATAGCCTTCTCTTAGGCTTCATATAAGAACCTCCCCAGTCAGCCTCAATCTTGGGCTTTGTACAAGACAGATAAAACCCTCCTCAGTAGAGTCAGTTTCCTTTTAGCTTCAACCTTGGGCTTTGATCAAGGCACACAAAAATCAACATCTCCTCAGATGAGACCGTGATTCCACTCTGCAAGAGGATATTTCCTCTATACATCACATATCAAAACAAAACCTTTTTCCAGATAATTGCTGTAAGTGGCACACTTGTTGATTCAAAATCCAAGTTGGAGTCCCTCCTTTATCCTTTCTAAAATTTATCTTTCATCTAACTGCTGTAAGTGGCAAGCCTCTGGATCCCTAACATCCAAGCCAATGTCCATCTCTTAGCATGAAAGATTCATAAGGAAAAAGTGGCATTGCTCTACACTGAGTTAAAGCTTTCTTCCTTCATGACATCACCCTTTATAAAGGAAATTATGGCATTGTTGGATACCACATATCCCAGTTAAAGTAATTTCCCTTATAACCAATTACCCAACATTTTGTGATGAATAGGTGAGATATTCTCCATTTAGAGATGAGAAATTCTCTCTCAGTCACCCTTTTAGCTTCAATCTTGGGCTTTGAACTAGACACAAATACTCTCTAAGCTTAAATCTTGGGCTTTAAACAAGACACCAAAATATCTTTTCCTCCCATAGAATAGGAGGAACTACGATTTCTCTGATTTCCCAAATCTTTTTACGGGAATACGTAGGCATAAGATTGCGAAATCTTAGCGAGCACACAAATCAAAACTTTAGGTCCAGTACCTTCCCAAAAACAACAGAAAACCCTAAAGCAACAAAAACATTCTCTCAATACTCCCAAAGGATAAACTTTCCCAATCCACAGCAGATAAACACAAGAAAGCATTTTAAGTATAACCAGACCCCGTTCCCCGATCTCTTAGCATTTGTTAAAGAAAACATTTGCTTACAAGGTTAGTTTTAGATATCTTCCCTTTCCTTTCCAGCTTCATAGGATAAATACAGAAATCAGAAAGTAGCACCCAAATCCATTGCGGTAAGGTGATCGCGTCACCGACAAAAATTGCACGCTATAAACCCCTCAGGTCCAAGACTTCTGCTTAGGTTCCACGAACGCAGGACTTCCTTGCTTAGGCCCCTAAAGCTCAAGACTTTTGCTCAGACCCTCGGTCCAAGACTTCCGTGCTTAGATTCCCTGAATCCAAGACTTTTGCTCAATCCCCTCTGGCCCAAGACTTCCTTGTTTAAGTTCCACGAACTCAAGACTTCCTTGCTCAGGTTCCACAAACCCAAGAGTTCTACTCAAGCCCCTCAGGCCCAAGTCTTTCTTGCTTAAACCTTCAGTCTAAGACTTTCTACTCAATCAACAATTGATCAAGACTTTCTATGCTCTAGCACATAGCAGGAAACTTACTTGGCTCAAGCCTTTCAACAAGAGACTTTGATGCTCAAGCACATAGCATGAGCCTTTTATCTAAACTACTAAATAATAGAGAACAAGGTGTACTTGATACAAAATCAGAGGTATAGGGTAATCACATTAACAAAGACCTCTAAGTACTTAATATTTCTAAGATATTCAATGTTTAACAAATCTTAAGGCTTATTAAAATTTACAACATTAAAAGAAATTCTGCATACTTGATTGTGTTGCTTATTGTTGATCTTGTTATTTCCTCCATCCAAAAAGAAGTGTATAACACTTTTATTCTTCTTGGATTTCCTTCTCTATTTTCCGTTTATTCCTTGCTGAAGACTTCAGTTTGAATCTTCAGCACCTTATATAGCAGTTGTAGAAGACTAGTCGTTGGAAGAGATAACTTGAGCAAGTGTCTTTGTTTTTCCATAGTACAAGAGACATTGAAGATAGATACACCAAAAGATCGTAATCCATTGTGTAACATGTTTAACCATTGCGTCTTCAATGTAATCTTGTACTATAGACCCGTTGAGAGTAGATATCTGTAAAGCATGCCAGCTCTTCTTGAGCCTTGTGAACATAGACTCTAGCTGACAAATTGATTTGACAATGCAGCTTGATTTATGCGGTATTACGGATAACTCAAGCTTTATTTCTAACTCCGAATGTTCACCAGAAGCTGATACATTAACTTAGTGTAAAGACAATATGTTGCTCTTCTGATGCTTAGGCATTCAGCTTCACAGTCTACGCCAGACATCACTTAGAGAGTGTTCTTCAGGTTCTGACCCACCAAAATCTAGTAACTTAGCTTCTCTCAAATGCTTCTTTATATCAGATTCTGAATGCCTTCTCTTCAAGCTTTAGAACCCGCATACTTGGATAACACCATTGTTCTTTCAATACTTTGTTATCATTAAAATCCAATTGATATATGTCATGAACAAATCTTGTTCTAACATGACCATACGATGAGTTTGGTGCTCATCCAAGAGACATATAAAATTGAGTAACATGTCTATTTTATGAGCAAGGTGTTTAAGAGTGTTGAAGCCTGATATCAGAAAGTTGAAAAGGTGGCTTTGGTGGCCGTGATAATAACAAGGAAACTCATACCCTAATTTAAATGGAATTTGGTAATGATAAAAACCAACAATCTCATTTGACAGGTCGTGAAAAAGCCAGATTTATTAGGAAGGATGTTGTCTTAGGCGATTGAGCTATCTGACTATAATATCTAGTATATACATAGAGGAAGCATCAAAACACATGTAATGGCTGATTTTATGGAAAAATTGAGTTAGGAAGTAGACAAGAGGCTTCCCCTCTCCCATGTGGACACTATCAGTAGATGGAACTTTAAACTTAAAGGGAAGCAATGTTGTAATAATATTTGAAGGAATAGGCTACCTGTTAATCGAGCAGTCGTTAGAGTTTGAATTCAAGGCAAGCAACAATCAGGCAGAGTATGAAGCCCTCATTTTCAATATGGCCATCATCTTCAAAATGGGCGCATCGAATCTAAAGGCCAAAAATGTCCCCAATTGGTAGTAAATCAAGTATCATGCGAATATTAGCCGAAGGAGCCCCAACTCATCAAATAATCTGAAAAAGGTACGTGACTTATCAGAAAACTTCAAAGCTTTCGAGATAGTCCAAGTGCCTAGGGAACAAAATTTTAGGGCAGTCATTCTTTCCCAATTCTCTGTCACAAAAAGAATAGATCACAATCGCACAGTAATTCAAGAGATTTTCGTCGCCCGAAGTATCAAGGCGGGTGAAACCAATGCTCTTGGAGTCGCCCAGACCACCAGCATGATGCCCAAAGTACAATAACTACAATCAAACGAACTACCATATGACAAGTTAGAGGCACATAAGATTTATAAGCACGCAGCAGAGTACATCATGATGTCACAAAAACTTTACAAAATTAGAATGGTCTCCCCCATGTTAAGATTCCTAGGGGAATATGAAGTCACCTTAGTCATTGTTGAGGTGCACTAGGGTTCTTGAGGTAGTCACATTTTTGCATGAGCTCTGGCCCAAAAGCAGCTAAGAATGAGATATTATTGGCCCACTCAGATGTATAATTTTGCTATGTTCATTTGGAAATGCAAAAAATACTAAAAGCACGCTTATTTGCATCATGCACCAATTGAGCTCTCTCACTCTATCACGATGCCTTGGCCATTCTATCAGTAGGGCATGGACATTCTTGATCCTTTCCCACTAGCACTTTCCCAGCTAAAGTTTTGATTGTTGGAATAGATTATTTTACAAAATGGATAGAAGCTAAGGCCATTTCCAAGAAAACAATAGAAAGGGTCTTCCATTTCTATTAGTAGCGACTCATGTGCAGGTTTAGTTTGTCGAGCGTTATCATTTTAGATAATGGAACTCACTTTTTTAGCTCTACAGTGGTCAATTTCTATAACAACCTAGGAATGCAAAGGAAGTTTATTTCAGTTGTCCATTTATAGGAAAACGGACAAGAATAAACAAGGCAACATTAAAGGGGATAAATAAGAAATTATATGAAACCATGGGACTTAGGGATAAAAAAGTTCGCACAATGTTGTGGTAGTATCATACCACACCTCATTCAACTACCAAAGAGACTCCATTTACAATGATATACAGAACGAACACCGTGCTACCTGTTGAAATCGACATTCCAACTTGGCGACACTCTTAAAATAATGCGAAAGATAACGAGGAAATAGATATATGTTAAGCTGACCTAATTGACGATAAGAGAGATGTTGCCCATATCAGGAAATTCTCTGCCAAGCAAAGGGAGACCATAAGGTACAACTCGAAAGTGGTTATAAGAGGAATGCATGAGGGCAACCTATAACTTAGACAAATTGGTGTACCCGCCCAACAGAGAAACTACAACCCAACCAGGAAGGGTCATACAACATATATCTAAAATTACCTCACCGGGATTACAAGCTCGATGAGCTAGATGACGATTTTTCCTCAGAACATGAAACTCAATTAACTATAGATATTATTATAGTTAACTGTTTTTTAGTTATTTGTTTAACCAAAAAGCGATTAGCCTTTCAACTTACGGATCTCTTTTGAAAAACTTTATTGTTATTAACAACAAATTATTTTGTTCCTTAGTCAATCTAAATGATGGACTTCCACGCGAAGATCCTTGTCGCCTTAAAAGGCAATCTAAATGTCGGACTTCCACGCAAAGATCCTTATTTTCTTCAATGGCAATCTAAATGATGGACATCCACTAGAAGATCCCTATCGCCCCCAAGGGCAATATAAATACTAAATTTACATTGGAAAATCCCATGTGGAGCGTAAACCATCAACATAAAGTCTCGCATGAAAGTCTCAACATAAACTCTCTCTCTAGAAGGACTCAACATAAAGTCTTGTCTGAGGGACTCAACATAAAATCATGTTTGAGGTCAACATGAATTCTCGCCTGAGAGACTCAACATAAAGTCTCTCCCGAGGGAATCAACATAAAGTCTTACCTGAGAGACTTAACGAAGAGACTCGCCTGATAGACTCAACATAAAGTCTTTACTGAGAGACTCAACATAGAGTCTTACCTGAAGGACTCAACATAGAGTCTCGCAGGAGGGACTCAACATAAAGTATCGCCAAAGGGACTCCACATAGATTCTCGCCATAGAGACTCAACATATAGTCTCGCCTGAGGGATTCAACATAAGGTGTCTTCCGAGAGATACAACATAAATTCTCGCATGAGAGACTCAACATAAAGTCTTGTCATAGGGGCTTAACATAAAGTCTTCTATGAGGAACTCAATATAAAATCTTGCATGAGAAACTCAACATCAAGTATTGCTTGGGAGATACAACTTATGGTCTTGCGATAGCGACTTAACTAAGGAGATCAAACTAAATCACTTTTCCCTTTATAAAGACCTCGTTCTTGAGGGATTCTGTATTGATATTGTTAGACGACGGAAATTGATCTAGAAGGGGGGGGGGGGGTTGAATAGATCACTACTTTTTAATGGAGAGTCGACGCTTAAATTTGATTTTTAAAATTTTTTGTGGAAGCGGCCGAGGACTATATCACCTAAATGAACCGGTTACCGAAAGGACTGGATATGTGTAAGCCAAATGGAGTGATAGGTTCAATGAGGAAATCGAATCACAAACGTTACTATTAATCAATTTACTCGACTACACTCAATGTTGTGTAACTTCCAATGACCAATTAAAAAATAAACCAAATTGACAATTTAACAAACACTTTGTGAGCGTTCAATTTATCGAGCACTTGGGGTGCGAAACACGCCAAGCGATAACTTCTATGTAAATGTAGTGCAAAATTTTTCCTAGCACAATCAAATTGATTGTACAATGTTTTTAAACCAGATTTTTAGAACTACACTATAACAGGATTTTATCGATCAATTAAATATTCACAAACATAAACAATTCGAAAATTAAAGAGATAGGGAAAGAGAGAACAACACCGAATTTGTTTAGGCAGTTCCCCTTTCGTCCTCGCTTCGGGTACGTCTGCCCCCAATTCTAAACCTAGAATTGAGATATCTATAATCTTGTTGCAAATTGTTTTTACAAGAAGAGCCTTAGCTATCACACACTCAAGAGACCTCGTTGATGTTGATACTATGTCTTCTCTCCCATTGATTGGAGTCAAATCAAGTGCCTCGAACATGTTAAATAAACCTCTGTTTACCGCTACCAGATTGAATGAACACACCGGTCTTCAATCACCTTCGCTCGGCTGATTTCAATCACACACAGTTCGATCCCAAACCTTTCTTGCACAATCCTCTGATTAACGCTACTAGATTAAACGAACTCTCCGTTCTTCAATCACCTTCGCTCAACTGAATTCAATGAAGCAAAGATTTGTCCCAAAAACCCCCAAATCCAATTGATCTTGGAGGGCAAAACCCTAGTGGTTTTATTCAAGAAAAAACCCACTGGAAAACTCACCCAAACAAGATACACACTCCTATGTTTGTACGTTATCACCTTAATGATGCAAGAGATCAACAAAAATTGTTATGTGTAATTGTTGAGAAAATGCAAGATTGAGGATGAAGATGATGAGAGAAAACTTTCAGTGTATATCTTTCACTTTTTCTTGTTCTTGTTTAAAAATGAGGTACAATGTATATATATATATATATATATATATATATATATATATATATATATATATATATATGATGCTATGACCAACTAACAAAAATAACAACATTTTGAAACTTAGAGAAATCAGAAAAATAGCAGTAATCCAGCGAAGAGTCGACCAAAAGCTCATGAGGGTCAGCCTGCGCTGATCCGCGAGCAAGGCTATGCAAGTTTGAGAGCTTTGAGTCGACCGACACAGGGCCATGCGTCGATGCAAGCCTGATGAAAAATTACCAACACAAAAGCCTTTAGTATGAGTCGACCAGATGGTCGACTTGAGCTGACCCGTGAGACATGAACTGAAAATCAACTTTCATGAGTCGACCAAAACATAGTTTGAGTCGACCCAAACCATGAAAACTTGTAAAAATTAGTTTATGACCATGTTTTCTTCTACCTAGGCTATGTTAATGCATATCCATGACACACAACATGATCACACACATATAATAGATATATGAGACTCTTCCTATATGTTTGGACACATGATTATGGAATATTTATGCATTGTGAAATATGGATGCCGACTATGATGCGATGATACCGTCCAAATTACACACTACGAGCTAGTACATGTTTTGACATCATTAAAATAAAGATTGAGTGTTAAGACACCTTGCCCTCACATACTCCATCTTTTTTATGATGGCAAAACTTCTTCAGCTTGTCGAGTAATTTGAAACTCATCATCCCTTTAACTCTGTGCATTCTTTCAAAATACGATTTGATGTTGTTTTTGCTTGTTGTAGATACCCTTCTCCCCCTTTGATAACTTCAAAGAGAGAGAAATACATGCTCAAAGAATAACATAATACATACATATGAACACACTCATCAATTTGCAACCAAGACACATTAACACGCATCTACATATAATGATGTTAATGCAGAGATTATATGGATAAATAAAGCAAGAAGCATATATAGAAACTCAAAGTGCATTACATAACTAGAGAATTCCACCAAACTTCAAGTCATAGGAAATAAAAAAGCCATTCCAAAACATATAATATGCAAACAAAGCAAAAAATGACATGCACTACACTAGACATCCTAATCCTCAAGGTCTCCTCCACCTAAATTGGTGGCCTCTTCCTCTGAAGTAATAATCTGGAGGTGGTGGAGGAGGTTGCTCGTCCAAACGCTCGGTAAGCTCTAATACAGCCCGATTGAGAGTATTAAAACTGTTAGTCAAAGAACGAGTCTGACTCTCAGCAGTTGTAGCCAGATTGTCAAACCTTGTCATCACTGAAGAGGCAAATCGGTTAAAGTTATGACTCTGAGCTTGTAACTAATTTGTAAGGGCAGTGTGCCTCTCTTTCTGAGCAGTCATAAAGTTTTGTTGTTGGAGCTGCATTGATCTTAGCATTTCTAGGACATCATCGTTGTTGTGTTGAGGTTGCGGTGGAGAAGGAGGAACGTAATACGACTCTTGTTGATGTCACTCATTTATTAGAGGCATGTAGGATGAACCGAGAGATGTCCATCCAGTATGTTGCCACTCACCCTATCCCTGATTTGTATAGGGATCTTGAGAAGGAGTGACCCAACCATTCAGTGTTATCCTGTTCTGCATTATGGTCGTCAGTTTGCATTTTATCCGCTGCTTCTTCTTCCTCATCTCCCTCTTCATCTCCGTCTTCATCCGCATCAACATATTAAACACCTGAACGCGTACCTATGCCCCGAGACCTGTATCGTTGCTCTTGAACATCCCAGAAGTACCCCATCATGGTTAATGTTTTCTGACTGAATTCTTGATCAAAAGTCACCGAAATGTATGGAATACATACCACTTCAGCCTTATTCAGAATACTTTGAATAACGATGCATAGCACAAGGATGTACCTCGACTTGAGTCACAGAGAGTAAAAATCCGACTTGTAATATAGTAAGGCCAATTAATACGTTTCTTATTTTTCAGCAAATACATCAGATGAACTTCAGCCTGATCAACCCTAGAGTATCCTCCCTTCTTGGGATGAAGAATGTGAGCTACGATCCATTGTAGGATCCTTTCAACAGTCTTCAACTGCCCGGTTGTAACCGTCTTGGGAAACAGACCGCTATTCAAAATGCTGCCAAGATAGGGATTTTTAAGCATAGAGTTTAGGGCTGTTTTGAATTCATATCCTTCAACACACTTAGCATCAGTAACCTTAGGATGAGGAGAAGCATGTGGATCTATGTTGATCAAATCATTCCAGACACTTGCATTGACTGAGTAAGCTCTACCACCTATCTCGTATTTAAAATCAGAACTGTCAAACTTACCCTGAATTCCTGCATAAAACAACTTAACCAAGTCCTCATTGTACTTTGTATCCAATTCCAAAAATGTATCAAACTCTTGAACATTCAGTAATTCAAAAAATTCAGCAAGATGCAAGCGCTCTGCTCTTAACGGATAATAAGCGAATTGCTTAACAACAGATCAGTTAACAAAAATTTTATTGTAAGGCTCAGCCAAATTATCAGATAAATGAGAAAGAGCGGTTACCAGAACATTGGACCTGGGTTGAGACATACCAGCTCTAGAAGTTGAAGCTCTTGAAGTTCTTTTCCCAGTGATTCTTGTGGAAGCCATGAGAACACACTTTTTACAGAAAATGAACAGTGTACGAACTTGATTTGATGATGATGAACAATACACAAGCTTGATGTGAAGATAAAAAAAACATTGAAAATCCTTTTAACTGTTGAAATCTTGGATTTTTGATGAACTATTTGAAGTGGGTTTTGTAGAGTTTTGAAGATAGTTGAAGGAGAGGAGAAGAATGAGGAATAGGGTTTAGATGCAATTGATGATGATTATTATGCTTGGAAAATGTAACAGAAATATTAATGGGTCAAGATTTCTAGCATATGAGTAGGCGCGCGCGTTTCCAAGAAAGATTTTTCAGAGTTTGTCAGCGACGCGTTGACCAAATATGTTGTGCGTCGACGCATACTGAACTTAAAATCGTAATTTCAAAAGTTAAATGTTTGCGTCGACTAAATAGTCGACCTGCGCTTACCCGTTTCATAATGCAAGAAATTTAGATAATCATGAGTTGACCCATGCTTTGTTTTGGTCGACTCAAGTAGTTAAAACATGTAAAATTCACTTTTTGAGTCATTTATGCATCAATTAGAGATAAATACTAAGCTACACAAATACCAAACTTAAACATGGATCAAAATTACATCCAAACAATGGAATGAACATCAATGCAACCCACATTTTGGCACAATATATTACATATATAATTGATCAAGATTAGTTATCTAATAAGGAACGATATTACCTCCGACGATTGATGATAGATGCCCTCACATGTAGTTTAATCTTTTCAATATTGTTAGTCAAAGTAAAAATATAGACAAGCATAGATATAGAGCATGCAATCATATACATATTTAAACGCGATCCAAAGTATTAAGAACACCAAGTTCCCTACAGATGTTAAAGAAAGGCTTTGTCGCAAGTTGTTTGGTGAAAATATCCGCAAGTTGATTCTTAGAATCAACATGCTCAAATACCACATCACCTTTCACTACATGATCCCTAACAAAATGATAGCGTATTTCTATATGTTTCGTGTGTGAATGTAATACCGGGTTTTTGGTTAGGTTAATGGCGCTTGTATTGTCACACAAAATGGGAATACGTTCAAGTTTAACATTGAAGTCTAGTAATTGTTGCTTAAGCCACAAGACTTGAGCACAACAACTACCGGCCGCAACGTATTCCACCTCGGCTGTTGACAAAGCAACGAAAACTTGCTTTTTGCTATGCCAACTCACTAAGAATTTGAGGGAAAAAATGACAAGTGCCATTCGCGCCTTTCCTATCCGATTTGCAATCGGCAAAGTCGGAATCGGAATAGCCAACCAAAGAGCAACCGCTTCCCTTAGAATACCAAAGCGCATACTTTGGACTACCACATAGGTATCTAAATATGCATTTCACTTCTTTTAAATGTGATTCCTTGGGACACTATTGGTACCTAGCACACATGCAGACACAAAACATGATATCTGGTCGGGATGCGGTAAGATAGAGAAGAGAACCAATCATACCTCTATATTTCTTCACATCTACATCCTTACCATTCTCATTTCGACTCAAGTTAACGCAAGTAGGCATCAGAGTGTCGATCGCTTTCGAGTTAGCCATGTCGAAGCGCTTGAGTAGCTCAAGACAATACTTTGTCTGGCTCACAAATGTCTCTTCTTCAAGTTGCTTGATTTGCAATCCGAGGAAATAGTTTAGCTCCCCCATCATGCTCATCTCGAACTCTCCCTGCATTAACTTAAAAAACTCCTTGACCAAATTTATGTTAGTAGAACAAAATATAATATCGTCTACATATACTTGTACCAAAATTTGGTGTTTTCCTTGACGTTTAATGAAGAGGGTTGTGCCAACCTTTCCTCTAGAGTACCCTTGATCTAGTAGAAATTTGCTAAGACGCTCAAACCAAGCCCTAGGGGCTTGTTTGAGACCGTAAAAAGTGCGTTTGAGCTTATAAACATGATTAGAATACTCATGGGATTCAAAACCAGGAGGTTGGGTTACATAAACCTCTTCATTAATATAACCATTCATAAAAGCACTTTTTACATCCATTTGAAATAATTTGAAGTTTTTCGCACATGCGTAGGCCAGCAACAGACGTATAGCCTCGAGTCAGGCAACAGGCGCATAAGTTTCCTCATAGTCTATGCCTTCCTCTTGGTTATATCCTTGCGCAACTAAGCGCCCTTTATTTCTAGTTATAACTCCATTTTCGTCGAGCTTGTTCCTAAACACCCATCTGGTGCCGATTACTCGATGGCCTCGCGGAGGAGGGACAAGGTCCCAAACCTCATTTCTTTTAAATTGATTTAACTCCTCTTGCATTGATAAAAACCAATGTTCATCGAGTAAGGCCTCTTTTGAGTTTTTAGGCTCAACTTGCCAGACGAAAGCAAAGTGATAACAGAAGTTACTTAGGTTGGATCGAGTGGTTACTCCCTTTGAGATATCACCGAGTATGTTGTTTATGGGATGGTCTTTGGAAGACTTCCAAGCTGGAGGAAGGTCATCGTTGTTAGTCGGATGATCCTCCTCATTCTTCTCAGGTTGGTGATCTTTTTCCTCCTCAACATGCAATGCTTCAGGTTGATCAGTCCCTTTATCAGTGTCCTTGAGTATGTCTTTTGATGATACACCTGCACTATGAAAAGAAGTACCTTTTTCGACATTTTTCGGATAAGACTCATCAAAAGTAACGTGTACAGACTCCTCAACAGTAAGTAACCTCTTATTGTAAACCCTATATGCTTTACTAGACTGAGAGTATCCAAGAAAGATACCTTCGTCGGCCTTAGAATTAAACTTACCAAGTGTCTCTTTACCATTATTCAACATGAAACACTTACAACCAAAAACGTGAAGGTGAGATACGTTGGGCTTCCTCTATTTCAAAAGCTCATACGGTGTTTTGTTTAGAATAGGAAGGATGAGCACCCTATTCAAAACGTAATAAGCCGTACTAATGGCATCGGCCCAGAAGTATTTTGGAAGGCCACTCTCATTGATCATAGTCCTTCCCAATTCTTCCAAAGTTCTATTTTTACATTCCATAACCCCGTTTTATCGAGGGGTACGTGGTGCGGAAAAATTATGATCAATCCCATGGCTATCACAAAATTCTTCAAAAAGATGATTTTCGAACTCACCTCCATGATCAATTCTAATTGATACAATGTTTGTGCTCAATTTGTTTTGAGATAGCTTGGCAAACTTCTCAAAAGCCGAAAAAGTATCGCTCTTGCTTGCTAAGAAAATAGTCTAGCAAAACCTAGAATAGTCATCGACAATCACAAAACCATAGTAGTTACCACTTAAGCTCTTAATCCTAGATGGTCCAAAGAGGTCCATATGGAGGAGTTCAAGGGGTCTCGTGGTTGAAACAATGTTTTTAGACTTAAACGAGATCCTTGTTTGCTTCCTCATTTGGCACGCATCACATAAGTGGTCCTTTGTAAACTTGATTTTGAGTAAGCCGATTACTAGGTCTTTAGAAACTATTTTATTAAGAAAATCAAAATTGACATGCGCCAAACGCCAAACGCCTATGCCATAACCATAAATCTTCACTCATGGTGACTAGACACTTTGAAAATGATGCTTTATAATCCTTGTCACATAATTGACTAATCCTTAATAGGTTGTGTTTAAGACCCTCAACTAGAAGCACGTCTGAGATAGTAGTAGAAAAGGGATTACCTACACTACCTTTGCTGAGTATTGACCCTTTATTGTTGTCTCCGTAGGTAACAAATCCCTTTTTCTTCGCCATAAAGTCAATGAAAAGAGAAATGTCTCCCGTCATGTGTCTTGAGCAACCACTATCAAGAACCCATCTTCTTTCCGTGGTCTCAAGACGTTGTACCTACACAATCATTCAAGGGAAATAGGTACTCAATTCTTATTGGGTCCTTGGTTGTGAGTGAAAACAGGATTGCATTTGGGCAACCATTGATAAACGCCTTTAGGAACTAAAAACCTCCTAAAGTGACACTTTGCAATGGTATGACCCCTTTTGCAACAATACAAGCAAGTAAGGTAAACATGAGAATCACTTTTGTTAGGTAGATCTCTAATCACATAAGTATATTTTTGATATGGATTAATCATGATTTTCTTAAAATGTGATCTATCAATGGCAAAAGTGACCTTTGGTTCTAGAGCCTTGTCAAGTTTGGCCTTTAGAGTTCTAACCTCTTTTTGCAAAATATGACAAGTATCACAACCAAAATTTAACCATTTACTCTTGTCTTCCTTAACATCTACTTTTGTTACTTTCACCATAGACTTTTTGAGAGCCTCTAATTCCTTTTCGGAATCAGAGATCTTTTGCTCCAAATGAGAAAATATTTGTTTGTTTGAAGCTAAACGTTTAAAGGCTTCCTTAGCCTCATGGTGTAGAGTATCAAAAGCATGTTGTAATTCAGAATAAGACATTGTGTTAGAGTTATCATATTTAGCATGTCTTGCCTTTTTTTTCTTTTTCCTTTGGTGAGCGGAAAGGTAAAGGTTAACAGACTCTTCTTCGTCACTTGAACTTTCATCACTAGATGATTCACTATCGTTTTCCCAAGCGATATAGGCTCTTCTAGGTTTACCTTGTTTCTTTTGTGGACGACTTTTATCCTTTCCTTTTTCCTTCTTCAACAATGGACAATCTGGCTTATAATGGTCGACTTTTCCACAGTTATAGCAAGACCCTTTAGTTTTTCCACTCTTTTTGCCTTTATTCTTGGAAGACCGTGATTGTTTTCTAAAGTTGACGAGATTCTTTTTTGAATGTTGAATACCATTTTTCTTTATATAGCGATTATATCGCCTCACAAACAATCACATATCCTCATTCGAATCTTCTTCCTCGTGGTCACTAGATTCAATCTCACTTAGCTCATTTGCGGAGAACTTTGAACTAGAAGCCTTTAGAATTGATATGCACATGCATACAATCCTTCCAGTAACTATAGTTCTCACCGTTAAAAACCGGTGCTTTATTGTAAGCCCCTTTCGGTTCGTTTTCTATTTTCTAAAAAGTTATACTTGAAGCGCTAGATTAACCAGACTCTGATACCACTTGTTAGACGACGGCAATTGATCTAGAAGGGGGTTGAATAGATCACTACTTTTTAATGGAGAGTCGACGCTAAAATTTGATTTTTAAAATTGTTTGCGGAAGCGGTCGAGGACTATATCGTCTGAACGAACCGGTTACCGAAAGAACCGGATATGCGTAAGCCAAATAAAGTGATAGGCTCAATGAGAAAATCGAATCACAAACTTTACTATTAATTAATTTACTCGACTGCACTCAATGTTGTGTGATTTCCAATGACCAATTAAAAAATAAACCAAATTGACAATTTAACAAACACTTTGTGAGCGTTCAATTTATCAAGCACTTGGTGTGCGAAACACGCCAAGCGATAACTTCTATGTAAATGTAGTGCAAAATTTTTCCTAGCACAATCAAAGTGATTTTACAATGTTTTCAAACCAGATTTTCAGCACTACACTATAGCAGAATTTTATCGATCAATTGAATATTCACAAACGTAAACAGTTCGAAAATTAAAGAGATAGGGAAAGAGAGAACAACACCGAATTTGTTTAGGCAGTTCCCCTTTCGTCCTTGCTTCGGGTACGTCTGCCCCCAATTCTAAATCTAGAATTGAGATATCTATAATCTTATTGCAAATTGTTTTTACAAGAAGAGCCTTAGCTATCACACACTCAAGAAACGTCGTTGATGTTGATACTATGTCTTCTCTCCCCATGATTCGAGTCGAATTAAGTGCCTCGAACGTGTTGAATAAACCTCCGTTTACCGCTACCAGATTAAATGAACACACCGGTCTTCAATCACCTTCGCTCGGCTGATTTCAATCACACTCAGTTTGATCTCAAATCTTTCTTGCACAATCCTCCGATTAACGCTACTAGATTGAACGAACCCTCCGTTCTTCAATCACCTTCACTCGACTGAATTCAATGAAGCAAAAATTTGTCCCAAAACCCCAAATCCAATTGATCTTGGAGGGCAAAATCCTAGTGATTTTATTCAAGAAAAATCCCACTGAAAAACTCACCCCAAACAAGATACACACTTCTATGTTTGGACGTTATCACCTCAATGATGCAAGAGATCAACAAAAATTGTTATGTGTAATTGTTGAGAAAATGCAAGAATGAGGATAAAGATGATGAGAGAAAACTTTTAGTGTATATCTTTCACTTTTTCTTGTTTTTGTGTAAAAATGAGGTACAATATTTATATATGATGCTATGACCAACTAACAAAAATAACAACATTTTGAAACTTAGAGAAATCAGAAAAATAGCAGTAATCCAACGAAGAGTCGACCAAAAACTCATGAGGGTCAGCCTGCGGTGACCCGCGAGAAAGACTATGCAAGTTTGAGAGCTTTGCTTCGACCGCCACAGGGTCATGCGTTGGTGCAAGCCTGATGAAAAATTACAAACACAAAAGCCTTCAGTATGAGTCGACTAGATGGTCGACGTGAGCTGACCCATGAGACATGAACTGAAAATCAACTTTCATGAGTCGACTCAAACCACGAAAACTTGCAAAAATCAGTTTTTGACCATGTTTTCTTCTACCTAGGCTATGTTAATACATACCTATGACACACAACATGATCACACACATATAAAAGATATATGAGGCTTTTCCCATATGTTTGGACACATGATTATGGAATATTTATGCATTGTGAAATACGGATGCCGACTATGATGCGATGATACCGTCTAAATTACACACTACGAGTTAGTACATGTTTTGACATCATTAAAATAAAGATTGAGTGTTAAGACACCCTGCCCTCCCAGATATAAGTATAACGACCTCTCTTAGAATGGGTGTCAGAGTTCTCTCACAACAAGCTAGTTGGCATGTCCCCCACACCAGACATTCCTTAACCGTCCATTTCTTGATTATGTCGCCCATTTTCTGAATAATTCGCCCAATTTGTGAGATTGTGGAAAATGTTGTGTCTCAGTCCACAACAATTTAGTTTGAAGGGGACTCAAAAGGTGAATATTACATTCATCTAAAATAAAGGGAGTGGACTGCCCTTTTCCCACATTAATGAGAGCATTTATTATTCTCTCTAAGCTTAGGGTCCATGCCCACAATTTTTTTTTAAATACCCCAGCCTTGTGGTACGAGGAGATATCCAATTCACTACACAAAATACCATTTACAGAGTTTTTCACTATAATCGCGTGAACTTACATCACAATAACCCTGAAAATCTTTGACAGTATTCACGTATTATATTTTTAACAAATACAACTTTTTACACACGTCTATTTTCAAATTTAATTTTTACACGATATCATACACTCATATGTGGAAATAAAATTTCTGTTTTATATACAACCAAAGGTACGTCGGCATGCCTAAATGCATTCAATATGAAATTAATGATACCCAGTTTCTTATAAGATTCTATTTTTTTTAATTATGTGGGCTCTATTCTTTGCAAAAGAATCTTCATTTAGCTCAACGAGCAAGGGATCCTCCACTAAAAAAATTCAACAATTAATTCTCCATCTATTCATATAGATATATCTTATCATTATAAATACACCTTGTATACCTTTTATATACATTGCAACCAATAACCAACAACACCATGAATCATAGAGAAAATTCCAAGAGTGAGAAATCTCTTTGTGAGCAATCAATGCAAGTTGTAGTAAATATCTTAAGGCTATCATCTTTCTCCATTGCACAAAGAACCCTTGGAGTTTCTACTACCACTAGAAAATCAGGGAAGAATAAAGATAGTTTTTCAGAGTCAGATTATTCTGATAATGAAACTATGAAGGAAAATTTGGTTTCCCATCAACAATTCCCAGCAAGTACCAGAAGGTCACAACAGCCGCAGAGTCGCGCAAACCCTACATATGTTATCAAGTCAGTTGGAAGCAACGAATCAACTGAATATATGATTCATAAAGAGAATAGACTTCATGATGTTAATTCAAAGAAAGAGCTTTGTGTTGACGGTTTGGCTTCTGATTATATTAATAAGATACGTAACAAGCTCGGTCGCAGTTTATAAGCATCATAGAAGCATTATTCTATCTATTTATCTGTCTGTCTATTTTAACAATAATTTTCTTCTTAATAAGATGCGTTAGAACTTTTCATATCTATTTTATGTATATGAAATACTATTTAGTTGTTTTGATTTTGATGAACTAGCTGCAATAAGCACAGTTAATGAGTTTGTTTACTTTCTAAAAAAAAATGTGGTTCTTTCTTCTGAGACCTAATTTAGCTTTTTTTTCCTTTATGCTTTATCTAATATTCCTTCCTTAATAGACAAGTATTATTTTTTCAAACACGTGGATTTGTACGAGTTATACAAACAAATGTTCTATAGAAATGGTTTCCTTAGCCATTGGTTCTTAGTCTCACGACAAAAAAGAATATTGTTCTTTGGAAAGAAATGAAGGAAACATGGATGGCATATAATGTTTTTGAGTGTTGTAAATTTGCAATCTTAATAATGGTCCAACATGCATAAAATAGAAAGCGTGAACAAGTGGTTCAAGAATATGGTTTTAGGCATCTTTGATCCAAAGGTACCCAAGTTCCCAACATTAATTGAAGCATATGAATTATATTTAACTATACTTTAATATTTCAAGTAGATAAGAAAGAGAGAGTCAGATATCATTATGCAGCTAAAAATAATGTCACTGGAATAATTAGAATTTTTTTACGTAAATACCCCTAATTTTGGAAAAAATTCCCTAAATAATCCATGTTTCAAAAATATTCCCAAAATGCTCCCATTAGGGTTTTGGTTTGAACTATGTCGCTAATGGAATTGGCGACTCCCTTGTAGAGGTTGAACCATGTCGCCAATTGCACTGGAGACACCCAACCAAGTCTCCAGTGCAATTGACGACACAGTGTAATGCTTGAACTAAGTCGCCAATCCAATTGGAGACACAGTGTAAAGCTTAAATCAAGTCGCCAATCCAATTGGAGACACCCTTCAAACTGAATTTTTTCACTATAAATAGGGGTGTTAAGCTTGGTTTGTTCCACATCTCTTCTCACAACTTTGTTTTACTCATAAAATGTATCGTCGTCGTTGGGGTAAAGTTATTTTTTCGCGAGACAAGCCACCTATCGACATACAAGGTATCAATCAACTTATTGTTGTATGTTGTTTAAATTGTTATAACAATTACTTTTAGTTGGCATCACTTTTCGCAACAAGAGGCGAAAGATGGAGTGCAGTGTTAGCATCTGGTCAATTATATAGTGAGAGCGTTATGAAATTGATGAAGGAGGATGCTATTAAAGCCAGTACACATGCAGTTACAATCTTTGACCGACATAGACAATCATTCAGTGTACAAGAAACAATGGATTTTAATGAGGAGAGGCCCAATTTATCGTATGCTGTCAGGCTAAACAGAGGTTTGTGTGATTGTGGCAAGTTCCAGGCCCTCCGTGTACCTTGCTCACATGCCATTGCAGCATGCGCACATGCTCGTCAAGATGCTTATGGCTATCTATCTGATGTTTACAGGGTGGTTAATGTTATGAATGTATACAGCAAAGGCTTCGCAGTGCTACCAATGGAGGATTATTGGCCTCCATACCAAGGTGAAATAGTTTGGCACAACAATGAAATGAGAAGAAAGAAAAAAGGGCGCCCAAACAGCAAGCGTATAAGAACCGAAATGGATATCGGTGATAAAATGATACGACTATGCAATATCTGTCATCAACCCGGCCACAACAAAAAACATTGTCCCAATGTTGGAGGAACATCTGCATCATAATTTATCTTATCTTTTAGTTTGTTGTAACCAAATGTTTTCATTAATGCATTTCTCTTTGTTATAACAATTTAAACAACATACAACAATAAGTTGATTGATACCTTGTATGTCGATCGGTGGCTTGTCTCGCGATAAAATAACTTTACCCCAACGACGACGATACATTTTATGAGTAAAACAAAGTTGTGAGAAGAGATGTGGAACAAACCAAGCTTAACACCCCTATTTATAGTGAAAATTTTCAGTTTGAAGGGTGTCTCCAATTGGATTGGCGACTTGATTTAAGCTTTACACTGTGTCTCCAATTGGATTGGCGACTTAGTTCAAGCATTACACTGTGTCGCCAATTGCACTGGAGACTTGGTTGGGTGTCTCCAGTGCAATTGGCGACATGGTTCAACCTCTACAAGGGAGTCGCCAATTTCATTGGCGACATAGTTCAAACCAAAACTCTAATGGGGGCATTTTGGAAATATTTTTGAAACATGGGTTATTTAGGGAATTTTTTCCAAAATTAGGGGTATTTACGTAAAAAATTCGAATAATTAACGTGCTAGCAATTCATTAGTATTTAGGTCTAGTTCGGAGGAGGCATCTAGTGTGTTTGAACTAAAAATGTAGACATCCATAGTAGAAAGGTTTATCATAAATAAGTTTATTTTTTCAATTTTATTTAGTTTAAAGTCTAACTACTATAATTCAAAATCCAAAAGAAACCTGACTTTTCCCACCTTGTGTGTTGCGCTCTCTCCCTCCATCTTGTGTGTGGTGTATATATTTTCTCCCTTTTTTATATTGATATTGTTTGCATCTAAAAAAAACTACATGTCAGTCGAAATTGGTAAGACAGATTAATAAATAAACGAACTCCTCTTAATTAATAGTAAGCCAGAATACAATTGAATATCTGTTAATGGATTTCTTTTCCAAGTCTTCCAAGGTTTATGAGGGTCGCCAAAACTTTAGACTCAATCAAAATGTAGTAGAGTTAGATAATTTGACGTTATAACCATGGTTTGTGTTAATAGTTCTACTAGCTAAGTAAGGGAGAATTACACACTATCGATATGAGGGATATTGCACACTAGAGATAAAATCAACGGGATTGTCGAGAAGTAGAAGACATTAAGCTGAATGTGGAACTTCCACTACAACAAAAAACCACAAGTAGTTAGGTGAATAATAACACCCAACAAGTGTAAAAAATACCCTGCAAATGAATTATTGCAGGGTATCCTAAACTCTCTACAAAATCATTAGTCGCAAACTGTTGCAGGATGTAAATCACACCGCAACCTTTGCAGGGGGTAAATCACGCCGCAACGTTGCTAAGTGAAAAATACGCCGCAACTCAATTTCCAAAATTCAGAGCAGAGCAGAGGTGTTGTCTGCGCAGAGCAGAGCTGGTAGTAGTTTGTTGCTGGGTGAATAACACGCCGCAACGTTCTTAATTGTAGGATGAAAAGCACAACGCAAAATGTATTATATATAATAAAAAATAATTATATTTATATTATTATAAATATTAATTTTAATATTTATAATAATATAAATATAATAAATAATATAAATTCAAAAATTAATTTTTCAAAAATAAATTCAGAAATAATTAATATTTAAATTCATACTTAATTAAATAATTTCATAATTAATTAAATTCATAAGAAATTCAAAAAAAAATGTAAATGCATTATTAATATTATTAATTATCATCCACAAAGTCTTCGTCACCCTCGTTTTCTTCATCCTAATTCTCGTCTACCCCTCTGCCACCACCAAAAGTTTGTTGTCGCGACATATATTCTAGGATTTGTTGTTGTGTAACTCTATCCAAAGGATGTTGGCCCCTAGGACCACCTAACTCAGAATTTAGAGATAACAGTTCTTCCTTCTTTTTACGGTACACCTCCTACACATACGTAAAATATTAAATTAAATAATAGAGTTTATAAAATTTATTAAAATAAAAGAATTAGATAAAAGAAAGAAATATTAATATATTTTTACCTGAGTATTTTTAGCACGTTCACTGCCATACTCTCCATCTCTCCCCCTATAAGTCCTCTCATGAAGCTCTTGCATTGACGGGGTTCTTCCTTTAGCATTAGTCTAATTAAAACAATGAACTTCAAGTGAAGATATATAACAAATAAGAATATAATTTAACAAAATTGGTTAGATGAAAATATAATTACCATCCGCTTAGCATGTTCGGCAACACTAATGCTTCCAGCTCTATGATTGGCGGCTCCATTTTCAGATGCTCTACGTGTTTTTGCTTTTTCTGATTTTCTCTTAAACTCATCTAAATTCCAATAAGCAAGCATTTCTTTAAATACATCTTCGCTCATCCATGGAGGCTTGATCCCTCTAGTTTCCCAACCAAGCCTAGCACGCCTAAGCATGTCAGAAAGTCGAGATGATGCTCTCTTCTTAAAATTACGCCCAACCATATCTTCATCTATTACATTCCATACACACTTCTCCTGCAATATTGAAAAAAAAATAGATAATTAAACCAATATAACAATTAAAAAATTATTAGATAATTAATTTAACAAGTATAGTAATTAAGAAGAAAACATTATACCCGAAATTTGTCAAACCAAGTTTTATACAATTTCTTATTCGTCCTGTAAAGCTGTCCAGAACTCTTCCAAGCTCGCTTATATAACTCTTGAATAACCTCTTTTATGCTTACAGCAGCATGCCTACCTGGCAAGAAACTAAACAACAATAATTTGAATAAGTATTAATTAAATTTAAAAAATGACAATATGTACATATGCTTAAAATATAGGAAAGAAATTTAGCTACTTCCAACAGGCCAAATAACCCATCTTCCCTCAGACTTTCTATGTTGGATTTCCATCACTGCCACATCCACGTCCTCTATGTCCTCCTCCTCCTCCTCATGATCGTGTAATATCGGGTCATTCTTCTCCTGATGGGATGATGAGGGTCCATGTGGGGGAGGTGGGATGCGAGATCCTCTAGACTGGGATGACGAGGGTCTATGTGGGGGATGTGGATGCGAGATCCCCCAGACTGCATGTATGGCGGGGGTAGATCTGAGGAAAATGGAGAGGGTACATCTGAGGCATAGATCCTCCAAAATATGGAATGCTAGATCCCTCGGGCTGGAATTGAGGGGATGCGAATCCGGGCGGGGACACATGTGTAGGCTGGAATGGAAGGGATACAAATTCGGGTGGATTCTGTGAGGTGATTAGGGAAGTAAAATGTGTAACACCCCAAAATAATTATAATATTTATTTAATTGAATTATTATGATTATTCGGTGTTTTGGTGAATTTTGATGGATATAGTGACGCTTGATAACTTGTGTGGTGTTGTGGGGGTAGCTTTGGGTTAAGGTAATAATGAGGCATTTAGAATTAGTAATTAAATTAGAATTATTTTAGTAATACTAATAGAATAATTTGAATATTTAGAATATTATTTAGATTATTATTATTATTATCTAAAATAATTAGAAGAACCATTAAGGGTAAGACGGTAATATTGAGAAGGCTAATTAAGGATAATATGGGTAAATCATGATTAAGGCCCAAAAGATAGGTTTAACTAAAAGAAAATAGAGAATTAGGAGAGTTATTTTGTGCAACCCTAAGAAGTGAAGAGAGAGCTGAGGAAAGGAGGCTAGAACACATAGAACGAGAGGATCAACCGTAGAACCCCAAACCGAAGAATCTTTTGCTGGAAAATTTGAGGTATAGGGGGTTAATCCGGGTTCATATGTTTGATATGGGTTTGAGGTAGAGTAGTTTGTGTGTTCTGTGTTTTATGATGAATTTTTGTATGATGAATTTGTGCTGAATTTTCGCGCATCTGTGTTGGTCGATTTCTGACATAAATCTAGTATGTGTTGCTGTAAATTCTGTGGAATTCGTGTGAATCATTATTGTTGTTGTGATGAATATGTGAACAAAAACCAAATCTGTAAATCGAGTAATTTAGCCATTAGTAATTAGAAGAAAATTGATGAAAACATTGAAGTAAGATTAGAACTTAGATCTGTAATGAATCGAACATGTTTTGGGTCTGGGTTTAGAAGATCGAAGGTGCTGGAATGGGGAGTTTTTCGTTCAGATGCGAAATCTGAGTTTTGGAGTGATTTCTGGTGATACGCGTAAGGGGGGAGTATTACGCGCAATGAGGGGTACTTCCCAGGGTGGTACGCGTAACATACGCACCCATCCCCAGAGCCAGCACGACCCTTTGCCAGTACGCGTAAGGGTATAGTGGCAATACACGTATGGATGTCAATACGCATATGGGAAGCTGGAAAGGAAGGGGCACACTCGTATGGGAAGCCATTATGCTTATGAGGTTCTATAGAAAGGGGTCATACGCGTATAGGTTAGCCATTACGCGTAGGGGAAGATTGAAAGGGATCTCTGAGAGGGAAACCTCTCTGGTGATACGCGTAATAAGGAGGGTATTAAGCGTATGGGAGGCATAGGCATGTGGTCCTACGCGTATGATACGCAGGCCAGTGGGCAAGGAATTAAGCCATACGCGTATGGGGCATGGTCATACGCGTATGGACAGGGCTGTTGGCAGATTTTCCCGTTTTTGCTGTTTATGACCCTATTTCACTTGTGATGCGGTTTCTTTGCAACGTAAGGCTATGATGGGGTATTAAAACATGAGTAAGCTTGTAATGAGGATGAATGGGATAAAATCGGGAATATTTATGTGACGAGTACAGTATGACGAATTGTGAGGTATAGTGACGAATTGTGACGAGTACGAATTGGTGTTGTTTAATGATGGTTGATGATGATTCATGAATGATGATGCAATTATGACGATTTTATGATGATGATTATTATGATGATTTACAACATGCATTCATGGCATAGTTAGGACTCTGGTCCATTTGGTGGCTTCAATCCCATTGTGTGGATTGAAGTGTTTTGTGACGTGCTCCGGTTCTTGTGTAGAATCGATCCTATTGGTGGGGATCTTTGGAGGGTGATGGCCCAGTGTCCATCAATTATGACGAATTGGTACCACATGCATGAGTCTATGATGTTGCATTTGCATATTCTGTGGCATTGCATTCTATGGATGTAAGTGATGTATTAATGACGATTGTGAATGATTTGATGATGATTGTGCTTATGCTTTATCTTTTGCATATATCTTATATATTGATCCGTGATCACTCACCCTACCAATTTGAATGTTGCCTCCACGTGGGTAACGTGCAGGTGATCAGGCTTAGCTTTCTTGGCTCATGAAGATTTAGCTTTTAAAGTATTTTGATTTCTCCGTCGATTAAAGGGTTTTGCTCTGATATGTAACATCGGGTCGGGACGTTTGAGTCAAACGATTTACGTTCTCGTATTTTGTTGGCATGATGTTTTTTTGAGTTTGGTTTTAAGAAGTTTTGGATTATAAAATTGTTGTTTAAATTTTGATTTCCACTGCGTGATGTTTAAATAAATCCATGATGGTAAAACCCGTGTTACGGAGCAGGTGGTTATTTG
This sequence comes from Lathyrus tuberosus, assembly GCA_022829125.1. NCBI lineage: Eukaryota > Viridiplantae > Streptophyta > Magnoliopsida > Fabales > Fabaceae > Lathyrus > Lathyrus tuberosus. The sequence goes on along the minus strand of JALAZF010000104.1, from coordinate 2,989,236 downwards.
ATGTTTTATGACGAAATGTGGCGCCCTTTTGGGACTTTACTCTGATTGAATTGTTGTTTTTATTCGCGAAGTTTGTTGGGTAGAAAAGGGTGTTACATTAGTGGTATCAGAGCCTGGTTGGTCTGTCCGGACAGGTTTTACATGATGTTCGTCCTCTGTCAGTCGACGAGTGTGTGTACAATGTCGATGTTTTGTTTCTTCTAACCTTGTTAGTGGTATGCACGATGGCTAGAAGAAATGATCGTGCTATTGCTGATGCGTTGCAGTCACTTGCTCAAGCAATGGCTCAGAACAATCAGAAATGTGGAGCTCTGGATGAGTTTCATGCTTTGGGGAAGTTCCAGAGGAACAATCCGCTAACATTTGTGGGTACTCATGATCCAGAGAGTGCACAGAAGTGGCTGAAGGTGATTGAGAAGATCTTTCGGGTGATGGGGTGTACTGACGCATGTTAGGTGCAGATTTTAACTTAAAATGAAGTATTTTTCTTGGCACTTTTCTACTCAATTCTCATGTTTTCATTGACTTTACTTGTGATTGTTGTTGTTCTTCTAACATCATGAATATACCTTTGGTGCTTGTAATGTGTGTGTTATTGTGCAGGAAAAGGCACTAAATGATCAATGTTGTAAGACACAAGAAATGATCCAAGTTGCCAAAGAAATGAGAAATACATCAGTACGTTCGCTTTGCGAATTGCTAGCGAAGGTTCGCTTTACGAACATCTAGCGAGGTCCCAGCGAATGCTCCCAGAATTATGGCAGAGGAAAAAGGCATTAAAGTTCGCTTTGCGAACTGTGAAATTCCTTAATGTATTATAAATAGAATTTTCACACTTTTGGAGATTATTATTAGAATTTTAGATAGAGATAACTTGTAAATTAAATATCAGAACTTTGTATCTTTTCATTTCAAGGGAGAGAAGGTAAGAGCTTTGATTTCTTGTTGGGAAAGGATGTAATCTTTTGATACCTTATGTATTTCATCTAATCTATGTTTGTGAACTAGTTTTGATTCTCTATTGTTTGTTGTCTTTGATTGCTTATTTATTGGTCTTGACAAAACCTATTTCAAATCCGTGATCTTAAATTTTCATCTATCATTGAGCAAGCTTTTGACATGGGTTTGTGATTTGATATTCATTTGCATCTCAGCTTTTTAGCATTGTGTTGATTGTTAGTTTGAATAGCTTCTAGTAATTAATGCAATAAGAGACCGCAATATTGCTTGACGAACGGTATCGTGAGGGTGCGTGAGAATAGTGATGAAGAACGATATTCACATTCATTTGGCAAATTAGTTGAATGCATGTAAAAAGGGTTAAACGTGTGTACGTATTTTGATCATTGGCTTTGTATATGAATTACTCATTGGTTTGATGTTGATGTTATAGTAATATCTGTCGAGTCTTGAGGTCAGAAATGGGTGTAGGCTTAGCATTCATGTAGGCTTTAAATGCTTTGTATTGATTGGTGATGTGCGAGAGCAATTATTGATCTGTATAAAATCACTCACACATGCAGGGACCGAGAGGATATGTATGTCGTGAGTGATACATGATGATATTAGGCGAATGTTTAATTTATGTATAAAATTGGTTAGAAGAATGCATGTGTTATGAATTGATGAGATCCAATTCCAACAAGGCTCCATTTATAATTCAGTCTTTATTTTATATTTTCTGTCTTTACATTTTCTGCATTTAATTTTGGTTCATTAAATCTTTTAAACCAAAACTTTTGAACCATAAGCTTAGAAACATAGATACCGTCGAACGACATTCTTTCCCTCGCACTAATCCCTGTGGATATGACAAAACTGGGTTACTTAAATTAGTTTTTGCTTGCTGCTATATTACAGTTTCAACAACGCACAACAAGTTCAGTTTGGAACTCATATGCTGTCAGAAGAGGCTGAGGATTGGTGGGATAACACCCGCTAGAGACTGGAAGACGTTGGTACTGTGATAACTTGGGCTGTGTTCAAGCAGGAATTTTTGTGAAAGTATTTTCCAGAGGATGCTTGTGGCAAGAGAGAGGTGGAATTCCTTGAGCTGAAGCATGGAAACATGATTGTGGTAGAGTATGATGCGAAGTTCGAGGCGCTGGTTAAGTTCTATCCTCACTACAACCGTGCTGATGCTGAGGTGTCCAAGTGTCTCAAGTTCGAGAATGGGCTGAGACCAGAAATCAAGCAGGGTATTGGGTACCAACAAATTCGCAAGTATGCTGAGCTGGTGGATAAGAGTAGGATATATGATGAGGATAGTCGAGCTCGATCTGCTCACTACAAGCATCTTAGTGAGAAGAAAGAGAAGGGGCAATATAGAGGGAAGTCTTATACGACTTCAGCTGACAAAGGGAAGCAGAAGGCTTTAGATGGGAAGAATACAAGTGGGGGAGCAGCTCCCGCTTCTGGGAAGTGTTACAGGTGTGGTGAGCAAGGTCACCGTGCTGAGGCTTGCACCAATAATGTGTTGAGATGTTACAGATGTGGCAAGAAGGGTCATAGAGATATTGATTACAAGGATGACGGTCCAACCTATTTCAATTGTGGTGAGAAGGGTCACATCAGTACCCAGTGTCAGAAACTGAAGAAGACTGCTACTGCTGCTCAGACCAATGGCAAAGTGTTTTCTTTGAGTGGTGCAGAAGTTCCAGAGCAGGACAACTTGATTCAAGGTACTTGTTTTATTAATAATGTTGAGTTGGTCGCTATTATTGATATTGGTGTTACTCATTCGTTTATCTCGCTTGAATGTGCTAATAGATTAGGTTTGAAATTGTATGATATGAATGGTAATATGGTAATAGAAACTCCAGTTAATGGTTCTGTTACTACTACCTTTGTGTGTTTGAGATGTCCTTTGACAATATTTGGGAAGAGTTTTGTGATAGATTTGGTGTGTTTACCCTTGCACCAAATCGATGTGATTTTTGGAATGAACTGGTTGGAGTTCAACCATGTTCATATCAATTGTTATAATAAGACCGCGGAGTTTCCTGAGTTTGGTGACAGTGGGGAGTTGATGTTCTTGTTTGCTAAGCAAGTAGACGAACTTCTAGAAGACGAAGTCTTGGTGTTTGCAATGTTTGCATCGTTACAGGTTGATCGTGAAGCTGTGAGTATTACATTGTTTGTTGTTTGTGAATTTCCATATGTGTTTCCAGATGACATCAGTGATTTGCCTCCAGAACGTGAAGTAGAGTTTGTCGTGGACTTGATACCAGGTACGAGTCCAGTGTCAATGGCTCCTTACCGGATGTCCGCTTCTGAGTTAGGTGAATTAAAGAAACAATTAGAAGAATTGCTTGAAAAGAGGTTTGTTCGACCGAGTGTTTCTCCGTGGGGTGCTCCTGGGCTGTTTGTGAAGACGAAGGACAAGAGTATGAGGTTGTGTGTCGATTATCGGCAGTTGAATAAAGTGACTATTAAGAATAAATATCCACTTCTGAGAATCGACGATTTGATGGACCAGTTAGTAGGCGCCTGTATTTAGCAAGATTGATTTAAGGTGGGTTACCATTAGATTCGTGTTAAGCCTGATGATATTTCGAAGACAGCTTTCAGGACGAGGTATTGTCACTATGAATACACTGTGATGCTGTTTGGAGTGTCCAATGCACCTGGTGTGTTCATGGAGTATATGAATCGGATTTTTCATGAGTATTTAGATCAGTTTGTGGTGGTTTTCATTGATGATATTCTGATATACTCTAAATATGAAGAAGAGCATGCCGAGCATTTGAGAACTGTGTTGCAAGTATTGAAGGAGAAGAATTTGTATGCAAAGTTGTCAAAGTGTGAGTTTTGGTTGAAGGAAGTGAAATTTCTCGGCCATGTGATTTCCAGTGGTGGAATTAATGTTGATTCTTCTAAGATTGATGTTGTGTTACAGTGGGAGACTCCAAAGTCAGCTACTGATATACAAGTTTCCTTGGATTGGCAGGATATTACCGCAATTTTATCGAAGGCTTTTCTAAGTTGGCATTATCTTTGACTCAGCTGACTCGAAAGGGTCAAGCTTTTGTGTGGGATGTAGCTTGTGAAGAGAGTTTTGTGGAATTGAAAAGGAGGTTGACGTCCGCTCCAGTGTTGATTTTTCCTAATCCGAATGAATCTTTTGTAGTGTATTGTGATGCGTCGAAGATGGGTCGTGGAGGAGTGTTGATGCAGAATGGTCAAGTTGTTGCTTATGCTTCCAGGAAGTTGAGGGTTCATGAAGTGAATTACCCTACCCATGACTTAGAGTTGGCGGCTGTGGTGTTTGTGTTGAAAATTTGGATACATTATCTGTTTGGCTCTAAGTTCGAAGTGTTCAACGATCATAAGAGTTTGAAGTAATTATTTGATAAAAAAGAGTTGAATATGAGGCGGCGAAGGTGGTTGGAATTGTTGAAGGATTTTGACTTTGATTTGAATTACCATCCTGGTAAAGAAAATGTAGTGGCTGATGCATTGAGCAGGAAGTCATTGCATATGTCGATGCTTATGGTGAAAGAGTTGGAATTAATTGAGCAATTCTGAGATTTGAGTTTGGTATGTGAAGAAACTCCTGAAAGGGAGAGGTTGGGAATGTTGAAGTTGACTAATGGTATTCTGGAAGAGATCAGAGTGGGACAACAATCTGACTTGAAGTTGGTTGACCAATTGAACTTGATTAACCGAGGTAATGGAGGTGAATTTCGGATTGATGAGAATGGTGTGATGAGATTCAGAGACAGGGTGCGTGTCCCAGATGTTCCAGAAATTAAGAAGAGCATTATTGAGGAAGGAAATCGAAGTAGGTTGAGTATTTATCCCGGTGCTACGAAGATGTACCAGGATTTGAAAAAGTTGTTATGGTGGCTAGGTATGAAGAAGGATATTGTGGAGTTTGTTTATGCATGTTTGACTTGTCAGAAGTCAAATATTGAGCATCAAAAGCCTTTAGGTATGATGCAATCGTTGAATATTCTAGAGTGGAAATGGGATAGCATTTGCATGGATTTTGTGTCGGGGTTACCGGGAACCGCAAAGAGAAATGATTCAATTTGGGTGATTGTTGATAGATTAACTAAATCGGCTCATTTCTTGCCGATGAAGATTAATCATTCTATGCAGAAGATAGCTGAGATGTACATTGAGGAGATTGTGAAGTTACAAGGGATACCTTCGAGTATCGTGTTGGATAGAGACCCGAGATTTACATCGAGGTTCTGGATGATTTTGCAAGATGCTTTGGGTACTAAGTTAAGGATGAGTTATGCATATCATCTGCAGACGGACGGTCAGATAGAGAGGATAATCCAATCCTTAGAGGATTTGTTGAGGGCTTGTGTGTTGGATCACGGAGGATCTTGGGATAGCCATTTGTCATTGATCGAGTTCACGTACAACAACAGCTTTCATGCTAGTATTAGAATGGCACCGTATGAAGCTTTGTATGGGAGAAGATGTAGAACTCCATTGTGCTGGTATGAGTCAGGCGAGAGTGTTGTACTCGGACCTGAAATTGTGCATGAGACGACTGATAAGATTAAGATGATCCAAGAAAGGATGAGAGTTTCGCAGAGTCGTCAGAAGAGTTATCATGATAAGAGGCGGAAGGCGCACTAGAATTCCAAGAGGGAGATCATGTGTTTTTAAGAGTGACGTCAGTGACTGGTGTGGGTTGAGCTTTGAAGTCTATGAAGCTCACTCCACGTTTTGTTGGTCCATATCAAATCTTGCAGAGGATAGGAGAGGTGGCCTATCGGATTGCTTTACCGCCGTCACTTGCGAATTTGCACGACGTGTTCCATGTGTCTCAGTTGAGGAAGTACATTCCGGATCCATCGCATGTGATTCAGATGGATGATGTACAAGTGAGGGATAATCTGACTGTGGAAGCATTGCCTGTGTGGATTGATGGTCGTGAAGTGAAGCAACTACGGGGTAAAGACATAGCTTTGGTGAAGGATTTATGGCATGGACCAGCTGGCGAAAGTTGGACTTGGGAGCGTGAAGATCAAATGAAGGAGTCGTATCCGACTCTATTTCCTTTAGGTAATTTTCGAGAGCCAAAATTCTTTAAGTGGGGGAGAGTTGTAACACCCTAAAATAATTATAATATTTATTTAATTGAATTATTATGATTATTCGGTGTTTTGGTGAATTTTGATTGATATGTAGTGACGTTTGGTAACTTGTGTGGTGTTGTGGGGTAGCTTTGGGTTAAGGTAATAATGAGGCATTTAGAATTAGTAATTAAATTAGAATTATTTTAGTAATAATAATAGAATAATTTGAATATTTAGAATATTATTTAGATTATTATTATTATTATTATCTTAAATAATTAGAAGAACCATTAAGGGTAAGACGGTAATATTGAGAAGGCTAATTAAGGATAATATGGGTAAATCATGATTATGGCCCAAAAGATAGGTTTAACTAAAAGAAAATAGAGAATTAGGAGAGTCATTATGTGCAATCCTAAGAAGTGAAGAGAGAGCTGAGGAAAGGAGGCTAGAACACATAGAACGAGAGGATCAACTGTAGAACCCCAAACAGAAGAATCTTTTGCTGGAAAATTCGAGGTATGGGAGGTAAATCTGGGTTCATATGTTTGATATGGGTTTGAGGTAGAGTAGTTTGTGTGTTCTGTGTTTTATGATGAATTTTCGTATGATGAATTTGTGGTGAATTTTCGTGCATCTGTGTTGGTCGATTTCTGACATAAATATGGTATGTGTTGCTGTAAATTCTGTGGTATTCATGTGAATCATTATTGTTGCTGTGATGAATATGTGAACAAAAACCAGATCTATAAATCGAGTAATTTAGGGATTAGTAATTAGAAGAAAATTGATGAAAACATTGAAGTACGATTAGAACTTAGATCTGTAATTAATCGAACATGTTTTGGGTCTGGGTTTGCAAGATCGAAGGTGTTGGAATGGGGAGTTTTTCGTTCAAATGCGAAATCTGAGTTTTGTAGTGATTTTTGGTGATACGCGTAAGGGGGGAGTATTACGTGTAATGAGGGGGACTTCCCAGGGTGGTACGCGTAGCATACGCACCCATCCCCAGGGCCAGCACGACCCTCTTCCAGTACGCGTAAGGGATTGGTGGCAATACGCGTATGGGATGTCAATACGCGTATGGGAAGCTGGAAAGGATGGGGCATACGTGTATGGTAAGCCATTACATGTATAGGGTTCTTGGGAAAGGGTACTACGCGTATGGGTTAGCCATTACATGTAAGGGCAGATTGAAAGGGATCTTTGAGAGGGAAACCTCTCTGGTGATACGCGTAACAAGGAGTGTATTTCGCGTATGGATGGCCTGGGCAGGTGGCCCTATGCGTATGATATGCAGGCCAGTGGGCGAGGAATTGAGCCATACGAGTTTGGGACATGGTCATATGCGTATGGACAGGGCTGTTGGCAGATTTTCCCAATTTTGCGATTTCTGTCCCGATTTCGCTTGTGATGCGGTTTCTTTGAGACGTAAGGCTATGATGGGGTATTAAAACATGAGTAAACTAGTAATGAGGATGAAATTTTTATGTGACGAGTACAATATGACGAATTGTGAGGTATAGTGACAAATTGTGACGAGTGCGAATTGGTGTTGTTTAATGATGGTTGATGATGATTCATGAATGATGATGCAATTATGACGATTTTATGATGATGATTATTATGACGATTTTCATCATGCATTCATGGCATAGTTAGGACTCCGGTCCATTTGGTGGCTTCAATCCCATTGTGTGGATTGAAGTGTTTTGTGGCGTGCTTCGGTTCTTGTGTAGAATCGATCCTATTGTTGGGGATCTTTGGAGGGTGATGGCCTAGTGTCCATCAATTATGACGAATTGGTACCACATGCATGAGTCTATTATGTTGCATTTGCATATTATGTGGCAATGCATTCTATGGATGTAAGTGATGTATTAATGACGATTGTGAATGATTTGATGATGATTGTGCTTATGCTTTATCTTTTGAGTATATCTTATATATTGATTCGTGATTACTCACCCTGCCTGTTTGAATGTTGCCTCCACGTGGGTAACGTGCAGGTGATCAGGTTAGCTTTCTTAGCGCATGAAGATTTAGCTTTTGAAGTATTTTGATTTCTCCGACGATTAGAGGGTCTTATTCTGATATGTAACATCGGGTCGGGACGTTTGAGTCGACCGATTTAAGTTCTCGTATTTTGTTGGCATGATGTTTTTATGAGTTTGGTTTTAAGAAGTTTTGGATTATAAAATTGTTGTTTAAATTTTGATTTCCGCTGCGTGATGTTTAAATAAATCCATGATGGTAAAACCCGTGTTACGAAGCAGGTGGTTATTTGATGTTTTATGACGAAATGTGGCACCCTTTTGGGACTTTACTCTGATTGAATAGTTGTTTTTATTCGGGAAGTTTGTTGGGTAGAAAAGGGTGTTACAAAATACATAGAAGACGGAGGCATAGTCGGCTGAGCCTCATGACTCTGAGACATAGTATGCTGAGACCCCTGACCAGACTGAGGCAAAGAATAATACATGGAAGATGAAGGCACCTCAACTACACTTATCCTCACGCGACGACCTGACTTACCTGCTTTACCCTTCCCTTTTTCAGGATGAGGTGGCATTTTATCTACTAACTAAAAGAAAAGAATATAAAGCAATTACTTAAACATGCATATATTAAAGCAATATTCATTACATAATATATTAAAGCAATCTTCAATACATAATAGTTAGATCTTAATCTAGAATACAACAATATTTAAAAATGTGATCTATTCAGATTGTGTATCATCGTAATCTTCATTATCTTCAGATTCTAACTCTTCATTATCAACATTCTCTTCAGATTCTAAGTCTTCATTATCTTCATCCACATTACTTGTTGACAACAAAATAGACGCATCAACTTGCTGACCCTCAACCACATTAACAAAAAAACTTGTAAGTTGTTCCACTTCAATCACATCATTAATTTGTGAAATTTCATCAACTTGATAAGCAACGTCTTCCATGTATTCATCAGTTTCAATATGACCCAATGGTTTTGATTTGATTGCAACACACCAACCTCGCTTACGTCGTTGAATTGTAGGATAAGGGACGTAATAAACTTGCCTTACAGAATGTGACATGATAAAAGGGTCATAATGATTGTACCTTCGGTCCATTTTAATCTCAACAGTGTTATATTTTTTATCTATTTTTGTCCCTCTAGCGGATGGATCATACCAATCACAATAAAACAAGACAACTTTGTTTTCTGAATAATAATAGACAACTTTTTTTTCTGAATAAAACAAGACAACTTTAAAAATAATAATAATAATCTATTAAAAAATGAAAAATAATAATAATAATCTATTAAAAAACAAAAATAATAATAGATTTATTTCTATTTTTAAAAATAATAATAATAATCTATTACTAAAAAATAATAATAAATATGTTTTAAAAAAATTATAAAAACAAAAATCTATTTTTATATATTAAATCTGTCTAAAAAATATTATAAAAAATCGAAAAATAATAATAAACTTATTTTTGTTTTTAAAAATAATAATAGTAATCTATTTCTAAAAAATAATAATAAATATGTTTTAAAAAAATTATAAAAACGAAAATCTATTTTTATATATTATATCTGTCTAAAAAATATTATAAAAAATAAGTATTTTTTAAATCTGTTCCTTAATTTTTCTAAAGAAAAACGAAAATCATCCCTAAAAAATAAGTATTTTCTAAAAACAAAAATCATCCCTAATTACAAAAAAGAAAAACGAAAATTTGTTCTAACATATTATACAAAAATTATATCATCCATAATTTTATCATACAACCTTCAAAGAAACTAAATCTACACAGCTCATGCATGCAATCCAGTAAAAAAATATACAAGAACAAGTTTAACTATGTGTACCTTAACAGTAACAGCAACTCTTGAAGAAGATCTTGAAAAAAAAATCCGGATTCACCCACCAAAGGCAAAAGAACTTGCTCCTAAAGACAGAAATATTTGTGTTGAAGATGAAGCATTTGAAGGATTTATTTGGGTAGCGGGACAGAAAGAGAGAAAGAGGAGTTAGAAGAAGAGAGTAATTTTTGTCTCTTTGGATTCTGGAATATGGAGGAGAAGACGAAGCGGTGGAATATATAGGGAGTTTGTGGCGTGGAAAACATCCCGCAACATTTAATGCCGTTGGGAGTTGCGACGTGACAAACACCCAGCAACGTATATGTCAGAACGTTCACCTGCAACAACTGACGCCTCATTAATTTAGCCATTTAATTTCTTAACAATTTTATTCAGAAGCGTTGCGACATGCTTTTCATCCCGCAACTGACTTTTCAAAAAAATTGTAGAAACGTTCACCTGCAACAACTGACGCTTCATTAATTGAGCTATTTAATTTCCCAACAATTTTATTCAGAAGCGTTGCGGTGTGCTTTTCATCCCGCAACTGACTTTTCAAAAAATTTGAATTTCCCACCATCAGTTGAAAGATGAAAAACGTAATAAACTTTTTTTTTTAAATTTCTGCGTTGTGGGGTGAATAACACCCAGCAAGTACTTTATCTTGCGGGGTGATTAACACCCAGCAAATTCACCCAGCAACTGTGTTGTTTTCTTGTAGTGGTCATGTATCACAAAATGGATGGAATATTCACACATTACCCAAATAAATAGTCGAGTGAGGTTAAATTTCGGTAGACCACAATTCTATGGCAGGTATGATAGTCTCTTCTATTAATACCACAACTTGTATATTATTTAAGACATTCAATCAATCGATCAAGTTATTTTATTTTATTTACCTCTTTATATTTTTTATACATTTCTTAGCTTAGTAGCTCTTCATCATCACCATCAATGAAGAATTCAGGCCAACAACAACCTGACAGACCTCTAAAAACAATGGCAATGCCTGAATTTCGCATTTCACATTGCTTACGAAGGTGCATTGGTTGATCCATCTGAGAAAAAGATGGTAATAACAAAGTCTTTATTAGACAACAATTAGATACTTGGATCCATGATATAATGTATCAGATTTCTCAAAAATTTTAGTGACATTGTAAGACTCGTGGTTAGTAAGAAGGCCCAACAAGCCAAAGAGTTAGAGACAAAACGAGACAATTTAGGTTAAATTTTTGTCATGTTTACCATGCATGAAGCCCAAAAGAATCAAGGTCAGGCAGGTGTATGTACTCAAATCCCGCAAATAAACACAACAATAATTCATTCCCAAGTTTAGTCGATTTCTATACAACATGTGCCTTTTACTCTTTGTAATTCTCTGCATAATATTTTTTTTCACAATTAATCATCTAGTACACCTAGTGGCAAATAATTCATACAATCTAGCTAGTTTTTAATCTGGACATATGCATATGGAAAGGAGGCCACTTGAAGTGGTCAAACAAATTAGTATGCCACAAGTTTCTCCTTATGGAAACACTATTCATAAGAACATGTCTAACGCTAGAGGACAAACCTTTGACCTAATAGTTAGAACCCTAAAACCAAATGTGGAGTATTCGATTAAACAACCATGTGTAAGTTACCCACATGTGTTAGCTAACCCCGCAACATAGCTTACATGAGCTTATGTACCAGTTCTACCCCTATTGGGTTTGATGACACCTTAACCAATCATTGGTTATGTTGGTAAACAACCATGAATTACAAATTCACAATATAAGGCACAAGTGGTATTTAGAACTCTTTCGAGAAACAATTTTGAAGTGATCCAAGAAGGGTAACGGGGGAATCCCCCATCTTAGATTTAGTTTCAACACAAGTTTCAAAACTCCCTAACAATATTTGTTACTAACCAACTACAACTGATGTTACACCTCTGGGAAATAAGTCCTCTAAGAGGTAATTTGTTATACAACTTAAGTATATAGATATACATGTGCAAAAGAAGCCTTATCTTAAATGTGTGGGCAATTATGAAGATTGTGAAGACCAAGAAGAATATGATATTAAAGAAAATCGCATGCTTTCTAAGATCTTGAAAAGGGGCATGAGAAGACTATACATGAGATCTTGGAATAATGTCTCTACCCATGTCAAAGACAATCATCAACACAAATTTAAGACGTGAAACTGTAAGCGTAAAGGAAAAGATGGTGAAAGACAAAATCTTAACTATTCTTACAGAGGTTTTCTGATATATTCAAGATGAATGCTCAATTTTTATAATAAAACAAAGAAAGAACTACAATGTCACTAATGATAAGATAGATGAACTAAGTGAATCTAATCAAGCCAACAATTTTGTGACTTTCACTACTCATATACAAGACATGAAGGCTGTTAGGTATACTAGTAAGCTATATAATTTGAAGAATATTAGTGTTACTCCTATTAAGAAAATATAATTCACAATTTGAGGTAACATATCTGAACATCTTGCCAAACATGATTTCTAGTGCATTTATTTTGTCTACTCCATTCCGTTATACTGTTATAAATTGTATGGTATGCATCCACATCATCAACATATGTATCCCCAGTGGAATGAGAAGTCTGAAATGCATCATTAACAACTTTGGCATGCCAAACCTAATATTCTTGTTCATGTTGCTTGTACCTCCCTCAAGGTATCTTCTCATGAAGATTGTTATTTTGATAGTAGTTGCACTAGACACGTGACAAGAGAAAGAAACTATGTTACTTGTGGTGATAATGCTAAGAGAAATAAATTTATAGAGAGGAAGATGACTGTTGCTAACACTATAGTGAAAAATGTTGAAGATTGTGTTAATGACATCATGGATGACATTGTAGATAAAGAAGCTAAGTTGTGGCAAAAAAATTAGTCACTTAAATCTGAGAAGTATAAGGAAGTTTGCCTCATAAAAGGCTATCATTGGTCTTCCTGGTCTCAAAATTGAAGAATGTAAAATTTATGGGGACTGTAAAGTTGGGAAACAACCTAAGATGTCACATAAGAAGTTTCAATGTCTTACTTGTGTTCCAGAATTACTTCATATGGATCTTATGGGACTCATGTTGTTGCGGTAAGAATTGGATATCAAGCTATTAATTAACTTGAATCACAAAACTTTGAAATTCATCACCGAGCTTTGATTTATCCAAAGGAAAGGGTAAAGATCAAAAGAAACCCCTAATTATGCTATGTGAAGACACAGCTAAGAGATCGGGGGTTCAGGGGTTGGTTATACTAAGGGAAGGTATTAGCACCCTAAGTATCTGTAGTACTCTACAGGAGCCTCTTGTTTGTATTTGTGTTATGTTATGTTTTCTTGGGGAATCTGTGCTAAGGTTAAGGTAAAGACCTAAGGGTATATACTAAGTATGCTCGCCAAGACGTCGCATCTTGTGCCTACGTATCCTGACTAAAGAATCAGACCAATCATAGTTCACCTAACTAAAGGTGAGGAACCATTGACTATGGTCAAAGTTCCAAGGGGAATGAGTATGATACTCATATAGAGTTGAAAACTCTCTAAGTCTAAGTTGTAAACGGGGAAGTGAATACTCGTGATGATGAGAATCACATAGAGTTCAAGAACTCTAGCCTATTTCTAAGTTTGAATGGCTCTAATAAGGCCAAAGGGGAAAGGAACATCATAATGATGATGCTCACATAGAGTTTAATGACTCTAGGCGAATCCTAAGCCATGAGGTAAGTGGCTCTAATAAGGCCAAGGAGGGAAATAAGCAACTATGATGATAGTGCTCGCAAGAGGGGAACCTGATGAGGTTAAAGGGAGAAGAGGCTCTAATGAGGCCAAGGATTGATCCTAATGAGGATGAAGGATGGCTCTAATGAGGCCAATATGGTAAATGAGCTATCTATGACTTTGAGGTTAAATAGAGAGTCTTTCCTTTGGAAGGAGGGGAAAACAACTTCTTGTAAAAACAAGTGTTGGAAAAGGATTTGAAGTATGAGTGATAAGAACTAAGAGTATAAGAATTCAAGTAGGATAAACATCCAAGGAAGGGCAATAGCATAAATCAAGCACAAGTCATATAACATTAAAATGTCAAGGTAAACAATCCAAGTGAACTACCTCTTAGCATGACAAAGTGTAATGAAATGATGCACACAACTTTAACATGAATAAATGGTTAAATAACCAAGATAAAACCAAATCCAAAGCCTACTTTCAAGTTACAACATTTAAGAGTGTGTGTGCGAAATGTCATACAAGTTTGAGCAAAGATAGTCCTCTCAAAATTAAAACTTCAAGGTGAGTAACAAAGGTATTTAGTCTAAGAATCGAGGATCGGAAAATGAGCCATAAACCTAAACAAAAGACCTCATTCAAGGTCAAAAGTTAGCCTTCAAACATCCCTCGAATGTGTCCTAAGACACTTTGGAAATTTATCTCAAAAGGATAAAGAGAAAAGGGTTTTTTCAAAAGAAGTTCAAAAACTAGGTCAAAATTACTTCTAATTTTACAAAATCATAAATAATTACTAAAATTAAATAAAAGTGAAAATAAAAATTTCAAAAAATTAAAATAAACCTTGAAGTGTCATCGTGAATTTTTTTGGAATTTTTTAATTAATAGAAACTATTTTTAATAAAATAGAATTGGAAAAAGAAAAGAAAAAAAATAAAAAGAATAAAACAGGGGGGTGCATTAGTAATCTGAAAAATGAACTAAGGGCAGTTGATGTGCGCATAGGCCACTTGATTGGGGGGTGTCATTAGTGAAAGAATAAAGGCCCAGACCCAAAAAAGTGAAAACAGAAAACATAAAAATGCCAAAAGGGAGTCTGGGGCGAGGGGGATTCGAGCCCCAGACCCCTTGGTTACACGTACAATGCTCATACCACTGGGGTGGCTATACATCCGTTGTATAAGCCACCCACACAACCATATATTCCATGAGCGAATTAAAAAACCCAGGCTCAGAACGCACATGAAAATGTTACCAGAAAGTGTTAATAACAACATATCAACCGGTCACTAAATATTTAAGTAGGAAAACGACAAAATAAATGGCCAGCCACTCACAACACACCACACCTCATCTCCCTCATGCATCGTGAACAAAACCTAGCAATTATCGTGAAACAGCCATACAACACCATGGCAAACCTCTCATCTTGTTCAACCCTGTTCACTCTCATTTTTTTATCTTTTTTCACAAACCAAAAGCCTAAACTGATCAGAAAAGATCAAGGAGTTTAAATATGCCATTTGTTTGCCCTAAAACTAAACACACAACTCACACGAAAGCCAAAACCAGTGCAATAACAACAAAGTTCAGAGGTTTAAAACTTCAAACATACAAGCCATAACAAGGATGCAATGGTTCATATAACTTAAACACAATAATATACATATGCCAGCATCAAAGAACAAATAATATCACAACATGCTTATGAGTTTCAAGGCTTTGAAGGCTTACCTCTTAGAGAAAGTCCAAGGCTCCTTCTACAACACTTGTAAATGATAAAATTCACCTTCTGGGACTTTGTTGATCCTTGGAGAGAAAATGCAGATGATTAGATGCTTTGGAAAATACTTGGATAATGCAACCCGATACCTCTTGCCAATGGAGGTTCAAAAATGGCAGGTGGTGGTGGAGGTATTACAGTTAGGTTTCGGGTGTTTGGATGTTCTTTTTGAGGTATTTGGAGATGGTTTGTGGAGTTGGAAGGTGAATGCTCAAGTGAGACAAGCTAGAGCAAGGTTTTTGCAAATTTGCAAGAGTTGGTGAGTGAGAGAATGCGAGGAGTATTTAGCCTTCTCTTGGGGTGAATCTTGTGTATTTTGGAGAGGAGATCAAGCCTCTATTTATATGAGAAGTTGAGATCTTGAGGTATGGTCATATTGGTACATCTTGCCAAGTTTTCCCTTTTGGAAAATTTTCCTCGTGTGAGCTGGCAGATGAGCCAAGAGTCTTCATAGGCTCTAGTCATAGGCTTTGGTCTGATTTGTGGACTGATGGGATTGGGGCAGAGTCCAAGTTACAAGGAAAAGAGGAGTTGTCGTGCTTTTGTGTAAAGTTTCTCTTTCATGATGTCAACTTGCATATCTACTTGATTAAACTTTCATTTTTTAATGCCAACACTTGAAAATTCGTGGCAGAGGTCTAAACATTACTAATCTTGTTTCTAAACATCAGAATTGTGAGATTTTGGTGATTGGGAAGAGTTATGTACCATTATGCATTATGTGTGAAACTTGCATTTCAAGAAAAGACACCAAACTTCAACCCTTCGAATCTCTCAACTCACACCATGGATTGAGGAGTTCTAGTACTTTTTGGAAAGCCCCAAATGTCCTTTAAAACTTTAATTTTTACTCCAAATTCTGGATCAAAAGGGATCTTGGTGAAAAATGGTGATGAAGTTAGCTGGTTTTTAAGGCAAAATGTAGTGAAATTTCACCAAGTCTTTAAGTGCTTTGAACTTTCAAGCCTTGTAACTTAAAAACCAAACCTCATTTGGATAAGGGCCCTCTAATATGTTTTGAATTTCATGATGAGAGCTTCAATTTGAGCTTTGAGTCAAAAAATTTGGATGTGTGGTTTGAAAGTTACGACCTTCCCAATTTTGCACAAGGAGTGAGTTCTTCCATACTTAGAAAAATTTAAAAACCAAACCTTGCCCTGCTTGCAAGAAACCTTTCAAATGGTGATCTCTCATGCTCTAAGTCAAGGATTGAACATGTTAAGATGGGATGTGACTTGAATACTTCATTTTGGACCAATAACATCAAAAGTAAGAGGTTTGACTTTTTAGTCAAAACCCTAATTTCCTCAAGATTTCCACTGGATGATCTTACTTCCTCAAATCTCTTAAAATGCCAATGGATGGCCTCCAAGGATGTTTATGAACATATGGAACCATGTCTCAAAGCTTGGGAACATGCCTTGATCAAAAGTCAAAGGCAAAGGTTGACTTTCCTGACAAAACCCTAATCTGGGGACAAGATGAACTTGTGACTCTTTGTACTAGTGATGAAAGCCAGATGCTCTTGATTTCTTGTTGAAGAAGACCTCTTGAATGTAGGAAAGTTCAATTGGTTGATAAACCAATCAAACCTTGATTGATCATGACAAACCTCTTCAGTGATTCTTCAGGTTAAAACCCTAATTCCACAACTTTGGTCTGATAGTCTCTTGTTGACTTGATTTGATCCAATATCTTGAGATCCTAGCATGTGATTTTAGAACTTCATGATTTTTCTTTATGAACAAAAATGGCAGAAACTTTGGAGTCTCAGTTGGCTTTCTGGCACATATGACTTCACACAAACCCAATCAACTGGTGAACCCTGGCGATGGATATATGGAGCCAAAAATAGTCTTAAAAGACCTTGAAACACATGAGAACTTGGTTTATTGCTCTTGCCCTCTTTCTTGTGCCAATCCTGATTTTCACAAAAGAAACAGACTAGCAAAGATATGGGTCAGTTAACAATGCATAGATGATTGAAGCCTAAATGCAAGTGCAAGATGTTATGACATCTAAGGCGTAAAATTTGGGGTATAACAGTTTCCTCTATTTGAATAACTTTACCGGATGGCGCGAGAGATGGTAATCCTTGGGCAATCAAAGGTGAAAGGTATTTAAATATAGCAAACTAAAAATTTTGCCCTTAGATGGAATGCACATGCTAAGGACAAGCAACAAAACACGCAAATGCTGACATGCCATGAACTTCTAGTATGATGATATGATGCCACAAATGGTGCAAAATGCAGACAAAATAAGACACCAAAGACAAAGGGTGAACACCCACAGGCGAGCCTCTCTGGGGAGGAACAAAGATTTGGTATCCACAAGCAAGGCCCATTGGGGATGCAAGTTAACAACCAACAGAAGAGACTTACTGGGGAATGACTAAGAAGACACTGGGGATAAGAAGATAAAATGTTGGGAACCCATAGATCTTCACTGGAGATGGCAGTCAGAGAAGTGTTCTCCAATGGGGAAAGATCCAGGGAGATGGACGACAGGTTCAGATATGACCAGACGACATTGGGGATAACAAAAGGGGAGGCAAGCTCTTTACTGGGGATGAAACCAGAAAGAAGACATGATCTCCACTGGGGATCAATTTGAACAAAAGGAAAGACATCTAACAAACAATTTTCTGGGGATTTCTTATGCTGAAGAGTTCAAACGGGATCTTCAAGAAAAAACCTGAAAAGACAGAGACAAACACAAACTCTGTGTACGCCAAATGATGATAATCACAAGGTCTTTCAAAGGATGTTGGTAATGACCAATCTGAAAATTCCAATAATGATTGGACTTTAGAAAATATGCTAGTAATCACTAGATTTAGGATGCTGATGTTTATTAGGCTTTCACAAAATGCCAGTAAACACTGGACTTTTACAGGGATATTGG
Organism: Lathyrus tuberosus; assembly: GCA_022829125.1. Lineage (NCBI taxonomy): Eukaryota > Viridiplantae > Streptophyta > Magnoliopsida > Fabales > Fabaceae > Lathyrus > Lathyrus tuberosus. The sequence continues at coordinate 2,970,895 of JALAZF010000104.1, read as the reverse complement.
TGATGACCAAAACCTCTACTGGGGGATAAAATTAAGGTGCCAATAATGATTGGGCTTGGGAATAACATGCCAGTAAACACTGGGCTTCACGATACTGATGATGACCGATATAAAACATGCCAGTAAATACTGGACTTTGAGATATACAGTTAAAACTGACCAATGAAGATTGGATTTAAAGACATACAGTTAAGACTGACCTATGAAGATTGGATTTAAAGACATACAGTTAAGACTGACCAATGAAGATTGGGTTTAAAGACAGTTCCAATGAATACTGGACTTCACGATACCGATGATGATCGATATTAGAATAATGCCAGTAAATACTGGACTTGGACACCAATTACGATTGGATACAAAGCACGCCAGTGGACACTGGACTTTTAACAAATACTAATAATGATTGGCTTGTAAACAGAGGTTAGATTTTAGATAAGACATTACCGAGGTTGCATAGTGATAACTAGACTTCCTGGGAAATATGGATAGCAATCAAATTTGACGCATGTAGGTGAAAACCAGATGCAAACAGGACACGGATGAAGACCCACGAACTCAAAAGGATCCTTAACTTTGGGCGAGTCAAGGACAAAGAAGGTAAAGACCCACGAGAATACACACCAAATGCAAAAATACACGATGATATGGTATGATGCAAATGCAAAATGATATACGAGAGACGACTCTGATGAGAGGCGACAGATTGGGGGAAAGGGGTGGATGGATAACGTATCCACTGCCAAGAGTCACACTAAATCTGAAGAGAACAGCCACTCTGGGGATTGAATAGGGAACAATCTTCTTTTACTGGAGAAGGTAAATATTTTCGACCTTCAACAAAACATCTGTGGAAGATACTGGGGAGAAATCCTTTGTATCGTGGTAGTCAGTCATTACCGAAGTGTCCGATCCAGGAAATATTGTCGATTTTGAATTTGTATCACTGGGGAAACATACGCCAGATGGTTTAACAGTGTTTTCTTCACAACGAGGTTCACTGGGGAAAGGGCATGTGATTTCACTAAATCCTCATAAGAGTCACAGTAGATTATGTTTTCATTGTGTTTTCTCAAAATATTTTTATTTCAAAAATTTTCCGCTTTCAAAGTCATCATTAAAAAAAGTGAAGTTTTGCATAACAAAGAAAAAAATTAGGGACAAGATGAATATCAAACAAAGAATGGTCCAAAATCTGATTTCATTAGAATGACAACCCACCAATGGCAAAGTTACATGGAACATTACAATTTGGAAAAAATGGCAATAGGAAAAAGGTTACATCGTATTCAATGACCACTACTATCCCTAATGACCAAGAATCCTTCAAAATCTTACTGCTGATGAGAGCGAGGAAGCTTGAACTTCGTCTTCTTCCTTGGTATGGGTGACAACCCTTTCTGACTCAGTGAAACACCTTTTGTCCCTAACTTTTGCCTGGACCTCCTTTTTCAGGTTTTCAGTCCACCGGGATGCTCTTTTTTTCCTAGGCCGCCCTTTCGGGTTTTCAACCTAGCGAGCTCTTTTATTTTTATTTAATCCCTAACTTTTGCCTGAGTCTCCTTCATAAGTTATGACCCACCGGGATACCCTTTTTTTGCCTAAGTCGCCATTTCTGGTTTTTGACTTATCGGGTTTTTAGGCATAATATTTTCTTACTGAGTCAACATTCACAGGGTGTGAGAGTTGTTCACCATCCATTGTTGTAAGAATTAAGGAACCTCCTGAGAACACTGTTTTCACGACAAATGGGCCTTCATAGTTGGGCTCCCATTTTCCGCGTACATCCCTCTGATATGGCAAGATCTTTCTGAGTACAAGTTCTCCTTCACGAAATTCACGAATACAAGCCTTCTTATCAAATTCTCTCTTCATCCTTCTCTGATACAAATGACCATGACACATGGCAGTCAATCGCTTCTCATCAATGAGGTTCAGCTGATCATATCTTTCTTGGACCCACTCTGCTTCATCAAGCTTGGTTTCCATTAGAATTCTTAAAGATGGTATCTCTACATCAATGGGGAGAACAACATCCATCCCATATACTAGAGAAAAGGGAGTTGCCCCTGTCGAAGTTCGAACCGATGTTATGTATCCATGCAAAGCAAATGGTAACATCTCATGCCAATCTTTATAAGTCTTGACAATTTTCTGGAGGATCTTTTTGATGTTTTTGTTGGCAGCTTCGACAGCTCCATTCATCTTCGGGTGGTAAGGTGAGGAATTATGATGTTCAATCTTGAAATTGTCACACAACTCCTTCATTATTTTGTTATTCAGATTGGTCCCATTGTCCGTTATGATCCTGTTTGGAATCCCATAACGACAAATGATCTGATTCTTGATGAATCGAGCAACCACTTGCTTGGTCACGTTGGTGTAGGAAGAAGCTTCAACCCATTTCGTGAAATAGTCAATGGCCACTAAGATGAACCGGTGACCGTTGGAAGCTTTTGGCTCAATAGCCCCGACCATATCAATGCCCCACATAGAGAAGGGCCAAGGCGACGACAAAACATTCAACAATGTTGGAGGTACATGCACTTTGTCAGCATAGATTTGGAATTTGAGACATTTTTTGGCGTATTGGATGTAGTCAGTCTCCATAGTCAACCAATAATACCCAACCCTTAAGATCTTCTTAACCATGGTGTGCCCATTGGCGTGAGTACCAAAGGCTCCTTCATGAATATCATGAATCAACAGGTTTGCTTCTCGTTTATCAACACACCTTAGCAAAACCATGTCATGATTCCTTTTGTAGAGTACATCATTGCTGAGGAAAAACTTGGATGATAACCTTCTCAAAGTTTTCTTTTCAAGAGCTGAAGCATTGGCAGGATACTTTTGATTTTTCAGATAGTTCATGATGTCATGAAACCATGATTTCCCATCCATCTCTTCTTCAACCAACTGGCAGTAGGCTGGCGCCGTCTTACGCTCAATACTGATGAGTGGCACTTCATTAACAAAATTAACCTTCCACATTGAAGCTAACATGGTTAGAGTGTCAGCTATGTGGTTCTCTGATCGTGGAACATGACAGAAAGTGATTTCATCAAAATATTGGATCATCTCCACAATATAAGCATGGTATGGGATTAACTTCTCGTCTATAGTTTCCCATTCACCTTTGACTTTGTAGATAACCAAAGCAGAATCTCCATTGACTTCCAAAATCTTAATTCTGAGATCAATGGTTGCTTCCAACCCTAGAATACATGCTTCATATTCGGCAATGTTGTTTGTGCATTCAAAACAGAGTCTGGCCATAAATGGGGTATAACCACCATCAGGGTTTATCAACACATCACCTACACCATCCCCACTGTAGTTGAAAGAACCATCAAACATCATTTTCCAACGAGAACAAGGTTTGGGACCTTCATCGGGGTCTGGCTCTTCACAATCTTTCACAACCATAATATCTTCATCTGGGAAATCAAACTTGAGAGGCTCATAGTCTTCCACGGGCTGATCTGCGAGATGATCTGCTAGGACACCGCCCTTGATGGACTTCTGGGTGACATACTGAATATCATACTCTTACAAGAGCATGTGCCAACTGGCAAGTCTTCCTGTTTGAGCAGGCTTTTCAAAGATGTACTTTATCGGATCCATTTTAGAGATCAGTAAAGTAGTGTGACATATTAAGTACTGCCTCAAACGTCTGGCGGCCCATGCTAGAGCACAACAGGTCTTTTCTAGCAGTGAGTAACGGCTTTCGCAATCAGTAAACTTTTTGCTCAAGTAATAGATGGCATGCTCTTTGCGCCCAGATTCATCATGTTAGCCCAAAACACAACCCATTGACCCTTCCAATACAGTCATATACATGAAGAGGGGTCTCCCTAGAACAGGTGGGATCAAGATCGATGGTTCTTGCAAGTAACTCTTGAGTTTGTCAAAGGCCTGCTGGCAGTCAGAATTCCACTCTACTGTCTGGTCTTTGCGAAGCAATTTGAAGATTGGTTCACAAGTAGGATTCATGTTGGAGATAAACTTGGAGATATAATTCAAACGTCCAAGAAAACATCTTACTTTAGTCTCGGTCTGCGGAGCTGGCATCTCTTGAACAACTCGCACTTTGTCAGGGTCTACCTCAATTCCTCGTTGACTAATAATAAAACCGAGTAACTTTCCTGATCTGACACCGAATGTACACTTAGCAGGATTCAACCTCGATTGATATTTCCGGAGTCTTTTGAACAGTTTCAAAAGGTGATCCAAATGGTCCTCCTCACTCTGGGATTTAGCAATCATATCATCAACATATACCTCAATTTCCTTATGTATCATGTCATGGAAAATAGTCACCATAGCTCTCTGATAGGTTGCCCCTATATTTTTTAAACCAAAGGCCATGACCTTGTAGCAATAAGTCCCCCAAGGAGTAATGAACGTAGTCTTGTCCATGTCAACAGGGTTCATTTTGATCTGGTTGTAACCGGAGAAACCATCCATAAAGGAAAAAACTGCAAAACTGGTTGTGTTATCCACAAGAGTGTCAATATGCGGCAGAGGGAAATCGTCCTTTGGACTGGCTTTGTTGAGATCCCTATAATCCACACACATTCGCACCTTACCATTATTTTTCATCACGGGCACAATGTTGGCTACCCACTCAGGGTATTTTGAGACTGCCAGAAATCCTGCATCAAGTTGTTGCTTGACCTCATCTCTGATCTTGAGAGCCATGTCACGTCTACTTCTTCTGAGTTTCTGTTTCACTGGCGGGCATTCAGGCTTGAGCGGTAGTTTATGAACTACAATATCTGTATCCAAACCAGGCATGTCCTGATAAGACCATGCAAACACATCCACATATTCTTCAAGAAGCTTCACTAACTGTTGTCTGACTTCTGCCCTAAACATTGCCCCAATCTTGACTTCCTTCTTGTCTTCATCAGTACCAAGATTGACGGTGTCAATTTCTTCCTCATGCGGCTGAAGAGCCGTGTACTCGTACTCGCACATTTTTGCCAACTCATCTGAGACCTCATAATCTTCTTCTTCCTAATCCCCAGCTTAATAGATGGGTGAATCAAAGTCAATAGTGAAAGTAGGGTCATTGAATACGACAGGTTTGTGGATGATTCTGCATGATTGAGGGACTTATTTTATTAAAATGCACAAAATTGAATGCAAACAGAAAATGTTTTTGGTAGTTTTGAAAAGATTGCTATTTTTCCTGAAGAGCAAAAACAGTAAATAAAGACAAGAGAGTTTAACAAACAACATCTTCATTGATTAATAAAATTTGAAAGCAGTGGCCCATACAAAACAGTCCAATAGCCTTGGGCACGGCTATGGATTTGAAAACAAACAATGAAAACAAACATATTACACTGGCTCAGGGAACAATACAGGGATCTCAATAGCTTCCCAATTGTCTAGTGCGGCGTCACACTGAAAAACCAGATGGCTGATGTCTTCATCTTCTTCAGCTCCTATCACAGCATTGACTTGATGTCCTTTGCGTATAAACATTTCCTGGATAGTCCTTGGTCGTGTTGTTGAAGCAGCTGCTTGTCCATGAGTTGGTTTGTAACCCAACCCTTGGTATTTCTTCCTCTCTTGAACTTCAATAAGCTTTCCCCAACCTTCTGGGACACCTTCTTTCAGAGCAGATTGCATACTCTTGAAGGAAGCAAAAGATGGAGCACTCGGGGCCCCCGGCTCTTCAATGTCTAGCATGACAGCATTGGATTTCTCAAGAGCTTGGAAAAAAGTTTCCAAAGCATCTTTATCAGCCTCAATATAACGGAAGGAAGACAGGTTACTGACCATCAGATCTTCTTCACCGTGTATTATCACCAGCTTTTTACCAACCACAAATTTCATCTTTTGGTGCAAGGTTGAAGTCACGGCACCAGCTCCATGGATCCAAGGCTTTCCGAATAGGCAACTATATGCAGGATTAATATCCAACACTTGAAAGACAATATTTAAAACATGCGGGCCAATCAGAATTGGTAACTCACTTTCACCCATTACAGACCTTCTTGAGTCATCGAAAGCTTTGATGATTAGAGAGGTAGGCTTCATTTCAGCTCCATTATAAGCCAACTTTTCAAGGGTTCTTTTTGGTAATACGTTCAAAGAGGAACCTGTGTCCACAAGGACTCTTGCCAAAGTGTCTTCTTGGAATTTCATCAATACTTGCAAAGCAAGGTTGTGCTCTCGACCTCCCTTGGGAAATTCTTTGTTGCTGAAGTTGAGAGTATTACAGGCAGTGATATTAGCGATGACATTATCGAATTGACCGGCGGTGGTGTTTCAGGCAACATGGGCTTGAGCCAGTATTTTTCGTAGTGCAGCCCTGTGAGTGGGTGAGTTCAACAACAAAGATAATATGGAGATTTTTGAAGAAGTTTGGTGAAGCTGGTCCACTACTCTGTAGTCACTTCTCTTAATAATTCTCAAGAATTTGGCATCCTCTTCATTAGTAACTACCTCTTTCTCTTTATCTTTAGTAGGTACAGGAGTAACAGTCTTTTTAGGCACAGTCCCTTAGAAGACAGGAGTATAAACTCGACCACTTCGGGTCATTTTCCCAGTCCTAGCAATATTTGTCACATCTTCAACAGTGGTTCCCACCTCTTTCCTTGGAACCACCACTTCATATCTCTTGTTAACCATAGTATCCTCATACCTCCATGGCATAGCTTTATAATTCCTGAATCTGAATGGAACAGGTTGTCTGATGTTTCTCGGTCTTGACTGATTAGTGGTGGAAGCAACAACAGGCTCTGATGTACTGAAAACCAGCTTTGGTTTGTTAAAGACATGGACCACAGAACCTTTCACAACATGTTTCAATGCAAGGCAACCTTCTAGGTCATGACCGGCAGCGCCTTGGTGAAATGCACAGTTAACATTGGGATTGTGGAATTGCATGGCCTTTTCTGAAGGTGGGTCCATAGGTCTAGTGATAATTAAACCTTGTTGAACCAAAGAGGGATAAAGTTCCGTGTAAGTCATAGGAATGGGTCGGAATAAAGGTTTGACACCTTGTCTTCTGTAGGGAACATTTGATGAAGAAGCTTGTGGCCTCTGCTGTTTGTGGTTGTTGTTGAAAAGTTGGATCACTAGGTGCTTGCTGATAACTGGGTTTTTGTTGAAATACTGGCATATGTTGCGCGGACTGATGATTAAAAGTTGGTGTTACAGCTGCCACATAGTGTTATGGGGCCAACTGCATGGGATAGATTGGTTGTTGATGAAAATTTGGATTTGACTGATGTTGATAAACCGATTGTTTCCATACGGGATTCTTCTTCCTACCCATCATAACGACATTGGTTTCCCCTTCCTTTTTCTTATGAAAGTTGCTTGGAGGTTTCTTGAAATTGGTACTGCTTGAATTGTTGGATGAACTGATCATCTTTCCACTTTTCAGCCCAGCTTCTACCTTTACACCCACGGCAACAATATCAGCAAAGTTTGCGCTAACACTGCTGATCATTCTCTCATAAAATTCTGGCCTCACGGTGTCAACAAACCAGTCGGTCAGTTCCTTTTCAGATAATGGGGGTTCTACCTAGGAAGCAATCTCCCTCCATCGTTGAGCGTATTCTTTGAAAGATTCAAAATTGTTTTGAGACATGCTCAAAAGTTATCTTTGGTTAGGGGCTAAATCCATATTATACTTATAATGCTTTATAAAAGTATCGGATAAGTCTTAAAAATTGTGGATTCTAGATTGGTCTAAGCTCATGTACCATTTTGCATAAGCTCCCTTCAAACAATCTTGGAAACAATGGATCATTAATTTGTTTTTATCCACATACGCATCCATTTTTCGGTAATACATGATCAAGTGTGATTTTGGGCATGTCGCGCCTGAGTATAGGTCAAAGCTCAGAGTTTTGAACTTTGGAGGAATAACCAGACCAGACACCAAACACATATCTCTAGTGTCAGTACTAAAGACATTGCTTCCTTCCATCGCCCTCATTTTTCTCTGGATAGTCTCAACACTCTCTTTTAATCTTTCATGTCGCTCGTCCCCCTCTTCAGACATTTCGGGGTAGTCATAAACTGGTTGTGGGTTATGAAAAATAGGATGTACTTGAGTATGCACTGCTGGTGGAGCAAAAGTTGGGATAACTTGAGGATTCTCGTTACCCATATGAACAGCTTGTTGAGTTGTGGTAGGAATTGGTGGCGGCACAAAACCGGGAGGCAACACAAGCGGTGGTAAGAGATCAGTGTTGACATTAGTAGCAGGCTCCACGGCCGGAGTGATAATTTTAGAGACCACGGTGGCCTGAGTGTCCATCTTTGCTCTAATAACTGTCGCTCCCGGGATTTTCATCCAGGTACAAACGCGAAAGTGGCGTGGAAAACAGAGTCGCCAGCCGTGTAAATTTATCCCAAGAGAGGGAAAGGGAACACCGCATAAACCCGAGGAAGAGGGAAAGGAATGGTCATCGCAACCATAGCCTGGGTTCGGGAGTCGGTTACGCGAGGGGAAGGTGTTAGCACCCCACGCGTCCATCGTACTCGATGGGATCCACGCTTGTTGTCTATTCTAAGGGAGAGTTATCCTAAAATCTATGACTGCACTAAAATGGGGAAGCGAAAGACAAAGACAGACTCGGTAGGACGTTGTCGTCCTAGGCCTACGTACCCTCTTTGTACAATGGGGAATTCAGAGTCACCGTAGTTTGGACCAAGTTCTTTTTGTGTTTTTTATGAGCGACGTTAAGTTCGCGTCCGGCAGTTAGGGTCGATGCCTGTTTGCGACTCAGACGGAAGGTAACGTACATTTTTTTGAAAAATAGCCTTTAGTTTGACGATCCCGAAGGATAAAAAGGTTTGAAGTTTGTTTGTATTTTTTAGGACAGAAGTGACTTGAGTTAGTTCATAACTCAACTTGAACCAAAGTCTATGACACGGGAACAAATGCGTCGCATGGTCGTCCCCAATGGGACGTATGCTCAACACTCTAGAAGAGAGAAGGGGGACCCCTCAATCTTCATTTCCTATGTTTAAGGCTCGTGTGCAAGGCAAGTTGACCTTATTAAGTATCTTAGAGATGCTATGAGGTGAGAAGAAAGACTCAAGAGAAAAGAAAAAACACTAAGGGGATTCTATCCTAATGTTATCATGCAAAGATGGCCCTATGGGGAGGTTTGACAACAGCCTAAACCTAAAGAAAATACAAGATGAGAGGACGAAAGAGTGAGAGTGGACATGGATAACTATCCACACCCTCAAATAACTTACCTCAGCCCCTGCATAAAAGGTTAGTACAAACAGGTATAAGTGATAATAAGACAAATGAAACTCAAGCAAATCACAAACCAAAGAGAAATGGTTATAAACCAAATGAAACTCAAACAAGACAGAATGTGGATGACCTAAACATGGATTATGAAGTCAAAGAATCAAACCCAAATGATGGCACAAGTGCCTTCTCAAACAAGTACTCAGACATGATCAAGGATGTGCATAAAGGAAGACCTCAAACAAAGAGTGATCAAACAATTAGAAAAACATCTTCTAAAATTACCAAATTAAAACTTAACACACCTCAACTAGTGGCAAACAACATGTCAAAAGCTCATGCCAAAATTCCCCAGATAGGTCACTCAAACAATTATGCAAAGTCAAATGAGAATCATGGTTCAATATGCAAAAGAAAAGGACTAAAATGCAATATGAAATGATTTTAAAAATGAGAGAAAAATGTTTTAATGCAATTTGATGTGTTGGTGAAACAATTCAAAAAGAATGAACTCAAAAGGTTTTATGGAGGATGAGAAATAAATTTTACAAGTTAGAGTATGAATATAAGGAATAAATTCAAAAGAAAATAAACAAATAATTATTTCAGATGCTAAAAATAAAATAAAAATAAAAAATAAAATTTGAAAAAATTTTATAAAACTATAAATATCATTCATGATTTTTTTGGGATTTTTAGGATGCAATTATCTATTTTTAAAAATGAAAAATGAAATAATGCAATTAAAATGAAAAATAAAAAGGAAAATAGCAAAGGGGGTGTGAGTAGCAATCCATACGCGTTGAAAAATGAAACTGGGCTTAAATGGGGGGTGTGGATATCAAGCCCACACCAACAAAAAAATCATCGAAATAAAAAAAGGAATACATGGGTCCAGTCAACTGGTTGACCTAACACTTACCTTTGGATCAATCTAACGCTCCACACACAGTCAACACTTCACACAAGTAATTAAGATAAGAGGCTCAGATTCACGCGCACACAATAATTAACATACACATGCACACACGCAATTACCCATAATTAAAAAATAAAACGTGACCACCACATGGAACGCTTAATGTGTTGGCATCCTGCAGACCACCAGATGAATCCAACGTCCCAGATCAAACAAGAGTTAACATGATGGACGATTCAGATTAGAGGTTCATAATAACTATCATGGATGGACACACACGCAATTAATGAAATAAAACCAAATTTTAAAATAGGTGGTGCAACGTGGACCACACGATCCAAGCCATCAACGGCTGGGAGATCATCTTCCTCATTCGAACCCTAGCCTCGCCGGAAGCCATGCCAGACGACGGAGCCCTAGCTCCAGTCGTCACTTCCGGCTACCTGCAACCCCAAAAAACCCAGAAAGTGCAAACAAGTATACCCTCTTGACCATAATTCCACGAGGATCAACAATATCAAATTATTTTTCACAAACAACCATCACATAAAGAGATTCGAACGAAACAAGTTAGGGTTCAAAAAGTTCAAACTCATCATACAAACAATATAAACGTCCAAACTCAAAACAAACTATATCAGGATTATCAGTGAACATCACACATCATTATGCGCATCAAAAAGAGGAGATTTAAGGGCATGCAAATTATCACTAACCTGAGATCAAGCAATCTGTGTCCTTGCTTTTAGCTTCCAACAATGGGTGGTTTGTGCTCTATGGATTCCAAGGATGAAGACTGTGAAAGAATTTCGCCCAAAGCCTTTGTGGATTGTGAGATTCGAATGAGAGAAGGATTAGGGTTGGAAGTTTTTGTTCTCCTCAAAATCACGTGTCCTTTCAATGAGTTTATGATTTTAGCTTAAATACCTAGGGTTATCACACTGATTAGCAATTAGGTCTCAATCATTCCTTGGTTAATGAGTTTTGAATCATTTGACAAATTTGCATAATGTGAAATACACCCTCCTCCATGCATGTACACCCAAGCATTTTATGATAGATCACTTATGTCTCAATTTCTAATCACACCTGAATTGGATTTGGGCCTTGAGATGTCTTGGTTCATGAGTTTTGAATGATCTTGCAATTTTGCATAATGGGAAATAAGTGATGGATTTGTCATGGAATCCCTTGGTTCAAAGGCTAAAAATGATCCTTATGGAATGTACTTTGATGTTAGAATGTGCCTTGAAGCAATGGAACCAATTATAGGTCACTATGTCCCAAAATGCAAAAGTTGTGAAAATGGAACCATAAGGAAACCCTAAAAACCACCTTGCCTTCTTTTGATCATAACCTGAGTTTCACAAATGATATGGAGATCATCTAGTACTTGTTCGAAAGGGGAGAAAAAGATCTTCAACTTTCATGTTTGAGAAAAATTCATTTGAAGCTTCCTTGATGATGAAAAGTCAAGTTGACTATAGTGTAAAAACTTGCCCAAAATGGAAACTTTCAAATTATAGGTCATTTCCATATTTAGTAACTTTGTACCAAACCTTGATTCCTGATAAATGGTATGGAACTTGGCCCTTTTGAAGAACACCTTCTCCTCCTGGACTGCCTCAGACACCTTGACCCCATGCTAAGAACCAATGATATGCACACATGATAATGCAAAAATGAAATGAAACACAAGCCAGTTAGTACTAAAGTAAGAGAGCAAATTTTGGGGTGCTACAATAACCTATAAAACTTCCATGATTTGCCCCATACTTCCACGTAGATCATTCAGTTCATTGTTGACTTTGTCTATTTCAAAGTCTTGTTCAGACATCCTCTGGCGAGCTTGGGCTCGTGTGTTGTATCAGCGTCGAAGATTCAGCGTGCGGTTTTGAAGAGAAGACCACGGAATGAGACAAGACAGGAAAAAAATGCACATGTTATGACATGAAATTATGCAAAATGAAAATGCAAGCAAAACTATCAGGGAACTAAAAAGTTCGTAAACATTTGTAGATAGAAGGATATTTCTCAAAACAAGCTCTTTCATTAGCAAATTGGCGAATATTACAACATGGGCGATACACCCTCAAGGTTCATTACATAGATAAAAAATAGGAAATACAACATCAAAGGAAACTAGAAATCAAATCCACTAGCAGACGGTCCCTCCCCTCCATTGAGCTCCCTTATAAGTTTGTTGATCTGCTCTTTCACTTTCGCCTTATCAAGGGTCAACTCTTCCATTGCCTTCTTCAACTTCATCTCTTCATCTGTGGGAGGATTATGATGTGGATAAGGCATACTCATCACAAGAGCCTTCTCACGAGATCATTATAAACAAGCCTTAGTGATGGTACAGTCAGGATTCCCCATCACAGTCCACCTCTGTCTGTTTATGCAACGCCAGGTTCGTGCAACTCTAAGCATGAACTCAGGATTCTCTCCTTCTTCAAGAAAAAGCCTCTGTAGATCACCAAGATTAGGTATCTCCTCCATGGGGTGGCCAAGCTGTCGTCGAGCGAGAATGGGATTATAGTTGATACAGCCCCTTCTACCCATAAGAGGTACGTTGGGGAAATCCCTACAGCTATGAATCATGAGAATTCCTCCATACATTGGGTCGTATCATTTGATGTCAACATGAGTGAGCTCCATGAGATTTTTGGACCACATAGTACCATCTTCCACATCCCAAAAGGTTGCAGCTCTGGGTAGGTGAAAAATAAACCACCTATACAGGAGAGCGACACATCAGACAATCTGCCCTCCATCTTGCGTGTACGTTGAGTGAATGGCATGATAAGTATCAGCCAAAAGGGTGGGAATTGGGTTCTTGAGCATGAAGATTTGAATAGCTTGAATGTCGACAAAGTCTTTAGCATTAGGAAACAGAAACAATCCGTAGGCTAGCAAAGTGAAAGTGGACTCAAAAAGTGCAGTATTCTTTCTATCAGCGAAGTGATGGGATTTCTTGAACAAAAACTGAGCGGGTAATCCAGCAAGTCCCCCTTTGATGGCCAAGTGGGTTTGAATGTCAGACAGCCTAAGTCTTGCTCCTCTGGCGATGTCTTTTACATTGAGTTCGTCCTCTAAACCGGAGAATGGAAGAGAATCATTGACAGGGAGACCCATCAAAGCGGAGTATTCTTCCAAGGTTGGTGTCAGTTGATAATCTGGAAACACGAAGCAGTGATCAAAAGGATGGTAAAGTTGAACCAAAGTCTCTAGCAGTCCTTCAGTCCTTTGGAGCCACAGCAACGGGAGGATTCTTCCATACTTCAATGAAAAAGCCACTGGATCCTCAATCAATCTTCCCAGTTCCTTCAACTACTCAAGATCGGGAACCATGAAGGTGTACGACCAAGTTCCTTTTCTTCCAAAATCCATTTCTACAAAATCTGCAAAACAAAATTAGTTCCTTGATAGTTGTAACAAAAATGCAAGATGTAATGGGAATGCAACTGGTTTTTAAGGAATTCAAGAGAGACAATTTTCAAAATAAGCTTCACTTCATTAAATATTGAGAAAAGTTACAACTTTCAAAGTACATCTCAAGAAGCTCAAAATACAAAGAGATAAAAAGCAACAACTAGGCCTAAAAAGTAACTCTATCTAGGGATGCTCCACTTCACACCTCCTCTTCTGTCTCTTCAGCTTGTCATTCTCCAAGATCAACTTGTCAACAATCCCTTTCCAAGCGCCAAATGTCGGTGGAATACTTGAATACTCATGAGTGCTAGGAGTGGGTTGCGTGCTAGAGAAAAATAAATTCTCTGGCGCCATTAGACTTTAAATCACACGTCTCTCAAGCAACTCAATCCAATCATATTTCTCTTTCATCTGTTTCTTCATCTCCATCTTTTTAGCATAGATGGCTTGGTATTTCCCTTCCCACGTGTCTCTCTCAAGTTTCATCCTTGCTAGAGTTTCTTGGTACTCTTCCATGCACTCAATAGGAATGATGGAAGGAGATACAACAGTAGGCTGAGGAGGTCTCTCAGGGAGATATTGCATCTTAAATCACGAGCTCTAGATCGAACCCATCGAAGGAAAGGTTCCAAGGCCACACAGTTTCTCTTTCCCAAGTCATCCTTAGTTCTTTTGTGGAATTTTCCCCAAGCATTCAAAACACTGTTCTTGGTTTCAATACTGGCTTCCTCATTAAGATAAAAGAAACCAGACAAAAGGATATTCTTAGGCTTTTCTTCCATAGGAAATCCAAATTGACGTCTAGCTAGAATGGGGTTGTAGTTGATCCCACCTCTGATACCAAGGTGTGGCACATTGGAGAATGGGCCACAACTATCAATGATGACTCCTTTATCATAAGCTGAATCGTACCAAAAGATATCAGTATGGGTGAGAGATATGATTCTCTGAGACCAACGAAGTTTGTCTGGATTATCGTTGAAGTGTGATGTTCGAGGCAAATGAGTAACAAACCACTTGTAGAGCAAAGGCGCACAACATGAAATGGTACCTTTTCCTTGGAGAGTCCTATGATGGATAGAGTGATAAGTATCACCAAGCAGTGTAGGTACAGGGTTTCCACTTAAGAAGATCTGAATGGCGTTGATATCAATAAATTCCTCAACATTAGCAAACAAGACCAAGCCATAGACAAGAAATGCAAAGATTGCTTCAAAGGCCCTCATACTGTTCATCTTAGCTAGGTAAAAGGATTTATCAAACAAGAACTTGGAAGGTAGACCCTTGATCCCATTCTTGGTGGTGAGATGAGGCTTGACCTTTGATACTTCTAGGTGGATAGAATCAACAATTTCCTTTGGTGAAGGAATCTTCTCTTGACCACTGAAAGGCTCTTGTTCTTTCACAGGTAGACCAAACCAATAAGAAAACTCTGTAAGAACAAGATTTGGTTCTGCATCTTGTCTCTGTGTTTTGGTGATAACAATGAAGTATTTGTGTGAGAACAATTATTGTGCTCTAACGTTTGTTATTCGGATGGTTTTAACAAATAGGTTCTAACTCTGATAAAGACCATGTGCTACATCACTCTGATATTCTCTATGGTCACTTATGTGTGAAGAAGCAAGAATTGGTTCTAATCTACTGTGCGTCAGAAAGATTCTGAGAAGACACTATGTTGTTGTTGTAACGTCTCTTGGATCTAATTTCTGAGCGTGACTCTAATGCTACATTTATGAAGCCTGTATAGCTTCTGAGGTCGTTAACTTCTGAAGACTAAATGCTGAAGATTCTGAAGACAAGGTTCTGCTGAACGAAGTTCTAAAGACTCTGATGACTTAAGGATTTTGAAGATTAAAGGTTCTAAAAACTAAGTGCTAAAGATTCTGAAGGCAAGGTTCTGCTGAACAAAGCTCTGAAGACTCTGAAGACTTAAGTATTCTGATAACCAACGGTTCGGAACAAGAAGTGCTGAAGACTCTGAAGACAAGGTTCGGCTGAACAAGTTCTGAAGACTCTGAAGACTAAAGACTCTAAAGACCCAATGATTCATTCTTCTGATCATGCTTCAATCAAATCAATTCAGAAGCCTCTAATGAATAGAAGAAGATGAAACATTTACGTGGGAAAATAGTACATAGTACATATAAAGCACGTTCCTTTCCACTACCATAATTTGGTGGTACAAAGGACAACTTCAGTGTACGATTTTCAACCCAGCATAACGACATTATTTCAAGTCGCCAGTACTCTCTGATATTACTTATCTGCCCTTCAACGGATCTTTTTCTGGCTATATATATAGTCTTGATCATTTAACGAATCTGATGCTGATGAGCATGAGCGTAAGAGAGCAAATGCATGCGTGCAAGCATGATTGAATGTGAGTAAGCAACAAATGAAGTAATACTCAGTGTAAAAGAAGAAGTATCAGAAAAACACTGATGTATATGAAGAAAGAACTCAAGAAATGAAGAAACTTATGAGTGAACAGTAAAGCACCACAATACAAATAAGAAGAATGTTATTACTGTAGATTCTCTCTAAGTTAGATTGAGCTTAAAATGTATCTTTACCCTGCTTGTGTAGAAGCATCATTATTGAAAACAAACCTTGTAGCAGACAGTTGTTTGTGTTCCCTAAAGGACCAGTTGGGTCAGAATTTTTAGGGAGACTAAGACAGTGTGCCTTAGTGTTGTTAGTCACTTGCAGTTGGCTTGTGCGTTGTATTCCTTAAGAGACCAGTTGGGTCACAATTTTTAAGAAGTCTAGGACTAGTGTGTCTTAGAGGTTGTTAGTCACCAGCAGTTTGCTCGTGCGATTGTAATCAGTTTTGTTATAGTGGATTAAGTCCTTGTGTATAAGGAAAAATCACCTTGGTGGGTAGACTGGATTAGCTTGATAGTTTTCAAGTGAACCAGGATATATCGTGTGTCTTTCTCTATTGTTATTTATTTATGATCTTTGTTTGAGTTTCATAAAAAGCTTTCAAAATGGAAAACCCAATTCAAACCCCCCCCCCCCCCCCCCTCTTTCTTGTGTTTTTCTCACACCTTCATACTCTTCTAGCGTCGGAACAAGTTAGTAGTCAGGAAAAGTGAAGCAGTGGTAAAGAGGGTCATAAAACTGCACCAACGTGTTAAGAACACCATCTTCCATCTTGGTTCTGAGAATACCAATCAATCTTCCATAACGCTTTCTGAAGTTTTCAGGGCAAGATACCAAGGCTCCTAGCTTCTTCAACTCTACCAAATTTGGCTTTTTAAAATTGTACTTCTTAGTGTTCCTTTTCTCAATATCCATGATACCTCTGATTTATAAAAGGAAAGACGACTGAGTTCCTTAAAAAGGCCAAGTGGGGTAAGGGTAACTACGGTCCTAAGTCTCACGGACTCCCAGGTCGGAGAGAGTGACATCAATGCGACTACTCATATTAGACATCAATAATCCCAAAGGGGCCTCAACTGAGTGTGGCCATCATATGCCAAACTTGTTAGGACTGCTCCCAACAGTCGACTATTAATTACACCACAATCCTATCATATATGTATCTCAAGTCTGGGTTAGGACTTATCTCACCACTCAAAAGTAGCACCCTGCCAAATAGAGGAAACCAAGCAACAGACAGATATATACAGATATGTATAATCAAGCAAGCAAAACATATAACACAAATAAAAACAAGGTGGACTTAACCCTCTAAAATTGAATCCCCAGTGAAGTCACCATTTCTGTTGCGGTGAGAATCAGATATCAAGCTATTAATTAACTTGAATAAAAAAGCTTTGAAATTCACCACCGAGCTTTGATTTATCCAAAGGAAAAGGTAAAGATCGAAAGAAACCCCTAATTGTGATATGTGAAGACACAGCTAAGAGATCGGGGGTTCTGGGGTTGGTTATATTAAGGGAAGGTATTAGCACCCTAAGTATCTGTAGTACTCTATAGGAGCCTCTTGTTTGTATTTGTGTTATGTTATGTTTGCTTGGGGAATCTGTGCTAAGGTTAAGGTAAAGACCTAAGGGTATATACTAAGTATGCTCGCCAAGACGTCACATCTTGTGCCTACGTATCCTGACTAAAGAATCAGAGCAATCGTGGTTCACCTAACTAAAGGTGAGGAACCATTGCCTATGGTCAAAGTTCCAAGGGGAATAAGTATGATACTCGTATAGAGTTAAAAAACTCTCTAAGTCTAAGTTGTAAACGAGGAAGTAAATACTCGTGATGATGAGAATCACATAGAGTTGAAGAACTCTAGCCTATTTCTAAGTTTGAATGGCTCTAATAAGGCCAAAGGGGAAAGGAATGTAACGCCCCGATTTGTTTAATTGTATTTATTTATGTCATTTATGTGAATTTTGTGAAATGTGTGAATTTATTGTATTTTACCTGCTAATTGAGTTAATTGGTTAATTTCCCTGATAGGTAAAATATTTGCAATAAATTATAATTTCTTTTCAACTTTTATTTCCCGAAATATATTTCATCGTTGTTTATGTTTTATCGCATTTTGAGAGCGTTTAGGAGATATTTGAGTGTAAGGGCAAAATGGTCATTTTGGGTAGTTAGATATTTTGTTAAAAAAAAGGGAAAAGAGAGAAATAGAGAGAAAAGGAGAAAGAAGATAAAGAAAAGAGAAAGAAGAGAAAGAAAAGAGAGAAGAAGGGGAAGAAGAGAAAATCATCAAAATAAAGCTTGAACTTCGATTAATCGGGTAAGGGTGAGAAGTTTCGATTATATCTTGCTTGTATATGTATATGTATGTATTTGTTTGAAGTTTGGTTGAACTGAATAGAGAACTACAACAATTAATATGTGGAGATTGTGAGAATTGGATACAACTTTTGTGTCGGAAATCATGATTTACGGTTCCTAATTGTTGAAACCTGATAGATATAGGTTGTTATGCATTCAATTGGTAGTATGTTGATGTTTAGATGAGATTTAGAGAGAAATTGGGTGATTTTTCGTAGCAGAAATTATGCAGGAAAAATTATGGGTTTCGCTGCCCATACGCGTAACGGGCAAGGCAATACGCGTATTGGGTAGGGCAATACGCGTATGGAAAGGGCGAATGAGGGCATTACGCGTATGGAAACCCATTTTACACGGCCCTCTGCTGAAATGCGTAATGGTACGCGTAAGGGGAAAGGCATTACACATAATGAGGGAGGTAATACGCGTACTGGGTTTTTAGTGGAATTTTTGGAGAGAAATCAATCTCTGCTCATACGCGTAGCACTTAGGGCAATACACGTATGGATGGGCGAGAGAGCTGGGCAATACGCGTATGGCCCAGGGCAATACGCGTATGACCAGCGAGGGTGCAGAATTTTGTCGTTTCGCGATTTCTTTCTCGATTTCGTGTCCAATGCGGTTCCTTTTGATCCGTAACTCGGATCGAGACGTTCTTGGTACCGATGGAAAGCTAATAAGATGTTCTTTCTTATAAAAATGGTTTTGGGATTGGTGACCGATTTAATTGTGTCGGGAATTTGGAAATGTGTCGTTTTGTCGACTTTTACCGTCGTGATTGTGTGCGATTGATGTGTTATCATGTGATATGCTTTTGATATATAACGTATAGCTTGTGTGCTGTTATATGATGTGAATGTATATGATGAAATGTTGTGATGATGGTTTGTGGCCTCATGGAAAATAAATGCATTGTTTTGGGTTTGATTGCAATGCATGATTATTGATGTTGAGATGGTTCACATGGTTGTATATATGTATGCATTTGATTGTCATGAGTCATTGTATGCCAAACATCATGATATGCATTCTTGTGATGTCGTGTTCCCTTGTGGGGTGTGAGCAACGAAACGATTCCATAGGGAATCTGCTGTAACGGTCGTGAGCCTTATACAAAGAGGACCTGAAGCGACGTTATAGACGATCGTGAGCCTTATACAAAGAGGACCTAAAGCGATCAGATCGTGAGCCTTATACAAAGAGGACCTAAAGCGATCCATAAACGTCGTGGGCCTTATACAAAGAGGACCTAAAGCGACGGGGAACATCGTTTGCCCGACGGGGAGTTACACTAAGTAACAAGCGATGATTCCAATAATTCCTGAGTGATTTAATGATGAGAATGATGGATGATTGGTACCGCATTTGCATAGAGTCGTTGTGTCAGTCTCTTTGCATTTGCATAAATCATGAATGGATTTATTATGTGTGGAAAATCATGAATGGATTGATTATGTATGGAAAATCATGAATGGATTGATTATGTGTGGAAAATTATGAATTGATTGATTATGTGTTGAGCTTGTGATAGCATTGGTGATTTGATATACATTCGTGATAAATGTATGGATTATGGATGATATGTTTTATGTATAGACATATGCTATGTTTTGTGGGGAAGTTGTACATTACAATGATTGTATTAATTATCTATGATATGCTATATGTATTAGTATGTGATGCTTGTGGTGAGAATAATTATGCATGTGAATTTATATGTGTTTGCATATTATTATGCAATCTTGATTTAGTTGTTATTTCTCACCCTTCTGCTGTGGTTTGTTTCTCTATGAGGCAATTGCAGATTAGTAGTCTTGGAGGCTTTTGTGAAGATTATTTCTCCATCCGTTTGTCAGTCTGTCTGCTCTGATACGTAACACGGGAGTCGGGGAACGCTTTTGTTATATATGTATACATTTGTTGGATCTATTTTGTATTACCTTTGTATGAATATTTTGATGTTATAAAATAATTTATTTTGTAAAACAAGTCAGTTATGGATCTTTCCGCTTTATTCCATAATTGAACTTTCCTTTTTGTTGGAAAAAGTTTCCCTTTTATGTTTATTCCATTTTGTGTTATGTATCAAATTTATGAGAAGGGATTGTGTTTGCTTTCTTTAAATGTGGCATCCTTGTTTCTGTCTAAGGATAAAAAATTTATTTACTCTGATTTATTTATGTATTATTTATTCGCGATGGGAATTGGGGTGTTACAAGGAACATCATAATGATGATGCTCACACAGAGTTGAAGAACTCTAGGCGAATCCTAAGCCATGAGGTAAGTGGCTCTAATAAGGCCAAGGAGGGAAATAAGCAACTATGATGATAGTGCTCGCAAGAGGGGAACTTGATGAGGTTAAAGGGAGAAGAGGCTCTAATGAGGGCAAGGATTGATCCAAATGAGGATGAAGGATGGCTCTAATAAGGCCAAGATGGTAAATGAGCTATCTATGACTTTGAGGTCAAATAGAGAGTCTTTCCTTTGGAAGGAGGGGAAGACAACTTCTTGTAAAAACAAGTGTTGGAAAAGGATTTGAAGTATGAGTGATAAGAACTAAGAGTTTAAGAACTCAAGTAGGATAAGCATCCAAGGAAGGGCAATAGAATAAATCAAGCACAAGTCATATAACATTAAAATGTCAAGGTAAACAGTCCAAGTGAACTACCTCTTAGCATGACAAAGTGTAATGAAATGATGCACACAACTTTAACATGAATAAATGGTTAAATAACCAAGATAAAACCAAAGCCAAAGCCTACTTTCAAGTTACAACATTTAAGAATGTGTGTGCGAAGTGTCATACAAGTTTGAGCAAAGATAGTCCTCTCAAAATTAAAACTTCAAGGCGAGTAACAAAGGTATTAAGTCTTAGAATCGAGGGTCGAACAATGAGCCATAAACCTAAACAAAAGACCTCATTCAAGGTCAAAAGTCAGCCTTCAAACATCCCTCTAATGTGTCCTAAGACACTTTGGAAATTTATCTCAAAAGGATAAAGAGAAAAGGGTTTTTTCAAAAGAAGTTCAAAAACTAGGTCAAAATTACTTCTAATTTTACAAAATCAAAAATAATTACTAAAACAAAATAAAAGTGAAAATAAAAATTTCAGAAAATTAAAATAAACCTTGAAGTGTCATCATGAATTTTTTTGGAATTTTTTAATTACTAGAAACTATTTTTAATAAAATAGAATTGGAAAAAAAAAAGAAAATAAAATAAAAAGAATAAAACAGGGGGGTGCATTAGTAATCTGAAAAATGAACTAAGGGCAGTTGATGTGCGCATGGGCCACTTGATTGGGGGGTGTCATTAGTGAAAGAATCAAGGCCCAGACCCAAAAGAGTGAAAACAGAAAACATAAAAATGCCAAAAGGGAGTCTGGGGCGAGGGGGATTCGAACCCCAGACCCATTGGTTACACGCGCAATGCTCATACCACTGGGGTGGCTATACATCCGTTGTATAAGCCATCCACACAGCCATATATTCCATGAGCGAATTAAAAAACCCAGGCTCAGAACACACATGAAAATGTTACCAGAAAGTGTTAATAACAACATATCAACCGGTCACTAAATCTTTAAGTAGTAAAACGACAAAATAAATGCCCAGCCACTCACAACACACCACGCCTCATCTCCCTCATGCAACGTGAACAAAACCTGGCAATTATCGTGAAACAACAATACAACACCATGGAAAACCTCTCATCTTGTTCAGCCCTGTTCACTCTCTTTTTTTTATCTTTTTTCACAAACTAAAAGCCTAAACTGATCAGAAAAGATCAAGGAGTTTAAATATGTCATTTGTTTGCCCTAAAATTAAACACACAGCTCACACGAAAGCCAAAACCAGCGCAACAACAACAAAGTTCAGAGGTTTAAAACTTCAAACACACAATCCATAACAAGGATGCAATGGTTCATATAACTTAAACACAATAATATACATATGTCAGCATCAAAGAACAAATAATATCACAACATGCTTATGAGTTTCAAGGCTTTGAAGGCTTACCTCTTAGAGAAAGTCCAAGGCTCCTTCTACAACACTTGTAAATGATAAAAATCACCTTCTGGGACTTTGTTGATCCTTGGAGAGAAGATGAAGATGATTAGAGGCTTTGGAAAATGCTTAGATAATACAACCCGATACCTCTTGCCAATGGAGGTTCAAAAATGGCAGGTGGTGGTGGAGGTATTAAAGTTAGGTTTCAAGTGTTTGGATGTTCTTTTTGAGGTATTTGGAGATGGTTTGTGGAGTTGGAAGGTGAATGCTCGAGTGAGACAAGCTGGAGCAAGGTTTTTAAAAATTTGCAAGAGTTGGTGAGTGAGAGAATGCAAGGAGTATTCAGCCTTCTCTTGGGGTGAATCTGGTGTATTTTGGAGAGGAGATCAAGCCTTTATTTATAGGAGAAGTTGAGAGCTTGAGGTATGTCAGATTGGTACATCTTGCTAAGTTTGCCCTTTTGGAAAATTTTCCTCGTGTGAGCTGGCAGCTGAGCCAAGAGTCTTCAAAGGCTCTAGTCATAGGCTTTGGTCTGATTTATGGACTGATGGGATTGGGGCAGAGTCCAAGTTACAAGGAAAAGAGATGTCATGCTTTTGTGTAAAGTTTCTCTTTCCTGATGTCAACTTGCATATCTACTTGATTAAACTTTCATTTTTTAATGCCAACACTTGCAAATTCGTGGCAGAGGTCTAAACATTACTAATCTTGTTCCTAAACATCATAATTGTGAGATTTTGGTGATTGGGAAGAGTTATGTACCATTATGCATTATTTGTGAAACTCGCATTTCAAGAAAAGACACCAAACTTCAACCATTCGAATCTCTCAGCACACCATGGATTGAGGACTTCTAGTACTTTTTCGAAAGTCCCAATTGTCCTCTAAAATTTTCATGTTCACTCCAAATTCTGGAGCAAAAGGGATCTTGGTGAAAAATGGAGATGAATTTAGCTGGTTTTAAAGGCAAAATGTACTGAAATTTCACTAAGTTTTTAAGTGCTTTGAACTTTCAAGCCTTGTAACTTAAAAACCAAACTTCATTTAAATAAGGGCCCTCTAATATGTTTTGAAGTTTATGATGAGAGCTTCAATTTGAGCTTTGAGTCACAAAATTTGGATGTGTGGTTTGAAAGTTATGACCTTCCCAATTTTGCACAAGGAGTGAGTTATTCCATACTTAGAAAAATTTAAAAACCAAACCTTTCCCTGCTTGCAAGAAACCTTTCAAATGGTGATCTCTCATGCTCTAAGTCAAGGATTGAACATGTTAAGATGGGATGTGACTTGAATACTTCATTTTGGACCAATAACATCAAAAGTCGGAGGTTTAACTTTTCAGTCAAAACCCTAATTTCCTCAGGAATTCCACTGGATGATCTCTGATGATCTTACTTCCTCAAATCTCTTAAAATGCAAATGGATGGCCTCCAAGGATGTTTATGAACATATGAAACCATGTCTCAAAGCTTGGGAACATGCCTTGATCAAAAGTCAAAGGCGAAGGTTGACTTTCTTGAAAAAAACCCTAATCTTGGGACAAGATGAATTTGTGACTCTTTGTACTAGTGATGAAAGCCAGATGCTCTTGATTTCTTGTTGAAGAATACCTCTTTAATGTAGGTAAGTTCAATTGGTTGATAAACCAATCAAACCTTGACTGATCATGACAAACCTCTTCAGTGATTCTTCAGGTTAAAACCCTAATTCCACATATTTGGTCTGATAGTCTCTTGTTGACTTGATTTGATCCAATATCTTGAGATCCTGGAATGTGATTTGAGAACTTCATGATTTGTCTTTAAGAACAAAAATGGCTGAAACACTGGAGTCTCAGTTGGCTTTCTTGCATTGATGATTGAAGCCTAAATGCAAGTGCAAGATGTTATGACATCTAAGGGGTAAAATTTGGGGTATAACACATGTAACATGAGAGTCTTGGAGAAAAGAGATATATCTTTGTTTATGATGATGACTACACCATATTTGAGTTTATTCATGGGAAGTATGATACATTTGCTATTTTTAAAGCTCCCTTCCATCGTTTGCAATGTTAAAAGGGAAAAGAAATTGGAAAAACCATTTGCATTCGAAGTCAACATGGAAAAGAATTTGAGAATTCCAACTACCAATTTTTATGCACTAATAAAGGGATTCCTCATGAGTTTTCTACTCCCATCTCTCCCAAAAAAATTGGGATTTTCGAAAGGAAGAATCATACCTTGCAAGAAAAGGTGAAAGTAGTGCACTATGCCATAAAACACCTTATTGGTTTCCTTCTTTGATTTATGGGTTTTTGATTAATCAAAAGCATGATATTGTGTTTGCTAAAGATGAAATCGTTGTTCCTCTTAGTCTGCTGAATTTTAGTTATAAATTTGTGTCGGGAAACATGTCTCAGAGATTATTCTTCACAATACTCCACATTTTGATGAGCCTGATCTGGTTACTAGTGAAGATGTTCTTAAAGTCCCGCCCACATATGGGTATGTTAAAATGTATATATCTCATTAAAGCTCTTATACAATAATATGAGCCCTTACAAGAAATAGTTGTTACTTCCAATACCATAAAGGGTATGATTCAAATGTTGAATCCAAAGGTTCCTTATGCGTCATCTTCTCAAAATATTGTATAAGATGAAAAGAAAGATGTTAATACATTAGGTGTGTATAAAGACATGGCAAGTAGTGATTAAGGGATATTTCTGGGTTGTTAAATTAATAACAGGGCATATAAATTATTTAACAAGAACACAAAATCCTTGATGGAATCCATAAAAATCTTGGTTAATGACATTCAAAATGAAGTGCCTTCCCATGAGGATGAAGATTCTAATCTCACTAGTCATAATGTTAAGCAAGTTGTTACTAATAATATAGGGAACAACTTATAGTCAGCTGAAGTAAAGAAAGTTGTTGTCGAAAAGTCTATGGTTAAAAGAGAATCTGCACCAAAAAGATAGAAGGCTCATCTAGTAGAAGATGTGGAGGGAAATGTCAAAAACAACTTGAATGACATAGAGGTGCCACTGAAAAGATAAGTAGTAACATGGTTACTAGAAATAAGGTGCGACTTTATGAAGCTTTCCGGGACGATTATCCCTACCCTCAGTAAGTTTACATCCATCCCTAGTTCTCCTATTGCCCATCTTGAATATATCAGGTTGTTTCTAGGATTGTATTGTCTCCTTAAGTTCACACTTTACCAGTAGGGTGTGAAAATCAGTCAGGATGTTAGTATTGATGTCAATGACATGGATGATGTCCTTAAGAAGGATGGTTATATGGAAGTCTATCTGGATGCTAGTACTGATGTCAACAACATTGAAAGAATCATTTTGAAAGACAATAAGAATCTTATGGTAGTTCACATTTATGTTGATAGTGCAGTTTGAGGGATGTCAAGTAAAATGTTAGATCATGTTGTTTAACAAACTCAAGCCTAATTTGAGACGAGCATGGTAGGTTAACTTATCTTGGTTTTCAAGTGAAGCAAATGAAGGATGACATATATGTTTCCCAAAGAAAATATACTAGAAACATTGTGAAAAAATTTGGGATGGAAAATGGTTGGCAAAAATGTACACCTATTGTTACTCATGTTAAGATCTTTAAAGATAAACAAGGTGTGACTATTGATCAAAGCCTCTAAAAAAGTATGATTGGTAACCTCTTATATCTCACTTACCGTTGTCTTGGCATTACTTTATTTGTTGTTGTGCATGTACACATACAAATATAAAATTGTGTTTGTGTTAACTAAATTTTATGACTTGAAAAAAGTTAGAGTGTAAAAAGTAAAACAATAAAAATATTATATTGAGCCAAGCCCATATATAGAAAAGAATAAAATAAGATGGAAAATGTGTATTGTAGCGCACTAGCATGAGAGAGAGAGAGAGAGAGAGAGAGAGAGAGAGAGAGAATTGTACGCTTCATACTTAAAAAAGAGAAATATCTATCTCAGATGTCAAATAGTTGAGTAAAATATTTTTTTTCAGATTCATTTAAAATTTTAGTATTAGTATCCTACCATTAAGTTAGTAATTTTTATATATTTATTTATATTTTTAGTGATTATATTATCTCTCTAAAAATACATATTTTCTTCGTTGTTGAGCCTAGTAATCTTAATCGATTTTTCTTCACTGTAACTCTGAATTGAGAGGAAACAATGCCAAAACGATCGTAAAAATATTTTCAATATTATCCATCAATTTAATCTCTGATTAGTGTCGCACCTCGAAAAATACATAATCAAACATATGACCCTTGCGCAAAAGGCGCGGAAGAAATTGCAGTTTGACAGAGTCGCCACCGAACTTCATTTATCCCAAAAGAGGGAAAGGAAAATATCGAGAAAACCTTTTTAAGAGATTAGAACATGGTCATTGCAACCAAATTCTGGGTTCGGGAGTCGGTTACGTAAGAGGAAGGTATTAGCACCCTCTACGTCTGTTGTACTCAACGGGAACCTCTTAGTTCGAATTGTGATGAACATTAGCTAAGCTTATTTGTTTTCTTCTAAACGGGTAAATGTGAAAGGGTACGATAAAAGGATTCGATGCTAGGGGAATGAGTGATTTTAGGATAGGGTGCTCGCCAAGGATTGGGGCCCTTGTGCCTACGTATGCCCATTCGGACGAGAATGAGGAATCAGAGCCCTCGTAGTTCGACTACGGGAAAGGAGGGGGAAAACGGATGATGGAGGGAAGGTAGACGCGAAATGATGGAAAAAGATGGAGGTGAGCTCGCCAAGATCATCGCAATCTTGTGCCTACATATCTTACATTCGGACGAGAATGAAGAATCAGAGCGTTCGTAGTTCGTGGAAATATGACTGGGGTTAATATGTTGATGTTTTGTTTGGATGACGATTACTTGAAGCTTAAGAAAGGCTCCTCGGGCCCAAGTAATCGGGAGAGTGACTCGAAGACTCGACTATCTCTCTCTTTTTCAACCTTAATTGTGAAAGAGTTTTGATATAGTTAGAGTAAATTAAATGGATGATGATTACTCGAAGCTTAAGAAAGGCTCTGCGGGCCCAAGTAATCTGGAGAACGAGTCGAAGGCTCGACTCTCTCTCTCTCTCTCTTTTTCATCTAAGTGATTGAGAAAATCCCCTTGATGTTGGATCAAGGGTTTGATTGTGTTCGCGAACGGTTTGTGAAAAGAGGTTGATTGTGAGGCAAAAGGCACCCGACTTAAAAGTTTGTTTTGAAAATGGCTCGACGACGAATCGAGGGTTTGAAAAGAGGTGTGAATCGATCCTAGTCCCTAAGGGTGTCCCTAGTAACGAAACCACAACGAAAGGTGTGAGTGTGTGTATTAGGTTGATGGTGATGCTAAAGAGCAATCGACTTACAAGGGTGTTTTGAAAATGGCTCGACGACGAATCGAGAATTAGTTTGAAAATGGTTTAGTCTAGGCTAGTCCCTAGGGGTACTCCTAGTAAACAAACCACAATCAAAACAAAGCGAGTAAAGTACATACATTGGAATGGGAGCGGGGTACATGTAAGTTACTCGGGATTGCGAGAAATAAATGGGGTTATTGTCAGGTAGCCCAAGAGGAAGTCGTGTGTGTGCGAGGTGTCTTAAACTAAGCCACGAACAAGAGTCGGACAAAATCTCCTTTGCTAGGGTTTTAGTACAAAGTCCATGTTCCATGTCTCAGAATAGTAACCACAGTCCACCAATTGAATCTTTTAGGGTTTCCATATTTTTAGTGTGTTTTCGAGTAATATGAACAAGGTATGAATAAGATATGAATAATATGACAATGATGTGAATAAGATGAGATAATATGAACAGTATGAACAGTAGTATAATCGAGGATATTTTGACAGAAAAGTAAAGCAAGATAATATTGAATGAAAATTAAAGTTAGTTGTTAGTGATTAATCGTTAATTATTGTTAATCGAATGAATCGGGTAAACTATGGCACTAAACCATCGTAGCACGATCTATGACGAAGATCATGCTATAGGAGGACGTGCAATCAACGATATTTGTGCTAAAACACGATAGAGAAATGATATTGTGAATCATTCTCTAAAGAAATCGTGTCACACGAAAAGAAAAGTGGATGATCTCGTCTTAATCAAAAACATGCGTCGATGA
The DNA here is from genome assembly GCA_022829125.1 of Lathyrus tuberosus. Taxonomy (NCBI): domain Eukaryota; kingdom Viridiplantae; phylum Streptophyta; class Magnoliopsida; order Fabales; family Fabaceae; genus Lathyrus; species Lathyrus tuberosus. The sequence goes on along the minus strand of JALAZF010000104.1, from coordinate 2,942,408 downwards.
ATCAAAGGTAACCTATCACGATCCCAAAGTATATAAAATGATCCCAATGATCATTTTCTACAAATTTGAAATCATGAGGATTAAACAACCTTAACCAACCAACATTTGTAATATTAAAGACTTTCATTGATCAAGATTTAAAAAGAAAATGGAATTGAAAATAAAATAAAATCGAAGTTAATATGGAACGAAATAGAAGTAAGAAAAGAAAATGCTCTAATCTCAATCATGGATTTTTATCGATGAATCGATAATCCACGACAATTTAGATGTTCATTGACCAACTATAAAGAGATAGAGATAAAATCAGAAAATAAAATCGAAATGAAAATGGAATAAAACTAAAATCAATTAAAAGATACAACTTGTTAAAAAAATAAAATGAATTATTAAACATTAATTTTCTTTAACAAACATAAAAGGGAAAGAAAATTAAAGAAAAAAAATAATGAAGTATGAACGGGAGGGTGCACATGGATTGGTGTATGGGAGCAGAAATTCCAAACGCGGGCTCAAAAGCCCATCAGCAAACACTAAAAAGAGAAAATAGGTTATAAAAAAAAGCACCAGGTTTCACTATTAAGCTAAACAAGGTCACGTTCAGATTCAAATTTTTCAAAAGAAACAAATACCACTACAGTAGCATCGTTCCAAGAAGAAAGAAAAAAAATTAAAGCGAAAACTCGATTCAACCTTGCAGACAACGATCTCTCTCCGATCTGGTTCCGATTCAGTTTTTCGCTTCAGGTTTGTGCGTTTGGTTTGATTTTGTTTTAATCTTGCGTTCAAATTGTTTCTCTTTTTATCTCACTTCTTTCTATTTTGATTTGTTTGGGTATTGGTTTGTGTTTCGTGTTTTTGAGTGATTCTATGGGTTGTTTAAGATTGGGTTGTTTCGAGATGGAGGCTGAAGTGAGTTATTGTTGTTTGTTTATGCAGATGAAGGGAGAAGGTTAAGGAATGGCTGAGGGTTGAAGAAGAAAGAGGAAGTTTTATGAGTATCGGAGGCGGGTGGCGAAGAAAAAAGGCTTCGGGGACTTTTTACAGAAAATTGAGGCGTCTTATAGCATGTAGTGAGGGTTGGAATTAAGAGAATTGGGTGAAAGGATGCTCTGCGTTTTTGTGAGTTTTAAGTCGTTTTCACATTTGCATAATATTAGGTGTGTGACGTGATTGTACGAAAAAAGACTTTTGTTGTGAATCGTACAAGTGGGGTCAACTTTGGTATGTTGAGGTTGTAGCATTTGAAATGTTGTTGTGTTTTGCTACTCTCGTTTTCATTTCCATCCATGTATGTGTTGCGTGATTTTGGGATTCGGGTGCGGATTATGTGTGTTGTGTGGAAGCTTGGAGGTTTGTAAGGCTGGCATGGAAGGTGTGAATCATTGTTGTGAGGAGGTGAAGCATAGCAGGTGGTTGTTGTTCGTGAAAGTTTGTTACTCATGGTTTGTGTGAAGGTTATGCAAAGTGTGGAATCTAGCCTTGGATGCAGTTGATGGTCGGTTGTATGGGTCATGTTTGGCTATTGTGGTATTATGTTGTGGCTAATGGAAGGTTGATGCACTGTGTCATGTTGTGTAGTGTTGTGAATCATTTGTACTATTTGTGTGATAACCGTTTGTGAGTTGATGTGTGGTAAGGAACAAAAAGTTGTCTTGGATATTCATGTAGCTTTTTCCATTTTTTCTGCAATTGCAGTTGTATGGATGAAAAAATAATTATGTGAGAAGGAATTGTCTTTTGGCTTAAGTGGATTTTTGCTATATATTCTTTTTTAACATTGTATTGGGCTTGCACAAAAACAATGAACATTCATTTTGTGTAATTTTATTTGTAATAAATTTGGACTTGAGGAAAGAATAGACTACTGGGCTTTCAATTTATTTTGTATCTTGCCTACTTTTGTATCAATATGGGCTTTTTGAATGAAGTATTTATGAATGGGCTCTCTTTGTACAAAATGGTAAGGAATAAAAAATGGTAATGATTTCTTCCTTTTTTTGGATAATTTTTTTGTAAATTTTTGTAGTTTTTTGGTTGTAATGGAATAGGAAATGGTATGGTTGTGAATGGATTTGGATAAATAGGTATGGTTGTGAATGAATTTGGATAAAAAAATAAAATGAATAAAAGGGAATATAGAAATTGTAGGTGGAAAAGAAATGTGAATGATTATGAATTGCCCTTGAAAAACTATGAATCAATCTCAGCATCTAGAACTTTGAATCTAAAATCCATCTTGATGAATTTCACTGCATGAAAACCCTGATTGAAAATGAACCAGACATTGATAATTTTCAGTAATTAAAGCACTTGACATTGCACATCCTGATGACTTGATCCATACACAGTTGACCTGACTTGACACAAAACTCTGATTAAAGCCTCAGACACACACCACTTGAATTGCACGCCCTAACCTTGATCATGAAACAAATTCAGGTTTGACCAAGATTAGGTCAAGTTCACTGGACCTTACTGCATACCTTCCTGACTTGATATTCTTAAATGAATTTTGGACTTGGGCAATAAGAAAATGAAAGCGGAAACAACATATTTTTTGGATTTTTGAATATGGTTAGTGGACGGATGTACAGATGAATGTGATATACAAGTAGGACAAATTCGAGGTATGACAATTTGGAGTAAGTTATTTAACTCAAACTTTGAAATTGATCTTTTAGATTTAATTTTCATATTAAATTTTAATATCTAACCATAAACTAGCAAATTGGATCGATTAGAAGATGATGAGTCAAACGAATGGAAGATTCTTGCTGGCGGATTCATAATAGTGTGTCCAAGCATAAGAATAAGGTATGAGGTGAGAGAACGTTTGAATAAGGAGTTTAAAATAAGTGAGATCAACGAGAGAGTTGTATTTCCCAAAATTCATCTAGGACTCGCTGCAATTAGGGGTGTACACGGGTTGGGTTGGATTGAGTTTGATTTAAACCATTACCCAAACCGTACAAACTTTAATGGGCTGGGTTTGTCGTCCTACCCGCAATTTGATTTCCAACACCAACTCGAACCAACGCGTTCATTTATGGGTTGAGTTGAATTGGGTTGGGTTTGCGGGTTGTGTTTCAAATAAAAATATTATTTTAATGATTTTTTTCGATTTAAAAAAAAAACTGTAACACAACTTAATGCAATTATACTCATTTTTAACACTCAAATTCGATGAAAAACATCATATAATATATAATAGAATTCATCAACACGACATAACACTTGATAATAGTATAAAATTCAACCAGACACATTATTTGTTAAAATACATAAGTTGGAAATGATACAAAAGAAAATAAGAAACAACATTTAGTCTTGAAATTACGTAAACTAATTGCTATAGTAATATTATTGGTGGAGAATAAATCTTTTTTGAAAAATTTTTGGTTATTAGTGAGATATTAATTTTTTTATTTAAAATAATAATAAAAATAATAAGAAATTACTAATGTTGTAGCCCTTGAGTGATAATTAAATAAATGTACAAATTTAGAAGTGTGCGGTTAAAAGAGAAACTATAAACTTTAGGCTAAAATACAGTTTTGGTCCCCCTGTTTATCAAAATTCACGGTTTTGGTCCCCCTGTTTTTTTTTAAACAGTTTTGGTCCCTCACCCCTCACTGTTCATGTACGGACGTGTACTGTTCATGTACGGACATGTACGGACAAGTTACTGTTCATCACTTTTTTTGGGCCAAAATTGGGGTGGGGGACCAAAACTGTTAAAAAAAAAAATAGGGGGACCAAAACTGTGAATTTTGATAAACAGGGGGACCAAAACTGTATTTTAGCCTAAACTTTATTAAGATTTTGACTGATTTAATTTATGTTGAATGTGTGATAATTGATGTTATTGTAAAATATTGTGTTTTATTCTGATTATGTGCAAAATGTTACAGCTATATAATCGTCATAATTATTTGAAAATCGATAAAACTGTGAGTTGAGTATATTGATGAATGAGTTGATGCAATAAGTTGTCATAATAATGTACTAGTGATGATATTGGGGTTGCAATTGACTTTGTGTGAATACTTTGTGTGTTAAATTATGAATTAATTTATTTATGTGTGCATACATATACTAAGTGATATGTGATGGTATAAGTTACATAATGATTATGAAAAATGATCAATTTGAGGTGTTAGAATCGATATGCTATTGTTAGACGAAGGTGACTTATCTAAAGGGGGTGAATAGATCCCTAATAAAAAATTTCTTTACAAAAATTGTTTTAAAAAATAATGGCTAGCAGAAGTGACTTGATCGATTCATCTAAATAGAACTGCTATCAAAAATCTCGGATATACGTATGTGAAAACCAATCGAAGATAATGATAAGGTATTCAATCAATATGTTTTAATTGCAATCCCTTGAAAGTTACTCAACAATTAATGCTATATCCAATGATAAATCACACAAAAATACTATTAAGACAATTTATCGAACACCTTGTATACAATTAATTTTGTTTGGAAATTTGTATAGTTTTGTTAATATTAAAACCCAACCACAATCTAAAGGATTGTGACAAGCTCAACAAAATGGTTTTCAAAAGAATTTTCCAAACGAATTAATCACACAAATGATGAACTCAACAATTTGCAAACGAAATGTAAAAGAGATAGAGAGATATAGATAGATAGAGAGAGAGTGAGAGAGAGTACACAAGAATTTGATTAGGCAGTTCTTCAATCGACCTCGTTATGGGTACGTTTGCCCTCAATTCGAAATCAAATTGAGATAGTGAAATTAACCTTACTTTGCAAATTGTAGTTTACAAGAGAAATGTAGCAATGCAACCTTATAAACCCTATGTTTGATGTTGATCCTAACATTTTCTGTTCCCTTGATATGAGCTTGATTAAGACAACCAACAATACCAATTTGATTCACCGTCTCACGCTACTCTTTTGCAAGAATCGCAACCCTTCAAAGCCTTCACTCGGTCGAATCCAAATTGCAAATTGTTGTAACCCAAGATTTACCAAGATGATCCATCATCTCACGCTACTCCTTTGCAAGAACCACAACTCTTCAAAGCCTTCACTCGATCAAATCCAAACTTGAATAATCTTGTCCAAAACCTTGAAATCCACACTTTGATATTGAAGGGAAACTCCACCTTGGTTTTCTTATTTGAAACCCCCTTAAGATCTGAACCCAATTTACATTATCACAAGCTAAATTGGACATTATTAACTTGATTCTAGATGGCACCGAAACAATGAATGATTATGTATACTTTGTTTATGTGTATGCATAAAACCAAGGTTGAAGATGAAGAAGACTCTTAGTATGTTCCAGGTTTTGTTTATGATTTTACCAAAATCATTAAAAAGAAATAATGCATGTAGCAGGTATATATATGTGAGCAAATATGAAACAAAAGGAATGCAAAAGGAATGGAAAACAATGCAATATATTTGATGTATAGGTCAAACTATGCAAATCATGTGCCGACCTATACAAGTCATGTGTCAACTTGTAGAGGCGACACATCTAACAGAGCCTACATGCTTTAATAATCTAGCACATGAGCCGACCTATAGAATGTATGTGTCGACATGTAGTGGAAATTTTCTTCTATGTTTCAACCTATAACGCGTGTGTGTCGACCTATAACGCATATGTGTCGACCTGTAGAAGAGTTTCACTTCTAAGTGTTGACTTATGAAGCTTATGTTTCGACCTGTGGACAGTTTTTCACATAAAAATAGGGTTTTTGATGCATGAAACCATTTCTTGATGCATGAATCTTTTCTAATCCTTTTCAACATGTTGTCATGCTCCCTAATGCTAAAATGCACAGCTAGACTTAGATGATATCATCCAATGCACATAAACGCTACCGGTAGTTTTGACATTATTAAAAATACACCTAATTGGAAAGTTTCACTCACATACTCCCCGTTTCTGATGATGGCAAAACTTGAGTTGATGCGTTTTCACGTCCACGAAGGCCCCCCTGAATGTATGCATCATAGCTTCGTAGCTTCATATGCTTCTCCCCCTTTGACAACTTCAAAAAGAGACAAAGTAAGCACATTAGTAGTATCACATAGATACAACATAATACATATACAATATAGCATACAAAGGTGTTTACAAAGACAAGAACATGCACTTACATATACGCAACATATATGAAGATAAACAATTAGAATAGACACAACATAAATCGAAAAAACAACAACATTACATAATTTTCATCCAAGGCAATACACTTAGTGCAACCATTGTCTCAAACCTAAGCAAATTAGTAACATTGTCAATATATAACCAGCAACAAAACAAACCAACAAAATACAAATGCATTAAGACTTAAAATATGACTCGAAGAAATGCACTACAAGATATAAGACTCAAAGACACGGCAACACAACACTTCATCGTCTTCCATGGCCCCTATGCACTGGTCTTATTCCTCTATGCCATCCTTGTCCATCATTACCATAGTTATAATCCAAGAAATCTCACATTTCTTAGTAACATTGAGCATAATGATGATGATTATCATTTTGAGCAGAGATCATATGATTAATCCTAGCAATCACAACTGCTAGTTTACATTCATATCGTTACGCATAGACACAATACTTTTCATCACAAAAGAAGCAAAGGCATCAAAATTATCATATTGTGTAGCTACGTGTTCTTGCATCAAACTGAATCTTTCCATTTGAGCAGCCTCAAAGGCATCTCACCTCCTACAATCTTCCACATAACACTCATCTTACCTCAGCTGCATGTTCTGAAGCATATTCATGATGGAAGATGAATCACCAAAAGTATTACCATGAGCATACCCATGAGTAGCATCTTAAATAAAAGTGTCACCCTCAGTAACATCATGAGAAGCACCAATTGGTTGATCATTAACCATATGTGTCTCACCAACATCATCCTCAAACTCTACAGGATCATCAAAATTATAAATCTTTCTACCATTCTTACCCATACGGAAGTAGTATGGCCGACAATTTATATCCCAAAAATAGCCCATGTTAGTTAGTGTACGTTGAGAGAACTCTTGAATCTGGGCTGAAGATTTATAAACAAGATTTGGCATACCGATATCGAAGTAGTTCAAAATATTTGCAATCATGGAGACATAGTAAAATGAGGTCCCTTTTGTTGCATTACTTGATGGAGAACATGCGAGATACAAAGTAATGTGCCCAATTAATTTTGACTTTGTTCAAAAGAATATATGCCAAATGAATTTCAGCAAAGTCTACTCTTGAAAACCCGCCATTATTTGGACGCAAGACATGAGACACCAGCCACATCAAAATTCTAGGAACTATCTTCAATTGACCAATAGTAATAGTATCATAACAATCATTGGAATGAGGAGATCTAGGTAGCTCATTCACATGAAAGTTCCACTTAAAGTGCATATGAGTATTTGTATATGTCACCAACGGATCAACTTCATCATCATCATCAGCATCAACAACCGAAATACCAAAAAAAGACTTCCAAAGATCATTAGTGAACTCATAAACAGTGTTACCTATGGTAAACTTGAAGCATGAACCCCACCTATCATGTAACCCAAAGTAGAATACACGAATGAGGTCTTTATTATAGTCTTGAGAAAGCTGCAAAAAGTAATCAATTTGTTGATGTGTAACAAGTCTGGCAACTTATGGAATATCCAAATAACCAACCACAATAGACTTCCAAACGTATTGCTTAACACACTTGGTTGAAACCAATGAAAATGGAGATTCTGTAACTGTAGAGGATGTAGTTGCCTTACCATTTCCTTTAGTATCACCCTTGGACTTAGAAAGCTTAGGTGCCATTGATAATTTTGCTAACAAAATTCGCACACCAATTGTTCTATGAAGTGTGTGAATGAGAAGTAAAGGATTTTGAGAGATATATGATTATCCACAAACTCAAATCAGACACACACTCACAAAAACACAATAAGAAGTGAAGAGCAACCAAAAATAGGAAGGAATTTGGAGTTCTTGGAGAGTTTAGGTGAAGAAGGTTTTTTTAAGATAAATGAGAAATTTTTTGAGAGTGCTAATGATTTTATGGATTTTTGAACTTAGATGATGTTTGGTGCATGAATCTAACAGGTGGTGATAATGATATTACGAGTTTGTAAGAATTAAGAGAAGGTAAATGAATTTTGAACCTTGGTGCATGTATGAGAGAAAAAGATAAATGAAGTGAATTTAACCCAAATTAAACTTATGAGCTGACCTCTAAACGCATGTACCGACCTAAAGAGGTTACAGGTCGACACATATTGAAGCGAATTTAAAAGATTAAAAATAATAATTCCATGTGCCAACCTATACAAGTATGTGTCGACACATACTGGACCAACTTTGAAAAATTCAAAAGGTTATTTTCATGTGCCAACCTATACGACATATGAGTCGACCTATGAGCTCCAAAACTTGAAAATTTTGACACATATGAATTTCAGATGACATTGATAAGAGACACATGCATATGATTATTTTTTGTGATTTGTCAGCTAATAAGAAGATGTCACCTGTATCATGTCTTAAGCAACCACAAATGAGATCCCATACTATCTTCATAGAGCCAAGACATTTATCCTGCAAAATCAACAATAAGTGATAGGTACCTATTCTTCATAGGGTTCTTGAGGGTGAGTGAAATCTTGGTTGCATTTAGGCATCCATTGAAAAACCTTTAGGCACAAAAAACTTTCTAAACTTGCATTTTGCAATGGTATGACCCTTCATACAACAAAAGTGACAAGTTAAATTATGATAAGAGTTACCTTTGATAATTTAATTCTTTTCAACAAAGCTATACCTTCTATAAGGATTATGAGAATGCATCTTATATTTAGTAGTATCAATAGAAAAATTGACCTTTGATTGTAATGCCTTGTCCAACTTAGCTTTAAGAGTATTTACCTCTTTTTGCCAAACGTGACAAGTTTCACAACCAAACCATGATGATTCATCATCCTCATCACTTGAGCTTTCATCACTTGAGGAATCGTTATCGCTTTCCCATGCAATATAAGCTCTTCTAGACTTGCTAGATTTCTTGTGATGGTATTTTTCTTTCAATGGACACTCCGATTTGTAATGTCCGGGTTTGCCACAATTGTAACATGAACGTCTTGATCTTCCTTTCTTGTCATCATCTTCCTTTGATGAATTTGATTGTCTTCTGAATTTGATAAGGTTTTTTTGGAGAACTCTACACCATTTCTTTTGATGTACTTGTTGAATCTTTCCATAAAAAGTCCCATATCTTCATCATCTGAATTCTCGTCATCTCTTATTTCATAATCCCCTTGCTCATTAGTTTAGGACTTTGAACTTGAAGCCTTTAGAGTAATAGACTTCTTTTCTTCCTCCTTGTCTTTACATTTCTCCTTCTTTATCTTCTTCTCATGCTTTTTCTCATGTTTTTCCAAGCAAGTGAGTTCTTGCTCATGTTCTTCTAGCTTGCCAAATAAAGTTGTGAGATAAAGTGTTTTAAGACCGCTCGCTTCTTTGATCGCGGTGACCTTGGGTTTCCATTCCGTATTAAGACACCTCAAAACTTTATTAGTAGCTATATCATTGGAGATAGGATTACCTAGAGCTTTCAAGCGATTTATAAGATGTATGAACCTCTTTTGCATTTCGGCAATGGTTTCACCATGCTTCATGCGAAATAGTTCAAACTCTTGATTTAACGTATTGATCCTAGCTTATTTGACCTCGTTAGTTCCCTCATGGGCAACTTCTAATGCATCCCACATAACTTTAGCGGTCTCACAATGAGAGACATGATAATAATCATCAACACCGAGTAGGGATATGAGAATATTTTGTGCCTTCCAATCATTTGACCATAACTTCTTATCATTATCATCCCATTGTGCTTCCGGTTTAGGTATGACAACGCCTTGAGCATTATTAATTATAATTTTATTAGGATCATTGATGATGGTGTCTCATACACCCTTATCAACCGAGTTGACATGGATACGCATATAAGCTTTACAATAGCCATAGTTTTCACCGATAAAAAATGGCGCTCTATTGTACGCCCCTTTAGGTTCGATAGCCGTTTTCTAATAAGCGAATATTGAAGCACATAATTAAATGAATCTCTTGATACCACTTTTTAGATGAAGGCGGCTTATCTAGAGGGGGTATATAGATCCCCAATAAAAAATTTCTTTACAAAAACTGTTTTAAAAAACAATAGCTAGTGAAAGTGAATTGGATCAATTCGTCCAAACCGAACCTCTATCAAAAAGCCCGGATATGCGTATGTGAAAACCAATTGAATATAATGATAAGTTATTCAATCAATAATTTTTAATCATAATCCCTTGAAAGCTACTAAATAAGCAATGCTATATCCAATGATAAATCACACAAAAATACTATTGAGACAAATTATCAAACACCTTGTGTGCAATTGATTTTGTTTGAAAATTTGTATCGTTTTGTTGATATGAAAAATCCAACCACAATCTAAAGGATTGTGATCAACTCAATAAAATGTTTTTCAAATGATTTTCAAAAGAATTTACCAAATGAATTAATCACACAAATGATGAACTCAACAATTTGCAAACGAATGTAAATGATATATATATATATATATATATATATATATATATATATATATATATATATATATATAGAGAGAGAGAGAGAGAGAGAGAGAGTACACCAGAATTTGTTTAGGCAGTTCCCCAATCTGCCTCGCTATGGGTACGTCTGCCCTCAATTCAAACTTGAATTAAGATAGTGAAATTAACCTTACTTTGCAAATTGTAGTTTACAAGAGAAATGTAGCAATGCAACCCTAGAAACCATATGTTAGGTATTGATCTTAACACTTTCTCTTCCCTTGATCTCAGCTTGATCAAGTCACCCAACAATACCAATTTGATTCACCGTCTCACGCTACTCCTTTGCAAGAACCGCAACCCTTCAAAGCTTTCACTCAATCAAATCCAAATTGTGAATTGTTGTAACCCAAGACTTACCAAGATGATCCACCGTCGCACGCTACTCCTTTGTAAGAACCACAGATTTTCGAAGCAATCACTTGATAGAATCCAAACTTGAGTAATCTTGTTAAAAACCTTCAAATCCACACTTTTATCTTGAAGGAAAACCCCACCTTGGGTTTCTTATTTGAAATCACCCTAAGATCTTAACCCAATTTACAATACCACAAGCTAAATTGGACGTTATCAACTTGATTCAAGATGGCACCCAAACAATGAATGATTATGTCCACTTTGTTTGTGTGTATGCATAAAATCAAGGTTGAACATGAAGAAGACTCTTAGTATGTTCCAGGTTTCATTTATGATTTTACCAAAATCATTGAAAAGAAATTATGCATGTAGCAGGTATATATATGTGAGAAAGTATGAAGCAAAAGGAATGCAAAACAATGCAATTTTTCATGATTTTTTATGTATAGGTTGACCTATGCAAGTCATGTGCCGACATGTAGAGGTGTCACATCTAACAAAGCCTATAGGCTTCAATATTATAGCAAATGAGACGACCTATAGAACATATGTGTCGACTTGTAGATGAAATTTTCTTTTATGTGTCGACCTATAACGTGTATGTGTCGACCTGTAGAAGAGTTTCACTTCTATGTGTCGACCTATGAAGCTTATGTGTCGACCTGTAGACAGTTTTTCACATAAAAATAGGGTTTTTGATGCATATGAAATAATTTCTTGATGCATGAATCTTTTCTAATCCTTTTCAACATGTTGTCATGCTCCCTAACGCTAAAATGCATAGGCAAACTCAAATGATACCATCCAATTTACATAAAGCTAATGGCACTTTTGACATCATTTAAAATACACCTAATTGGATAGTTGCACTCACAGTTATGACTGTTTGATTTGAAGAATTATCATTGGAAAATATAATTATTTGTGAAAATGTTATGATTGTAATTGATATGTGATAATAATAATAATTATTTTTCTCTCAATAGATTAAAATGAATCAATATACCTAATTGTGATGTATAGGTAATAAATGATATTTAAATACATTAAATATGTTTTAATGATGTATAAATAATGAATACAATGTTCTGAAATTAAAGTGAAAAAGTATTTGATGTTTTTCGATAGATGACAGAATAGTGGTAGTTCTGACTCGTGCTGAAGAAGATACTCTTAAGGAGAGGGATTTTGATGTGGATGTTATCTTTTCAGTGTATAGGTATGGTCTGATAAGCCTAAATTGATTTTAGAGAAGTAACTAACATATAGGGTCGATATGGTGCACTATCAAATAGAGAGAAGTACCATGTCGGATATGGTGCAGTATCACTAGAGAGAAATGACCATATGGTGCAGTATCATTTGATAGAAGCACACCTAACATTGAATCATGGGATGTAATACAATATTGCTTGAGAAAAGTATTACAGAGGTGCAATATCGCTTGAGAGAAGCACACTCAAAATTGGATTGTAGGATACAATATATAATCACTTGAGATAAGTATTACACAAGTACATTATCAATTGAGAAAAGCATATTTGTATTTGCGTTATAGGCATAATGCATCATCATAGAGCGAAGCATTACCATATGTAGAGTAGAATGGTATCATAGAAATAGGAGAACTTTAGAGTTTAAGAGCATGCATATCTTAATTTGAATTGTGGTTAAACTTGATGAGTGTTGTGATTTATATTGATATTTTATATTGATTGCTTTTATTAAGGTTTCTTTGAGATGAAGATGTTTATATCTTAAAATTGTGAATTATGTTGATGTTTGATGTCGATGGTGCATGTTATATATGGTTTGTTATGATACGGAGTTTATTTGATTATTTGTGTGTTCTTCTCAATTATTTTATATTGGTCTGGCTTGGCTCTCCATTTGTAAAATCGTATAAATATAGTTTTTTAGTCTTGAAGTTCAAGTTTGGGAAAAGCTCCGCATTAAAATGGGAAAATTATTTTTAAAATGTTTCTACTTTATGCATTAAAAGATTATAAATATTCAATATAGTGATGTAGAATTACTTCAAATTAATGAATTTTTAAGAATCATTTGCAATGTGTAAGTGGATGAAGTGATGTCCTTTATCTCAAAAACTTTTTGAAACTCACAAATTTTATTAGTTTTGAACACTTTAACTATCCATAAATATTAAATATATTATTTTGGGATTTAAGGTGTCATAATGATCATGTCCAAAATATCAAGTTATTTGTAGAATATTGTGGGTTGATCTTGCATATAAGCTTAAGATCATTTTAGTGCAACTCTTAAGGGAAAAATCATGGGGATTAAAGTAAGCCAAGTAGTTTAGGACAAACCAGGATAAATATCTAGTGTGGTTTTTCTACCCTTATCTCTTTTATTTATTTTTCACTACTTATTTCTTTCTTTCTTCTCTGTTTGACTATTCCAATGCTTTATCTTTGTTCATCTCTATCCTTTAACATAAACTATTTTAAATTAAAGCATTTTTATAAGCTGATTTTTGATATTCAAATATCACAATTCATCCCCCCTCCTCTTGTGTTTGGAGTCACTATGATAACACATAATCCTTTTGAAACTTTTGTACATCCACATCCTTTTATGTGACAATTTAACCTTAACTCAATCTTCTTGAATTTTCTCAAATTCAATGCTAGATTCAAATAAGACAACAACAACCAACATTTTGTTACTGGTAATCATCATTTTGAATCTGTTGTGACAAGGGTTGTCATAATGGATATTCATGCACACTAAAAACGAGTGAAAACCAAAGATGGAAAACATAGGGTGCTCATCTACAAACATCTATAATCATATAAAAACATGTGAAATTAACCTTAAACACCTAAGGTAAGAGTGATGAATCCAACTATATGGGACTTAAATAACTCACGTTTCAATGGAAAATTGTTAGATATCTATAAATATTCTAAAGTCAACATCATATTTCATAAATAAAAATTTTAAGATAAATTGTATTCAACCATTGGCATAATTATGAAATAAACAATATTTTCTCAATGTGTGTGTGTGTGTGCGCGCGTGCGTGCGTGTAACCCATGGCGCCCAATGTCATGTTAGTAAACTTCATTGAATATAACTTGCATAAATTCTAGTTTGTTTGAATAATCCTAAGGTAAAAGGATTGGCATCAAGTTTCAATTAAGGGGAATTATTACATTAACTTAGCCTTTGATTTCATTATGAACTTTTAGATTCTACTAGCATTTATCAATTCCTTTTTTTACTTAGTACTCTACCTTTTTCACCCGACGGGATCTCGTTTGTGTTCTAAGTTTTATTGGACATCTCTGAGGGTCGTGCTCGTCCAAGGGTCGATACGTCTTCCTTGTCCCTAGGTGAAAACCTAGTTCGAGGTCGACGTAATGTGGACTCACCACCTCCCATGGAGTGGCTATCTACCAAGAGGAGGATTAGTCGATATTTATCACTTTGTGGTTTGTTTGTACATTTACACTATGGGGGTTTTGATTGCTTTAGTCTTATACCGGTGGGGCTTGTGACATCACCCTTGACTCATCGTTACCTTTATAATCACAAGGAAAAGAGATAGTTTAATGGAAAGTTATTTATTCTTCGATGGGATAATGTTTTACATCATAATAATGCGTCATAGCTTTACATATTTAATGAATTAAAATTAATCAAGTGGCATAGCCACTACTTATTGATCATTGGGGACTTGATAGATGGCTTCAACTTTCACCTGGATTGGTTACCTTCACATATATGGTCAATGTGGTCTGCCTTATATGTAGGGGTGGATAGCCATGTCTCTCAAATGCTTGACTAGGGAAGCCACATTGATCTTCGTATATTAGCCTTCACCTTCTAAATATGTTGGCGCTTATCAACACCAACTAATCATGGACTTTATGGTATTTCAACTTTAGGCAGATCAGGGACACCACTGCGTCTAAGTTCGCCGCGAAGGGTCTGCCTAGGATGCAGTTATAGACATGTTTTCGAGGAACTACCATAAATTGTGATTCAATCGTTATGGTATATCACTCTTTTCCCAATGTGGCCATTAGTTCAACATACCCTCAAGGACGGGTTATTGTGTCATTGAAGGCTTGTTGTTCAGACCATTCGTATGACCATAATTTCATTTTATTTGGCTCATTCTTTCAAAAAAGAACAGAGTACATGAAATCTCAAAAACTTACGCCATCAAAAAGTACTCATGACACGTCAAAATTTGAAATTATGGTTGTGATCATCACAAGAAAGATCTCGTTTGGGATGCCCCCTACATTTTCACTAACATAATCTGAGAACTGGCTTCCCTAACACCTCATTAGAAGTGTTTCCCTCTTTCTTATTTACGATCATCAACTCAAAGATCTTACTCTTCATCGTCCCTTTAGAGGTGTTCCTCGCTAATGGGACGTTGTCTGTGATGGAAGCAAATGTACTGACACTTCCCTTTGTGGCCTTCTTCTTATTCATTATCGGTATCCTTCATTTTAATTCTGGAAACAACTTTGATCGTCTTCTTGGGGGATTTCTTTAACGCCCTTCTAAACCCCACGTATAATTAACGAAATTAATTAAACAATCACCAACACAAGGGTGTCACACTTCATAAAATGTAATCTATCCTGCCTCGTAACACGAGCTACAACCAACATATTAACCTGTCATCGCATGCTCACCTTCATTTAGTATCATCGCAGCAGAATTCAACATCAACATTTAAAGAAGGTAGAGTAGCATATGACATTTAGTCTTAAACTATAATTTTAATAACATCATAAAGAGTCGTAAACAATTCCACTCAAAAACTTAAAATATTCAACATAATATGATTCATCATATAACATTATAGTTTAATCCAAACATTTGATCCCAACCCAATGTTACGTGATCAGAGCAGAATTGCACTACATAACGACAACTAATGGAAGTCACTACAAAGCTTCCTTCCGCTTTCTTCAACGGCGTTTACTCCTGAGTATCTGCACGATTCCTACATAGAGGAAACATTCAAACAGAAGGGGTGAGTAATCATAGTACTCTACTCACAACAAACATGTATAACCATTCACAACAACAAACATGTTACTCTACTCACACCCGTCACATCATCATCATATACAAGGATATTATATAATTCACAATTTGTTATCCAACATCATCATCAACAACAACAACAACCAATCAACAATAATGCAATGCACTAACTCAATATGCATGTGGTACCAAGTTATGAACATTCACATTTATTTCGCTCCCTGTTCCATCATCATCGAATACAGGATCCCCACCATAGGATATGGTTCACTCTTGAACTGAAGTACAACAAAATCGATACCCCGTCATAGGTAACACTTCACTAATTCCACACCATACAAATTATCTACATGCACCTGATCCCCACCATAGGATCGAGGCCACAACATAACTAAAACCAAAGTTTCGTCAACATGGATGCATGATTCACAATATACAACAACTACAACATTAAAACGCATACACATTGGTCCCTTCTTGATTGTTCATGTCAACATCAACAAAACATCATCAACATAATTTCATCATTGTCATATCACTGTCATAAAACATCAACATAATATTATCATCATCATACAACTTATATTTCAACAATACGACAACACACCAATCAAATACAAAAATCATCACATTAAATCTACACAATAGGCACATGAATAATATTCAAACACTTAATCTATCACTACCTAGTTATATCCCTGAGCTTTAGCTTTCCAACGCTTCAAACGACGCTTCATTTGGATACACGGATCAAAAGATATGATCAAAATCGTCGGACAGTGTAAAAATAGCATTTTGGCAATTTTAGGATACATGTGTCGGCACATGACCTTGATAGGTCGGCTCATGACCTTGATAGGTTGGCTCATGACCTTGATAGGTCGGCCTATGCTACTATTTTTGGCTAAAAACTCAATTTTTCAACTTTTAAACATCAATACACATACCAGTAGCTTATTACACGAATTTATATCATTAAGATCCAATTTCTTATCACTTTATCATCCTAATCTCATCTATTTCTTCATGGAATCATGGATCAACAACACTACTTAACTATAACATCATTTTCAATCACTAGTTCATATATTTTTCAACATAATACATGACATACATCAACAACAGTTCACATGCAACAATAGCATCATCAATTATCATCAAATTTCACAATACATATATATATGTCTAACATTATCAATAAGGTTTTCACCAATATCAATATCATTCACAAAGATTCATCATCAATCAAAATACTAAAACCCTAAATCTACTATTCCCTCATGTCAACCATAATTGAGAACCATTACCCACCCTTACCTTGTTATTCCTAGAAATGATCTCTTCAACCTCAAGCAATGATTCTCCTTCCTTTCCCTAGCATCTTTCTGTGCTTTCTTCTCACAACTTCACGTAGAATGCAAAAATAGTCTCTCTTCTCCCAATTTCCCTTTTTCTAATAACAATTATCCCTCAAAATATAATTTTTCGCTTCTACCCTCAACTTACTCTCACAAAAGACCACCTTGTCCTCATTTCCTCTACACCTTATATTTCTATTTTATTTTAATTAAATAATAGTATAAAATAATTATTAATATCGTATTTCGCTTAACCTACCAATTCTCACACATTAATCAATTAATTTATTCTCCTTTAATATTTGTCTTCACTCCCAACTTAAAGACACATAACCCACTAACATACAACAATCGAAAACATCATGAAAAGGCATATTTAATAAATAAAACATCAAAACATCTACTAGAAAGAATCAGGGTGTTACAATTTCTCTCTATGTGGGGGTGCTTATTCTTCAATGAACCATCTCGATTTCCTAGGCCTCTTAAATTATCTCAAGTGTATTTAGTTCACTGCTCATTCTTGATCAGTATTTCTATTACATATTTCAATTAGACACACTCATTCGTGTTATGGTCTTGACTCTTATGAAAATGGAAGTATTTTGACTTGTTTGTGCGGGATGGTTCCCTGAATGGGTAAGTATTCCTGATTCCGACCTCCTTGAACTCAATATTTTCTCAATCCTTCCAAATTTTCTCCCTTGAATTCAAGGAAGTGTACACATTGAATCTAAACCAGGGGGTGTGTTCTTTTTCTTCTCTATAATGACATTGTCTCTTTCTGGTGCCTGGTTGAATCTGGAATATCCCGCTCCTCAAACTCCTTCATTGATCATAATTTTTCTTCATAACTGGTGTAAGGTTATGCCCAACTCAATAAATATTTTATGTTATGGGCTTCCTCCGGCCCCAACTTCTCTCAGAGCATGTAATCATGTCTCAATACCTTTTCAAATATCCAACATTTCAACCTGTCATGTGTACCCCCCACGGCTACTGCCACTTTAGTTAAGAGTTCAATGTACTTGTGTTGTGTCCCTTTCCTCTTATGAGTGATCCTACTGAGTACAAGCATTGTCATGTGTTGCTTCTTTCATAGGGAGAAATAGGAAGTGAAAGCTTCACAGAGATCTTTCCAAGAATATATTCTCCTATCTTAGAGAGTTTTGAACCAAGTCATTGCAGATCTAATCAAAGTTAGTGCACAAAAATATGCACTTTACTACCTCTTGGGCATGATATTATTCTAACTGGATGTCCATGTGCTTAACGTGTTCGTCTAGCTCCTTGATCCCATAATATATTTGAAGCCTCCTAGGTTTCTCTAGTGACCTCAGGATCTTGCAATCGAAGATGCAAACAGACATGGAGTTTCTTTTTTACTCTGGGCAAGAGCGTCTTCATCGTACTCTCTCTCTCTCTCTCTCTTTTTCAATGACGGAAGATCTCTAGGGAAGTATTCATATTATTTCCCCATTCAGGATTGGGAGGGGTCATGTGTCTTTTTTTATGACCGTGAGCCGGGGATCTCGAGATTTCTTCTAACGGCATTGTTTCCTTAACGGAGGCCAGGTCGGGAAAGGTGGCTTGCTTTCTTTGGGAGGCCTCTTCCCCTATAGTTCTATTCTTTGGATTGACGTGTCATAGGCTCTCTTTAATTCTAAACAACTTTTCTTCTAGAAATTGTGAATTCTATTGCTACACCAACTAGTAAACACCGTTCAGCAGATTAGTAGCTCATTGCACACCAAATTTAGCTTGTAACAGCTGAAGGTCGAGGAGTGTTTCTTTTTCAGGTATCATATGTAGTGGTGGAGGTCGATGTGAAGGTTCTTCTTAATCAAATTGTTGTGTTGATTCGAAGAACAAAATAGTTTGAAAGATTCCTTGAACGGATCTCGATGGCAGAAGATCATGCTGCAAAGGATTGAAAGGAGATGTTACCAAGCTTGGATCGTCTTCAGTTTGAGGAAGAGGTGGTGAATATTTAACAGGTCCAATAGTCGCTGAAGCGGCTTGCCGTTGAGCGGTGGATGTAATGGATTTAGATGCCATCATGGTTGATGAATCTAAAGAAATATTTGTTGGAGAGAAAGTTGAGATTCGAGGAAGAAGATCGAGAAACGAAGATCTGAACTTCGAAGGAGGAGATATGGATCAGAGGAGATCTTAACATGTAAATACACGTCAATCAGATTTAAATTCCCACTAGCATCACCATTGTTCTGTGGTGGAACCAGAGTTATTTGGAAAATGATGTAGTGCTTGCTACGATGGAGAGATGACTGACCTGTAAGGTTAATGCTTATACACCCAAGCCAATAAGAGAATCTAAGCGATGTGAGAATGAGAATGAATTTAAATACCTCAAATGATGCGCTTTTCTTCTTAAATAGTGGAAACGATTTGAAACAAAAAGCATGGAATAAAGTGTGGATTGTGGTCAGGCATCTGATTGATCCAGATGGCTAGTAATGCTCTTAAATGCAGAATTATCCGCTTCAAGGAGAATTTGTTCTTTACACTTGTTACCTTTGCTTTATTGTTGAGATTTTTATATTGGATCTTGTGAGCGGTCCAGAACATGAAGCTTTGGAAATCAAGAAACTAGAAGTTGTTCTAAAATAAGAGTGGGGTTTATGGGTACAAATTGAAATTGAAATGTATTTGTTTATTTTTGTTCCTAGTCTATCTTGTGTTGGGTTTGGAGTTTAGTAATATAAAAAAAAGTTTAAATGCACTTTTGGTCTCTGTAAGTTGATGTGTTTTTTATTTTGGTCCTTGTAATTTTTTTTTTGTCTGAGTCCCTTATATTTCACTTTTTGCGTTCGTTTTAGTTATTAAAACCAAAATTCGTAGGAAAATTTGAAGGCAAATCCGCAAGAAACAAGCGGATTTTGACTTTAGGAACTAAAACGAATGTAAAAAGTGAGATATATGGACTCAAACCAAAATAAAATTACAGAGACCAAAATTAAAAACTCGCTAACTTACAAGAACCAATAGACTATTTAAGCCTATAAAAAAATTCTAAAATAAATGTGCTCTTTATTTTTTTTATGTGATGAAGATTGAAAATTAAACTCAAGTCAAGTAATAAATTAATTATGTTTAATAACATGATTCGTTCAATTGAATAATGTTGATAAAGAATTACAAGTGTTAGTAGTGTGGAGAATAGTCTCACATTGGATATGAATGTGATGACTTGAGCATTTATAAGTGAGAAAACTCATCCACCTATCACCTTAAGGTTTTGGGTGAATATGTGGTGTGTCTCTCACAAAGTGTGTTACTCTAAGAAGGATGTCCCACGTATTAGAATGCTCCTCGCTCGACATCCGATTGTTCCGCTACCAAATGGTATCAGAGTCTGGTTTGAGAAAGGGACCGGCTTATTT
This sequence comes from Lathyrus tuberosus, assembly GCA_022829125.1. Taxonomy (NCBI): domain Eukaryota; kingdom Viridiplantae; phylum Streptophyta; class Magnoliopsida; order Fabales; family Fabaceae; genus Lathyrus; species Lathyrus tuberosus. The sequence goes on along the minus strand of JALAZF010000104.1, from coordinate 2,921,588 downwards.
GTATCGAAAGTATCTCACATGGGTAGGTGTCCCGCATGTGGTTGAGTATCTCGTTGAAGAGTGTCAATGGCGGTACAAGTGCATATATGTAAGAAAGAACTTCTACTTGAGGGGGGCATTGTGGTAGACTCACACTTGAGGGGAAGTGTTGAAAAAGAATTACAAGTGTGAGTAGTGTGGAGAATAATTCCATATTGGATAGAAATGTGGTGACTTGAGCATTTATAAGTGAGAGAATCCACTCACCTATCACCTTAAGATTTTGGGTGAATATATAGTGTGTCTCTCACAAAATGTGTTGCTCTAAGAAAAATGTCCCACAAATTAAAATTAAAATGCTCCTCGCTCGACCCTCGATTATTCCGCTGACAAATAAGTGGTTAATTCAACGTACAAGTCAAAATTTTGGTTAGTTCAACTACAAACTAATAATTTTAAATGAAATAAATCAATCACAATCAACTCTGCATGTCAGGTCAATATTGCTGAAAAATGAGTGTTTGTGAAACATTTTTGTAATAGATTGTTGTATTGTTTTGACCTTCAAGAACTTCTTGAGTCAAGTGAAGAACAAAACGATTTCTTTCTCGATTTGTAAAGCATTCAATTATTTCATGTGAAAGGAAAAGTTGAAGTAGTACATGATAAATTGAACATCCAAACGTGTTCAAGTTGATTTTTTTCACATTCTCCACAGTAAGTCTTCAATTCAAACTAAGGGTTGATGCTAACGACAAAATATTATACAACTCATTAATGACAATATTAATTACATTCCATGTGGAGCTCGTGCATATTTATCTTCAAAACGAATGTTGGGTTCTCTAGACCTTTTTCTATGGAATTTATGTCTTTGGAAAAAATAAAATGAGGTTGTTATTTAAACGTGAATCAAATTTTATATTTTGTGAGTTGTCAATCAAATCTTACACAGTGCTCGCCTAAAATATGAACAAATATGTTGAAGCTTAATGGGAAAGACATCCAAAATAAAAAAGTGAAATTCAATACAATCTTTTGTAGATGTTGATACACATAAAGGGCTTACGTGAAAGGAAACAAAAATCAAAATTAAAGTGAAAAAAAAATTATGATAAAGTATAATAGTGCAATGTTCCTATAACTATTTATTATAATTAATAAATTTTAAGGTTATATATATATATATATATATATATATATATATATATATATAAATATATATGAAAATGCTAACATACACTTAAAATTGGTGGACCCCACACAAAAATACATTTTATTTATTTTCTTTCAAAAAAATTTCTTTATCTATCTAATGTGAGTCCCACCCAAAATTAGTGGACCCCACACACAAAATACACTAAGGTGTATGTTGTTGATGCACACCTACATGGGTGTGCATTAGCATGACCCATATATCATATGAAAATGTCAGTTTTATGTAAGAACATGAAAATGCATCTGAACAATTAAATTTTAGGCAAAAATATTGTCTAGATCCTTTAAATTATTTTAAAATATCAAGTTAGTCCTTTAAGTTTTTTTTGTAACACTTTGGTGGTTCCTTATGTTAAGTAATGTTTGCGTCGTTGACCTTTTTAAAAATCTCCGTTACAATAAATTGCAAACTCATATACCCTTTGAACTGCTTTTTCGCGCTTATCACGAATATGCAATCAAATTTATCAAACAAGGTACGGTTCATGAGAATCGGGGAAAAAAGTGGACAAATACATAATGAAAAATCGTTCGATCTGACAAAAACACACAATCAAACGTATAACTAATTACATATTTGTGATCAGCACGAAAAACCAGTTCAAATGGTATATGAGTTTGAAATTTATTGTAACAGATATTTTTAAAAAGGTCAACGACGCAAACGTTACTTAACATAAAGGACCAAAGCGTTACAAAATAATTTAAAGGACTAACTTGATATTTTAAAATAACTTAAAGGACTAAAACAATATTTTTGCCTAAATTTTAAAATAAATGGTGAAGATTATGTGTCATTTTTTTCTCTCTCCTCCATCATTTATTTTAAAAATGGACGAGAGAGAAAAAAAACCACACATAATCTCCCCATTTATTTTAAAATTTAATTGTTCAGATTTATTTTTATGTTCTCACATAAAAATGGCATTTTCATATGATATATATATAGTTCCGGACTGGACCAATGGCTATGCATGACCCAATCCACTTCTGCTTTTAGAATGACCCAATTGCCTAAGTCCAGCTGGTGCGGGCAGCATTTACCTTTCTGCCCCTCTACCGGGCACATATGAACAGATGAACCTCAAGGTCATTTGCTCCTCCCCGGAATTCCTGCCCGTTACGCACGGCTCCATCATCCAGGAACAGTCATGAAGCCTGTGCCCGAAACTACGCCCTTACCCATGGCAACAGGTAGTTTTGGGCACCTCTATCCGTCATAACGGCTAGTTTTTGGCAGTTACCTATTCTTCAGGAAACGGTTATTCCGCCCTGAAAATAGGGACCGTTAGCCACGTGATGGAGGCATTATAAAAACCCTCTCATTTAAGAGGGTCAGGTATTAAAAAATCATACTAGGAAACTCATACTTTTGTACTTGTCTTTCTCTCTCCCAATTCTTAGTTTAGCATTAGAGTGCCTTGCAGGTACACTCCCTTCCTCATCTCACGCACCCAACATCGCATACGTTATTCTTGGCCCATTATAGGATCTGATCAACCTTCACGATTAGTGGCGCCGTCTGTGGGAACCTTGTTATCCCCGTCTTAACATCCACCTCAGATTCAAAGACCAAAACAAATTCTTTGTCCAAGATTACGATCATGGCTTCCCAAGATCACGTCCAAGATGCTCGCAATCTTTCTGTTTTCCCCGTCAACAAAACTGATGCTGACTGATCTACGTCATTCCTCGGAGGAGACGTCTGTCATCTGAGAGACGGAGCTACTGCGTCTCCCTCCCCCACTCGTATTAACCATGTTGACGACCAGCCTGTGCTGGCCCTCCAGCCCGTTCCAACTCCACCCAACGCCGACCCCACCGTGGTGGCCCTCCTTGAAGCAATCAACAAAACCAACCTCTTGATCCTCCAACAAAACGAGAGGATTGGGGCGTTGGAGGAGCTTGCCCGTCCGAGATCCCCTCAGCCGAGGAAGGATCGACGACGATCCAAGTGTCCACAACCCCGACGGGAAGCTGATCGTCGGGTGCGCTAAGAACCAGAGTCCCATGTCGTTCGGAAGCGTGATCACGTTTCCCCGCGAAACCAGCATTCTGCGGGCAACAAGAGAACCCAGAGGGATCAACGTTCACCACCGGTTAGATCAAAGGGCCGGGCATGAAGCCATCACCCCGTAGAAGTCGCCGTCACGTCCCCGAACGAAGCATCCGCTCCCCTTCCCGGACCAGTTCCAGCAGCGACGATGAGCCCCACGGCCTATTGTCTCAGGAGATACTGGCTACACGCCTCCCCAAAGGCTTAGAGAAACCCCCATCTTTGGGAACTTACGACGGAACGACTGACTCAGATGAGAACATCGAAAATATTGATGTGCTGATAGACTACCGTGGCGTCCGGGGCGCCATCAAATGCCGTTTGTTCCCGACCACGCTCCGGAAATGGGCAATGACCTGGTACAAATAACTGCCCGAGGAGTCCATCACCTCGTGGAAGCAGCTGGGCAGGATGTTTTCCAGGCACTTTACGGTGTCACGCTGCCATCCAAAGACTGAAGTCTCCCTTGAGGCCATAATTCAAGGGAAGGATGAGCCTCTCCGGGCATATATTGAGAGGTTTAATAAAAAAAAGTTTTGCAAGCCCCCACTACCGATGACATGAAGAAATTTCTGCTCGAACGAGGACTTCGCCCGCATTCGGAATTTTCTAAAGTTGTTGGCCTTGTACCTCCAAGGAGCCTGGACGCCTTCCTCCTCAAGGCGCAAGCGTATATTCAATACGAGGAAAAGGAAGCGGCCAGCTCCGCCCGGACCTCACGCAATCAGGAAAATGCCCGGGCCTCCAAAAGCGATGAACCCTCGACATCCTGTCGAGGGGAGAGAAGGCTGGAAGATCGTTCCCGGGAATCCCGGAACAACAAGGGGCCTTCTGGGCGGTTCCACGATTACACTCCCCTGACTGTCTCTAGGGAAAAGATTCTCTCCGAATGTGCTAACTCGGAGTTTAAACAGGCGGGAGTTCGGTTCCCCAAGCAGGTATCGGCCAAGCCCAATGCCGATAAATCAAAATACTGTCGTTTCCATAAGTCACAGCCACACCACTGAAGATTGCATCCACTTAAAGGATGCCATAGAAATACTGATCAGGGACGGCCACCTGAAGCAGTTTACGAAGAAGAAGGATGCTCTCCGGCAAGACGCCCAGGAGTCAAAGAAAGTAGAGGAAGAGGTGCCTTCCTCGGAAGAAACCAACCTCCAAGTCACCATAAGTATATCGCGATTGGAGGATTTCTGTGTTCCAGACGAGCTCAGCGCTCCCGCGTATTTCGCAGCCCATAGCCCATGGGAGACTTTCCCCTCTGTGATGGCCTGACTTTCCCCTCCTGCTCGGCGACGATCCTCAATGAGGAGTGAAAATAGGGACCGACCTCCCCGACATCGCGAGGAAACAGCTTAAGGTTTGCCTTCGAGAGAAAGCATACTTGTCCGCCTGGAGTGTCGCATAAATGTTCGGCTTAGATCCTGCTGTCGCCTACCATCAACTCACGATTGACCCCGCCGTCAAAGCCGTAGCACAACGTAGGAGAAAGCAGTCTCCGAAAAAAATGGGGGTTGCAGAACAAGTTGTAAAAGACCTCCTCGAGGCAGGAAGCCAAGTACACCACCTGGCTATCCAACGTTGTACTCGTGAAAAAATCTAATGGAAAATGGCGCATGTGTGTTGATTATACTGATCTTAATAAGGCATGCCCAAAAGATGCCTACCCCCTCCCCAATATTGATAAACTTGTTGATAACTCTGCCGGTTTTAAACTATTATCATTCATGGATGCCTATCCAGGCTACAATCAAATACCAATGGCTATAAGCGATAAAAAATACGCGGCCTTCATGACCGAATCGGGCAATTATTACTACAACATAATGCCTTCGGCCTGAAGAACGCCGGTGCGACCTACCAGAGAATGATTAACAAGGTCTTCCGGGGAGAGATAGGAGACATGCTCGAAGTCTACATGGACGATATGATCGTAAAATCCCACGAGGAGACCGATCACAAGGCCCATTTAAGAAAGGTCTTCGAACAGGCCAGGAAATACCGGATGCAATTCAACCCAGAAAAATGCATGTTTGGGGTACGGGCGGGCAAGTTCCTCGGCTTCTATCTGACCAAACAAGGAATCAAAGCCAACCCCGATAAGTACAGGGAATTCTCCGAATTTATTACACCTAACTCGAAGAAATCCATCCAATCCTCAATAGGATGCTCGCTTCCCTGTCTCATTTTGTGGCCAAATTGTCCCAGCATGCCCTGCCCTTCTTCAAACTCCTCCGCAAGGAAGCAGCGTTTAAATGGACAGAGGAATGCGATCGGGCTCTCATCCATCTGAAACAAGCACTATCAAAGCTACCAGTCCTCTCTTGGCCAGATAACGGCGAAACTCTATACCTCTATCTCACTGTGGCAACCGAGGTCGTGAGCGCCGCCCTCATCCGTGAAACGCTCGATGGGCAAAAGCCCATATATTTCACCAGCAAAGCATTGCAGGGACCAGAACTGAGATATCAGCAGATAGAGAAGGTAGCGCTGGCCCTCATCAACGCTGCACAAAGACTGAGGCACTACTTCCTGGCCCACACGATCGTGGTCCGGACAGACCAACCCGTGAAGCAACTGCTGAGGCGACCAGATATGGCCGACAGAATGCTCAAATGGTCGTTAGTGATGTCCGAGTTCGACATTCAGTATGAAAGCAGAAAAGCCCTCAAAGCCCAGGCTTTGGCTAACTTCGTCACAGAGATGACATTCGCATATTCCCCCAGCTGCAGGGCACGCAAGTGGACCATCTTCGTAGACGGAGCATCCAGCTCGGTAGGGAGCGGGGCAGGTATCATCTTGGAAAATGACAAGGGAATCATCATTGAGGTATCGCTCACCTTATCCTTCCCCACGTCTAATAACCAGGCTGAGTACAAGGCTTTTCTCGCCGGTCTTCGCCTGGCCGAAGACCTGGGGGAAGAAGAAGTCGTCATCTGCACAGATTCTCAACTCGTTGCCCTCCAAGTTCGAGGAGATTACCAGGCCAAAAACGACAACCTATCAGAATACTTAGCCCTAGTCAAAGAGAAAATGACGAAGTTCGCTACAGTAGAAGGAAAGCATGTTTCTCGCAAACATAATGTCAGAGCAGACGTGTTGTCTAAACTGGCAAGCACGAAGAAAAAGGGCGGAAACAAGTCCGTCATCCAGGAGGTGCTTCCTCGACCCAGTATCGAGAAGACATCTCCGACCCTCTACGTGCAGGTCGTCGGCGACAGCGACTGCTGTATGACCCCCGTTTATAACTACCTCGCTAGGGATGAACTTCCGTCCAACCCCAAAGAAGCCAACACAGTCAGGCACAGGGCCTGCTCCTACGTCCTGGTCGAAGATAAACTCTACAGGCGAGGGTTCTCCATCCCATTACTCAAATGCGTTGAGGAAGAGATGGTCGCCCACGTCCTACGCGAGATCCACAAAGGAATTAACGCCCAACATCTCGGGGGGAGATCCCTGACCTAGAAAGCCCTTCGAGCAGGGTACTACTGGCCAACCATGCAGCAGGATGCAAAAGAGCACGTAAAGAAATACGACAAATGCCAATGGCATAGGGACATGCACCTAGTTCCACCTAACGAGCTCAGAGTTATGTCCTTCCCGTGGCCATTCGCCTGGTGGGACCTGGACATCCTAGGGCCATTCGAAGTAGGATCAAACTAGAACAAGTAATTAATAGTAGGCGTTGATTACTTCACAAAGTGGATTGAAGCAGAGGCTCTGGGTAAAATAACAGCCCTTAACATACTTTTTTTCTACAATCGAAGCATCCTCGCACGCTTTGGCATTTCCCAAGCGATAGTCACAGACAATGGGACACAGTTCACGGACAGGAAGTTCCAAGATTTCGTTGCTCAACTAGGCACGAAACAACACTTCGTATCCTTCGAACACCCCCAGACTAACGGGCAAGCCGAAGCGGTGAATCGAGTAAACCTACGAGGCCTCAAGTGAAGGCTAGACGAAACGAAGAAAGCTTGGGTCAAAGAGCTGCACAACGTCCTATGGGCCTACCGCACAAATCCACACTCTTCGACCGGGGAAACTCCTTTTCGCCTGGCCTACGAGACTAAGGCGGTAATCCCCATCGAAATACACATACCATCTAGGCGGACTGAGTCACCCCTGGATGAGGAGATGAACGATGAGGCACTAAGGGAGGAGCTCGACCTCGTCGAAGAGGTCCGGTCAGAAGCAGCTATCCGCGAAGCCTCATTAAAGAAAAATTGCAATCAGGCACAACGCCAAAGTGATAAGACGAGAATTCCAAGTGGGCAACCTTGTCTTGAGAAGGAACCACAAGGACTCTCGAGAAGGCAAACTCGCCGCTAATTGGGAAGGACCCTATCGCTTCCGAGCAAAGACGGAGAATGGGGCTACTACCTAGAGCACCAAAACGGTGAAGAACTTGCTCGACCATGGAACGCCGAAAAGCTAAAACAATACTATAGCTAAGGCCCTAACTATCAGATTGCTTCGTCAAAGCAACGAACATAATATCCCGACTACGATGCGCGCCCAGGTACAAGCATCACATACCAACCAAGGCAGGACCCTGCTCAAGATCGAGCTGGATCTCTGCCCGACAGCGATTCCTCAACCGAGCCCGCCGTCGTCAAAGTACCATGATAGGCAGAACACCCAACTCACGATGGGAGGTTCACGCCACGAACTCAGGCCTCAAATGCGACCTGAGCTCCGCTATCATGCCCAGAAATTCCCCAGGCCCCCTCACTGCCGAACACATCTAAGTAGAGCAATTCCCTGAAAATATTAAACAAATCAAAGTCATCCTATTACGGGCACACACATGTATCGAGCAAAGGTATAACACTTAGCAAAAATAATCATCGAAGAAAGCCATGCGGGAATATACAACATATAAGACCGGCCATGATGGCCGGATACATACATATAATTAAGTGGCCACAAGGACCACGATTGTGCATATTACAAAACAAATGGGCCACGCCCCCTACCGAACAGCAATAAAATTACATCAAATATGGCACGCAGGACATATACATTACAACAAAACAAAAAAGGTATCACTCCTCCATCTGCTCAAGCTGCTCAAGGTTAGGCTCAGGCTGCTGGGTCTCCTCGTTCAAAAGTCGGGCGTGCTCATCACCAATGTTGAAGAAGTCTGGAGCGACTATCTTGCCATTCTCAACATGGCCCAGGAAGTTAGTACCCTACGTGGATATCTGGACCTCTGGATTTACCAGCCTAAGTTGAGCCACAGTTTTATTGAATGACTCCTCTCCTATAGCAATAACATCATCCTCTGCCTGCAAAAGACGAGCAACCAGCTCGACCCTAGTCTTAAACGCCCTCACTCCCTCAGGCTCATCTTCCGTCGGGGCCACCGCAACCCTCACCTGTTCAACCAGATCCTCGACAGCCTTCTTTTTGGTGACCAGAGTCTCATTCTCCCCTCTCAGCCTGACAGCCTCCTCATCCGATTTCTTCCTCGCGTCGTTGGCAGCCTTGGCCTCCTCTTTGGCCTTCCTCACCATCTCTTCCAGGGATGCTATGGTCGCCTGGGCCTTTTTAAGTTCAGAATCAGATGAGGAAATTCCCTAAGCATAGACCGCCGTCATCTCCAGGACCCAGACCAAAGCAGAGGCGTCCTGCGCTAGCGCTGCCCTCTTGTTCGGGCGATCCATTCCTTCGAGCTTGAGAGACTCTGCCCGAGATACCACCAGGGACGTCCCCTCGAAAAACTTCTTGTCATGAAAGCACGGGGAAGTTGGAACTTGCCTTTCTCCGCCGCCCGACTGAGGTCCACTAGATCGTTCGCTCTGGTCTGTTTGAAACTTGAGGTCAGGGGCACCGGAGATCCCTGAGCAGGTAAAGGGACGGGCGAGGAGCTCTCCGCGGGATTTTAAGGAGGAGGCACTCCCTACGTAAACCGAGACTTTGAGGTGGCCGCACCAGCTTTGCCCCTCGCCCGGGCATTCTTCACCATCCTCTAGTGGGCAGAAGGTATCTCACCTGCAAAAATATAAAAAACACGTTAGCCACCGAGGAAGTTATAATCCGGACAAGCTAAAAAAGCTAAGACTACCAAGTAGCTTAAGAGCATCCGCATGGGTCCTGCATTCTAGAAGCGTCTTCGTATTGATATAATGATACTCCACTCTTTGCATGACATCCTCCTCAAATATCGGGTCCCCCTTTTTCGTCCAGCACTCTGCGGGCCTAAATATGTTAACATAGTTGACCAACGCCTCGTAACTGGCTATGTCTTGCTCGTCCAGCATGTTCAACTGGGCAAGATAATGGCCAGTGCCCCGAGTAAAGTGGCTCCTACTCCAACGGAAATGGAACTTGAACACCCTCTCCGACAGCAGCTTCCCATCCTCGTCATACATATCCTTTCCATCCTCGTCCATGGTCACCGGCCAAGCATACGTGGTGTCCTAAGCCTTCTCCAACACAGGTTCAATGATATATAACCTCTCCTTGAAGGTTCGGATAGACTCCGAGAAAGGCTTAAACAATTTCCTCGGTTGCTTCAGTGAGACCCAACCATACCTTTTCCCCGAGACCTGCCTTTGGAGATGGATGATGGTGAAGAATAAAGGCAAAGTAGCACCTATCTTCAGGAACTCACAGGTCAGCTCGAAGGCGTGGATAAACGCCAACGAATTAGGGTGAAACTGCGACGGAGCCAAATCCAGATGAACAAAAATAGACTGCTGAAAGTCAGTAAAAGGCAGCCTCAGCCATATTTCTTTGCTGGCGTATTTGTACATCGCGAACCTTTCCTCGTAATTTATGCAGATGCGGTCGTCTTGACTGGGGAAGTGCACCTTCCACTCCCCTTCGAACCCCAAGTCCGTGAAGACATCCCCGGTATAAGATGCAAAAGTGGATGCGTGCTCGGCTGGCTCCGCAACCGTCCATTCCTCCGCGGAATCATGCTCAGGATCCTCCCCGCCTTCGCTGGGGGAATTTGAAACCTCTGTATCACTACTCTCCGAGGAGCTCTCTGAGGACGAGTCTATGAGAATCTCGTGCTCGAGCTCATGCGCCATCTCGATCACCTGAAAAGCAGAGGACAAAAGTGAATTCAACTGCAAAATCAAATCCACCCTTCCACCGCTAGTCAAGTGAAAGGGCGCGCAAAGGGTCGAGGACAGTGTCCCTAACCTAAGCCCTAAATCAAATAACACAAGATTCTCACGCGAGGAGATGTCCGGAGGCAAACCCTCATGCGCATGCGGGAAATCTCCTTGACCTACTACCCAGTTTCCATTTGAAGCTCCACCGAAAAACTCATATGTTCATCAGAAAGTTTATCAGAGCACCGGAAAACTGAGTAGCTTCACTGGTTATACATGCGCCGTCATCGCAACGGTGCCAAAAACGGCCTATGTCTACAGTCTCTAAAGAACTCCGGCGACCACGGTAGCAGCAAAGGGTGGCCAAGCCGTCCTCTACCACCAACAAACGCTGGAAAACGCAACAGTCCTACCTAAATTCAACCTCGCCACATGTATTCTAACAAAACAGAAATGAAAAAGCTAGAAATAAGGATGGAAATAGGTGACTTACGTGGTTAAAGAGAGTGTAGAGGGCCGAAGAACTTGCTCGAAGCTTCGTGCGGCGTTTGTTGACGGCGAAGGGATGAAGGCTCTAAGAGAAGAACGAAGAAGGAGAGAGAAGCGAAAACGCAAATGAGTGACTCTCCTCTCTATATATAGACAGTCTAAAAGAACATGCACGAGCACGCGCAGCTAAGGGCATCATCAAGACCCTAGCCTAGCCATCATGACACAGTTAATGCTGCACAAGGCTTGAGGCACACGTGGTTGTACGTCTCATCAGAATACCTCAATCATTGGCCTCCCCACACACCGGGCAACCTGGACAACGTTAACTTTCCCGCGGGCACTAGAACTCCCGAGCGTCCAAGGACAATTCCACCTCGTCAACTGGCGACGACCCTTTCAGAGTTCCCCGGGGCCACGAGCTATCCTTAATTCATCACTCCCATGCTCGGGAGCAACGACTTGGGGGGTTCCTGTTCCGAACTGGACCAATGGCTATACATGGCCCAATCCACTTCTGCTTCCAAAATGGCCCAATTGCCTAAGTCCAGCTGGTGCGGGGCAGCATTTACCTTTCTGCCCCTCTACCGGGCACATATAAACAGATGAACCTCAAGGTCATTTGCTCCTCCCTGGAATTCCTGCCCGTTACGCACGGCTCCATCATCCAAGAACAGTCATGACGCTTATGCCCGGAACTACGCCCTTACCCGTGACAACGACTAGTTTTGGGCACCTCTTCCCGTCGTAACGGCTAGTTTTTGGCATTTACCTATTCTTCAGGAAATAGTTATTCCGCCCTAAAAATAGGGACCGTTAGCCACGCGCTGGGGGCATTATAAAAACTCTCTCATTTGAGAGGGTCAGGTATCAAAAAATCATCCTAAGAAACTCATAGTTTTGTACTTGCCTTTCTCTCTCTTGATTCTTACTTTAGCATCGGAGTGTCTTGCAGGTACACCCCCTTCCTCATCTCACGCACCCAGCATCGTAGATGTTCTTCTTGGCCCATTATAGGATCTGATCAGCCTTCACGATCATATATATATATATATATAGAGAGAGAGAGAGAGATATATATATATATAACATATCCTATGAGAATGTCATTTTTACGTGAAAACATGAGAATAAGTCTGAACTATTAGATTTAAAATAAATGGTTAAGAGGAGAGAGAATTTTAATTGTAAAAAAAAGAATAATATATATATATATATATATAAACACACACAAACTACTACAAAACACGCAAACAACAACGCCAGGTTTACAATGGATTCATTTACACCGTTGTAATAGGTTATATTGTTCGCGCAATGTTCGCGCATCAGTGCGTAGCAAGATTTATTACTACAGTTGTCTAATAACACCATAGTAATATATGATTTATAGCAAGCTTCGAATTTTTTAGACTACATTAAGCGTGTGTCACTTAAGTCCATTATTTAAAAATTAAATTGTAAATGATTTTACAATGGTTAATAAACCAACCGTTGTTGTAGGACTTTTAAAAAAAATTGAAAATTGAAAATTGTTTAACCAAGATATTTAACCACGGTGTTACTAAACAACTGTTGCAAAATTTGAAAATTGCATGAAGGTTGTAATTTCTAACCGTGATGAAAAGTGATATTTTTTAGTATATAAGCGAACGTATCTATCGTTCACTACATAGCAGCCGTTTCTCTCAAAAGAAAACCCTAACATATTTCACTCTTCTCTCTCATAACATAACTCTAAATATACTTCAACCTTCAGATACGTACATCTTCAGATTCGTCTTCACTAATCGCTAACTTCAGGTTCGTTCATTACACTTATGCTTTGATTTCGTTTACTTGTCTTGTTAAAAATGGGTTCTAATTTTTTTTCTTGAATGTTCTCATTTTTTCAGATCCATCATCACCACCTTAACAAATACGATAAGTATATTTTCGCTATGTTACATATGGTTTGTGTAGCTATGAAGAAAAATACAAGAAGTATGGAGCTATTGTGTTAACTTCATTCACCTTGTACTTTTTTTTCATAGCTTCATGAACTAGATGAAATAGGAAAGTGTTTCAACAAATCCTTCCATAAAGTTTCACCGTATACTTTTTTTTCATTCTTTTCCATAAATGTTCCATCAAACCTTTCCATTAAAATGTCTCAGCAGTCCGGCTGTAGCCATAGAAGCAGACCCTCAAATCGTTCAAGGTACGTATGAAAGTGTGGTCTCAACGCTCCGTTGATGACGGCATGGACCGACTCGAACCCAGGTCGCCGTTTCTATGGTTGTGGGATGTATAAGATTTAAGGATACAAACAATGCTCTCACTTTGCTTGGTTAGATGACGAGATGGATCCTAGAGCAAAACAAATAATTTTTTCACTAGTAAATAACTTGAATGAGGAGAAGGGAATGGTTAACACCTACAAAGCCAAAGAGGTCGAATTGATGTTGAACGTGAAGATCCTGAAGAAACAGTTGAAGATTACCTGGATTTTTTTTATTTTTAGTGTGCATTGCATTTGTTGTAATGACGAATTAGGTTATAGTTGATTAGGTTTGTATGTTTACTGATGGTGTAATGGTTGGTGTATTTGTTACATAAGATTCATGTGATGATGTTATGGTGTATCAGGAATATAATACAATTATTAATATTATTATAACTTTATCACAAATCTGTGTTGTATTTTCTGTTGTGATATGGTGAACAATAATATAGGTTAAAAATTGGTATAAACTATAAAAGCATGATATAATTTTAAATTCTGCAGAAAATTTTACAACGGTTATTTATCATAACCGTTATAATAACTCGCGCGCTGTCCAGTAAAAAATTAAAATAACTGCGCAGCTGGGAATCGAACCTAGGACCATCACTTTATCACAACAGTTTTTTGGATAAACCGTTGTGATAGGGCGTGCGCTTTCCAGTTTATTACAACGGTTACAGGGCCGTAATTGTAAGTATCATATATACAATACTCTACATAACAATGTATGGTCCTGCGTGGTTATATATCTTTTCCAATCATTGTTAAAGGTTTGTTCCGTAGACGTGATATATATATATATATATATATATATATATATATATATATATATATATATATATATATATAAGTTTATTAAAATATTAGTTTGACGAAATGTTAATCTTCCTATACATAAGTCCATAAAAAAGTTTAAATGTGTCTCTCATATATGAGTTGTTGTATTTAATCAAATATTATTTTTAACAGAAATGTTAGCGAGTATTCCGAGCATTGGTTAATAGATAAAAATGATAAATTGAGCATTATTTAAGAGATTAAAGAATATATATTTTTTAAATATATGTGTATTCAATGCACTAAAAACAGAAATAATCAATTTTTTACTGAATATTGTGTGTATTCAATAAACAGAATATAATATTTTTTTATTTGAAATTTTTAAGCAATGTCCCGAGACATTGGTTAACTTAACCCTATTTTAAAATAGACATTCAACTAATTAATTAGACTATAACTATTTTTAAAACATTTATTGTAAATCAATTAAATTTATTGAATATAAATTGAAGTTAGAAAATTATATGATAGAATTAATACTTTTAGGGTCTATTTGATGCACAAGATATGATTGAAATATGATAGAATATAAAGTAAGATAAAGATAGGATATGGTATAGACACGATAAAATTTATCCTATCATATGTTTGTTTTACACAGGATACCATATATATATATATATATATATATATATATATATATATATATATATATATATATGAAAATATACCTATGTAAAACAACTATTATTTTTCTAAATTATTTTTAATAATATTTTAAAACTTATAAATTGATAAAAAATTTAATAATTTTATATAATTAAAAAAAAATCATTATCACAACTGAGTAAACAATTTCAATTTTTCTTGAAAATATCATAAATTCAAGGGTTAAATATACAAACCCCCATATGATATTAGCGAGTTTTGCTTTTAGCCCCTGTTAAATTTTTTTTTTAAAACCCCCCTTACAATTTTCAGATTCCCTCAGATACCCCCCTGACTGCCACATTGCAGCAAATATTCTCTTCTTTTGCCTGCGTGGCAGTCCAGCTGAAATTTAATTTAATTTTTAATTAAATTTTTACAAGCCACGTGGATTTTCTTTATTATTTTATTTTTTTATTTTTTTACTTTTTTATATATTATATTTTTTTATTAATTTTTTTACGTTTTTTAAAATTATTTTTATTAATATTTTTTTCTGAAATTATTTTTAATTCTATTTTAAAATTTATTTTAATTGGGCCACAAACAAACACATACACAAACCCATTATAACTCCACTGTTTCTGGTCCCTATATTATTTCATTTGTTATATGTTTGACAAATAACATATATAAACACTTTCATTTAGTAAATAGTTTTCGATGTGGGACTTTCACAACAACCATAACAACAACTTCACTCACAAACAAACCACCACCAAATCTTTGTTGTCTTCATTGTCTGGACGGGAATATAAGTAAATTACACTCTTTGACAAATAACTAACAGAACAAGATATATTAACTAGCCCAGGCATAAACTATGCTAACTAATGCACATAATCAAAATCCTTGCTATGAATGAATTTGCGGGAACCACAATACCAAACAAACTCCAATGGAACAAGACATTAATACCAAAAGCATAACCCAGTATCTTACTAGAACCTTTATTAAATATAGAATATACTTATCATTAAAAATAGAAAGTCCCACATCGAAAACTATAAGATTTCTCTACTCAATGGTTGTAGCTGTTTTTCTTGGAACCATGTTTTGGGACCTTGGCCTCAATATGTAAAATAAAATTGGAAATATTTTACAGCTTTAAACTTTTGTGTTTGTATATATTTTTTTGGACTAACATTAAAACTTCATATAAACTAATTTCAGCAATAAGGTTCAAGATCTTTTTAATTCCATGGGGTCCAAACAATCACATTTCAAGTATAGTTTCGTCTGCATTCTATTCTCTATGGAATCTCTTCTCAGGACTCATAGTCCCATGGCAACACATAACATTTCCATAACTCAAGTTTAACCAGTTGTTCTAGTTCTAGAATAAATTACAACCCATTATCACGTCAATGAAGAGATCTAACTGAATCCATAGTCTGCACTACATTGAAAACATTATACAATGCAGATTATCAATGTTTTTATGACGGATAGAAAACAAAACATTCCATACAGCACATACTGCACAGTAGAATTGTTTAGTTGGATTCTGAATGGTTGCAAATGGATTGTATGCTGTAAGTTGAATGCTATCTAATTGTTAGGTGCTTGTTATATTGCTAAAGATAACTCACTAATTCAAGATTTGTATGGAGCTGTCATGAGATGTTTGCTATTTATAAATTGCTTGTTGTGTTATGTCCCACATCGAAAGTTTTGAAAACACTAGTAGTGTTTATATATCAAACATACACAAACCAATTTGAAATGAAAATGGACCAAAAGGGTATGAATGTCAAATGCTTTGTATGTATATATCTTTGCCCATTTAGAATAATTTTTAAAATAATAATTTAAAAAAATTTAATCAAATTAAAAAATATATAATACTAAAAAAAATAATACGAAAAAAAATTAAAAAAGTAAAAAATAAAGATTAAAAAATTAAAAAAAATAAATATAAAAATCCACGTGGCACTTAACTCATACCCAGTCAGCAAGGTCAACACGCCACGTCACGGAATCTTGAACCCATGGGTGCTTCAGGGTCTTTGTCAATGGAATCTGGAAAAGTTGAGGGGGCAATAAAAAAAATTTTCTTAAGGGGAGGTAAACCAAAACACGCCTATATGGCAGGGGGTAAACACTATTTAACCCTAAATTCTATTATATATATATATATATATATATATATATATATATATATATATATATATATATATATATATATATATATATATATATATATCAGATAAGCAAAATAAAAATATGTATATATAATATGTAAATGACAAAACTACCCTTACAAGAAAATACATTTAATTTGATAAAAAAAATAAAATTAGTATTCATATTTTTAAAATTATACTAGTAATTTTATTTTTAATACTTAAAATTTATTAGATTTTAATTTTTCATATTATATAAAGTTACAAAAGTACCCTTATGACAAAATCATACATATTTTTTAAAAATTATTTATTGATATTTTTTAATTGAATATCAAATTAATTTTTATTTATATTTTATCATATTTAATTTTTTATTTTAAAGTATATTTTATAGGGGTAAATTTGTAAATTATTTTCTTATCATATCTTGTTGGTTTCTAACATAACTCATATTCAGGATAGGATAAGGTTCAGGATTAACTTATCATATTCTATTGTGTCATCAAACACTGTATTGAGATAGGATATGATACAAATATCTTATCTTGTCTCTTATCCTGCACACCAAACGGTTTCTTACATTTTTAAATCATATCCAAAAACTCACAATTCATATTAAGGATGGCAATTGAACCTATTCCTAGTAGACACTCGCAAAAAATATCCATTATAGATAGGGTAAAAACTTGCAAAATAATTATGGACATGGACATGAGCAATTACTCATGAAAATAAGCGGGTATGAGTGCAGGTACGGATGCCTTAGTACCCACCCCGCCTCATACCTGCATAATATATATATATATATATATATATATATATATATATATATATATATATATGTGTGTGTGTGTGTGTGTGTGTGTGTGTGTTTTTAGGGGGCGTGTGTGTGTGTGTGTGCGTGCGTGCGTGTGTGTGTATGTGTGTGTGTGTGTTTTTTTATTTATCAATTTTATTAAATGAAATACTATTTAACTTGTACGCATTTTAATATAGATAATTTTTTATTTTTTAACTCAACAATATCATCTTTGAATATTTTTTAATATTGTTAAACATTTTAAATGACATGATAAATTCTAAATTATATACTATTTTTTATTAGAAATTTAGGCAACTGATATGGGTATGGGTACTTAGATGTCTATATGATACGAGTATGGGTACAAACATTGATGCCCACGTGAGTGTGAACTTAGGTACAGGGATATTTTAAACCGCAAGTATGGAGATGAGTATTATACTACCCTGCCCAAACTCTACACATTTCCATCTCTAGTCCATATGAGTAAAATTCATCATCCTCTTCTATATTACAAAAATTTTACTATGTATCCTAATAGTTAGTTCCTACCTCTATAATTAAATTTTATGGTGTTAACCATTATAATTTTTTATAAGTAGTTTAAGTTTGAAAATTTTTATTTCTTTCCTCATTTTTAAAGATATTTTATCTTGTATTGACAATTGAGAGAATTTTTCATATTGAAAATTTTGAAGAGAAGTTGTTCGGTCTATGTAAACTTTTAAAAGTTTTACTAGTAAGTTATGCGGTCCAATTTATTTGTAATGCTCTTCCTCAAAGAACTTATACTTAGGATATTCAGACCAATGAACAAAAATTACCAGTGAAAACACAAGTCATTTGATAGTCAATTTTCCTCATCATATGTGTTTATTATAAGTTGTCTGGGAATGTTAATTTTTAGTGACCAGATGACTTGTGGGTGAGCTATCTGGTATTTATTTTTTTATATAAAATTGTCTATAATTATTTTTTTACTATTGATGTGTAATCCAGGATGCGAAGGTAAGGTTATTTTGTGTGGAAGTTTAAGACGAGGAGTTTTACAAGCTCAGCATGCAATAGATGCACAACAATGGCATGAAGGTGCACCTGTGGAGCAGCCACATCATTTACTATGAGGTTCATACGACACGTCTCTTCTAGTATTGTACGAGGATCACTTTGTTCGCCACTTATGGTACAAAGAGGTAAGTAATTCTTTTTTATTAGGTTGAATTATCTTTAATTTTAATTATTATTTTTAATTTAAATTATTTTCAGGAACAAGTTCCAAAGAAAGAACTTAAGATTGCAACACATGGAAGTAAACTGATATAGTGAATTGCGCCGTAACTTCCACATGTAATACATGGCTGGTTGAATGAGTCCAGTATATTTTCATTTCAAATGACCAGTTTGAAGAGAACTAACGTCAAATTTGTATCAATATTTGTACAGAGATGGCATCCAAAGAGATCGTCCTTTCATAGGTCATTTGTTGAAATGAAGATTACTCTGGATGATGTTGCTTGCCTACTTTATCTTCCGATTAGTAGTGGCTCCAGAAATGCCTACTTGGTATTAATGAAGAAGTGTTGTAGCTCTTGTTGTAAATTTATTATGGGTGATTATAAAGGATGTGTTACTATAGACTAATACTTGTATGGGTCTAAATTACTTGTTAGAGTGTCTGCATATACTTTATTTGAGCGCCATTAAGGTCGTGATCAATTTGATCATGCTGCTAGCGATTATATGTTAATGCTAGTCGGTTGCACTATTTTTACAAATAAAAATTTTAATCTTGCAATGGAAAAATATCTACCATTGTTTAGGAATATGTCATCATGTGGTAGAAATAGTTGGGGCGCAACTACATTGGTGACCAAGTACTGAGTTCAGAAGATAAATTTACGTTTATCTACAAATGGCTCGGCATATACAACACTCTACTACATGTATTTATTTTTATTTATTTATGTATTTATCATTTATTATTGATTATATTAATGTTGTAACAATGTTGATTTCATGAGTATTTTTGAATTGTTGGTAAGAGAGTAGAGAGTCGGATTGCAACAAGAGATAATGGACTTCCTCGAGCTATGAGATGGACATATAAGTAAAGAGCATTGAAGTTTGACGATTTAAGGAATATGTTGGATAAGTTGACACCTACTAATGCCATATGGCACCCATTTATGAGTCATAAACATAAGCGGCCATTCGATTATATATGTCTGTATAGGGGTTGTATTCGATGGTGTGGCATAGTTATTCCATACTTTTCTGATAGATGTATAGGTCAATTTGGATTTAGATAGTATATAATGCTTCTAGCTCTTGATTATAGCCCACGTGTTGTGAATTGATTTCGTCAAAAACATACCAAAATATGAGAAAAATTTGAGTTTCTTGAACAAACACAAGAAACCCCATTAGGTTTTATAAAAGAGAAAGAAGAAGGAAGAAGAAGAATAAGAATTGGTTAAAACTGTTTTACTATTCACTTTCTGAATAAGGGTTCAAACATTACAAGTGAATAACAACAATTAACCTCTCTCAAAAACCTGAGAGAACTAGTCTATTTATAGACTACTTAGCTAACTTAGGCTACAAGCTAAATTAACAATTGGGCTTACAAGCAAGGCCCAATTCGACATGCTAACTTAAACACGAGGCTAACATATTTCGACAGCATACTTGAACAGACTTCGACTACAACATGCACAACTCCTGTCGAACCATGAAGATGCCCTTGTCGTCACTATAGTTTGATCCAAATACCATAAATATCCACCTTGGAACAAACTGTACACTAACAAGGGAACCAAGTAGCTTTCATCATGCAGCTTTATCAACTGCATACAGTGGAAGAACTTACTACTTAGCAATGTCTTGGTGGTCATATCAGCAGCATTTTTATCAATCGAAACCTTCAGCACTTGGACCTGTCCACGCTTGATTATCTTTCTGACGAAGTGCGACCTCACATTAATGTGTTTGGTGTAACGCCCCGGTCAGTTTTGTCTTTTTAATTAATTGAGTCGTTTTGAGTATTTTATTATTATATTATTTTATTTCTGACTTTTATGTGAAAATATGTTATTTTTCATCGTGAATATATTTTGTCGCGTTTTGGGAACATTTGCGAGATATTTGAGTGTAGGGGTAATTTGGGCATTTTAATTTATTTTGTTAAGTTAAGAATAAATAGAAAGAAAAAGAGAGAAAATAGTAAGGAAAATAAGAAAAAGAGAAAAGAAGAAAAGAAGAAGAGAAGAAGAAAAGAAAAGGAGAAGAGAAGAAAAAGAGATAGAGAGAAAACTTGGAAATCAATCAACCGATTTTCTAGAACACGATTAAATCGGGTAAGGGTGTGAAACTCGATTATACTATGTTTGTGTATGATTATGTATGTGTTTGCTTGGATGTTTTCTTGCTTTTCCATAGCTTTGAGTTCTAGGTTGGAAATGAGAATTTTGTTAGAAAATCGATGGTTTCGCGGTTGAAAATCGGTGTAAACGTAGTAGAATACTTGTTATCATGATTAGAATAGGTTCTGATTCTCATATGTTGGTTTGGAAATGTTTGGTTTGAGAAAATATCATTTTTGGGTGATTTGGTGCGCAGCTGGGTTTTTCTGAAATCGCAGGTTCGCACTGCGAATGGCCAGCGAATGGGTGGCGAACGTTCGCGTGAAGTTCGCACTGCGAACGTTGTAGTATTTTTCATTCTGCCACTGTTCGCTAGAGGGTTCGCACTGCGAATGGGGTAGCGAGCATTCGCTGGATGGTTCGCACTGCGAACGTTGGGAATTTTCTAGGCTATTTTTGCTTCTGCCTTGGTTCGCTGGGACATTCGAACTGCGAATGAAGTAGCGAAGGACTCACTAGGAGCTTCGCACTGCGAATGTAGCAGTTTTTCCCAATTTGTTTTCTTTGTAACTTTTGATCCGTAGGTCGGTTTGAGGTGTGGTTTGATACGTTAGAAAGCTTGTGAAATGTACTTTCTTATGATGATGGTTTTGAAATTGTTGGCCGATTAAATTATGTCAGGAATTAGAAAATGTGTTGTTTGGTTGTCGACTTTTGTCGTTTAATTGTGTGAACTTGATGTGTATGTGCAATATGCTGTTGGTGTGGATATTGTATGACTTGTGTACGGTTGAGTGATGAAATTGCATGAAATACATATTGTGATGATGGTTGGTGGCCTTACGGAAAGAAAATGCGATGTATGGTAATTGTTGATATATGCATGATTATGGATGTATATATGTGTGCATATTAAATGTCATGAGTCATTGTATGCCAAGCATCATGATATGCATTATTGTGACGTCCTGAGTGACGGATTGATTCTAGAGGGAATCTGCTATAACATCGTGCGCCTTAAAAATAAGAGGACCTAAAGCGATTTGATATATCGTACGCCTTAAAAATAAGAGGACCTAAAGCGATGGTTATAGACGATCGTGTGCCCATATGGGGTGTGAGCGATCGGATTGTGCGCCTTATACCGAGAGGACCTAAAGTAATCCATAAACGTCGTGCGCCTTATACCAAGAGGACCTAAAACGACGGGGAACATCGTAGGCCCGACGGGGTGTTACTTGAGTGATCCTCAGTAACGAGCGTTGATTCCAGCAGAGTTCCTGAGTGAACTAGTGATGAGAAATATTGGAAGTCGGTACCACATGGCATGTGCATAGAGTCGTTGTGTCGGTCTCTGTGCATTTTCATAAATCATAGATTAATTGTGCATGGAATTGTGAATGTGATTGATGAGATGGAATATGTGCAATTGTATTGATGATGAGTGTATTGTGTATGATTGAGGTGTAGTGGTATTTGATACGTGAGAATTGTACTGTATTGTGTTGTATTTGATTGTGGTGCATTTGTGGTGAGAATGTTTTATCTGTGTATTTATGTGTTAATATATAATTATATGCAACTGTAATATGATTGTTTTTCTCACCCTTCTGCTGTTTTATAATGCTCTATGAGGCATTGCAGATTAGAGTTGCTGGAGGTCTTTTTGTGAAGCTTTGCGTCTTCATTATTTTGTCGGTCGGCTCTGATATGTGACACCGGGTAGTTAGGGTGGCCGTTTGTGATTATTTTGTATTTTGTATATGTATCTTTTGGATTGTACATGTATGATGTTGTATATGACAAACAAACTTTCATGATATATATATATATATATGTTGATATTCAGTTACGGATTTTCCGCTTTTATTCTGTAATTGGATTGTGGGTGTGTTACTACCTGAATGGTTGCATATCTGTATGAGCAGGGATTTGTATGGTTGTCTCAAATTGTTGTGGCGTCTCCAGTCTATGTCGTGCATGTCTTAATTATACTCTGATGAAATTTTGAATTTTTATTTATCGCTTTAATAGCTTGGGGGTATAGAAGGGGGTGTTACAATAAGTGGTATCAGAGCCAGTCCGTGTCAGTTCATGTTAGTTCGTGTCTGGTTGTGTCAGTCCTGGTCTGTGTGGCGTGTGGAGTGAGCTGTTTGTTTAACCATAGTTTCTGTTATTGGAAATGAACAAAATATGGCTGGTAGGAACGATGCTGCTTTGGCTGCTGCGATGCAAGAAATGGCTCGTGTTGTACAGGGTGCACCTAATGCTGTGGGTAATGATGAGTTCAGGAAGAACAGACCGCCTGTCTTTAAGGGGAGACATAATCCTGATGGTGCACAGATTTGGTTGAAAGAGATTGAAAGGATTTTCCGAGTTATAGATTGTGCTGAGGACAGTAAGGTGAGACTGGGAACTCACATGTTACAGGAAGAAGCTGATGACTGGTGGGTTAATACTCGTCAGGTGTTGGAAGCTGGGGATGAAGAAGTTACTTGGGAATTGTTTAGCCAGGAGTTTCTGAGGAAGTATTTTCCCGAGGATGTTAGAGGAAAGAAGGAAATTGAGTTCTTGGAACTGAAACAAGGTAGTATGTCTGTTGTTGACTATACTGCTAAGTTTGTGGAGCTTGTGCAGTTTTATCCTCATTATGCTGAAGCGACTGCAGAATTTTCTAAGTGTGTGAAGTATGAGAGCGGATTGCGTCCTGAGATTAAGCAAGCAATCGGTTATCAAAGGATAAGAAGGTTTTCTGATTTGGTGGAATGTTGTAGGATTTATGAAGAGGATAGTAAGGCTTGTTCTACTCACTACAAGAGTGTGAGTGACAGGAAAGGGAAGCAACAGTTTCGTGGTGGCCCGTATGTAACACCAGCTGATAAAGGTAAGCAAAGGGGTACTTTTGATCGAAGGTCAGGTGGAGGAGGTATGTCTAATTCTCCAAGATGTTTTAAGTGTGGTGAGTTGGGGCATCGTCAGTTTGAGTGCAGGAAAGATGTGAGAAAGTGTTCTAATTATGGAAGTGTTGGACATGTCGTAGCAGATTATAAACGGAAGAATGTGGTGAAGTGTTTCAACTGTGGTGAACCTGGTCATATTAGTACAAAGTGTCAGAAACCGAAGCAAGCTCCAACTAGTAGGAATGTATTTTCATTGGCAGGGACTCAGACTACTAATGCAGATCGTCTGATCAGAGGTACTTGTTTTATTAATAGTACGCCTTTAGTTGTTATTATTGATACTGAAGCGACTTATTCGTTTATTTCGTCTGAGTGTGCTAAGCGTTTGAATCTTGTGTTGTCTTTGATGGATGGTGAGATGGTTATTGATACTCCAACAATGGGGTCAGTAACTACTTCCTTGGTTTGTTTAAGTTGTCCTTTGACCATTTATGGTAAAGACTTTGAGATGGATTTAGTGTGTTTGCCGTTAGAAGGTTTAGATGTGGTTTTGGGAATGAATTGGTTGCAGTTCAATTGGGTCCATATTGATTGTTATCATAAGTTGGTAAGGTTTTCTTCTCTTGAGGAAGACGAAGACTTGAGTTTATTTTCTACCAAAGAGTTGAAGAGACTTTTGGCGGAGGAAGCTCAGTTGTTTGGGTTGTTTGCGTGTTTGACTGTGGATAGTCAAGTTTCACTTGAGGTGTTTCCGGTTGTGTGTGATTTTCCTGAAGTGTTTCCTGAGGATATTTCAGACTTGCCGCCAGAGAGAGAGGTGGAGTTTTCGATAGACCTAGTTCCTGGTACTAGACCTGTTTCTATGGCACCTTATCGTATGTCGGCATCTGAGTTGGTTGAGTTAAAGAAACAGTTGAATGAATTGTTGGAGAAGAGGTTTGTGAGACCAAGTGTGTCGCCTTGGGGTGCTCCAGTTTTGTTGGTGAAAAAGAAAGATGGAAGTATGCGGTTGTGTATCGATTATCGCCTATTGAATAAGGTGACGATTAAGAATAAGTATCCTCTTCCAAGGATTGATGATTTGATGGATCAGTTGGTTGGTGCTCGTGTGTTCAGTAAGATTGACTTAAGGTCGGGATATCATCAGATTACGGTGAAAGAGGAAGATATTCAGAAGACGGCTTTTAGGACACGTTACGGTCATTATGAATATTCTGTGATGCCGTTCAGGGTTTCTAATGCGCCAGGTGTGTTTATGGAGTACATGAATCGTATTTTTCACGAGCATTTGGATCGATTTGTTGTTGTGTTTATTGATGACATTTTGATTTATTCTAAGTCTCGGGAGGAGCACGCGGAGCATTTGCGTATTGTTTTGCAGGTTTTGAAGGAAAATAAGCTTTTTGCCAAATTGTCTAAGTGTGAATTTTGGTTGTCGGAAGTGAGTTTTCTTGGACACGTAATTTCAGGTAATGGTATTTTCGTGGATCCATCTAAAGTAGAAGCAGTTCTACAATGGGAAGCTCCGAGATCTGTTACTAAAATTCAAAGCTTTTTGGGTTTGGCCGGTTATTATCGAAGGTTTATTGAAGGTTTTTCTAAACTAGCCCTTCCTTTGACCCAGTTGACTTGTAAAGGGCAAGCGTTCATTTGGGATATTCGGTGTGAGGAAAGTTTTAATGAGCTGAAGAGAAGATTGACGACAGCTCCGATTTTGATTTTGCCGAATCCTAATGAACCGTTTGTGGTGTATTGTGATGCGTCTTTGATTGGTCTAGGTGGTGTGCTAATGCAAGACGGTAAGGTCGTGGCGTATGCCTCGAGGCAGTTGAGAGTGCATGAGAAGAATTACCCTACTCATGACTTGGAGTTAGCGGCTGTGGTGTTTGTATTGAAGATTTGGAGGCATTATCTTTTTGGTGCGAGGTTTGAAGTCTTTAGTGATCACAAGAGTTTGAAATATCTGTTTGATCAGAAGGAATTGAATATGAGGCAACAAAGATGGTTGGAATTTTTGAAAGACTACGACTTTGGCTTGAATTACCATCCTGGTAAAGCTAATGTGGTAGCCGATGCGTTGAGCCGGAAATCGTTGCATATGTCCGCTTTAATGGTTAAGGAGTGGGAACTTTTGGAATCGTTTAGGGATTTGAGTTTGGTATGTGAAGTGTCGTCGGATAGTGTGAGGCTGGGTATGTTAAAGGTTACTAATGATTTTCTGATGACGGTAAGTGAGAAACAGAAGTTGGACGTGAAATTAGTGGATTTGATGTTGGTTGGCGGAAAAGATGCGAATAGTGATTTTCAAGTGGATGTTAATGGTGTTTTGAGGTTCCGAGGTCGAATTTGTATTCCTGATGATGTGGAGTTGAAAATGATGATTTTGGAAGAAGGACACCGGAGTAATTTGAGTATACATCCGGGAGCGAACAAGATTTACCAAGATTTGAAGAAGATTTTCTGGTGGTCGAGATTGAAAAGAGATGTCGCTCAGTTTGTGTATGCTTGTTTGACGTGCCAGAAGTCGAAAGTGGAACATCAGAGACCGAGTGGTTTGTTGCAACTGTTGGATATTCCGGAATGGAAATGGGATAGCATTTCTACGGATTTTGTAACGGGGTTACCGAATACTCAGCGAGGTCATAATTCTATTTGGGTGATTGTGGACTGGCTGACTAAATCGGCTCATTTCATTCCGATTGACATCAGTTTTTCTTTGGAGCGGTTAGCTGAGATTTATATCAGTGTGATTGTGAAGTTGCATAGGGTTCCGTTACGTATTGTTTCGGATCGAGATCCTAGGTTTACCTCGAGATTTTGGGAAAGTTTACAGAAGGCGTTGGGTTCTAAATTGAGATTGAGTTCGGCTTATCATCCGCAGACGGATGGGCAGATGGAGAGAACGATTCAGTCGTTGGAAGATTTGTTGAGGGCTTGTGTTCTTGAACAATGTGGTGCGTGGGATAGTTATCTTGCAATGATTGAATTCACGTATAATAACATTTTTCATTCGAGTATTGGAATGGCACCATTTGAAGCATTGTATGGACGAAGATGTCAGACACCGTTGTGTTGGCACGAATCTGGTGAGAGAGCAGTGGTTGGACCGGAGTTGGTACAGCAGACTACAGACAAGGTGAAGTTTATTCGTGAGAAAATGAAGGCTTCTCAGAGTAGACAAAAGAGTTATCATGATCGGAGACGGAAGGATCTTGAGTTTCAGGAGGGCGATCATGTATTTCTAAGGGTTACGCCGGTAACGGGTGTGGATCGTGCATTGAAATCGAAGAAGCTTACTTCTCGATTTATTGGTCCTTACCAAATATCTGCGAGAGTGGGTGTTGTGGCTTATAGGGTGGCGTTGCCGCCGAGTTTGTAGAATTTGCATGATGTATTCCATGTTTCACAGCTTCGGAAGTATGTTCCGGATCCGTCGCATGTGATTCTGATGGATGAGGTTGAGGTAAGGGAGAACCTTACGGTTGAGGCTTTACCGGTGAGTATTTTGGATCGCGAGTTGAAGAGGTTGTGGGGCAAGGATATTGCACTTGTGAAGGTAGCATGGGGAGGCGCTGCTGAGGGCAATTTGACTTGGGAGTTGGAGAGTCGGATGCGGGAGTCGCATCCAGAGTTGTTCGTCTCAGGTAAGATTTTCGAGGACGAAAATTTCCAAGTGGGGGAGAGTTGTAACGCCCCGGTCAGTTTTGTCTTTTTAATTAATTGAGTCGTTTTGAGTATTTTATTATTATATTATTTTATTTCTGACTTTTATGTGAAAATATGTTATTTTTCATCGTGAATATATTTTATCGCGTTTTGGGAACATTTGCGAGATATTTGAGTGTAGGGGTAATTTGGGCATTTTGATTTATTTTGTTAAGTTAAGAATAAATAGAAAGAAAAAGAGAGAAAATAGTAAGGAAAAGAAGAAAAAGAAGAAAAGAAGAAAAGAAGAAGAGAAGAAGAAAAGAAAAGGAGAAGAGAAGAAAAAGAGATAGAGAGAAAACTTGGAAATCAATCAACCGACTTTCTAGAACACGATTAAATCGGGTAAGGGTGTGAAACTCGATTATACTATGTTTGTGTATGATTATGTATGTGTTTGCTTGGATGTTTTCTTGCTTTTCCATAGCTTTGAGTTCTAGGTTGGAAATGAGAATTTTGTTAGAAAATCGATGGTTTCGCGGTTGAAAATCGGTGTAAACGTAGTAGAATACTTGTTATCATGATTAGAATAGGTTCTGATTGTCATATGTTGGTTTGGAAATGTTTGGTTTGAGAAAATATCATTTTTTGGTGATTTGGTGCGTTGCTGAGTTTTTCTGAAATCACAGGTTTGCACTGCGAATGGCCAGCGAATGGGTAGCGAGCGTTCGCGTGAAGTTCGCACTGCGAATGTTGTAGTATTTTTCATTCTGCCACTGTTCGCTAGAGGGTTCGCACTGCAAATGGGGTAGCGAGCATTCGCTGGATGGTTCGCACTGCGAACGTTGGGAATTTTCTAGGCTATTTTTGCTTCTGCCTTGGTTCGCTGGGACATTCGCACTGCGAATGAAGTAGCGAAGGACTCGCTAGGAGCTTCGCACTGCGAATGTAGTAGTTTTTCCCAATTTGTTTTCTTTGTAACTTTTGATCCGTAGGTCGGTTTGAGGTGTGGTTTGATGCGTTAGAAAGCTTGTGAAATGTACTTTCTTATGATGATGGTTTTGAAATTGTTGGCCGATTAAATTATGTCAGGAATTAGAAAATGTGTTGTTTGGTTGTCGACTTTTGTCGTTTAATTGTGTGAACTTGATGTGTATGTGCAATATGCTGTTGGTGTGGATATTGTATGACTTGTGTACGGTTGAGTGATGAAATTGCATGAAATACATATTGTGATGATGGTTGGTGGCCTTACGGCAAGAAAATGCGATGTATGGTAATTGTTGATATATGCATGATTATGGATGTATATATGTGTGCATATTAAATGTCATGAGTCATTGTATGCCAAGCATCATGATATGCATTGTTGTGACGTCCTGAGTGACGGATTGATTCTAGAGGGAATCTGCTATAACATCGTGCGCCTTAAAAATAAGAGGACATAAACCGATTTGATATATCGTGCGCCTTAAAAATAAGAGGACCTAAAGCGATGGTTATAGACGATCGTGTGCCCATGTGGGGTGTGAACGATCGGATTGTGCGCCTTATACCGAGAGGACCTAAAGTAATCCATAAACGTCGTGTGCCTTATACCAAGAGGACCTAAAGCGACGGGGAACATCGTAGGCCTGACGGGGTGTTACTTGAGTGATCCTCAGTAACGAGCGATGATTCCAGTAGAGTTCCTGAGTGAACTAGTGATGAGAAATATTGGATGTCGGTACCGCATGGTATGTGCATAGAGTCGTTGTGTCGGTCTCTGTGCATTTGTATAAATCATGGATTAATTGTGCATGGAATTGTGAATGTGATTGATGAGATGGAATATGTGCAATTGTATTGATGATGAGTGTATTGTGTATGATTGAGGTGTAGTGGTATTTGATACGTGAGAATTGTATTGTGTTGTGTTGTATTTGATTGTGGTGCATTTGTGGTGAGAATGTTTTACCTGTGTATTTATGTGTTAATATATAATTATATGCAACTGTAATATGATTGTTTTTCTCACCCTTCTGCTGTTTTATAATGCTCTATGAGGCATTGCAGATTAGAGTTATTGGAGGTCTTTTTGTGAAGCTTTGCGTCTTCATTATTTTGTCGGTCGGCTCTGATATGTGACACCGGGTAGTTAGGGTGGCCGTTTGTGATTATTTTGTATTTTGTATATGTATCTTTTGGATTGTACGTGTATGATGTTATGTATGACAAACAAACTTTCATGATATATATATATATATATATATATATATATATATATATATATATATATATATATGTTGATATTCAGTTACGAATTTTCCGCTTTTATTCTGTAATTGGATTGTGGGTGTGTTACTACCTGAATGGTTGCATATCTGTATGAGCAGGGATTTGTATGGTTATCTCAAATTGTTGTGGCGTCTCCAGTCTATGTCGTGCATGTCTTAATTATACTCTGATGAAATATTGAATTTTTATTTATCTCTTTAATAGCCTGGGGGTATAGAAGGGGGTGTCACATTTGGTTCGCTCATGATAGGCTAAATTCTTCGATGGGTGTATTGCACCTTGACTATCACATTTAACAGTGATAAATCAACCTTGAATTTTTAGCTCTTTAGCAAAACCTTCAAGCCACAATGCTTCTTTCACAACTATAGTGAGAGAAATATACTTCACTTCAGTGGTTGATAAGGAAACAACCTTCCGAAGAGTTGCTTTCCAACTAATTGTCGTGTCAAACATAGTGAACAAATATCCAAAAATAGATTTTCTAGAATCCATACAACCTGCATAATAAGAGTTGACAAATCCTTTGATTTCGATTTTGCTATCATCACCATAGGCTCCATTATAAATCGAGACTCTACTCAGAGACCCATTGATGTACCTTAGAATCCACTTTAATGCTTGTCAGTGCGCCTTCCCAGGATTGGCCATATACCTGCTTACAAGGCTCACTCTATACGTTATGTATGGTCTCGTACAAACTATAACATACATCAAAGAACCTATTATACTACCATATGGAATGATATTCATATAGGCTCTTTCAACTTTAGTATTAGGACTTTGAGTCGTACTCAGCTTGTACTGAGGATTAGTCGGTGTTAGAACAAACTTTGAATTCGACATACCAAACTTGTAGAGAATATTTTTCAGGCATCTCTATTGAGATAAGCATAATCTCGACTGCTTTCTATCTCTCTGGATGTCAATCCCAAAAATTTTGGAGGCAGCTCCCAAATCCTTCATGTCGAACTCTTTATTGAGTTCAGGCCTTTACCTTCATAACATCTTCGACACTGTTGCTTGCTTTGAGGATGTCATCCACTTAAAGCAACAAAATAACAAGTGAAATTACAGGTCAAAATCTGAAATAAACACAGTGGTCAAACTAGATCCTAGTGAAATAAACGTATGTTATGAACTTATTTAATCTTCTATTCCATTTTAGAGGAGAATATTTCAGGCCATACAAACACCTATTTAGCTTGGACACATAATCTTCCTTTCCCTTTTCTGCATACCCTTCAGGTTGCCTCATCAAGATTGTTTAATCTATATCACCATACAGGAAGGCAGTCTTCACGTCCATCTATTCAAGTTCTAGGTCGAACATTGCCACCATATCTAACAACATTTTAATGGATATATGCTTTACAACAGGTGAGAACACAACATTGAATTCGACACCTTCTTTCTGAGTGAACCCCCTAGTAACCAACCTCGCCGTAAAACGCTTTGGCATCACTCCTTTAATTCCTTCCTTAACCTTGAAGATCCACTTACAAATGGCTAACTAGGCCCTTTGCAGGTTTCTCAATCAGTGTAATGCCCTGTATAATATTTATCTAGAATAATATCATACAAGTGTTTGTATTTGGTACTGACACCATCATAAGTGCCTATTGGCATAATTCACATACTTGTCCTTTAGGTAAACATAAATACTACATATGGCACAAGTCATGGAAACTAGCCAAAAAATAATAAAATCTAAGATCAATATACAATATTCCTCATTGTACAAGAAAATAATACACAGCGGAATAAGCTCAACTAAGCTTCTCTTGAAACATCCAAGCATAGCTCCACTTGTAAATAAAACCTGCAAATACCTCCTGAAAATAATCGACAATAGTGGGGTGAGATACATCAAATCTCAGTGAGTTCCCTATCTTATAGATTCTCTCGGCTTTACAAGGTTTTATCTTAGCCTAACTCAGGTCGGGGGAAAGGAACTAGACCTTGAGTTCAAACATTTCTGACTAGAGAAAACAATTGCTCAATACACAAAACGACAACTAGTTAAGGAATCTTTCACTGGCCATCCCGCTCAAAGAGATTAAACACGGGTCACAGATCCTTAACGTAGATAACTTTCCCTGGACATCCCGCTCAAAGAGATTAAACACGGGTCACGGTTATCTACAATTGGTACTTTCCCCGGCCATCCCGCTCAAAGAGATTAAACACGGGTCACGGTACCAACCACTAAGTAACTTTCCCCGGCCATCCCACACAAGGAGATTAAACACGGGTCACAGTTACTTACTTAATAAATACTTTCCCCGACCATCCTACACCAGAGGATTAAACACGGGTCACTAATATTTATTAAGGGAAACATCACTAACAGGAGGAATTACAATCCTCCACTGACAACTACGTATCAAAGACACTCTTCTAGTATCGATGCATAAGCATTGCCCTTTAAACCTTTACCAAGTCCTAGTTACATCTCTAGGATTATATCATTTGTTTGGGGTAAGTTTTCTCACTCATCCTAATTCATTTTAAGCATGTCATTTTCTCAATTATGATCAACAACAATATTAGACAAGCATGATACAACATCAATCATAAAACACACAAGATAGCATAACATATCAAACATAATCCACATAGTAGTTCACACACATTTTCAAGGCATACAAGCCACTACTATCCTCTTCCAAGCATCCTTGGTTAAATCATGGTCTCACATCACCATTCACTACCTTATTGGGTCATCTTTCCAAAGGCTTTGGACTCGTATCAATCGGATTCCCGATTCTTGAGTTTTGGTGGAATCAAAATTACATACACTACATTTCTGTATTTTTCTTATCAATCCATAGCATATAACCATGTTTCTACCTCACTATCACATAGAGCATTGAAATAGTTTTCCAACGCTTCAAACGAGGACCAAAACGGACTTGCGGTTCAAATGTTATGAAGAAAATAAAATCTAACATGTTGGAAAAATTTTGTAACGCTCGGGTCAGCGGGAGTCGATTATGCGTCAACTCAAAGGCACTTTGGGTCGACTCAAAATCCTGGAGGTCGAGGCATACTGTGCAGATTTTACTAAAAACTCAGTTTTCAACCGTTAAATGCCTTCCGGACCTCCGATTTCGATTCCGTAAAAAGCCCCGGTCTCAAAATTCAACACACTATAATATTTTCCCAATTAAAAGGCCATCCAACATAATTACAAAATTAAGACCAATATTATCAAATATGAAAATATTTAGGTTTTCAACCAACTCATCTAATTCAAACTCAATCCAACAAAATCAAACACACAAACAAGTATCAACAGGTGATTATACATATATATCAATCATGCTACTCAGTTTATAACGCATTTCAACCGTTAGATTCTTTGATTTAGCAAAATTACTCATTTTCTCAAAATCCAACCTAACTCTAGAAACTCTAGAATTCTACAACTAAAGCTTCTATCTAGAACCCACCTTAGCATTGAAGAGGTGTTTGAAGAAGATGATGAATTGATGAAGAGATGATGAAGATCCAAGCTTTTTCCTTCTCTTCTTTCTCTTCTTCTCCCTTTCCACGTTTTCTTCTTTTTCTTCTTTCTCTATTTTTCTTTTTCTTCTTCTCACCCACTTTCTATTTCTTTCTCTTTACAAATATATATATATATATATATATATATATATATATATATATATATATATATATATATATATATATATATATATCAATATTATATTATATAATCTAACAGGGTAAAATATCTCCAATTGATATTTTTTTCATCTCAACCCAATTGATTAATTATTAGAGTTATCTTAAAATCCTCTCTTGAACTAATAATTACTAATATGTCTCTTTAATAAAATAATTGATCTCTTCAGAGTTCACTAGTTGCTCTATTGGTCCAAATTCATAATACTTAAAGTACTTAAAGGATTCCATTAATCCAATTATCCAAAGATAGAGTACACAAAAGCTCATCTGATCTCATCCGATATCCAATTGAGCATTTAAATAATATGGGGTATTACACTCTCCCCCCTTAAATTGAAATTCGCCCCCGAATTTTCTCTATTCAACAAAAATCACAACTTGTATCACTGTCTTAGTTCCACCCTTGACTTCACTTCCGTTCAAATTTCTGACGTATTCCGATTCCAACTTGACTCCACAGACCAAAATCCTTATTTTTACAAATTAACAAACTTCATGTCCTTAGTCATACTCTTGTTCCAATACTGGGTTAACTTCTAACCTTGCTTTTTCTATAACCCATCTGTTGTTCCATACAAAATACTTTGTCGCATCTTACTTTGGAAAGAATGTACCATTCTACATTCCTCTACCGAGTCATAAACCAAACGGTAATATCTTATCTCGATTCAGGATAACAAACACCGTACAAATCCTCATGAGGTAATTTGGTGATTCCTTAACTTCATAGATTGTCAAACTTCTTACCAGTTTCATCTGGTCTGACGTTGTACATCGTACCCATCACATTCGATATTTCATCTCTTTCGTATCACACCAAAAGGTAACACACTTAGAACAAAATCTTCTTATTTCCAATCTTACAATCAATTTCTCCTCCGATTCTTATAAATCCGATTGAGCCCTTTCATTTGTCACCTTCCACTGCGCAACTCCAATTCTAACAATGGGATACCACCAATTATCAAGCATTACTAAGTAGCTAACAGACCACAGAGAACACATTTATCCACTGGGATCCTTACTAACCAACAGTATAAGAAACTTACTGATGTCCTATGGTAGAACAATTTCTTTTCCAACACACAATATCATAACATCTGTCCAATATTCCCCAGACGATACAAGTACAAGAGTTACACTACTCCAAATTCATTCAAAACTTAGAGTAATTCATCCAAAAGTAGTTTAACAACTTCCGTTTCTAGTTACCACATTTCATATCAATTATTCTTGCGGTTTTTCCGACTTACTCAAGGTTCCTTACTGATTCGAGATCTCAACCAATAACAGCGTAACACCAACATAGAACTTCAATCATATGTGACTCAACACTTATCAAAACTTAAACCATTCAAAGCGAAATTATGAGTTTTCATACTACTCACCAATTCACATACAACACACACATTTGAAGTCCGTACCACGCTTCTTAATTGAATCCACTTCTCTTAATCGTTTTGTTTCACATACAATCTAATTTACATACTAAATTCTGGAACGTCCAATTCTTACTCGTACTTGTAAAGATAACTTCCACATTTCATTCTCTTGGTAAACACAACTGCACACAACTGGTACCACTCTCACGGTCTAAATCCTATACCATGAACCCACAAAAGTTAATGATTACTAAACTCTGCCCAATCGTTCATACCTTACTAACACCATAATTAAAATACCGTAATATTCCTTGCGAGGTCAACACTTCGTGAGTATTTTCCAGCTTCATCCATAAAGTTATCAACAGTAATAATAACAATGCACCTAATACTTTCTCATACTCAACACAAACTCACAAGATTACTTCCCCAAAAGTCAAATTCCCTCGTCGTCTGAACCAATGGTGCACTAATCGATAACCTTACCAAGGCATCCCCTTTTCTCGTCCGCTTCTACGTCTAGAAGTCAACCCGAGTCATGGATCCTTGTAACTTACTTGACATACGACATGGATTCGGGAACATGGGCCTGTTAACCATCACAAGTCACTACCCATATGTTTCAGAGGAGCTCAAGACTCATGAAACTGCATCTCCAGAGAAACGGTTGCGATTTCAAAACAAAAATCCGTCTTGCTCTAACCCACAATATCATTCTCAACTCGTGGATCTTTAACTTATATAATATTCACCAACCATGATACACTCAAGGTAATATAGAACGAAGTCAAAACATACAGATAACACACTCCAACCAAGTGACGAGATGGAATTCCAAATTATGTCGTAGTCACTCGACGAATCGTTGGCGGGATAATTCCCTCTCAGCTAATGACGACATTATAGGGTTTCACCCACCACTCATACTTGATTTGTCCATAAGAAAAATCCAACACACAACCATCACACGGTACTACGAAAATGATGGACATCTCATGTCAAGCATACAACCTTGTTCTCTCACTTGAATTTCTTGGTGAGAACTAAAACAACTACGTCCTTGGTCCAACAAAAGGTAGATTCCGAATATTCTAATCATTCACAAACACAGAAGTTTCTCTATGCTTGAAAATAAATCGGGGCAATGCATCCTCTTGAAGAACCTTTCCATCACTTCATACACATTAACTGAGATTTATTACCCTTCCCTATCCATTGCACATTCGTCCAAAAGTACATTCCGTTATCACTTCCTATTAATATACCGTTAATACCGTTTTCCACGTCGTGCTTACTTTCGCTTTCCATTGTAATCCTCTTATGTCCAAATATAAAATCATCATACTAAAATTTCCTTAAATCCAAGATACTTACTTTGTTTCTTAATACAAACTTCTTCTAGTTCGTATCACTACACTTTCTGTTACTAAATGAAGTTCATTCTTTCTCCAACACAATACCTTATACTGTTTCTTGGGTAATTTAACAATTCCAAATTAGTCTCTTACTGAAAACAGAAATCCTGATGTAACATCTCGAACTCAAACTCTCTACATAACTGAATATACGCAATTCATCACACACTCTTTGTCCGGCACATACTTGTTTCACTTGAAGCATGTAAACACATCCTTGTGTTCCTTCTCACACTTCTCTACTACTTTAAGTTCCCATAGAAACCGAACTTCTTTAACTCTCACCTTTCAACCAGTTGTAAGATATTGTTTCTAACACATTCCTTAAGGTACTCTCGTCCATCTAAGATACCATAACGACCTTAGAACAGAAACACCAGTAACTATTTCACTTCCGGACCATACATCACACGTTCCACAAAACTACTTCTCTTTTCCACAGAATGAGATTACTTGAAATTCTTATCCATATTAGTGGTCAATTCATCTCTACTAGTGATTTTACATATTCCTCAATACCTTAACCAGTCGCCCAATAGAGATCCTTAACTTTCAGAATCCATCAATTCCAAAGGATTGCTTGAACAACACACCACTCTGTAATTTCCATGCTACCCAAAACACAACTTCTACTAAGACCTCAACTGAGCTGACCAAAACTCCACACTACTAACTCTTGGCTTGAGCCTGAAGTTGCGAGAAAGGCACAAGAAAGGGAGGTTTGAATTATGAATTTACTCTTTTCAATACTTTTCGCATCTTGTTAAAGAGACGCTCAAGAACCTTAAAAGTTCGTTGAGAAATTCTGATCTCTTAACTATGGAGCATGAGAACCAGATAGGTTCTGATCATAAGATACGATACTTAAAACTTGCAGTGCGGAAGCTTATCAGAGATAGGCTGCAAGGTTCTGACTTTGCTTAATATGAGGTTCTGATATTCAATGCAGAAACATAAATAGAGATACTAAGCAAGAGAGTAAAGGACACACGATATATCCTGGTTCACCACGCGGGCTAATCCAGTCCACCCTCCTCAGGTGATTTTGCCTTGAACACAAGGTCTTAATCCACTATAACCCAAATCATGATTACACTTTCACGGCCACGCCGGTGACTAACAACTTACACAACCGCGCTGTGACTAACAACCCAATGAACCGTTCAGGGATCCAACAGGATATAACGTTCATTGATCGAGCAGACCTGCTGCTGGGATTTCACAGCTAGCTGTTCAGGGATTCATCACAATGAATATAATGCTACTGACCATATTTCAGGATTTTCCACAATGACACCAGGCCATTGTCATCTCAAGTATCTGATCACTACGTGATCTACTCAAGGGCCTCAACTCATAGCTGAACCGTTCAGGGATCCAATCAGGATATAACGTTCACTTGAGGAGTCTCAATTCATTTAGTTGAATTGGCAAACTGGAGATTACAAATTGTGCTTCTTAATAAGCAAGTTTCTCCTAAGGTTAATTACAAAGAACACACACATGTGTTAAAGCAAGATTTGAGCAACAGCTCCTTGCTTTCCTAAGAAACTACAAAGATGTATTTAGATATTACAATCGTTGACATTTTGTAGATCTTCTTCTTCGTCTTCTTGGTTGAGCAAGCTTTGAGCAGCAACTCCTTGCTTCAGATCTTCAATGTAGTCCTGACGAGAAGGTAGGTTGATGACTTGACAGATCTTCAATGTTGTCATCTTCATCAACAACATCTGTTCTTGATTGTTGTTGTTGTGTTGATTTGTTTTCTTGAGTTTCAACAACAATTGGCATTAGTGATATAATGATAGCTTTGAATATGTTAAGTGTTACAACGAGAACTCATCGTTGTTGCTATCTTCACAATGACTTGGTCAATTTTATAGATGAACATTCAGTTCGTGATTCTACAAGTGATCGACACATCAGAAGCAAAAACTATTTCCGTTAAATAGCCAGTAGAAATATA
The DNA here is from genome assembly GCA_022829125.1 of Lathyrus tuberosus. Taxonomy (NCBI): domain Eukaryota; kingdom Viridiplantae; phylum Streptophyta; class Magnoliopsida; order Fabales; family Fabaceae; genus Lathyrus; species Lathyrus tuberosus. Next base: position 2,883,451 of record JALAZF010000104.1, on the reverse strand, counting down.
GCCGTTTGAGAATACTGTTGGCTGTTTGGAAAAGAGACGTTGTGATACAATGATTTGTACTGACACATCTCCTTTTTGCAGAGGGAGAAATGACAGGACATCTTTTCTTGGGCAGTGTGTACATTTAACTCACAACGGTAATATTTAGACGTCAAAACTTCAGTGGCTTCTGATGTTAATTTGATGAAGCATGAATAGAGTCTTCTTAGCAGAATATCTGATGCTTTAAGTCTTCAGTCAATTGAAGAAGTCCATTAGGAATCAGTCTTCAGAACTTCAGCACTTGGTCTTTAAGAACATTATTCTTTTCTACTTAAAGTCTTCCGAATCTTCAGAACCTGTCTTCAGAGTCTTCAGAACTTGATATTTGAAACCTTGATCTTCAGAACTCATAAGTCTTCAGATTCTTTCTGCACTTGGTCTTCAGCACCTTCAGCCATCAGAACTTCAAGTCATAGGAGTCTTCCTCACTTTGGTTCTTTCAGAGTGTACTTCTTCAAAAGCTTCGCTATCTTCAGAATCTCAATCACTTTCAGAGAGCATTGCAACAGCACTTGTCATCCTTGGATCTGGCTGATCATGACTAGATAGAGAAGTGTTCTTGCTTCTCGTGACTTTAGTCACACATAGTAACTTCGCATATGTATATATTCAATCATAGTACATCTAGCTGGTGCATGTTGGTTTTGATGACTTTAGTTCTTATGATCTGCACACAACACACGTTAGACCATAAAATGGTTCTTTCACGAATACTTATTGTTATCATCAAAACATAGATTGACTTGTAGAGACAATTCTTGCTCTCACAATCTCCCCCTTTTTGATGATGACAAAACCAAGTATTTTGATTGAACATTTTATACAAGGTAATCACCAAAGCAAACAAATTCAGAGTTTGGAACAACAGCTCCCCTTGAATGAGTTATCCTCAAAGCTTCATCTGAGATCATCTAGGATTTTATGTAATCCAAAGATATACAGAGTAACAACTTGAGATGTCAGAATAGGAATAGAAAAGAGTTACTTCTCTATCTTGTCTTTAGGAAAACGAAGAGTCTTTAGCATCTGGACTAGTTCATCAGAACTTCCATCTTCAGATCTTCAGAACTTAGTTTTCATTATTGTCGTATCAGAGCTTATTATCTTCAGAGACATCTGAAGCATTTCTACTTTTCAGCAGATTCCATTAAGCATAAGATCAGAACAGTTCTTGACTGATAGCCATTGCCTTGCTATCTATCAGAGACAGACACTGTCTTTAAAGGAAACTCCCCCTGAGTTTTAGACTATATGAAGATTTTTTATTTTATATTTTCATCTTCTGGGTAGTCTCCCCCTAATTACCATAAGTCATATATTGGGATCTTCAGAGTTGTAAGATTTTAATCACCAATGTGAAGCATGACTTTTCAGAGTTTGACATTTGACCGTAGGTTCTTATCTTGTTAATGTCACAGCTCAGTGGTTTATCAAAGCTTGATTTCTGATCAGATACCAATTTCAGGTTAATTTATGTGATTGATCAACGCTTGATTTTGAATCTGGTACACCTTGTTTTGTGCTTATATAAAGTGATGTCCTGACTAAAGAAGTTCTTTTGACTTGAAGAATAGGTCCTTGATGTGCAGGTAATGGATACCAATGAAGGTATATAATGCTTCTCACAGCTTTGTCCTGATTGATATTGCAGACCTAGTCTGATACCAATCTTTGGTTTGAGACCAAATTGTTTATTTTTATATTGGTTCTTGGTAATCAACAGAATTACTTGTTCTTGAATCTTCGATCTGGATTTTTACTTCTGATTCATTCGTCCAGTCTGTAGAAACTTAACCTGTTCTTAAAATGCCTAGTGAACTTGTTTAGAGTTCCTCGGATAATCAAACAGTTGTTAGTAATAACCGCATAAGCATTTTTCCACAGAGATTTCTTTCAATCAAAATCATTTAATTTCTCCCCCTTTTTGACATCATCAAAAAGTGTCAGGGCATATGAGCAATTAAGCATATATCTTTCAATCAATTAAAATCAAGTATATGAATGATATCAATTGAAGGTAATGGAAGCCAATTGTGAAGGTCGTGAAACTAGTGTTCAGGTATTTTAAAAGCAATTAGGTTTATTTTACTAATTTTTCGTTATGGCATAATTAATCTGAAGGACAAGTATAAATAACCAACAAGGAGCTCATTAAAGGATTAACTGCATTTAAACATAGAAGTTCATAGATTAAATTAAAGAATTAAAAACATAGATTGCATTAGAGAAAGACTTAAACAAAAACACATAGATTAAATAAAAATATAGATTGTATTACGGACGGATTTCATACAAATCTAGACTAGACGAAAACTGGTTCTTATAAGAGAAAACTTTTAGAGCCACGTATTTCCGGGTTATGAAGGATTGAGATATTCCTCAATAGTTTATCAGTCGAACGGCTGTATGCGTATTTCAAGAGAATTGAACGGTTGAGAAATTTCTAGTAAGAAATAAGGGAGTAGCCTTTTGTACGCAATTTCCTAGATGGGATAAATTAATGAGTTTCTTTTAATTTAGCCATTATGATTTCTAATACTGGTTGAATTATCTAAAAGACTCTATGAGAAAGAGTGAAGGAGTTAGGTTCTAAAATTTTCATATGAGACTAATAAAGCATTTTCATTAATTCAAGGGTGATTGTACATTAAACACAAAATATTAAAGACTGTAATTTTCAAAACATAGCAACTGCTAGAAGATCATCACAACTTTAATCATCAGAATCTTCAACACTGTCCATATTTTCACAACTGATTTCAACAGGAGAAGTACCAGGTTCAAGCCTGAAAATTAAATCCTAGGCCTTTTCTTGTAGAAGTATTTTCGATATTATTCTTCCATACGGAATGAAGGTCTGCACTTTGTTTCTTGAGACTTTGATAGAATGTTTCATATGGTTAAAAATGGTTTTAGGGAGATCTATTGTAACGTGATGTGTTAGAAGAAAGATAAGGATTATGTCGTTCTGCATTAAGGTGTTCTTAGGAGCCATACGAGGACGAAGGTTGGTCAAGGAAAATTTGAACCATGTTTTTGGAAAAGGGAGAAGCCTCTCAGGGTTGTTTGGTTCGTAAGGGACTGAGTCATCAAATAAAATTTTGCACTGATCCGCCAAGCTTAGGTTCGATTGATAGTCATCAATCGTGGCTCCGGAGGAGACACATCCAGTGATTTTCTCTATCGAGGAGACAGAGACAGCAATGGGTTGAAGGTAGACTTCCGACCAGATGGTTTTTCCATCGTTGCTAATTCTAGCATATTTCTAGAACTCTTTAATAAGGTTTGGATAGACGGGACCATATAGGAGAGCGTAATAGCCCTGCCAAGACTGGGCTTGCATGCTTCTGAGTATCTCCAAACCATTGTCTCCGGGATGAGCAAGGTTGAGTTTCTTCTCAGGAATAAGGTGTAGATTTTCTTTGTTTCTAAGGAAGGTTGGTCCATTCCTTAGAGAGTTCATTGTTCTAGTGAGGGGATAGTATTAAGAAAGTAAGGATGGATTTGAGTGTAGTTCTGAGGGGAGAGACAATCCTAGTATTTATGGATGGGTTATGATGAACGATCTTAGTGTAACAGGTCTGATTTACTATTTTCTAGATATGTTATGATTAGTAGAGTATACAAACTGATGTAATCGTGTGTGAGAAGGAATCGGAGTAGTTACTTCTTTATTGGGAAGAGTAAAAAGTTAGTAACTGCTTTGCATTCATTTATTATAATATTTGATATATTAATGATGATTTTGTGATCCGCGAAAAAGTTTTAATGATAGTGACAAGACATTTTATGTTTACTTAGAATTTTTAATTTTGGTAAACTGATAGTATTTAGAGAGACCCCGTTTTAGTACTCCCTCTGTTCCATATTATAAGCAAAAGTTACTTTTTAGATACATTGAATAATTAATGTATCTGGTCTAATATATAGACCAAATACATTAATTATTTAATGTATCTAAAAAGTAACTTTTGCTTATAATATGGAACGGAGGGAGTACGACTTTGTGGACTGGAATTAACAGAACAATAGCATAAATAACTATTTCGACGGAAAAGAGATTTGAGCTAGTTACAAAATTCAGACAGAATTTGAACAGTTTCATAGCTACAAAAGGATTCACAATTAATCTTCAACAAGCAGTTTTCTGGAAGGATATCAGACACATCTTCCTCAATTCATCCTTTGATCATATCAACGATCCCATCCCTGAAGAAAATCTCGGACAAAACTCTTCCATAAGGGATGTAGGACTTTGCGAGATTTCTGGATTCAGAGATAGTCTTCCAGAGACAGTTGAAGATGGTGTATGGTAAATTTATTCGAAAATCATTTAAAAGAAGGTAAATAAACTCATGGTCATGAAATCTGATTTTGTCAGTACTTTCTCCTCTGGGAAGAAAACTTGTCAGCATGAGTTTGTACCAAGCTTTGGGAATAGGTAAAGATTTTCAGGATTGTAAGGAATGTTTCTGGAGGTTAGATCATGAAGGGAGGCAAAAAATTTAGCAGGAAAGAATTTGTGTATGTCAAAATTAACATGAATTCCAACATCCACACACCCAGTTGCAAGGATTACTGAGAATAGGTTGATGACATTGGGATTTCAAAAACATAGGAAGTGATGCATTTGCTTTCAATATCAAGATCAACATGTTTCCAGAAATCTTTGACCAGGTTTACATAGATAGGCTTTTCTAGCATCATGGAGTACCTAGTCCATTATTGAGTATATAAAATATCTGCTATACTACAAGCAGTGCCTCTTGAGAGTGAAGGAGTAATGAATGAGAACCGTTTCTCAGGAATGAGTTCAAGAAGATTGGGATTACCGAGAACGGTTAGTGGAGGCATGATAATGGATGGATGAAGAGGCTTAGAACTTTAGGGTTTTAAGTATAAGATGTATGAAAAGGAGACGTGATTTTATAGAATAAGTGGGTAGAATTATGCCTAGTGTATTACCCCAAAATTTGCTCTCCCTCTTTGTCATCATAGCATGGCATTATCATTTATCATATCATATCCACCTCATTAACATTGCATTGCATTTAACATAGAAAAATGAAGCATGGCATCCTCCTTACCATCAGGGCATGTGATCAGGTGGGAGGTGGACAATCAAGAGATCATTCAAAGCACAAAAAGGCAAGCCAAGAAGCCTTTCATGTCTCATACTATCTCAATTGATCATCCACAACCTCAAGGATAAGAGATACAATAGGAGATTGAAGCATTACATCCTACACTATGCAAGAAGTCCAAAAATTGAAGGAAAATCCTCAAAAGAGATAGCTCATTGATTCAAAATCATCCTCAAGTGGCATTTCTCATCATCCTTTAAGAGGATACACAACATACTCTGAGGAATTTGGATTTGGAAGATGTGCAATTTCCTCCTAACCAAAGGGGGTCAAAATTAGGGTTTACAGTAAAATCAGGTTATCTCTGATTTTTTGGTCAAAATTTGATATCATGGTATTCTACATGTCCTTAAGTGTATGTGTATGGAGAATTGCCCCTCAATTGGTTTTGGAGGTGGTTCAATTGGAAGAAAGATCAGAAATCAGGAAAATTGGGGCCAAGTCAAATAATCAGAGGAAAAAGTCAACTCTTGACTTTTTGAGCCCAAAATCATGAAATTCAGGTTACATATGTCCAATGTACAAAATTTGGTCAAGAAAATCCAAAGGAATCATGAAAAAATCAAGAGGTGGAAAGTTGCCATTTTTGGGTGAAGTAGGGTTACTAAAAATAGTAAGTTTTGGTCATTTTGCATCAGAGTTTGAACCAAGGCCATTTAAAATTGGAGCATCAAACGAAAATTCCACCAGGCCACAACAAAAGGTCTTGCTTTAAGCTTCAAAACCATGTGTAGAACATCTCCATTGGATAAAAATTGAGGGAGATATGATTGATCAAAGTTTGGGCAAAGTAGGTTCAAAACTAGGTCATGACCAAGATTTTCAAGTCACGCGCGCAGTCATTTTAACAAACATGTGGTGGGCCAAATTTCCACTCATTTTTCTCATGGGTAAAGGCCTCAAATGAAAAACTTTTCAACATGAAAGTTGTTCATTGCATTGTCATCTTCAATATTCATGTAGGACAAATTTTGGTTTGATCAAGTTATGAGATAGTTTTAAGGGTTCAAAGTCATGTTGATTATGCTGAAAACCCAGGCGCCATGTTGCCTTGCCAACCAACCCCATTAGTACGCCATACACCAGTTTTGATTCCTTTTGTTTCAAGCAATTTTTCATCATCTTGTACACTTCCATTTGACTTGTTTTCAACATCAATATTGTTCCATGATAGCTCCTCTTTCATTTGACACCAAAACCTCATTAAACCATGTATTAACATGAGAGATATTTACCATCAAACATCCACTGTTACAATAATGACTTGTTGCATAATTTTGGTTCAAGCACACCTCAAATACATGACACGGGTTTTTTATGTTTGCTTCCTCATTAAGACCAACACATGCCTGCACTCTTTACACCTTTGCTCGAGTCATACATGAAAAAGGAAAAGGTTGAAAGCTTGTGGTAGAAGTTTTGCAGCAGGAACATTGTAACTTACCATGAGCTGCCATATACCATACAAAAGCCTAAAGGAACTCGCCCCTAACTAACTTGACTCAGTTAGTTAGGGTGCACTCAGTTGACCACCCCCAACTCACTTGACTCACTCATTAAACCATGGTTAAGGCTGGCTATATAAACATCACATTGCTCATAACTCAAGGAGGTTTTTCACTTGTTCATTTTGTGTCACGAGTTCAGAGGTTCATCTCTCCAAGTTTCAGAGTCTCATTCTCACACTGCTCAAGCTTCATCGCCATTCTTCTTCACACGATTTACTCACTCTCTCGCTGCTCAAGTTTCAGTGCTTAAGCCTTTATTTGGCCAATAGAAGATCAAGAGTATCAAGTTTATTCTCTGGTTTTTCTTGGTTCAAAAGTTCCATCAACATCAGGTAAATATTCATCATCTTTTTCTGTACGATTCATGAGAGTTTTAAGTTCATCACACATTGATTGAAGCTTATTAGAAGCACAAGTTTGATTCTGGCTAGTTGATAGGTCTTCTAGAGGCATAGTACAAAACTTAGGGCAGACTTTGCTTCTTCGTTTCTCACTATACAGGCTGCATCGGTGTATTTTTTTGATTGTTTAATGATCTGCTTAAGTTTCTCTTTCTATTGATGCACTTTTTACGCATTTCTGGGCATATGTAAATTTCTGAGACACCGGAGGTGGCCGGAGAAGATGACCGGAGGTCTTCTCCGGCCGGTGAGGGTTTGAGTTAGGGTTTAGGACATTTTTAAGTCATGGCCGTCCGATTTGTTTAATCCAAGGGTGGCGACGTTGCCAGCGAATTAATGGAGAGGGTGTATGTCACGTGTTTCATTCTGATCACTCTGATGCTTGCGTGCGTGTTCATACATGGTTATTATGGTGTACCGGCAGTGTGATGTGCATGATTTGTTTACTTTGACTATTGTTTGACCTTGACTTGATCCAATGGCCATGAGCGAGTCAATTTTGTTGACTGAGTGTACATGGTAGTTAGTGTGTGCTACGCGTAATTGGACCTATGACAGATTGCTTTTCGCACCTCCTTTTTAAAAAAGCCCAAACACTTTGAACTGTTGGTTTACTATGCATGCACCCCCTACTTGTTTCTATTTCTTTTGATTTTCTTCATTTTATGCACGTTTCAATTTTAATTTTTTAAAATACAAAACAACATTATAAAATTCCACAAAAATTCATGAGTATCACTAAAACATTTAGGAAATTTTCCATGATTTTATTTCTTGATTTTATGACCTTTTTACCCCTGGTCCATAATTTTCTTTGAATTTCCATTTAGATGCATTCTAAGCATGATACATGAATTTGTTTAATTTTGTTCTTGCTCATTACCAACTGTTTTGACATGATTCTTTTTGCATTGATTCACTAATACATTGAAGCATGTTAGATGATTTTTGTTTGATTTTTTAGGTCACTTTATGACATGTTTTGATGCCTATATTTGCACCACTTTGCATGATGTTTCAATTTGACCTAATTGCTTTGTTTGAAGTCATTTTGCTCTGAATTTTTACATGCTATCTTGATGTATGATGCATTTCTGACCTAGGCATCCCAATAATATGCTGGCATAATTTTCATGAATCCATTTGGTCTTTGTTTGATGCATTACATTAGAAGTATAATCCATGGCATGTCATTACAACTTTAGTGCATGTTTACATGAATTCTTTTGTGCACATTTGTATGAGCATTTGCATATGTTATGAGCCATTCATATGATATTATAGGTCTTTGATACACATTATAGGTCATCTTTACATGTTCATTTCAATTTGAACTTTGTGCATCATTAACATGTATTGTTTGCACTTTCTTTTTGAACTTTCATTTCAATTCTTCTTATATTACTTCTTGAATGTCTTGAAGTTGATTCATAAATACTTTTGAGATGCTTATAAACCATTTTCCATTTAGTTTCAATTCTGGTTGTTGATTTACATGTTCCATTTATGCATGTCCTCTTCATTTCTTTCCATCTTTCATCTACCCCTTCTTCTTGTAACATGTTTAAATGCTAATGGGTGATGATTTTTGCTTATTCACTTGCAATTGTATGATGATATTCACTTGTTGTCCATATGATACCCATTCTGGTTGTGGTTCTAGGATTTGTTTTCTCATTTAATTCTTTTGAGTTTTATGATGCATTAAATGTTCTTTTACTTCTTATACTTCTTATACATATGTTTACTAACCATGTAGGGGCTTTGGTAAGTTTCAATTGAGTGTGGATAAGGAATCCACATTCAACTTCTATCCTTTCTCTTTTACAATTCCATTTTATGTTTTGTTAAGCACTTATGTGCTTTCTTTTAATAACTCATCACTTTCCCTTTGTGAATTACAATTCATCTTCTACTTTAGAAGTGGATTGTTTAATTCATTCTTTCTTTAGACTTTAGGTTGAAACCTCACAAACCTTTAGGATCACTCCCTTTAATCTTCAATTAGGATTGAGTCTTAGTCCACATAGGTTTTACCTTTTCTCCTCTCTTGAGTCTCTCTTCTCATCTCAAAGAAAATTCAAAACATATAATAAAGGTAGGCATTTATTGCATTTAGGCCTTTCATATAAAGAAAAGATTATAAGGGGTCTTCTCTTGTAATCTTAAAATGTATAGCATATAGCCCATCTTGGGTCAATGTGTTAGACATTTGATCTTGTATGAGGGACTTAAATGCAATACTTGTTGAAGGTACAAATAAAAAACACTTCTTCATTTCTTAATTAACAAAAACACTTAATAAACACAAGTATGCTAGTGTGTTTGAACCTTGACAATTGGAACTAAGTGTGGGGGTCTTCTTCACTCTTAGTGTGCTTTCTTACCCATTCCATCTTGGAATATGAGAATGTACACATTCCAATGACTAAGATCCAGATACACTGTCATATGCAAATAAATGAAAAAAAAACTTCTAAAAGGCAAAAACAAACAATAACGTCTTTCCTTCGGGAATTCTTTTCTCATCTCATTCATTCTCAACGCACGAACGCGCTTCTACTCGTTCTCTTGCAAGACGGTAACGCACTCGGACCAGCGAGCCTGCAACACCTGAGCTAGAACGTAAGCCGTTCTCTAAAAAACACAAACAACTTTCCCTAGTGAGGGGAACTACGTCGCTCTGATTCTCATGCTCCCGATGAGATACGTAGGCAGTGGGGTAGGGCCCATGCGAGCACCTCTTTTATTTTCCCTACATTTGTTTTTCTTTCCTTTTCCATTCTTTCTCCTTTCTTTCTTTCAGTTCTTTCTCAGTATTCTTTTCTATCACCCTTTGATCGAAACAGCAAGCGTGGATCCCATCGGGTACGATGGACGCGTGGGGGTGCTAATACCTTCCCCGCGCGTAACCGACTCCCGAACCCAGTTCTCTTGGTCGCGAGACCATGCTTTTCCTTTCTCTCAGGTTTACGCGGTGTTTCCTTTCCCTCTCATGGGATAAATACACATTGCTGGCGACTCTGTTTTGGTGCCACTTTCGCGTTTGTACTTGGATGAAAATCCTAGGAGCGACACCTAGTCTAGGGAAGATATAGGTTAGTGCAAAAGATTTTAATGAGATTTTATTTAGCTGTCAGAGATATGTTGTGTTTTCAAAAGATTCGCATTTATTATGGTGTTCCTTTGCGTGTAGATTTTGTTAAAGGATTTTCTTTTATCTAGCAATTTCTTACAACTAAGTTTTGACAGATATTCTTTTAGTGGAATAATTTTCCTAAAAAGGTATGTAATGAGTCTTAAACATTTAACTAGTAAGATATGTCATGACAATTTATAAAAGTATTTTATGGGTTTACAGATTATAAGAGAAAGAGAAAGTGTACCTTAGGGATGCTTAACTTTTGAAGAGAATCTTTTAGCTAAACCTTTTCGTGAAAGCATTCCTTTCTGAATCTTTGAGCATCTTTCTGATTCTTCCTATTTCCGAGTAAGCTGCAGAGATTTCTTGGGTTCTTCAAGATACGCTTGTGTTCTGACTTCTGAGGAAAATGAATATTTTCTTGGAACGTGATCCTGTTTGAATTACAGCTTTCTCTCTTTTCTTGTTCAACCTTGTCCATCAACTCTCTAGGTTATAATAACCGAGATTAAGACTTACCATGATCAGAGTGACCACTTCATCTGAACTTAGCCAATTACATGCAATCCTTTTGGTAAGGCGATGTAATGAATGTTATGAAGGAAAATTGACACTCATATGCTTGGGAGCAGTCTGAGTGAACAATAAATTCTATTTGATGGCCTAATTCATAAGCAACAGATTACATCTGCTTTTGATTGCTTCTCACTTCTCATTTCCTTAATTCATAGAACCTGTTTGGTTCCGATACAGTTCTTAAGTTATGGATCTGAATCTTAAACGACAACCTTTGAGAATTGGTTGAGTTCTCCTTGTAAGTTATATATGTGCCTAAGAGGGGGGTGAATTAGGCTCTTAGACAATTATCCGGCTAATGTGGTCGATGGTGTTGGTACTCCGAAGTTAAAAAATACATATGATGAGGATGACAAGAAAAGAATCTTGAATGAAAAGAAAGCTGTCAATATTCTTCAGAGTGCATTAAGTATGGATGAGTTCTTTCGTGTTTGTCAATGTAAATCGGCTAAAGAAATATGGGATACGCTGGTAGAAACACATGAAGGTACGACTGAAGTAAAAAGATCCAGACTAAACACTTTAAGTCAAGAATATGAAATGTTCCGAATGCAGCCCAGAGAATCCATTGTTGCATTACAGAAGAGATTTGTTCATTTGACTAACCACGGCTCTTGGTAAAACATTCTCAAATGATGAATTAAATCTCAAAATTCTAAGATCATTGACTAGAGAATGGCAACCAAAAGTAACGGCAATATCGGAAAAGAAAAGCCTCTCTACGATGACTTTCGCATCTCTATTTGGTAAACTTCAAGAGCATGAGTTAGAACTTGAAAGATTGGAGAAGCATGAAATACAAGTAAAAGATTCAAAAGGCATTGCCTTAAAGACAAAAGTAAAAAATTATGATAGCAATCAAGAGGAAGAGTCCAATAGTGATGAAAATGATGATCTTATCAAAAAGTTTGAAAATTTTCTAAGAAAAGAAAGGAAAAAGGAGATCACTAAAGGGGAAGCACCAACGAGAAAGATTAAATGCTTTGAATGTGGAGAAAGAGGACATGTTAAAAGTGGATGTCCTACACTTCAAAAGAAAAATAAATTCAAGAAAAAGAATCATAAAAAGGAAAGGAAAACATGTGTAGACAACGAAATAAGGTCATCTTCAGATGAAGAATGTGTAAATCTTGCATTGATAGCATCTCACCACTCCGATGATGAAGAAGATGAGGTTAGTAATAATTCTTTTGATAGTGATGCACAAGGTTCCATAAATGAATTGTTAAATGAATGCAAAATTCTGTATAAAACTATATCATCTCAAAAGAAACAAATTTCAACTTTAGAAGAAAAAAATGTTTCATTAGAAAAAGAGATCGAAAATGAGAAACAAAAGATGATTAGTGAAAAACAGAATTTTGTATGTAAAAATTATGAATCTCTCTCTTTTCAAATTGTTCAATTAAAAAGAGTACTTGAAAGGTATGAGAAAGGACAAATTGGATTGGAAGAAGTCCTTAGTCAACAAAGATATTCAAATGATAAAAGTAGACTTGGCTATTCAAAGTTTTCTAAACCAAGTTCAAGTAAAACTATATTTGTTAAGGCTAAGGATCATTCTTCCAAAGAGAAAGTGAACAAACCTAGGAATGTGCATCCTAATCCTAAAAAGAAAAGATTTCCTAAAAAGAAATCTTATGTTCCAAGATATAAGAGAAACTTTGAACCTACTTGTTTTTATTGTGGTATTGTTGGCCATACACCTAATGCTTGCTATGTAAGAAACTTTAGTGTCGCAAGTGGGCATTATGTGTGGGTTAAGAAAGGAACTAACTATGATGGACCCAAAGCACATTGTGCAACACCCCACTTTCCCATTTATGAAAAATACACAAAATTCAATGTAATAATCAGAGTTTTTACACCAAAAATAAAGTAGGATGCCACATTCATAACAACAACATCAAAACTCTTTTTATTAAATGAAATAAACAGCGGAAAATGATTTATTTATTCATCTCACGGCCACATGCCAACAACTTATAAAAACTCCACATAAAATCGTGGTTCACCATAAATTCATCAAAAGAAAGATACGTAACAAAAAAAAAAGAATAACAAATAACAAATGATTAAAATCCCCAAAATTCCCGTGTTACGTATCAGAGCGACTCCTGCGACTCGAACAAGCAACACGCACTCCAGCAACCTAAGTACCTGGATTATCTGTACTTCCGAAGAAGCACAGACACAACAACAACAAAGGGGTGAGAACTACATTCAATATTTAGCGGTGAATAATACATATTAGAAGGTAGTTACTCACATATATCATACAAATATACAGTCACGACCTACTGTCACATTCAATCACCAATCAATCAACAAAGAAATAGTGCAATACGACTCGACACGGACACAATGCATGTGGTACCAACATCACCATGGTTCATTCAATTGAACCCGGATAAATCACATACACCCCTACTTGGCAATGATTTATCCCACCACACTCCTCTAGGGAGTTCGGATGAATCACATACATTCCTCCTGAGCAATGATTCATCCCACCAACACCATGAATGCATGACAATTCAAATGCATAAAATAAAATACATGTATGACGACATTCACACATCTACACGATCCTACTGATCACATGTGAAATACACAATCACCATCAATTTCACCATAATCAATAAATCCTCACAAGTCCTCTTAATTTTTTAAACACTAATTAATTCACTAAAATTATTAAATTAATTATTTTCGTCACCAACTCTATACTTCTTAACTTCTGACATCTATTCCCAACCTCTCAAATCAAAAGAAACCGATTCCGATGCGAAAACGGGTAAGAAATCGTGAAATGGTAAAATTCTGCACACTCACTGGTCATACGCGTATTGCCCTGGGCCATACGCGTATTGCCCAGTTCTCTCACCCATTCCTACGCGTACCAGACGCGTAAGGCCTCCTGCCTCGCCCTTCCATACGCGTATCGCCTAACCTCATATGCGTATGGGCAGAGAGCCATTTCCCTCACAGTTCCTTTCTCAGATCTGGATACGCGTATAGCTACCCCATATGCGTATGGGCAGAGGGCCGTGCCAAAACCTCCTTGTACCCTTCCCGTACGCGTAATGCCTCCAGTCCTGCCTAGCCTTACGCATAACGCCCTCCCCAATACGCCTACGGCCAGATCTATTACGCAAACCTGTTTTCTCCACACCAGTCTCAGTTCTGCTACGAAATCTTCACGTTTTCACTCCAAAACAGTCCTAAAATTAGTTCTACATCAATTTTAAGTTCTATTAATCATCTTACATCTTCTACTTACATTAGTAACTCAGATTTTGGTCTAAATTCATCCTCCAAACCTAAATCAAAATCAACTCTGCATTGTTTACATTCAACAACAATAACAACATCAAGATGCAGACAAAATCAGAAGTTTAGCACATAATATTCATCACAGATTCCCACATATACATCACATAATCATACCACAGCATACATTCAACGAATTCCTACGGGGTTAAGGACTCCCCACTACCCTCACATGATTAATTCACCAATATTAAACTCATTCTCCCCCCTTACCTCGAATCTTTGATTAATTCCTGCGAAAATCTGATGAAGATGATAGCCCTAGCACACCCTTGTTCTTTCTCTTCTTAGCCTTTCTCCTTCTCTCTCTAAAATTCTGATTATGCTAAACCCCTACCAATCTTTCACTAATTATTCTCTAATTACCAGACCGCCCTTATTATTTTCTATTATCCTAATATCTAATTAATTACATCAGATTTTTATTCAATTAATAATAAAATAATAATAATTATAATAATAGTCCTAATAATAATAATAAGGATAATAATAATAACACTACTAACCATATTATTATTATTATTTCCACTACTATATCATTATTATTAGCTAAGGTTTTTAATCCCCACTAATTAAATAAGGCACTACCCTTCACTCACCCTTAACAAGGCCAAACAATACAAATTAACACACGACGATTAAGTAATTAAAATGGGGTGTTACAACTCTCCCCCACTTAAATTATTTTCGTCCTCGAAAATGTACCTGATGAAAATAGCTCCGGATACGACTCTCGCATCCTGCTCTCCAGCTCCCAAGTCACACTCCTGCCAGCAGCTCCTCCCCAAGCTACTCTTACCAGAGGTATCTCCTTTCCTCTGAGTTGCTTCATCTTGCGATCCTCGATCCTTAAAGGCATCGTCTCCACTGTAAGATTCTCTCTGATTTGCACTTCATCCCTTTGAATAACATGGGATAGATCTGAAACATACTTCCGAAGTTGCAACGTGTGAAACACATCATGAAAGTTCGAAAGTTCTGGTGGCAATGCCACTCTATAAGCAACTGTACCAACTCTTTGCAGAATTTGATACGGTCCAATAAACTTCGGGTCCAACTTCTTTGATTTCAAGGCACGTCCCACACCCGTCACTGGGTTAACTCTCAGGAACACGTGATCACCTTCACTGAATTCCAAATCTTTCTTCCGATTGTCATGATAACTTTTCTGTCTACTCTGAGACGCTTTCATCTTCTCGCGGATCATCTGAATTGTGTCAGTAGTCTGTTGCACAATTTTTGGTCCCAGTACCACATTCTCACCAGTCTCATACCAACACAGAGGCGTTCTACATCTCCTACCATACAAAGCTTCAAAAGGTGCCATCCCAATACTAGAATGGTAGCTATTGTTGTACGTGAACTCAATCAATGGCAAATGAGTATCCCACACACTACCACTTTCCAATACACAGGCTCTCAGCAAATCCTTCAACGACTGAATAGTCTTCTCTGACTGACCATCGGTCTGTGGATGATAAGCTGAGCTCAACTTCAACTTAGAACCCAAGGCTTCCTGCAGACTCCTCCAAAATTCTGAAGTAAACCTCGGATCTCTATCCGACACTATGCTCGATGGAACATCATGCAGCTTCACAATTATTCTGATATAAATCTCCGCCAGCTTCGATAATGGAAAACTGATGTTAATTGGTATAAAATGTGCGGATTTCGTAAGTCGATCCACCACTACCGAAATAGAATCAAAGCCCCTCGCCGTATTTGGCAAACCAGTAACAAAATCCATAGCAATACTGTCCCATTTCCATTCTGGAATTTCCAACGGTTGCATTAATCCCGACGGTTTCTGGTGTTCCACCTTTGACTTCTGACAAGTCAAGCAAGCGTAGACAAACTGAGCTATGTCCCTCTTCATACCGGACCACCAAAACAACTTCTTCAAATCATGGTACATCTTTGTGGCTCCCGGATGAATACTCAAGCTACTCCGATGACTTTCCTCTAAGATTGCCTTTTTCAATTCCACATTATCCGGTACATAAATTCTGCCCCGGAACCTCAACACACCAACATTATCCACTTTAAAGTCACTATCAGGATCATCTCCTCCTGCAGGCATCAAGTCCACCAATTTCACATCGAGTTTCTGATTTTCCTTAATTACATCCAAAAAGTCATTATTCACTTTCAACATACCCAATCTAATACTTTCCGGTGTAGTTTCACAAACCATACTCAAATCTCTGAATTGTTCAATCAATTCCATTTCTTTCACCATTAACGCAGACATGTGGATTGTCTTCCGACTCAGAGCATCTTCTACAACATTAGCCTTTCTCGGATGGTAACTCAAATTAAAATCATAATCTTTCAAGAATTCTAACCACCTTCTCTGCCTCATATTCAACTCTTTCTGGTCGAATAGATACTTCAGACTCTTGTGATCACTGAATACTTCAAATCTTGAGCCATACAAATAATGTCTCCAGATTTTCAATACAAAAACTACTGCAGCTAATTCAAGATCATGAGTAGGATAGTTCCTCTTATGCACCCTCAACTGTCGTGAAGCATAAGCCACTGCCTTGCCATCTTGCATTAACACACCACCTAATCCCATCTTAGACGCATCACAATACACTACGAAAGAATCATTTGGACTTGGTAGAATTAACACTGGTGCTGTAGTCAATTTCTTCTTCAGTTCATCAAAACTTTCCTCACAGGCAGCATCCCAAACAAAAGCTTGATTCTTCCTAGTTAGCTGAGTTAATGGCAATGCCAATTTAGAAACCCCTTCAATGAATCTTCTATAGTAACCTGCCAAACCCAAAAAGCTTCTAATCTCCGGTGCGGTCTTTGGAGCTTCCCATTGAAGTACTACGCTTACTTTAGATGGATCCACCGCTATACCATCACCCGAAATGACATGACCCAAGAAACTCACAGTCTTCAACCAGAATTCACACTTCGAGAACTTTGCAAACAATTTATTATCTTTCAACACCTGCAATGCGATTCTCAAGTGTCCTGCATGATCTTCCTCAGGCTTAGAATAAATCAGTATATCATCAATAAATACCACAATAAACTGATCCAGATAAGAGTGGAAAATACGATTCATGTATTCCATAAACACACCCGGCGCATTAGACACTCCGAAAGGCATCACTGCATATTCGTAATGTCTGTAGCGAGTTCTGAAAGCAGTCTTTTGAATATCACCTTCCTTTACTCTAATCTGATGGTAACCCGACCTCAGATCAATTTTGCTGAAAACACGAGCTCCTACCAGCTGATCCATTAAGTCATCAATTCTCGGAAGTGGATACTTATTCTTAATGGTCACTTTACTCAACTGGCAGTAATCAATGCACAAACGCATACTACCATCCTTCTTTTTCACCAACAACACTGGACCTCCCCACGGCGACACAATGGGTCTAATAAACTTCTTATCGAGCAATTCTCCGACCTGAGATTTCAACTCTGCCAATTCTGATGCAGACATCCTGTACGGTGCCATAGAGATAGGTCTGGTACCCGGTACAAGATCAATAGCGAATTCAACTTCCCTTGTCAGAGGCAATTCCGTGATGTCATCTGGAAACACTTCAGGAAATTCATTCACCACTGGTAATTCATTAGCTGAAGTCTTGCTTTCCACAGATAATGAGGCAAACACCGCAAACAGCTTCGCTTCATCCTCCAACAACGACCTCAACTCCCTACTAGATAGCGAATCTGCTAATGCTTCCTCTTCAGGAGTAAGAAACAGTAACGTCTTCCTGAAGCAATCAATATAAACTCGGTTGAACTCCAACAAGTTCATCCCCAAAATAACATCGAGACTACCGGGTGGAAAACAAATCAAGTCCACTCTGAAATCTCTACCAAACATGGTCAGCGGACACTTCAAGCACACCAAAGAAGTAACCACGGAACCAATAGATGGAGTTTCAATCGTCATCCTCTGCTCTAGAGTAGACGGCACAATCCCTAGTCTCTTCACATAATCAACAGAAATAAACGAGTGCGTTGCACCTGTGTCAATGATAGCAATCAAAGGAATATCATTAATAAAGCAAGTACCTTTGACGGAACGCTCCTCATCAGTGGATTGAGCTCCCACCAAGGCAAACACTTTTCCACCAGTTTGAGACGCCTGAGACTTCTTCGGCTTCTCACAGTGAGTGCTGATGTGACCCTTCTCTCCACAATTATAACAAGTAGGCATCGTGGCTCTGCAATCTGCTATAACATGACCCGGTTTACCACACTTGAAACACTTCTTCACCTCATTCGAATAATTGTTAGCACGGTGACCCGCGCCACCACATCGGAAGCACTTGAGAGTATCATAACCTACTCCTTTTTCCTTTGGTTTCTTCCCCACATCAGTTTTCTGTTTCCCCTTATCAGCTGGAGCACTGTAAGGAGTACCTCCAAATCTCTGCTTACCTTTCTTCTCATTCACAGCCTTGTAATGAGCAATTCTGGCTCTATTATCATTGTCATAGATTCTGCTTCTACTTACCAGTTCTGGATAATTTCTTATTTTCTGACAAGCAATGCCCAGTTTGATCTAGGAACGCAGCCCATTCTCAAACTTCAATCATTTCGAAGTCATAGCTTCCTCAGTATTGTAATGAGCACAATACTGAACCAACTCTTCAAACCGAGCAGCATATTCAGTAACTGTCTTATCACCCTGTTTCAGCTCCAAAAATTCAACCTCCTTTGCACTACGAATGTCTTCCGGAAAATACTTTTCCAGAAACTCAGCTTGAAATACTGCCCAAGTAATCTCAGTACCTGCAGCTTCCAATCTCTGACGACTGTTGTCCCACCAGGCCTCAGCCTCCCCTTCCAGCATATGAGTACCAAACCGTACCTTCTGAGCGTCACTGCACTCCGTGGTCCTGAAGATCTTCTCAACAGCCTTCAGCCATTTCTGTGCAGCCTCTGGATCCAAAATACCTCCCTCATATGTAGGCGGCTTATTACTCTGGAACTGTGCTAAGTCACGAAACTGAGCACCTCCAGCCTGATTGGCGTTCTCTACAGCTTGTGCCATGGCTTGCATAGCAGCAGCAAGAGCAGCATCATTCCTTCCTGCCATACTGGTCAACAATCAACATATGGTCAGAACACACAAACGACTCCTATACTAAGGACAGACTCAACTACTACACCTGGCCGGACTGACCGACCTGCTCTGATACCAATTGCAACACCCCACTTTCCCATTTATGAAAAATACACAAAATTCAATGTAATAATCAGAGTTTTTACACCAAAAATAAAGTAGAATGCCACATTCATAACAACAACATCAAAGGGGTGAGAACTACATTCAATATTAAGCGGTGAATAATACATATTAGAATGTAGTTACTCACATATATCATACAAACATACAGTCACGACCTACTGTCACATTCAATCACCAATCAATCAACAAAGAAATAGTGCAATGCGACTCGACACAGACACATTGCATGTGGTACCAACATCACCATGGTTCATTCAATCGAACCCGGATAAATCACATACACCCCTACTTGGCAATGATTTATCCCACCACACTCCTCTAGGGAGTTCGGATGAATCACATACACTCCTCCTGAGCAATGATTCATCCCACCAACACCATGAATGCATGACAATTCAAATGCATAAAATAAAATACATGTATGACGACATTCATACATCTACGCGATCCTACTGATCACATGTGAAATACACAATCACCATCAATTGCACCATAATCAATAAATCCTCACAAGTCCTCTTAATATGTTAAACACTAATTAATTCACTAAAATTATTAAATTAACTATTTTCGTCACCAACTCTATACTTCTTAACTTCTGACATCTATTCTCAACCTCTCAAACCAAAATAAACTGATTCCGACGCAAAAACGGGAAAGAAATCGCGAAACGGTAAAATTCTGCACACTCACTGGTCATACGCGTATTGCCCTGGGCCATACGCGTATTACCCAGTTCTCTCACCCATTCCTACGCGTACCAGACGCGTATGGCCTCCTGCCTCGCCCTGCCATACGCGTATCGTCCAACCTCATACGCGTATGGGCAGAGAGCCATTTCCTTCACAATTTCTTTCTCAGATCTGGATACGCGTATAGCTACCCCATACGTGTATTGCCAAGCCACCATACGCGTATCCTTACGCGTATGGGCAGAAGGCTGTGCCAAAACCTCCTTGTGCCCTTCCCGTACGCGTAATGCCTCCAGTCCTGCCTAGCCTTACGCGTAACGCCCTCCCCAATACGCGTACGGCCAGATCTATTACGCAAAGTTGTTTTCTCCACACCAGTCTCAGTTCTGCTACGAAATCTTCACGTTTTCACTCCAAAACAGTCCTAAAATTAGTTCTACATCAATTTTAGGTTCTATTAATCATCTTACATCTTCTACTTACATTAGTAACTCAGATTTTGGTCTAAATTCATCCTCCAAACCTAAATCAAAATCAACTCTGCATTGTTCACATTCAACAACAATAACAACATCAAGATGCAGACAAAATCAGAAGTTCAGCACATAATATTCATCACAGATTCCCACATATACATCACATAATCATACCACAGCATACATTCAATGAATTCCTAACGGGTTAAGGACTCCCCACTACCCTCACATGATTAATTCACCAATATTAAACCCATTCTCCCCCTTACCTCAAATCTTTGATTAATTCCTGCGAAAATCTGATGAAGATGATAGCCCTAGCACATCCTTGTTCTTTCTCTTCTTAGCCTTTCTCCTTCTCTCTCTAAAATTCTGATTATGCTAAACCCCTACCAATCTTTCACTAATTATTCTCTAATTACCAGACTGCCCTTATTATTTTCTATTATCCCAATATCTAATTATTTACATCAGATTTTTATTCAATTAATAATAAAATAATAATAATTATAATAATAGTCCTAATAATAATAATAATAATAATAAGAATAATAATAATAACACTACTAACCATATTATTATTATTATTTCCACTACTATATCATTATTATTAGCTAAGGTTTTTAATCCCCAATAATTAAATAAGGCACTACCCTTCACTCACCCTTAACAAGGCCAAACAATACAAATTAACACACGACACTTAAATAATTAAAATGGGGTGTTACACATTGGATACCAAATCAAACTTAATTTGTTTTGTAGGTTTGCTTGAGGACCGCTTTAAATCTATGTTGTTTTGATAAGTGGTGGCTCTAAGCTTTTGGTGGGAGACATAAACTAACTTTCAAATCTAGTTCTCAAAGTCCAAGAGTTATTTCACATATGGGGAATACCTTAAAGGAAGAATTCTTGGCATTGGCAAAGTTGAAGCATTAACTTTCACATTCATTGAAGATGTACTTTATGTTAAAAGACGAAAGGAATATCTTCTAAACAAAAGTCAACTTTGTGACAAAGGCTTCAAAATCATGTTTACCAATGATGAATTTTTGATGAAGTCAATCATGAGGTAAAAACTCATAGGTAAAAATTGTTTTTATTTTTCATAATCTATTTATATACTTCAAGTCTTTTCCCATCCTTTTTGCTAATAACAAATGGGGAGAAGTCTTGTATTGTATTATTGGTTGTTCTTCTAACAAAATGCAGATTTCAAAGATTAAAAACCCTTTAAAAGACATCAATTTAGGGGGAGCATTTGTTGAAGAAACACGATTGAGGCAAAATTTCAAGTTTTAGGTTTTCATCATCAAAAAGGGGGAGAATGTGAAGTCAAGCTTCTCCAACTTGATATTTTGATGAAGACAACATTATTTGCTCAGAACATTGGTTGCAAAAAGGAAGTGGATAAAAGACATGACAAATCAAGCTCAAAGTTTCAAATATCATTCAAGAATTGAAGATTATCTTGATTGATCAAAGGTATAACATTTCATCTCTTAATAATGTTTATACAAGTGTTCAAATAGTATCTCATTTATGCATCATAGGCTTAAGAATGATTGGAAAAGAATGCCATGTATTTACTGCATTAAAATTATGTTTTTCTGCATTTTCTAACAGTGTTAACCGATTAACACCTTAGGTTAACCGATTAACCAGTGAAAATTTTTGAAAAATTTGTTACGTTGGGAAGGTGTTAACCGATTAACACTGAAACAGTGTGAAAAAATTCTGCATCTTTTCAGATTTCTTTTCAAACGTTTTTTCTTTGATTCATGGCATCTCTTCATATTTTAACACTCATTTGTAGAGGTGTATTAGGGCTATACAAAGAGCATAAGTCCAGTTTTTCTTTTCACCTCCTTTTGCTATAATTTTCAATCATTCAATCACTTAAAAATTCTGCATTTTTACAAGAGTGTTCTTCAAAATTTTCAAACAGAAACTTTTGCACTTAAACCTTCATACTCATTGCATTAGTTTCATTATTATTGAGTCGAACACTTGTATAATATCATTAAGATGACTGTTACAAAAAGGGGAAGATCAATCTTTTGATTGATACACTTCAACATCAATCTTCAACATCTCAAATAAAATTCAGATTTGTGATATTTTGATTACAACTTATTTTAGTATTGTTAAAGATAAGTTTGTAAGGATTTTCCTTGTGATCCGGATTGTGGATACAAGAGGTTCATTGTAAGAGTTATTCTTGGTTGGACTTTAAACTTGTAGAAAGACTAGGAAGAGTCTTGTCTTGTCCAAAACTATAGTAAAATCTCTTTCATGTTGAAAGGGGAGTGGAGTACTCTCGACCTGTGAGGGGAACCACTATACGTCTTGGTGTTCTTTACTTTCCCGCATTTACCGCATTTCATCACTTAGAAATCTTTAGGAAAGTAAAAATTCAAATACCGTCAAAAATTCGGATAATTGTCTAAGAGCCTAATTCACCCACTTAGAAGTTGGATTACCCCCTGAAATTTTGGGGTACCCCCCTAAGCGTGTAAAAACCAAGGGGGTAAATAAATAAAAAATTTTACAGGGGGTAATTTTCCTACCTGGGGGGCAAAAGACTTAGAATTTTAAAATTTCAGGGGGGTAATCCAAAATTATTTTTTTAAAGGGGGGTAAATCAAAACTCGCCTATATTGCAGGGGGGTAAATGACTATTAACCCATATATATATATATATATATATATATATATATATATATATATATATATATATAAACCAATATTAAATTATATAATCCAACAGGGTAAAATATCTCCAATTGATATTTTTTTCATCTCAACCAATTGATCAATTATTAGAGTTATCTTAAAATCCTCTCTTGAACTAATAATAACTAATCTGTCTATTTAATAAAATAATTGATCTCTTCAGAGTTCACTAGTTGCTCTATTGGTCCTAATTGATAATACTTAAATTACTTAAAGGATTCCATTAATTCAATTATCCAAAGATAGAGTACATAAAAGCTCATCTGATCTCATCCGATATCCAATTGAGCATTTAAATAATATGGGGTATTACAATTAGCTCCTAAGTGTTATTATCATGAGGAGATTTCATCTCATCATCCATGGCTTTTAGCCATTTAGTCTTGTTTTAAATCCTCGCAGCTTCCTTGTAATCTCTAGGTTCCTCATCAAGAACCTCACTTGGAGAGATTAAAGTGAATGCTATGAGATCTGCATAACCATGTCTCTGAGGTGACTTGATGACTCTTCTTGACCCGTATCTTGCCAGTAGGTATTTATTATCAGTGTCCTCATCTTCGACAGCAACTTCGGTTTCTTCTTCGACTTCATCTGGGTTATGAGATTCAACGTCACTATGATCCACCTCAACGAGAATCCCTTCCTGTTCCAACTCTTCTTCAGAGAACTTGGTATTTTAACCAACCTCCTTAGTTTTCTTGAACGCCATTTCAGCTTCATTGAAAACTACATCTCAACTTGTGATACACCTCATGTGACCTGGCTCTAGGCACCACAGGCTATAAGCTTTGACTCCTTCAGGGTATCCAAGGAACATACATTTCAGAGCTCTAGGTTTGACTTGTCTTGCCTAATGTGAGCATAGGCTAAAAAACCAAATACTCTAAGTCTGTCGAGACTAGTTGGATGTTCCGACCAGACTTCTTCAGATGTCTTCATTCCCAAGGCTGTCGATGGACACCTATTTATCAAGTATGTTGCAGTGACAGTAGCTTATGCCCAAAACACCTTCTTCAATCCTGCACTTATCAACATGCACCTCACACTTTCCAGAATGGTTCGATTAAACGTTTTAGCCACACCATTTTGTTAGGGAGTACCTATAATAATTATGTGCCTTGCAATACCAGATGCGGCACAACAGTTGTTGAAAGCCTCTTTGCAAAATTCAAGACCATTGTTGGTCCTCAACCTCTTGACCTTCCTGCCAGTTTTGTTTTCGACTAGAGCCTTCCAACTTTTGAAATCTTCAAAAGTTTCATCCTTAGTCTTCTGGACGAATACCCATAACTTTCTGGAATAATCATCAATTATGGATATGAACTACTTTGCATCTGAGTTTGAAGGATTCCTTGCAGACCCCCATAGATCACCATGAATGTAATCAAGGGTCCATGTGATGCTTACCTTTGTTAAACTTTATTCTACAAGATTTACCATATACATAAGGTTCACAAAACTCCATTTTTTAACCTTGTCACCACACAACAGGTTTTATTTCGACAATTCGACCAGGCCTCTTTCACTTACATGGCTAAGTCTCTTGTGCCATAGCTCAGTCTTCAACACAGGTTTTGGGGATGCCACATCTGCTGAACCACTTACAACCCCAGCCTCAAGGATATACAAGCTTTATTTTTTCACGCCTCTCAAGACTTCCTTCAACCCCTTCATTACCCTTAGGATGATTTGCTCTCTTTTGAAAACATATCCTTTCTTGTTGAATTCACCAAGAGAAATCAAATTTCTCTTAAGATCATGTACATACCTAACATCATTCAATAGCCTTATTAACTCATCATGGAGCTTGAATCTTACATATCCAATACCTACAATTTTGCAAGCTTTGTTGTTTCCCAGTACAATTGATCCACCATCTTGATCACATAATTCCTGAAGCACATCTTTGTTTGGAGTCATGTGCCAAGTGCACCCTGAATCCATAATCCACTATGTGTTAGAGTCGCTGCTTGAAACCACCACGACATCAGAGGATTCATAGCCATCTTGCACAATAGTTGCATTACCATTATCCTTTCCACCATTATTGTTCAAACGATCGGGGCATACTTTTCTTGTATGACCATCCTTCTCACAATGATAACACTTAATAGTAAGAGCATTGCCACCATAATAATTCTGTAGAACTTTACCTTTCTTCTTCTCAAACCTACCATCTTTCTTCAAGAATTTCCCCTTAACGGACAAACCTTCACCAATAGAAGATGGCTTGTGCTCCTTTCATTCGTTCAAATCCTTAGAGTACAAGGCAGATTGAACATCTTCAAAGGTCAACGACTCTCTTCCATACAAGAGAGTTTCTTTGAAGTGTGCATGAGACTTAGGTAAAGAGCACAACAACAACAACATTTGATCTTCATTATCAATCTTGACCTCAATATTCTCAATATTAAGAATCAACTAGTTAAACATATTTAGCTACTCAACCAAGACTTTGTCTTCACTCATCTTGAATGAATACAAATCTTACTTCAGGTAGAGATGATTAACCAACAATTTCGTCATGTACAAACCTTCAAGTTTCTCCCACACACCAGCTGCAGTTTTCTTCTTTGAAACCTGCTGGGAAACCTTATCGCCAAGGCTCAATACAATGGCATCGTGGGCTTTTTCGACCATCGTTGTCTTCTCCTTCTCTGATAGGGCAGCGTCCATCTTCTCTGGTCCTTTCAACGCTTCTAACAAACCATGATGAACAAGAAGGGTTTGCATCTTCAAGCGCCACAAACCGAAATCATTCACACTGATGAATTTCTCAATCTCATACTTTGTTAACGACATCATCTCCTCCACGCTCACCGCACCAATTTGTTGTGAATTGATTCCGTCAAGAACAAACCAAAATATGAGAAAAATTGAGTTTTTTGAACAAATACAAGAAACCCTATTAGGTTTCACAAAAAAGAGAGAGAAAAAGGAAGAAAAAGAATAAGAATTGGTTAAAATTGTTTTACTACTCACTTTCTCAATAAGGGTTCAAAGATTACTAGTTAATAACAACAATTAATCTCTCTCAACAACCTGAAAGAGCTAGTCTATTTATAAACTACTAAGCTAACTTAAGCTACATGTTAACTTAACAATTGGGCTTACAAGCAATGCCCAATTTGGCATGCTAACTTAAACATGAAACTAACATTTTTCGACAAATGCTTGAACAGACTTCGAATACAAAATGACAACTTCTGTCGAACCATGAAGCTATCCTTATCGACACTAGAGTTTGATACAAATACCACACCATATAATGATGATATTCAGTGGGTTGGTTACTATTCTAGCGTACATGAAGTGGTTGGTCTGGCAGCAGTGACTAACACTCCATATGATGTTGATGTTGGATACATGGAATGTCATTATAGAGTTTCACATCCTCGGTTGGTACAACCGCCCGAGAATATGCAAATAGCAATGCATGTTTCAGTCTACAATGCATGACCGTCAAATTAGAGGTTATCACATATTTCAAACTTGCTTTATCTTTATCCAACGAGTAAGTGCTAATGAGGACGACCCTGATTTTACTCATTTATTTCGAGCATTACACTTAACTCAAGGCAGACCATTAGATTAGTTTACTTATGTATTATTATTATTTTGAGACATATGTATTATTATTTTGAGACTTATGTACTATTATTTTGAGTTATGTATTATTATTTTTAGACTTGTGTATTATGTCAATAACATCTAATATAATATAACGTCAAATAAATTCAAAAAAATTATAACATGGATAAAACTTTTGAGATATTGGAATGAACTCTAGTATTGTCGACAAAGGTTTAGCATGCCGACGAAGTCTTCTCACATGTTGTTGTCGAAGACCTACATGTTGTAGTCGAAATGTGTTCTAGTATGTAGTTGTCGAATTGGGCTTGTTTGTTATGTCCAATTGTTTAAGTTAGCTTGTACCCTAAGTTAGCTTGTAATGGGTAATTGTTAAAAAGGCCATTAGTTTAGTATGTTAGGTTTTATTATAAATAGCATATTAGTCTCTCATCATAAGTGTGGCAAATCCTAATTAGGGTGAGAGAGTTATTTTTTATTCTTGAGTACTTGTAATCTGACTTATAGAGAAAGTAAAGAATAACAGTTATAACCAATTTCTTTGTGTTCTTATTATTTTTCCCGTTAACCCTAACCCTTGTGTTTCTTGTCAATAAAGAAACCGGTTATACTTTTGTTTCCAAAGCATCGTTTTTTCACAACAAATTGGTGGGGTGATCATGGAGGAATATGCCTTCAAAAAATTATGAGATTGAAAAGTTCACCGGAGTGAACGATTTTGGTCTGTGGTGCTTGAAGATGAAAGCCCTGCTGGTTCAGCAAGGTTGTTTGGAAGCGTTGAAGGGAAAGGCATCCATGAACGTTGTGTTAACGCAAACTGAAAAGACGACCATAATAGAGAAAGCCCACAATGCTATATTGTTGAGCCTTGGTGATAAGGTTCTCCGACAGGTATCAAAGAAGACTACGGCATCAGGGTTATGGTTGAAACTTGAAAGATTTTACATGACTAAATCGCTGGTGAATCGACTCTACCTGAAGCAAGCTTTGTATTCATTCAAGATGAGTGAAGACAAAGTGTTGGTTGAGTAGTTGGATATGTTTAACAAGCTGATTCTTGATCTTGAAAATATTAATGTGAAGATCGATGATGAAGGTCAAGCATTGTTGTTGTTGTGCGCTTTTCCTAAAACACATGTTCACTTCAAAGAAACTCTCATGTATGGAAAGAGTCCCTGAGATTTGAAGAAGTTCAATCAAACTTGTATTTTAAGGACTTGAACGAATGAAAGGAGCATAAAACTTCGACGGTTGGTGAAGGTTTGGTCGTTAAGGGAAAATTCTTACGAAATGATGGTAAGTTAGATAAGAAGAAAGGTAAAAGTCAACAGAAGTCTTATAGTGGCGAGGCATCTGGTATTCGATGCTATCATTGTAAGAAGGAGGGTCACACATGAAAAGTGACCCCTAAACGCCTGAAAGATCATGGAGGTAAGGATAATGGAAACGCATCCATTGTTAAAGATGATTTCGACTAATTTGATGTTCTTATAGTTTCAAGCGGCGACTCAAGAAAAGAGTGGATTATGGATTCAGGTTGCACTTGGCACATGACTTCAAACGAAGACTTGTTCGAGGAGCTATGTGATTAAGATGGTGGATCGGTGCTGCTGGGAAACAACAAAGCTTGCATAATTACAGGTATTGGATTTGTGAGATTCAAGCTCCATGATGAGTCAATAAGGTTATTATTGACTGAAGTCAGGTATGTACCTGATTTGAAGAGAAATTTGATTTCTCTTAGTGAATTCGACAAGAAAGGATATGTTTTTCAAGGCGAGAAAAGTATCCTAAGAGTCATGAAGGGGTCGAAGGAAGTCTTGAGAGGCGTGAAGAAACAAGGCTTGTATACCCTTGAGGCTGAAGTTGTAAGTGGTTCGACAAATATTTTATCCACGAAAACTTTGTTGAAGACAAAAATTTGGCACACGAGATTGGGCCATGTCAGTGAAAGGGGGCTGGTCGAACTGGGGAAACAAAATATGCTTGATGGAGACAAAGTCGAAAAGCTGAAGTTTTGTGAACCCTGTGTACTTGGAAAATCTTGCAGAGTGAAGTTCAACAAAGCCAAACAAAGAACACATGGATCCCTTGATTACATCCATGTTGATCTTTAGGGGTCTGCAAGGTGTCCATCACATTCAGGAGCAAGGTAATTTCTATCCATAGCTGATGATTATTCCAGAAAGTTATGGGTATTCATCCAGAAGACTAAACTTTTGAGAATTTCAAAATTTTGAAGACTCTGGTCGAAAATCAGAGTGGTAGAAAGGTCAAGAGGTTGAGAACCGATAATGACCTTGAATTTTGCAATGAGGCGTTCGACAACTTTTGTACTGCCTCAGGCATTGCAAGGCACAAAACTACTGCAGGTACTCCACAACAAAATGGTTTGGCTGAAAGGTTTAACCGAACTATTTTCGAAAGAGTTAGATGCATGTTGACTAGTGCTAGGTTAAAGAAGGTGTTTTGGGCTGAGGCTATTTCGACAACAACATATCTGATAAACAGATGTCCTTGGACTGCATTAGATATGATGACACCTGAAGAAGTTTGGTCGGGACATCCACCAGTTCTCAACAAATTGAGAGTATTTGGTTGCGTGGCCTATGCTCACATTAGGTAAGACAAGGCCGAACCTAGAGCTCTGAAATGTATGTTTATGGGATACCCTGAAGGAGTTAAAGCTTATAGGCTATGGTACCTAGAGCCAGGTCATAGGAGGTGTATCATCAGTCGAGATGTAGTTTTCAATGAAGTTGAGATGGCCTTCAAGAAAACTGATGATGCTGACGAAGAGCTAGAACAAGGAGAGATTCCTGTTGAGGTGGAGCATGTTGATGTTGAATTGTGTATCCCAGATGAAGTCGAAGAACCAGAAGATACTGAGGAAGTTGAGGAAACTGTCGATGACTACCTATTGTCAAGAGATAGGTCGAGGAGAGTCATCAAGCCACCTCAGAGACTTGGGTATACAGATCTTATAGCTTATTCCTTAATCTCTGCAAGTGAGGTTCTAGACGAAGAACCTAGAGACTGTAAGGAAGTTATGAGGATTCGAAATAAGACTGAATGGCTGAGGCCATGGATGATGAGATGAAATCTCTTCATGATAACAACACCTGGGAACTGATCAAGAAACCTGCTGGATCCAGGTTAGTAAGCTGTAAGTGGATTTTCAAAGTTAAGGAAGGAATCAAAGAAGTGGCGTTGAAAAGATACAAGGCAAGATTGGTCGCTAGGGTTTCACTCAAAAAGAAGGTGTCGACTTCAATGATGTGTTCTCTCCTATTGTGAAGCACAAGTCCATTCAAATGTTTCTTGCCACGGTGGCACAGTTCGACCTTGAACTAGAATATATGGATGTGAAGATTGCGTTCTTGTATGGTGACCTAGATGAAACAATCCTGATGAGGCAACCTGAAGGGTATGTCTAAAGGGGGAAGGAAGATTATGTGTGCAAGATGAAGAGATCTTTATATGAACTTAAACAATCTCCTCGATAGTGGAATAGGAGATTCGACAAGTTCATGGCACACATAAGTTTCATTAGAAGTCAGTTCGACCACTGTGTTTACTTCAGATTTTGACCTGGTAATTCATTTGTTATTTTTTTGCTTTATGTGGATGGTATTCTAATAGCAAGCAACAATGTCGATGATGTAATGAGGGTGAAGGATGAACTCAATAAGGAGTTCGACATGAAGGATCTGGGAGCTACGTCCAAGATTCTTGGGATTGACATCCGAAGAGATAGAAAGTAGTCGAAATTATGATTTTCTCAAGAGGCATACCTACAGAAGATTCTCAAAAACTTTGGTATCTCAAATTCAAAGCCTGTTGTGACTCCGACAAACCCTCAATTCAAGCTGAGTATAGATCAGTGTCCCAGTATTGATGTTGAAAGATCCTATATGAATAGCATTCCATATGCTAATATAGTGGGTTCTTTGATGTATGATATGGTATGTACTAGACCTGACATAGCATATGCAATAAGTCTTATAAGCAGGTACATGGCGAATCCTGGAAAGGCTCACTGGTAAGCATTGAAGTGGATTCTAAGGTACATAAATGGGTCTCTGAACAGAGTCCTAATTTATGGTGGAACCTTGGGTGAAGATAGTAAAGAAGCAATCGAAGGATATGTCGACTATGATTATGCAGGTAGTATGGATTCCAGAAAATCTATTTCTGGATATGTGTTCACTATGTTCAGCACAACAATCAGGTGGAAAGTAACACTTCATAAGGTTGTTGCCTTATCAACCACTGAAACGAAATATATTGCCCTAACTGAAGCTGTGAAGGAAGCATTGTGGCTAGAAGGTTTTACAAAGGAGCTGAAACTTTAAGGTCGAGTTATCATTGTTAAATGTGATAGTCAAAGTACAATACACCTGTCAAAGAATTCAGCCTATCATGAGCGAACCAAGCACATAGATGTGAGGTTACATTTCTTCAGAGGGGTAATCAAGCATGGAGAAGTCCAAGTGTTTAAGGTTTCGACAGATCATAATGCTACTGATATGCTCACCAAGAAATTACCCAGTTGTAAGTTTTTCCACTGTATGCAGTTGATAAAGCTGCATGAAGAAAGCTAGTTTGTTTCTTGTTGTTATAGAGTTTGTTCCAAGGTGGAGATTTGTGAGAAATTAGATCAAACTCTAGTATTGTCGCAGAGGTTTAGCATGCCGTCGAAGTCTGCTCACATGCTGTTGTCGAAGACCCACATGTTGTAGTTAAAATATGTTCTAGTATGTAGTTGTCGAATTGGGCTTGTTTGTTATGTCCAATTGTTTAAGTTAGCTTGTACTCTAAGTTAGCTTGTAATGGGTAATTGTTAAAAATCCCATTAGTTTAGTATGTTAGGTTTTATTATAAATAGCATATTAGTCTCTCATCATAAGTGTGACAAATCCTAATTAGGGTGAGAGGGTTATTTGTTATTCTTGAGTACTTGTAATCTGACTTATAGAGAAAGTAAAGAATAGTAGTTATAACCAATTTCTTCGTGTTTTTATTGTTTTTCCCGTTAACCCTAACCCTTGTGTGTTTCTTATCAATAAAGAAACCGGCTATACTTTTGTTTTCAAGACATTGTTTTTCACAACAAAACTATTCTAAGCTAATAATATTTGGCATTACAGACATTACTTGTTATCAATGTTATAGTCGTCTAAAAACCCCTAACATCGAAGATATTGCTTCTAGGAAATGGAACTTCTTTCAATCCAATGTGATTTCTGCCAACGAAAATCCTTACTTCATTTTAACCTAATTAAAAAAATATCGTCAAAATTAATATTTAATCAAATGTAAGTAAGTAATTTAACAAACATAAATATATATCTCTCTACTCCTTTTTAATTGTCATTTTTTAAAAATTTTACATGCACCAAGAAAACTAATAGTTGTTGTTACTTTCCAAGCAGTAACTTTCATTTATCTATAATACCCTTAACTATTCATATTCCAATATACTTTTTTCTCTCCAAGATAAATAATAGGGGTAATTTTGACAAAACAATAATTAATGGTTCTTTGACCTTTGAAAATGACAGTTAAAATAAAACAAATAGTTTAAACAAAAGCGATACTTAAAAAGAAACGAAGGGAGTAACTACTTGAATCTAATGATTTTGGTTTACGAAACAAATACAATATATGAAACGACAAGTGAATGTGAAATCGTAAGAAAGTCAAACTAAAATAACCTAAACTAACAAGAAGGGCATTATAACAATTTGCTATTACATAACCCATAAAAAAATTTAAAAATTATGTAAAAGGATATACATATGTTTAATTTTTATTACATTTTTATAAAGAGATCTCCATGTATGTGAAATATAAAGTGAAAAAAGTAATATATATATATATATATATATAAAGCAATTACTTATGTATAAATTATCTGATAAACAAATATGAAATTAAGCAAACAATTAATAACCAAGTTACCTAGTATAGATTATAATACGGGATAACTATAATATAAGTTATCTGGTGAATAAATCTTCATATCGGAATACTTGTAAGTAAGTTATATAGTGGATGTTCCTTTCTTTTTTCGGGTAGTCTTTAATCCAGTGTTGATAATTTTATTGGTGTTGGTAGTCTTGTTGGCTTGAGATCTAACTTATTCTTTATTGTGGTGTAGTTTTGATGACAGATTTCTTAAAAGTTTATTTCAGGGTGATTTTTGCTGTTTTTTGTGTTTGTATTTATTTGTCTGTTTTTATTTATATTTCTCAGATTCTCAAATGCAACTTTTTATATTTGGTTTTGTGCATATGTACTCTGTTAATTTCATCCCTCTTTTCTCGTTTTTATTTTATATATACATATATATATATATATATATATATATATATATTCAAACATTACTTGAATTTTGTTGACACATAGCATGAGTGAGTATGATAATAGTCTGGCCATGTGTGGTATGCTCAGTTGTGTAGGCCACAAATTGGTTGGCATATGCTTCCAAAGTGTAAGATCAATTTCAGAACCACTAATAATAAAGAGAGATAAGTAGTTAATATAGATCGGAAAAGTAGTTAATAAAGATAGAAATAAGTAATTATATATATATAAAGCAATTACTTATGTATAAATTATCTGATAAACAAATATGAAATTAAGCAAACAATTAATAACCAAGTTACCTAGTATAGATTATAATACGGGATAACTATAATATAAGTTATCTGGTGAATAAATCTTCATATCGGAATACTTGTAAGTAAGTTATATAGTGGATGTTCCTTTCTTTTTTCGGGTAGTCTTTAATCCAGTGTTGATAATTTTATTGGTGTTGGTAGTCTTGTTGGCTTGAGATCTAACTTATTCTTTATTGTGGTGTAGTTTTGATGACAGATTTCTTAAAAGTTTATTTCAGGGTGATTTTTGCTGTTTTTTGTGTTTGTATTTATTTGTCTGTTTTTATTTATATTTCTCAGATTCTCAAATGCAACTTTTTATATTTGGTTTTGTGCATATGTACTCTGTTAATTTCATCCCTCTTTTCTCGTTTTTATTTTATATATACATATATATATATATATATATATATATATATATATATATATATATATATATATATATATATATATATATATATATATATATATATATATATATATATATATATATATATATTCAAACATTACTTGAATTTTGTTGACACATAGCATGAGTGAGTATGATAATAGTCTGGCCATGTGTGGTATGCTCAGTTGTGTAGGCCACAAATTGGTTGGCATATGCTTCCAAAGTGTAAGATCAATTTCAGAACCACTAATAATAAAGAGAGATAAGTAGTTAATATAGATCGGAAAAGTAGTTAATAAAGATAGAAATAAGTAATTATATAATATAGACATTTCATTCGATAAGAGAATGTTGACACATGCCTTCCCCCCCCCCCCCCCCCCCCCCCGCAACTTGAGTCTTGACTACATTGTGGAGTACACCAATCACATCTATATGAGAGTAAGGAAACATGGTTTAGTCAATTGAATTACAAAAATCTATCATGATGCAGGTAATGTTCAATATAATTTCAAAAACCATATAAGCGGTTCACATGGAAATCTCCGTGTAAGAAATCAACAATGGGTTTGAAATGATTTTAGTGTGATGGTATTTCTGAAATATCTCCCATGGTTACAGTGGCCCCACCATTGAAAAATAGCTTCAAGGGGTTGTCACAGATCTTCAAAGCAAGATCATTGTTTAGAGGGTCACCATTATAAACCATATAAGTTCGATGTTCTTGTAACCTTTGTTTCCATAAATCGAATCTTTGTTGCGAGTAACGACGTGTATTATATCACATTATGCATGAAATGAAAAGTTAGGACATCTTTTAAGTGCATTGAAAGTTAGATGACATAGTTACAATAATAATGCATACCTTGCTATCTTGGATAACACATTCAAAGTGTTGTTATCCATTACGCTCCCTAACAATCCACAAATCAACGGCACGAATGGCGAGCTTCCATACATTGTTACCAAGCTTCAAATCAGCAATCATAATGGGTGCTCTAAACATGGTGATCAAAAAAGTGACAACAGCCAAATAAAAAGTTTAACCATAAAAACATACATTCAACACAAATTCAGTAGGACCATAAAGTTGTGCAGAAAGCGTATAGCTTTATCATGATAAAAAAATGATGCGCAAAAAAATAGCACTTACACATGCACTTTCATACTTTAACACACAAAAGCATGAACACAAAACTACACGCTTTCAAACTTCCACAAAAAAAACATAGTTTACACGCTTTCAAACTTCCACAAAACAACATGCTTACAATGTAAATGATGGAGGAAAGTTTTGATAACATACAATTTCGGTGTTAAACAAGCAAAATCATGACGATTTGCTAAAACATTCACTCTCAATGTCTAACAAGAAAAATCATGAATAGAAAATAAAACGATTTGCTAAAACATTCTCTCTCAATGTCTAACAAGAAAAATCATGAATAGAAAATAAAATGATTTCAAAGTTTCACAAAGAAATCTTAGTTTTCACGCTTTCAAACTGCAACAAAACAACACACTTACAATGGAAATGATGGAGCAAATATTTGTGTGAATGAAAGTGAACCTTGTTTCTTCTGTTGTTTGGTTGTGAGGCAGATAGACAAGGAAGTGAGAACAACACGCATTGTTGAGTTGGTGTAGTTCACAAAGAGGAGAGAGGCGGAGTAGCACAAGTTTGATGAGAAAGCCTCTACTTCGGGAAATGGCGTGAAAAGAGACGAAAAACGATATAATGTAGTGAAACTAATTTGGACCAATTGAAAAATTACATGTGGATGAAAGCAATGTTCTTAGCAACTTTAATATTGTTGAATATGTTATTTAAAAAAAAATCTTTGATTAGGTATAAATCATTTTTTATTAAAGGGTAATTTAGGTTGAATGGTGGCATTAAATAGTAAATGGGTAGGTAATTGATTCATCATCCTCCCCTAAATTATGAAAAAATTCCACTTTGTATCCTAACAATTATTTCCTACCTCTACAATTTAATCGTGTTGACCATTATAATTTTGTATAAGTAGTTTAAGTTTAACAATTTATATTACTTTTCTCATTTGATAAGATATTTTTCCTTGTAGTTTAGAGAATTTTGAGATAATTTTGCATATTGAAAATTTTGAAGAGAAATTGTTTGGTTCACATAAACTTTCAAAAGTCTTAACTAGTAAGTTGTTCAGTCCAATTCATTTTTGCTCTTCCTTGAAAAACTTATATTTAGGTTATTTAGTCCGATAAAAAAATTATTATCCAAAATGTTAAACACAAGTCATTTAATAGTCAATTTTCTTTCATCTGATGTCTTTAGTATAAATTGTCTGGGAATGTTAATTATTAGTGACTATATAGCTTGTGGGTGAGTCATCTGTGTTTTTTTTTACAAAAGTTTACAAGTTTTTTTACTAGTGATGAAGGTAGGGTTATTTTGCTTGGAGGTTTAGGACGAGGAGTTTTACAACCTCAACGTGCAATGGATGCACAACAATGACAGGAAGATGCACTTGTGGAGCAACCACATCATTTTCTAAGAGGTTCGTACAACACGTATTTTATAGTATTTTTACGAGCATCAATTTGTTCGCCACTTATGGTACGAAGAGGCAAGCAGTTCTTTTTTATTAGGTTAAATCATCTTTAATTTTAATTATTATTTATATTTTATAATTTATATATTAAATTATTTTCAGGAACAAGGTTCAAAGAAAGAACTTAAGATTGCAGTACATGAGAGTAAACTAATATAGTGACTTCCGTTGTATCTTCCACATGTGATGCATAGCCAGTTGAATGACTATGGTCTATTTTCATTTCAAAAGACCAGTTTGAAGAGAATTGACATAATCTTGTATCAATATTTGTGGAGAGATGAAGATTACTCTGGACGATGTTGCTTGCCTACTTTATCTTCCGATTAGGGGTGATTTCTGGGATTCCCCACCTGGTATAAATGAAGAAGTGTTGTTGCTCTTGTTGTAAAGTTATTAGGGTGACTATAAAGGATGCTTTAATATAGACTCATGCTTGTATGGGTCTAAATTGCATGTTAGAGTGGTTGCATATACTTTATTTGAGCCTCATTGAGGTTGTGATCAATTTGATCATGCTGTTATAGATTATATGTTGATGTTGGTCGGTTGCACTATTGTTGTAAAAAAAAATTACTCTTGTTGAGGAAAATTTTCTACCATTATTTAGGAATATGTCATCATGTGGTAGATATAGTTGGGGGAGCAACTGCGTTGGTGACCAAGTACTGGTTTTTAGGAGATGAATATATGTTTATCTACAAACGACTCGACGGATACGCCACTCTACTACAGATATTTATTTTTATTTATTTATGTATTTACTCATTTATTATTGATAATATTAATGTTGTAACAATGTTGAGTTCATGAGTATTTTTTTGAATTGTTGGTAAGAGAGTAAAGAGTCGGATTGCAACTAGCAATAATGAACTTCCTCTGGCTATGAGATGAACATATAAGTAAAGAGTGAAATTCTGGTACCATATATGTGATGTTACGTGTGATGTCACAACAACACACTCTGCAATAGACAATGTAAAACAACAGAAGAGAACACAAAGAATTGTTCACCCAGTTCAGTTAAACAACTTACTCCAGGGGCTACCAAACCAGGGATAAATTTCACTATCAGTAGAATTAATTTACAGATTCAACAACCCAGTTGACATCTCCTAAACTTAATCTCTACTTAATGAACCTTCTACCTAAGAGACCACTTAGGTATGAGAACACTACTCAATCCCTAAATCACTTCAGTGATATAATTCAAAGATCACACACTTTGAGAAACACAACTTGATTCTGCTTCACAGCTTTGATCAAGAACAACTCAAATCAAAAACACCAATTCACACTAGAATGGTTTACAATACAAACACGAAGACTCAAACGACTCTCAGTCTTTAGCACTCTTTCTTCGTCACTTTCTTCAAAGGATTGATGTGCTTTAAATAGCTCTTTGATCTGGTCTTGGACCTGCTACAATATCTGACCTGATTTGTTATTTAAAACTGAATCTTCAAAACAGATTTTATCTCCCAAAATCTTCTTAAATCTTCAGCCTTTAAACACTCCTACAAATCTGCATCAAATTTTTTTGGAACAGAAAATATCTCCTCCAAGATACTCGCATCCAATAACTCTAACAGTTCTCCCAAAATCCAGCTAATACGCTTAACCCTAAAAACATCTCAAACCTGATGTTTTACTGATCTGCATATCTGATGTCATGACATCGCATGTGACATCAGACTTTAAAACTTCAACAACTTAAACAAATAACATTAACCAATGTTAAGACATCACCCATGTGACATCAATAAAGAACAACTTTGTTTTACCAAAATTCTAGTCAATCCAAGAACTAACAATCTCCCCCTTTGGCTAATTTTGGCTAAAACAATCTCTGCAACATCAGAGACTTCAGCAGCGGATAAATTTTTTAAAACAAACAGCTCCCACTTCAAAATAAAGTTGCACACCACCTATCAACAAAGGGCAAACTCCCCCTTAAAACCAGAACCAGCATAAACAGTTGTTCAACATGCACACTCCCCCTCAACATCTGCACCACACCAGATCTTAGATAGGATACACCCTACACACCTAGGCTAACTCTCCCCCTTTTTAGCCATAATTGGACAATCACCAAACACAATGTCCTGACATAAATAAAGACATGGTCAAACACCATGCTTCCCAAAAAAACAAGTTCCAACACATTGACTGTTCAGTCGATACAAACTATG
This sequence comes from Lathyrus tuberosus, assembly GCA_022829125.1. Classification (NCBI taxonomy): domain Eukaryota; kingdom Viridiplantae; phylum Streptophyta; class Magnoliopsida; order Fabales; family Fabaceae; genus Lathyrus; species Lathyrus tuberosus. Next base: position 2,844,735 of record JALAZF010000104.1, on the reverse strand, counting down.
CTCCTTGTTTGTATTATAAAAATAAGCCTTTCTTCCTTCTAGCAGCACCACACAGCAACCAAGAATGAGCCAGGCAAACACCAAAGATGCAGCAAAGAACCTCAAGCAGAAGGACAAGACTTCAGATCCACCTAAGAAGAGGAGCAAAACAATGACTGCAGCTGAAACTACTTCAGGAGCCACAAAGACAGACAAATCCTCAGAGACATCCATGAAACCTAGCAAGAAACTTCCTGTGCACCAACATGCTCCAGATGATGATTGGGATGAAGACTGGAAAGCTTTTCTAGATGCAGGGGGTTGGGATAATCTGTAACTATTTATGTACTTCAAACATGTATGCCTTCAGCAGATGAATAAAATCAATATCTAATAAAGAGTACAACTGCTTAAAACACTCTCTAGCTCATTTAATCTTCATAAATGCAAATTCCCAATTTACTTCTCAAACTTTCAAATTGATTTGCATCTAAGGCTTTAGTCAAGATATCAGCTAACTGTTTATCTGTAGCTACATGCTCCAATGCAACAACTTTATCCTCAACCAATTCTCTTATAAAATGATGCCTTATATCAATATGCTTAGTTCTGCTATGTTGAATAGGATTCTTAGAGATATTGATTGCACTCAAATTATCACAGTACAATGTCATGACATCTTGCTTGACATTGTATTCTGTTAACATCTGCTTCATCCAAACAAGTTGAGAACAGCTACTCCCTGCAGCTATGTACTCAGCTTCAGCAGTAGAAAGAGACACACAGTTCAGCTTTTTACTAAACCAAGATATCAGATTATTCCCTAAGAAGAAACAACCTCCTGAAGTTCTTTTCCTATCATCAGCACTCCCAGCCCAGTCAGCATCACAATATCCCCTTAACTCAGTCCCATATCCATGACTATACAGCATCCCATAGTCACTAGTGCCATTAACATATTTCAGGATCCTCTTCACTTGATTCAAGTGACTAACCTTAGGCTCAGACTGATATATGGCACAAACTCCAACAGTAAAAGAAATGCCAGGTCTGCTAGCTTTGAGATACAATAGACTCCCAATCATGCTTCTATATAAAATTTGATCCACACTAACTCCATGTTCATCCTTGGATAATTTTAAATGAGTAGGAGCAGGAGTCCTCTTGTGATTAGCATTCTCTAGACCAAACTTCTTCACTATGTTCTTTGCATACTTGCTCTGAGAAATGAATATGGAGTCCTCCATTTGTCTAACTTGTAGACCAAGAAAATAGTTTAGCTCACCAACAAGACTCATTTCAAACTCGGACTGCATCTGTTCCACAAAATGTTTCACCATTGCATCTGACATCCCACCAAATACTATGTCATCAACATAGATTTGAGCTATCATCAGTTTTCCTCCTTCCTCTTTAACAAACAAAGTCTTGTCAATCCCTCCTTTTCTGTAGCCATTCATAACCAGGAATTCAGTAAGCCTTTCATACCAAGCTCTTGGTGCTTGCTTCAAACCATATAGAGCTTTCCTTAGTTTGTACACATGGTCAGGAAATGTTGGATCAATAAATCCTTTTGGTTGATCAACATACACCTCTTCATTTAAGTAACCATTCAAGAAGGCACTTTTAACATCCATCTGAAAAAGCTTGAATTTGAAATTACAAGACACCCCTAAGAGCAATCTGACAGATTCCAGTCTTGCCACAGGAGCAAAGGTTTCATCATAATCAATTCCTTCAACTTGAGTGTATCCCTGAGTAACTAATCTGGCCTTGTTTCTAGTGACCACTCCTTGTTCATCAAATTTATTCTTGTAGATCCACTTGGTGCCAATCACATTCACTCCATCAGGCCTTGGTACAAGCTCCCATACTTCATTCCTCTTGAATTTCTCCAGCTCTTCATGCATTACATTTATCCAAAACTCATCAGTCAATGCTTCCTTGACATTCTTTGGCTCAATTTTGGAGACAAAACATGAACTTGCTATAACATCTCTTGACCTAGTCCTCACTCCAGAATTTGGATCACCTATAATAAGCTCCTTTGGGTGGTCCTTCTGCACTCTGATAGAGGGATCTTTATGAAGTTGCTCAGTTTCAGGCTCAGCAGTAGCAACACCAGGAGTTGGACTTCTGTCTTCAGCTTCTGGTGCACCTTCACCAACTGATGTTCCAACATCATCTAGGACATCATCATCTTCATGCTTATCATTGTCATCAATCACCACATTGATGGACTCCATCATCACCTTGGTTCTAGAGTTGAAAACCCTATATGCTCTGCTGTTGGTAAAGTATCCCAAAAATATTCCTTCATCACTTTTGGAATCCAATTTTCTTCTCTGTTCTCTATCAGCCAGAATATAACATCTACTTCCAAAAACATGAAAGTATTTAACACTAGGTTTTCTTCCCTTCCATAGTTCATACAGAGTGGATGAAGTGCCTCTTCTCAGGGTAACCCTGTTGTGAATGTAGCAGGCAGTATTCATAGCTTCAGCCCAGAAATGATAGGGTAGTTTCTTGGCATGGATCATAGCTCTAGCAGACTCTTGGATAGTTCTGTTCTTCCTCTCAACTACTCCATTTTGCTGAGGAGTAATAGGAGATGAAAACTCATGACTTATACCTTCAGCAGAGCAAAATTCTTCAAACTTGCTATTCTCAAACTCTCTTCCATGGTCACTCCTTATCCTGATAACATTACTCTCCTTTTCTCTTTGGAGTCTTTGACAAAGATTTTTAAAAACATCAAACACCTCTGATTTGTCTTTGATGAAGCTCACCCAGGTGTACCTTGAATAGTCATCCACAACTACATATGCATATTTCTTTCCACCCAGACTTTCAACCTGCATAGGTCCCATCAAGTCCATATGAAGTAGTTTCAAGACCTTGGAGGTGGTGTCATGTTGAAGCTTCGGATGAGACATCTTTGTCTGCTTCCCTTTTTTACAGTCTCCACACATTTTTCCTTCCTCAATATTAAGTTTGGGAATTCCTCTGACTGCTTCTGAGGAGATGATTCTCTTCATTCCCTTTAGGTGAAGATGTCCCAACTTCTGATGCCAGATTTTGACATCATCTTCTTTAGCAAGAACACAAGTGGAAGAATTTGAGTCTTGTGGCACCCAAAGATAACAATTGTCCTTAGACCTGGCTCCCTTCATAATGAATTCTCCTTTATCATCTTTGACAATGCATTCAGACTTTGTAAAGTCTACTTTGAATCCTTGATCACAAAGTTGACTAATGCTAATCAAATTTACTGTCAGTCCTTTAACAAGAAGAACATCCTCCAGTCTGGGAGCACCAGTACAGTTCAGTTTACCAATCCCCTTGATCTCTCCTTTGACCCCATCACCAAATGTAACATAGCCTGAAGAATGAAGCTTCACATCTACCAACAGATTCTTAACTCCAGTCATGTGCCTTGAACACCCACTGTCAAAGTACCAATCTTCTTTGGTAGAAACCCTTAAAGAAGTGTGAGCTATCAAGCTGGTAACCTTAACTTTAGGGACCCATTGCTTCTTAGGCTTGGTAACCTGCCTTCCTTTATGACAGTTCTGTCTGGGAACAACCTGATGAGCCTTCTGTGGATGTCCATGTAGCTTATAACAATAAGGCTTAATGTGTCCAAAACATCCACAATGGTGACATCTCCAGTGTCTGTATTTCTTCTTAGGTGGAGTTCTATCATGATGTTTTAACATCTGTTTTAACATCACAGGTTTGGAGGTGATAACATCATTAGAACCTGCATCATTGTTGAATCCCAAACCATATTTGTCTGCAGCCATCTTCCCTATACTAAGAATGTTGTCTAACGCATCAGTACCATTGTTCAACATTCTGATAGTTTTGGTCATAGAGTCCAGTTTATAGTTAAGCATACTGACTTCAGCTTCAAGTTCAGTCTTTTCAGCTTTTAACTGTACTATGGTTTTTTTCAGCTCTTTTCCTTCAAGACACACTTGTTCACTTCTTATGAAAAGATCTTTATAAGTGACAACAAGTTCATCATAAGTAACCTCATCATCACAAGAATCATCATCTGACTCATAAACCCCAACCATAGCTCTAACAAGTTTAGCTGAATTTTCTTCAGATTCACTCTCACTGTCAGACCAAGAAGCTGATAACCTTTTCTGCTTCTTTATAAAAGTGGGACATTCCTTCTGGACATATCCATACCCTTCACACTCAAAGCATTGTATTCCTTTGTCATTACTGGATTTTTCTTCATCTTTAGACTTCTTCCCTTGTTCTCCTGATCTGTTGATGTCAGAGGTAATGTTCTTGACATTGGGATTGTAACTCCTATTTATCCTCTTCATAACTTTGTTGAACTGTTTTCCCAGCAAAGCAATAGCCTGAGACAGCTCCTCCTGAGAATCATCCTCTTTCCCTTTCTTGGCTTCTTCAGAACTGTAAACCAAAGTTATACTCTTGGACTTCTTTTCAGGTTCCTCTTCACTTAACCCTAGCTCAAATGTTTGAAGAGATCCAATAAGCTCATCAACCCTCATTTTGCTGATGTCTTGAGCTTCTTCAATTGCAGTCACCTTCATCTTATACCTCTTGGGAAGGGATCTAAGGATTTTCCTCACCAGCTTTTCTTCAGTCATCTTCTCTCCAAGAGCACTAAAGGCATTAGACAGCTCAAGAATACTCATATGAAAGTCATGAATAGTTTCATCTTCCTTCATCTTTAAAATTTCAAACTTTGATGTCAGAAGTTAAAGTCTTGACATCTTAACCTTTGAAGTTCCTTCATGAGTGGTCTTCAAGATGTCCCAAGCTTCCTTAGCTACTTCACAGGTATTGATCAACCTGAATATGTTCTTATCAACTCCATTGAAGATAGCATTTAAAGCTTTGGAATTTCCAAGGGCCAGCTCATCTTCTTCCTTGGTCCATTCTTCTTCAGGTTTCAGTTTTGAGCTGCCTTCTTTTTCTTTCCCAGCATCATCTTTCTCAACAACAACAGGTGCTTTCCATTCTTTAATGATAGCCTTCCAAGCCCTGCTGTCCAAGGATTTCAAAAAGGTAATCATCCTTGGTTTCCAATAATCATAATTGGAGCCATCCAAAATAGGAGGTCTATTCACAAATCCACCAACTTCCTTGTCCATCTTACCAGAAAGTATCAGCCCTAGATCTCACCCAGAAACAGAGCAGGATGCCTGCTCTGATACCAATTGAAATTCTGGTACCATATATGTGATGTTACGTGTGATGTCACAACAACACACTCTGCAATGGACAATGTAAAACAACAAAAGAGAACACAAAGAATTGTTCACCCAGTTCAGTTAAACAACTTACTCTGGGGGCTACCAAGCTAGGGATAAATTTCACTATCAGTAGAATTAATTTACAGACTCAACAACCCAGTTGACATCTCCTAAACTTAATCTCTACTTAATGAACCTTCTACCTAAGAGACCACTTAGGTATGAGAATACTACTCAATCCCTAAATCACTTCAGTGATATAATTCAAAGATCACACACTTTGAGAAACACAACTTGATTCTGCTTCACAGCTTTGATCAAGAACAACTCAAAACAACAACACCAATTCACACTAGAATGGTTTACAATACAAACACGAAGACTCAAACGACTCTCAGTCTTTAGCACTCTTTCTTCGTCAATTTCTTCAAAGGATTGATGCGCTTTAAATAGCTCTTTGATCTGGTCTTGGACCTGCTACAATATCTGACCTGATTTGTTATTTAAAACTGAATCTTCAAAACAGATTTTATCTCCCAAAATCTTCTTAAATCTTCAGCCTTTAAACACTCCTACAAATCTGCATCAAATCTATTTGCAACGAAAAATATCTCCTCCAAGATACTCGCATCCAATAACTCTAACAGTTCTCCCAAAATCCAGCTAATACGCTTAACCCTAAAAACATCTCAAACCTGATGTTTTACTGATCTGCATATCTGATGTCATGACATCGCATGTGACATCAGACTTCAAAACTTCAACAACTTAAACAAATAACATTAACCAATGTTAAGACACAATGTTAAGACATCACCCATGTGACATCAATAAAGAACAACTTTGTTTTACCAAAATTCTAGCCAATCCAAGAACTAACAAAGAGCATTGAAGGTTGATGAGTTAAGGAATGTGTTGGATAAGTTGACACATGCTAATGTCATATGGCGCCCATCTGGGACTCATAAACATGAGCGGTCATTCGATTATATATGTATGTATAGGGGGTGTCTTCTATGGTGTAGCATAGTTATTCCATACTTTCTTGATAGATGTATAGATCAGTTTGGATTTAGATAATATATATTACTTCCACCTCTTGATTATAACACACATAATGTTGATATATGATGGATTGGTTACTATTATAGCGTGCATTAGGTGGTTGGTCAGGCATCAATGACTAACACTCCATATGATGTTGATGTTGAATACATGGAATGTTATTATAGAGTTTCACATCCTCGATTGGCACAACCCTCTAAGGATATGCAAAGAGCAGTGCATGTTCCAGTCTATGATGCATGGCTCTCAAATATGAGACTATCGTAGATTTCAAACTTGCTTCATCTTTATCCAACGAGTAAGTGATAATGAGGACGACCCTGACACTTATTTCGAGCATTACACTTATCTCAAGGCAGACCATTAGATTAGTTTACTTATGTATTATTATTTTGAGACTTATGTATTAAGTCAATAACATCTAATACAATATAACGTCAATAAAATAAAAAAAATAAAAAAATGACATACTTATGAAGGAGTGAAAAATGCAAGAAAGGGGGGTTTGAATTGGTTTTTCAAAATAATTTGTTTCATTAAAATAACTTTCTCTTTAAAACTTTACCCCTTTTCTAAAGAAAAACAACTTGGTTAAACAAAGAAATATAAACAAGTTATGTTTATACTAGTTCAATTGAGAACCTCTCAAGTTAATCTAGTCCACCCGCCAAGGTGATTTCGCCTCTCTCAACGAGGTCTTAATCCACTATTTCAACAAAATAGTACAATGCACGAGCTAACACAGCTGGTGACTAACAACAACCTCTAGAACTCACACGATCTAGACTTCTCAAGTAATCCAACCACACAGGTCTTACTTAAGGCACAACCTCTAAGACACACGTCCTAGACTTCTCAAGAGATCTAATCACTAAGACTCTCTTAAGGAATACAACTTTGAGTTCAAATACAATGGGTTTACAGATAATTGCTTCTTATTAAGCTGATAATGTAAACAAGTTTTTAGACCAAGAATGACTTAAGAAAGAACAGAGTTAGAAAGTATTGTAGCAGTTCGCGTGTGTGTCTTTCTTCAAGTCTTTGAGCTTCCTTTTATAGTCGAGTGAAAAGAGCCGTTGAGATGAAATCATGATAGCTAAGTAGGCTTACGGCTATAAGCGTGAGGACAGGTACAAAGTCTTCTGCATACTGCGCGTCCTGTCTGTGTCAAATTGTCTTGTTTGTACTTCACACAGTCTTCAAGAATTTTAACGTTGTAATATGGTACAGTTGTACAGTGTGGCAGGTTTTCTTGGCTTCTCAACTACAGAGGCTTTTTGTGAGCATGAGTAAGAAGGGAAAACATTGATCGGTTCTTGAGATTTATCAAGTCTTCGAATCATCAGCTCTGCGCTTCCAGAATCTTCAGAACTTGTCTTCAGAACCTTGTTCTCTTAATCCACTTTCTTCATATCTTCAGAGGCTTCTGATAATATTTGATTGAAGCATGAGAGTCGACTTTGGGTAGGTCTTTAGAACCTTGATCAGAGAGCGTGAGGCTTCAGCATCTGGACTTCGTTCCATCAGAACCCTCGTCTTCAGATCTTCAGAACTCATACTCTTTTCCTTTCGAATTAAAGTCTTTAGTGTTATCTTCGTTCAGCTCTTTTAATTGCATAGACGAAATGTCTTTCTTTAAGTATTGCGCTGATTCTCAGGAGCATAACCTGTTTGCTAGGTTCTCACAAGTAACAACATTAGTTGTGCAAAATTGTTCATGCCAATACCCATTTGTTATCATCAAAACTTAGAGATAATATTGCAGAACCAAATCTTGTTCTCACAATCTCCCCCTTTTTGATGATGACAAAACTATGTATTTGATGACGCAATTTTGATATATAAATAGATAACACAGAGAACTTAGAAAAAAGGTTTTTAGGATAGCTTATCCTTTTTATGAAGTGCTCCTCCTGAGTATTATATTTAATAAAGGTTCGTGCTCGTGCTCCCCCTGACTTCATTAACCTTTTGAGTCTTTCTTCATCAAGTCTTTCTTCATCATCAGAGTTCTGAGTTATCTGCACAGAAGAAAAATACAGAAAAATAATCTAATAGAGATGATAGATTTAGCTGTTTGCAATGTAAGTAGCATTGTTTTTCAGAGAATGACTATAAGATCAAAATTATCTCATTCATATACTTTCTCCCGTTTTTTGTCATGAATCAAAAAGATAAACACAGGGTGGTCCAAGGGTGAAAAACATAGAACTAAAACTTAAAAGAAAAATAGAGGTTTATTTGCTGTCAGAGGACATCTTGTCCCAAATCTTCTTCATCATGTTCTGAAGATTTTCATTGACAATATCTTGCTTGTCAAACCTTTCTCTGAAGTTCTTCTGTTCAATCCTGATTTCATCAATGGCTTCTCCCAGACGCTTCATAACAGGATCAGAAGTGGAAGCAATCATAGCACTTTCTTTAGCTCTTTCAGCTTCAACAGCTTCTTGTGCCTTTCTCGCAGCTTGCTCTTCTGCTTCTTTAGCAGCCTTTTCTTCAGCTTCTTTCTGCTTGGCAGCCAAGAACTTGAGTACTTTGACTCTTGCTTCAGCCTCTACTCTTTTCCTAGCCTTTGCTAGTTCAGCAGTTATGGTTTTATTTGAGAAACTTACAATTCTTGTAAGTTCCATGTCCAGCCATTTTTGAAAATTTTGACAGGCACTCTCAAGTTCCATGAGCTTCGTGCTTGTACAAAGTTCCACTCTTAGCTTAGCAAACATCTCAAGTACTTTGTCATGAAATTGACTTGTACATTCTTCAAAGGATGTTGGAGGTGGAGCATTGTAGATAACCAGAGCGAGGTTGGATTTATCAGAGTTGGTTTCAGGTGGTGGTTGCTGAGATAAGTCAATCTCAGTAGCAGCAGGTTCAGGTGGTTGTTGTTGATTGGTAGAAGATATTACTTCAAGTGTTTCCAGATTGTTATGAATTTTAGGAGAAGGAAAATCAGAGGGCCGGATTGAGGATTCAATTATGATTTTTTGATGAAAAGCATAGGCCATTGGTGAGACAGGTATGTCTTGGTTTATGATAGGTAAGGTTGTTGATGAAGAAGGAATTTGTGGGGTTTCTGAATGAGACATTGATGGTTGTAGGTTTGATGGTTTGATACAGACTGGTGGATCAGGATTGGATTTTGATGTAGTGGATAAACTTGTATTTTCGAGGATTTTTTATCTTTTACTCTTCTTCCTTTTCTGAGGCTTAGAGATGATGGTAGTATGCTTTCTTTTCCTTTTAGGAGACTCAATAAGAGTTGGTTCAGAATTCAATTTATCAGTCTGCTTAGTTTGCTCTGTTTGCTCCCACTCTTCTTCTTCATGCTTGATTTCACAGACATCATACCCTCGTACTTTTACTCTGTCTACATATACAGCTAATTCTTCAAGTTGGTAACTTCTGTGATAGATAGGATAACCCGGCACAGTGACCCTTCGTTTAATTAAATCGTCAGAGATGGTGAAAGAATTCACCTTTACTTTATTGATTATTCACATTTGCTTAAGAGTTGTGGCATCTACTGGTTCTCCAAGGGTTGTGGTCAGATCTTCTGTGTATTTGACTTCTGTAATCAGAGTGTCTATTATACCACTTTCATAGAAAATGTCTGAGAGCATTCTTCCAAAAGGGATGTATCTTGGTATATCATTTATGCATCCACCAGTTGTCCTGGTTTTTGTTACCATGTCTCTTAGATAGTAAAATAGGATAGAGGGTAGGCACATTCTTTCTTTGGTGATCAGATAGTAAAGCATATATTTCTGGTTGGCATTGAAGAAATCTGCAACATGTGATGAAGGCCTAGGATTGATGCAGCCAAGAATGATCTTGTGCCAGATTTTTAAGTGTGCATGAAAATCTTCTCTCTTGTACTCCTTTTTGCTCAGTTGATAGTTGGCGTAGATGATTGGATTGATCTTCTTTTACACAAATGAAGATTTACTGTTCATCCCATAGACTCTCTTGTTCTTCATAAACTCCAGGTTATAAAGATCAGCAATGGATTTTTCGGTGATGACGATCTTTCTTCCCAGGACATAGGAGACAACATGGATCTTGTCACAAACAGCTTGTCTCCAAAAATCTTTTACAAGTGCTTCAAAAACTGTTCCTTTGAGCCTATCAAAGAAATTGGTCCATCCTTGAGCTTCTACTTCTTTGATTAGATTAAATCCATTTTCGGCAAGATTCTGGAAATCTACATGCAGTTCCTTGAGTACAGTTAGATTCACAAGATTACGGGTGTCAGAAGCTTCTCTTTGGGTAATGTGTTCTTCGTTTTATTTAAGATGAAGATGAAGCGATTATTTGGTTTCTTAGAGATGTTGTTGAGGATGGCTCGGTTAATGGAGCTGACAATCTTTTTGATAATGCTTCAAATTCTTGTGAGAACTTGACGACATCTTTTTCCATTGGGGTCATCATTTTGAAAAGGTGAGTGATTTAGAGGAAGAGTAGAGATTTAGGGTTTTTGAGGGTTTTGGTGAGGAGTGAGAGTGATAGAAAATGTTCTCGAGGGTTAAAAGGACAAAACATCTTCTTGAGGGGATAAGCTAGTAAATGTGATAAAGCTGAGTCAATTCTCGAGAAAAACGTTGTTTGTTTAATTTGAATAGTTAAAGTGATTTAATTTTATTTAAACCACATGCAAAAATAATTTTCTGAATATATGACATCTCACATATTTATCAGAACTTGAGATGCGTTAAGAAAAAGGTTCTGATGATTTGAAAATTCTTTTCTTTTGACTAAACACATGAGGTTTTGAAAATGTTTTTATTCTGAACAGTATTCCATATTCAGATGTTTTAAAATGATTAGAAATCTATCTTCAGCTAAGGGTTTTGTAAAAATGTCAGCCCACTGATGGTATGTATCAACGAATTTTAAACATAGAGTTCCTTTCTGAATATAGTCCCTAATAAAATGATGTTTTATTTCAATGTGTTTCGCCCTAGAGTGCAAAATTGGATTTTTACTTAAGCAAATAGCAGCAGTATTATCATAGAAGATAGGAATATTACTCTCATATATCTGATAGTCTTCCAGCTGATTTTTCATCCATAGCATTTGAGTACTGCATAGGGAAGATGATATGTATTCTGCTTCAGCTGTTGAGAGAGCAATTGTAGATTGTATCTTGCTTGACCATGAGATTAGGTTGCTTCCTAAGAACTGACAGTTTCCAGATGTGCTCTTTCTTTCTAATCTGTCTCCAGCATAATCTGCATCGCAGTAACCAGAAAGAGTATACTCTGATGTTTTCTTATATATCAGGCCAAGGTTAGTTGTTCCTTTCAGATATCTTAGAATTCGCTTGACAGCGGTTAGATATGATTCTCTTGGATCTGATTGGAATCTAGCACATAGATGTACACTAAATAATATATCAGGTCTAGAAGCAGTTAGATATAAGAGAGAACCTATCATACCATGATAGAGTTTTTTGACAAACCTTAACTCGTGTTTCTTCCTTTCCCATGACACAAGTTGGATGCATTGGTGTTTTAGCAATGTTGCAATCTGTCATATTGAACTTCTTCAGAAGTTCTTTTGTGTACTTGGTTTGATGGATGTGAGTGGCCTCTGATCTTTGATCAATCTGAATTCCAAGGAAGAACTTCAGTTCTCCCATGAGGCTCATTTCAAATTCTGCCTGCATTAACTATGAAAATTCTTCACATAGAGAAGAGTTAGCAGAACCAAAAATAATGTCATCAACATAGATTTGAACAATAAGAATGTCATTCTTATATGTTTTACAGAAAAGAGTTGTGTCAACATTTCCTCTGGTGAAATTGTTTTCTAATAAAAATTTGCTCAATCTATCGTACCAAGCTCTGGGAGCTTGCTTTAAACCATAGAGTGATTTTCTAAGTTTAAAAACAAAATCTGATTTTTTTGAATTTTCAAAACCAGGAGGTTGTTTGACATAAACTTCTTCTGATATATAACCATTTAAGAATGCACTCTTAACATCCATTTGATATAGAGTGATGTTATGATTTACTGAAAAGGATATTAGCAAACGTATTGCTTCGATTCTAGCAACTGGAGCAAATGTTTCGTTGTAGTTAATTCCTTCTTGCTGACTGTATCCTTGAGCAACAAGTCGTGCTTTATTTCTGACAACTTCTCCCTTTTCATTTAGCTTATTCCTAAATACCCACTTAGTTCTTATTACATGAACATTCTTAGGTTTAGGAACTAGATCCCAAATATCATTTTTGGAGAACTGGTTAAGTTCTTCTTCCATAGCCAGAACCCAGTCTTTTTCCATAAGGGCTTCTTTAATTGTAGCTGGTTCTATCAATGATACTAGTCCTACAAGTGTTTCTTTTGATGGTCTAAAGGCTGATCTGGTTCTGATAGGAGCGTCTTTGTTACCCAGAACTAGTTCCTCGGGATGGGATGTGGACAGTCTTCTTTTTCGTTGAGATGAGGTATTTTGAGTTACTGCAGTGGTTTCTGGTGTAGGATCTTGCTGTTCTTTAACTTCATCCGTCTTTTCCTTAGGTTCAGAGAATCTGATTTCTAAATCTGCAAGTTTCTCAACTAGCTCTGACTTTTCTGAGTCAGGCTTGTCATTGAATCTAACATGAATAGATTCCTCCACAATTCTTGATTTTGTGTTGAAGACTCTGTAGCCTTTCGAGCATTCAAAGTATCCCAACAACAGACATTTTTGTGCTTTGGAATCAAACTTGCTAAGATTCCCTTTAGTGTTAAGCATAAAACATATACATCCAAATGGATGAAAATATGAAATGTTGGGTAATTTATTCTTCCACAATTCATATGGATTTTTATTCAAGATAGGTCTTATAGAGATTCTATTTTGAATATAACATGTTGTGTTAATTGCTTCTGCCCAGAAGTACTTAGCTATGTCAGTTTCTTAGATCATGGTGCGAGCCATTTCTTGTAAAGTTCGATTCTTTCTTTCTACAACTCCTTTTTGTTGTGGAGTTCTAGGACAAGAAAAATCGTGAGATATTCCATGTGAATCAAAAAGTTCTTCAAAGTTTTTATTTTCAAATTCTCCACCATGATCACTTCTGACTCTGACTATTTTACAATTTTTCTCATTTTGTACTTGAGTGCAGAAGGATGCAAACACAGATTGTGATTCATCCTTGTGTTTTAAGAATTTTACCCATGTCCACCTGCTGTAGTCGTCAACGATGACTAGTCCATATTTCTTACCATTGAGAGAGGCCGTTTTTACAGGGCCAAACAGATCAATGTGAAGAAGTTCCAACGGTCTAGAGGTGGAAACAACATTTTTAGCTTTGAAAGAGATTTTTGAAAACTTTCCTTTCTGACATTCTTCACAAAGAGCGTTTGACGAATATTTCAGATTTGGCAAGCCTTTAACAAGACCAAGCTTGTTAAGCTGAGAGATTCTTCTCAAACTAACATGGCCAAGACGTCTGTGCCAGACCCATTGCTCTTCGTTTATAGAAAGAAGACATTTTACATTTTGATGTTTTAAATCAGATAATTTAATTTTGTAAGTGTTGTTTTTCCTCTTTCCATTGAATAGGACAGATCCATCCTTCTGACTTACAGCTTTACAAGACGTTTGGTTAAAAATGAGATCATAGCCACTGTCGCTAAGTTGACTTTGTTGCACCCCAAATTTTACCCTCATCTTTCTGTGCTAGGTTTATCTCCCCTTTCTTTGCTATGGCTCATTTCAGCCCATTTTATCTGTCTGATATAACATGCTCTTAACATTTTATATGTATAGCATTTAATTTTATCTAGCATTTTTATTTATCATTTTAATTGTATTTATTTATTTATCATTTTAATTCATTGCTTTTTATTTATCTATCATTTTATCATTTACCCATTTTATTTATTTTTCTACCTCAATATTTGTTTTTATTTAAATTATTTTAATAGTCATTTATGTTAATTTGCAATTTAATTATGTAATTACATAAAAAAGAGGAATTATCTTATTTTGTCCAATTAAGTAATTACAACTTAACGGTTAATTAATCCTCAATTAAGTGAAACTTAGAATTTATTAGTGCGATACGTGTGATGGTCTTATTGGATAATTGTGGATATTCCCAAAATTTGATTGGCCAATGACTCAACGATCAACCAATCAGAATGGTTTCTATGAGCTTTGACTTTTCAACGCCCAGGATGAGCCAATTGCAGACAGGCACGTGTCTCTGAGCTTTCCCCTTCTTCCCTCTTGCTCGACTATTCCATATTTTGCAGAAAAGGAAAACGAAGTGTCCAACGTTTCTCACTCCTAAATTCAAGACAATCTCTCCGAATTCGAATTCATCAAATCAACATAAATCTTGGCGCTATCATCCAATTCATCTTGCCCTAAAGTCACCTCTTTGAGTTCTATAAGATTTCAATTGGAAAAAGCAAGGATGGAGGTTTCCTTTTGTGCGATTGTCTGCACCACCTGCGAATAGAGCAGAGTAAGGTCGTTTTTTATTTCCCAATTAGAGTGTACACGGGCTGATAGAAATGAAAGGAAAGAAGATGCTACCCTCATTGGCTTTGGTAAATCAGAGGAGCAACGGCTACATGGTTTGGTTGATACAAGAAACCCTAGCCACTACCATTGGGATGAAGATTCTAACCTGACCCGGCCCATAACCTGGACCCAGTCCATTGCCTATAAATGGAGGATGGAGGTCCAATGCAATTGACCAACAACCATTCATAAAAACACTCAAAAATATCATCAACAATTTTATCAAAGAGAACACTCAAATATTTTCTAAAGACCTCTAAGTTTCGAGCAAGCTAAGTGGAAGGTAATTTTGGAGTTGCTGTGGAAGAAGAAGTGGTCAGCACACTCGAGAGTCATAGATAAGGCTCCATTTGGTATCGTGTCCTTTTACTCTTGCTATTAATATTTATCTATAGCTTTATTATGCATATCATCCTGTTATACATGTTTGTCTGGTTGATGTATGTTTGAACATGTTGTTGAAATTCACTCGAAGAGTAGCGTTTGGATATTATGGTGTTGAGAACCTCTGTTTCATCAACTTGTTGTTTGCAGTTTCAAGTTCTCGTTGCGGCATTGATATGATTAGATTGATGTTCTTGTTTTGTTTGGATGTTATGTATGAAATTTGGAAATGAAGCTTGGAACCTTTGTCTATTTGAGTAACTGATATGGGATGTTTGAGTTTACCTTGTGTATTTGTTAATGATTGATGATGTTCCCATTTTGTTCAAAGTTAGAACTATGATGTTATGCCTTTGTCTACCTCTAAATGTTACCATTTAAACAAGTTTGTCTGTCATACTGTCTTGACCTTATATGTGCTTGCTTTCCACCATCGTGATGCTTGTGTGTTTGTCACTGTGAACATTTTATGCCGATGTTAACATGATAATGTAGTTTCCTAAGTATCTATTATTTATGCCTAAGGTGTTTTTTGATTCAGATGACATGACTATGTTTAGACTATTGTTGTTGACTTCATAACTGTGACATGCTTTGTTGTGGATGTATATACCAACTGTCAGTAGTTCTTTAGTCTCTATTTCATTGACCGTTAAATCACCTTACTGTTGCATTAACCTTGCTGTTCATGTTAAGATGATTCCATGATGTGTGCTGTATCAATTATAATCTCACTTAAATACATTGTTGGTTCATTTGTTTTGGTAATGTCAAAACATGCTACTGTCCATTTGTTCACTGATACTGTCATATTTTTTTCAAAAAAATCATAGAAATGTAACAATTAGAAATCTACAGTTGTCATGCCTATGCTTGAGATGATTTATTGTTGTTATGTCTTATGCCCTAAACCTAATCCATGTATGTCTTACATTTGCATTCACATGATTGCTGCTCTAACTGTTTGTTACCATGTCATATGCTTGATTCAAATGATATCACTTGATGAGTTTGGTTTTGTTATGCTGTCTTATAACACATTCTGTCTTGAATATATATGTGTGATTCTTGAGAGCCTTTGTTCATCACGAGGTGCTTATGCTTATCATTGTAACTTGACTAATCCTCCTTGCATCAACATGATGCATAGCTGTTTTGTTTGATGTCCATGCCTAACTGCCATTTGATTTGGATGATACCATGTATGTACAGTCATATATAGATTGTTGCTTTACATTATCATGAGCCTAAGTGAATTTGCATTGCCATTACATTTGATTTAGTCTGCCCTGCTCTATCTTGACACATGAATTATCAACCATGACTGGATGATTACTCTAAAAACCTGCCTTGATGTGTGTTTAAGTTGTATGAGCCGTTATTATGTCTTACACTGTCTTGGTATGCTATACCTGAGGGAATCTTGCATGTTGCCTGTTTTTGCCTTTTTATTTACTCATATTGCCTTGCTACTGCCTGCTGATTTATGACAAGGATGATTTATAAACCATGCTGCCAATATGATTCTATGTTTATCCTGCCTGCCTATGCTTGGTTCATTTGATATGTACGTCAACTTCATTGGTTTGAAACATCCTTCATGTTTTATCCTAACTGCCTGTCCAATACTAGTGAATAACTTGCTTTTTTTTTATCTATGACGATTGACAGAGGTTGTCATGTTGTGATTGTATGCCCTTCTTTGCTTTGATTCACTAGCATGTTAGATTAAATTCCTTGAATGATTGAGTTTCCTTGATGTTATAACAATTTTTATGGATAAAATGGTGATATGGTATGGCTGCTGCACTTGTTGTTGGTGAAAGGTGTA
Organism: Lathyrus tuberosus; assembly: GCA_022829125.1. Lineage (NCBI taxonomy): Eukaryota > Viridiplantae > Streptophyta > Magnoliopsida > Fabales > Fabaceae > Lathyrus > Lathyrus tuberosus. The sequence goes on along the minus strand of JALAZF010000104.1, from coordinate 2,827,718 downwards.
TCAGGGTCAGCTGTAAGGCACGAGCAGTGTGCACTCTGTTTGGTTTGTTCGTTTTATTTGAAACACATATGCATGCTTAATACATATATTATTTGAATCCAGTTTACAACCGGATGTACCGGCCACCCCAGTGGCAAGCCCTTTCACCTTAACGCGCCTTGAACCCAAGAGACTGGGGTTCGAATCCCCTCACCCCAGTCTTTGTTTTCTTTTTTTGTTCATTTCCGTTTGTTTTACTTATATAGGCCTGTTGCCTATGTTTACTCAAGGCGCGCGCCTTGGTTCAGTGGTTATAGTGTTGGACTGTGTACAAAGGGTCCTGGGTTCAAACCCCAGGGGCGCCCTTTTCTTTTCCCTTTAATCTTTTTATTCGTTCTCTGAATTTTGCTTGTTTGTTACATATATATTTGTGTTTTCATAGTATGATCAAAGGTGCGCACTGATCCAGTTGGTCATAGTTTTAGGCTGCAAGTAGAATGTCATGGGTTCAAACCCTAAGATTGCCATTTCTCCTCTTTTTATCACTTGTTAATTTTACCTATTTTTAAATTAATGCTTCAATTTCTAAATATCATAACTTGTTCATTTCTTATCATTTTTCTTCCCTTCTTTTTGCTTCATTTCCTTTATTAAACCTATTTTCCATATATAAAAAGAAATTGACAAAATATAAATTTTTTTTAGACTTTTACGCATAATTAGATCATAAATACTTTCTTATTGCACGTTCTTATTCATCATACTATGTTATGTCTACATATCATGATTAGTCCTTATTTAATACATGTATGATTCCACTTTGCATTGATATCATGTTTTTATCTCATAAATTTATTCATATCTTTTTATTCGAACTATAACTTGTCATCTTCTAATATTTTATCAACTTTTCTCCCTTATTCCAAAGGAAGGTAAAATATGTTGACTCATAAGTCATTGACCTCCCACCTTAACCTAAGTAACCTCTTAGGAAGAAATCTTATTTCTTGGCCTTGTCAGAGCCATAGAAATTATAACTAACTTTAGAGAGAGTTCCTCAACTCTTAGTGATATTCATCATAATGAATTTATCACTTCCCCTGCTAACTAACCTTTAGCATAGAACCCTTTAGCAAACATAAGATAACATTTAACAAGAGGCTCCCGTAGAGTACTACGGACGTTTAGGGTGCTAATACCTTCCCTAGACATAACCAACCCCCGAACCTTAGATCTCTTTCCCTTTAGGTTTTTCTAACGATCTTGAACCTTTCCTTTGGATAAATCAAAGTCGGTTGTAAAAGAAATATGATGCAAATTAATTAATAATTTGTTATCCGATTTTCACCACAACAGAAATGGCGACTTCACTGGGGACAGTTAGACCTATTGTTGGTCCTTTCCTAATAGGGTTAAGCCTATCTTATTTTATGTTATGTTTGCTTATTCTACTTGTATATTTGCTTGTATGTTATATTTGCATATCTGTTCTATGTCTGATATTATCCTGTTTGGTTTGGGGTTATCTTGATATCAATGAGTGAGATAAGTCCTAACCTGGACTTGAGAGAACACATATGTTTAGGAACCGTGGACATAGTCAAGGGAACTTCGAGGGAGAAATCCCAAAGGAGGGAACTTGAAGTCCACACTCAGTTGAGGCCCTCTCGGGAGTGGTATATGTTGAACGAGCAATCGTGAATGCGTTACTACTTTCGACCTAGGAGCCAGAGATACTAATGACCTTTAGTTAACCCTTTACCCCACTTGGCCTATTTAGGACGTAGTGCGAGGACTGTGAGGGAGCAATCCCAAATGGTTGCTACGCGATACTACACTCAGATGAGACTCTCTTGAGAATTTTATTGATCACCAAGCTATTGGAAAGTCGATAAAATCTAAAAGATGGGTTGTCGACTCTGGGAACCTTTTAGAACCTTGTCTTGCAGATGAAAACCATAGTACATACCTTTGGAATGGGTAGACCAGACTCCATGCTTTGATCTCGAACCCTTGATCCTGTTGCATGTGTTTTGCATCCTGTTTGCATCGCATTGCATATCATTTGCATTTTTGCATGTTTCATTGCATGTGTCTGTTTACCCAGTTCTTCATTTCCAATTATCTCTATCTTCCAGAGATTGCTTGTGAGTCTTCAAGCTGATTCCTCGACACCGATACCGGACTAGAGCTAACTACAGACGAAGGATGTCAAAACAAGAGGTACACAATGCTGAGGTCCGAATGGAGATTGACGACCTTAAGTCGAGCGTGACCAAACTTACTGAGATGATTCAAGTTTTGATTGCTAGGGGAGAGCAACCCCAAAGGACTGTCATCCAGGAAGTTTCAAGTGCTGATCCTCCACCCGTTCAGTTACCACCATCAACTTGGCCCGAGTTTGGTTTACCTCCTAACTACTCTCCACCGATTGCATCTTCTGCTATGGTCGGTCAGACTGCTATGCCTGTTTTTCAAGCTCCTGTTTTCGCCGAGACCAGACCTGTGGTCCATGTTACTCCATAACCCGTTCGCGCTTCTTTTGATAATCCCCACTATGAGTACAATGCTACCAGTGCTCAGGGTGAAGAGCCTGAATATTTTGTCGAACCTGAAGTCGTCCATGAGCGGTTCCAAACCTTGGACAAAAGACTCAAAGTCATTGAGGGTAATGACTTCTTTAATGTGGATATGGACAATATGTGTTTAGTATCAGACCTGGTTATACCCCCTAAGTTCACAACTCCATATTTTGTGAAGTACAACGGTCACTCTTGCCCAAGAGCTCATGTGGTCATGTATCTTCGCAGGATGACTGCTCATGCCAAAAATCAAAAACTGCTTATCCACTATTTTCAAGATAGCTTGAGTGGAGCCTCACTCAAATGGTATATGGGTCTCGAGCAAAACTCCATTCACTGCTTCCAAGATCTCATAAATACCTTCATGAAGCAATATAAGTATAACCTTGACATGGCTCCTGATCACCGCCAGCTGCAAAATATGACTCAACATGAGAAGGAATCTTTTAAAGAGTATGCTCAATGCTGGAGAGAATTGGCTTCTCAAGTTGAACATCCTTTGGGTGAGAAAGAATTAACTGGAATGTTCATGGATACACTGTCCCCATTTTATTGGGAGGAGGTGATTGGAAGTGTCTCCTCCAACTTCACTGACTTGGTTACTATCGGCCAAAGACTCGAGGAAGGTCTTAAGAAAGGAAAGGTATCCAAGGCTGCTGATCTTCCAATGCTGTGAAGAAACCCTATGGGAACTTTCATAAGAGGAAAGAGGATCAAGCCAACGCTGTAATGTTTGAAGTGAAAAGGCTTCGTCCCCAATCTCAATATAATATTCACCCTACTGTTGTTGCCGTCACCCCTGTGGTTACTGCTCCACGACAAGCTCAAGCTTCCCAACGTCCACCTGCAGGACAGAACCAATACCATAATAGGGGACATTTTGATCCTATTCCCATGACATACACCGAACTTTATCCTGGCATGGTGAAGAAGGGGTTGATTACCACGAGACCTTTGCCTCCTCCTCCAAATCCTCTCCCAGTCGGCTATAGGGCTGATCTCTATTGTGAATACCATCAAGGTGGTGCATGTCACGATTTGGAAAATTGTTATGCACTGAAGGCTAGAGTACAAGAGTTGGTGAGAAGCAAAATCCTCTCCTTTAAATATAACCCTAATGTTCAGAATAACCCTCTGCCCGGGCACGCCAAGTGAAGCTTCAGTCGACGCCAGCAGATTATTCTCCTAAAAGCCAGTGTTTCAGATAGGACAGCTCATCTTTGTTTCTGATTAGTCACTAGGCCTTTGTTTCTTGTTGTTTGCATTTTTCTTTAATAGCTGTTTGCTTTCAATTATGTTTGTACTTTCACAATTAATGAAATGAGCATTTGCAACTTTGTGACTCAATTTGTTATGACCATTACTTACATTTTATGCTCTCTTTTGCAAAATATTTTATCTCTTTTTAGTGCAAAGACTGGAGGGAGGATGATGAAAATATTATCCATAATTGTTGTGGTGTGCTTTCAATTAAACCTTGCCGAGGATGTAAGGAATTGTTTTCATTCCCTAAACATTGACGATAATCCATTGTTAACCACTTCGAGCCTAGAAGTAGGAGTTTTCTTCCATCACAAAATACCCTTAAGATCTTAACCTTGGGGCAGGGTAGTTCTCAGTTTAACTTAATTATGCATTCGAATACGAGCGCTTCATATAAGATGCCAGTCAGCTTTCAGGTCAAGTGACTTCCTATTTTTGGAAATTTGAATGTATATCTTGAGTTAACTGAACGTAGAATTTGTGCCTTTATCCTTTGTTTCATAAACCGTGAACCAAACCACATTACAACCCTTAAAATACCTAATTGAGGTAAAGTTGTTTTGAAAAGCACATTACAACAAGGTTGTGTAACCTGACTCCCAAGGATCTTTGCAAATCATTTATCTTGCTTAAACTTTTCACTTTAATGTCTTGAACCACCATGTTCAGACCAGTGATTCATTCGCTTTATATCTTTCAAAATAATTTTGATTTCAAAAAGTTGCATGAACTTTGCATTTACCATGTTTGTACAAATACTTTTGTTTGCAATCTAGCTTTCTTCTTAAAGAATTTTCAAACTTTGGAGAAACTTGGTCGTTTATCCAATCAGGGGCAAGTTCCTGTCATCAGTTCAAGATTTGTAGTTTAATGGCAACTTCTCAGAACTGGTCTATCCATAAAATATTTCAAGACTCATACTGAGGTAAGCCTTCCCAGTGTACAGTAGAATTATCATCGTGCAAGACTCAGATTGGGGCAAGCTTTCTAAAAGCACCATGAAATGGTCATTTACAGAAACATTCAAGCTGAAGCAATTATTAGTTCATCTACAACAGTCAGCTAATCTGGGGCAGCTAACTTGAGGAATCCCTAAGCAGCCCTTCATTCTTCATATAAGGAACATTAACTTGATACAGTTTACAAAGTGTGGCAGAGATGTGTTCAGCATTAGCATCTCTAGTCCCAAGCAGGATGGCAGTGATCTCCATGTAGAGGAATCAGTCTCCCAGTCTTGTCTTCCCAGAGAGAGTCGAGCCATGTCGTCGACATCTGCATTCGCATCTGATCATATATCATCTGCATAATTTATACCATATGTGCATGTCATGAGTGCTTCATCCTCATTTGCACTTCTCTCGAGGTCACGTCGTTGTTCGCGTCTTGCCTTACCAAACTTTACTTGTCCTTTTCATTCAGTGTCATTCCTGAATGATGTCTTTTATCGGTCTTCATTTATTCCAATGCTATTCCTGGGCCTTCATATTCTCTTTACATTCAGTATAGTGATTTGCTTTTACTTTCAGTGCTATTCCTGAAAGTTCTTTCCTTTTATCCAATGCTTTCTTGGACTACCCTTTTATCTCATTCTCATCTAATGATATTATGAGTCATATCTTTGTCTAAAGCCATTATTAGACATTGTGATTTGTACCTTTCATTCAAAGCCATTATTGGATGTCTGGTTTCCTTTTAAACATCAGATGCCTTTCTCTTTCTGATGATTTTTTAGAACGAGTCTTTGTTCACTTTTATCTAAAGCCATTATTAGATATCGTGATCTATACCTTTCATTCAAAGCTATTATTGGATGATCGGTTCCTTCGCATTCAAGGCCATTCTTGAATGTGGTCTTATTCACCTTATCTAAAGTCGTTATTAGATATCGTGGTTTGCATCTCTCATCCAAAGCCGTTATTGGATGATTGGTTCCTTTTCATCTGATGCCTTTCCAGATGTGTCTCTTTCTGATGTTTTTCAGATCGAGTTTTTGTTCACCTTATCTAAAGCCGTTATTAGATATTGTGACCTTTACCCTTCATTCAAAGCTATTATTGGAAGATCGGTTTCTTTGCATTCAGTGCCATTCTTGAATGCAGTCCTTTGTCCACTTTATCTAAAGCCATTATTAGATATCGTGATTTGTACCCTTCATTCAAAGCCATCATTGAATTACTGGTTTCTTTTGCCATATGTTGTTTTTCTAGGGGTGTCTTTGCTTTTATTCAACCAATGATCAGATCTTCTTTCTGGGTTTCATGCCCTGAAAAAAGTGTGGGTTTGTCTTCCCAGTAGTCTGTCTCCTCGGATCTTTCCCCAGTGGAGATTGTCTTTCAAGTCTCCCCGGTGAGTCCCTTTCGTTGGTTGGCTTGTATCCCCAGTGATTTGTTTCTCGGGGATACTGACCTGTTTCCTTCCCCAGTGAAGCTTTCTGGTCTTTTTGCTTCCTGTTTACCCCTTGGTGTCTCGTTGTGTCTGCATTGTTTGCATCTTCTTGGCATCATGTTTGCTGCATTGCATATGTGTGCATCTAGGGTAAAATTTTCGGTTATCTGTATTTAAATATCTCACACTGTTGATTACATAAGGATTTTCATCTCTCATGTCATCAGGCGAAGATATTTAAATAGGGGCAACTGTTGCACCCCAAATTTTACCCTCATCTTTCTGTGCTAGGTTTATCTCCCCTATCTTTGCTATGGCTCATTTCAGCCCATTTTATCTGTCTGATATAACATGCTCTTAACATTTTATATGTATAGCATTTAATTTTATCTAGCATTTTTATTTATCATTTTAATTGTATTTATTTATTTATCATTTTAATTCATTGCTTTTTATTTATCTATCATTTTATCCTTTACCCTTTTTATTTATTTTTCTACCTCAATATTTGTTTTTATTTTAATTATTTTAATAGTCATTTATGTTAATTTGCAATTTAATTATGTAATTACATAAAAAAGAGGAATTATCTTATTTTGTCCAATTAAGTAATTACAACTTAACGGTTAATTAATCCTCAATTAAGTGAAACTTAGAATTTATTAGTGGGATACGTGTGATGGTCTTATTGGACAATTGTGGATATTCCCAAAATTTGATTGGCCAATGACTCAACGATCAACCAATCAGAATGGTTTCTATGAGCTTTGACTTTTCAACGCCCAGGATGAGCCAATTGCAGACAGGCACGTGTCTCTGAGCTTTCCCCTTCTTCCCTCTTGCTCGACTATTCCATATTTTGCAGAAAAGGAAAACGAAGTGTCCAACGTTTCTCACTCCTAAATTCAAGACAATCTCTCCGAATTCGAATTCATCAAATCAACACAAATCTTGGCGCTATCATCCAATTCATCTTGCCCTAAAGTCACCTCTTTGAGTTCTATAAGATTTCAATTGGAAAAAGCAAGGATGGAGGTTTCCTTTTGTGCGATTGTCTGCACCACCTGCGAATAGAGCAGAGTAAGGTCGTTTTTGATTTCCCAATTAGAGTGTACACAGGCTGATAGAAAGGAAAGGAAAGAAGATGCTACCCTCATTGGCTTTGGTAAATCAGAGGAGCAACGGCTACATGGTTTGGTTGATACAAGAAACCCTAGCCACTGTCATTGGGATAAAGATTCTAACCTGACCCGGCCCATAACCTGGACCCAGTCCCTTGCCTATAAATGGAGGATGGAGGTCCAATGTAATTGACCAACAATCATTCACAAAAACACTCAAAAATATCATCAACAATTTTATCAAAGAGAACACTCAAATATTTTCTAAAGACCTCTAAGTTTCGAGCAAGCTAAGTGGAAGGTAATTTTAGAGTTGTTGTGGAAGGAGAAGTGGTCAGCACACTCGAGAGTCATAGATAAGGCTCCATTTGGTATCGTGTCCTTTTACTCTTGCTATTAATATTTATCTACAGCTTTATTATGCATATCATCCTGTTATACATGTTTGTCTGGTTGATGTATGTTTGAACATGTTGTTGAAATTCACTCGAAGAGTGGCGTTTGGATATTATGGTGTTGAGAACCTCTGTTTCATCAACTTGTTGTTTGCAGTTTCAAGTTCTCGTTGCGGCATTGCTATGATTAGATTGATGTTCTTGTTTTGTTTGGATGTTATGTATGAAATTTGGAAATGAAGCTTGGAACCTTTGTCTATTTGAGTAACTGATATGGGATGTTTGAGTTTACCTTGTGTATTTGTTAATGATTGATGATGTTCCCATTTTGTTCAAAGTTAGAACTATGATGTTATGCCTTTGTCTACCTCTAAATGTTACCATTTAAACAAGTTTGTCTGTCATACTGTCTTGACCTTATATGTGCTTGCTTTCCACCATCGTGATGCTTGTGTGTTTGTCACTGTGAACATTTTATGTCGATGTTAACATGATAATGTAGTTTCCTAAGTATCTATTATTTATGCCTAAGGTGTTTTTTGATTCAGATGACATGACTATGTTTAGACTATTGTTGTTGACTTCATAACTGTGACATGCTTTATTGTGGATGTATGTACCAACTGTCAGTAGTTCTTTAGTCTCTGTTTCATTGACCGTTAAATCACCTTGCTGTTGCATTAACCTTGTTGTTCATGTTAAGATGATTCCATGATGTGTGATGTATCAATTATAATCTCACTTGAATACATTGTTGGTTCATTTGTTTTGGTAATGTCAAAACATGCTGTTGTCCATTTGTTCACTGATACTGTCATATTTTTTTCAAAAAAATCATAGAAATGTAACAATTAGAAATCTACAGTTGTCATGCCTATGCTTGAGATGATTTATTGTTGTTATGTCTTATGCCCTAAACCTAATCCATGTATGTCTTACATGTGCATTCACATGATTGCTGCTCTAACTGTTTGTTACCATGTCATATGCTTGATTCAAATGATATCACTTGATGAGTTTGGTTTTGTTATGCTGTTTTATAACACATTCTGTCTTGAATATATATGTGTGATTCTTGAGAGCCTTTGTTCATCACGAGGTGCTTATGCTTATCATTGTAACTTGACTAATCCTCCTTGCATCAACATGATGCATAGCTATTTTGTTTGATGTCCATGCCTAACTGCCATTTGATTTGGATGATACCATGTATGTACAGTCATATATAGATTGTTTCTTTACATTATCATGAGCTTAAGTGAATTTGCATTGCCATTACATTTGATTTAGTCTGCCCTGCTCTATCTTGACACATGAATTATCAACCATGACTGGATGATTACTCTAAAAACCTGCCTTGATGTGTGTTTAAGTTGTATGAGCCGTTATTATGTCTTACACTGTCTTGGTATGCTATACCTGAGGGAATCTTGCATGCTGCCTGTTTTTGCCTTTTTATTTACTCATATTGCCTTGCTACTGCCTGCTGATTTATGACAAGGATGATTTATAAACCATGCTGCCAATATGATTCTATGTTTACCCTGCCTGCCTATGCTTGGTTCATTTGATATGTACGTCAACTTCATTGGTTTGAAACATCCTTCATGTTTTATCCTAACTGCCTGTCCAATACTAGTGAATAACTTGCTTTTTTTTTATCTATGACGATTGACAGAGGTTGTCATGCTGTGATTGTATGCCCTTCTTTGCTTTGATTCACTAGCATGTTAGATTAAATTCCTTGAATGATTAAGTTTCCTTGATGTTATAACAATTTGTATGGATAAAATGGTGATATGGTATGGCTGCTGCACTTGTTGTTGGTGAAAGGTGTATCAGGGTCAGCTGTAAGGCACGAGCAGTGTGCACTCTGTTTGGTTTGTTCGTTTTATTTGAAACACATATGCATGCTTAATAGATATATTATTTGAATCCAGTTTACAACCGGATGTACCGGCCACCCCAGTGGCAAGCCCCTTCACCTTAACGCGCCCTGAACCCAAGAGACTGGGGTTCGAATCCCCTCACCCCAGTCTTTGTTTTCTTTTTTTGTTCATTTCCGTTTGTTTTACTTATATAGGCTTGTTGCCTATGTTTACTCAAGGCGCGCGCCTTGGTTCAGTGGTTATAGTGTTGGACTGTGTACAAAGGGTCCTGGGTTCAAACCCCAGGGGCGCCCTTTTCTTTTCCCTTTAATCTTTATATTCGTTCTCTGAATTTCGCTTGTTTGTTACATATATATTTGTGTTTTCATAGTATGATCAAAGGTGTGCACTGGTCCAGTTGGTCATAGTTTTAGGCTGCAAGTAGAATGTCATGGGTTCAAGCCCTAAGATTGCCATTTCTCCTCTTTTTATCACTTGTTAATTTTACCTATTTTTAAATTAATGCTTCAATTTCTAAATATTATAACTTGTTCATTTCTTATCATTTTTCTTCCCTTCTTTTTGCTTCATTTCCTTTATTAAACCTATTTTCCATATATAAAAAGAAATTGACAAAATATAAATTTTTTTTAGACTTTTGCGCGTGATTAGATCATAAATGCTTTCTTATTGCACTTTCTTATTCATCATACTATGTTATGTCTACATATCATGATTAGTCCTTATTTAATACATGTATGATTCCACTTTGCATTGATATCATCTTTTTATCTCATAAATTTATTCATATCTTTTTTTTCGAACTATAACTTGTCATCTTCTAATATTTTATCAACTTTTCTCCCTTATTCCAAAGGAAGGTGAAATATGTTGACTCATAAGTCATTGACCTCCCACCTTAACCTAAGTAACCTCTTAGGAAGAAACCTTATTTCTTGGCCTCATCAGAGCCATAGAAATTATAACTAACTTTAGAGAGAGTTCCTCAACTCTTAGTGATATTCATCATAATGAATTTATCACTTCCCCTGCTAACTAACCTTTAGCATAGAACCCTTTAGCAAACATAAGATAACATTTAACAAGAGGCTCCCGTAGAGTACTACGGACGTTTAGGGTGTTAATACCTTCCCTAGGCGTAACCAACCCCCTAACCTTAGATCTCTTTCCCTTTAGGTTTTTCTAACGATCTTGAACCTTTCCTTTGGATAAATCAAAGTCGGTTGTAAAAGAAATATGATGCAAATTAATTAATAATTTGTTATCCGATTTTCACCGCAACAGACTTATTGATAACAGATTATGCATTAGACCTTCTACTAATAAAACATTCTTAATGGAAGGAAGCTTACCATTTCCAACAGTTCCAGAGCCAATGATTCTTCCTTTCTGATTTCCTCCGAAACCGACGACGCCTCCAGGCTTAAGTTTCAGATCTTAGAACATAAGCCTTTCTCCCATCATGTGCGCGAGCACCCACTGTCTAGGTACCATGATTGGTGTTTCAATGGAGCTATTAAGGATATCTGCAACATAGATTATCTTGTTTTTAGGTACCCATTTTTTGGGTCCTTTCACATTAGTTTTTCTAAAGGTTCTGATCCCTTTATATTTCCTTACGTTAGTGAAACGGTGTGGAGTTTGTGCATAGTATTCGTGTTTAGGATATTTCTTTAGTGTGTGTGTTTGTGTAATCCCAATGTTTGAGCCTTTTGGTTCTGAATGCTTAAGGCCAGTACCAGAGGGAATAAACTGTTTGGATAGAGGTATTATTTTGATGTTTTTGGTTTCATCATATGGTTGAGATGGTCCTGAATATCCTAGACCTCTACTGCCATTTCTACTGACTCCATAGATTAGTGAAGCCGTTTTGCTTCTATCTATGCTTTTGGCAAGAAATTTTTTAAATGCGTTATCATATTTGTCTTCTTCACTAGTGTTAGTTGAGTTTGAAACAATTTCTTCTTCTAACTTAGATAATTTACATTTCAGGACAGTGTTTGAGTTTTGTAAGACAAATATTTTCTCATTTTGTTCAGAAATGGTTTTCTTGTTTTTAGCAAGATCTTCTGAAGAAACTATAAAGCTCTTTTTCAAGATTTTGAATTTGCTTTGAAGGTTTTGATATCTTTTTATAAGTTCAGTTAATCCTAATTCAAGTTCAGATCGTGATAAGGAGGAAAGTACCTCTCTTTCATCGTCGGAGTCTGATAGTTCTTCCTCTGATGAGTCACTTCTGGTTTCTGCCATGAATTCCATGTTGACCCGTCCTTCATCAGTATCATCTTTAGATTCTGAATCATCCCAGGTTGCCATGAGACCCTTTTTGGTTTTCCTAGGCCTTTCTTCTTTCTTGGCCTTTGGACAGTCATATTTGAGATGTCCAGGTTCTTTGCATTCAAAGCACGTAACATCTTTTCCATAGTTTCTTCTTTGACCAGATGTAGATTCGAATCTTCTCCTTGGTCCTTTGAATTTGTTCCTTCTGTATTTCCAAAGTTGACTTATCTTTCTTGATATGAGTGATATATCATCTTCTTCTGAGTCTTCTTTAGATTCTTCCATTTCTTCTTCTGCCTGATACGCCTTCTTCTTTTCTGGATTTGCCTTCAGTGCAATGGATTTGTTTTTCTTCTGAGGTTCATCTCTTTGAAGCTCTATTTCATGACTTCACCATTGGTCTCTATTTGGCCGGAAGACTTCTGATGATTTTCTTGACATGATCAGCAAAAGAATAGCCTTTGTTCAGAACTCTGAGTCCGGCAACAAGCATTTGAAACCTTGAGAACATGGTTTCAACATACTCATCATCTTCCATTTTGAAGACTTCGTATTTTTGGATTAGCGCAAGAGCCTTCGTCTCCTTGACTTGAGCATTTCCTTCATGAGTCATACGAAGAGAGTCAAAGATGGACTTTGCAGTTTCTTTGTTTGTGATTTTCTCATACTCGGTATAAGAAATTGCGTTCAACAGAATGGTTCTTGCTTTGTGATGATTTTTGTAAGTTTTCTTCTGAGCATCTGTAAACTCACTTTTTTCAATCTTTTTACCTACAGAATCTACAGGATGACTATAGCCATCAAGTACTAGATCCCATAGATCTAGATCAAATGATAAGAAATAACTTTCAATTCTATCTTTCCAATAATCAAACTTTTCGCCATCAAAGATAGGAGGTTTTGTAGTGTAAGATTCTCTTTCAATAACATTTGTTTCAGAAGTTGTTGGTGGTTGTGTAGTCATTGTTTTTCACACATGGATCGGTACTGAACACTGTTAAGTGCTTGATAAAAATTCAATCTTTTTATCACCTCAGAACCGGAGCTCTGATGCCATTTGAAGGAGTGAAAAACGCAAGAAGGGGGAGTTTGAATTGGTTTTTCAAAATAAGTTGTTTCTTTAAAATAACTTTCTCTTTAAAACTTTACCCCTTTTCTAAAGAAAAACAACTTGGTTAAACAAAGAAATATAAACAAGTTATGTTTATACTTGTTCACTTGAGAACCTCTCAAGTTAATCTAGTCCACCCGCCAAGGTGATTTCGCCTCTCTCAACGAAGTCTTAATCCACTATTTTAACAAAATAGTACACTGCACGAGCTAACACAGTTGGTGACTAACAACAACCTCTAGTACTCACACGATCTATACTTCTCAAGTAATCCAACCACACAGGTCTTACTTAAGGCACAACCTCTAAGACACACGTCCTAGACTTCTCAAGAGATCTAATCACTAAGACTCTCTTAAGGAATACAACTTTGAGTTCAAATACAATGGGTTTACAGATAATTGCTTCTTATCAAGTTGATAATGTAAACAAGTTTTTAGACCAAGAATGACTTAAGAAAGAACAGAGTTAGAAAGTATTGTAGCAGTTCGCATGTGTGTCTTTCTTCAAGTCTTTGAGCTTCCTTTTATAGCCGAGTGAAAAGAGTTGTTGAGATGAAATCATGATAGCTAAGTAGGCTTACGGCTAGAAGCGTGAGGACGGGTACAAAGTCTTCTGCATACTGCGCGTTCTGTCTGTGTCAAATTGTCTTGTTTGTACTTCGCACAGTCTTCAAGAATTTTAATGTTGTAATGTGGTACAGCTGTACAGTGTGGCAGGTTTTCTTGGCTTCTCAACTACAGAGGCTTTTTGTGAGCATGAGTAAGAAGGGAAAACATTGCTCGGTTCTTGAGATTTATCAAGTCTTCGAATCATCAGCTCTGCGCTTCCAGAATCTTCAGAACTTGTCTTCAGAACCTTGTTCTCTTAATCCACTTTCTTCATATCTTCAGAGGCTTCTAATAATATTTGATTGAAGCATGAGAGTCGACTTTGGGTAGGTCTTCAGAACCTTGATCAGAGAGCGTGAGGCTTCAGCATCTGGACGTCGTTCCATCAGAACCCTCGTCTTCAGATCTTCAAAACTCATACTCTTTTCCTTTCGAATTAAAGTCTTTAGCGTTATCTTCGTTCAGCTCTTTTAATTGCATAGACGAAATGTCTTTCTTTAAGTATTGCGCTGATTCTCAGGAGCATAACATGTTTACTAGGTTCTCACAAGTAACAACATTAGTTGTGCAAAATTGTTCATGCCAATACCCATTTGTTATCATCAAAACTTAGAGATAATATTGCAGAACCAAATCTTGTTCTCACAACTTACAAGTATTCTAAGCTAATAATGTTTGACACTGCAGACGTAAATTGTTGTTAATGTTGTAATCGTCTAAAAATTTCTAGTATCCAAGATATTGCTTATGGGGAACGAAACTTCTTCCAATCCAATGTGATTTATGCCAATAGAAACCCTTGCTTCATTTTTATCTAATTAAAGAAATATCGTCAAAATTAATATTTAACCAAATGTAAGTAATTAATTTAACAAATATAAATATATAACTATCTGAACCCAATGATTTTGGTTTACGAAACCAATGCAATAAATAAAGCGACAAGTGAATGTGAAAACGTCATAAGAAAGAAAGTCATACTAAAGTACCTTAAACAGATAAGAAAGACATTATAACAATTTGCTATCACATAACCCATAAAAAAGATTTCAAAAAATTATGTTAAAAGGATATGCATATATTTAATTTTTATTACACTTTTATAAAGAGATCTCCATATCTTTAAAACATAAAAAAAAAAAAGTTTAAAAGAAAAATAATCATAGCAATAACTTATACTTAAGTTTTCTGATAAACAAATACTATGAAATCAACCAAAACAATTATAACCAAATTATCTAGCATACATTATAATATTGGATGGCTATGATGTAAGTTATCTGGTTAACAAATCTTTTTGTACTGTAGTATAATATTGAATGGTTATGATGTAAGTTATCTGGTTAACAAATCTTCGTACCGTAATATTTATAAACAAGTTATCTAATGGATGTTCCTTTCTTTAATTCGGTGTTGGTAGTCTTATTGGCATTGTTAGCCTTATTGCTTGATATCTAACTTATTATATATTATGACGTAGTTTTGAAAGTAGTTTTTTTTTTTTTTTTTTTGTATTTATTTGTCTATTTTAGTTTGTATTTCTTAAAGTCTCAGATGTAATGTTTAGTACTTCTTGTATATATTTCTGTGTATATGTACTCTGTTTTCATCTTCTTTATTTTCATTTTTATTATATATAGTTATTGTTTGTCTTAAAAAAAAATAGTAATTAAAAAGTACGAACCAAAACTCTTTAAAAAAGGTAATTCGGTACACTAAGCTTGGAGTGCATATTCACTAATTTTAAAAAATTTAAATAGAATAGTAAAATTAAAATGATAAATTATTTAATCCATACAAAAGAAAAAATACGAATACTTAAAAAATTGTATGAATAAGAGGATAAATGTAGTGCAGGGTATGGGTAAAGTTTTTCTATATTAGACCCCCACAATTATTCCAATGTGCTGTGGGCCCAAACTACGCTACCCAGTACCCACAGCTAGTACAGCGCCATGTCTCTCTAGATGCGTAAGAAACCATAATAAGTCAAGCGACAAAACCATAATAAGTGCCAAACTTCTTTCTCATTATCTCATTCAAATAATATTGTAAAATATATTCCATAAATTTAAATGAATAGTGAACTTAAATAGGAGTATTTGACAGAAGCAATTTAAGGTGGTCCCTCTATAATTATGATAAAAACGTGAAAAAATCCTAAACGGAAACATTGTTCTGAGAGAAACCGGATAATGTATAGCTGAAAACATGAAGCAAGAGACAATTATTATGATGCTAATACAGCTACCCAACCCCACTGTTAGTGATAATTTGCCTTAAATATGTCTCATTCATTACCAAAGAAATAAAACGTGCCTATCTACTTAAACCAAACAGGAATGACAACTTGCCAACCTTTTTAAACTTTAAATTGAACTCAATGTTTTTTAACTTTAGATCATGAGTTCAATTACGTGATCGAATAGGTATTAATTAGCACACTTTCTCACACGCATAATTAGTTAACCAAATTTAAAAATTAAGACAGATTTATTGTTATCTTAATATTAATTAATTTTGCTAATATTTAAAGAACTTAATTTTAAAATGATAGTATTTATAATTAATGGCGAACTATTATCATTTTAGATATAAATTATAAATTTATTTGTATTAGTAAACCATCAATATTTGAATATGTTGTATAAATTTTATTTAATTTTACTATAAATGTATTTTTATTTTATGATGAATTGTCATTATTTTAAGTGTGTTAAATGAATTTATTAACATCGTGAATTTATTTGAGAAAAGTAGAAAGGGTAGAATATTTTATTTGAAAAAATGATAGTGTAAAAAGACCGATATTTTGAAATAGAATTGTTACTTAATAAATGTATTATTTAAAAAAAATAAGTATTTTAAACCGAATAATCGAAACCAAACCAATTAATTTGATTCAATTTATTTTTCAAAAAATAGTCAATCAAACAAATGTCGATTTTTTTAGTTTGAATATTTTTTTATACTGAAAACCTATCCAAAACCAAACATTTACACCCACATTGAGAGAGCTAGGTCTTTTAAATCTTATAACTTTACTTTACAAAATTAATTCAGGAATATAAAATTGTAACTGTAAATACATTTATAATGATAGATATTACCTTACCCTTTAAACTGAATTGAGATGTTAGTTTTTAAGGGCAAGTATGTTTTGTTTTTTATTAAATGATTTTTATAATGTATCATAAAAAAAGTTATAAAAAACTTTTTATAAAAAATTTAAATAAAAATTTGATTTGAATTGTTATGTTATTTTAAATATTTAATTATTTAATTAAAATTTATTTTGAACATCAAAATTAAAAAAAAAATCATTTAATTTTAAAATTATTTTAAATAGTTTTTTATAAAACTTCTTGAAAAAATTACAATTTTAATTATATTATAATATTCAATAATATATATTTATGTTGTAAAATATCAAAATTAATATTTCAATTTTAAAAAAATAAATATAAAAAAACTTCTAATATTTAAAAAAACAATTTTATAAAATTCATTTTTAAAAATAAAAATAAAAATCCATTTTTTTAAACAGAAACAATCGGGCCCTTGAATTAAATGGAATGAAGCTATTCCTAATTCAACCCGTCAAAAGAAGCAGACAAGCAGTACAGTCCGATTTAAACAACAATGCTCGAATCCAACTTGATATTATCCCCCAAAATAGCCACAAAACCAACTATTCATCTGTGTAGTCCACATCCAACAACGTTATCAGCAATGAACGAACATAGACTACTTTGTTATTTTCGGTTACATCAACTACAAACATAAACGACCAAAATAAACAAGAATCTAAAGTCATGACATTTTAACATAAACAAAACAATAACATAATAACTACTGTACAACGAACACAAGCATCAAATTTAGTCACCTAAGCTTGCTTTCTCTGAATCCATCGACCTTTCTCTTCTCCCATCAAAAAGACAGGAGTTAGGAGAGACTGTAGATTATAAATATATCTGTAATCTTTGAATTCAAGATGCTCAAGATATGAGATGGACTATAATCATCATTATAAGCTAACTTTTTTTAAGCAACGCTTATGATGTTATCTCCATTGTTGAAACATGGCATTGCATGTAAAGCTGAGTGTGTTGATGATGATGTCTTCCTTTGATCAGATGAGAAGGACAACCCAAGTGAGAGTGTTGGAGGTTCAATAGATGAACTTGAACTAGAGGTGATACCAGACACAGTGGAAGCTTTAGGATCTGAAACAACAAAAGGAACTGGGTGGAATAGATTGGTTGTGAAATTTTGTTTAGCATTTCCTTGTCCTAGAGTGAGTTCTTTCATTGGACTCTCGTCAACACCCAAATGATATACCGACATAAAAGGAAATCCATTGCTTTTTCTAGTTTCAGGTGCTGCAGGGCACATGGGCTGTACTTGTGAAACACTGTCTTGAGTCTTCACCTGATCTTCCTCCATTGGAATTGCAGACACCTGACACATACAAAAAATTGATCAGATCATGAAAATTTTATCACCTCTTTCAAATGACTTGAACAAACATAAGCCTTAGATTCTATTATGATAATATATTAGGTGTTGTTTATAAACTACCTTAGCTTTGATTTCTAAAAATTTGATTCTTAGATCATTTCATTCTAGTTTTGTTAAATTTCTCTAAAACTACCTAAGGATTTTCACAACTTGAGATAAACAAAATAAAAATAAAAATAAAAGCAGAAGTTTGATTTCCATTTTTTCAGTTTCCTTTCTTTTATCTTTCAATTTCCTAACCAGTAAAAGTAACAGTGTTGATTTTGACTATTGAATCAAACTTTAAAGACTAATAAATAACAGAGAAAATTGAAAGTCATAACTATACTCTATTGATTAGGAATACAACTAATTGAACAAAAGCTTCAGTATAGAGATTGCTCGAAAATCAATCCAAAATTATTTTATTTTAATTTCAGAAAAAGCTAATAAAGCAGTTTCAATGGAATATGATGATGATGGAATTACCGAGTCGGTGGTGATATCAAAGAGACTAGATCTACGGCGACGGCGATTGAGGTTACTTCGCCGGAGAAAATACTTTTGAGCATGACTTGCAACCTGCGTAGGCGTTCGCGTTTTCACGTAGTTCCTGGAGATTCCTCTCCAATCACCTTTCCCTACTTTCTGCAATCCAACCAAGAACAGCTTGTGCTCTTCCTCCGTCCATGGAATTCCTGATCCATTCCAAAATTCACACACAAATCAACACTTCATCTAAAATTCTAAATGCAAAATCAATAACAATAATCACGTCTTAATTTCAACCAATTTAATCAACATCGATTATTATTATTGGATTAAGCTTCATCTAAATAAAATTATAAGAGAATCTATCTTTTTTACTGAGATTGAATATAATAACAGAAAACGGTTAACCGATCGGAGAGAAATGACGATCGAACCTCGTTTCCGCTCGCGTTCGCGGTTCCTGCCGGAGTTATTCGGAACGACGTCGTCAGCGGAAGCATAACCGGCGGCGAGAACCTCTTTGTTGTTATCCTCCTTGATACTGTTGTTGTTGTTGTTGTCGTGAGGTTGTTCGTACTGTGAGAGATTGTTCATGCTAACACTCTTCCTCATGGAATCAACCACAACTCTAACTCCGAACAGCATGAATTCGCCGGAAACGGCGGCGGGGGAGGTAGAAGACATACTCGGAACGAGCGATGATTCTAGAAGAAATCGGACTCGGTGAGAATCGGTAGAAAACGAGTGAGTGACTCGGGGAAAGGAATAGTGAGAGAAAGAAGGGATGGATAGATAGAGAGATGAGAATGAGTGCGTGGTGCTGAATATAAGAGTTTCAGACGGCAATGAGGTGGAGACCATGTGGGGTGACAAATTTTTACAATTAAATATTTTTTTTCTTTTTTATTTTTTTACAAAAAGAAATGTAGTAGTGGATTTTGTAAAATAAATGCTGGCGTGATAGCTTACCACCCTTCGTACATCTGGTATAATTTTATCATGTGTTAAATCTTGTCCTTTTACTATTATATCCAAAAATATATCCCTTACCTTTTGTCAGGATTGGCGATTTCAAGACGGGAATTTTAATTTTTATGGACAAAGTATATTATTATTCCATATTTGAAGCATCTATAATTGATTTTAGAGTGATAAAATTAGTTTTTTTAATTTTTATTATATTTTTTTATTATTAATTTCAAAATTAATATAAATGAGACATATTCACAACATACATCCAATTGGCTATTTTAGTCCGATTAAATTAAGTATTCAACTTGATTTATTTTGTTCAAATCGATTAAAAGTTTATTAAAATTGGGTCAGGGCGGGACGTGGGTGGCCTGCTGGTAAGATAATTAAAACGGCGCTCGAGGGTCCAACATTTAATCACTACCGCTAAAGATTACTCATCGTCAAATTTAATCATACAGTTTCCTGTATCTCACGTCAGAGAATACGGAATAGTTTTAACTGTCTTTGATATATAAATTCAACCACACGTTGTTCACAAGTATGATATTACTATTACTTGTTGTAATGTAATATTTGTGAAGGTCCTAAGGTAGGGTGCCCTCGCCCAAAAGTTGTATCGCTTAGGCGATATCTTGAAGACTCGTCCAGGGGTACTGATGACGTGTATGGACATTAGTCAAATGAGAGGGAGTATTCCATTAACTCTTGAAGGATAGGTTATCAATAACCTCTCCTGATTAGGGGAAGTGGTTGCCGCCACTCGGGGCTACCCAAACTCTGGACCTAAAGGGTCTCTATAAATATTCCTCCCCTCAAGGGAGAATGAACAAATCATTACACCCTAAAGCATAGCGCTTAGCAAGATCATAATTCATATGATCATATCCCTCAAAAGCTTATACCTAAGCACACTGTCCATCTATAGAGCCTCTCACTTCACGTGACCAGGACTTCTAAAATCACCATAAAACAGCATCATACAGGGCTTCTCGCCGTCGTGGGAAAGCCCTAACTACCTTATAGCGTAATATACATATTAAAGCCTCTGAGTCCCCATGCCCTTGCAGGAGGAACACGCACATCTGTACTTTTTGACCAGTACAGTTGCATTATCATTTCTCTTCCATTGTTCAGTGAATTGGATGTTGAAGTGTTAACCGTGTAGATCTAATCCACTTCGTCGTTCCGGAAACACTCGTCGTCGCGCTGGAAGAGCTCTCCCTAGGAGGCCTCATTCCCCCTTGCATCTATCATTTATGGTTCCATTGCAGAATAGTGACATAGTTTGTGGGAATCGCCTTCGAATTCTTACTTCTCTCCGTGCTCAGATCCTTATGATTATAAAGTCATGTATTAGCTACAACGATCTTCCTTCAAGGACGGTGACGATCTTTGATCCCATTGCCAAAATCACCACAAGTTCACCAACCTTGAAACTAACATCCTACTTCATTGTCTCTCTGATCGACGGTGGATCATCTAGCAGAGAGAAAGTAAACGAAAATCATACGACATAAGGCTCTTCAAGTTTCTTGGTGGCAAAGAAGAGGCATGAAGAAGATAGACATATCCTACGGTTCAGAGACAGCGAAAAGTTTGACGAGATTCCCAATGTGAAGCTTCCATTAGTCATAATTACCTCAATATATAACCATACATTCTCGGGAATTCTTATTGATTATAAAAGCTCTTGCGATGTCATGTACGCAATCGTCTTTATAAGATGGGGGTTATTGATAGAAACCTCATGCCATACAAAGGTATGATTCTTCAAACGTTCAAAGATTCTGGCATTCGCTTATGAGGATCCTTATAATTAAAGGTTTCTTTCGATGAAGGGAAGAACGAGAAGACCATTGATGTGTGTTTCTTAGTAATCCCTTGCGAAAGCCTATACAATTGCATTTTCAAAAAGTATTTTCCTAGCAATGTTAGATGTGGTGTCTTCTCTAATCCACCTTAAGATTAAGTATCACGACAGCTTTAGCGAATCAATCATCACTGCCTAATTAATGAAACAATGTTAAGGAATCCTTGAGCAAAGAGCCTCATTCCCAAAAAGAAAGTGAAGAAGACTCATACGTTTATCGTCAACACAATTGACCTTGACGTACGTGGAGACGAGACCATACCGAGTGACGAGCTCAATTCACCATTAAGGCCAAATTTAGAACCACCAAAATAGTCCTAGATAGAATATTTTAGGTGATAATGTTTGATAAGAATCTAATAAGATCAGTATGTTTAAGAGTTAATTTTTTGGCCTTGGCATAGAAATAGCTCATTGAATGCCTTAAAACTAATGTTAATCTCTTCGAAATTTCTCCAAATGAGATACATGACATCGAACCTAGTGTTGCTTGTCGCCAATTGAATACTGACCCTTCTGTCTAGTATGTAGCTCAACAAATGTGATGAAAATCCCCTGAAAAAGCCAAAGCCACCGTGAACACGGTCTAAGGCCTTCTCAACTCCAATTTTATTTCCGAGGTGAGATAATACTTAATGGTTATCGAATGATGTCTTGGTCAAAAAGGAACAATGTGAATGGAGAAGGTATGTTGACTATAAGGACCTTAATAGAGCTTGCCCAAAGAATTCATATCCACTCTCGAACATTGACAAGTTGGTGGATAACTATGTTAACTATAAACTATTGTCTTTTATAGATGCATATTTCGGTTATAACTAGATACATATGCACGAGGAGGATAAGGAAAAAATTGCATTCATGGCAAAGCAAGGTAACTATCAATACAAAGTCATTTCCTTTGGCTTAAAGAATACATGATCGACATGCCAAAGAATGATGAACAAAATATTTGAAGAGGAAATAGTAGAAACACCAGAAGTTTACATGGATGACATGATTGTCAAGTCCGGTAAAGATGAGCAACATGATGGAAACTTGTCCAATTTTTTCCTATAGGTACGACAATACAGTATGAGGCTCACCTGGAAAAGTATAACTTTTGAGTAAGGGCTACAAAATTTTTGGGATTCTACCTAACAAAAAGAGACATACAAACAAAGTCAGACAAGTACGAGGCAATCATCAAAATGGAAGCATCGGCCATGATGAAAAGAAATAATAAAGCTAAAATTGGATGCTCATGGACTTAAATAGATTTATGTCAAGGTCGAATCACAGTGTATTATAATTTTACAGGTGTTTAAATAAAGAATCACACTTCGAGTGGACCCAAAAATGCAAACAAACATTCATGTCATTCAAGCAACTCTATCTACCTTGCCAGTTCAGTATAGACTAGCAAATAGTCGGACCTTATTCCTCTACGTAGTCATATCTATTGAAGCAATTAGTGTCTTCCTTATCCAAGAAGCGGGCTCCAATCAAAACTTGTTATACTTCAGATCTGAAGTGTTGGTAGGGATGGAAACGCTCTACCACAAAATATAGAAGATTGCATTGGCATTAGTGACAACCTCGAGAAAGTTGTAACATTACTTCCTTGAGCACACCATCGTCATCTGGGTCGACCAACCTCGTAAACAAGTTCTTCATAAGTCGGATATTGTAGGACAAATGATAAAATGGTTTATTGATATGTCTCAATTCAACATCTTCTTCGAGCCTAGAAAAGCACTAAAGACCCAGGTGTTCGTAGAACTCATAGCAGGAATGACCCAGTTGCGTCTGAACCAACTAATATGTGGAACATTTTCACAAACGGATCATTTAATAGTAGGAGAAGCAATGCCGATCTAATTTTAGAAAATAACACTGGTTTGGTAATCAATATATCTTTACGGTTCGAGTTCCCCACTAACTTTTCATTGAACTATGTGATCGTCTTTTCTAGTATATAACAAAACATACTATAATGCAACAAGACTTCAAAACGAGGAAGGCAAAACCGCATCTAGAACGCCCCCTCTTTTTATCTAGCCACTCTATAGTGTAGGAAGTGGAGCCCCGAATACGTCAGCCTCGAATTGGGTTTTTAACTACACACGAGGAAAGGTAACCGACCCTTGCCAGACATAGTCCCTGTAGACGTAAGAACAAAGCTCGACTTCCAACCTAACCAACACAAGTCTGGGATTGGACCTACCATGTCATAAAAAAGCTCGACTCCCAGTCCACCAACACAAGCAACGACGAAAGAAAATCATTGGCATCTCATAATGATGAAATAAAATCATTCAAGATATAAAATGACGAAACAAAATCATCCAAGGAGATAAATGAAGAAACATAATATTTGGCAATGATGAAATAAAATCATTCAAGACGTATAATGATGTAATAAAATTGTTCAAGGAGATAAATGGTGAAACAATATCATTGGCAATGCATAATGATGAAATATAATCATTCAAGACATAGAATGATAAAACCAAATCGTTCAAGGAGATAAATCATGAAACAAAATCATTGGTATCGCATAATGATGAAATAAAATCATTCAAGACATAAAATAACAAAATAAAACCATCCACAAAGATACATTATGAATCAAAGTCATACGTGTATGGAAGGAAAAAGTAACACCAATCATATAGCAAGGTCAAAAGCGAATAGCAAGGTCAAAAGCGAATATTTATAAAATATTTACAAATAAATACCTATGAGCTTGCTGGGAAGACCAAGAAACCAAACGAATACGACCTAGTAATCTTAAACCTTCTAATTACTATATAATAGCAAAGCCTTGGGGGAAACTATTCTGAGCTGGCCAAAGGCCCAAAAGGTGTAAAGCCCATATACAAGAGAGCCCGACCTCAAAGTCACCTCCATAAAGCAACTGAGGATCAAGTATAACAATGTTGGAGAGTTCAAAAATTAATCCCTACAACCCATGGATTACACAACATCAAATTTGATCTAACAGTTCCTCCATCTCACATTAGGGAATACGAGACGGTTTTAACCGTCTCCGATATATAAATTCCACCACATGTTTATTCACATATATGATCTCACTCTTATGTGCATTATTACTTTTTCTCCACTGTTCACTGACTTAGGAATGTTAACCTTGCAGATCCACTCTCATCTGTCATACCAGAATTTCTTGTTGCCACACCAGAAAAGCTCACCCTAACATGCCTCATTTCCTTTAGATTTACCATATCTGGTTTCACCACTATATTCTTAATGAAGAAAATGAGTTTGGAAAACTATATGAGGAAGTTGTAAAAAATACAAAAGGCGGTGTACCTTAGTTGAATGAGGCTAAGATGAATGAGGGTGTAGTAAATAGGGATAAAGTTGGAATTGACGAGATTAATGGGATTGAGATTAGTGAGGGTGTAGTTGGAGGTAATTATGTTGAGATGAATGGGAATGACATAGAGATGGTATATTAGGAGACAATCGTGTCGAGGTGAATGGGGTTGAGACGAATGGGTTAAGGTGAATAAAGGTGTAGTTGGAGGCAATTCTGTTGAGGCAAATGGGACTGAGATGAATGAGAGTGATATGATTGATGGTGAGGTTAATGATGTTAAGTTGACAAATGTTGAGGAAATATATAAAAATAATGAAAATAATATGATAAATAAAAAGTTTGATTTTTTTTTTATTTTTGGTGATTTTATGAGATTTTATTCATAAAATAATGATTTTAATGAAGAAATCATATTTTAAAAAATGCATTAATATAAAATACGGAAATTAATAATTAATAATAAAAAATGTTATTTTTGTGATTTTTTATGATTTAAAAAAAATAGAAAAATCTAGAGACAATAAATAAAAAGGAAAATAACTAAAAGTGAGGAAGGTAGGATTTGAACTCACAACCTTCCCCCCTATAACTCCTTGTGCTTCTCTTGCTACCAATTGTGCCATTTCATTTATTCAAAATAAAGTGGCACTAGAAAGGATATGAAGCGTGGGCAAAATTTGGGGTACGACACCTATGTCAAAAATGGATAAAAAATAATTTCCAAACGAATAGATCGAACGATTAATGAATTCAATAATTTGCTAACACAAAAGAGATTATAAAGAGAGAGAATACACAAGGATTTGTTTAGGAAGTTCCCCAATCGGCCTCGCTAAGGGTACGTTTGCCCTCAATTCGAATTCGAATTGAGATATTGTATTATATCTTACTTTGAAAATGTGTGTATACAAGAGATGAAGAACACTAACCCTACAAACCCTTAGTTTGATGTTAATTCTATCACCTCCAGAACCCTTGATCAAAGATTGATCAAGTAACCAACAATGTCGCTTTAATTCACCTGTTGTTGCTACTTCCTTGAAAGGCACTCCTTGTCCCAAGGCTTTCACCCAGTTGAATTAATCCCAAGTGCACACTTGTTGAACCCCAAGATTTACCAAGACGATCCACTGTCTCACGTTACTCCCTTACAAGGCACCCCTTGTCCCAAGGCTTTCATTCGATCGGATCTGAATTGCATAATCTTGTCCAAAACCTTCAAATCCCTTAACGATCTTGAAGAAAAACCCAAGCTCGGTTTTCTTATTTGAAAACCTCAAAGAACTCAACCCAATTTACAATACAATCAACCTAAATTGGACGTCATCAACCCTAATCTAGATGGTCACCCAATCAAAAAATGATTATGTGTAGTTTAATTGTGTGTATGCATAGAAGAGAGGTTGAAGATGATTAGTATGCTTTGAAATCCTAGTTTCGTATAGGTTTTCTCTATAACCTTGCTAGAAATTATGCATGTATCAAGTATTTATATGTATACAAGTATAGTGTCAAAGGAATGCAAAAGGAATAGAAAATAATGCAAAAAATCAAGACTTTTGGTCTATAGGTCAACCTATCAAAGTCATGTGTCGACCTATCAAGGTCTTGTGTCGACCTAAAAGAGTGAGCACATGGATAGAGCCTACATGCTTTAATACTGCAACATGTGTGTCGACATAAAGGATGGATGTGTTGACCTATATAAGAACTTTTTCTTCTATGTGTCGACCTTTAGTCGTATGTCTTGACCTATAAGCTGTTTTTCACACCTAAAACTTTGTTTTTGATGCATAAAACTATTTCTTGATGCTTGAATCTTTTCTAAACCATTTCAAACATGTTGACATGCTCCCTAATGCTAAAATTCACAGCTAGACTCAGGTGATACCGTCCAATGTACATACACATCCTAGTTTTGACATCATACACAATACATCTAACGGAAAGTTTCACTCACAGATGTATCAGAGCTTACAATGTGAAGATGATGACTATTAAAGTGGCTAAGCAAGATAATTCATAACTCATTGAAAGATAATCCTAAAATAAAAATCAAGGACATCAAGGGAAAAGCCCAAAGGAAATGGAATCTTGGTGTAAATATGTTATGACTATTGTCATGAAATTATTAGAATAAATCATGGTTCAACATTTAAGGTGACATCAAGGAAAAAGCCCAAAGGAAATGGAATGTTGGTGTAAATAAGTTAAGGCTATTGTCATGAAATTCATAGAACAAATCAGGGTTGAACCTGTTCCAAATAATGCAGTTGACTAGAGGCTTCATTTCCATAGATTATACATTTGTTATGTAGCATATAAGGAGAGTTTTAAACAATGCAGGGCTATCATTGGAATTGATGGATTTTTTTAAATGGCTTGTGTGGAGGAGAAATATTGGCAGCCATAGGAAGATATCTGTTAGTTCTTTATTTTTAAGGGTTGGCATTAATTTTGTAAAACAAATAATAGCAGCAATGTGTTAGATAGGATAGTTTATCTTGCTAAGGAAGAACAGGTTGAGCAAGGAGTTCTAGTGTACAATGGAACATGTTGAGCTGAAGTAGTTTCAATATCTGGTATAACATGTCGTATCAAGATGTCCCATGTAGGTTCATTCGACATCGCGCCAGAACTGAAGAGAATTCAGAATTCTGATATGTCTTAACAGATGCAGAAGATTCAGGAAATTATATGCAAATTCCATGTGGCGCTAAATTAATAGGTCTGAAGAATCAAGTCTGAAATTGAGAAGAATATGGAAAATATACACTTTCTAAATATGGAGATATTTTAGGAAGTTAAAGATTGAAGTCCTATTATGTAGCAGAAGTCTCTGCTGATTTGTAGCAGCTCATTTGTTGTGTTTTAAAGGCCCAAAATCCAGTTGGGAAAAGGTTATATATAGATGCTTTGTAACCTAGTTTTAAAAAGGGCAACCAAAGATGTAAAAGTTCTAGTATTAGGGTTGGTTCCTGTACCACTAAACCTATGAGTTGGATAGTTTGTAAGTGTGATCCTCGAAGCTGTTAAGTAAGAGGAGTATTGTTCTTGGAGGAAGCTTTTAAGTAACTCTAAGTTGTGTCTTGGAAGGGTGTCTTCCGTGCTGAATTGTTGTGTAGGTAAAGAGCCGTTGATGCAGTGGCGGATTGTCAACTGCTAGACATCATTGCGATGATTGGGAGTGAGAAGGGTTTCTCATGTCTAGAGAGGATCTAGGTAGAAGGGTCATTGGGTAGTGATTAAGTGATAAGCTGTAAACGGGTAGTTTAGCTTTGAATTGATACTACTGATAGTGGACTTCATCCCTGGCTTGGTAGCCCCCAGAGTAGGTGTGTTCAACCGAACTGGGTTAACAATTCTGTGTGTCTTGCACTTATCTTTTCAGTACCGTGATTATTACAATATACCTTGCCCTTTGTGATCATGTCAGACCAGATGTCGAACAACATGTTCTAGGACATCTGAATTCTGCACATGTACCAGAATTTCAATATCCAATTGATCAAATGATGCCAATAGCCTTTGTAGGTTTTGAAGGTGAAACAAAGGACAATAAGACATGATTTTTGAAACTACTCATTGATGATCTTGGAGGTATAAGTCAATGTCGTGCATATACATTCATATCATATCAATAAAAGGTATTACTCAGTTATTTAAGTATGCTTTTTGTCTATTATTTATGATGTTTTGTTAATGAATTTGTTTGTATTTATTGGTAGGGTCTTTTGCCTACTATGGATGAGATTTTACTTGGTGTGGAACAAAGTTTTTGTGTACACCATATGTACAAAAAATTTAGGAAGAAATCAGAACATACATGATGGAAAGGTGGGCATCAAATAGAATGAGATTTGGAAACTATAGTGGTGATGTTATCTTGCCTAACATCAGAAAGAGGTAATATATTCACTAATACATATCATAGCTAACATCAAATAGAATGAGATTTAGAAACTATAGTGTTGTTTTACATAATTTGTTTTGATAATATATTCACTAACACCTATATGTACTTTTTGATGATTAGGATTGAAAGAGTTAGTGGATACACAAATGTATGGATTGTTAGGTATAATACTTTGTGTTCACTTATTTGTTGTTAGGTAATGAGCTCTTTATTCACTGATATACCTTGCTCATATTTTAGAATGTGTGCTGAGCATATTTTTGAAGTTAAGCACATTGAAAATTCTAGAGATGAATTCTCTGTCAACTTGCAAGACCGTAGCTACTCATTTAGAAAATGGCAACTTACAACATTGTCGTGTGTTCATACCATATCTTCCATGAAGAGCAGGAACTTGAGGATAGAGAAGTACATTCCTGGTATTCACCAAAAAAAAAAAGAAATATCACGAGGTGTACAAACATGTTATTTATCCTGTTAATGGGTTTGACCTCTAAAAAAGGACAAGTTATCCTGATGTGCAGCCACCTGTATTTAGAAAAGTTCCTTGTAGGCACAAAAATAAAGGAATATAGAGCAAGGAGAAATTAATGTCTCTGATTGCAAAATGAGGAGTACACTGTTACATGTTAAATGCAATAGGTTCAAGAAAAGTGGTCATAACAAGGAAACTTGTGAGGTTCCACCTCAGGCAATTTAGGACCAGTTTACTCAGGCAACTTAAGTTCAACCTCAGCCAAGTCAATCACATGTAACTCAAGCTCAACCTCAACCAAGTCAATCACAAGCAACTCAACCTCAACCACATTCTAACTCGGGCAAGTCAGACAAGTGGATCATAACATGCTAAGGCAAGTGAACCAAGATTTACTAAAAAAATCAACACAAAAAGTTGTTATGTTAAGTTAGAGTTCTTTTGGAATTCTGTTTTGGTTCAGGATAATTGTGGTGTTAAGTTAGATACCTTTTGGAACTCTTTTTTAGTTTAGGATTGTTGTAATGCTAAGTTAAATGTAGTCTTAGAACTTTGTTTTGATGTATTGGGTTGTTTTTTTTATGTATTGGGCGGGCCCAACACAGTGCTGATGTAGCTTGTGCTACAATACTCGGCCCCAAATTCAGGAGGGTCCATTTATTTTTTAATTATTAAAGAAATATATTTTACATCTAATTTTTTAAAACATATGTAAAATAATAATTTGTTCTCTAAATCTATTTTACACCTATTTTTAAAAACTAGTGTAAAACATTTCAAAATATATAATTTTATACTTTTTTTTTTTTTAAAAATCAATACAAATATATATTTTTAAGTTTATTATTTAAATTAGAACAGGCCCCAGATTGATTGGGTCAGCCTTGGTATTGGGTTATCTTTTGGTACCATGTCCTTGATGGGCTTGCTAATTAATGAATGAAGTTTAATGTTTTGTTATTCTATGTTTAATGTTTATTGTTTAATAATACAAGAATATTTACTGATTCAAGAATGATGCATCCAATAAAAGAATGATGCATCAAATTTAACTAAAATAATGTCAAATGGGTCTGTCAAGTTGATGTTCAAAACAAATCAGATGTATACTATAAACATATTTGGTATGTCATATTGATGTTTAAAATAAACCAGGTGTATACCAGAAACATATTAGGTCTATGAAATTAATGTTAATTTGGTGTAAAAAAAAAGAGTATATCACAAACATATATTAACAGGTAAAAATTAAAACTTGAATTCCATTTCATTCATCTAGAATTACACTACAAAATCAACTCACACATAAATTAACGGGAACAAAATTTCATAATTAAAATATCGAATTATACATTAAAAAACTTATAAGTACAAAACATAAGTTTTTCCAAAAATTCTTCCACTTCACTGTGTTCTTAAGAGCCACTTCAAGTTCTTCTAATTATTGTCTTTGTGCATCAAATTTGCCTCTTTGTCTTTCAACTCTTCCTTCATATTTAACTAATTTATGATGTTGATCTCCACTTTCTTTTGCTAAAATTTCCAACCTCTTTTTTTTCTTCAAGATAAATATATCCATATAATTTTTCACTTCATCATAATACCAAGCAAAATAGTATCACGTCCATTTTTAGTTGTCCCTTGCATGAATTTACGAAAATATTACACTGTGTGTTCCCCAGTGAAGTCGCCATTTTCTGTCGCGGTGAGAATCGGAGACCAAAGCTATTGGATTAGTTTGACTCGCAAAACAAAGATGTCACCACCGAACTTTTATTTTTCCAAGGGAAGGGAGAAAAGATCGAACAAAAACCATAAATAAACATGCAAAGCAAAAAAGCAAGGCCTACAGCTAAGCAAAGAGAGATCAAAGGTACGGGGGTTGGTTATACTAAGGGAAGGTACTAGCACCCTAAGCATCTATAGTACTCTATAGGAACCTCTTGAAAAATTTGTGTTTTGGCTAAAATTGTTTGCTAAAGGATAAAAGATGGGAAAAGAAAGACAAAGATAGGCAAGACAAAGCAACAAACATACAAAGAATATGCACATGACAAGTAAGTCGACATACACCCCCTTCCCTTGGATTAGGTCACAAGTGTCAAAAGAAAGCAACAGATACATGGCAAATCATCATGTATGAAAGTAACAGATACATGGAAAATCATCATGTAATCAACAAGTACACATGGCAAAGCATCATGTAATAAACATATACATGGCAAATCATCATGTATGATGAAACAACAAATAAAATCCACAAACACATGGTAAAATATCATGTAATCAACAGATACAAAGTATGATCAACAACACAAAGTACATGGCAAGAACAACATGGTATCAACAAATGAAATCAACATCATACATGGCAAAGTATCATATATGATACAACAACAAATAGAATCGATAAGGTACACAGTACATGGCAAGAACATCATGTATGATAAAACAACAACTGAATCAAAGAAGTGCATGGCATCAAATAAAATCCACGGACATATGGTAAAACATCATGTAATCAATAGACACAAATGAAGACACAAACACATGCAAATCAGCATGTAGTATAAACAACAAGTGGAATGAACGAAATACACATGGCAAAGCATCATGTAGACACAACAATAAATGGAGTCAACAAAATACATGGCAGATCATCATGTAGAAAGCATCAACACATAAAATCGACAACGTATACATACATGCAGGGCCGGCCATTGGGTGAATCTACTAAAGCCCTAACTTTAGGCCCCAAAATATTTTTTTATTAAAATAATTAATTTAAATTAATTAAATGTTGCTTTAATTATTAAAGCCTAGAAAAAAGGAAAAGACATATATAGTAGCGTGAAAAAAAGGAAGGGACTAAGTATTCAATTTGTTTTTACCGTTATTGACTCTTCTTCTTCTCAATTTTTCTATAATAAATTACTAACAATCTCCTATTATTAAATCTGTCAATTTCTTTAAAATTTATCCTATCATTTTCAATTGAACATTTTCTCAAAAGCAAAAAATTTTGCAATTGCAATTGCAGCAATTCTGCAGGTTTATATTTGTGATTTACCGATTTTATGAACTCTGAATCTGTGTTTGTGATATTGTAGCACCGCCACATCACATCAGAGTCACTTATACAGAGACAAAGACGACTTATTCTCCATCTCTAATCGCTGGTTTGTTTTGTTGTTTGGATTTACGGCAAACAAGTTGTTCTTTATTTTATTCTCTTTTATCGACAAAAACAGGTTCTTTTATTCTCCAGTTGGATCTATTTTTTTTTGTTACTATTTGTTTAATGTATATTTTTTTGTCATTGTTTGACTGTGATTATTTTCTTGTTTGTATCTATTTGTTTATTCTCTTGTCTAATTTTGTCGGCAGACATCTTTTATTCTATTTGTTTTATTTTAGTTCTATTTTAGTTGTTTATTTTAGTTGATTACTTTCAAAATTTGATTGAATTATTTACTTGTTTTAAAATAAAGAAATGTCAACTCGAAAATATGAATTAGGTTATTCGAAACTAAAACAAAAAATAAAAGAGTTAAAGCTTTGATTGAATCACAAAAAGGGGCTTTAGACAAATTTGTTAAGACAAATGAAAAAAGTAAAATTGAAAATATTAGTGATTGCTCAGTGAACGAACAAGTTAATAATGTAAATGCTAACGAGAATGTAAACCATGATTAAAATGCAAATCGATAAAAGGTAGTTGATGAACAAGTTAACAGTATAGATGCTAATGAAAATAGAGAAGGAATAGCTGGTGAAAATGAAACTATAGTATCGGTTAATAGGCAAGATTGTATTGCTTTTGACATTCACAATGAAGATAGAGAAGAAGTATTAGAAGAATCATCTCATAAAAATATATATGACCCAAGTCAATGGATAACTATTGACACAAATATGAGAGATTTATTAGTAGAGAACGGTCCTATAAAAATTACCGATATAGATTTTCCAAAGGATGCACATACAAGACACTTTTCTTCATCACTTTACATACAACAGTTGTCCAACGGAGAAAAGCGTGAAAGAAGATGGTTGGTTTATTCTCAAAATTTAGATAAAGTGTTTTGCTTTTGTTGTAAATTATTTAATGCTCTTCGTAGTACAAGTAAATTAGCACATGAAGGTAGTAATGATTGGAGAAATATTAGTGCTAAGTTAAAGAGTCATGATATGAGTAATGAGCATATTGTTAATGATCTTGACGGCTGATCAGAACCTGTAGTGGGCAAAGAAAGACGCCTGTGATGCTAGGTGTGTGAAATGAGGAGGGGGTGTACCTGCAAGGCACTTCGATGCTAAAGTAAGAATCGAGAGAGGAAATATGCAAGTACAAAAGTATGTATTTCGTAGGATGATTTTTGAATATCTGACCCTCTCTTTTGAGAGGGTTTTTATAATGCCCCCAACGCGTGGCCAACGGTCCCTATTTTAGGGGCGATATAATCGTTTCCTGAAGAATAGATAACTGCTAAAAACTAGTTGTTAGGACGGGCAGAGGTGCCCGAAACTAGCCGTTGCTACGGGAAAAGATGTAGTTCCGAGCATGGGCGTCGTGACTGTTTCTGGATGGTAGAGCCGTGCATGACGGACAGGAAATGCCGAGGAGGAGCATGTGACCCCATGGGTCATCTGACCATGTTTGCTCGGTGAGGGACAGAAAGGTAAAAGCTGCCCCTAATCAGCTGGACCTAGGCAATTGGGTCGTTTTGGGAGCAGGAGTGGATTGAGCCATGCCTAGTCATTGGTCTAGTCCGGAACAAGAGCCCCCCGATTCGTTTCTCCCGAGTATGAGAGTGATGACTTAAGGGTAGTTCGCAGTCCCGAGGAGATTTGGAAGGGGTCGTCGCTTGCTGACGAGGTAGAGTTATTTTATGATGCCCGAGGGATTTGATGCTCGCGGGATATGTAATGTTGTCTGGTGTGCTTGGCGTGCGGGGAGACCAGCGGGTGATGTGTGTCGTATCCCAAAATTTGACCTCATTTTTTTTCATTTTGCATAAGCATGAGTATGAGCATCGCCGGCATACGCACTCGCACTTTTTTTTCTTTGATTTTATTGCAGGAATGTTCAGGTTTTCTAAGATCGGTTAATCGCATCCTCACCAAGTCATCACATCATCAACACAAGCACAAAATAAGGGTTTCTATGCCTATTCATCAAAGCAAGAGGTTAAAAATTGAAACCGTAGCCAAAACACCTTTTTCAAGCAAATTGGGCACTTTTTGGCTTGGTTAATCTATTAAACTTTTTAGTGCAAAAAGCGTTAATAGATTAACCCTTGTAAATTTGGCAAATTTTGCTACTTTTCATGACATCCACTTTTCCTCTACATTTTTGGGGTATACTTGGTGCTAGCATTGTGTGGATCATTCTAGACATTTCTAGACATTTCAAGACTATTCAAGACACTCTGCTTACATTTATTCCCATGCTTCACTTTAAATTAAGTGCACCATGTTCCTTGGCTTCCAAGCATGTCAACCTTTGGATGTTGGAGCTCACATTGGGATTGTTACCGAGTTAACATCCTAACTAACCGAGTTAACTGCTTGACTCGGTGAGTCAAGTGTAACTAACTCCTAGCCTAATTCCAAACCACCCAAAGCTAAGTCCAAACCAAATTCCAATCCTCTCACACTCCAAACCAAAACTCTATATAAACAAAGTTTCACCATTTTGCAACTCCTCCACAACCTTTCACGCAATTTCACACTTTCTTCACTCTCAATTCTCTCATTTCCCTCTGCATTTTTCTGCAACTTCTACACATTCATCTTCATCTTCTTCACCAAACCACACTAGAGCTCTTAATTCATCGTTGAAGAAAAGCTACTTTCACCTTGAAAGTGCTTTTTCTTGAGCTTAACCTTCATCAACTTTCCATTCTACTGGATTTTGTGGAGCTTCAGTAGCTTTTGGATTCGTCTCAAGTGATTATTTCAAGCTTCTTCGGTGATAATTCTCATTTCGGAGTTTTCGTCGAAATTTGCGCGGTTTCGCTACGGTTCGAAGTGCAAGTGTAGGATTCTCTGGTTTTCTCTGGTTTTCTTCACTTATCTTCATCACATTTCACTTGCAACAATCACCAAGCCAAACCTCCAGCTTGTAGGTTGGTCAATTCTCACTTATTTATCGTTTCGTTCACTTTTTGCGCGTTTACGATATGTTTCGACAGTTTTTTTTTGTTTTGATTAATCATGCAATTGTTTGATCTTTGATCTACATGTTCATGCTTTCAATTGATGATTAATTGATCCTAATTCCTATAATTTTTGTGCATAAGTTCATACCATAGCATGTGGTAGTTCAAATAAGTGATGAACTGCTGGAAGCACTTTTGGAAAACTGATTTTTTGCCACTGCTGCAGTGTTAATCGATTAACACTTTTTAGTGCAAAAAGTGTTAATAGATTAACCAGTGTAATTTTACTGTTTTTCAAGTGTTAATCGATTAACACTTTGTAGTGAAAAAGTGTTAATCGATTAACCAGTGTAATTTTGCTGATTTTTGTGCGGTTAATAGATTAACACTTTGCAGTGCAAAAGTGTTAATTGATTAACACTGAACCAGAATGCCATTTTCATGCTTTTTCAAGTGTGTTTGCCATCTTTTCCTCCTCTAACTTCCATGGATCAATATGCTTGATATTTATGGATGTTTTAAGTGCTGTTTACCTCTGTTTAAAGTATATTTACATTAATTCAATGATTGATTTATCAATTCTTACAATTAGGTGTTCTTGATATTTGTTGGAACATGCTAATTCTTGCACAATCTTGAATCACTTGACACATGATTTGTGATACATGCTAATATGTGTTTGGCACTATTTTGTACTTTCATTTATTGATCACATTAAGTTTGTTCTTTATTGAGCAAATTTAGTCATGCATAATCAATAATTTACACCTTTTGCTTTAATGGTTTTCCATTCTCTTTGGAAAATTATTGGCATATCAATTCCCCTTGATCAATTAATCGAAACCTTGTTTCAATCGATTGATCCTTCTTTCGCTCTTCTCTTTAGGCTTCCTTTAGAGCTTTCTTCCTCTTTCTCTCTTGCTGAGTTGGAGATTCGCACGATGCACGACCACGACGCATGACGCACTGGAGTACTGTACAAGTTGGCGCTGTTATGCCGTCTATTTCAACTTCTGCACTACACCCTGTGTGCTAGAGAAGGAATGAGAATGGAGAATTCCTACTCTCATTCTGACTACTTTAGGTAGGGGTCAAATGACCCTGTGACTGGCTTAGTCATCTCTATCTCCAGGCGGTAGCGTATCTCTTTTACCCAGTTGAGTCGATCCTTAATAACTCTTACCTCTTTCAATTAATCTTTTGATCTGTCGCCTTTCCCTTGGTTCACGATCATTTAACATTCTTCAGAGAGTCAATCTCTTGCTCTTGTTCAATGTTTTTCCCTTGTTCTCTTCAGGAGAGTTTCAATCACCTTTTCTTGTGGCTAGTCACTTCTTTTGCTGACTCTCCATGAGTAGTAATCATTCTTCCTTTGGTTAATCACAGTCGTACTGTTAAAACCAATTCTTTTTGTTCCCTTGCAGTCGCACTATTTCTTCGGTTAAACACAGTCTTCTGTTAAAATCGAATCCCCTGCAGAGTTCGCAACCTTCTCTTAGTTCTTCTCCCTTTGTATGGTTAACCACTGCTTGTCAGTTAAAACACCAATTTGCATGTTATCTCAGTTAACCATAATCTATTTGTTAACATACTGAGTTTCTCTTGGGTTAATCACCTTCTCTTGGTTAATCACCCATTCTTTCAGCTAATCACAATCTATCTATTAACATACTAAGTTTTTCTTGGGTTAATCACCTTCTCTTGGTTAATCACCCATTCTTTCAGTTAACCATAGTCAGTCTGTTAATACACTGAGCCTTTTCGAGTTAATCACCTTCTCTTGGTTAATCACTCGTTCCTTTTCGGTTAATCACAGTTCTTCTGTTAAAACTGAATCCCCAGCAGTTAGCAACATTTTCTTGGTTCGGATACTTGCACCCTTGGGTTAGTAATCTTCTTTTGGTTCAAATACCCTTTTCTTTGGTCAAGTAATGTTTGTTCAGTTAGGGTACCGAAGTCCTTTGGGTCACGACCTACGCTTGGTCTAACACCCGTCCTTTGGGTCACGACCTTCGCTTGGTCCCACACCCGTCCTTTGGGTCACGACCTTCACTTGGTCCCACACCCGTCCTTTGGGTCATGACCTTCGCTTAGTCCCACACCCGTCCTTTGGGTCACAATCTTCATTTAGTCCCACACCCGTCCTTTGGGTCACGATCTTCATTTAGTCCCACACCCGTCCTTTGAGTCACGACCTTCGCTTGGTCCCACACCCGTCCTTTGGGTCACGACCTTCGCTTGGTCCCACACCCATCCTTTGGGTCACGACCTTCGCTTGGTCTCACACTCGTTCATTGGGTCATGACCTTAGCTTGGTCCCACACCCGTTCTCTGGGTCACGACCTTCGCTTGGTCCCACACCCGTTCTCTGGGTCACGATCTTCGCTTGGTCCCAC
Source organism: Lathyrus tuberosus (assembly GCA_022829125.1). Taxonomy (NCBI): domain Eukaryota; kingdom Viridiplantae; phylum Streptophyta; class Magnoliopsida; order Fabales; family Fabaceae; genus Lathyrus; species Lathyrus tuberosus. The sequence continues at coordinate 2,789,986 of JALAZF010000104.1, read as the reverse complement.
ACCCGTCCTTTGGGTCACGACCTTTGCTTGGTCCCAATCCCATTCTTTGGGTCACGACCTTCGCTTGGTCCCACACCGGTCCTTTCCCACACCGGTCCTTTGGGTCATGACCTTCGCTTGGTCTCACACCCGTCCTTTGGGTCACGACCTTCGCTTGGTCTCACACCCGTCCTTTGGGTCACGACCTTCGCTTGGTCCCACACCCGTCCTTTGGGTCACGACCTTCGCTTGGTCCCACACCCGTCCGTTGGGTCACGACCTTTGCTCGGTCCCACACCCGTCCTTTGGGTCACGACCTTCGCTCGGTCCCACACCCGTCCTTTGGGTCATGACCTTCGCTCGGTCTCACACCCGTTCTCCTGGTTTCAACACCACCCATTTGCTCGCTCTCCGGTGGAGTCTCTATTATTCTTTTGCTCCTTTATCTTCTTGGTTTCGAAACCATTCTTGCACTTTATCCTCATAACAGTTACTATCTTGTCCTTTGCACTTATTTCTTGGTTTTGACACCAACCCTCTTTGTTATCCCCAGCGGATCTACCTTTTACCTTCTTTTGCTCTTGGTTTTGACACCACTTTCATTTCCTTTACTTTTTCCGACTTAGTTCCCAGAACTACGGAAGCTCTGATTATGCATTCTCTCGAATGTATAATATGTAGGCACGAGATCGCGATGATCTTGGCGAGCACCCTTCCACACTTCCACCCTTCCTCTTTCTTTCATTCCTCTTTCTTTTCCCTGGTTCCATGAACTACAGAGCTCTGACTTCCTCATTGCACTATGAGGGTACGTAGGCACGAGGGCCCTAATCCTCTGCGAGCACTCCTTTTACGTTCTCTCTTTCTTCTTCTTTCTTTTCTTTCTCTCTCCTTTTTTTTAGCTAGAAGCCTTTAGATATATAACCCATCCAAGCCTAGAAGCAAGCGAAATGGTTCCCGTCGAGTATGACAGATGCGTAAGGTGCTAGTACCTTCCTTTCGCATAACTGATCCTCGTTCCCGTTTCTCTTCCCCTTGGGATTTATTGATATTTTCCCTGTCCTTTGGGACTAAATAAAGTTTGGTGGCGACTTTGTTATATCTTTGAGTGTGCGGTTCACTCAGGTATAAACCAGCCATCTTCAGCTGGTGACTCTGCTGGGGAGTTCTTTCTCTTGAGCTTCGCCTCGCTTTGCTTGTCTCCTGGCTAGGTGGGACTCCTCATCTTCAGCTGTCGACTCTGCTGGGGAGTCCTTGCGCTCGCAGGTTGAGGTTTCACCTAGTTTTGTTTGCATTCTTGCTTTGCTTGGGTGTTTATCTTTTGCGCTTTACTCGCTTTATTTTCCTTACTTTAGCTTTATGTTTTTTATTGCATTTCTTTACTACTTTAAATATTCATATGCTGAATATTCTGGATATCTGCTATTTTCTGATGTTGTTAGGATGGGTAGATATTATTGGAGAGAAAAGTCCTAACACCGAGCTTAGCATACACATAGGCTAGAACGTGGATAGTCGTGAGGCCTGTGTTTTGTGCGTTGGGTTACCACGAGAGCCACATCCCAGATCATGATTCGCTTGAGAATACTTCCATCCTACGAGAATTCGCTACGGCGGGGGGTTTTCATTCTGAGTGTTATGGTTTGGGCGACCTTTCTAGATACCACCTTGTTGTGTCTAAATCACACCTGTGAGGGGGATATGGGTTTTTACAGGAAACCAAGCCACTTCATACCTTTGTTCTCTCACGCACGTCAGATTCTTGCACCGACACGAAGTTGTATATGCAGATTATCCAGAAGATGTTGCATCCCTAACTTACATTATTGCATAATGTTATTACATCAACATGTATGCTGAACTTTTGAACCTGAGTTATTGCATGATCATATGTGTACTGAACTTTTGCATCATCTAATCTTTGCATCATTGGGTGTTGTATATCTCATTTTCATTCCATCTGCATAAACAACATATGTATACATATATTTGCATCGCATATATCCAAACTAGAAAAAGCTCACTTTCTTCCCTTCATCAGCCCAAAGACAATAATTCTCCGACACCGAAAGCCAAAGGATCATGGAACAGGTTGGGTATGAGAACACAATACACAAGAAAGGTAAGGTTGACATGTTTGTGGAATTACTTCTGAACAGTATGAAAATGAACTCCTCGGATCAGGTTGTGATTGATGAGCAAGCCCAGAATGGACCAAAGGTGGATAAGATCATGAATATGGATGCAAGCAATCTGCTAGTTTACCCCTTGACTAATTAGAAGACCACTGAAGGCAATCAGAAACAAAAGCGTAAGCAAATCAGTAAAGGGAACAACAATCAAGGGAGGAGACGTCCTAGTCTTGATCCAATTCCTGTGACTTACACGCATCTATTGCCTGTTCTGATTCATGTTGGGGCAATTATTCCTAAAGAAATCAAGTCGGCTAAGTTTCCTTATCATCCTAAGCATGATCCTAATGCCACATGTAGATACCATGCTGGATATGTGGGCATTCTACAGAAGCTTGAGTCATCTTTAAGAACAAAGTCCAAGAGCTTCTCGATCAGAAGTTGCTTTGCTTTACAGAGAAGCCTTGCCAGAATTATGCACCTATGATTGCTGAAACATCTGCCGAAGCTGAGAATAGAGGTCCTCCTATTCATGCGATGATTCCTCCAGCTATTCAACCTGTTGGGCAATACCCCTACCAAGGTTTTCAGTCTGCTAACTCTGGAACGCCTTTGGCCAATCCTGAGGCACCTTCTGCTGTTGCACCCCCAGTTGCTTATCCTGGGGCACCCTACACTCCGTATGGGATCCATTTTGGTCAGACTGTTAATCAGATGGGTAATCCTGGTTTGATGCACCCTGTTCAAGCGTTCCTGCAATACGCTACTCAGCAGATTCATCCTCAAGCACCTCTGGCTCCTACGTCGTACTATTCATTCTCGCATGTTGTTGCAACCCAACATCAACAGCCTCCTCAGGCTCATAATCAGCAAGCCCAAGGCCGAGAGCGTCAGAACCAGCGAGCCCTGGAACAATCTAGAACGAAGGAATGCTCCTCTAGATCCGATTCCTGTGACATACAATCAACTTCTCCCATATCTGGTTCAGAACTCGCTGGTGGTTCCTAAAGCTCTGAAACCTCCTCCAAAACCATTCCCACTTGGGTATGATCCCAATGTGCAATGCGGATATCATGTTGGGTCAGCTGAGCATTCGACCGAGGATTGCAACGCTTTCAAAGCTAAAGTCCAACAGTTGATTGACAAGAAACACTTAACTGTTCAAGATGAGAAACTGTGGGTGAACAGAAATCCCTTGTCCGTGTAGGGGCCAAGATTGCAAAATCATCCTTTGAAATAATTGATCAAGCCTGAGAGCCCTTCCTCAATATCGGCAATCATCATGTCATTTCATCTTTTTCGTTTGTAATCTTTCTTTTTGTCTAGCATTGTTCACTTGTAAAACTTGTGTGTTTTTGAATGATAATAATAATGAAATAAATATGCATGTTTTGAATAAATTCATTCATGTTCACTGTTGAAGCTAGAATAGCAGCAAGCAAATAATAATAAGTAACCCAGTTTTGTCGTTCTCCACAGGGATCAGTGCGAGGGAAAGAATGCCATTCAACGGTTTCTATATTTCTAAGCTCATGAATCAAAAGTTCTGGTTTAAGCGAACCAAAAGCAAATGCGGAAAATTAAAGGAACAAAAATCAAGTAAATAACAATAACACATTCTTCGGAGGAAAGAAACTCAATAGGACCACTCAATAACACATGCATTCTTCCGACCATTTCATACACAAATCACTCATTCGTCTAATATCCTCACGTATCACTCACAACAGAGGTTATGTCTAACGCAACGTCGAGAGAACAACGGTATTGTCTCATTGGTGATGTCTCACGCAACTCAACAACACAGAGTAGTAAGAACTGATACTCACGCAAGTGTTAAGTCTAAATTTATCTCTAGAGTTCAGACAAAACCGATATTACTATAACATCCATGTCAAACTCATGAGTAATTCATATACAAAGCCCTGATCCGAATACAAACATATGATTAACCCTGCATTCAACTAATTTACCAACTGTATACGAACGTCGTTCTTCATCGCTATTGTCACGCATCCTCGCAATACCGTATCGATCCTACTCATGCTACCCATGCTACTTAATCAACACAATACAACAAAAGATACAATGAATATCAATTCACAAACCCCTATCAAAAGCTTGCTCATTGACAGATGAAAATCTAAGATTAACAATTCGATATAGGTTTTGTCACGACCCACAAATAATCAATCAAAGACAAACAATCAATAGAGAATCAAAACATATTCATAAACATAGATTAGATGAAATACAATATGTATCAAGAGATTTACATACCAAACATCAACAAATAGAGGATACAAAGAGAAGAAAGGAGAAGAACAAATTTCTCACGGTTCGTCGGAGCCGATTAAAGTAAATCCTACTCCGGATCATCAAGATGCATCATCCAATGTTGTTTCTAAGCTAATCTACTCCTAAAACATGTTTGATGAAGTTGGGAGAAAGTTCCCCCAAAAAACATAACATAAAAAATGATGAAAAATGATTGAAATAGGCAAATCTCACTTTCCAGGTTCGCCTAGCGAGTCCCCGTTCGCTAGGCGAACGTAAACCGCCTTAAAATTGAGTTTTTTCACGATTCTGGAAATTTTCGTTCGCCCCGGTTCGCCTAGCGAACAAGCTAGCGAGTGTTCACTACGGGGGCTCGCCTAGCGAGCATGACAGAAAACCAGAATTTGTTTTCTTCATAACTCTTGAACCGTAACTCCGATTGACGCACGGTTTGAAGCGTTGGAAAGCTTATTCAATGCTCTTTATGAATATGGAAAAATCCCATTGCTGGAACACCTATAAAAATAAATGAAAATCGATTAAACTCAATGATATTTACACGATAACGCACTATACACACGAAAACGTAAAGTAAACGTATTTACACACAAAGTGGGGTTTATTCAACCAATTTTAACACAAAGTAAGGATAAGTGCAACAAAACTTATATACAAAAATAGGTACAATTTGCACTTATCATTCACTCATACTTTTTATCAATATCGCACATTTGTTCAAGCAAAATCAAAAAGAAAATGATGAAATTAAAAAAAGACATGAGATCACTATCTGTATGCTTTGAATAAAACCCTGCTGACGATGTAAGGCATTGGTTATATTCCCAAACACCGGAGTTATAAGGAAGATAATCCCTAGTCAACCCCTTTGGGCCTTGAAGTAGGAGTTTCCTTCTGTGCACAAAAAACCCTCAATCTTAACCAGGGGCAGGGTAGTCTTCAACTAGTTTGACCATGCGTTCAAATTTCAAAAGAGGAGTACCCCATTATGAGGATCAACCAAATCCTATCCCTCGCAAGAGGTCAGAAAAATCACAAATCCACAATGGTTTTCCCTCACCGACCAAAGGAATGAGGCAGTCACAATTCACCCTTACAAATCAAACAAACACATGTCACACGATTTTGTTCGAGGAAAAAAAATCCAAATCACAAAAGCAAAAGAATGAAAGCCCGCTAAGTCAAAAACTCAAAAACAAAGGACTTAGGCAAAAATTAGGGCATCCCGGTAGACTGCAAATTCAAAATAATCAGTCTACGCAAAAATTAGGGAAAGTAAAAAATAAAACAGAGAAGCAAAAGAGAAAAATTCTCCACAAGAACAAGTTTGTGTGATCACATGTGACAAAAACAAAAGGTGAGTGGCTGCTGCTCCAAAAACCCTCGTCGGTTCCTTTGCCGTCACTTCCACCATTCAAAACCCTCTTTGAAAGGTGAATGCTTATGTCAAACTAGCTGAACATAGGACTGGAGAACATCAAGGAGAATGGGTGGGGTAAAATAAATGTTGAGCCTTATATCCTTTCTTTCTTAAACTATGAACCAGGCCACGTTACAACCCTCAAAAGACCTAACTGAAGCAGGGTTTATTTCAAAAGCATACTACAGTGGGATCATGTCGAAACTGACTCCCAAAGATTTGCCGATCATTTGTGCCGATATTGACATGGCATTCTAAATGGTGATTCATTCACTATATTTCATAATCTCAGTGAACATACTTGGATTTCAAAACTAACATATACATAGCATTAACATTATCATTTTCAAAGCCAACACTTTTTACTTGCGAACAAGCACTTAACATCAAGAAGGTTTGGACATCTCAGGGGGCAAAACGCCTGGAAACTCCGTTGAGAAAAAGGGCAACTAACCTCAAGATTCAGTCAATCTGAGCCAATCACGTCGAGATTTAGCAAATCTCTCAAAGATCAGTTGGTCAGGGGCATTCCTCCAAAGATCAACCAAACAGGGGCAAAATCACTCATGAGCTTAAACTGGGGCATTCCATCTCAAGAGCACAGGAATCCTCTCCAAGAAACAATTAATCAAGGGCATGCTATTCCGATATGCTGGGGCAAGCCGGATCAAGATCATCCTGTGACATAACTATTTCTTACCTTGTGATTGGGGCAATCCATGTAGATACCCAACAGACTGGGGCAAAGACGAGCTACTAAGGTGCAAGTTCTCTCCCTATTTTGAGACAAGAGCAATGGGGCATCAACAACTGTTGATCCTGAAGTAGGTGTCGGAGAATCACATCTTTATGGCTACACCCTAACCTCAACTCTTTCATCTCCCACAACAAAAACACTAGAACCGTTGCATAGACCGTCCTCATACATTAATCATATCGCTTCACTCATGCATATCATTCATCTAGCATAGCATAAAGCATTAACATAAGCCCGATCATACTTAACATCTCTTCAAAAACCTGATTACTGACATTCTTCATATAGTGATCATCATCGCATAACAATGCATTTTCAAATGCATATCATATTCTTCAAGATGGAGCATTACGCCATACACGTTCAAACATGTGTCCTTATCAAATTCCAAGTTCTCGGCTGATGGTCAGTTCTCGTTTGATTTATTCAAACTTTTCCAGTTCTCGTTTGGCGCACTTTTCCAAAGTCCAGTTCTCGTCTGGAAAGCCTTTCAAAGTCCATTTATTTCCTGGTAACTTTTCAAAGTCCAGTTCTCGTCTGGTACACCTTTTTCAAAGTCCAGTTCTTGCCTGCAACTTTTCAAAGTCCAGTTCTCGTCTGGCACACCTTTTTCAAAGTTCGGTTCTCGTCTGGCACACTTTTCAAGTCCAGTTCGCGTCTGAAAAACTTTTTCAAAGCCTCTTCCTTTCCTTTGGTTCATCCAAAGACCTTTCCTTATTCTTTGGTTCGTCCAGAACCTGCCAACTTGCGACATTGTACCTTAACCGGTACCGTTGCATAACATGATATCAAGCATCATGTAGAACAGCACATACATAGCATATGCATTAGTATACCTCCCTTCGTCTGATTCACCTCCTAACAGATATTCAGCCAAAATTCATACTTATCAACCCTCAAAACATTAAACTCTTCTTTTGTCATCGTCGGCCAAATTTTCGAGCTACTCTTATATTTAATCACCTTCTACCTCGAATCACCGAAAAGCTGGCGCAATTCGAACATTTAGGTCCAAGTGGATTAAATAGGGGCAGCTGTCTTAACCCGAAATTTGACCTCCTTTTTTTCTTTTTGCATAAGCATGAGCATGAGCATCGCCAGCATACGCACTCGCACTTTTTTTCTTTGATTTTGTTGCATGAATGTTCAGGTTTTCCAAGCCCGATTAATCGCATCCTCACCAAGTCATCACATCATCAACACAAGCACAAAATAAGGATTTATATGCCTATTCGTCAAAGCAAGAGGTTAAAAATTGAAATTGTAGCCAAAACACCTTTTTCAAGCAAATCGGGCACTTTTTGGCTTGGTTAATCTATTAACACTTTTTAGTGCAAAAAGCGTTAATAGATTAACCCTTGTAAATTTGGCAAAATTTGCTACTTTTCATGACATCCACATTTCCTCTACATTTTTGGGGTATACTTGGTGCTAGCATAGTGTGGAACATTCTAGACATTTCTAGACATTTCAAGACTATTCAAGACACTCCACTTACATTTATTCCCATGCTTCACTTTAAATTAAGTGCACCATGTTCCTTGGTTTCCAAGCATGTCAACCTTTGGATGTTGGAGCTCACATTGGGATTGTTACCGAGTTAACTTCCTAACTAACCGAGTTAACCGTTTGACTCGGTGAGTCAAGTGTAACTAACTCCTAGCCTAATTCCAAACCACCCAAAGCTAAGTCTAAACCAAATTCCAATCCTCTCACACTCCAAACTAAAACTCTATATAAACAAAGCTTCACCATTTTGCAACTCCTCCACAACCTTTCACACAATTTCACACTTTCTTCACTCTCAATTCTCTCATTTCCTTCTGCATTTTGCTGCAACTTCTACACATTCATCTTCATCTTCTTCACCAAACCACACCAGAGCTCTTAATTCACCATTGAAGAAAAGCTACTTTCACCTTAAAAGTGATTTTTCTTGAGCTTAACCTTCATCATCTTTCCATTCTACTGGATTTTGTGGAGCTTCAGTAGCTTTTGGATTCATCTCAAGTGATTATTTCAAGCTTCTTCAGTGATAATTCTCATTTCGGAGTTTTCGTCAAAATTTGCTCGGTTTCGCTACAGTTCGAAGTGCAAGTGTAGGATTCTCTAGTTTTCTCTGGTTTTCTTCACTTATCTTCATCACATTTCACTTGCAACAATCACCAAGCCAAACCTCCAGCTTGTAGGTTGGTCAATTCTCACTTATTTATCGTTTCGTTCACTTTTTGCGCATTTATGATATGTTTCGACAGTTTTTTTGTTTTGATTAATCATGCGATTGTTTGATCTTTGATCTACATGTTCATGCTTTCAATTGATGATTAATTGATCCTAATTCCTCTGATTTTCGTGAACAAGTTTATACCATAGCATGTGGTAGTTCAAATAAGTGATTAACTGCTGGAAGCACTTTTGGAAAACTGATTTTTTGCCACTGATGCAGTGTTAATCGATTAACACTTTTTAGTGCAAAAAGTGTTAATTGATTAACCAGTGTAATTTTGCTATTTTTCAAGTGTTAATCGATTAACACTTTGCAGTGCAAAAGTGTTAATCGATTAACCAGTGTAATTTTGCTGATTTTTGTGCAGCTAATAGATTAACACTTTGCAGTGCAAAAGCGTTAATCGATTAACACTGAACCAGAATGTCATTTTCATGCTTTTTCAAGTGTGTTTGCCATCCTTTCCTCCTCTAACTTCCATGGATCAATCTGCTTGATATTTATGGATGTTTTAAGTGCTGTCTAACTCTATTTAAAGCATATTTACATTAATTCAATGATTGATTTATTAATTCTTGCAATTAGGTGTTCTTGATATTTATTGGAACATGCTAATTCTTACACAATCTTGAATCACTTGACACATGATTTGTGATACATGATAATATGTGTTGGGCACTGTTTTGCACTTTCATTTATTGATCACATTAAGTTTGTTCTTTTTTTAGCAAATTTAGTCATGCATAATCAATAATTTACACCTTTTGCTTTAATGGTTTTCCATTCTCTTTGGAAAATTATTGACATATCAATTCCCCTTGATCAATTAATCGAAACCTTATTTCGATCGATTGATCCTTCTTTTGCTCTTCTCTTTAAGCTTCCTTTAGAGCTTTCTTCCTCTTTCTCTCTTGCTGAGTTGGAGATTCGCACGATGCACGACGCACGGCGCACGACGCACTGAAGCACTATACAAGTTGGCGCTGTTATGCCGTCCATTTCAACTTCTGCACTACACCCTGTGTGCTAGAGAAGGAAGGAGAATGGAGAATTTCTACTCTCATTCTGACTACTTCAGGTAGGGGACGAATGACCATATACCTGGCTTAATCATCGCTATCTCCAGGCGGTAGCGTATCTCTTTTCCCCAGATTAGTCGATCCTAGATCACTCTTACCTCTTTCAATCAATCTTTTGATCTTTCGCCTTTCCCTCGGTTCACAATCATTTGACAATCTTCAGAGAGTCAATCTCTTGCTCTTGTTCAATGCTTTTCCCTTGTTCTCTTCAAGGGAGTTTCAATCACCTTTTCTTCTGGCTAGTCACTTCTTTTGCTGACTCTCCATGAGTAGTAATCATTCTTCCTTTGGTAAATCACAGTCGTACTGTTAAAACCAATTCTCTTTGTTCCCTTGCAGTCGCACTATTTCTTCGGTTAAACAAAATCCTTCTGTTAAAACCGAATCCCCTGCAGAGTTTGAAACCTTCTCTTGGTTCTTCTCCCTTTGTATGGTTAACCACTGCTTGTTAGTTAAAACACCAATTTGCATGTTTTCTCAGTAAACCATAGTCTATAAGTTAACATACTGAGTTTCTCTTTGGTTAATCACCTTCTCTTGGTTAATCACCCATTCTTTGAGTTAATCACAGTCTATTTGTAAACATACTGAGTTTCTCTTGGGTTAATCACCTTCTCTTGGTTAATCACCCATTCTTTCAGTAAACCACAGTCAGTCTGTTAATACATTGAGCCTTTTCGAGTTAATCACCTTCTCTTGGTTAATCACTCATTCCTTTTTGGTTAATCACAATTCTTCTATTAAAACCGAATCCCCAACAGTTAGCAACCTTTATTAGTTCAGATACTTGCACCCTTGGGTTAGTAATCTTCTTTTGGTTCAAATACCCTTTTCTTCGGCCAAGTACTGTTTGTTGAGTCAGGGTACCGAAGTCCTTTGGGTCACGACCTTTGCTTAGTCCCACACCCATGCTTTGGGTCACGACCTTCGCTTGGTCCCACACCCGTCCTTTGGGTCACGACCTTCGTTGGGTCCCACGACCGTCCTTTGGGTCACGATCTTCGTTTGGTCCCACACCCGTCCTTTGGGTCACGATCTTCGTTTGGTCCCACACCCGTCCTTTGGGTCACGATCTTTGTTTGGTCCCACACTCGTCCTTTGGGTCACGACCTTCGCTTGGTCCCACACCCGTCCTTTGGGTCACGACCTTCGCTTGGTCCCACAACCGTCCTTTGGCTAACGACCTTCGCATGGTCCCACACTCGTTCTTTGGGTCATGAACTTCGCTTGGTCCCATACCCGTTCTCTGGGTCACGACCTTCGCTTGGTCCCACACCCATTCTCTGGGTCACGACCTTCACTTGGTCCCACACCCGTCCTTTAGGTGACGAACTTCGCTTGGTCCCACACCCGTTCTTTGGGTCACGGTCTTCGCTTGGTCCCACACCCGTCCTTTGGGTCACGACCTTCGCTTGGTCCCACACCTGACCTTTGGATCACGACATTCGCTTGGTCCCACACCCGTCCTTTGGGTCACGACCTTCGCTTGGTTCCACACCCGTCCTTTGGGTCACGACCTTCGCTTGGTCCCACATTCGTCCTTTGGGTCACGACCTTCGCTTGGTCCCACACCCGTCCTTTGGGTCACGAACTTTGCTTGGACCCACATCCGTCCTTTGGGTCACGAGCTTCGCTTGGTCCCACACCCGTCCTTTGGGTCATGACCTTCGGTTGGTCCCACACTCGTCCTTTGGGTCACGACCTTCGCTTGGTCCCACACCCGTCCTTTTGGTCACGACCTTCGCTTGGTCCCACTCCCGTCCTTTGGGTCACGACCTTCGCTTGGTCCCACACCCGTCCTTTGGGTCACGACCTTCGCTTGGTCCCACACCCGTCCTTTGGGTCACGATCTTCGTTTGGTCCTACACCCGTCCTTTGGGTTACGATCTTCGTTTGGTCCCACAACCGTCCTTTGGGTCACGACCTTCGCTTGGTCCCACATCCGTCCTTTGGGTCACGACCTTCGCTTGGTCCCACAGTCGTCCTTTGGCTCACGACCTTCACATGGTCCCACACTCGTTATTTGGGTCATGACCTTCGGTTGGTCCCATACCCGTTCTCTGGGTCACGACCTTCGCTTGGTCCCACACCCATTCTCTGGGTCACGACCTTCACTTGGTCACACACCCGTCCTTTAGGTCACGAACTTCGCTTGGTCCCACACCCGTTCTTTGGGTCACGACCTTCGCATGGTCCCACACCCGTCATTTAGGTCACGACCTTCTCTTGGTCCCACACCCGTCCTTTGGGTCACGACCTTCGCTTGGTCCCACACCCGTCCTTTGGGTCACGACCTTCGCTTGGTCCCACGACCGTCCTTTGGGTCACAACCTTCATTTGGTCCCACACCCGTCCTTTGGGTCACGATCTTCGTTTGGTCCCACACCCGTCCTTTGGGTCACGATCTTCGTTTGGTCCCACACTCGTCCTTTGGGTCACAACCTTCGCTTGGTCCCACACCCGTCCTTTTGGTCACGACCTTCGCTTGGTCCCACTTCCGTCCTTTGGGTCACGACCTTCGCTTGGTCCCACACCTGTCCTTTGGGTCACGACCTTCGCTTGGTCGTACGACCGTCCTTTGGGTCACGATCTTCGTTTGGTCCCACACCCGTCCTTTGGTTCATGACCTTCGTTTAGTTCCACACCCGTCCTTTGGGTCACGATCTTCGTTTGGTCCCACACCCGTCCTTTGGGTCACGACCTTCGCTTGGTCCCACACCCGTCCTTTGGGTCACGACCTTCGCTTGGTCCCACAACCGTCCTTTGGCTAACGACCTTCGTATGGTCTTACACTCGTTCTTTGGGTCATGACCTTCGCTTAGTCCTATACCCGTTCTCTGGGTCACAACCTTCGCTTGGTCCCACACCCGTTCTTTAGGTCACGAACTTCGCTTGCTCCCACACCCGTTCTTTGGGTCACGGCCTTCGCTTGGTCCCACACCCGTCCTTTGGGTCACGGCCTTCACTTGGTCCCACACCCGTCCTTTGGGTCACAACATTCGCTTGGTCCCACACCCGTCCTTTGGGTCACGACCTTTGCTTGGTCCCACGCCTGTCCTTTGGGTCACGACCTTCGCTTGGTCCCACATCCGTCCTTTGGGTCACAACCTTCGCTTGGTTCCACACACGTCCTTTGGGTCACGAACTTCACTTGGTCCCACATCCGTCCTTTGGGTCACGAGCTTCGCTTGGTCCCACACCCGTCCTTTGGGTCACGACCTTCGGTTGGTCCCACACTCGTCCTTTGGGTCACGACCTTCGCTTGGTCCCACACCCGTCCTTTTGGTCACGACCTTCGCTTGTCCCACTCCCGTCCTTTGGGTCACGACCTTCGCTTGGTCCTATACCCGTCCTTTGGGTTACGACCTTCGCTTGGTCCCACACCTGTCCTTTGGGTCACGACCTTCACTTGGTCCCACACCCGTCTTTTGGATCACGATCTTCGTTTGGTCTCACACCCGTCCTTTGGGTCACGATCTTCGTTTGGTCCCACACCCGTCCTTTGGGTCACGACCTTCGCTTGGTCTCACACCCGTCCTTTGGGTCACGACCTTTGCTTGGTCCCACAACCGTCCTTTAGCTCACGACCTTCGCATGATCCCACACTCGTTCTTTGGGTCATGACCTTCGCTTGGTCCCATACCCGTTCTCTGGGTCACGACCTTCGCCTGGTCCGACACCCATTCTCTGGTTCATGAACTTCACTTGGTTCCACAACCGTAATTTAGGTCACGAACTTCGCTTGGTCCCACACCCGTTCTTTAGGTCACGAACTTCGCTTGGTCCAACACCCGTTCTTTGGGTCACGACCTTCGCTTGGTCCCACACCCGTCCTTTGGGTCATGACCTTCTCTTTGTCCCACACCCGTCCTTTGGGTCACGACCTTCGCTTGGTCCCACACCCGTCCTTTGGGTCACGACCTTCGCTTAGTCCCACACCCGTCCTTTGGGTCACGACCTTCGCTTGGTCCCACATCCGTCCTTTGGGTCACGACCTTCACTTGGTCCCACACCTGTCCTTTGGGTCACGAACTTTGCTTGGTCCCACATCCGTCCTTTGGGTCACGAGCTTCGCTTGGTCCCACACTCGTCCTTTGGTTCACGACCTTCGCTTGGTCCCACACCCGTCCTTTTGGTCACGACCTTCGCTTGGTCCCACTCCCGTCCTTTGGGTCACGACCTTCGCTTGGTCCCACACCCGTCCTTTGCGTCACGACCTTCGATTGGTCCCACACCCGTCCTTTGGGTCACGACCTTCGCTTGGTCCCACACCCGTCCTTTGGGTCACAGCCTTCGCTTGGTCCCACACCCGTCCTTTGTGTCACAACCTTCGCTTGGTCCCACACCCGTCTGTTGGGTCATGACCTTTGCTCGGTCCCACACCCATCCTTTGGGTCACGACCTTCGCTCGTTCTCACACCCGTTCTCCTGGTTTCAACACCACCCCTTTGCTCGCTCCCCGGTGGAGTCTCTATTATTCTTTTGCTCTTTTATCTTCTTAGTTTTGACACCATTCTTGCACTTTATCCTCTACACAGTTACTATCTTGTCCTTTGCACTTATTTCTTGGTTTTTATACCAATCCTCTTTGTTATCCCCAGCAGATCTACCTTTTACCTTCTTTTGCTCTTGTTTCTGATTCTGCATTCTCTCGAATGTATGATACGTAGGCACGAGATCGCGATGATTTTGGCGAGTACCCTTCCACACTTCCACCCTTCCTATTTCTTTCATTCCTCTTTCTTTTCCCTGGTTCCATGAACTACGGTGCTCTGACTTCCTCATTGCACTATGAGGGTACGTAGGCACGAGGGCCCTAATCCTCCATGAGCACTCCTTTTACTTTCTCTCTTTCTTTTTCTTTCTTTTCTTTCTCTCTCCTTTGTTTCTTTTAGCTAGAAGCCTTTAGATAGATAACCCATCCAAGCCTAGAAGCAAGCAAAATGGTTCTCGTTGAGTACGACGGATGCGTAAGGTGTTAGTACCCTCCTTTCGCATAACTGACCCCCATTCATGTTTCTCTTCCCCTTGGGTTTTATCGATATTTTCACTGTCCTTTGGGACTAAATAAAGTTCGGTGGCGACTTTGTTGTATCTCTGAGTGTGCAATTCACTCAGGTATAAACTAGCCATCTTCAATGTGATCTAAAGAGATGGGACACCACGTGTGCCTCAAGCCTTGTGCTGCATTAAATGCGTCATGATGGCTAGGCTAGGGTCATGATGATGCCCCTAGTTGCGCGTGCTCGTGCACGTGCCTTCAGAATGCCTATAAATAGAGGGAGAACTTTTTGCTTCTCTCTCCTCCTTCACTCTTCTTTCCGAGTTCTCCGGTTCGTCGCCGTTCAAGTCATCGTAACCGCCGTTCCACTACCGCACGAGCTTCGAGCACCGTCTTCGACCCTCTGAAGCTTCCTCGACCACGTAAGTTGTCCATTTATACTCTAGTTTCTAGCTTTTTTGCTTCTTGTTTTGCTAGAATGCGTACGGTTACGACGATTCTAGGTAGTTGCAGTAGCAGTTTCCAGTGACTGTTGGTGGTAGACGGTGGCTTAGCCACTTTTTGCTGCCGTCGTGGTCGCCAGAGCTTTAGGAACCCATAGATTTAGGTTGTTTCTGACGCCGCTGAAACGACGAACGTGTGCGTTACCGGCGGAGCTCATGAATTTTCCGGCGGGTTCATGAGTTTTTTGGTGAAGCTTCAAACGGAATTCTGGGTAGTGAACCGGGGAGAATCTCCCCGTATGCGTAGGAGGGGTTGTCCCAGGAATCTCCTCGCATAGTACTTCGTTCTATTTGATTAGGGCTTAGGCCGGGGACGTCATCCTCGACCCTTCGCGTGCCCTTTCACTTGACTAGCGGTGGAAGGGTGGATTTGATTTTGTCATCGAATTCACTTTTGTCCTCTGTTTTTTAGGTGAAAAGATGGCCAGCGAACCTGAGCATGAGATTCTAATAGACTCGTCCGAGGAGAGCTCCTCGGAGAGCAGCGACACAGAAGTTTCGACCACTCCCAGTGATGTCGGTGAGACTCCCCCTTATAGGGCCTCCGCGGAGGAGTGGACAGTCGCAGAGCCTGCCAAACATGCCTCTGTTTTTGTCTCGTTTACTGGGGATGCCTTCACGACCGTGAGGCCTGAAATAGAGTGGAATGTGCACTTTCCGAGTGAAGACGACCGTATTAGTACAGATTATGGGGAAAGGTTCCCGATGTACGAGTACGTCTTCAAGGACATTGGGCTGAGGTTGCCCTTCACCGACTTCCAGAGATCTGTCTTCGTGCACTTGGATATGGCGCCTTCGCAACTGTATCCCATCTCCCTAGCGTTCATCTGTGCATTTGAGTTGACATGTGGGTTCCTGAAGATAGGAGCCACCGTCCCTTTATTCTTTACAATCTTCCACCTCCAGAGGCAAGTCTCGGGGAGGACCTTTGGCTGGGTTTCGCTGAAACATGCAAAAAAGTTATTTAAGCCGTTCTCAGGGTCCATACGGTCTTTCAAGGAGAGGCTCTACATCATCGAACCTGTGTCGGAGAAAGCACAGGATTCCACATACGCCTGGGAGGTGTCGACGAATGAAAACGGGGAGGATATGTATGACGAGCATGGCAAAGTGATGGCAGACAGGGTGCTGGAATTTCCCTTCTGCTGGAGTGGGTCTCATTTTTCCCAGGGGACCAGTCAGTATATTGCCCAGCTGGAGATGCTGGGGGATGAAGACAAAGATGGATACGCAGCGCTGGTGAATTATGTCAACAGTTTTACTCCCACGGAGTGATGTACTAAGAAAGGGGACCCGATCTTCGAGGAAGATGGTGGGCAAAAGGTGGAAAGCCGCTACATCAACACAAAAGGGCTTCTTGAGTGTAAGTCACATGCTAACACCCTTAAATTGCTTGGTAGTATTTGTTTTTTAGCTTGTCCGAATTATCCGTTTCCTCGTTTGCTAACATGCCCGTTATGTTTTTGCAAGTGAAATGCCTTCAGCGCACGAGAGGATGGTGAAGAATGCCCTGGCGAAGGGCAATGCTGGTGCAACGAATCCGAAGACTCAGCTTACTCAATGAGTGCCCCCTCCTCAGATGGTGTCTGGGAGCTCCTCGTCTATTCCTCCTCCTGTCCAGGGTTCTCTGGTGCCTGGGACTTCAAGGTTCAAGCGAGTCCGGCAGAACGAGCTAGTGGATCTTAGCCAGGCGGGGGAGAAGATCAAGTTCGAGCTTCCTCCATGCCTTCAAAATAAAAAATTCTTTGAAGGTTCCTTGCTGATGGCTCCTCGGACGGAGTCTCTAAAGCTTGAGGGGATGGACCGCCCGAGCAAGAAGGTGATGTTAGCACAAGATGCCTCTGCCCTAATTAGGGTCTTGGAGATGGCGGCGGTCTATGCTGAAGAAGATTCCCCTCATGAGTCCGAGCTGAAGAAGGCCTAAGCGACGATATCGGCCCTGGAGGAGAAGGTGAAGAAGGCCAAGGAAGAGGCCAAGGCTGCCGATGAGGCGAGGAGGAAGTCTCAGGAGGAGGTGACTAAGTTAAAAGAGGAGAATGACACCCTGGTTGCGGAGAAGAAAGCTGCTGAGGACTTGGTCAAGTAGATGAGGTCTACGGTGGATCCAGCTGAAGACGAGCACGATGATCTAAAGGAGCTGAAGACTCGGGATGAGTTGGTTGCCCGCATCGTGCGGGCAGAGGACGACGTCTGCGCCATCGGAGATGAATCTTTTAACAATGTCGTGGCTCAGCTCAAACTTGCGAATCCAGGGGTCCAACTGTCCACTGAGGGGACCAGTTTTCTGTATCATGTTGAAGGTGGTAAGATTGTCACCCCCGACTTCTTCCAGATTGGCGAGGAGCATGCTCATATCCTTCAAGAGGAGCTTCAGCCAACGCAGACTATCCCCTAGGAGGCCGAGCAGATGGAAGAGTGATGTCTTTTTTTGTATTTCCGGCATGCGTGCCGTGTTTGTGTAATTTATTATTTTGTATGGGGTGTGGCCCCTTTATTATGTAGCAAGTACAATTATGGTCCTCGTGACCACTAATTATTATGAAATATATGTGTACGGCCGTCTTGGTTGGTTTTGTATGCTTTATATTCGCGCATGGCTTTATTTGTTTTTGTTTCCGCTAAGTGTAGTAACTTTGCTTGATACGAGTGTCTGCCCGCGATAAGGGTGACTTTGAATGATTTGCTCTGTCGGGGTTTGCTCGACTGAAATGTGTTCGCCAGTAAGGGGGATTGTACAAACGGCCAGGGTATTATCCAGGCATGAAAGCGGAGCTCAGGTCGCATTCGAGGCCTGAGTTCGTGTCGTGAACCTCCCATCGCGAGCTGGGTGTTCTTCCTATCATGGTACTTTGACGACGGTGGGCTCGGTTGAGGAACCGCTGTCGGGCATGGATCCTGCTCGTTCTTGAGTAGGATCCTGCCTTAGTTGGTATGCGACGCTTGTACCTGGGCGCGCATCGTAGTCGGGACGTTATGCTCGTCACTCTGACGAAGCAAACCGACGATTAGGGCCTTAGCTATAATATTGTTTTAGCTTTTCGGTGTTCCATGGTCGAGCAAGTTCTTCCCCGTTGAGGTATTCTAGGTCGTAGGCCCCATTCTCTGTCTTTTCCCAGACGCGATAGGGTCCTTCCCAGATTGCGACGAGTTTGCCTTCTCGAGAATGCCCACTTGGAATTCTCGTCGTATAACCTTGGCGTTGTGCCTGATTACAATTTTTTGTTTTAAAGAGGCTTCGCGGAGAGCTGCTCCTGATCGGACCTCTTTGACGAGGTCGAGCTCCTCCCTCAGTGCCTCGTTATTTGTCTCCTCGTTCAGGGGGGATTCTATCCGCCTGGATGGTACGTGTATCTCGATGGGGATCACCTCCTCGGTTCCGTAAGCTAGGAAGAAAGGAGTTTCCCCGATCGAAGAGTGGGACGTAGTGCGGTTGGCCGAGAGCAGGCTGTGCAGTTCCTCGACCCAGGCTTCTTTATTTCGTCCAGCCTTTATTTGAGGCCCCGCGGGATTACTCTGTTTGCCGATTCGGCCTGCCCGTTAGTTTGGGGATGTTCAACAGACGCGAAGTTTTGTTTCGTGCCTAGTTGGGCAACGAAGTCCTGAAATTTTTTGTCCGTGAATTGTGTCCCGTTGTCGGTGACTATTGCTTAGGGGATGCAGAAGCGGGCAAGGATGTTCTGCTTGTAGAAGCAAAGTATGTTGTGGGCCATTATTTTGGCTAGAGATTTTGCTTCTATCCACTTGGTGAAGTAGTCAACACCCACTATTAAGTACTTGTTCTGGTTTGACCCCACGATGAATGGTCCCAAGATGTCTAGGCCCCACCATACGAAGGGCCACGGGGAGGACATTGCTTTGAGCTCGTTGGGTGGAGCCAAGTGCATGTCCCCGTGCCGTTGGCATTTGTCGCATTTCTTCACGTGTTCTATTGCATCATGTTGCATGGTCGGCAAGTAGTACCCTGCTCGTAGGGCTTTCCTGGTGAGGGATCTCCCCCCGAGGTGTTAGACGTTGATCCCCTCGTTGATCTCGCGCAAGACGTAGGCGACCATCTCTTCCTCGACACACTTGAGTAAAGGGATGGATAACCCTCACCTGTAGAGCTTGTTTTTTACCAGGATGTAGGAGCAGGCCATGCGCCTGACTACGCTGGCCTATTTGGGGTCGGATGGGAGTTCATCCTTAGTGAGGTAATTATAAACGGGGGTCATCCAGCAGTTGGCGTCGCCGATGACTTGCACGTCGAGGATCGTGGAGGTTTTCTCGATGCTGGGTCGAGGAGGTACTTCCTGGATGACGGATTTGTTTTCGCCCTTTTTCTTCGTGTTTGCCAGTTTTGACAACACATCTTCTCTGACGTTGTGTTCGCGGGGAACATGTTTTACTTATACTATTGCAAACTTCGTCATTTTTCCTTGACCAGGGATAAGTATTCAGATAGGTTGTCGTTCTTGGTCTGATATTCTCCTCGAACCTAAAGGGCCACGAGTTGAGAGTCGGTGCAGATGATGACTTCTTCGGCGCCTAGGTCCTCGGCTAGGCGTAGACCGGCGAGGAAGGCTTCATACTCAGCTTGATTGTTGGAATTAGGGAAATATAAGGTAAGTGAGACTTCGACAATAATTCCGTCGTCGTTTTCCAAAATGATACCTGCCCCACTTCATGCCGAGTTGGATGCCCCGTCGACGAAGATAGTCCATTTGCGCGCCCCGCAAGTGGGGAAATCGATGAACGTCATTTTTGCGACAAAGTCTGCCAGTGCCTGGTCCTTGAGGGCCTTTCTTCTTTCATATTGAATGTAGAATTTGGATAGCTCCAATGACCACTTAATCATTCTGCCGGCCATGTCTGGTCGTCCTAACAGTTGCTTCACGAGTCGATCTGTTCGGACCACGATCGTATGGGCCAGAAAGTAGTGTCTTAGTCTTCGCACAGCGTTGATAAGGGCCAAAGCTACTTTCTCTATTTGTTGCTATCTCAGCTCTGGTCCTTGTAATGCTTTGCTCGTGAAGTAAATGGGTTTTTGCCAGTCGGGCGTCTCAAGGATGAGGGTGGCGCTGATGGCCTCGGTTGCCACGGCGAGATAAAGGTACAAGGTTTCGCCATTGGTATTTCATTGTAGCCCGAATAGGCGTCCATGAATGATAATAGTTTAAAAATGACAGAATTATCAACAAGTTTATCTATATTGGGGAGGGGGTAAGCATCTTTAGGGCATGCCATATTGAGATCAGTATAATCAACACACATACGCCACTTTCCATTAGACTTTTTGACGAGTATAACATTGGATAGCCAAGTAGTGTACTTAGCCTCCGAAATAAAGTTTGCCTCGAGGAAGTCATTTACAGCTTGTTTTGCTGCCTCCGTTTTCTCCAAAGACTGCTTTCTTCTACGTTTTGCTATAGCCTTGGCAGCGGGGTCAATTGTTAGTTGATGGCAGGCGACAGCAGGATCTAAGCCGGGCATTTCCATGGCGCTCCAGGCGAACAAATCTGCATTCTCTCGGAGGCAAGCTTTGAGTTGTTTCCTCGCTATGTCGGGGAGGCCGGTCCCTATCTACACTCCTCACTGGGGTTCGTTGCCGAGCAGGACGAGTTCAAACTCGCCATCCGGAATCAGACACATCGGATGAGAATTATCGCCGGTGCTGGTCGAAGCGGAGGGACTACTCGAACAAGTCGGGGTCTCCTTCTAGTCATCTTCGGAGAAGCGGCTGTCGAGGTCGATAGAGTCGACACGGGGCAGCGGCTTGGCTTCCTCGGAGCTGCTAGGCAGGGTCGGCTTGCTGGAAGTCTTCGGCTTGGCAGCAATGGTGTTGAGTCCTTTGGTGGATGCTTCGAAGCAACTCCTTGCTACCTCGATGTCCCTGTGTAAAGTGGCGACCAGACCCTTAGAAGTGTAATACTTCATTTTCAGATGCACGGTTGATGGTACGACCACCAGTTCAGCCAAGGTTGGGCGCCCAAAGATGCACTAATAGAGCGACGGGCAATCGATAACTAGGAATTAGACTTTAATAGACATGGTCGTCTCTGCAGATCCGGAAGTCACGATCAACTCAACATATCCCCAGGGCGTTGTGGCCGACCCGTTGAAGCCATGTAAGTTAGAACCTACATAGGGAGTTAGGTGTGATTTATCTAGCTAGAGGGTTGAAAGCAGTTACGAGTACATGATATCGACCGATCTGCCTTGGTCGACTAAGATTTGGCGAACATCAAAGTTAGCCATCTGGGCTCTTACGAGCAGTAGAATGCTTAAGTTTGTAGCCTCACCGTGGAGTTTCTCATGGTAAAAAAAGATGGGGACCAACTCTCCCTTGACTTTGTCGAGCGTTGTACTCCTGTTGGAGCTCATGCTCAGAAGGTGCTCGAATTTCCTTTTCACAGAGCCCACGGTAACTTTGTTGAAGCCCCCTCCGGAAATGACCATGGCAGAGGGGAAAGTTTCCCACGGGCTATGTGCTGTAAAGTAGGGGGAGCATTGAGCTCCTCAGGAACATAGAAGTCCTCAGGACGCGATATGCTCATGGCGACCTGAAGGTTTGTCTCTTTCGAGGAAGGAACCTCTTCCTCGACTTTCTTCGACTCCTAGGCATCTTGCCGGGGAGTTTCCCTCTTCTTTGTAAACTGCTTCAGGTGGTCGTCCCTGATCAGTATCTCTATGGCATCCTTTAGGTGGATGCAGTCGTGAGTTGTATGGCCGTGACTTTTGTGGATATGGCAGTATTTCGACCTGTCAGCGTTTGGCTTGGCCAGTATCTGCTTAGGGAATCGAACCCCTGCTTGTTTGAACTATGAGTTGGCATATTCAGAGAGAATCTTTTCCCTGGAGACAGTCAGGGGTGTATACTCATGGAAGCGGCAGGAGGGCCCTTTATTGTCCCAGGATTCCCGGGGACGATCTTCACGTCTTCTATCTCCCCGACGGGATGTCGAGGGTTCATCGATTTTAGAGGCCCGAGCACTTTCTTGGTGGCGTGATACCCCGGCGGAGCTAGCCACTTCTTTCTCCTCGTACTGGATATATGCTTGCGCCTTGAGGAGGAAGGCGTCCAGAGTCCTTGGAGGTACAATGCAAACAACTTTGGCGAACTCCGTGCAGGGACGAAGTCCTCGCTCAAGCAAGAACTTCTTCATGTCATAGGTCGTTGAGACCTGTACTGCTTCTTTATTGAACCTCTCGATGTACGCATGGAGACGTTCATCTTTCCCTTGAATTATGGCCTCAAGGGAGGCTTCGGTCTTCAGGTGGCGGCGGGATGCCGTTAAGTGTCTGGAGAATAACCTCCCCAATTGCTTCCACAAGGTGATGGACTCGTCGGGGAGTTTCTTATACCAAGTCATCGCCCATTTCCTAAGCGTGGTCGAGAACAAATGACATTTGATGGCGCCCTGGACGCCACGATAGTCAAGCAAAGCATCAATATCTTCGATGTGCTCGTCAGGATCCGTCGTACCGTCGTAGGTGCCCAAAGACGGTGGTTTCTCCAATCCTTTGGTTAGGCGTAAGGCCATAATTTCTTGAGACAATAGGCCATGAGGCTCGTCGTCACTGCTGCTACTGGTCCACGATGGGGAGCGGGTGCTTCGCCCGAGGGTAGGACGGCGATCCCGGCGGGGATACGGGGTTCGTGCTCGGCCCTTGGCTTTGGGTGGAGGTGAACGCTGGTCCCTCCTGGTTCTCTTGGTTCCCGGGGAATACTGGCTCCTCGGGGAAATGTGGTCACGCTTTCTAACAGCGTGGGACCCTGAATCCTGATGTGCCTGACGGTCGCTTTCACGTAGGGGGGCAGACTTCGGGATCGTCGAAGATCTTTCCTCGGTTGAGGGGATCTTGGTCGGGCAGATTCCTCCAAGGCTCCAATCCTCGCATTTTTTTGGAGGATTAGGAGGTTGGTTTTGTTGAGAGCTTCAAGAATGGCCGCCACGGCCGGGTCGGCATTGGGAGGAATGTGAACAGGCTGGTTGTCTAGGAAGGACTGGCCTTCAACATGATCAGCTCGAGTGGGGAAGGGAGACGCAGTGGCCCTATCTCTCAGATGATGGGTGTTGCCTCCGAAGAAAGGTGCAGTCCCATTAGTATGAGTCTTACTGACAGAGAGAAAAGCAGGGTTGCGAGCGTCACGAACATGATTTTGGCTTTCCATGATCGGAGTCTTGTACATAGATCTGTTTTGGTCTTGAATCTACGGTGGATGTAAGACGGGGATAACAGATTTCCCACAGACGGCGCCACTGATCTTGACGGCTGATCAGAATATCGGCTTAACAGGAACAAAATTTCATAATTAAAATATCAAATTATACATTAAAACACTTATAAGTACAAAACATAAGTTTTTCCAAATATTCTTCCACTTCATTGTGTTCTTAAGAGCCACTTCAAGTTCTTCTAACTATTGCCTTTGTGCATCAAATTTGCCTCTTTGTCTTTCAACTCTTCCTTCATATTGAACTAATTTATGATGTTGATCTCCACTTTCTTTTGCTAAAATTTTCAACCTCTTTTTTTTTCTTCAAGATAAATATATCCATATAATCTTTCACTTCATCATAATACCAAGCAAAATAGTATCACATCCATTTTTAGTTGTCCCCTGCATGAATTTACGAAAATATTACACTGTGTCTTCCCCAATGAAGTCGTCATTTTCTGTCGCGGTGAGAATCAGAGACCAAAGCTATTCAATTAGTTTGACTCGCAAAACAAAGATGTCACCACCAAACTTTTGTTTTTCCAAGGGAAGAGAGAAAAGATCGAACAAAAACCCTAAGTAAACATGCAAAGCAAAAAGCAAGGCCTAAAGCTAAGCAAAGAGAGATCAAATGTACAAGGGTTGGTTATACTACGGGAAGGTACTAGCACCCTAAATTGTTCAACTTATTAAATAATAGACACGAAATAGTACCTTTTGCACTAACTTCTCTTTCTTTTCTTGGTTGGAATATGTTCTACTCGTCCTTAACAACACGGACAGTTGGATTGATCCAAATACCCTCATTATGATCATTTCTAATATATGATTCATTTGCTATAATATTCTCATCTTGATCATTTCTAGTAAATGATTCAATCTCAACATCATTATCACCTTGATCTCCAATGTTTTCATCAATTACTTTGTTAGATAAAAGAACTATAGACCATTTCGTACTTGTCAGATCAGTGACATAGAACACTTGTTTAGCTTGAGAGGCTAGAATAAAAGGCTCATCTTTGTACCCCACCCTATTAAGATCCACTTGCAAAAATCCTGACTTATCCATTCGTGTGCCATTATTATTTTCAACCCACTTGCAACCAAATATAGGAATCTGAAACTTCTCATAATCAAACACCCAAATACGCTCGATAACCCTAAAATATGACAGATTTACAAATTTGGGGTTTAAGTCCTTCACACTTAAAATGTGCATTGCTTCAGCTACCACGGTGACACCACTATTTTGCATAGTACTTTTATCATCTTGTTCTTTGGTATAAAATGTGTATCCATTAATTGCGTATGCGCTATAAGAAAACACAACCAAACTTAGACCATATGCTAAACATTGCAACCTTTCTGTTATTGAAGCGGGATCTGAATAATACTTTGAATAAATATGATCCTTAAACCAAGGTATAAAACTTCGATTGTGCTCTCGTACTATCCAATTTTCATTCCTATTTGGATTTAAACCTCGGAGAACATCCTTGTGCATTTCAACATACGGCTCAACCTCGTTCTCATTGTGCAGAACATACAAATGCACTTGATCCCGTTCGACCCTTAATATTGTCACAACTTTATTTCCAATTAACTTTTTTCCTTCTTTTTTTTTCGACAATATGAGATTTGGGGAGTCCAATTGATTGAAAATTGGATAGATATTCAGAACAAAACTCAATCGCTTCTTCAACAATGTATCGTTTAGCAATACAACCCTCGGGTCGACTTTCATAAGATGTACAACTAGATGTACCATTATGTCAAAAAACGAGGGAGGAAAATACATTTCAAGCTCACACAAAGTAATAACTATTTCTTTTTGCAATGTTGGTAAGATCGCATGATCGATCACCTTACTGCAAATTGACTTGAAGAAAGAACACAATTTAGTTATTGAGCTTCTTACTTTTTCTTGCAAAATAGAACGTATACCTATTGGTAGAAAATGTTCCATTATAACATGGCAATCATGCGTCTTTAAACTCTTTAACTTGAGGTCTTTCATAGACACAAGTCTTCTAATATCTGAAGAGTATCCTTCTGGAACTTTAACTTCACTTAGAAACTTACACAATACTTTTTTCTCCTTTCTAGATAGAGTATAGGCAGCAGGTGGTAGATATGTTCGACTTCCTTTCTTCAAGGGTCCTAATTCAGTTCTTATCCTCATCGCTATCAAGTCCTTTCTTGCTTTAAGGCCATCCTTAAACTTTCCTTGTATATTGAGTAACGTACCAATAACACTGTCAAATACATTTTTTTCAATATGCATAACATCGAGAAAATGTCTTACATACAACGACTTCCAATATGGCAATTCAAAAAAAATTGACCACTTCTTCCACCCATTCTTAACAAGCGTATGTGAAAAAGGCTTGCCAAACTGAATACTCGCATCTTTCACCTTTTCAAAAATTTGATCACCTGTCAATTTAGGTGAAGCTCTACCTTGTTCTGGGGCTCCATTGAAGGCTTTTCTCCACCCACAGTAATGATGATTAAAATTTAAGAATCTACGATGACCGAGAAAGACATTCTTCTGACCAAACTCTAATCGCGTCCAATCTGTTTTATCTTCAAAAATAGGACACGCACATTGACCTTTTATGCTATACCCTGATAGATTTTCGTATGCTGTAAAATCATTAATTATGCCAAACAACATCGCCCTCAAGTTGAAACTTTCTTTCCTATACCCATCATAAACCTCCACACCGTTCTCCCACAAAGTATTTAAATCTTCGATTAAGGGTGTAAAGTATACGTCTATGTCATTCCCTGGTTGTTTAGACCCAGAAATTAACATAGATAACATCATGTACTTACGCTTCATACATAGCCATGGAGGTAGGCTATAAATCATAATAATCACAGGCTATGTGCTATGTGAGATGCTTTGAAGACCGTGTGGGTTCATTCCATCAGTAGATAATGCCAAGCGAAGGTTTCTTGCTTCTTTTCCAAATTCAGGATAATCATTATCAAGTTTCATCCACTGTGGTGAATCTGCCGGATGTCGAAACTTTCCATCAATAATTGTTTCATCTTCATGCCAAGTCAAGTGTCTTGCATCGGTTTTACTACGAAACATGCATCTAAATCTCAGAATTATAGGAAAATACCATAAGTCTTTTGCTGGAGACAACTTTTTCTTATATCGAGATACACCGCATTTAGGACACTCATTTAACGATGCATACTCATTTCGAAACAAAACGCAATCGTTTGGACAGATATGTATCTTATCATAGCTCATGCCAATAGAGCACAACATCTTTTTGGCCTCATATGTTCGATTGGGAAGAACATTATCCTCTGGAAGCATATCTTTCATAAGGGCTAATAACTCTGTGAAACTTTTATCCGACCATCCATTGCTCGCCTTTATGTTGTACAACTTTAATACCGCAGACAATCTTGTGAATTTAGTGCAACCATTATACGACGGTTTCTCTGCATCACTTACCAACCTCTCAAACATTTTGGGACAATCCTTAAGATCTTCTTCAAGTGCTTCTGCAATCTCTTCGACTCGATCACAATCGTATGTACCTGTGCAATTGTCGTTTGAAGCATAGGTCGTATTATCCCCCGATTCAACATTCCCGTTACTTATCTCACCATGAAAATTCCAACATGTATAACTTAAATCAATTCCATGCCTCATTAAATGCGATGCCAACTGAACCGCGTCAACCCGACTCCCATAACAGCAATCCAAGCAAGGACATGTCATTCGACTGGGGTCTTTGGCATGCGCAACAGTAAACTTAACGAATTCTGATACCCCATTCTCGTACTCTTTCGACAATCGACTTGAAGACATCCATTTCTTATCCATAGTTTTACTAATTAAGCTAAACAAAAACAAAATAAAAACTGTTTACCTGTAGGGAAGTCAACAGCTTCTGGACCCACACAGTGTAAGATATTTGGAAACAATCAGACTTTCACTCTTCACAAGTAACCCCTATAGCAAATTCACTAAGTTAGAATTTACGGTGTATGCCAAATATAACAGGACAAGTTTAGTATATAATAGGATAAACAAGATATATCGGAGAAACAAGTCAAAGTCTCAAGAATCAATTAATTTCAACAATTTCATTTTCATTTTCATCACTAACATACCAAATATAACAATTAATTTCATTATCATTTTCAATCAACAATTAGATTAAAATAAAGTAATCACTAAAAAGTATCCATCAACAATGTCATTATCATCAATTATTTTCAATAAATCATCACTAACATTCAACATCAACTTACAAAATTAACACCAATTCCCAACATAAATCCACCACAAATAGCACTATTTATCATCTTCAACTTTACTACTACAACAATTTCAAAATCAAATTCAAACAACATCCACATCAACATTAATTCACCGAATCGACAACAACCACATCAACACTTTGATACTCTAACAACACTCATTTTTCTATAACACTCATTTTTCTAACAACCTCATTTTTGTAATGGATATAATTTCCTATAATATAACAACACTCATTCAAACTACATTCAAACTAACACATTCAAACTAAAAACAAAACAAAAACAAAACAAGATACTCAAGAACAAACCCTCATGAGAAGACGATGAACAGTGCCGGTCGGAGAACAAACAAGTGACACTCACGGAGGAATGCCGATCGGAGAAGATGGAGATACGAACAGATGAATAGTGTCGGTCGGAGAAGACGGGCAGAGGAACACCGGTCAGAGAAGACGAACAGTGCAGAGGGAGAAGTCGCGAGAGAGGGGGAGACACGGCGGAGGGAGAAGTCGCGAGAGAGAGGGAGAAAGAAAAGAAATGATTAGGGCATTTGGAAACAATGAAAAGTTTTTTAATATTTATGAAATAATAACATAAGACAACGCTTTTGGAAAGCGCTTTCTTATGTATTAGCTTTAGCAGCGCTTTTTCTCTAAAAGCCTTTCTTTTTAATTGCATATAGCAGCGCTTTCAGAAAGCGTTTTCTAATGTGTGACCTACGTAAGACCTTTAGCTGCGCTTTTTAAAAGCGCTTTCTAATGTGTGTCTTTAGCAGCGCTTTCCTGAAAGCGCTTTCTACAGTGTCACATTTGTATGACTTTTAACAGCGCTTTCAGGAAGCGTTATCTAAAGTAGGCCTTTAGGCAGCGCTTTTTTTCAGCGTGTTTTTTTTAAAACATATAGCAGCGCTTTTGATCAAAAGCGCTGTCTATGTAGTGCTGCCAAAAAGCAATTTTGGCGTAGTGTTTTGCGCAAATTAACCCTTAAATTGGGCATCAATTCAAACAACATGATTATCCCTTTAATAGATCGAATGTTTGTCCATGATTTCTCCCCAATGATCATGGTATCATCTGCGTACTACAAATGTGATATTCTCTTGTTTCCACTGTCAAATTTAAATCCTTGGAATTTCCCTACTTCTATAGCCTTTTTCAACATTCAATGAAAGCTTCTGCTACTATTAGGAACAACAATGGAGATAGATGATCTCATTGCCTAAGACCTCGGCCCATTCGTTTGTTGGGCTCCCATTAACCAACACCGATATTGACGTGGAGCTTAAACAATTAAGAATCCAATTTCGACATTTCAAAGGAAAACCCATTTTATCCATCAAGTCTACTAAAAACTTCCAATCTACACAGTCTTACGCTTTTTTGAAATCCACTTTAAAAAGAAAAACTTTTTTCCTCCTTCTCTACGCCTCGTCCACAATTTAATTTGCCACTAGAACCTCATCCAAAATCTATCTGCCATAATGAATGCCGATTGCGTTTCTGAAATGACTATGTTAATCATTTTTTTCAACCTATTTTCCAAGACCTTGGAGATTACCTTGTAGATGCATCCAACAAGATAAATAAGCCTGTAGTCGAACACCTTTAAAGGATTTCTCCTCTTAGGAATAAGGACTAGAAACGAGCAATTTGCTCCTCTAACCATCTTCCCGTTTGAATGAAATTCACCCATCATCCTCATGATGTCGCCTTTGATCAAGTTCCAAAATTCCTTTATGAACCGAAGTTGACTCCGCCCGGACCTGGGCTTTTGGTGTTATATCATTCCCAAACCGCCTCCTTAACTTCCTCCTCCAAAAATTCCCGAATTAATCCTTCCTTATTCGCTTCCTCTAAGCGTGTAAACTCCAAATTATCTGGACGAATATTCCTTCCTCTGTTCGCAAAAATGTTTTTGAAATGGTCATGAATAGCTTCTTTTATACCTTCCACTTCTGTCTCCATTCTGCCTTCCACTTTTATGGCTTTAATTTTGTTCTCTTTTCTTCTCCTATTAATGCATCCATTGAAATATTTGAATTTGCATCACCTTTTTTCAACCATTTTATCCGAGCTTTTTGGCATTGAATGCTACAGTTAAGGCTTGATAATTTATGCATTTCTACCATCACTTCTCGTTTACGAATCTCCTCTGTTGATGATAAACTCTCTGATTCGCTCTTTAATTCCAACTTATTAAATTCATCTTTAGCCGCTTTAATTTTACCTTTGATATTTTGAGTATGCATTTTGTGTCATTCTTTTAAGTAATTCTTCATCATATTGAATTTTTCCTTCAATACGAACATGCCCCAACCATCCACCTTCATACTTAACCATTGATTTTTGACAAAATATGAAACCCTTCCAATTGCTTCCAACATTATAACATTCGAAACGGTTTTGGTCCCCAATCTTGCTCCTTATCACATAACAATAAAGGACATTGATCGAAAAACCCCTTGGATAAGGCCCATTGTGAGCAATTAGGCCACCTTCTGCCCCAATTTTCTAAAATCAAGAATCTGTCGATGCGACTCGTGGCTCCCCCCTCCCGATCTCGACCAAGTGAACTTTCTTCCATGCAGAGGCAAATTAATAAGGCCTGACTCCAAAATAAACTTATCAAAACCTTCTATATCTTCATTCCTATTATATTTGTATGAACCTTTCCTCTCTTTTATATCTCTGACCGCATTAAAGTCGCCAAGTACGCATATGCATTCTCCATACTTCTCCTCTAATATAACTTTTAGGTAAGCCCATAGTTCTCGTTTCTTTCTACCATTACACAGCCCGCCCATACTGCATGATCCATAATTAAGACATTTTGAACCTTAACTATACTACTGTCCCAAATGGTCAGAATCCCATCTGATCTCCCTATTGACGGTTTACTGACGAATTTAAAGTTATTCTCCCCCCATAATGAGCAACACAATGTTTAGAGCCTTCATCTTGGTTTTTTGGATACACACGAAAGATGGTTTATACTCTTTGATAATTCTAAAAACTTCCTTTTTCTTAGCCACACCTCATAATCCTCTGATATCATAACTGATAATCTTCATGATCAAAACTTAAAGTTCACCCCAGACCTGAAAACACCTTATTTGATCAATCCAATTGTTCCCCTCCTCTCAAACCTACTGCCAGTTCTTGTAATAAATCTCCTTCATCTCCCTTATGAATCAACCCAATTTCTTTTCCTAAATTCCACATGTCGTTATCCACCTCTACCGCATTGTTGTTCAGCATACCCAACTATTTCTTTCTACTTTGCTAATTAAATTCAAGTCAGTGGTGGAACATACCTGCTTTTGAGGCCTTTTTCTTTGACTGCAATTACAATTTGCAACTGGATTTTTTCCTTTCCTTTTTTCTTTCTTCTTTGACTTTAATATTTCTACTCTTCTTCTTCTTCTTCTTCTTCTTTTTCTCCTGTCTTTAAAAATCGGAACATCTTTTTTTATGGTTTGATCCCTGTTAGTCAACTCAGGTTTTTTACTCACCAATGACCTGCTTCTGACATTTCCTCCATCTACTTTATCCGCTCCCTGTGAATATTCCATTGGTTTCAGCCCCCCCCCCCCCCCCCCATTTTTTTATTGCAACTGAGTGATAATGCTCCTCTTCACACCTTTGGATTTGCACAACTCTATTCGTTTCCTTATTCTGATAACTTTGTCATTCCTCTTGGGTTTCGTTAAGTGTATTTACCATATAGCCCATGTTGTTTTCCACATGTTTGTCATGTTTCTCATTTCTTGGTGGGCTGGTGATGCAATTCTGGACCCACAAATGAAACCCGGTCCAGCCTAGTAAACTCCACTTCTTTCAAATTTTCTTCATTGGGCCCAATTGATAGAATGTTGTTCCCCGTGTGCTATTTTGCTTCGGTTGGGTTTTACCTTTTTCCAACCTTATTTCTCCCTCTTCATTAATACTGTGTAATGATGGTATCCTCTCTCTCACATCCTTTCTGGCTTTTAACATTA
Source organism: Lathyrus tuberosus (assembly GCA_022829125.1). Classification (NCBI taxonomy): domain Eukaryota; kingdom Viridiplantae; phylum Streptophyta; class Magnoliopsida; order Fabales; family Fabaceae; genus Lathyrus; species Lathyrus tuberosus. The sequence continues at coordinate 2,758,096 of JALAZF010000104.1, read as the reverse complement.
ATACTTCCTTATTTTCATACTCCATTTCTCCTATATTTCCCATCTGCCCACCTTTCACAACTACCCTTTTGGATTTTTATTTCACACCCTCCTTATTTCCCATGATTTCATTATTCCCTATACCTATGACATTTTTTCTTCCGTCTGAGAGACCTTCCTCGAGCACCTCCTTCACATCATGATTGCTTTTCTCTTCTTCTTGTAACAAGCGCCATAAATTTTCCTCTATCATCTTTATGTTCTCATAGTCGTCCATGGAGGAAATTGACGGAGGGATGAAACTATCCTCATAATCTTATGTATCTGCTGTTTCTTCATCTTCCACCTCCTCAAAATTTTCCTAAGACTCAAACTTTAGAAGTGATGAGTAACATTCACATATCTCTTCTGTTACACGGATGTTGAACGTTTCTCCATTGATCTGTACTCTCTTTGTCTTGTTAATAAAATCTAAGATCGGCGTTCTAATCAACATACGGGCCACATCAAGTCTCTGCAAATTCACAGTTGCAGCATCAAGTTTAATAAGCCTTCCAAAAGAGAATGATAAAGTTGAGAATGTATTTTTTCTCCAAGCATGAATCGGAACCCCATATATATGGCACCAAATGTATCTTGCTGAATTTACATCCCTAGATTCCCACTCTCGGGCAACACTAAACCATCTATTGAATAGTTGCTTTGAATTGTTTACTAGATCTTTGAATTCCTCCTCCTCATCTACTTTTAAGAAAACCTTTTCTCCTCCAAAAGGGATGAATTTGATAGTGTTAATACCTTTGTCCATCATATTTTTTTTCAAGCCTCTGAATCTCCTCTACATCACGCACACACCCCACATATCCTCTTTTAGCCCATTGCATTTATTTTTCTGTTATTGTGATTGATATACCAGACCACTCCTGTGTTTCAGCCTTTTGAATTTCCTTATCTTTATTTGGATTCCTCTTGATGGTTGTTGATCTATAATCATGTATTGCATCTGCATACGATCTTCCTTCCTTCCTTAAGCCTTCTTGAATGTCATTTCTGGATTTGATGCCTATGTCTACGTTTCTCTCCGCCCCTTGATTTCTATACATATATGACTTACGTCTTGCCGCCATATCCGGTGCTCCATGCGAATTTTTCCTTTCAAATCTTGAGATGTTCACCCAGGTTTTATACGATCCGAACCATATATTCCTGAGTTAATTCTCTAGTCATACTACATCATCCACACCTTTGAATCTTACAAACCCAAAGACTTTACCCCCATTTGTTTCTTCTTTTAGCTATGTATATGTCTACTATATTTCTCCTATTGTGAAAGCTCTCTCCATTTCCTTCTCATTGATGTCTTCCGGAAGTTGTTTACATAGCATGTTGTAATTCCTTTGATTGTCGAAGCATTCCTGTCAGTCTTACAACGATCCTCTTCTCTATCTCTCTTTCTCCGAGCTCTAACTTGAATCCAGTTTTCTCTCTCTCTCTTCTGCATTCTCCGGTCTTCGATAGCACACAACTACTCCTATTCATTCTCTTACTGACCAACACAGCATATTATAAATCCATCATCTCCGATCAAATCTAATTTTAGAGAACAACATTTGGCAATATGAACTAATATGCGATTTATTTTTATCTTATGTCAATATAATATTTTAATTTTAAAATAATATAAATAATAAAATTGGTATTATATTCATTTGACAAAGTACGATAAGAATCAATATAATTTAATACTAATAAAAAAGGAAAAGGACACTTTACAGCCAATTCTCGCCTGTTATAATGCATCGATTTGTTAAAACAGAAGACACGGTGCGTTGTGGGCTCGATTCTCAAGTACAAATGTCGCAAAATAATTGGATTTTAAGGTTACTAAAACAAATCACAAATAATATGACCAAGAGAAAAAGTCATTCGTTGACCAATAGATTTTTCTCAAAGATCCATCCATAGTTGTATAATGTTACACATATAACCCTAGGATCAAGAACTTTTGTATTTTATGGGATTTGTGTGAATCGTGTTAATAGAAATCAATGGAGCAATTTCGAAGTTATGAGTTATGACACATGAAGTCCTTGAGGCACAAACAACCGTGTCAAATTAAATATAAGAATTGGTCGGCGCAAACTACTGTTGTAAAAGAGAACTTTATAGTAACTTCTGAAGACTTTCATAAAAAAATCAAAGAAACACCATGAAATTGAACTTAATTGGATTTCTAATTTAAATGGTAAAAAATTTAGATGCGTGTAATTTTTATTTTTTTATTTTGGTATCTGGCCTTGCGACCGACCAATTTAAAAAGGATCAATTTCATCGTCCACTAGCGGGGGTCCCGTTTAAAGTCGGAGCAAAGCTCCGTATGAACTGATTCACACAAGGGTTGATTCGAACCTGAGACCTTGAGAGGAGCACACTCTCAAGACTCAAGCCTCCACCACTAAACCAACCCCTGGAGGTTTTAGATACGTGTAATTGAATAATGGTTTGATTTATAGGTTTAATTTAAAAATATATTAAATTAAAAAAATACTTCATCTGTCTCACAATAGGTATCTTTTTTTAAAAATTTCACACTTTTTAAAATAACGATTAATTGTGTTAATTTCAATAATAAAACAAGTGTCTTTTACTAAAATAATCTTATTAATAATAGATAATGTTCCGGACTGAGCCAATGGCTAGGCATGGCCCAATCGACTTCTGCTTCTAGAACGGCCCAATTACCTGAGTCCAGCTGGTGCGGGGCAGCATTTACCTTTCTGCCCCTCTACCGGGCACATAGGGACAGATGAACCTCAAGGTCATTTGCTCCTCCCCGGAATTTCTGCCCGTTACGCACGACTCCTTCATCCAAGAACAGTCATGACGCCCGTACCCGGAACTACGCCTTTGCCCGTGGCAATGACTAGTTTTGGGCATCTCTGCCCGTCATAACGGTTAGTTTTGGCAGTTATCTATTCTTCAGAAAACGGTTATTCCGCTCCGAAAATAGGGAATGTTGGCCACGCGCTGGGGGCATTATAAGAACCCCCTCATTAGAGAGGGTCAGGTATTCCAAATCATCCTAAGAAACGCTTACTTTTGTACTTGCCTTTTTCCTCTCCCGATTCTTACTTTAGCATCAGATTGTCTTGCAGGTACACCCCCTCCTCATCTCACACACCCAGCATCACAGACGCTTCTCTTGGCCCACTTCAAGTTCTGATCAGCCTTCAAGATCAGTGACGCCGTCTGTGGGAACCTTGTTATCCCCGTCTTAATATCCACCTCAGATTCAAAGACCAAAACAAACTCTCTGACCAAGATTACGATCATGGCTTGCCAAGATCACGTCCAAGATGCTCACAATCATTCTTTTCTCCCCGTCAACAAGACTGATGCTGACGGATCCACGTCCTTCCTCAGAGGAGACGCCCGACGTCTGAGAGACGAAGCTATTGTGTCTCCCTCCCCCACTCGTACTGATCGTGTTGAAGACCAGCCTTCACTGGCCCTCCAGCCCGTTCCAGCTCCACCCAACGCCGACCCAACCGTGGTGGCCCTCCTTGAAGCAATCAACAAGACCAACCTCTTGATCCTCCAACAAGATGAACACAACACTACCAAGATGAACACAAAGAGAATAACCTTATTCTTTTCCATTGGAATTGTTTAAACCAACCACAACACCACACATGTTGCGAACCTCAAAAATCTTAAACAAATCTTCGAAGAAATGTTAAATCCAATAACAAAATAACCTCAATAATCACAAATCTAAAAATATGAGATTTAGATCCATGTGACAAGGGAAAAAGAATGAGGTGGAGATGAAGAATTTTTTTGCAAGTGTTCAAGAAAGATTCAAAACGCTTTTGAAAATATGAAGGTTTTAAAATCAATATTGGAAGTGTATGTTGTCTAAAATCATGAAGGTTTTAAGAGAAAATTGTATTTATATCTGTTTTGGACTGGGCAGGCGCTTGGCCACCAGTAGGGCAAGGCCCAATCCAGTCCAGCTTTTGGCCAGCCCAATAGTCAGAAACTAGTCGTTGGGCAGGAACTAGCCATTGGGCAGAAATTAGTCGTTGGGCGTGTCCCCCTCACTCGCTTGGAAGTTCACGCGACCAGCTGTCCCCCTGGATCTCACAGAAACAGTTAGACCAGGTCAAAGGGTCACGCGCCTGGACCTCCACCTGGCAGTCTCCTATTGGTCGCCCAGACATTTCGGCCATATGGGAGACATTGACCCCGCGCTGGGGGTTACTTCTATAAATACCCTCTCACTTGAGAGGGGAAGGAATCAAATATTCAATACTTGAAATCTTACCTTTGTACTTGCTTTTTCTCTTTGTCCAAACGCTTACTTTGGCATCGGAGTACCTTGCCGGTACAATCCCCTTTCCTCTCCTACAAGCCTCCTCATCTACCCTACACGAAGGCCGCGACGATCCAGTCTGATCACCTCCGATCAGTGGCGCCGTCTGTGGGAACCTAGCTTCCCCGTCTTTTTTATTCAAGATCCCCTCTTTTTCACCCAAAATACCAAAGCTCTCTCCAAACTCCATTTGATCATCATGGCCTCCAACAAGAATGATGATGCCGGTCAAGAGTCCGTCATCGCCGTTATCGCTGATAACGTCGACCACCTTGTCTCCGGAGCTGCCTTCCTAGAGACAGATCATTGGGATGGGAAAACCGCCTCTCCTACCCCCGATAATGTGAAGTCGCGCTCGCAAGCTGCTGGTCCTATTTTTGAGCATATACATGTCCCTAAAAATGCGGACCCAAGCACTGCCACCCTAATTGCCTCCCTCAACAGGTCCAACTTCCTGGTCTTCCAGCAGGGCGAGAAGATCGGCATGCTCGAACACGCCCTCCTGGAGCAGCGCCCCTCGCAGAAGCCCAGCAGTCCTTCTCCACGGCCATAGCCTCCTCCTCCTCAGAAGCGCAGGCGAGATAGGTCCAGAAGCCTCTCTCCCAAACGAAGATGTTTCAGATCGGAGGAACCTGACTTAACACTCGCTAGACGACGACACCGATCTCCCCTGCAGAAATCCAGACTCTCTCCCACTTCGAAGAGGAACAGACCTTCGAGGGGTCATCGCGAGCATCGCAGGTCATGCAGACACTTCCCCCGCCGCAGAAGCCGCGGGCATAGCGACTTCCCTGCCAAACGTCTAGCACAAGCGATGACGACGATGTCCATGGACACTTATCTCAGGAGATCATGGACATCCGCATTCCTCGCGGATTGGAGAAGCCACCTCCCCTGGCCACTTACGACTGGACCACCGACCTAGGCGAGCATATAGAGAACATCGAGGCCATGCTCCACTATCATAATGTAAGTGGGGCTATCAAATGCCAGTTATTCCCCATCACTCTCAGGAAGGGGGCCATGGCCTGGTTCAAGCGGCTTCCCCGGGGTTCGGTCACATCTTGGAAAGACTTAAAGAGCCAGTTTGCCCGCCATTTTACTGCCTCTCGCCGTCATCCCAAGTCGGAGGCCACATTAGAAGTCATCATGCAGGGCAGGGATGAGCCCCTGCGTGCGTATATCGAGCGGTTCAATAAGGAGGCTGTTGAGGTTCACACGACGGACTATATGAAGAAGTACCTCCTCGAAAAAGGGTTGAGACCAAAGAGCGAATTCCGAAAGGTTCAAGACAACTTTAGTTGTGATTGGTGAAGATCTGATTAGGCGTTATATTCTTGTTGCAGGTGATCATAGATGTTTGATAAATTGTGGAGTGATTGAAAACATAGATCATTTGTTTGTAACATGTAATTTTTTGCTGGATTGTGGACTATCTTCTTAATTGGTTAGGATTCTCAACGGTATCTCAAGCAAAAGTTCTAGACCATTGGTTACAGTTTGGAGGTTTTGGTGGGTTCTAAAAAAGTAACAGGTTGGCTTTTAACAATATTGGTTCACTGTGATGTGGATTATTTGGAAAGAGCGTAAAAGGCGTATTTTCTAGAATAAAATGGAGTTGTAGCAAGCATTATTTGAAAGGGTAAAGCTTCATTCTTATTGGTGGTTAAAGTTGAAATATGTTTCTTTCGATTATAATTATCAGTTTTGGAGGTTAAATATTTTATCTTGTTTATCTTTTGTTGTGTAGTCGCTTTTTGCTTTTGTTAATTTTTTGGATTGTTTTCTTGTCTTAAAGTGTAATCTAAATTCAGTTTCATTTAGAGTTAATTTGGTTTGCATCTGAATTTCATTTCAAATTTAGGACTTGTATATAAACTGAATTTGCATTCAGTTAAATAAGAATTCATTTTGTAATAAATTTCAACTCTGTTAGAGAAAGTTAGTTATGTTATTTCTTCCCTCTCTTTCTCTTCCACCATCTTATTCATCTTCAACCTTATGCACCAACAATTGATATCTAGAGCTCCAGTTCAGATTCAGAATGGGAAACATGAGTGTGCGTAAGGCGTGTGTGATTGATTCTACTCATTCAATTCATAGTGATTTGAAGATCTAAATCGAAACAAAATCACATTTCTTGATTCTGAGGTATTGGGAAACACAAGTGTTGGTGAGTTTTTTAGTGAATTTGCACAAGATCGAATATGAACGGTAGAAAAGGTAGCTTGAACACAAAGCTTATAGTATTTCAGGGAAAGAATTGGAGTCGATGGATGATTCAGATGCGTGTGATATTTGGCGCTCAAGATGTTCTTGATCTCGTCAATGATGGTTATGCAGCGGTTGCAGCAGATGCAACTGAAGCACATAGAAATGTGCATAGATAAAAGGTGAAGAATGATCAGAAGACGATGTTATATATCCATCATTGTGTGGATATGAATGTGTTTGAGAAGATCGTTTATTCAACAACAACAAAGGTTGTGTGGTACACATTAGTACGATGCTATGGAGGTGATGCATTAGTGAAGAAGGCAAAGCTTCAGTCTCTATGTAAGTAGTATGAGAATCTCAACATGAAGAACAATGAGAAGGTACCAGATTACATCTCCAGAGTGGTTCTGATCACAAATGAGATCAAATCTTGTGGAGAAACTCTCTCTAAACAAGTAATCATTAAAAAGGTAATGAGATCACTTACTCTTCGGTTTGATTGCATTGTTGTAGCAATTGAACACTCTAAAGACCTCAACACCATGAGAATTGAAGAATTGTAGAGTAGTCTAGAGGCACAAGAGTTGCGTCTGACTGAGAGAAACTCTAAAAGAGAGGTAGAGCAAGCTTTAAAAGCGTCTTCTGATAAGAAGAATTAGAAGCAGTCTTGGTCAGAGGCCAAGAACTAGTCAGAGACGAAGAAGATACATGGTGGTAGTTATTAGATGTCATAAGCCTCCAACTCTGATGAGAAGAAACATCAGAAGGGAAATCAGAAGTTTGACAAGAAGAAGGTTTAGTGCTACTATTGTAAGAAGTTTTACCACTTTGCTACTAACTATTAGTCAAACAGGAAAGGAAATCATAAGAAACAAACATAGCCAGAGGAGAGTCTGATGATGAACCTATGCTATTGATGGATTTTGAATCTGTTGGTGGATATTTGGTAGACTGGTGATATATGGACACCAACTGCTCAAATCACCTAACTGGAAACAAATAATGGCTTATTGACTTTGACTCTAGAAAGAGGACAAAGATCAGACGTGATGATGATAAGTATCTAAATGTTGAAGGAATGGGAAATGTCAAGGTCAGAGTGAAGAATGGCAAGACTTTTATGGTCAAGGATGTTTGGTATGTTCCTGGCATGAAGTGCAATCTGATGAGTGTAGATCAGATAATTGAGAAAGGTTTATCAGTTACTATGAAGGATAATCTCTTAAAGTTGTATGATTCTGATCATAAGTTGATTATGCAATCTGACCAGGGAAGCAACAGAACATTCAAAGTGAATGTAGAAACAACTGAAACTAAATGCCTTAGTGCAGAAGGTAGTGAAGGTGACAATGAGTTGTGGCACAAAAGATTGAGGCATATGAACTTCAGAAGCTTAAGGCATCTGAATTCTAAGAAGCTAGTACATGACATTCCTAATATTGTGAAGCATGATAAGTCATATGAGATATGCATGAAAGGAAAGCAGCCTAGAATTCCATTTGCATCAGAAGTGGCTCCAAGAGAAAAACATGATTTAGGAGTAGTGCAATATGATGTATGTGGACCATTTGAAGTATCTTCACTTTGAGGAAACAAGTACGTTATGTCATTTGTGAATGAGTTTACAAGAATGACATAGGTAACACTCATCAAGTTTAAGAATGAGGTGTTTCCTGAGTTCAGAAGTTCAAGGTGAATATTGAAAAATAGAGTGGTCAGAAGCTGAAAATTATCGGAATTGATGGTGAAGGTGATATAACTCATCGGAGTTTAGAAGTTTATGTCAATATAATGGATTTGAACATGAGGTGTCTGATCCGTATACTTCACAACACAATGGTCTTGCTGAAAGAATAAACATAACTTTGCTTGATATGACAAGGAGCATGCTAAAAGAGAAGAAGCTCCCTCACACCTTGTGGGAAGAAGCAGTTGCCACTGTAACATATGTACTCAACAGGTGTCCGACTAAGAATATGAAGGAAATTGTTCCTGTTGAGAAATGGAATGGAGATAAGCAAAGTGTGAGCCGTCTTAGAGTATTTGGTTCTGTTTGTTACAAACATGTTCCAGGTGCTACTAGAAACAAGCTAGATGATAGAAGCAAAATAATTTTACTGATTGGGTACCACAGTAAACATGCTTATAAGCTTTATTGTCCAGTCACTAACAAGGAGGAATTAAACATAGATGTCATTGTGAAGGAAACATAAGCATGGGATTCGAACAAGTATCAAATCATCTCTGGTGCATTGTTAACACCTGAGTTAACTTCTGAAGATATTTCATACTCTGAAGGAGAAAATTCCTCTGAAGGAGATTTTGGCTCTGAAGATGAATCACAGACTAAAGGTGACTCTGATGCTGAAGTTGAGTCTATAGACAAGTCCGACTCTAAAGGTGAATCTAATTCTGATCCAGATTCTGATGATGATCCAGACTCTGGTGGTAATCATACCTCTGAAGGAGATCATGTCTCTGAAGGTGGCCCAACTTCTGAAGGTAGTCCAACATCTGATATTGTTCCAATATCTGATATTATTCCAGCATCTGAAGAAGATTATGAACAAGTTCAGAAACCACATAGAATCAAACAAATATCAAGAAAATTTGTAGAGTTTGACATGCTGCAAGATACTGGGATAGATTCTGAAGGCGAATTCATTCAGTGTGCCATGTTGGTAGGCACTGAACCAGCCAATAATGAAGAAGCTCTCAAGAAGAAATTGTGGCAGAAGGCCATGAAAGAAGAACTTAAGGCTATAGAAAGAAACATGACTTAAAAGTTGATTGAGTTTCCAAAGAACTAGAAATCAATCGGTGTGAGATGGGTTTACAAGTTGAAACTGAAGCCAAATGGGTCAATTGGCAAACAAAAATAAAGGTTAGTAGCTAAAGGTTTTCTACAGAAATCTGTATTAGATTACTTTGAAGTGTTTGCCCCTGTAGCTAGACATGAAACAATCATACTGATGATTGCTATAGCTGCTAATAGAAATTGACCTCTGGTGCATTTAGATATGAAATATGCATTCCTGAATGGTCCTTTACAAGAGGAATTTTATGTGTCACAACCTCCTAGATTTGTGAAAAAGAATCACGAATGGGTGGTGTACAAGTTACATAAAGCTTTGTATGGACTGAAACAAGCTCCTAGAGCTTAGAATCTGAAAATTGATTCATTTTTCAAGCTTTAAGGATTTAGAATATGTGAGATGAAGTATGGTGTTTATGCTCATCATACATCTGATAGCAATATGATTCTGGTGTGTCTGTATGTTGATGATATATTGCTAACAGAGAGTTGTTCAGGTGAGATAACTAAGTTCAAAAAGGTGTTGATGGATAAGTTTGAGATGACTGGTCTAGGAAATATGATATATTTTTACGGATGAAGATTATGTACTCTGATAAGGGTATAATTTTGCATCAGCTGAAGTATGAACTTGAGCTTCTGAACAGATTTGAGCTAATAAATTTCAAGTCTGCAATCACATCTGCTGAAACAAATCACAAGCAAGGTTCTGATGTTGAGGGTGATGATGTAGATGCTACAACTTTTAAATAGTTGGTAGGCTGATTGAGATATCTCTGTAATTCCATACCTAACATCTTTTATGCAGTTGGGATGGTGAGTAGGTTTATAAATAAACCAAAGTGGTCACATTACCAAGCTGTTATCAGGATACTGGAGTATATTAAGGGGACTCTAAGGTCTGGAGTTTTGTTCCCTCTGATACTAAATCTGATTAAGAGCTTATATGATATTCAGACTATGATTGGTGTGGAGACAAAGTTGACAGAAGAAGTACTTTTGGATATTTCTTCAATATATGGGAGGTCCCATTTCTCGGTGCTTTAAGAAGCAACCAATGGTTGCATTGTCAACCTGTGAAGCTGAGTATATCGTCAGTGCTTTGTTTGCTTGTCAGACTGTTTGGATTCTGAACTTATTGCAGGATCTGAAGATCAAGGTGAGCAAGTCTGTGAAGTTGATGATTGATGACAAATCAGCTATAAGCCTTGCCAAGGATCCAATGTTGCATGGAAGAAGCAAGCATATTGACATAAAGTTTCACTTTCTGAAAAATCAAGTTCAGGGTGGAGTGCTTGAAGTTGTTCACTGCATGTTCTGACTAAAGCAATCAAGACTAAACACTTTATCCATTTGAGGGATAAAATTGGTGTTGTTGATTTTTAGTCTTGAATGTGGATTAAGGGATGGTGTTGAAGTGTAATCTAAATTCAGTTTCATTTAGAGTTAATTTGGTTTTCATCTGAATTTCATTTAAAATTTAGGACTTGTATATAAACTGAATTTGCATTCAGTTAGATAAGAATTCATTTTATAATAAATTCCAATTCTGTAAGAGAAAGTTAGTTACAGTTCTTTCTTATCTCTCTTTCTCTTCTATCATCTTCTTTATCTTCAATCTTGTGCACCAACACTTGAACTCCTTCTTAACATTTTTTATACATCTTATACAGAAGTGAATTGTTTTGTTAGTTATTAATATATAACTCATTTTAGTTTTTTTTTTTAAATCTAATTGTGATAATTGTTATATTTATTTAATGTTTTATATAATAAAGTTTATATAAAGCAAATCAGCAATAAGTTACGCTACTATTTTTTTAAATAACAAAATTACTTTTTTTTAATTGACTTTGTAGATATAACACCATTGCATAAGTATTTGGAGTTTTTTGTAAAAGACCTTTGGCTTCTAATGCTATGATTTTAAAAGTTTTAAAGATAAATTGTGCAAAAACATGTTGATTGTCGGAATACACTATTATGTTTAACCAATTTATTTGAATCGACTTTGAAGGTTGTCAGTTCCACAGTAAAACCTTCAATCCTCTCTGAAAAACTCGTGTCAAGTTCACACATACATATTTTTCTCTTACCCACCCGTACATCAGAACATCAATTGGACTAAGTTTTGATCTTCTCTCACATGAGTCGGTCAAAAATTTTAAGGGCGTTTTTTTTTCATCGATACTCCAACCCATTAAAATATATCAAATAGGACATATCGGTATTTGAAGTCTAAATTTTATATTGTGAAGTTTTGATTACTTAAAGAAAAACAATTCATAGAAGGTATGTTTCCCATTTTTTTTTAAATCTTATTTAATAAATTATAACAAATGAGTATAATTAAAATATAATAATATTAAATTACTATCGTGACGAATATTGAGATATTTGGATAGAAAAATTCGGTATCTGTTAGATATTGATTGGCATTATTAAATTATAAAAACAAATTATTGACAATATCCATAATGGAGCTTCATCGGATGCTCCAAATGTTACTACTTAACTATATAAAATTAGTTTATTAATATAATTTAATTGAGAATATTTCTGTAAAATTTTAAGTTTAAATTCTAGATAATCATACTTTATACTCTAGGAGACAAAGTCACATAAGCACCTATTTTCTAATTTCCACTAATGACCTCCAACACATGGCCTCCTCAGTTATTATCTTTTAATCACAAAAGATTATAAGCCACATGCATGCATTTAAACTAAATCTTAAATCTTCATCCATCATATCAATGGTCAAACTTACACTATTTTCACCAACTTGCCTCTAAACTATTCCATTAGCCAGATATTAATTAATTAAACTCACATGATCAACACCCTAATTATTTTTTGTTAGATTAGTACAACTAACAGTTATATTAAAAATAAAAAAACAACTGCCCCTGGTTTTATATTTTATATGTTGGTTGCTTAATCATACATAGAAAAGAGACAAAGAATATATTATTTTAGTTGCAAAGATAATGATATTGAAATGGATTGCATTATTTATATTTTTTTGTCTTAACCCTTAGCTTTTCTAGTTTAATAAATTTTTATTATTATTTTTTAAAATAATTTGGTTTATTAACCATTTGAAACTGATTAATTACTTTGTTAAAGAAATAGAATATGGTGGGTTAGTAAACATATTTATTAATATTATTGGTTATAAAGAGAATCAATGGAAGATTTTTGTTGTTATCCCTTGGAGCCAGGTGCACCTTTATTTGTGTATAAAATAAAAGATAATTGTGTGATATTGATTGAGTAGTATGAGCACCGTTAGTGGTGGGGTGCAACTGTGAATGGAGGATAAGCCTCGGATAAGGCATTGTGGGGTTCCATTATCTCATCTTGTGATTTTTGTGTCCTTTTCTTGTAAAATCAGTCACAATTCTTGACTCTAATTGCAAAGTTGCATCTAAGTTAACAAAAAGGTACAATACAGCTTTTGATTCCATTCATTTTTATGGAAGTATCTTTTATTTTTTTAATTTATATCTATGATTGGTTTTGCGGTTCAAATAACAAGTTTAAATAAATTGATTATCTCAAAAAAAAAATCACTTCGAGTTTTATTTAAAAACGAAATTCAACTACAAACGTCTATTTAACTGGCGAATAGATAAACGTTTGCACTGAAGCGAGATTGCATCTTTATTTCGATAGTTGGTACTCATCCAATGACCTTCCGCACCTCCCACCATATCAATCGGTGACAATTTTTAGTGACATCCATATATAAATGTAATTCTGAGTCACGCTTAGATATTCATTCATAAACACACTTGCAAGTTTCACTCCTCTCATTTTACTAACTTGAATATTTGAGTGATAATCTTCTCTAATCATCGAAGACACTTAACACCATACTAGAAGCCTTTCGTTGTGGTTGCCGTTAACCTACTATTCATTTTGTGTTTCACTATGAAATAGTGGTTCCTCCTGTAAGAATTGTCTTTTGAGTCTCAGGAATTATCATCATGTTTTCCTAATCTCTTCTGTTGTGGTGCCGCATCCGCTTATATCAACTGTTCCAAACACCGTGATCGATTCTGTTACCAGCTTCGATCGTTGTTAACCTCCTTGAAAATATTTACTTTAATCATCTCCAGTGGCGAGATCTAAGGTGGCTCAGTCTACAACCCATCGCAAAACACATTCCAACATCTGATGTCTGATCGAAGATTAAAATGCTTCAAGATACTACATGTTGGTGCTCATTCTTACGACAGAAGAAACAACTCAGCACTAAGATGTTTCAATCATAATCACTTCATCAAATATAGTATCACGTTATAGTCCAACTACTCAATCCATCGAATAAGAAGTTCTTCAACCTCTATCATCCAGCAGAAGTTTTCATTTCATTCATTGCAAACCTCATTTTCCACCATCGTTTTAGTCTTCTGAACCAAATTTTGTGTGCACTCTCTAACAACTCCAAGAAAAACTGAAATGCACGATGCTAACAAACTCATGACGAACATCTACAACTTAGTGCATCTGAAAAATGTGAATCTCTTAAGAGAAAGCCTTTTCCTCGTAAAAGAGAATCAATAGAAGATTCATTCTCATATTGTAACTCAGAGAGAGGTGCCGCAACAAGGCCATTTCAGACGTGACGTCCATTTGGAAATGTTTGTATTGATTCAACTTATTTAACTAAAATTAAACTATTATATTGTTTGACTAAAAAAAAATTTTAAAAATGAGTTTTAATTAAAAATAATTCAAAATTTGAAACAATTAACAATTTTTTTGTGTTTAGCCTTTATGTTTCTTCATATTCCTAGTGTTTGGGGTTCATATTCATCTATTTTTGGGTTCAAATCATCAAAAACATAACACACATTCATCCAAAATCAAATTTAGCAAAATCTCAAAATTTCCAAATTCTTATATTTCCTAAAATCCTAAAATTTCCCAAAAACAATTAACAAATCATAGTAGTGAAAATAACAAATTCATATCCATCGTTGATACAATATAGCCATAATGAATAACATAATATGGAGATATGATAAAAAATGGCGATACAATAAAAAAATAGAGAAGACGCACTGAAGCAAAATTTTCATAAACTCATGAACCATCCGCCATTAACTTTATCTTTACCATTGTTTCGGCAAGCCAGACACCCAATCTCCAAAACATAAGATAGTTTTCCAAAAGCACAAATTCAGACAGCAAAGAAATCATATTTGAGGACTAAGCCTCAATCAAACAAATGAATCAAATTAGAAGATTGAGCCTCGACAAATAAATCAAATTTATGTATATTATTCACGTCAATAATCTTCTTAAACAAAAGTCCCCAATTCACAAAGCCCTAAAACCCTTAATTGAATCAAATAAAGAAAATTGTTTTCTTTGTTAACCAATTTTAATGATTTTGCATATGCATCACATTGGGTTGGACGATTTTTGCTAAGTTTGTCTGAATTTTTTGGATTTGGATGAGTTTGGATGAGAGAATATAAATTCTTTTGGGATACATTTGTAGTTATGCCATAAAAAATATTGAGTACTTCTTAGGTGAGATAAAAACTAAATAATCTTCATATGATCATTTTTTCTAGATTAATCTCAAATGGCATAGGCAAATTGAGTATTAACCCTACATTTTTCGTCACAATAAATGTGATTTAAAAAGGACATTGTTGATTTAAATAGTCAACAATGTTAGATTTTTAAACTAAATTAAGAGCATTCTGACATCTATGAAAGATTAGACAATCCAACTATGTTGACACCCCCTTTTTCCACTATCTTATGCCCATATATATATATATATATATATATATATATATATATATATATATATATATATATATATATATATATATATATATATATAAAAGGAGGGACTAGACCTTACCCAAAAAAACGGAGAAAAAAACACCATGAAAATCTATAACAAGATATATCTAACTTATCACTCAAGTAAGAACTTCTCTTTCAAGAAAGAAGGGTCAGTGTTGGAATATTTTTAAAGTGGTAAGTTTCTCGTGTGTCCATACGGGTAAATTTATTTGTTATAATATAGCATTACTAATCGTCTATCCATTGAATGCACGAGCCGACACTAAGAAATTTATTTTTAGTTTTTCTTAATAAATTTATTATTATTATTATTATTATTATTATTATTATTATTTGTCAAATATTTAAAACATTTTTATATAATATTTATTTAAATTTTTAGAGTTCAATCTCAATGAAATAGAAGTTTTGAATCTCTAAATTATATGTTTGAATTTTGAAAGTCCCTTTGAACATAATAAATATGATATATTTATATTTATAAATATTTTATAAGTTATAAGAAATTTTGAAAGGAATAGAGTTATTATTATTATTATTATTATTATTTATTTATTTAGAATAAAGAATTTATTAAAATTCCAAAATAATAATACAAAGCGAAAGCGATCCGAAGATCCAGCCTACAACACAAAAACACCAGGAACCAACCCTTACAACTTAAGGCAACATAAGAATGCTAATATGACTTCTAAGCTTATGCATAGCCCAACATCTATAGACAATAACATCAATGATCTTGTGGACAATATTAATATTCTCTAAATTTCCACCAAAACAAATTTGATTTCTAGCCTGCCAAACTTCATAGGTTGTCTCCGCAAAGGCACATTTAAGGATTATCTGCTTGTTGTTTTTACCTCTACTGGTGCTAAGGACCCACTTGAGCTCATATTCCCACCTAAGCGGGTTATGGTCAATCTTCAACCAATGCAAAACTTGTCTCTATGTCTCATACACCTTGCTGCAGGTGAACAACAAATGAGAAAGAGATTCCTCCTCATTACAGAAACTACATGAAGTGTTTTCAATAAAACCAAGTTTCTTCATTCTCTCTTTTGTGGCCAATCTACCATTACAGGTCAACCACATGGTGAAGAGGGCACGAGGCTTGCAGGGATTTTCGAACCAAATTTTATGCCAGCTGACCTTTTCTCTTTTAGTTTTAATGAGAAGGTAGAATTGGTTAGTAGGGACATACTGCAGTTGACAAAGATTCAACCATCTAAGATCCCCTTCAACTTTAACCTTTTGTTTCATGATAGATTTAAAAACCCACAACCAACTATTCTTCATGGGAATGTCCATTAACTCTTTTCCTTTCATATAATAGCAATGGGTCCACTTGATCCAAATATTATCTCTTTTCCTATTGATGTTCCATAAGAGCTTAATGAGGATAGCTGCTTTCCAATCCTCGAGATCCACTAAGTTCAGACCCCCTGGCTTTTACTGGTGCAAGTTTTCTTCCACATGATTAGAGCCTTCCTCGTTATTTCACCCTTACCCAACCAAAGGAAAGAACGACACGAAGCTTCCACTTGCTTGATCACTTTTTTAAGAAGAGGAATAACCTGCAACCAGAAATTTGATACAGCAAAAATGGTACTCTTGATTAATTGAACCCTCCCTGCATAGCTAAGCAAATGGGTTATATTATTATTATTATTATTATTATTATTATTATTATTATTATTATTGGAGATTTTTTAGGAAAATTTGGTAAGAAAAATGGTAGGATTGCATAATAGTATAGATATAATAGTCTAAATATTATTTTTCATATTTGAATAATTATTATATGGATATATATTTTTTAATTATATTTTTTTTAATCAAATTAAGGGCCCGTTTGTTTTGGCTTTTTTTTAAAATGATTTTTATAGTGTAACATAATTTTGTGAAAAAAAAATTTACAAATAAATTTTTCATAAAAGTTTCAAATTAAAATTTGGTTTGAATAGTTATTCTTAAAATGTTATTTTAGGTATTTCATCATTTTATCGAAATTTTTTTTGGATATCAAAATTTCAAAAAATCACTTAATTTTGAAGCTATTTCGAATAGCTTTTCATAAAAATCATTTTTGAAATATGACTTTTTTAAAAAAATTGTGATTTTGACTATGTTTTGAATTTCAATAATGTATATTAATGTTATAGAATATCAAAATTAGTCTTTTAATTTATAAAAAACAAATTTAAAAAAACTTGTAATATTTTGAAAAACGTTTTTGTAGAATCCATTTTCAAAAATACAAAGAAAAAATCCATTTTTTAAAGCTAAAACAAACTGGCCCTAACTGCCTTAAACAATGAAGTGATTAAATAAAATTTAAAGGCTAATTAGATTTTATTTATAAATGAATTAATTAGTTGAGTATGATTTCAAATATAAGTGGATATCAGGATGGCCCATTTATGAATAATAGGAACTCTAATTGCCTATCACTCTATAAATAGGTTATAGTGTCTAATATTCCATACAGAAGCATATTATATATTCTCTTCATATAAAGAGTATTCAAGACATTAGTGTTGGATCATGAGGATGAGCATTCACATTATGCCACGAGCAACACACGAGTGAAAGAGACATCACATATTCACCCAAAACTTTAAGGTGATAGATGTGTTAGTTCTCCCATTTATAAATGTCCAAGTCTCCACATTTATAACTAATGTGGGACTTCAACTCACACTTGAATTATTATTCTCAACACTCCCCCTCAAGTGTGAGTTCATAATATTCCCTCTCAAGTGGAAACTCTTTTATCCACATACACTTACACCGCTATTGACACTTCTTCCCATGCATTTCGATTTCAACGGGACACCTCTTCCTAGGCATTTCGATACAAGTAAGTCGGTCTCATTACTCAAACCAGGCTCTGATACAATTTGTTAGGTCATGAGGAAGAGCATCCACATTAAGGCAAAAGCAACACATAAGTGAGAGAGACACCACATATTCACCCAAAACCTTAAGGTGATAGGCACTACGCCATATAAGGGAAAAGACAGCGCTTTTTTTTGGCATAGACAGTACTTAAAAGAGCTGCCTATACTGGCGCTACTGTAGGTAAAGACGGCGCTTTTTTAAATGCAAAAGCGTTGCCTTATGTACCCTTTAGGAAGCGCTTCTTTTTTAAAGCGCTTTCTATTGTCACCTTTAGGCAGCGCATTTTCTTGAAAAGTGCTTTCTATTGTCCCCCTTTAGACAGCGCTTTTAAAATCACTGTCTAATGTATCTTTTAGTTCTCTTTTAGGCAGCGCTTTCTTTAAAAGCGCTTTTTATTCTCCACTATAGGCAACGCTTTTTTTTACAAAGGGTTGTCTAATGTCTCATTTAGGAAGCACTTTTTGGTTAAAAGCGTTGTCTATTGTGCACGTATGGCAGTGTGTTTTTGTTAAAACGTTGGCATACGTCTTATTTTTTAATAAAATGGCATCATATTTTTAGAAGCGCTGGCACAACATGAAACCGTTATAGCAGATAGTTTTTTATATATATTCCAAATTTGCATATTACCAATATATATATATATATATATATATATATATATATATATATATAATAGATAGTTTTTTATATATATTCCAAATTTGCATATTACCAATATATATATATATATATATATATATATATATATATATATATATATATATATATATATATATATATATAATAGATAGTTTTTTATATATATTCCAAATTTGCATATTACCAATATATATATATATATATATATATATATATATATATATATATACATACCAACTCTAGCTAAAAAACTATGAACTTGTCTTCTGCACATATCAACAACTTTTAGTAACTTGTTATCTCTATCTTCTGCACCTATTTGAAACAAAATCAACAAATTAAAAGGCATCAGAAATAAGCTATATAACACATAAACATTATAACCATTATAATTCAACACAAACCTTATAAATATTGATATATATCATTATACATCAAGAAAATCATATTATCAACATTTATCACAAACCTTTATAATTCAACACAAACCTTTAATTCAACACATAAACCTTATAACCTTATAACCATTATAATTCAACACATAAACCTTATAACCATTATAATTCAACACATAAACCTTATAACTATTATAATCAAACACAAACCTCATACACCAAGAAAATAATGTTTTTATCAAAATTTGTAAATGCTATATACCATTAATAATCAATTTTCTTCAAAATTAAAACATCCATCTTTCTAATAACAATAGATCCACTTCCAAAACCTTTAACTTCTAAAGATTCACCAAACATAATTACAAATTCCTTCAACCCTTAGTTCAAAATTAAACAACTTCCAGAACTATTCCAATCCAATACAGAACATCACAACAACAAAAATACCTAAGGACCATAAACTTCACACAAAAGAAAGAAAGAAAATACCTTATATAATTCTCATCTCAAGAATGTATTGACATCATTCCTCCTTAATTTCTTCCAGTTGATCTTTCGAGTAAGTAGCACACTTGAATTCATCAAAGTACTACATAATATAACATAATATGATTTAGTTAAAACTAATTAATTAGATGAAATATCTGTTAAATATTAAAATAAATCCTAACTTATAAATTCATACCATGTTTGAAATCTCTATTTGATCCAAAAGAATAGTTTCTTTCATAAACCTCAATGCGAAATAACCGCAATCTATACCATTAAGCTGACGAGGACACTATACATATAAAAAAATACGAATATATATCAGGATATATAAATTAACTTGTTTTATCAAGTAGCTTCACTATTATAATCAAAATTGTGAAAATATATCTGCACTCTGATCTATGTAATATTGTTTGCTTTACTCGTTGGTACTCGAGCTTTTCTTTGTGATCAGAATATTTGTATATCTCTAACAAAATATAAACGAATATTTAGAATAATCTCACATAAATAAATAAATATATGCACGAATATTTAAAACAATCTCACTTACATATCAACCATCTTCTTCATATTTGGGTATATTTTTATCACCATCTAACGAATCCAGATAATATACTATTTCTCTTATAGGATTAATCGCAACCAACACCCAGTGTCCACTGTAAAATAAAACAAAAGTTTAGATGGAAATTTTCTACACAACGTCAAAAAATGAAAATTATCATAAATGAAGTTATAATGAAAATCTAACCTAGTATTATATGGTAAAAGAAACAACTTTTATGTATCTTTGTTGTCAATAAATGCATCGACTAAGTACTCTTTGATTGGATTTGGATTTTGATCGATTAGCTGTTCGTAGATACAGGTGGGAGATTAGAAAGAGAATCTTTCTGTCAATTGACGCGGGCGCATCTATTTGTCATACAAGAACCTTACATAAAAACATAATTAACATTACACTATTCATTGAAATGAGTAAATAAATTATTCAATTAATTAAATAAAATTTATCAGAGTACCTGATGTATGTATTGATAACACCGATGCCTAATTCATCATGATGAAAAATCTGATCCAAATTCTCTTTAGCAATTGTTTAAGTATAATAAAAACCAAAAATACCTTCCTCCATAGGTATTTCACGAATACCACCTTCCATCACATCTGTTGTTCCTACATATGTTTCAAGACACGACCTAAATCGAGAAATAGATGATTTTTTTGGCTCGGTCTTTGCAAGATCCTGTTTTTTAGGCCATGTTGCTAAATTCAGGCTTCTTATTCCTGTTGACTTGTTGCAACTCTTGAGCATGAATCTAAATATCATATAAGTTAGGTAATGTATAAGATCATGAAGCTTTTGATTTTGGAGGATAGAATTAACATTTTCTATGCATATATATATATATATATATATATATATATATATATATATATATATATATATATCAATGTACCTCTTTTTTTGATGCAACTGACTCGCTGTGCCGCATAATCCCCTTATCTTTTGATTTGGATTTTGTAGGAGTCTAACATTACCATGTAAATAAAATGTACTTCAATGTAAGAATAACTTACATGGCTCGTAAAACATTTGAATACTCAAAGGTTCATAATGGTTTTCAACATACCTCATCATCTATGAAAATGAGGTTTGACGGCCATGCAACATACGATCCTATTACGTCTCCCACCAATGTTGCATCTGAAACATCGTTAGGTATAGGTAATAGTGCATCCCCCTCTAAAGCAATATCAATCGACATTTTCAAAAATCCAGCTGGAAGCAGTTTATGGTGAAATACACTTCCCAAAGTGTTATGCACTTTTCCCTAGTGCATTTCAACATACGGCTCAACCTCATTGTCATTGTGTAAAACATACAAATTCACTTGCTCCCGTTCAGCCCTTGATATTGTCACAATTTTATTTCCAATTAACTTTTTCCTTCTTTTTTTCAAAAATATGAGATTTGGGGAGTCCAATGGATTGAACATTGGACAAATATTCAGTACAAAACTCAATCGCTTCTTCAACGATGTATCGTTCAACAATACAACCCTCTGGTCGACTTCGGTTTTTCACATACCCTTTTAATATTTTCATATCACGTCCAACAGGGTAAATCCATCTCATATAAGGTGGTCCACACAATTGTGTCTCTTTCACAAGATGAACAACTAGATGTACCATTTGTAGCGAGCGATTTTGGACGCGATTCTTAAGCGCTGGTCGCTCTCTGCGGTTTGAGCTTAAAACTACAGGTCGATTCATTTTTTATCCTATTGTGAGCTGAATAAGGAAGGGAAATAGATGTCTCCAATTAACCCTGCTTTGCATACTGAGTTTAAACAGCGGTCTGTTAGGTTACGAATGCTATCAATGTGGGGGGGCCTTTGTACTAGTTATTTGTATTTTCGCCAATACTGATTTCTTTCCTTCTAGGACTTTCTAGCGGGGAACAAGGATTAGGATGTTAGGACTGATGCTTTTGAATTACTGCTTTTTGATTGATGGAGATATGGGATTTTGGGTTTTTGGGTTTTTGTTTAGTGGGCTCGCTAAGATCTTTTCTTTCGATCTTATGCCTACGTATTCCCGTTTACTGAAACAGGGAAATCAGAGCGTTCGTAGTCCTCCTATTCTATGGGAGGAAATGGGTGTTTTTGTGTCTTGTTTAAAGCCCAAGACGTGAAGCGAAAGGTGGTTTGTATCTTGATCAAAGCCCAAGATGTGAAGCTGAAAAGTCTATTTGTGTCTTGTTCAAAGCCCAAGACGTGAAGCTAAAAGACCTCGGCTTTAGAGAGAATTTGTCATCTCTAAAGAAGGGTTTGTCTGTCCTAACTGTTGGGTGACTGGTTATAAAGGAGAAATACTTTAACCGGGATACGCGGATCCTAGCAATGCCATAATTTCCTTTATAGGGGATTTTAACCTGAAGGAGAAGACTTTAACTCAGTGTAGAGCAATGCCATCTTTCCTTAGGAATTTCTCATGCTAAAAGAGGGACAGTGGCATGGATGTAGATGATCCAGAGGCTTGCCGCTTACAGCGATTAGATGAAGGGGAAGGAGTTGTTGATGTTTGTGTACTGTGAACGAGGCACAACTTTGATGCTAAAAGGTTGATTGGATCAACCAGTGGTTTTCTTATATAAAGCCTAAGAGGAGGCTATCATGTGTCTCGTACAAAGCCCGAGAAGGAGGCTAAAAGGTTTTGACTTGACGATGAAGTCTTTTGGTATCTCGTGCGAAGCCCGAGATGGAGGCTGAAGAGGTAATAGACTCAACGAGGGAGTCTCTTATGTGTCTCGTACAAAGCCCGAGAGAGAGGCTAAACGTTTGTTTGACTCCGCTGGGGAAAATCATTGTACCAAGCCCAAGAGGAGGCTAAGATGACTGTTTTAGTTGAGTGACAGGTCCAATATACTGATTTTGAAAGAGAAGATCAGTTCTTATATGAGCAACACTGTACTCATGGATTCGATTCAAGGATCCAGGTTATTCCTGTTCTTTAAGGAAGCGGGAAATTCGAAGGGTATTGAGACTGTCCGAGTCTACGGGTTTCCTTCCTATTTTTTGAAGGGTGCTTGAGAATGTCTTTGAGACTCAAGGAGATTAGATTGTCCAAGTCTAGAGTTCCATCTTTTGTACCATGTTTTGAGAAATAGTAGTAGACTCTATGAAAGTACTGCTCTATGCAGATGACTAAGTTCTGTTCCTATACCTTTAGGAGGTCGTCGGGACAATTTGTACGAAGCCCAAGAGGAGGCTGGAAACTTTTAAGAAGCCGAGGGGTCCTTGTACGAAGCCCAAGAGGAGGCTATCATTCCCGAAGGAAGAGATCATTATACGAAGCCTAAGAGGAGGCTGTGAATACTTCTAAGAAGCTGTAGGGTCCTTGTACTAAGCCCAAGAGGAGGCGGGGTTGCTTTTAGGAAGCCTGTGGGTCCTTGTACGATGCCCAAGAGGAGGCCGATGCTTTTAAGAAGCCCGTGGGTCCCCAAACCCCGAGAAATTCAAGGCAAGCTATTCACAAGGAATAGATCAAGTCATGAAAGTTCGAGAATTTGGAAGAAACTCAAAGATGCCATTCACGGAGAAGACATTCATCTTGGGGAGTAGAGTTTCTTGACAATTCCTAATGAGGACATCCGAAGAGAAGACTGTATCTGGTGATCCTATTTGGGATCTAGCTGTCTATTTCTACGAATAAACGAAACGGCGTCACCTAGTTCTAGACGTAGTTGTCGGGGAAACTCGAAATATCTATACTATTATTACACAGTTGATATGAGTTTATGAAAGAAGACTTACAGTGAAACAGCCCCACAATACAGTTATATGTATATGAAAGCGGTAAATGAAAGCAATAACCACTTACTCGGTTGTAGAGGTTCCATGTTGTTTGGTTAGTTGTTCAACAAAGAAAGATTGAAAACAGCAGTATATTCAAAATCAAAGGAGAAAGTGCTTTGAAAAAGAAAGATTTGGGGCTTACAGCTCAAGGAGAGGCCCAGGGTTTTATTAGTGAGCGCACTGTTTGAATTTGTACAGAGGGACTTATACAAGAGGGGTTGGGTCTTACACTCTAATAGAGGCCCAAAAAGTTTTGAATTTACACAGGGTTGGGTCTTACACTCTATTAGAGGCCCAAAAAGTTTAAAGAAAAAGAGTGGGGCTTATAACACGAAGGTAGGCCCAGTTTGACTTTTCGTTTAAAAATGGCGATCGCGCCGATGTTTTCTTTTAACGCAGAGGGACTTATACAATAAGTGAGGCCCAAAGTGATTTTGGTTAAAAGGGGGTTGGGTCTTACACTCTATTAGAGGCCCAAGAGTTTTGAATGGGTCTTATAGCTCAAGGAGAGGCCCAAGGTTATCTTTCAAAAGGCGACGATCGCGCCGTTTGTTTTTTACGGTATCGGGACTTATACAATACACCGAGGCCCAAAAATGATTTGGTCAAAAAAAGGATTGGGTCTTACACTCTATTAGAGGCCCAAAGTGTTTTGAAAATGATTTATGAGGGTTGAATTAATCCAAAAACCCTAATTTGTTTTAAAAAATGTATTTAATTGAATAAAAATTCAATTAAAATGATCAAAATTGTTTACCATATGAAAAACAAATTGTGATCTTGGATTAATGCTTCAAAAATTAAGTATTGACCTACAAAATAATTAGAAAGCATTAAAAGTTACAAAATCAATGTAGAAAAATATTTAAAATGTCAAAAAACAATTAAAATATTAATTCTTTGCAAAAATATCAATTATATGAAATAAATAATATTTTTGGGATTTTTTGGAAAAATAAAATATTTTAACATTTTTGTGAATTATTAAAAAAAGAACCAATAAAAAATGATAAAAATTGAAGGAGTTATTAATTTTTCAAATCATTAAAAGTAATAACATGGAAAATAACAAAATGAAAAAGTGATAAAAAGAAGTCTGGGGCGAGGGGGATTCGAACCCCAGACCTCTCGCTTGCCAATACTCACAAAACCAGCTGATGAACCGCTGGGGCGCAATGTCAATTCATTAATAACATGGCAAGTGAAAAATATATATCAAACTTGTTGGATTTTCTGAAGAATGGCGCCATGGCCATCTTCTTCCTCGAGCTCGTGCGTGAAGCACCATATCTCACTCATCTCTCAACCATTGGACATGATTCAAACACCAAACTCGTGCGTTTTTTCACAAGGAATAAGATGGCAATACCCAATTTTATTCATTTTCAGTGTGGAGTAAAATAATCATGATGCACACAGATGAACCCTAATTTGCAAAAGCAATCGTACAGGCATGGTTATGAGGTCTATGATCCAATTTTTTGAGGCAAAATAATCAACACATGATGGCAAGCAAATGGCAAAAATATCATGCGAGGAAATATGCATGGATCATGGAGTTTTAGTTTGAAGCTCACCTTGATGCAAGCTGAAATGGAACTTTGCCCAGATGGTGTTCCAGTCGTGAATTGATGATCCCTACAGCTTCAATGGATGTTATGGAGTGTGTTGCAAGCTTTGGAACACTCTGAAACCTTCTGGATCACGCTAGAGACCTCCACCTGCAAAATTGAAGCATAATGGCTTGGTTGAAGAGTGATTTTGAGCCTGGGGTGTTACAGTTGGTGTTTAAGTGTTTGGACACCTAAAATACATCATATGTGATGTGTTTGAGCAATTGGAATGGATTGATTGTGGCTGCAACTCAAAACCCGATAGTGGTTACTCAAAAACAAGAAAACTTGAGGTTTAAGAAAGAATGAGAGAAAGCAGTGTTGTAACTGGCTTTGGTGTGAGTTGAATGGTCCATTGGGACCTCTATTTATAGGTGATCAACTTTTGTTTTGGAGGAATAGTGAATGGTTGCTGGATCAGATCACATTTGCATGGATTGGCTTGGAAGATTTCTTCTAAAGCAAGGCAAGCTAGCCATTCCCAAGAGCAGGGCTATGCCTTGACCAAAACCACATTCCTCAGATGTTTTTATTGTTGTTTAATCAGAGAAATTGACTGAGTAGGGTAGCTACCTTGACAATGCACTATTCCACATTAATGCACTTTGAATTCAAGGCAAAATGTGCCAAAGTGGATGAACTTCAAGTTGGAAGATTCCTTGGTCTTTTGACTCAGATTTATCAGTTGGATCAGTTGCATTGTGATTGGTTTGAACACAGGTGGCATAGTGATCCTTAGTCTTTGGCTCAAAATCGTGTGTGGCAAGCAAACATGCAAACTGATTTTTCCAAAACAGCTTGCAGCAGCATGACTTTGGGCAAGGATTTTTCTTGGCTCAAGTTGAATCAATTCATGCTGTTGAGTTCTTTGAATTCTTGGAAACATATGCAACAACATTGATGTTTAACTTTGGACTTGATTCAGATTGCAACTGTGTGAAAAAATCCCACAAGTTTTGGTGTTTCAACAAAATCTATCTTGGACAGAATTTTTCTAAGTGTTGGAAAATGGTACATTTTCATGTTTTCAGCCACTTTGGCTCACTCATAACTCAAAATCCATAATGAATTGGAGTTAGGCCTAGTTGAAGTTTTTGTAGAGGGTAATGAGATCTATAAATCAAGCTTTGGATGGAAAAAATGGCCTTGTGGTTTAGGAGTTATGGTCCTTCAAAGTTGGTACCTTTGTCACTTTATTTTTAACTTAGAAAATTTTCTAAGTTTTTATGGTTACCCCTTTTACAAGTTATCCAACTTTTCTTGATTTTTCTTGATGAATGATGATTCAAATCATACATAAACATCATTTTAGGGTCAAAAATCCAATTAGGTGAAAAATCTCAAAAAGTCAAAGTTGACTTTTGTGCACAGTTGACTTTTTATCAGATGAATTCCAAACTGTGCAATTCTTCAGGAAATCATGTCCTTGACCTAAATCAAACTTGATGGACATGTTCCAAGGGTGTCATAGGGTGTATTGAGGTATGTCCTAGGGTTTAGGAACATGTCTTGGTCAAAAGTCAAAATTACAGTTGACTTTTCCCTTAAAACCCTAATTGTGGTGCAGATGAAATTGAGACTTGTTGCTCAAGCTTCTTGGATTAATCCATTGTTCCAAATGGATCAATATAGTTCATTAGAGACCCTCAAATTATGTCTTGAGGTCTTGGCTCTTGATTTGCCCTAAAAGTCAACTTAGGGGTGAATTAGGTCAAGAAACCCTAATTCCTGATTTTTGATGTATGCATCCCCTGAGGTCAAATTGACTTGATGCTTGGGTCCATGAGGTTCCATGGAGTATATTAGGTTATGTTTTGGATCATTGGCTTGTGCCCAGATGAAAATTTCCATCTGGAGGCCCTGGTCGATCAAAACCCTAATTTGGTGACACTGGCGATCTTGAGGCTTGATCCACCTAGAAGGGAGCAGCTTTGTGCTTAATCCTTAAAGTGGGAGTCCTTTTGGTCCATTGTGGATGTTTGAGAGGTTTAGACAAGTTGAAGATCATGTCATTCCTTGATTGATCCTTTGTCTAAGGCTCTGAGAGGGCTTAAAACCCTAATTTTGATTGTAGTGAATGCTCAACAACCCTTGAGGCATTTGATGAGGCATGATGGTTCATCCATATTGTGATGATGATTGACACAATGATGGGACATCTTAGTGGTCAAAATTTGGGGTATGACACCATTATGTCAAAAAATGATTGAGGAAAATACATTTCAAGCACACAAAGTAATAACTATTTGTTTTTGCAATGTTGGTAAGATCGCGGGATCGATCACCTTACTACAAATTGACCTGAAGAAAAAACATAATTAAGTTATGGCGCTTCTTACTTTTTCTGGAAAAATAGAACGTATACCTATTGGTAGAAAATGTTCCATTATAACATGGCAATCATGTGTCTTTAAACTCTTTAACTTGAGGTCTTTCATAGACACAAGTCTTCTAATATCTGAAGAGTATCCTTCTGGAACTTTAACTTCACTTAGAAACTTACACAATATTTTTTTTCTTCTTTCTAGATAAAGTATAAGCAGCAGGTGGTAGATATGATCATTTTCCTTTTTTAAGGGTCCTAATTCATTTCTTATTCCCATCGCTATCAAGTTCTTTCTTGCTTTAAGGTCATCCTTAGACTTTCCTTGTATATTGAGTAACGTACCAATAACACTTTCAAATACATTTTTTTCAATATGCATAACATCAAGAAAATGACTTACATACAACGACTTCCAATATGGCAATTCAAAAAAAAAATTGACATCTTCTTCCACCCACGTTTGACAAGCGTATGTGCAAAAGGCTTGCCAAACTGAGTACTCACATCTTTCACCTTTTCAAAAATTTGGTCACCTGTCAATGTAGGTGGAGCTCTACCATGTTCTGAATTTCCATTGAATGCTTTTCTCCACCCACGGTAGTGATGATTAGAATTTAAGAATCTACGATGACCGAGAAAGACATTCTTCTGAAAAAAAATTCCAATCGCGTCCAATCTGTTTTTTCTTCACAAATAGGACACGCACATTGACCTTTAATGTTATACCCTAATAGATTTTCGTATGCTGGAAAATCATTAATTGTGCCAAACAACATTGCCCTCAAATTGAAACTTTCTTTCCTATATCCATCATAAACCTCCACACCGTTCTCCCAAAAAATCTTTAAATCTTCGATTAAAGGTGCCAAGTATACGTCTATGTTATTCCCTGTTGTTTAGGCCCAGAAATTAACATAGATAACATCATGTACTTACGCTTCATACATAGCCATGGAGGTAGGTTATAAATCATAATAATCACAGGTCATGTGGTATATGAGATACTTTGAAGACCGTGTGGGTTCATTCCATCAGTAGATAATGTCAAGCGAAGGTTTCTTGCTTCTTCTCCAAAATCAGGATAATCATTATCAATTTTCATCCACTGTGGTGAATCTATCGGATGTCGAAACTTTCCATCTATAATTCTTTCATATGCATGCCAAGTCAAGTGTTTTGCATCGGTTTCACTACGAAACATGCGTCTAAATCTCGAAATTATAGGAAAATACCATAAGACTTTTGTTGGAGACAATTTTTTCTTATATCGAGAGACACCATATTTAGGGCACTCATTTAACGATGCATATTCATTTCGAAACAAAATGCAATCATTTGGACAAGCATTTATCTTATCATAGCTCATGACAATAGAGCACGACATTTTTTTGGCCTCATAGGTTCGATTAGGAAGAAAATTATCCTCCAGAAGCATATCTTTCATAAGGGCTAATAACTCTGTGAAACTTTTATCCGACCATCCATTACCCGCCTTTAAGTTGTTCAACTTTAATACCGTAGACAATCTTGCGAATTTAGTGCAACCTT
This sequence comes from Lathyrus tuberosus, assembly GCA_022829125.1. Taxonomy (NCBI): domain Eukaryota; kingdom Viridiplantae; phylum Streptophyta; class Magnoliopsida; order Fabales; family Fabaceae; genus Lathyrus; species Lathyrus tuberosus. The sequence continues at coordinate 2,728,591 of JALAZF010000104.1, read as the reverse complement.
TATACAACGGTTTCTCTGTATCACTTACCAATCTCTTAAACATTTTGGGACAATCCTGAAGATCTTCTTCAAGTGCTTCTGCAATCTCTTCAACTCGATCACAATCATATGTATTTGTGCCATTGTCGTTTAAAGCATAGGTCGTATTTTCCCCAGGTTCAACATTCTTGTTACTTATCTCACCATGTAATATCCAACATGTATAACTTAGATCAATTCCATGCCTCTTTAAATGCGATTAGACCTCAACTGCATTAATCCGACGCCCATAACAATAATCTAAGCAAGGACATGTGATTTGACTGGGGTCTTTGGTGTGTTCAACGGCAAACTTAAAAAATTCTAATACCCCATTCTCGTACTCTTTTGACAATCGATTGGAAGTCATCCATTTTTTATCCATGGTTTACTAAGTAAGCTAAATAAAAAGCACTAATTATTCACGCAAATATAGCAAAAGAACAACTAATTACTTGTATAGAAGTCAACAACTTCTGGAACCACACAGTGTAAAATTCTTGGAAACAATCAGAAAGCTGACAGAGGGAGTATGTCCGAAACTGGAGCGCAGTCGGAAATAGAGGCAGAGGCGGAGGCGGAGGGAGTAGCGTTGGGAGCTGGTGAACGGAGGCGGAGGGAGTAGCTTTGCGAACAGTGACGGAACGGGAGGGAGGAGCTTCACGAGCTTCTTCTTTGTTTTGATCTATTTAGGTTTCACTTGAACAGTGATGGACGGTGGGGGACGGCGGAACGAACGGAGGGAGTAACATTGCGAACACTAACGAACGATCGGGAACAAATGGGGAATGGCACCAGAAGGAGAGTTTCAGATAAGATTTGGAAGTTTTAGGGTTTTGAAAGTTTTGGAAGGGTGTTGGTACTGTACATGTTTAATTATTATTTACAAATTAATGAGATAAGAGAGCGCTTTTTGAAGCGTTTTCTTATGTATTGCCTTTAGCAGCGCTTTTTTCATAAAAAGCACTTTCTATTTTATGGCCTTTAGCAACGCTTTTTAGAAGCATTTTCTAAGGTGTGGCCTCTAGCAGCGCTTTTCAAAAGCGCTCTCATATGTATGGCCTTTAGCAGCACTTTTCAAAAGCACTGTCTAAAGTTAGCCTTTAGCAGCGTTTTTTCTCAATTTAGTATTTAGTTTTCAAGCGTTGTCTATAGTGTGCTGCCTAAACCAGTTTTGGTGTAGTGAGGTGTGTTTATTCTCCCACTTATAAATGCTCAAGTCTCCACATCTATAATCAATATGGGATATTCTAACTCACACTTGAATTATTATTCTCAATAATTAGGAGTACTGGTTGAAGAAGAAACACATAAGCCATTTGTTGTTCGTTGTTTGTCTCTTAACCATTGTGTTTCAAGATTACTTGCAAAAAAAAATTCAATGGATTGAGGTATTCCTAAAAATAAACTTGTAGATAATTTGATTTTATATATGTGTGTATGACTATCTGGTTTCCTTACTTAATTATATGTTATACTTTGTTGAGCATGTATATTCGATTAATTGTTGTTGATTTAATCCTAACAATTAATATAAGAGTCAGTATTAAATTACAGTAACAAAATTTATAATATCTTAGGCCATTAAATATTAAAATAATAGTATGATTAGCGGATGAGTTAGTAATGTTAATGGCCTTGGCTAATCAAAAGTGATAAAATTGCTAAATGGGACTAATGATGGAAGGTAAAGTGGTAATATTCCAGAGCCATTATATAAGTGAAATTGTAGTATTTTCTCTTTTTTTTTTTTCTCATACCCTTTTCATTACTCAAAATCAAACTTTGAGAGGAAGCTTGAGAGATACGAGAATTGAAGAAGAGAAATGAGAAAGTGAGTCCAAAGCTTCATTATCAACTTCCATGTAGAAGTCAAGGTTGAATTTGTGAATAACCATCACCAATCAAGCTTTAATCAACATCTTTCTTTCATCTCCAATCCGATTTCAGAATCCTTCATCTTTAAGGTGAGTTCTAGCCCTATGCTTGAATTGGGGATCTAAAACCTAATAGGATTTAATATGATGGGGAAGGGATCATTGTTTGAATCCTTGCTTTTTTTTATTGTTTTTTATTGAGCATGTTCATGTAGATAGATAATTAGTTCAGTGTCACGTGTTTTCATGAAAATTGTGTGAATGTTAGGTTATAAATTTTGTTTGTGTCTGCTGCATGAATGATGAATCGCTACTCACTAGAACACACTTTCTAAAATATGCATGCACTAAGTACAAGTATAAAAGTATGATCATTTTTTGTCTGAACACTTGTGAAACTATTGGCAATATACTTATTTTAGCATGACTTCTGGACTGGACTGGCTATATACGGTATTTTATGCAAGATCTTTGACCCCTAAGTGTGTGAAATTCATGTAAAGAAAGGAAGCCTATCTCTAGGAGGAACTCAGATTGTGTCCCTAGACATGGGCAGGTTGTGTTCCTCTCAAATTTTTGTACTGGGGGGGGGGGGGGTCTGAACCCAACACGCGCATTCCGTGTCCCCCTCGGGTTTTTTGTACTGTGGTGTGTTGGGCCTAACACGGGTAGGATGTATTAGCACCCTTGCATCCATAAATTGTCTTCTTTCAATCTCGTTTTATGTAGTTTGTTGTGTTTCGCTTCATGAGATATGAGTGGACCTAAGATAATTGGCGGATGCTATTATAGAATTGACTCGGTATGCTTAGGTAAAAGCATCATTTTGATTAATACCATTGTTAGAGTGAATCTCTAACGATCCCCAATTTATGATAGTGATGTAATCCTATAATCATGTTAATCGTTGTTCGCTTAAAGGTATAATTGGTAAGTGAGGACAACCTTAGGTAGAGTGTATGAACCAATGGTGATAAAATTTCATTAGTGTGCGAATACTAATTTTTGCCAGTATGGAAGTTCAGAAACAAGATATTATGGAATCGTCGTAATGGAATTCCCCGGTCTTCTCTCCAGTAGGATATTAAGGAATCTCCACAACATGAATTCCTCAGTTGATAATTTAAAATAAGTCCCAGTATAGGATATTAAGGAATCTAGATAATGGAATCTTCTCAATTCTTCTGCAGGATACTAAGGAATCGTTGTAATGGGATTTCCTCAGTCTACTCTCATGCAGGATATTAGGGAACTTCCATGATTAGAGTATTCTCCAATCTCTCCTTGAGGGCAGCAAAGTATTCGTATTTTAGTGTCAATACCATGTTAAGATACGTTTGTATTCTCATATTGTTCTACTAGGAAATAAGAATTAGTATGTCCACTTTCATGGGTACTAAGAAGCGGTGTATGCTTTGGTGTTTAATTTATTTACCGGAGTATTATTAGAATAAATAATTTATATTTTAATTAATATTCACAAACTTGGTGACCAAGTTTGTTAGAGGGTATTTTAGTATTTTATTGTTGCTTTTGTAGCCCTAGTTTTTAGCTTATAAATAGGGTAGTGTAGATGTGATTCCAATCATTGTATCCTTATCATTTGTAGCCGTCATTCTCAATATAATATATTCTCTTCTTTTCATCATTATTTTCACCTTGTACACCAACAAATGGTATCTAGAGCTCTGGTTCGGATCATTGGGAAACACGAGTGAAACGTGAGGATTCTTGTGTGATTGAATTTTGGTTCTTGATTTGTGTTGAATCTTGAACGAAATTCTGATCAGAATCATAATTTTTTGATTCTGTGGGTTGGGAAACACTGTGTGTGGTAAGTTCTGAGTGTACTGTACAAGGTTGAAGATGATGAACGACAACGGCGGCATGAACACCAAGCTTCCAGTATTTGATGGCAAAAACTGGAATTGTTGGATGATTCAGATGCGTGTACTGTTCGGTGCTCAAGATGTTCTAGATCTTGTCACTGAAGGTTATGTTCTGGTAGCAGCAGATGCGATGGAGGAGCAGAAGAACGCGCAGAAGGATACAAGGAAGAAAGATCAGAAAGCATTGTTCTACATCCATTAGTGTGTGGATACGAATGTGTTTGAGAAAATTGCAGATTCAACGACGGCAAAGGCGGCGTGGGACACACTGGTCAGATGTTACGGTGGTGACGCATCAGTGAAGAAGGTGAAGCTTCAGTCTCTACGTAAGCAGTACGAGAATCTCAACATGAAGAACAATGAGAAAGTTTCTGAGTACATCTCCAGAGTGATTCTGATCACTAATGAGATGAAGGCGTGTGGAGAAACTCTTTCTGAACAAGTAATCATTGAGAAGGTATTGAGATCCCTTACTCCTCAGTTTGATTACATTGTGGTAGCAATAGAACATTCTAAAGATCTGAGCACCATGAGAATTGAAGAGCTGCAAAGCAGTCTAGAAGCGCAAGAGTTGCGTCTGACTGAGAGAACTTCTGAAAGGGAAGTAGAGCAGCAGGCTCTAAAAGCAGTTTCTGATAAGAAGCATCAGAAGCAGTCAGAAGCCAGGAGAAGATCTGATGGTGGTCAGAAGTCAGAAACCTCAACTTCTGATAGGCAAAAGAATGCTCAGAAGGGAAAAGAGAAGTATGACAAGAAGAAGATCCAATGTTACTGTTGCAAGAAGTTTGGTCACTTTGCTAGAGATTGTTGGTCAAACAAAGAAAGGAAGTCAGAAGAAGCAAATATAGCCAGAAGTTCTGATGATGAATCTGTGCTACTGATGGCTTCTGAATCTGATGATACGAATTTGACAGACTGGTGGTATATGGACACTGGCAGCTCAAATCATCTTACTGGAAATAAGAAATGGCTGGTTGACTTTGATTCTGAGAAGAGGACAAAGATCAGATGTGCTGATGACAAATATCTTAACGCTGAAGGTATGGGAAATGTCAGAGTTGTTCTGAATAATGGGAAAACAACATTGATTCAGAAAGTGTGGTATGTACCTGGCATAAAAAGCAATCTGGTTTTTCAGTTACCATGAAGGACAATCTTCTGAAGCTGTATGACTGTAATCAGAAGCTGATTATGGAGTCAAAACAGGGAAGGAATAAAACATTCAAGGTGAATGTCAGAACTTCTGACTCTGAATGTCTTAGTGCAATAAGTGTTGTGAAAGAAAGTGAGTTGTGGCACAGAAGATTTGGTCATCTGAATTTCAGAAGCTTATAACATCTGAATTCGAAGAAGCTGGTACATGGAATTCCTACAATTAAGAAGCCTGAGAAGTCATGCAAAGTGTGCATGGAAGGAAAGCAACCAAGATTGCCATTTGCGTCAGAAGTTACTCCAAGAGCAAAATATGCCTTGGGAGTAGTACATTCTGATGTGTGTGGTCCATTTCCAGTAGAATCGATCGGAGGGAATAAATACTTCGTGTCATTTGTTGATGAATTCACGAGAATGATATGGGTATCCCTTATTAAGTTCAAACACGAGGTGTTTGCTGAATTCAAGAAGTTCCAAATGAAGGTTCAGAATCAGAGTGGTCAGACTCTGAAGATTCTCAGAACCGATGGTGGGGGTGAGTATAACTCCAAAGAGTTTCAGAAGTTCTGTGAGGAGAATGGAATTGAGCACGAGGTTACTGCTCCTTACACTCCTCAACACAATGGTCTTGCTGAAAGAAGAAATCGTACTTTGCTTGATATGGTGAGAAGCATGCTGAAGGAGAAGAAGCTTCCTCAGAACTTCTGGGAGAAGCTGTTGCCATTGCAGCATATGTGCTCAACAGATGTCCAACGAAGAAGCTGAAGGAAATAGTTCCTATTCAGAAGTGGACTGGAGAAAAGCAAAGTGTTAGTCATCTGAAGGTTTTTGGTTCTGTTTGTTACAAACATGTTCCAGAAGCTAGAAGACAGAAGCTGGATGATAGAAGCAAAGTAATGTTACTGGTGGGGTACCACAGTACAGGTGCGTATAAGCTTTATTGTCCAGAAACTAATAAAGTTGAGTTCAGCAGAGACGTTATTGTGAAGGAATCAGAAGTTTGGAATTGGGATAAGTCTCAATCTGATTCTGATGTGAGAACTTCTGAAGAAAGGTCAGAAATAAGAATTTCTGAAACTGATGGTGATTCTGACTCTGAAGGAGACTCAGAAGATGAAGGTGATTCTGATGATCCAGATTCTGATGATGATCAAGATTCTGGTGGTGATTCAGACTCTGGGAATATGCCAGACTCTGAAGATGGTCAAGGTTCTGGAGGAAGTCAACCTTCTGGAGCAAGAGCTTCTGAAGGAGAAACTTCTGAGGACAGAACTTCTGGTTTTCAAGCATCTGAAGAAGATTCTGAACGAGGTCAGAGGCCACAGAGAATCAGAAACATTCCAAGAAGATTTGAAGAGTTTGACATGTTGCAAGACACTGAAGTAGATTCTGAAGGAGAAATTATTCAGTGTGCCATGTTAGTAGACTCTGAACCCGTAAGTACGAAAGAGGCTCTCAAGCAGAAGTTCTGGCTAAAGGCCATGAAAGAAGAACTTGATGCCATAGAAAGAAACAAGACTTGGAAGCTGACAGAACTTCCAAAGGACAAGAAAGCCATCAGTGTCAGATGGGTTTTCAAGCAGAAGCTAAAGCCAGATGGATTAATTGGCAAATACAAAGCAAGGTTGGTAGCAAGAGAATTTCTGCAGAAACCTGGGCTGGATTATTCTGAAGTGTTTGCACCTGTAGCGAGACATGAAACAATCAGATTGGTGATTGCAATAGCTGCTAACAGGAATTGGCCTCTTATGCATTTAGATGTGAAATCTGCATTTCTGAACGGTCTATTTGAAGAAGAAGTTTATGTGTCACAACCTCCTGGATTTGTGAAAGAGAATAAGGAATGGATGGTGTACAGACTACATAAAGCTTTGTATGGATTGAAGCAAGCGCCCAGAGCTTGGAATCAGAAGATTGATTCATTTTTTAAGAAGCAGGGTTTTCAGAAATGTGAGATGGAATACGGTGTTTATGTTTAGCATATTTCTGAAGGAAATATGATTCTGGTGTGCTTGTATGTTGATGACATACTGCTGACCGGAAGTTCTGAACAAGAATTAGCTAAGTTCAAGAAGGTGCTGATGAATGAGTTTGAAATGACTGATCTCAGGAAAATGACATACTTTCTAGGGATGGAGTTCAGATATTCTGAGAAAGGTATCATTTTGCATCAGCTGAAGTATGAACGAGAACTTCTGAAGAGATTTAAGCTGCAGAATTGTAAGGATGCTATCACACCTGCAGATACGAATCAGAAACTAGATTCTGATTCTGATGGTGAGGATGTGGATGCTACAACCTTCAAACAGTTGGTTGGTTCTCTGAGGTATTTGTGTAATACCAGACCTGATATTTGCTATACAGTTGGAATGGTTAGTAGATTCATGAGTAAACCCAAGTGGTCCCATTACCAAGCTGCTGTCAGGATTCTGAGGTATATCAAGGGAACTCTGAAGTATGGAGTGTTATTCCCTTCTGGAAGAAAGAGTGAATCAGAACTTCTGAGCTATTCAGATTCTGATTGGTGTGGAGACAGAGTTGACAGAAGAAGTACTTCTGGATACTTGTTTAAGTTTCTGGGAGGTCCTATTTCTTGGAGTTCTAAGAAGCAACCCGTTGTTGCGTTGTCAACCTGTGAAGCTGAATATATTGCAGGCGCTGTTACTGCATGCCAAGCTGTGTGGATTCTGAACTTGCTGGAGGATCTGAAGATCAAAGTTGACAAACCTCTGAAGCTGATGATTGATAACAAATCTGCAATCAATCTTGCCAGAAACCCAGTGTTGCATGGGAGAAGCAAGCATATTGAGACCAAGTATCACTATCTGAGAAGTCAAGTTCAGAATGGAGTGTTAGAAGTTCAGCACTGTAGCACCCAGAAGCAGTTGGCAGATGTTCTGACGAAGGCTATCAAGACGGATCAATTCCTTCGCTTAAGGGATGGAATTGGTGTTGTTAGTTTTGAGGAAATATAAATTAAGGGATGGTATTAGAATAAATAATTTATATTTTAATTAATATTCACAAACTTGGTGACCAAGTTTGTTAGAGGGTATTTTAGTATTTTATTGTTGCTTTTGTAGCCCTAGTTTTTAGCTTATAAATAGGGTAGTGTAGATGTCATTCTAATCATTGTATCCTTATCATTTGTAGCCGTCATTCCCAATATAATATATTCTCTTCTTTTCATCATTATTTTCACCTTGTACACCAACAAGTATGAGAGTATAACGGTAATAATCTGATTAAGAATAGTATACCATGTAGAGCTGAGCGGGTCTAATGGTGTATTCTAGAGCTCACTGAGGTTTAGTAATCTCACCCCATTATGTTGTATATTTTTTAGGCAGATTGAAGCAGGAGAAGGGAAAAGGCAAGATGACCTGAGTTAGAATTTTTTGATGTTTCAATTATTTTATCTTCCGCTGTATTTTGGATCTTGTTGTATCATTTTGGATATCATGTATTTTAATCATGTACTTTGTTCGACTTTTGTATTTGTACATGATTATGATATCAACTAGACATTTGTGTATGTCTTCAGTACCAATATTTAATGTCACTTATGTACTATTATAGACATGTATGTATGGGGTGTTACAAAATTGGCATTTAATTGTTTATGTATTATAGTAACCAAAAGCTATAAAACTAATAATGTCAATATGTGTGAAATTGTGTGATTGCTAAATTTTTTGTTTTCTTTTGTTAACGAAGCAATGCAACAACCATATCGTAAGTAAAAGTACAAGGGTTATTTGGTTTCATACATTATTAATAATAATAATAATAATAATAATAATAATAATAATAATAATAATAATAATAATAATAATAATAATAATAATAATAATAATAGGTTGAAACATGCATTTAATAAAAATTTATTGAAGTTCATAATACATAACGTTAAAAGTTCATAGTATATAAATGTGTTCATTTACCATTGCGATTTTTTGTGGTTAATTAAGTTAAAGTTTCTTTTATTTTGTGTTGTATCATAACTATGTATATTTTAGCACAATTAAATATGATTATTTTTATTTTATTACATAGTTTTTTATACACTTTGAGTACAACAAATTTATTTTATTGGTATGTACATGACATAAACAGAATTATATGTTTAATTTTCTAGATTTAATCATGCGAGTATTTTCTTGCACAATTAGGATAGTTTAATAGTCATTTGATTATTAAGCGATCAGATAAACATACAATTTTGTCATTACTTTTGTCATTAATATTTATGGAAATTTTAAGAGCTTCCCATTTAATTTATTACGTTAAAAATGTCTAGTAATTTTAGTTAAGTTGGTTGAAACAATAAGTTGCAAAACTAACCTCTGTTTATAAATTTGATTAAATAAGAATCACAAAAAAGATGTATAATGTAATTGTTCAGGCAAACTGTTATGGTCGGCCAAAAGGAAGACATAATTTGGCCGAATAATTGCATACTTGTGATAGTAAATATGTAGTAACTATTAAGTTTACTCATGTGTTTAATGATTAGTGTCAAAGACATCCATTAAATGACATGACTTATTAGTAATATGTAATCATTGCGTGAGAGTACCACTGACAGTTAATTCTTATAGTTAAATATTGAGAATTGATGATGTTTTTGGTATCTTGTCTAGGTCTTATTTAATTTGAATATAAATAATATTATGCATGTCTATATGGTTATTTGACATGCCTACTACTGTTATTGTATATTTTTTGTTCTTTACAATGGATCAAGTTTTTGGTGTTACCACTCAAAATTTTATTGCTCAGATTAACTCTATCCCTATGTTGAGTGGGATGAATTTTAAGTCTTGGAAAGAATTTGTGGATATCATTTTTGGGTACATGGACTTAGACTTAACCCCGAGGAAGAACGTCCCACATCTACTGCTAAGAATCCAAATGAAACTAAAATATAAAAATGGGACCGATCTAACCAGATGTGCCTCATGATGATCAAAAGATCCATACATGAAATGATTAGAGGTTCAATTGCTAAGAGCGAAAGCGCCAAGAGGTTCCTAAAACTGTGGAGCAATTATTTGCTAAAAATGATAAGATGAGACAAGTATTACCATGTCGAAACTCATTTCAATATGTTATAAAGGTAAACGAAGCATAAGGGAGTACAACATGGAGATGGCTAATCTCCCATCAAAACTCAAGGCACTAAAGTTAGAACTTCTTGGGGATTTGATTGTGCACTTGTTTTGATCTGTCTCCCGGCTCACTTTGGGCAATCCAAAGTGAGTAAAAATACTCAAAAGGACAAATGGTATCTCAATGAGCTTTATATCTCACAATGTATATGAGGAAGAAAAACTAAAGAGAGAGAAGACTGAAAATGCACACTTGACTACTTTCTCTCAGAATAAAAGGAAGAAATTTGTGGGAAAGTTTTTTCAAAATAAGCAGGCAAAGGAACAACCTAAGGATTCCACTTGCTTCTTTTGCAATACGGTTGCACACATGAAGATGGAATGTTCCAAGTACACTATATGGCGTGAAAAGAAGGGTAAATTTCTCACTTTTGTTTCTTCTAAAATTAATTTAGTTTCTATACCGAAGAATACTTGTTGGATACATTTTAGTGCTACTACTCACATTAGTATGTCCATGTTGGGTTGCCTGTGGAGTTGTCCACCAAGTGTTGCTGAAAGATTCTTCAATGTGGGTAATGGAAATAAATTTGTAATAGAAGCTATAAGGACATTTAGATTATTATTAAAGATTAGTTTTCATTTGGATTTGGTTGAGACTTTTGTTGCACAATCTATTAGACGAAATTTAATTTCTATTTCTATTTTGGACAAATCAGGTTATGGTTGCTTGTTTAGAAATAATAAATTTAGTCTCCAATATGATTCAAATGTTTTTTGGTAATATTTATATGCTTTATATTAAATGTTCGTATAAAAAAAATAATTCAAAAAGATTCACATTATACAAAATGAAAATTAAATGATAATTCTGCCACTTTATAGCATAAGCAGCTAAGACATATCTCTAAACAAAGAAATAAAAGGCTTATGTCAGAAGGTATTCTTGGATCCTTTGATTTGTCGAACTTTTAAGTATACATTCAATGTATAAGGGTAAGCAAATAAACTATGTGAATTTTCACGCTGAAAGAGTTAAGGATGTCTTAGAAGTATTTCATACCGATATATGTGGTCCTTTCCCTACATGTTCCTAGAAGGAACAACAATTATTTAATACATTCATAGACAACTACTTGAGGTATGGCTACAACTTATATTTGATTCATGAGAAATCTCAATCTTTGGACGTGTTCAAGTCATTCAAAACTGAAGTCGAACATCAACTTGGAAAGAAAATAAAGAACGTCAAGTCCAACCATAATGGTGAATATTATGGTTTGTATGATGGATCAAAGGGATAACATACAGGTCCCTTCATGCTTTTCCATGATGAGTTTGGAATTGTTTCGTAATACATAATTCCTATAAAACCCATCCTAAATGGAGTTTTAAAATGAAAAAATCAGACTCTTAAGTATATGGTAAGGAGTATGATTAGTCATTCTTCTCTTCTAGAGTTATTTTGGGGTGAGGCACTAAATCGTACAATTTATATCCTCTATAGAGTGCTGATTAAAGTAGTAGATAAGATCCCTTATGAGATGTGGACTAGGAAAAACCCAGCATTATGCATATGCACAATTGGGGATGTCTAACTAATGTGAGGCCTTATAGGCCTCATGAAGTAATTTGGATGCAAAGATAGTTAGCTTTTGGATACGCCTAACCCTCCTACAGGTACAAGTTTTATATTCTCATCACTAGAACAATTTTTTAAAGGGGAATTGATAGATTCCTTAAGAATGTAGAGTTTGGAGGGGAAGGAAGCATAAAGAGTGTTATTTTTTATGAAGAAAATGTTTTTCACAATGATCAAGTATTTGTACCTATCTTTGTTCCAAAAGAGATCCTGAAATAAACAACGATGTTATTCTCGACATCCCTCAAGAACAAGATAATACTAAGTTTGGGATCTCGTTAAATTACCTAAAGGAAAGAAACCCATTGGTTGTAAATGGATATATTAAACCAAAAGAGATTCAAAGGATAATATTGAGATATATAAAGCTCGTCTTGTCGCCAAAGACTTTACTAAAAATGAAGACATTGATTATAAAGAGACTTTCCCTCAAGTTTTTTCGAAAGACTCTCTTAGTATCATGATGGCATCAGTAGCTCATTTTGATTTAGATTTGCATTATATGGATGTAAAGATTGTGTCAGGAGACCCAAAGTTTATGGCTTGCAAACTCAAGAAATCAATATATGACCTTAAACATGCTTCCCGACAATGGTATTAAAAATTTCATCAAGTTATATCCTAATTTGGTTTTGAGGCTAATCCAATTGATAATTTTGTGTATCAAAAGTTCAGGGAGAGTAAATTCATTTTCTTGGTTATATATATATATATATATATATATATATATATATATATATATATATATATATATGATATCCTTTTGGCAAGGAACAATATAGGCTTATTGCATTAAACCAAGAGATTTCTCACAAAGAATTTTGAGATGAAAGATCTTGGGGACGCCTCCTTTGTCTTAGGAATTCAAATACTTAGAGTCTGTTCTCGACGTATTTTAGGATTTTTGCAGAGGAGCTATATTGATACAATTCTGGATATATTCTCCATGAAAGATAGTAAACCAGGAGACACAATTATTGCTAGATGATACAGGTTTAGTCTCAAATACTATCCCTCTACGGATATTGAAAAAAAGAGATGCATAAAGTTCCATATGCTTCGGTTGTATGGAGTCTTATGTATGCTCAAGTTTTGACTCATCCCGATGTAGAAATCATTGTAGAAGTTATTGGCAGATATCTAAGAAACTCTGGTATGCAGGGCTGGATAACACTAAAGCGTGTAATGCACTACATGAAAAGAACTAGAGAATTTGTGCTCACTTATCAAAGTTGTATAACTTTGAGATCATTGGGTTTTCTGACCTCGATTTTGCATGATGCCTTGATAGCAGACATTCTACATCTGGTTACATCTTCCTGTTGGCTGAAGGAGTCGTCTTCTAGATGTCTCCAAAACGAACATTAGTGGCTCCCTCCACCATGGAAATAGAGTTTTTGGCTTTATTTGAGGCATACAATCATAAATTTGGCTGCAAAATTTTATCACAGGCCTACACATCGTTGAGAACATCGAAAGGCCCTTGAAGGTTTATTGTGACAATATTGCAGTCATGCTCTACTCCAAAAAAAAATACAAGTTCTATATAATCAAGAGTTATTAATATCAAGTATCTTATTGTGAAATAAAGATTTCAAGAGAAACGAATTTTGATAGAGCATATAGGCACATACTTAATGCTGGCTAATCCACTAACCATAGGTTTGACACCTAAGGTTTTTCATGGGCATGTTGTTCATATGAGTCTAGGTTTTGAGATTGCCTTAGATTAGTGGGAGTCTTTCTGTTATTTTTCTATGTTCTATACTTTGGTTTTATTTTAGTACAAACTTTATGTTAATGATGTTTGGTTTTCTACAAGAAAAAAAAACTCATGAGGTACTAGTTATAACAATATCAAGTTTTTTTTGTTATGTGCAAATATTTTAACTTTGAATTCTATCTAAGGAGCTTTCGTTTGATTTCACTAAAGACTTCAGTAGGACTAGTTGGAAATATACATGATTTAGAGATCATATTGCATGGAATTTTCATGCCACTCATCCATATTTATCTATCTCATCAAGTACATTGATGTGGTGGTCATCAGAAGAAACACACATCTGAAGAGTATTCAAGGTATTAGGAGTAACGGTTGATGAGGAAACACACAAGTCATCTAGTGTTTGTTGTTTGTCTCTTAACCTTTATGTTTCATGATTACCGCCAAAAGAATTTTTCTCAATGGATCCAGATATTCCTAAAAATCAACTTGTAGTTCCTTTAATTTTGTACAAGTGTGTATGACTATCTGTATCTATGCTAAATTATATGTTATACTTTGTTAAGTATGTATATTTGATTAATTATTGCTGATTAAATCCTAACAGGAACAATATCCAACCATGTGGAAGATGCAATCTAATGACTATAGTTTGCAATCTTGTCAGCACAAGAATTACCTTCACGGTATATATCTCATTCTAATAAAGGAACTTCATAATGGCTTGTAAGGTGGAACACACTTTAAACAAATGTTGTAAGGTTGACTGACATTCTTTCTAATTTGGATTTTTTTCTTTTTTGCTTCTTAGATACATATGGCATGAAATTTTTCTTTTTTCTGCCATATCCACCCAAGTTTGGCTAATAATTTGAATATGGTTCTGCACCTCTAAAGGTAGTTTAATATTTTGCATATCTCTAGTAATCGTTTCCCCATTAGGAGGGGTGTTCATAATTACACTACCTTTTGCGCTCTTTCTAACATTAGATGGAATCACCCTAAAAATTTCATTTATACCTTCCGTATAATTAATAATAAGAGTATTGTCTTAAATAACAACGGTATTTTCATCATGAAAATACTCACTCATGTTATCCATATTTATCATGGTCATATCAAAATCTTCTAAATTGTCAAGTATTGGATCAAACTACTTTGTCGGATTAAGATGCTCCCCCACGAGGTGAGTTGTTCAACTCTTTTTGTAAATCTGCATCCTATTATTCTGTATTATGATCTTACAAAATAGGTTTATCTTCCTTGATAATAGGAATGCCTTCCTTTCTAATATAAGTGTTTTCCTTGATAATAGGTGTATCATCCTTACAAATATGAGTGTTTTCCTTGCTAATATGAGTCTTTTCCTTAATAATATGTGTATCATCCTTTAATATATGAATGTTTTCCTTGCTAATAGGAGTGCATTCCTTGATAATATGAGTATTTTCCTTGATAATAAGAGTATCATTCTTGATAATAGGTAGGCTTGAAAAATTCAAATTACTCACATTTTCAATATACTTGGTTGTAGTCTTCAGACTTGCACCCACCATTTTTGTAGTTTGATCCACCTCTAATCGTTTTTAGGTATCAACTTATGGTAAGAGTTAACGCCATGACCAATGGCTTTATAATGAGCACAATATAATGCCAATTTATCATACATTATCTCCACATAAAAGGTATATTCTTCTCGTTCCACTATGATTTCATCATATAATCTTTGAGAAAGGTCAATGCCAAATGATAACCTTGCATAATGACCAAAGGAATGATTTTTAGTAGCATTATCTAGCATGAGTGGTGTACCTACCCCTCTTACATTCTAAAACAAAGTATGGTGTCTTTAAAACTCTTGAGAGAGATCATTATTGGTGTAAGCCCTAGATGCCAATAGTCTTCTTAGAACTTGTTACTTGAATCAAATTATTTATTAATAGTAAAAGACATTTCTTTATTATGTATGTTTTTCTAAAATAATAAAGTCCCTAGAATATTTGGCGCGTTAAGTGAAACATTAAGTGTGAGTTAATCATAAGATCCCATTAAACATAAGAACATTATTCTTGAAGTATTTGTAGTTGAGATTTATCATGAAGTGGAATAATATTAAAGCATTGAGATTATTATGTGGATAGACGGATGATCACATCTTATGGATCATTGATAAAGAGTTATCAAGCCTTCACATAGGTATGAGTATTAAGAGTAACATTTATACTTGATTGACTCACAATGAGAATACTACATAGAATGTTATACAAGTGTCGTAAGTTATTCTCATGGGGGTAGTGGTGTATATCACCATTTGACTTGAAACCACTATGGACCCTAGATGTGGAGTCTAGTTCTTTATTATCAATCAAACATTGTCTGTAACAGGATGACCATAAAGATTGTTAATGGGTACACCACAAATCATGTTGAGGGACGTGAGTGATCTAGATAGAATTTGCTCATCCTGCATAACAAGATAAATGTCTAAGAGCCCAATATTGAACTGGACAAGAATGACACGATCTATGCCTTATGTTTAATGTAGACAAGAAGGAAAAAGGGTAATTGTAGACACAAACATTATCACGCAAAGGTTTTTTCAAATCATATGACATTTTTGTGATTGGGGTAGCAGTGATGTGTTGCTTGATACCGCTCAATGTTTAATATATTAAATGTGTGATTTAGTATAATTGTCAATGTCGTGAGAACCTACAGGGTTATACACATAAAGACAAATTGATGAGAGATAGAATGAATAAGTGAAACACGAAACACCATAAAGTAGGGTGTACTTAAGAGAGTTGCGGAATACCATAAGGTACGATGTACTTAAGTGAATTGTAGAATATTGTAAGGTACGATGCACTAAATTAGAATATGGAATATCGTAAGGTATCGTGCACTTATGTGAAATACAATACACCATAAGGTAAAGTGCACTTAAGTGGGCCTTTTTTACTTGCAACCCACACAAGTGGTTCTATAAATAGAACCCTTGTGCATAAGCTTTCACACGTGAGGAAATTCGGTTTTGAACCCTAATTGTATTCTCTCTCTCTCTCTCTCTCTCTCTATATATATATATATATATATATATATATATATATATATATCACTCTCTCTCTCTCAAAATCTTCGTTCATAATAGCTAACACTGATATTAAAGGCATATTATTTGTGTGGACTGAATAGAAGTATTATTCTTTGTTCAATATTTGTGATTGTTCTTTTGGTTTTGCATCAAAGGTGTTAATCACCACAAAAGGTAACCATTATATCATTTATCATGCTTGTCTTTGATTATGAGGATTAAAATCTAATTCCCACTTTGATAATCTAACTAAACCTAGTTTTAGGTTATACTTTCCCAAAGACCATGCTCTTCTTTTATCCTCAGCATAACTAAAACGAAATTCTTTTTTTTTTAAGTTGTGAAACATTTCTAAATCGTTCACAACTTAACTGATAAATCTTTGGATCTCATTAGTTTGTTTCCTTTTTCCACTACCAATTGTATGTGAATATGATTTGTGAAATCATTAATATCCTTTTGATACTTTTCCTGCGTTATTTTAATGCTAACCAAATCCCCTTTCAAAACAGATTTTGAAAATCGGTTAACAAATACTTCATCATCGTTGTTGTGTATTATTTGCGCTTACGATTTAGGGACGAAGACCAAAGTATTTATGGCCGTAATGCATCACCATGAACAAATTAACAATATGGTCTTTATACAAACCCTAATAGAGAATTAGGGTTTTGCTTTAACTTAGATGTATATTTGTTTTTTATTAAATATTTGTGATAACCAAATAAAAAAAATTAGAATAGGCATTGCTTTTAGATATTGAGTTTGCAAATATTTATGTATTAAAAAGATTGAGTTTTAAAACAAATAAACCTTACAATATGTATCTTGACAACTCAAGGATTAAACAAGGTGTTATATATAATTAAAATTTTTAAATAATAAAAAATCAATTTATTTTATTTAAAAAAAAAGTTTCAATGATATAAAAAATAATTATTAATATAGAATCAAATCAATTTATTAAAATTTAAACATTTATAAAAATATATATCAAGATTTAAGATTGTAACCGATGAATGTTGTTACAGTGTAAATACTGGAATTTAAATTTATCAAAACAAAATAAGTTTTAAGAAAATATTTAACAAACAAAAGATAAGATGGGCTGAGCTCAACTTATAGATACATCGAGCCCGTAAAATTTCAAGCCTAATAAAAAAGTTAGACGTTTCTATTCCATTAATGCTTTGTTCCATATTACTCTTTAGAAGAAAAAAAATTATATTAAGTTTTATTAAATTTAATTAAGGTTTTGTTTGGGGGGAGTTTAGAGAGGAGAGGAAAGAGAAATGAAGGGCTCATCCGGGATTTATTAAAAAAAATAGAAAATTAAAATTGTGATTTTGTATAAAATGATAAATAAATATTTATCCTTATTATATTTTTAATTTTTTAAATATTATAACAAAGTAAAATATATTTAAAGAATTTAACTAAGTCGCTCAAAATCTTTCTCAAATACAAATTTTATATTTTTTAGAAAATTTTGTGTTATAAATAAAAATAAATCTTCAAAAGTCATTCCAACTAAAATTCTTCGATTCTATCGCTCTATCTTTTTCTTTTTCCAAAGCATCCCCTCCCTTCCTCCCTCAAACTCTCAAACAAATTTTCAAATCTAATAAAATGTAATATAAATTTTGTCTAGAAATTAAAATCAATTTTTTTTAATAATTGCATTAATAACAAAAGTATGGTAATGTGTGTGACTCTCAAATATAGATGGAAATAAGTCAAGTAAAAAAATTTAATTTTTTTTAACTCTAACTAAACTCACAAATATTTTTTTTTCAACACTAACTCAACTTTTTTTAAGTTCAATGATAACTCAGATTGAATCACTTATTTGAATTACAAAAATCAGAAGTTAATTTTTTTTAACTTTCGAATAGGAAAAAAAACAGCATTAATGAAATGTCCAATTATACACCATGTATATAATTTTTTTATTAATTTTCAAAAAATTGTTATTTAAAAAAAATGAAGTGTTTGATTGAATCTAAAACTAGTATGATAGAAATCATGCATGTTGAGAAAGAAGTGTTAGTTGTATGGTAAAACAAGTGTGAATTCTAAGTCCCACATTGTTTAGAAAATTGAAGGTTGAGCACTTTATAAGTAATAGGACTCATACACCTACTACCTTAAAGTTTTTGGTGAATATGTGGTGTCTCTTTCACTTGTTTGAGTGAGTGTTTGACCCAATGTATATGCTTCCCCCTCATGATGGCCCATTAATACATTCATGTTTCTCTTAACCCAAATATTCAACTAATTTAACTTTAACAATTTTGCATTAATTGTTGCCTAAGGGTTTGATTTAGAGAATTTCTTATCACACCACCCATGTTTCTTAGGCACCACCTGAATTTCCGGTTTTGCCCCCTGATTTCGAATGTGCACATCCGGGCGCACCAATTTTTTTAAAAACGCTGATGCGTTCCGGAAGTGCACATCCGGAAATATTCCTGATCTACAGATCTGGAAAACAGCAGAACTTTATTTTTTTTTAAAAAATCAGTTTTGTTGGTTGGTCACATATGTTAATATATCGTCGCAACTTAATATACATTCGACAACATCTATATATAAAATAAAATGATATATATATATATATATATAATAAACCTCTGTCAAAATACAATACATACATGTAATATAAATAGAATACATCAAACAAAAAACTACTGCGTATGGCGAAGGCTGACTCCCCTGCTCCTCTACCCCTACCAGCAATCCTGGCTCGATGTCTGCGGTACTAAAGTGCCCCCCAAGCAATCTCAATAATCCTATCCACGACAAGTCTGGCACCAGAGCCGTCAGGGAGGTGACCTTCCGCAATGGCCTGCCGCGCTATCTGCTCTATCTGACGACAGCGAGGTAGGACATCCTGAGTATGGTCCAGCTGAGACTGTCGCTCCTCTACTATCTCCTGATGAGCAAGTCTGGGTGGCGATCCCTCAGCAGTGGGCACCATGCATGGGTGTGAGACGGTGTAGAACCACACGATGTACCCGACAGCAATGCTTCAGTCTCTCTCCGCTCTGGTCGGCCGAGCCTCTTCCGGTACCAAGTGGGAATGGAAGTCAGCATATATTTCATCTATCTGCCTGCGGGTCAAGCCTAGAGGAGCAGACTCATGAGGCATCCTGGGGATCTTCTGCGTGTAACCAAACTGACGCAAGACGCGCTCCGGCAGGTATCGAGCAGTAATGGTCGAACTGCAGGCCAACCATCCGGAGAACAGGAAACCTCATCGAACGGGCGCGTCACACGGTGATCGGCATATGGGTGATACAAAACTTCCTCAGCAGTCATCCGATGTCGAGCACCTGGTTCCCTCTGAGCAGGAGAAATGCAGCAGCACGTGGCATATCCTCAGTGTACCCGTCGACACTCCCCCAACCAGTAACGTTGTGAAAGTGCTGTAAAATCCACGTCTGAAATGGAAAACATAACATAGGTGTCAAACATTATAATGAATATAGAAAGAAAAGAAATGAAAAAATCACTTAGAATATTAGATTGTTACCACGTATAGCGTACAGCTGCCTGCCACAGTCTTGGATGCCCATAGGCAACCATCGGAGAGCCTAGCATAGGTGTATGCCAGCGCAGCCGCCCTCCAGTTGTACCTATGGATCTCTGTCTGATCCAAAAGGTACCTGAGGTAGACGACATCAACATAATAGGCGCTGGTGTCCACAAACACCTGCGTGCCGAGCAAAAACAAGTAGTAGCATCTCAGGGCACGCTGCCTGTGGATCTCCACCTCAGCTGCATCCCCTTCTGCCTGTCGTGCCTCGTCAAGCTCCTCACCAAATCTGCGTATCAGAAAGGAGAACCGGACGTGTGCGCCCCTCAACTGGGTCACCTCCGCAAGTGCCTCATCTGGGCTAGCCCCAAGCTCTGCAATCAGCATCTCCATCGCGTCCACCTTCGACATCCTACCGTGACGGAGAAGGGTGCCCGTGATCGGTAGATGTAAAAGGCACGAGATGTCGTCGAGTGTGATCGTGATCTCATCGTACGGTAGATGGAATGATGATGTCTCAGGGTGCCATCTCTCAACAAAGGCCATCAACATACCGTACAGGATCTGGGAATATCCAATCCTAGACAGGCCTCCAAGACCAAAGGTAACAAGTGCAGACGTGAACCACTGATCCCCTGGCAGCATCTCAAGCATGTCTATAACCTTGTCCCCATGGTTATAAAACTTCTGGGAATCCTTCTCCTGAAAATTTCCAAATAAAACAATGTTACAAATGAAAATATTTTCAACGTAAACAATTCTATAAATAAACCGAGAAAGGTTACCTCTCCTAGCCAGACATATCTGGCAGTATGCTCAGAGTACTCCACGAGTAGGGACATATTAGACGGTCCCTCGGGGTAACCGCCCAGCTCATCGAAATCGTCATCGGCGTCAACACCCTCATGTGTTGGGTGATCACCCTCTGGAACAGGAACAGGGGAACGAGTAGGAGCAGCTGATGGAGCTGGAGTCTCCCGACGACGCCTGCGTGCGGGTTGGGACCCTAATGAACTACCAGTAGAAACGCGACGCTTCTGTGATGTAGAATCGGCGGCTGAAGGAGGAGTGGCCTGTACCTATGATGTGGAAGTGGCCTGAACCTGTGATGTGGATGGTTGTGGTGTAGGATCTCCCTGAGCTGTAGGGGCTACCCCAACTCCCTCTGCGCCGGAAGCCTCAGCTGTAGACTGCATCCGCTCACGTCGGACAGATGCGTGATGAGTTGTCCGTCCATGTATGATACGATCGTCTCTGTCAGCCATCTAATCTGCAAAGCATAATAAATAAAATAGAATTTTTTAAAAATAATTAAACAAAAACAAACAAACAAACTCCAAAAAAAAACAAGTGTCTTCCGGATGTGCACATCCGGAAATATGCAAAATATTTAACGTTTTTTAAAAAATTGGTGCGTCCGGAAATTGGGGGCAAAAAAGAAATTTCACGTGGTGCCTAAGAAACTTGGGTGGTGTATTAAAAAACTCTCTTGATTTATGCATGCAAATCACGATTTAATAAATTGCATTTGCTTCTAAAATATGCGTAAAATCAAACTTAGGAGAGATTCAATTAGTAAAATAATAAACAATAGAAGATAATAAATAGGAGGACATGCAGCAAAACAAAAACCGTAAAAGGGCCGAACAAGCAGCCTCAAAACATAAATTGTTGGCAATAAATGAAGTAGAAAATATAGTATTTGACCCTAGAGGAATATTTTCAACAATACACTTAATTTGTTCATTATACGTTCAATTGTGGATCCCAAGACAAATCCATTTTCAGCCACTACAAGGTCCTTGTTGTTGTGAAAAACTATGACTTTATGCAAAGTATAAAACGGTTTCTTGAATGATCAAGAACCAAAACAAGGGTTTAACGGAAAAGAAAACAAGAAGAAGAAGAAGAAGAAGAGAACAACAAGGATTGGGCAAATATAATTATATTTACTATTCACTTTCACATTAATGTTTATAAATGCTTACAAGTGAATATCACAATTTGCCACACTCAACAAACTGAGTGTACTAGCCTATTTATAGACTAACTAGGTAACTTGCAGCCCAAGAAACCTAAACAATTGGATCATTAACACAAGGCTCAATTCGACAAAATATAGACATTTCGACAGAATACATATAAGAATAGACTTCGACTACTATATGTAACTAACAGGCATCAGCATGTGAACAAGCTTCGACTGCATGCTTGCCTTCTGTCGAAATACATGAAAGCTCTCCTTCGACACAGATGAGTTCGACCCAAATCTCACAAATCTCCACCTTGGATCTAACTCAGCAATAAAGGGAAACAACTAGCTTTCATCATGCAGCTTTATCAACTGCATACAGTGGAAGAACTTGCAACTTGGCAACGTCTTGGTGATCATATCTGCAGCATTGTCTTCAGTCGAAACCTTCAGCACCTGGACTTCACCACGCTCGATTATCTCTCTGACGAAATGCAGCCTCACATCAATGTGCTTAGTTCGCTCATGATAGGCTGAATTCTTTGACAGGTGTATTACACTTTGACTATCACATTTAACAGTGATACTTCGACCTTGAAGTTTCAGCTCCTTTGTAAAACCTTCAAGCCACAATGCTTCCTTCACAGCTTCAGTGAGGGCAATATATTCAGCTTCAGTGGTTGATAAGGCAATAACCTTCTGAAGCTTCGCTTTCCAACTGATTGTTGTGCCAAACATTGTGAAAACATATCCAGAAATAGACTTTCTAGAATCCATACAACCTGCATAATCAGAGTCAACAAATCCTTTGATTTCGACTATGCTATCACCATCACAGGCTCCACCATAAATCAAGACTCTTTTCAGAGACCCATTTATGTACCTGAGAATCCACTTTACAGCTTGCCAGTGCGCCTTTCCAGGATTGGCCATATACCTGCTCACAAGGCTCACTCCATATGCTATGTCTGGCCTCGTACAGACCATAGCATACATCAAAGAACCCACTACACTAGCATATGGAATGCTATTCATATAGATTCTTTCAGCTTCAGTACTCGGACTTTGAGTAGTACTAAGCTTAAACTGAGGATTTGTAGGTGTCACAACAGGCTTTGAATTCGACATACCAAACTTGTCGAGAAGCTTCCGTAGGTATGTCTCTTGAGATAAGCACAACTTCGACTGCTTTCTATCTCTCCGGATGTCAATCCCAAGAATCCTGGCTGCAGCTCCCAGATCTTTCATTTCGAACTCCTTACTGAGTTCAGCCTTCACCTTCGTTACATCCTCAACACTGTTGCTAGCTATGAGGATATCATTCACATACAGCAGCAACATAACAAGTGAGTTTCTAGGTCGAAATCTGAAGTAAACACAGTGATCGAACTGACTTCTAGTGAAACCAATGTGTGCCATAAACTTGTCGAATCTCCTATTCCACTGTCGAGGAGATTGTTTCAGGCCATACAAAGACCTATTCAGCTTGCACACATAATCTTCTTTACCCTTTTCTGCATACCCTTCAGGTTGACGCATCAGGATCGTTTCATCTAGATCACCATACAGAAATGTTGTCTTCACATCCATTTGCTCAAGTTCCAAGTCGAACTTTGCCACCATGGCCAACAGCATTCGAATGGATCTATGCTTTACAACAGGTGAGAACACATCATTGAAGTCGACTCCTTCTTTCTGAGTGAACCCCCTAGCAACCAGCCTCGCCTTAAAGCGCTTCGACATCACTCCTTTGATTCCTTCCTTGACCTTGAAAATCCACTTACAACTGACTAACCTTGCTCCTGCAGGTTTCTCAATCATCTCCCAAGTGTTATTATCATGAAGAGATTTCATCTCGTCATCCATGGCTTTTCGCCATTCAGTCTTGTCTCGACTCCTTATAACTTCCTTGTAATCTCTAGGTTCTTCGTCAAGTACCTCACTTGCAGAGATTAAGGCAAACGCTATAAGATCTGCATAACCAAGTCTCTGAGGTGGCTTGATGACTCTTCTCGACCTATCTCTTGCCAGTAGGTAGTCATCGACAGTTTCTTCAACCTCATCAGCATCTTGCTCTTCGACTTCATCAGGGTTATGCACTTCAGCATCACTATGCCCCACCTCAACAGGCATCTCTACCTATTCCAGCTCCTCTTCAGAGATTTCTGCACTTTGACCAGCGTCACCAGTTTTCTTGAAAGCCATTTCGACCTCATTAAAAACTACATCACGACTTGTGATACATCTTCTGTGACCTGATTCTAGGCACCACAGCCTATAACCCTTGACTCCCTCAGGATATCCAAGGAACATGCATCTCAGAGCTCTAGGTTCGACCTTATCTTGCCAAATGTGAGCATAGGCTAAACAGCCAAATACTCTCAGTTTGTCGAGATCTGGTGGATGACCCGACCAAACTTCTCCAGGTGTCTTCATTCCCAGCTCAGTCGAGGGACATCTATTTATCAGATAAGCTGCTGTCGAAACAGCCTCTGCCCAAAACACCTTCTTCAATCCAGCACTAACTAACATGCATCTAACCCTTTCTAGGATTGTTCGATTGAATCTCTCAGCTAAGCCATTTTGTTGAGGAGTACCTGCTACAGTCTTATGCCTTGCAATCCCAGACTCAACACAGTAATTGTCGAACACTTCGTTGCAGAAGTCAAGGCCATTGTCGGTTCTCAACCTCTTAACCTTTCTGCCAGTTTGAGTTTCGACCAGAACCTTCCAACTTTTGAAATTCTCAAAAGTTTCATCCTTCGTCTTCTGAATGAATACCCATAGCTTTCTGGAATAGTCATCAACGATGGATAGAAAACACCTTGCACCTGAGTGTGAAGGATTCCTTGCAGGCCCCCAAAGATCAGCATGAATGTAATCAAGGGATCCATGTGTTCTTTGCTTGCCTTTGTTAAACTTCACCCTACAGGATTTAACAAATACACAAGATTCACAAAACTCCAGCTTTTCGACTTTGTCACCACCTAGCAGGTTCTGCTTCCCCAATTCGACCAGGCCTCTTTCGCTGACATGGCCCAATCTCATGTGCCATAACTCTGTCTTCGACATAGGTTTCGTGGATACAACATTTGTCGAACCACTTACAACCTCAGCCTCAACGGTATACAAGCCTTGGTTTTTCACGCCTCTCAAGACTTCCTTCGACCCTTTCATGACTCTCAGGGTACCTTGCTCTCCTTTGAAAACATATCCCTTTCTGTCGAATTCACCAAGAGAAATTAAATTCCTCTTAAGATCAGGTACATACCTAACCCCAATCAATAGCTTTATTGACTCATCATGGAGCTTGAATCTAACAGATCCAATGCCTGCAATCTTGCAAGCTTTATTGTTTCCTAGCAGCACTGATCCTCCATCTTGATCACATAATTCTTCAAGCACATTCTTGTTTTGAGTCATATGCCAAGTACATCCAGAATCCATAATCCACTCTTCGCAAGAGTTGCTGCTCGACACCACAAGGACATCAGATGATTCATAACCATCTTGCACAATAGCTGCATTCCCATTGTCCTTACCTCCATGATTATTCAGGCGCTCAGGGCATACCTTTCTTGTATGACCCTCCTTCTTACAGTGATAACATTTGATACCAGACATATCACCGCCATAAGACTTCTGCTGAACCTTTCCTTTCTTCTTGTCAAACCTACCATCTTTCTTCGACGATCTTCCTTTCACGGACAACCCTTCGCCAACTGATGAAGGTTTCTGCTCCTTTCTTTCGTTCAAGTCCTTTGAATACAAGGCTGCTTGAACTTCTTCAAAGGTCAGGGACTCTCTTCCATACAACAGAGTTTCTTTGAAGTGAGCATGTGATCTTGGCAAAGCACACAACAGCAATAATGCTTGATCTTCATCATCAGTCTTCACATCAATGTTTTCAAGATCAAGAATCAGCTTGTTGAAAGAATATAACTGCTCAGCCAAAGCTTTGTCTTCATTCATCTTGAACGAATACAAGGCTTGCTTCAGGTAAAGACGATTCACCAACGACTTGGTCATGTACAAGCTTTCAAGCTTCGCCCATAATACCGACGTCGTCGTCTCCTTTGACACCTGCCGGAGAACCTTATCACCAAGGCTCAACAATATTGCGTTGTGTGCTTTTTCGATTATTGTCGTCTTTTCTCTTTCCGTCAACGTAGCATCCATGGCTGCCATTCCCTTCAACGCTTCCAAACATCCCTGCTGAACCAGTAGGGCTTTCATCTTCAAACGCCACAGACGGAAATCATTCACTCCGGTGAACTTTTCAATCTCATACTTTGTTGAAGCCATCTTCTCCACGCTCACCGCACCAATTTGTTGTGAAAAATGATGACTTTATGCAAAGTATAAAACGGTTTCTTGAAAGATCAAGAACCAAAACAAGGGTTTAACGGAAAAGAAGAAGAAGGAGAAGAAGAAGAAGAAGAGAACAACAAGGATTAGGCAAATATAATTCTGTTTACTATTCACTTTCACATTAATGTTTACAAATGCTTACAAGTGAATATCACAATTTGCCACACTCAACAAACTGAGTGTACTAGCCTATTTATAGACTAACTAGGTAACTTGCAGCCCAAGAAACCTAAATAATTGGATCCTTAACACAAGGCCCAATTCGACAGAATATAGACATTTCGACATAATACATATAAGAACAGACTTCGACTATTATATGTAACTAATAGGCATCAGCATGTGAACAAGCTTCGACTGCATGTTTGCCTTCTGTCGAAATACATGAAAGCTCTCCTTCGACGCAGATGAGTTCGACCCAAATCTCACACTTGTCAAATCCTAACATTGTTGTCTCTTACTCAGAAAGGGGATTTTCCAACAATGGTTGTGAGTTATGACATGTTAATTCCTCTAACTTTGGAAGAAAACAACTACAAATGTGAAATTGTGTATATGGCTTGGTTGTTTGAAGATAGCTTGTCATTAAAGGAAAGTTATAGTCACGCCAATAATGAGTACACGCTTTAGATTTGTGTTTTTATCCCTGGGAACAAATTTTCAGTGACTATATTGATATTTCTATGGAATATCAATTCTTATTTCTTGGATGAGTTGTTTGATTTAATTAATGTGAAAATGTTGTTATTGTACTCATCAACTTCGGTAACACTGTGGAATTCAGAAAGATTTAATGTTGTTATGGTCACGACTACATAGGGACTCTGTGGGAAAATTATCCCACAATCTACGTTTTTCATAAATTTGTATATGATAAGGGGAAGATTCATTCCTTAAGTTATGAGGTGCAGTTGTTGTCCCGCTTTTGCATATGGACCGACCCGAGTCCTAATGAAGGACCTTAACTAATTCACTTTGAGGACAAAGTTGTTTATAAGAGTGTGGCATTAATGAGACCCATTTGGGAGAAAGGTCCAAATGGGTAGGAGAATTATGAGCTGACAAGTTTAGTTACAAGTCGTGAGAGAGAGAGAGAGAGAGAGAATATCCTTTTGTATTAGAACCTTAGGGTTGGATAAGGGAAGAATTTCTTCTTTCTTTAAGGAACTTTGCTATGGTATTATAGAAAATTTATTTTCTATATAGTTTCTTCCTATCATTAATTATCCATTTTTTCTTCTCTCTTACATTGGATTCCTAACATAGTATCTAGTGTGTGTTTTGTTGGTGTTTTGCGAAAACTGAATTCCTAACATGGTATCTAGTGTGTGTTTTGCGAAAACTTCTTCACGCCTTTTTGTCACATGTAATGTGGCGGCTTCTCTTTGTTATAGTTTTTTTTAGGTGATTAGGTTGAGAATCGATTTTATCCAAGAAGTTAGACTTGTTTTTTGATGTTGTTATCTTGTAACTACTTCTAGAGTTAGAACTGGTTTAACCTTAGTGTAATATTTTGTAGTATTGACCCAATAAAATCTCATATTGAGTAATTTTGTCAAGTGTTACATCTACTACGAAGGAATTGGTTAACATGGCTATTTTTATTTTATTTTTGGAAATGGCATCTCGGTAAGACTTCCTCTGCATTCTGCCCTTTCTCAAAGTGATTGACATATCTTATCTTGTGCCCGAACTAGTAGCTGTATTTTAGGGTTTAAAATACTAGAGAGAGAGAGAGAGAGAGAGAGAGAGAGAGAGTCAATATCCTTTTGTATTAGAACCTTAGGGTTAGATAAGGGAAGAATTTCTTCTTTCTTTAAGGAACTTTGCTATGGTATTATAGAAAATTTATTTTCTATATAGTTTCTTCCTATCATTAATTATCCATTTTTTCTTCTCTCTTACATTGGATTCCTAACATAGTATCTAGTGTGTGTTTTGTTGGTGTTTTGCGAAAACTGGATTCCTAACATGGTATCTAGTGTGTGTTTTGCGAAAACTTTTTCACGCCTTTTTGTCACATGTAATGTGGCGGCTTCTCTTTGTTATAGTTTTTTTTAGGTGATTAGGTTGAGAATCGATTTTATCCAAGAAGTTAGACTTGTTTTTTGATGTTGTTATCTTGTAACTACTTCTAAAGTTAGAACTGGATTAACCTTAGTGTAATATTTTGTAGTATTGACCCAATAAAATCTCATATTGAGTAATTTTGTCAAGTGTTACATTTACTAAGAAGGAATTGGTTAACATGGCTATTTTTATTTTATTTTTAGAAATGGCATCTCGGTAAGACTTCCTCTGCATTCTGCCCTTTCTCAAAGTGATTGACATATCTTGTCTTGTGCCCGAACTAGTAGCTGTGTGCCCGAACTAGTAGCTGTATTTTAGGGTTTGAAATACTAAAGTTTGTGGTTGCATCTTGGTTGGGATGCTTTTGATATTCTCTCCTTTTTTCTATCTGATTGTTGATCTTGGTTAGGAGGCTTGTTTGTAAGGCTGCGTTTTGTCTAATTTTTTGTTTTGGTTTTTCTATTTTCAAGATTGTAGAGAATATTTCAACCTCGTGTATTTCTCAGTAGCTCCTTTATTCTATATTAATTTGCCGTTAAAAAAAATTTTGGAGCCCGTAGTTAACTTCTGTTGCACTTAATGTTCCTTTATCCGATTATGTTGATGATTATAAAATAGTGTGGCATCCTAGCTCACACGAATAGTATATCGTTCAGTCTGCATATAAATTATGCATGACAACAATGTTGGATACTTTAGAGCAGCGAGTGCTAGCAAGATAAGTTTGCCTTTTTGTCCATCATAATCAAGTTGGAATAAAAATGTGTGAGCAAGATAAATAGCCTTTTAAGATGGATGAGCAGACACAACATAACTAACATTATTAGTACAATTACTACAGAATAAAAAAACTGAATAACTCCAATACCAGAAAC
Source organism: Lathyrus tuberosus (assembly GCA_022829125.1). NCBI lineage: Eukaryota > Viridiplantae > Streptophyta > Magnoliopsida > Fabales > Fabaceae > Lathyrus > Lathyrus tuberosus. The sequence goes on along the minus strand of JALAZF010000104.1, from coordinate 2,699,259 downwards.
TGTTGTAGAATAGAATCTCATTTTAAGTGGTGGGAATAAAAACATTAGAATCACTGATGAAAAAATGGTTTTAATAGATACAATAATTTCCTAGTTAAAACAACAGGGTCTCCAAGTGAGAAAAAAAAAAGAAAAAAAAACCATAGATTTAAAGGTAATATGATTGAACTCACCTAGTAACTTGTATTTATTTATGGTGTCTACAGTGCAGAAACAATAAATAAATACTACCTTGAGAATATATTTACCAAAACTTTGTAGACCAGAAAGCCAGCCCCAATCCTAATTTCAAATAAACCCAGACAGGTGTGGAAAAGTGGAGAATATAATTTCTATATTGCTCTAATCTAAACTGCACTAATTAGAAGCTTTGTTCTAGTACTATTGGTTCTAGAATCAACATCATTAGCTCTACCACTTTGAACATCAGATTTGGATGTGATAGCTCTTGCAGTAGTCAATGAGCTATTACTTAAAGATACTAATTTATCCACTTCTTTTCTACTTGAAGATGACCCCGTGCCCGATAGAATTCGCCTGAGTTGTGATTGCTGACAAACAATGCGACCTTTGTTCCATGCGGGGTAAGTAAAAGAGGATGAGACATTATCCTGCAGGAATGAAAATGCAGCCTTTGCAATGGGAAAATCTTGGGCATCTGTACTTTCCTCCATTTTACCCCGACTGATTAAATGGGAAAAATATATTGTTAGAAAGCTCTACTATCTGGTGATCAAAATCAGGTGCTAGACAACCGTTTTACTAAAAAAAAGTAGCAGAATTGTTTTTGTCCGACTATTAGAAACCTAGGTGGGTCAGACATGGTACGCCCGCAGACCGGTTTTACATCATTTCTATAACATCAATGGTGTGTGGTAAAGAAAACATATAAGATAAAAGAAATAGTTTTTAGATATTAAAGCAACTTACGCCACAACAACGGCTGCAAGTTCAGGAAGATTCTTGCTAGTCATGAACATCTCCTGCATGTCGTTCAACCAAATTGACAATGCTGTTAATGCACCACCTTCAGACATCCTACATGACAATCAAGCTTTAGTTTCACATAATTCATTCAAAATGAAAATGCATAAAACCATCACATTTTGTAGACTACGAAATTAGACTTCTCAACTTTCAATTTCAACAATTAAGCCTCCTTGAAACTGAAAAAGATTTAGATAGTTATATTATATTTATCCACTTGCTAGTCATTTCATGTGTACTGCAATTCTTGGACTTAAACTTCTTCTACTACCAATTTATCGATTGATTTCTTAGATATAGGGATTGATAAATAAGAATTTAGAAACTAAAATTAACCACTCAAAATCAACTCATGCTTCTGGAGAATACACAAAATGGAAGAGGTTAATTGCCTGAATTGAAAGTTATAGGTTCTAAACCCTAACTTCGCAGAGGCTGTGTTTGTTTTCCTTCATTAAATAGTAGTATAAGTTTAAAAAGGATTCATTTTCACTATACCTGTGTACATCCACAGACCACACGAGTTTATTTTTACGAAAAAGTTCAGGGAAAAGCCCTCGCTTTGATGCTTCATTGAGCACTCTGGCAGCCCTTTCTCTTTGGCGCATCCACCAAAGAGCTTCCAATAGTGCATTGTAGAACATAATTCCAATTCCACATCCTTTAGAATTGAGTTTATCAAAGATGTACTCCACAATCTGCCAATTAGACTCGTCGTCAAAATCTCCCTTGATCATTTGTCCAATCACTTGATGAATATCCGACACTCTTGTTGTGACCATCTCATTGATTAGATTATTGGCATCATTTGACCTGAAATAAAAAAAGTTAGAAGTAAAACCCAGTTAATAGGTGATCAAAGTTAAATCAATGACCCAAAATTAATATGGTCTTTACTTTACACAAGAATCAGATATAAAATTTCAAAGAGAAGTAAAAAACAACAAACTGTTCCCCATTCACAATTAAATGGAAAAGGCTCTACAAATGATCTAATCAGCGCTTAAATGTGCAAAAAGTCATTAAAAGTTACATCACAGACAACTTTTGTTGTTAGACCTTGAATTATGATGGACATTGTTCCGGACTGGGCTTTTGGCCAACCCAAGCCCAGTACCACATCTTCAAAGCTATATAAACTTTACATCATCACCTCTTTAAGTACACATTATTCTAGCCCTAAATACCTCTAACTTACGGTCGTCACTGACTTGGGCGTTGGAGTATTTGCAGGTACACCCCACCTTCAGGGGCCGACGAGGGAGGTTCGACCAAGCTCCATCACCCCCGATAATCCGCAGGTGACACTGTGAATCTGAGTTCTATAACGGAACAGACATTCATAGTCCATACTTGAATTGTTTTAATTTTGGTCATGGAGGAGGTTTATACCTACTGCAGGGAGGGAGACAATAGGCTAAAAGTGAAGGTAAAGCAACTCAGCAGGGATTAAGGGATTAAATGCCACAACCACATAGTTAACAAAGGGACTTGGTGCCTCCTGAGATAAGGCTCTACGGCAATTCTACACATAAAATTGTCAAAAGTCTCAGACTCACGTTACCAGAACAGTAATTGATGCGATCCTTATGTGCTTGACAAGAAGAATCAAGCAACTCACTCGATAAAGGAAGCTTGGATTTGTTGAAAAACTTGGGAGTATTTCCATGTTAAGAGTGTCTCTCTCTTTGGATTCTTCATTCAACCAGCCCTTTAATCTTACCTAGAAAACAAGTTTTCCTGTGGTGATTATTCCACAAGGCTTATCACTTCTTTCTCCATAAAATCAAGGGTCTGACACCACCCTATTTCTTTCATCTCCATATTTTTCTATTTCTTCTTTGTTACAATTTATTTTTTCTTGTTCTTTAGAATTCAATAATTTTCATTTCGGTCATTTTATCATTTTTGTTTATAAAATATGCAAAGCAAACTGGAATGCACAAGGATTGACAGACCATACAAATTGAGTAGTCGTGAGCAATACTCACAAGTTAAGTTCAATGAATACAAGTACACTAGGATATAATTTTGTTTTGTGACGTGTATCGGCGGTTGAGCATAATTACAAATCGTACTGTTACATGAAGTTCTTCTTTATCATTTATTGGGACCATTTGCCACAAGAATGTTCTATATTTTGCTATTAACTGCAAACATGACATTTCATTTCCACTTTGTTTCATGATTTCTAAGATTTGTTTAAGAAACAGTTAAAATTGTTTTCATTATTTCTTATACAAATCTTTAAAAACAAGAATCACTTTGTAATTGTTGGTGAAAATGAACAAAATGTTTTCACAAACTAAATAAGTCCTTAAATGTCATCATTACACAAGTGTTATTTCATCTGATATTTGATCTAATTATTTCACAATCTTATTGGTGGAGCGTGATTGAGATCCTCTTTTTTATAAGCAAGAGATGTAATATAGAGTGCCACGGATACTTTGCCCCATATACAAAATATCAAAGGTTAACCAGATTAGCAACATTGCTTCATACATTCAATCATTCAAGTAAACCAGTCCCGGAAAAAAGGCACCCAACTTTTCCCACTCTTGCCTTAAACTAAGACCAAGATTGAAATTTAATGTGACCAAAAATACCAATCAAATAAAAAATTCTGCCTTGCGAAAGAGAATCTTATTACGCATGATCCATATTGATCATAAGCACCCAATTAGTGTTAGAAGCATTCAAACAATTTAAATATAACAGAAAAAACACTGCACAATAAATGAAAGAATGTTTACCTATCATTCTTTGCGTAAAGAGCTAGCATCAAGCAGTAGCACATAACACTGGGAAGTATTCCTGAAGCTTTAATTTCTTGAAACTGCTCCTGGCTCTCGTCAACAAGTCCAGCAGAGCAGTATATCCATAACACTGCTTCAAGGGTCAACTCATTAGGATCACAGTTTGCGTTTTCCATCTCAATGTGAGCTTTTACAGCCTCTTTATATTGACCTGCTTGCCTTAAAGCTTCTATCACGCCATTGAACGAATGCACATCTCGCGATAAACCAGACTCATCCATCCGGAATAAAATTGCTTCTACCTCTTTGTACAGTCCCCCCCTTGCAAATGAACGAACAAGTGAATTGTAGGTCTCAATAGTTGGGTTGCTTCCAATTTCATTCATCGTGTTAAATGCAACCAGTGCTTCTTCATACAAAGCTGCCAGCCCATATGCTTCAATCACCCCTGTATAAGCCTTGGAACTCGGAACTATTCCGTTTTCATTCATATGAAGTAAAATTTTCTTAGCATCTTCATAAAGCCCTCCTTTGCCACAAGCGAATATCAAACCTTCGTAAGTCTCCATGTTTGGCTCAATATTTTCATCCACCATGTCATGAAACAAAGTGACAACTTCCTTAAAGTACCCACCCTCCCCAAAGACCTGTATGAGGACATTATAAGTACCCGCATCAGGGTCAGTGTTGCTCACTTTCATTTCAAGAAAAAGATCGCGAACATCATCATACCTCCCATGCTTTCCATACAAATTCAACAAAATACTATAAGTGGCCGCATTCGGCACACAGCCCGCCTCCTGCATCTGCCTAAACACCCCAATCGATTCTTTGATGGACCCCAGCTCTGCATAGGCCTCCAACAGAACATTGTAAGAGCTAACATCCAGCAAACTACCACCAGACTCCATTTCCCTAAGAAGCTCCGAAACCTTCTCAAGTTTATTCAGCTTACCAAATGTATGAACAAGATAACTATAAGTATTAATATCTGGAACAACCCCACCGTCATTCATAGTCCTAAACACCATTTCAGCTTCATCACCTAACCCCCTATGAGCACAAGCACCGAGCAATGTATTATAAGTTACAATATCAGGTTGTATCCCTTCATGTCTCATTTCAGCAAACAACCCTAACAAACCCTCCCAATCCAACCCACCCCTAGCACAAGCATTAATAACAGTATTATAAGTCAGTATACTAGGAGAAACTCTCTCTTGTTTCATCTTATCAAGCAACTCTAGTGAATTCTGAAACTGACCGTTCCGAGCATAGGCATTAATAACTGCAGTATAAGCAAACACACTTCGAGGAACACCTTGGTTAGGCATTTCATCAAACACCTCGCGACACTTATCTAACAAACTTTCCCTACCCAAAAGAGTGATCATAATCGTGCAAATATGCTCATTCGGTTTACACCAAATCTGTCTCTGCATGTATTTAAACAAACGAAGCGAGCGCTGCCAATCTCCACGCTGAGCGAATTCCTTGAACACAACAGCGAAATCATTAAGCGAAACCTTGTTCTTGAACGATTCAAGGCAACGAGCCATGCTGCCACGTGGAGGCAAGCTACTGAGTCGGTTGATTAGGGTTTCGACGATGTAGCTGTATTTTCCGGTTTCTACTGTTACCGATGGGTTTCCGAGGACGAGTTCCCTGGGCTTTGCGTGGGCTTTGAATTGGAGTTTCCGGTGGGTTTTAGTTACGGTGGATGGGAAAGAGAGTTGCCGGAAGGTGGCGTTTGGGTCGAGGAGTGTGGGGATGAAAGGGGAGGGGTTTGGTAGGTGGAGAGAGTGTGAAAGTGAATGGGTCATTTTGTTAGAAGCGGTTTTCAGTGATTCAGAAAACGGTTACGCGGTAACATGCTGTTAGAGAATTGGTGTGTGTTGTTTTGGTTTCAGTGAGGAGGTGGAAGAAGAAGACTGAAGAGTGAGATAGGTATGAAGGTGACTTAAGAAAACGCCACGTGGTGTTTCTTTTTGTGGATAACGGTTCAAAAAATGGGAAGGAAAAAAGGAACCGGGTTGTTTGACCCGATAAAGCCCATGTGAGTTTTCGCGGTGTGAAGAATGGGCTACGCGTTGACGGGTTTTGAACCGGGTCTGGTCGACCGCGTTAACGGATTTTCAAATGAGGCTGAGCGGGAGAAAGGTGTGTCACGGCGTCTGCGTTTTTAGTCATGTTCTGCGAGGACTGCCGTCATAAATGTTATAGATTTTTCTTATTTTTTGTTTTTTGTTTTTTGCTAGATCAACCATTTATTATTAGCTTTATGTTAAATTGTATTTCAAAAACGATCAATCATTAGTCAGTTTAATGGTGTTTAACGTTAGATGTGGTAAGAATAATTACAGTTTGATTTTGCACAACTGCGATCAAGAGGGAGTAGGAGTAGGAACGGTTCAATGGATCGGATATTGGTGATGAAACCATAAAAAAATATATTTCAAAAATGCATGATAATAAGCATTTTTAAAATAGAAAATTAAAATTAAATTAAATATTTTTTTTTATTTTTTGAAAAATTGAATAGAGATTTATTATATTTTTGTATTTGATTTTTTAACATGCATCCTTAGAACATAAGTTAGCATTTTTTATTGATATACTTTATGTGGAAAATCAATTAAGCATATTAATCTGTTAATACGAAAAGTTGCTTACATTGGTGAGGGATAAATGAGATTTGAATGTGAATTTTGGATATTTGTTAATTTTTTTTGAATTTTGGTTTGGGAGATATTTTAGGGTGGAAATGTTGTGAAACTGTGTACTTGGAGGTATGATCGAGAAGTGATCAAAGCTTATAGTTAAGCAAGATATGCTTAGCTCTAATAATGTCATGGTTTTAATGATGATAACACCTGAAGTTGCAACAACTTTTGAAGTGATTTTGATGCCAACAAAGCAAGTAGACAAGCGGGTACTAAGGTTAGTTCAAGCTGTCGAAGATGCACAAAATGGTTGATCAAGTTACTACTTCAAATCAAGCTATAGTATTAGGATTTATGTCCAGTAGTGATACCTTTACAACTCTCTAATGATGGTAATTGACTTAAAGATATCTCAAAACTCGTCGTCCACAAGAAGATTCAAGTGAAGTGCTTATTTGATTGATACATCTGGAAAAATGACTTAAAGCTTCAGAGTGTGAAAGATAGTAAATGTGAAAGTTCATTTGATCGTGTCCGTCTAAGTGATCAATATATTATAAAGACACATGGTCATTTTTGGAAATATTATGGCTAAACACACACACACACACACTTAAAAGTATATTTTAAGCCTTTTTATTCAAATAAAATCACTAAAAATGTTTTTGGAGCCTCGCCGGTTGTTTTAGATACTGTTAAATTAATTAAGACAAGTTTGTGAGTGTTTTTTTTGTATTTTGAGTGATGTCAAAACTATGATAGTGTAGTGTTATGTATATTGGATGGTATCTTCCCATTCTAGATGGGAATCTTGCAATAGGAAGCATTCAAATAAGTTTGAAAATGAGTCTACATCATAATTGCATTGAAAAACATGTTTTTGGGCAAACAGGCCATTTCAGGCCGATACATGCATGATTAGGCTGACCTATACGAATTTTTATTTCAGTATAGGTCAGCACATAATTTGTTCAGGTCGACTCCCATATATTAGTATTAAAGCCTATAGCCCTTGTCCATAGGTCACGTGACATAGGTCGACCTGTAGGCGACACGTAACTTTCACAGGCCGACCTGATGACCTTTATAGGCCGACCTGATTGCTTTGATAGGCCGACCTATTGCCTTCACAAGCCGGCTTATGCGACTTCTCAACTTAAAATTTTCATTTTCACTCCAACTTATTGCATTCCTTTTGCTCATTTTCTCCTCATACCTATATATACTCATACATGCACCTTTTTCTAGTAAGGTTCTGGAGAGTAAAACCTAAAGGAAACTAGATTACAAAGTTGCTCATTATCTTCATCCTTTCTTCTATGCATACACACAATTGAACTACACATAATCATTTTTTCGATTAGGTGACCATCTAGATTAGGGTTGATAACGTCCAATTAGGTTTGGTCTAACCGAGAATATTTGGTTGAGAACTTTGTGTGTTTCAAATAAGAAAACCAAGGTAGGGTTTTCCTTCAAGATCGGTGTGACTTGAAGGTTTTTGACAAGATCACGTCAACACAAATTCGACCGAGTGAAGACCTTGGAACAAGGTGGTTTCTTTGCAAGGGAGTAGCGCAAGACGGTGAATTGTGTTTGGGAATCTTGGATTTTAACAAGTTACATGTTCGGAAAAATCGGTGGATTTGAGTCACATTATTAGTCACTTGATCAAGCTTTGATCAAGGGTTTGGAGGTGGAAGAATCAACACAAAACAATAGGCTTTTTGGGGTTTACATTCTTCATCTATTGTATAAACGATTTTGCAAAGAAAAGGTTAATTGCAATTATCTCAATTCGATTTAAATTGAGGGCAGACATACCCATAGTGAGGCCGATTGGGAAACTGCCTAAACAAGTCTTGGTCTCTCTCTCTCTCTCTTTATCGCTTTAATTGTTGATTTCGCAATTTATCGAGTTCATCGTTGTTTTATCAATTCTATTGGAAATTATTTTTCAATTATCTTTTAAAAGTGTTGTTGTTGATATAATCATAATCACTTTTATTGTGATTGGCTTTTAACATCAACAAAAAAATTGAATTTCCAATTGCTATTGGTTGCATACCAAGTGTTCGATAAATTTTTTGTGCGATTTTTAATTGGTTTTTTTTCATTGGAAATACGAGTTACGAATAGCTTTGCATTTAATTGATTCGTAGCTTGATTGTTGTTGAACATTTATGTTTATTATAATTCTGTTTGGTTTGTAATACATATATAGCTTTTCGATAGTAGGTTCTGTTAGACGATCCGATCCGGTTTGTTTTTCCGTTGTGCCATATTTTTTAAAACAGGTTTTTACCAAAATATTTGGTTGTAAAATTTGTTATCTATTCTCCCTCTCTAGATCGAAGCATATCGTCTAACAAGTGGTATCAAGAGCTCCGGTTCATTCCATGCTTGAGATATATTTCTTAGAAGAATGGCTACCGAACCTAAGGGTGTGTACAATAGAGCACTTATTTTCACCGGCGAAAATTATGGCTATTGGAAAGCTTTTATGCGTATACGTGTCAACTCCGTTGACAAAGGTATATGAGACGCTATTCAAAATGGTATGAATGAAATAACCATGACCAATGCAGGTGTTACCATACCTAAATCGAAAGCACAATGGGATCCTAATGATTGGAAATTGTAGTCACATGATTGGAAAGCGAAAAACATTCTCACTTTCGCTTTGCGAGTTGATGAGTTTTATCGCAATTCTCATTGTGAGACCGCCAAGGCTATGTGGGACACATTAGGGATTGTCCATGAGGGTAATAATGATGTCAAACAATATAGGATCAACACATTAAATCAAGAGTTTAAGTTGTTCCGTATTGAGCATGGTGAAACCATTGCAGATATGCAGAAAAGGTTCTCACATCTTATAAATTGATTAAATGAACTAGGTAATATTGTTTCCAATGAACTTGCCACTAACAAAGTTTTGAGGTGTTTAAGTAGGGAATGGCAACCAAAGGTCACCACTATTAAAGAAGCAAATGATCTTAAGTCGCTTGATCTTACGACTTTGTTTGGTAAGTTGGAAGAGCACGAGCAAGAGCTTACTTGCTTGGCTAAATACGAAAAGAAATATGAAAAAAGATCGAAGAATGAGAAAGGAAAAGACAAAGAAGAAGGGAAGAAGTCTATATAAATCATTATGGTGAAATCGGTCATTATAAATCAAAATGTCCGATGAGAATGAAAGATAAAGAAAGGAACCATCACAAGTACTCTAGAAAGTCTAAAAAAGCTCATGCCGTTTGGGAAAGTGCTAGTGACTCCTCTAGTGATGAAAGCACAACTTCAAGTGTGGAATCGGCTCGAATTTGTCTCATGACAAAAGGGAAGAAAAAGAAGAATGTAAGTTCCTCTAAACTTGAATCCACTAATGATTTATCATATTATCAATTACAAAAGGCCTTTCAAAATCTACATAGAGAAACCTTAAGAGCTTTTGAAAAGTTAGCTTCACATGAAAAAATGATTTTAAATTTAGAAGCTAAAGTGTTGGAATCCGAAAGGAAGTTCGAAGCTATTAAGAAATATATGATAGACATCCAAAGTGACAAGAGAGAGGATATAATACCTCATAGGTTTGGTTGTGAGTACTGTCATAATAGGAAAGAGGAAGTCAAATCTCTTCAAGTCAAGTTAGATGATGCCTTGCAACCTAAGATTGTGTTTGCTATTGATCCTTCTATAGTTTAAAAGCTTTTGAATCATTTTAAAAAGAAACATAGACATATGCATAAGGAATATAATAGCAAGGACATGTCTCATAAAAACTTATCTTGTTATTATTGTTGCAAAAAGGGACACGACATTGACAAGTGCAAATTTAGGAAATTATTTGTTCCTAAAGGAGTTGTTAAATGGTTGCCTAAGAGCAACTTTGATCTCACTCACTCTCAAGGACCCAATGAAAATTAGGTACCTATTGCCTTTATTTAAAACTTTCAGTTTGAATGTCTTGAATCTACCCAAATGATGTGGTATCTTGATAGTGGATGTTCAAGGCATATGACAGGTGACATATCTCTCTTCATTGACTTCGTGCTAAACAGGAAGGGATTTGTCACGTATGGAGATAAAAACAAAAGTGTTATACTTGGAAAAAGTAGTGTAGGTAATCTCTCATTTACTACTATCTCTGATATTATGCTAGTTTATGGCATTAAACATAAGCTTCTAAGCATAAGCTCACTTTGCGACAAGAGTATCAAATTTACCTTTACAAATCTTGTTACTTGTTTGTTCGTTATGAAAAGAAAGAATGTATGTTTAATGGATTGAGGGTTAATAATACTTATATGCTAAGCCTAGATGATGTATCTGTTGGTGCGGTAAAGCAGCAAGCAACAAAAGTTTTTGGAAGTATTTATCTGGGAAATTATCGTGTCCACAGAGATTAGTGTTATTAAACTGTCGGTCGACAATTTAAAGGTTATTGAGTTTGGGTTAAAATGGGTTTAAAGTAAATGCGGGAATTAAAACTTATGAACAAAAAAAGAATACATTCTTTGGAGAGGGAAACTTATCAAGCATGAATTTACACTACTCAAAACAAACTTAAACCTATCGATCAGTCGCAATCAACCTACAATACTCATCAAAATCATCACATATCGCTCACAACAGTGTCCATTCCCTGCAACACTGAGCTGAGAGAACAACCTGTAGCTCGGTTTTTGTGACGTGGCCACTACCACTTTTTGGTGCTACTTTCTGATTTCTAATATTTATCCTGTGAAGCTGGTTAAGGAAGGGGAAGATATCTTAAACTAACCTTGCGCGCAAATGTTTTCCCTTACAAATGCGAAGAGATCTGGAATTGGGGGTTGGTTATACAAAGGGAAGCTATTAACACCCAATGTATCTATAGTAATCTATAGGAACCTTAATTTACATTTGTTTTGATGTAGTTTTGCTTGGTTGTTTGAAATCATTTACTGCTGAATAACGAAGGTTTCTATCTTGGGGAGGCTGAGGAAATGTTTTTGTTGTTTTGGGTTTTCTATTGTTTTTGGGAAGGTACTGGACCTAAAGTTTTTTATTTAGTGTGTTCGCTAAGATTTCGCAATCTCATGCCTACGTATTCCCGTAGAGATATTCGGGGAAATCAGAACAATCGTAGTTCCTCCTATTCTATGGAAGGAGGAAAAAGTTTGGAGTCTTGTTTAAATCCCAAGATTGAAGCTAAAAGTTTGTGTGTGCCTTGTTCAAAGCCCAAGATTGAAGCTAAAGTTTATGTGTGTCTTGTTCAAAGCCCAAGATTGAAGCTAAAGTTTAACTGAGAGAGAATTTGTCATCTCTAAAGGGAGATATCTCACTTATTCATCACAAACATTGAGTAGTTGGTTATAAGGGAAGTTGCTTTAACTAAGATACGTAGAATCCAGCAATGCCATATCTTCCTTTATAAGTCTCTGCATGCTAAGAGAGGGACATTGGCATGGATCTAAATAATCCAGAGGCTTGCCACTTACAGATTTTAGATGAAAGAGAGAATTTAACCAGGATAAATGAGGGACTCCAACTTGAATTTTGAATCAACAAATGTACCACTTACAGCAGTTTATCTGGTAAAGGTTTTTTTTATTGTTTGCCTGTTTTGTAATGTATAGAGGAAATATCCTCCTACAGAGAGGACTCAAGGGTCTCATCTGTGGAGATGTTTGTTTTGTGTCTTGATCAAAGCCCAAGGTTGAAGCTAGAAGGTTTGAAAAATGACTCAACCGGGAAGTCTTATATCTGTCTAGTACAAAGCCCAAGATTGAGGCTGACTGGGGAAAATCATTATATAAAGCCTAAGAGGAGGCTGGCTTTTGCTGAGGATTGTTTAAATCTAGTTGAAGGTTTAAATTATTTTGAGAAATCCAAAGGGGAACCAACTCTTGTTGGGGATGGAAGAAGAGTTGATTTATCAAATGCCATGAGGTTCTGATACTTTTTTTGGGGTTTTGTTGGTGATGGTTTGACCCTGACTGGGGATCTTAAGGATGAAAGTTGCACCTTGTTTGAGGATCAGGAGAGACTTAAAAGAGTAAGTCTGTACATTCTATAGACTTGAATTTCTCCTGGGGATTTAGGTATCTAGGAGATGACTGAGATATATCTTATGCTTTTAGGAAGCCTAAGGGTCATTGTATAAAGCCCAAGAGGAGACTGAGACTGTCCAAGTCTCTTTAAGAAGAGGCAGACTCTTTGATGGAGAAATATCTTTGTATGATGCCCAAGAGGAGGCAGTGGATTCTAGAGATGAAGATTACTTCTTGATTGATTAAATGTTCAAGGGTTTTGACTTTCCTGAGGTTTGAACTAGTAGAGATAACTGGATTTTATCCTATGCTTTTAGGAAGCCTTTGAGTCCTTGTACTAAGCCCGATAGGAGGTTGTGGGGAACTTCTAAGAAGCCTGATGGTCCTTGTACTAAGCCCAAGAGGAGGTTGGGGATACTTCTAGGAAGCCTGTGGGTCCAAGCCTAAGAACAGTTCAAGAAAGGTTTCACCGGGAATAATCCTTTCTTTATTGATCAGTTCTAAGGTTTGAAGAAATTCAAAAGAGGTTTCACCGGGAATTAGTCCTCTCTGGGGAAATGAATTTCTTTTATATATTTCTAAGTTTTGACAGTCTCAAGAAAAGTTTCACCGAGAATAATGCCTTTCTCATTTCCATATTGAATAAAGCCCGAGAGGAGGCTGAGACTGTATTGAGGGGAGTTTCATATGAGGGAACTAATTATTAAACTAAGTTATAAGTGTCCTACTATTTTGACCTAAGAATAAACTGAGGATGACTTATCTATTAGGGAAACTCTAGATAGGTGTATATGAGTATATACAAATAATTGAATCAACAGGTATATAAACAAGTATGCATTGAATAAAAAGGATCTTGGGTTTTACTTTCTGGTTGGGGGGCCCAAGTGCACTGTGATGGGTTGTATGGATTACAACTGTCTGATTAGGGTTTTGAAGAATTGAAGAAAGTTTTGAGAAAACTTTGAGTTTGAATTTGAATTTAAAAATAAAGTTGTTTATTTGAATGAATAAAAAAGAATGTTTGGGGCTTATAACTCAAGGAGAGGCCCAAGTGGTCTAAGAGCAGTTTCATCGGAAATAATGATCCTCTTAGTACCAGTTAAAACAGATAGATGATTTTGAAAACAGAGGTATGGGGCTTACAACTCAAGGAGAGGCCCATGGAAGTTTTTTGTTGTATAAAAAAAGTTTATGTACAAAATATTGGGGCTTATACTCAAGGAGAGCCCCAGATGAAAATAGTGATTGTGCTGCGATACCGAAAGACGCTGTGGGACTTATACTATAGCAGAGGCCCATAATTATTTATGTACATATGGGGTTGGGTTTTACACTCTAATAGAGGCCCAAAATGTTTATTGAAATGAAAAAGGTGGGGTTTCTACTCAAGGAGAGGCCCAGATGAAAACAGTGAACGCACCGCTATTTTGAAAATCGTATCGAGACTTATACTATAGTAGAGACCCAATATTTTATTTTTTTAAAAAGGGGTTGGGTCTTCACTCTATTAGAGGCCCAAGTGTTTTGAAAAAAGTTTTGAAGATTTAAAATCAAGGAAGAAACCCTAATTTTATTTTAAATGCATTTATTTTGAAAGAAAATTAAATAAAATGATGGAAATTATCAAATTTATTCAATAAACATGCTATTCCCTTGGATTAATGTTTGAAAAATCATGTTTTATCCATATGAAAGCTTGAAATTCATTTGAGTTTGAAAAATCAAGAGAAAGATTTCATTAAAAATGTTTTAAAACAAATAAAAATAAACTCTTTACAAAAATTCAAAATATATTAAATAAATAATATTTTTTTGATTTTTTATGGAATAAAATATTTTAAAATTTTTATGAATTTTGAAAAAAAAGAACCAAACAAAAGTGATTAAAAATGAGAGAGAAATTAATTTTTGAAATCAATTAAGAAAATAATAAATATTCAAATATTCAAAAATTTGAAAAATGGTGCCAAGGCCATCTTCTTCTTCCTCGTGCCTCCCTCCATGTTCAGATTTGCAAAACCTCTCATATTTCACTCAATACGTAATGAAAATGACTTTTGTAAACATGAAAGTTGCGTGTTTTTGAACAAGGATTTCAATTATACCAATTAATTGCATTTATTTTAAGTGTGGAGTGAGAAATCAAGTGAAGAACAGATGAACCCTAATTTTTGCAAGAACATCATGAAACTCCATACTAGTGTTTTAAAAACCGGACCGGTCATCAAACCGGTGAGGGTACTGGGTCCATGGTTTATCAGTCGAACCACTGGGTCATTGGTCGAACCGCATGACCAAACCGGATTAAACCGGATAACTCGGTTGAATAAACCTGTCATTATAATAGGTATAAAACCGGTAAAACCGGTCGAACCGGATGATTCAGTCTCTAAAAAATATAACTAGCACTTAAATTTTTTGAAAATATCATATCATAAATTCACAGGTTCATAATTTAAATTCAAATTTTAAACAGAGTCTAATTGTAAATTTTAAACAGAGTCTAAATTAAACAGAGTTTAATTTAAATTCATAGTTTTAATGTTAATAGAAAATCAGTTTTAATGTTAATAATTAAAACAATACAAATATTAACATTATTCTAAATAATAAATTTTCCAAGTCTATATATATATATAATGGAAATCAGTTAAGTCTAAAATTATATTATATTTAGTTTTTTAATTTGTGTTCTTAAATTTCTATACAAATATTTGTATGATGGTTTTTCAATCAATATAAATACAAAATAGTAAAAATAGTTTTGTAGATATTACGAAACTTAATTTGTGCATCACTTAAATCAAATGAGTGATCACTATTATTCTTGGAGAAAAGTTCCTATGTATTTGAGTAAAAAAAAATTTAAAAAAAAATTAAAAAAAAAAATTAAAAAAAAAATGTTTTTTTTTTAAAATAAGCAGTTGAACCGCCGGTTTGCGAAAACCGTCGGTTTTCCCGGTTCCCACCGGTTCGAAGACATGGTCGATCGAGTAAGTGAACCCGGCCGGTTACCTGGCCGGTTCCCGGTCCGACCGGCCGGTCCGGTCCGGTTTTTAAAACTATGCTCCATACACGATAGATACAATGCAATTAATTGAGGGGAAACACTTTATATAAGTGCAGAAACATGTTGGTAACTTAAAAACACATTTATGATGCATGGATCATAGAGTTCAGTTTTGAGGAAGCTTACCTTGCAAGAGGAAATTGAATCCTCAGTTGGAGATGTTACAGAAGTGTTTTGATGATCTGGACAGCTTCCTTGGACCTCAAGGATGGTGTTCCAATGATTAGAATGGATTGAGAACCTCTGGATCACTTGGCTCGACCCTATCTGCAGCTTTGAAGAAAGTTTGAGCAAATGAATAGTGACTTAATGATTATGATGTTCCAGATGTGTTTTGAGGTTATGGATCATTCATATATGATGTATGTGAGGTGTTAGGATGGTCGGTTTGAGCTGAATTGCTCTCTATCTCTAAACATGATTCTCACTTCTTTGAAAATGAAACTTTGGGTCACAAGAGGGAAATGGTGGAAAACATGTGTTGTGATGTTTTGGTGTGTCGAAATCAGTCACAAATGATCTTTATTTATAGTAGAGGAAGTTTGTTTCTAAAGGAATAGTGTGTGGATGAGGGATCACTCTATTATCCAATGGATATGCCCATGTATCATGCCTTGAATGCTAAGGTACCAAGTCTCCTCTTAGCCATTGACTTGAGCTGGTCTTGGTAGCTTTAAGTCTTCTGAATTTTGAGTCAATCTTGACTCAATTAGACTGATATGGCTTGGTTCATAACAGTCCATGTTCCACATCAATGCCAAATGACAAAACTTGATTTTTGGATTTGCAAACTTGAATGATCACATGCCAAAGGATATAATCCTTGCCTTAGGGTCCAAGTTTGTATGTTCTTCATGATTGACTGAGATTCTTGTTGAATTTGGATGAGGATCAGTCTTGCATAGTCACCAAATTTGGACTCAAAAATCGTGTGCTACAAGTAATGCACAAAATCTGTCTTGGAAATCAGTTTGAGTAAGGCATGTTTCAATGCTTGTAACTTCTTGCTCAAGTTGAATTAATGGGAGTTCTTGTACTCTTTAGAAAGCTAGTATATCCTACTTTAACTTTGGTGTTTAACTTTGGTCTTGGATCATTATTGATCACGGAGAAAAATGACCCCAAAGTTGGAAAAAATGAAACAGAATATGTCTCAAAATTTCACTAAGTGTCAAAGTGGACATCTCATGAAACCCTAACTTCATGGCTTAATAACTCAAAATCTATGCACTTTTTGGGAATCTACCCTCAGTGACAAAATTGTAGTATGTAATGAGAGCTTTCATTTGAGCTTTGGGTGGGAGAAAATGGTTTCTTGGATCACAAGTTATGGCCTTACAAAGTTGGGTAAAAATAATCTTTTTTCCATACTTAGTGAAATTTTAAGTTTCTTAAGATTACCCCTTTTGCAAGTAACCTCACTTTTCTTGACTTTTATTGATGTATGATGATCCAAACCATAAGTTAACATTGTTTTTTACTTAAAGAAGCCATGTTTATCAAAAAATCTCAAAAGTCAAACTTGGTTTTGGGCATAGTTGACTTTTTATCAGATGAATTTCAAACTTTGTGAGCATTTATGAAATTAAGCCCTTGGGCTAAATCAAACCTAATGGATGGATTCCATAGGTGTTTTAGAGTGTCTTGAATCATTTCCCAAGGTTTGAGATCATGTCTTGGTCAAAAGTCAAAGATATGGTTGAGTTTTTCCCAAAACCCTAGTTTGTGGTCCAGATGAATTTGAATTTATATATTGCTCATGAACCAAGTTCTTTATGTCAATTTAAACTTGTAAGAGGATCAATATAAGATTTTTGAGGTCTTAAAAACATTCCTTGAGGTCTTGGCTCATGTCTTGCTCCAAAAGTTAACTTAGGGGTGAATTAGGTTAAGAAACCCTAATTCCTGATTTTTGATGAATGCATCCCCTGAGGTTATTTTGAACTTATGATTGGATCCATGAGGTCCCTTTGTGCTTCTTGAATCATGTTTTGAAGTATTGGCTCATGCCTAGATGAAATTTTCCCTCTAGAGGCCTTGGTCGACCAAAACCCTAATTTGGTGACACTGGTGATCTTGAGGCTTGATCAACTTGAAATGTTGCATCCTTGTGCTTGATTCTTGATATAGGAGACCTCTTGATTCCGCATAGATGTTTGAGAGGCTTGGCAAGTTGAAAATCATGTCAATTTTTTATTGATCCTTTGGTTGAATGCTCTGGGAGGGCTCAATAACCCTAATCCTTGGTTAAGGTGAATGCTCAACAATCTTTGAGAAGACTGATGAGGCATGAAGACACATCCATATTGTGATGATGATTTGCATAATGATGTGGAATCTTGTGGTCAAAATTTAGGATAGGACACAAACGTATTACTCTCATCGACGATCTCTCAACCAACTCAAATAACACGAAAATGTTAAGCTTCGATACCCACGTGATTATTAGCTCTAAATCTATCTCTAGAATCTAGAAACTAATAGATTTCCTTCCCTAATCAAGATTTGTGTTGTCTGTCTCTACAACAACACAAATCCAAACATAAATGCAAAAAGATCAAGGAAAACACAAGATTGATTTGTAAAGCATATATATTATACAACACCATGATCAACAAATATACATATGTTTAGAGTAAATGTACAAACATAACCCAACAAATAGAGAAATATATGGAGAAGAAATAGAGAAAAACTAAACATCTCACGGGTTGTCAGCACCAATTGATGAGAAATTCGACTCCGAATCATCCATATGCAAGCTCCAATGTTGTTTTCTAGCTTCTCTCATCAAAAATATGTTTTTGATGAAGTTGGGGTCAAAAATACCCAACCCATAACCTAAAAAATGTGTTTTTAGCCCTTTTAATTTGTTTCTGCCCAGGCAAATTCGCCCGGCGAAGCCCCGGTTCGCTCGGCGAACCAAGGCGGCATTTGCTACTGCCTCTACAATGAATTTCACTCTTCTGACTCGCCCCTGCTTCGCCCGGCGAGCCTGGGGCGAGCGTTGACAGTACAGCAAAATCCTGCACTTATTTTATTCATAACTTTTAAACCGTAACTCCGTTTGAGGCCCGGTCGGAAGCGTCGGAAAGCTTATTCAATGCTCTATCTAACAATGAATAAATATTAATGCTTGAATGCCTACAAAAATGAGATAAAAACAATTAAACTCAATAATATTTACACGATAACGCAATATATGCGCTATAATGTAAACTATACCGAATATATACTAAAGTTACGGTTTATTGGTTGAATTAAGCCAATAAGTGCCAATTATTCACACTCAATATCACTCCAATTTAGCACTTATCAAACTCTCCCTAACTTGAACTTAATTTTCCCTAAACAAGAATTAATCAACTCAAAAAAACAAAAACGACATCCAAGCAACTACGCAACAACAAATTTTAACAAACAAAAAATAAATGCAATGGTTCAAACGAAAACGGTACATACAAGGCAACATACTTACCACTAAACTACAACGACAACATAACCACGAAACAAACGCAACGTACAAAAAATCATGCCAAACATTCCAAAATAACACGAGTTCAATCATGAATCACACCTAACAAAAATTCATCAGCGGATGAAAAACACACAAAATGAGGAATTTGACACTCACACAACAATCTTGAAAACAAAAGACTAAATTATGCATTCATCCAAAAATTCACATTGAACATACAAAGGTAAGAATCACAAGGGCTTTTCAAGGTTGTAATGTGGTCGGGCTAACAAACAAAGGGCAATTTCTAAAGGTAATTGAAACAAAAATTTGCCTAATCCCAAGGGAGTGATCAATTCACAAAGGCTCAAGCACCAAAATTTCAATCAACTTCTTCTCTTATCCGGATTGCTACACCAAAACACATAACTTATTTAGCACAATTATTTGCTACTTTTTTTTCTTTCTTTTTCAAAGCTTTTCTCTTTTTTCTTTCTTTTTCTTTTTTTCACTTTTTTTTTCTTTTCTTTTTCACATCCTCATAGCAACCAACAAATAAATGAGCAAACATTTCTCTCCCCAACTTGAATTCAACCAACATCAAGGTGTGAATACTCCTTACTTTCTAAGGCAAGGTAAAAATTCAAACTATAAATCATGGTTGAGGGTTCAAGAAAACAAATAATCAACATCCATTTAAAAAGGTGAACTAATACTTATAGACAAGCATCAAGTTCAAATGCAACATGGATATTGACAAAAAGGCTCAAAGGGGTTTAACAAATGCTCACACTCTCACAGAGTGAATTGACTATTTGGCCAAGTGGTTGTGCTCAAAATGAAACAAGTGCCTTGATCCTTTTCATACTTTCATATAATCAATACAAATAAAAGATTAAACATAATAAAATCTAGCTAAAACAAGATTGTTGGTACTCCGCGCATATATGAACAATGGAAAGCTTCCTCACAATTGGGGTAGGAACTAAAGTGATTAAATTCATGAACAAACAGTACAAAAGAATGAATGACATGAAATTTTTAAAAATCCTAAGTTTCATGTACATGTCATAGTCTAGAAAACGATAAACACATACCTTGGAAATGTACCAAACTTTAAACAACATCATTACCATGCATTCGCAAGTTGAAACGATCAAACTTGGAAAAATTGCCTCAAATTTCCTCAAGCTACTCAAAACAAGCTCTTGGACAAACACAAACATTAACACATTAAAACAACTACTATAAACATACTAAAAGACTGGGTGAAATTGAATTAAACAAGTTGAAAAGTGAAGATTTGAGAATTTTTAAGAATTGGTCCAATTTCAACTTGTTTAACCAATTCACCACACTACCTATACTAGGGGTGGCAAAACGAGTCGGGTCCCGCCGGGCCGGCCCACCACCCGCCAAAAAATAGCGGGCTGAGTTGGGATTTTGGGTCCGCCTACCCGTTTCGCCCGCCCCGCCAAAACAAAACATCCCGCGGGCGGAATACATAATGGGGCGAGATTGGCCCGCCAACCCGTTAAAAATTTTGGAATAAAAACTACTTAAAAATTGTCCAGGCCCAATTTGGAAAAAAGGTGAAATGACCCAATAATAATATTAATAAAAAAGGTATAACAAATGAGTATTAATAAAAAAAGGCAATTGGCCTAATTTCTTCTCACTTTTCGGCTTCCATTTCATTTGTTGTAGCAGACTACCTCTTCTCACTCTTGCTTGCGAGTCGCGACGGCCACTAAAGCACGACGTACCAGTCACTAGGTACTTCACTCTTTCTTTGTAAGTGGATTTTTCTCTTCAAATTTTCAATTGCTAGCACACTTTACATTCTATTGCATAACAGTTGATGTGTGTTTTTTTCATAAAGATATATTTTTCCTAAATGGCTTTGCTATTGGATCTAGAATTTGATGAGGATGAAGCATTAAAAACCCTCCAACGAATTCTATCATAAAAGTTCAAGTAGGGGGAATCAATTTAATTATTTATAGTACTGTTGAGCTAAAAAATTGAAGCAAACACTTTGTTTTGGATTCTCATTTTTTTGAAGTTAATTAAAATAACTCTTTTCTATGAGGTAAATAAATTCCTAAGGTAATCAACGTTTGTGGTGATTTTTGTCAAATGATATGTAATGGACTCCATTTAGGGGGTGTTTGTTTGGGAGATTAAAAACTTGTTCTAGAAAATCTAAGATGAGATTATTACCGGGAACTTTTTATTCCCACATATCCAGGAACTTCATTCCCCCTCATGAGCATGGGAATTTTTCATTCCTGTCAGTTTTTATGTAAATTTGTGTGTAACTGCCATATATATCTTCTAAGCAATGCACGTTTCATTCATTATTGGATAGGATTTAGTTTTCATTTGTATGATATATTAGTTAACTACTTCTTATATTTGATGATTAAAATAATTATAAAATTTATTCCTTTATATTTTTTACACAAAACAAAAAGTATTAATAATTTATGAAAATTTAAAATAAAAAGTTCTTAAGAATATAAAATACAAACCAAACACATTTTTTACAAATGCCTGGGAATAAAGTTCCTATCATTATATGCCTGGGAATAATTTGATATTAAACTTCCTCTGCCATGTGTATTTTAGCTCCACAGTGAATGCTTTAGGAGTAGGACCACCCCTTAGGAAGTGGTTATTTAATATTTATTTTTGTGTTTATTGATATTAAGTGGTTATTTAATATTTATTTTTGTGTTTATTCTATTTTAGGACTTAGTTTGGATATGGATTTCTTAGCTCCAATTGATGAGAGTGATGATGTAGATTTGGACTTAACTGTTGAACAAGATTGTGAGTCGGTGGAACCTAATAGTAATGTGTTAGGGGAACCTAGTAAAATGAAGAAAACTAAGAGACAACAAAAATCTCAAGTGTGGAAGTTTTTTACTATGATAGAAGGGCTGGATAATGAGGGAAGACAAAGAGCAAAATGCAATGCATGTGGTACATCATATGCATGTGGAGGAAAACGATATGGGACAACTTCTCTAAAACGTCATATTGAAGTTTGTAAGAAAGTTAATTTTGGAGATGTTGGTCAGGTGATGTTTGACATGCAAGGAAAGCTAAAATCATTAAAGGTTCATAATTTGGTATCTCATGAAATATCTGCTCGACTAATTATCAAGCGGGATCTTCCTTTTAAATTTGTTGAATTTGAAGAGCTTACAACTTGGCTTCAGTACTTAAATCCTGGTTACATTTCTATCACTAGAAATACCGCCAAGGCTGATGTTGTGAGAATATACAAAAGGGAAAAGGAAAAGATTAAGATAGAAATGACCAACACTCCTTGTAGGATTTCTTTAACTTCTGATTTATGGACATCAATTAATACTGAGGGCTATATTACTTTAACTGCTCATTATGTTGATAAAAATTAGAAGTTAAATAGTATAATCCTCTACTTTTGTCACATGCCTCCTCCTCACACTCGTTTTGAGTTGTGTTTAAGAATATCTGAGTTTTTGACTGATTGGGGAATAGAGAAGAAGGTTTTTATCATTACTCTGTGTTGTACCCCAAAATTTTACCCCCATTTTTTTTTGCTAGTTGATGTTTTTATTTATTTTTCTCTATATTTTAATTTAGTATTTATTTTAGTGTTTTATTTGTTTTTATTTTAATTTAACTTCAATATGGCTCTTTTTTAATTTTATTTATATTTTATTGTCCTATTTTTATTAATTTAAATTAATCTCAATTTAATTCAATTTTAAAAAATTGGTTTCATTAATTAGATTAATTATTAATTTAGTTTTTTTAACTAATTTAAATTAGGTTATTAATTAGTTTTATTTTTATTATTGTTATTAGTCATATTATAATTTAATTTAAAAGAAAGAAAAAGATTTTTTTCCATTTCCATTATTATTCTGTTTGGTCCACCGTGGATTTCTTTTGGTGTACAATTGGAAGAATCACTTGCTATCAGCCAATGAGGATCAAATATATTACTTTGACTTTTCAACTCTTGCTCTTTAACCAATAAAGAGACGACACGTGGCTAAGCAAGAAAGCAAAACAACCAAAGCCTTGTCGTCTCCTTCGTGAGCTGCAGAAGAGGAGAAGGAATTTTAAACAACACGTGAATCATTTCCAAATCCCTCATCAATCCTTGGCGCAGATCACATTTTGAATTCTCCAAAGGTGTTACCCGTTTGAGCTTCGTTTGTTTGCTTCAGCAAAAGTGCTTCTGAAGCATTACCATATTCATCATTCACTCTGTTCCCCCCAGCATCGCCTGCAAACCGTGAAAACGACAAGCCAACAACGATCAAAAATTCAAAATAAAAGTTTAAGAACATGTTCTGTTTTTCAAAAGGTTAAATAACAGAGGAAGAGAAAAGATGGGGGGCTTCCGAGTTCCAAAAGACGGAATCCACCAAAAACTTCTTCAACCATTCTCCATCTTCCAAAGAACCAAACATCAACAACCACCCAAATCCCCTCAATCCAACCTTTTTCAATTCATCAACCTTCTCCTCAAAACGTCAACCCCCGAACCTTAGATCTCCCCTCTTTTAGGTTTTTCTCGATCTTGAACCTTTCCTTTGGATAAATCAAAGTCGGTTGTAAAAGAAATATGATGCAAGTTAATTAATAGCTTGTTATCTGATTTTCACCACAACAGAAATGGCGACTTCACTGGGGAGATACAACTTATCTTGGAGGGTTAAGCCCACCTTGTTTTTTTGCTTGTTTTATTTATTACTTGTTTGCTATATTTGTGTATATCTGTTTGATTGACTGTATATGCTTTGCTTGATTGGCTTGGTTCTTGAGTGGTGAGATAAATCCTATACCCGGATTTGAGCGTACACTTATGATAGGACGATGGTATTCAAGGAGGCTTTGAGGGAGTCGAATCTTGAAAAGTTGAATTGAGAACACCATCACTTAGTTGAGGCCCTCTTGAGAGTCTAGTTATGTTGAACGAATCTGTTCGTGAAAACGTGATACTCTCAACCTAGGAGCCCATGATATTGAGAACCGTAGTTACCAAACCCCACTAAGCCTTTTTAGGATGTAGTGCGGTGACCATGATGGAGTCTATTCCTGAATTGGTTGTCACGCGATACTACACTCAGACGAGATCCTCTTGAGAATTTTATTGATTACCAAGTCATCTGGGAAATCCTTAAAATCCGAAAGATGGGTTGTCGACTCTGGGAACTTCTTAGAACCCTGTTCAGCAGATGAAAACCAGTAGTACATACCTATTGGGATGGGTAGACCATGGCTCCATCCATGAGACCCCAAAACCTAGGAGTTGTATGTTTTGTTTTGTGTATATGTTTGTGCTCGTGTACTTTGTGCATCCATACATTCAAGCATTCTTAACCCTTTGGTTTCGAGGAATTCAAATGTTTGTTTCCTTTTCAAAAGATCAACAGAGCTTGGATTTTAAAAACAAAAACTCTTCAATTTTCCAAAAAAAAAAAAATTCACAACTTGCCTTGAGTTCCTTGACACCATTTGGCTTACATTAGCATCTTATTTGCATCATGTCATAGCATGTGCATTTCCTCTCTGTCTTCGTCTCATGTCGCCGTTTTCCCTTCAGAATCGTCTTTGAATTAACACTCGAGCCCAAACTCGACAAAGGATGTTTGAACAATACTGTGAAATGGACAGAGTCAACAATGAATTGAGTGAGCTCCGAGGAAGAATGGGGCAGATTCTGGAAGTGATTCAAGTTATGAGAGAAAAGATGGATACACAAGCCACTATGGTCTCCGAGATTATCACTACAACTGTGGAACCTCTCGTTACTACTGTGAACCCTACTTTGGGCATGCCTCTTGACTTCATACGTGCTCCGGTCGTCACTTCTACTCAACAAGTTGTTCCTTTAGTTAATGAGGCTTTTCAAGTTATTCCTACCTTCGCTCCAGCAGCAGTGCAAGCTCAGGTGCCCCCAGTTTTTCAGAACCCGCATCCGGTTTATGATTATGTCAATATGTCCGAAGAAGGAGACAATCGACATGAAAGGCTGAAGGAAAGTGTAGAGACAATGCAGAGGAAATTGGAAGCAATGGAAATGAGCAATGTATTTGATACTAATGCTAAGGACATGTGCTTAGTCTCAGGCTTGGTAATTCCACCCAAGTTCAAATTACCCAATTTCGACCTATACTCAGGTGTGACATGTCCTAAGTCGCATTTGGTCATGTATTACCGACGAATGGCTGCATTTATGGATAATGACAAGTTGATGATCCACTGCTTCCAAGATAGTCTGAAAGGGGCTGATGTAAAGTGGTATTTGACTTTGGACCAATCTAGGATCCAACGTTTTCAAGATGTATCTGATGCTTTTGTAAAGCATTACAAATATAACATGGACCTGGCGCCAGATCGCAGACAATTATTGAGCATGTCTCAGAACGATACTGAGTCTTTTAAAGAGTATGCACAAAGATGGAGAGAGCTGGCTTCACAAGTAGAGCCACCTTTATCTGAAAAAGAGTTAACTGATTGGTTTGTCTACACGGTGAGACCAGAATTCTACGAAAGGATGATCAGTAGCGTGTCTGCTAGTTTTTCCGATATTGTGGCTGTGGGGGTTAAAGTAGAGCTTGGTCTGAAGAGTGGGAAAATGACCAAGAGAGCTGATAATTCGAGCGACGATGCCAAGATATCCTTCAAAAGGGAAGGAGATACCAATGTGGTAATGACAAACAAAAAGAAGAAGAAACAGTTATGGAAACGTCAGCAGCAACAACAATGTTATTCTGTTCAGCAACCTTATGTGGCCACCATCGCGCCAACATTCAATAGCCAAGCTTCTGTTTATCAGCCCATTCCTCAATCACTAGTGTATCAACGAACGCCCAACGCTCCTGCTTATCGCCGACGGACTCAAGTTTCTTGTCAGAACATTCCAGGTAAAAGAAATGGTGGAAGGCCTCCGATTCCTCCCATTCCTATGACGTATACAACATTGTATCCTTCTTTGGTGCAACAAGGATTAATAACTACAAGGTCGTTAGGCCCACCTCCTGATCCGCTTCCACCTTCTTACAATCCCAACGCTCATTGTGCATTCCATGAAGGTGCACCAGGCCATAATTTAGAAGGTTGTTTTGCTTTGAAGCATATTGTGAAAGACTTAGTGGAAAGAAACATTTTGTCTTTCGATGGCTCCCAGCCTAATATCAAGAACAATCCTTACCCGCTCATGAGATAAGTAATGTTGTGGAGGATGTATCAAGACAAAGACGGATTAGGGGTCTGCGATTGAGCTCCTCTTTGATTTTTTGTATTTGATTCTCTAAAGCTGACGATATTTTGGCTGTTTCAGCAATTTTATCGTATTTCCTTTGCACTTTGAATTTGTATTTGCTTATAAGCTTTGTTGTACTTTCAAATTGGCAAGGTTAATGAAATGTTTGTGCATCTTTTGGATTAAGTCCATTCGTTTCACTCATATACTTTTATCGCTATACAAAAAATATATATATCTTCATTTTATTTCTTTCCATTTACCAAACTTATTGCTAAGCAAGGATTGGGGAGGATGATGAAAGTCTCATATTCATAATTGCTGTGGTATGCTGCCGATTAAACTTTGCCGATGATATAAGGCATTGTTTCAATTCCTAAATACTAGAGAAATAAGGAAGATAATCCCTTGATTACCCTTCGAGCCTAGAAGTAGGAGTTTTCTTTCCTTACACAAAAAAAAAACACAAAAAACCCTTCAATCTCAACCTTGGGGCAGGGTAGTTCTCAGTTTAACTTGGTTATGCAATCGAACGCAAGCGCTTCATGTAAGGCGCCAGTCAGCTCTCTCAAATCAAGTAACTTCCTAGCTTTTGGAAACTTGAATATATAGCCTAAGTTAACTGAGCATAGAATTGGAGTTCATCACGAAGATTGGGTGGGACAAACAAACTTTGAGCCTTTATCTTTTGTTTCATAAAACCGTGAACCAAGCCACGTTACAACCCATAAAAGACCTAATTGAGGTAAGGTTGTTTGAAAGCATACTACAGCAAGGTTGATTAACCTGACTCCTAATAATCTTTGTTATTTGCGTATGTTGATCACTTCATCTATCATTCCGTAAATGACTAGATCCACCTTATTTTGATTTAATCATTCCACCATGTGTGTTTCATCAATAAAACTTGATTTCAAAAGCTTACATGAATATCGCATTGAAATTGCCAATTTTTTATGAACAATACTTGTATGTAAAAAACGATTCAATATCAAAGAAATCCCAACTAATGCAGCCAACTAGGGGATTCGACTTGATAGAGGAAGCTCAATCAGGGGCAACCAAGCAGAAGGATTTGCCAATCTACCGAATCAGGGGCAGAACTCGTCAAAGTTCAAAATACTAGAACAAGTCTCCTCCAGGTCATCTTATGACAAGTGTGGACTCCAATGATCCATCAGCAGGGGCAAGTTCGTTCCCCAATCGTCTCTACTACAGTTATAGTATTACGAATACAGCTGAATAGAGGCAGTTATGTCAAGGCTCAGGAACCTTTTCGAAAGTTTGAAGATATTGAGGCACCTTGTATGCCAATTCTTCTGTAAAATCCTTTTGATTACCTATCGGTTAACCAGGGGCAATCAGGTCGAGATTCGACAAATCTCTAAAAGGCAACGACATCTCCTTTACAGATCAACCAAGCTGACTGGGGCAAGTTTGTTCCCCAAATCGTCAAACAACCGGTCTGAAGCAAGTTCAAGGACCTGGTTGTGTGAATACATTGAATCTGGGGCAGTTACGCCGAGATCTCTCCAAGAGTTTGAAGATATTGAAGCACCTGGTATGCCAATTCTTCTATAAAATCCTCTTGTTATCGTCTTCTGACAAACCATATAGCCTGGGGCAGATAAGATTTGAAGATGATCATTATGCCAGTGGGATGCAGGATTACTTTGTTCTTGTGATATCCTTTGCTAGCTTCCCAGTAAGTTGTCACTTCAGCTAATCTTGACAATTCTCCATGGATTCTCCTCCAACAAAGAGATCAAGCTCATGATGGCAATCCTCATGATGTTATACCGCAAGTGGAATGCTCTTTTCACCAGTAAAGTTGTTGATTCTTCTTCCTCATCCCCAGTATTGGTCTAATCTGATGAGTTCGGCTGGGTATCCGTTGTCGAGACGTTTATTTCATCTCCAGTTTCGCTTCTTGTCTGTTTTGTCATCATAAGCATAAGCATGGCATAAGCACTCATATGCATAGGATTTTAGCATTTATGCTTCCTTTTCTGGTGTTTTCCTGTTTTTGTTCACTTTGGCGTTTATCTCCCCAAGTGTCTGGGTTTGTCTATTCTCTCCAATAGAAAGTCAGCCCTCGGCATAAAATGCCCATCCTTTCTGAATTCCCCGCCGAGTTTGATTCTCGCGGATGATGGTTGGTTCAGTTATCTTTCCCACATGTGGATAAGATAAGTCCCCGTTTGAGTTCATGCCTCAAATAGAGTCTTGTTTGATCGTTTCTTTCTAGCTTGTTCATAGATTGAATTTTGGTCCCTGGCAGGTGTGATTTTTTTAACCTATCTTTGAACATGCATTTATTTTGCACCGTTTCTCGCAAGAAGAGTCTTTTACAGATCCACATTGAAGACATAATTATTTCTCTAACAGTATTATGATATCAACATATCTTTGAAGCAGCAATCTCTTAAAGAAGCTTGGCAGTCTCCTATAAGCAACTTATCTATCTCTGGTACTATTCAGCCTTTTTGCAACCATGTTGGGTATTCCCCAGGAAGTCTTATCTTCAGTTATGCAATTCCGGTACTAACCTATCATATACTATACCTTTATTGGGGCCCATCTTTTGGTTCTATCTCCAATAAGGTTATCTTCTTTTTCTAAAGTGCCAACCGGTCATACTTGAACCTGTTGTTTCATCACTTTGGATGTATTTTCCCAATGAAGACCGTCTCTCCGGTTCAACCTTCATTGCGGATCCTTTCTAGAATATCATCTAGCCTTGATGATCAATCATTCTAGATACCTTTATTAGGGCCCATCTTTGGTTCTATCTCCAATGAGGTTATATCCCCTTCTAAAGTGTCAACCGGTCATACTTGAACCTGTTGTTCCATCACTTTGGATGTATTTTCCCAGTGAAGACCGTCTCTCCGGTTCAACCTTCATTGCAGATCCTTTCTAGAATATCATCTAGCCTTGATGATCAATCATTCTTGAAATTCTGGTATCAGACGTGTGATGTTAAGGTGCGATGTCACAACAACACACTCTGCAAATGGACAACAATAATAGAACAAATAACACCAAGAATTGTTCACCCAGTTCGGTCTAACTACCTACGTCTGGGGGCTACCAAGCCAGGGATGAAATTCACTACTTGTAGAATTAATTTACAGACTCAACAACCCAGTTGACAATCTCCTAAACTTAATTCCTACTAGTGACTTTCTACCTAAGAAACCACTTAGATATGAGAACACTACTCAATCCCTAAAACACTCAAAGAACAACCTCTTTGAGAACCCTTGATCTTACTTCACAGCTTTGATCAAGTTACAACTCTCTATTGCTTCACAGCTTCTAGAGAGGACAGAAACACAACACCTATTCAAACCCTAGAATAGTGTAAATACAAACACTCTAAACAAACTCTAGACACTAAGCCTCCAGCTCCTGATCTTCTGAATGTTTTCTGTACCTTTTCCTTTGGTCTTGTGCGCTTTATATAGCTCCTTGAATTGGTCTTGGACTTGCTACAATATCTCCCAGATTTGTTATTTAAAACTGAATATTTAAAACAGATTTTCTCCTAAAATATTTTTAAATCTTCAACCTTTTAAATCTCCTACAATTCTGCACCAGATCTCCTATGCAGCAGCAAATATCTATCCCAAGATATTCGCATCCAATGAGACAGCTTGCTCTCCACAATTCCAGCTAATACGCAACCCTAACAACATCACAGCCTGCTGTTGTTAATTCTGCTGATCTGATGTTACAACATCGCCATGTGACATCAGACATCCAACTTCAGCAATTAAATACTTAACACAGCCCAGTGTTAAGACTTCAATGTTGCAACATCAGCACCTTGACATCAACATTGAACATACTTTGTTTTACCAAAATTCCAGCCAATCCAGGAACTAACAATCTCCCCCTTTGGCTAATTTTGGCTAAAACAATCTCTGCACTCTGCATCTTCAGAGACTTCAGCAGCGGAAAAACTTCAAAAATTTGAAACTCTCATCAGCGGCAGTTTGACACTTTTCATAGTCTTCATCACTTGATCTGCTGCAGCACCATCTTCACTATTGACAACAGCCAATTGGTGCTCCCCCTCAAGAATATGAACCAGCATCACAGCTGTTTAGTAGCTCACCATGTGCAGCACTTTTCTCCCCCTTTATGTCTGCTTGGCTGCACTCTTCAAATGCTATGATATCTACACTAGCTCAGTCAAAACTCCCCCTCAATAACTGCACTTCTGCATCACAACTAGCAGCACTCCTTGTCATTGCAGCACCTCTTGCATCTTGACTGACTCTTGACTATTTCTCCCCCTTTTTAGCCACAATTGGACAAACCTCAACAAGTAAGTACTTCTTCTGTCAGCAATATCCACATTTTGGAAATCCAGACATATTCTTCATCCATTCAGTTATAAAGGCTTCACACAATCATCCACACAATGCCTTCCACTGAACTCTAAGTCAACTCCTCACACACCAAGACAAGTGTACAATCTATTCAAGACCATGATTCAATCTTGTCTTCAGACATCTCCTCAGAAGCATGTGCACACAAGATTCAAACAATTTGCTTCATATGACTAGAACCATTCAAGGCCACACCAATCAACAGCCTAATGTCATAACATGTTATCTGACATTATATCCTCATAAGAGGCAACCAATCTCCACAAGCTTGATCAGCATGCAATCTTCACAATAAATGCACCTTTGCTGCAAAATCCATAGACAAGTACTCCCCCTGTCATGATTAACAAATGCTCTAGATGGAGATGAACATTTGAGCACTTTTTCTGAGTACATGCATTTTGGTACCACTGTCCCTTTCTCCAAAGGCTATCATATAATTCATCTTCACCATCCAAGGCAAACCTTCTACTTCATCATTCTCCCGTATGACTATGTAGATGCTCCTTAGATATAATGTAAGCACTAAGCTTCAGATCCAGAACAAAGACATCCTTCACCAAGGATACTCTTGACACTCTTGACACCAGGGTATTACATATGCTTCACTACTGGATTTACTATCAGCAAAATAATCTAAACTCAACACTGTGTCACAAACTCCACAAATTCTCAGCTTACTTATAAGCTTTACTGAGATCCAGCCTCTTCAAGAGATCACAATTCCTCTATCCTTACATCCACCAGTAGTTGTTGAAACTGGTGAAGTCTTCAAAGACAGTAGTCATGCTTTGCCAGAACAAACTACTAAACACATGGCCATAATCTCCACCTCTTCTGACCAAAAATGCTAGAGCATCCAACTCCTCATGTCCAATCTTAACCATCCACCAGCAAACATGATGTTATAACATCTTTTGGGACATCAGCTTCTCACCACCATTCAAAGGACTCATTGCACAAAGAAGTCCTTCAAAAAGCTCCCAATAAAACACAGTCAGAGCAACTTATTCATACACACCTGAATACCATAAGTTCCCACACCCTCTCTGAACCATGTCCTAGCAAACTCAACCATATTCAGAGTATCTATACCAAATTCTTTTTCCAGAACATACTTCCACCATTTTATGAAAAGCACTGGAATGTTATCTGGTATGGCCTTTTGAATTTTCTCAGAAGTTCTAACAACAACGGCTTCCTTCATTTGAGAGATATCCTGGACATTATCATCAGACTTATCTCTGATCTTCCTATTTCTGGAAGAGATGAACACTTTACTCCTGGATTTTGTAGTACCATCCACATAGATCTTCTGCTTATCAGTTCTCATCTTTGGAGGTGACTCAATAGCTTTCCTCTTCCTTGATTTCAGTCGATTAACAACCCCAGGAACCACTTTTGCAATTAGTTCATCATCACTCTTCTTTATTTTAAGGCTAGAAGTACCTTTCTTGACTTGAGATGTTTTAACATCAGCTCTAGCATCTGCATCTTCCAACCTAAGGATTGTCAACTTGTGAAATTTTTCTTCTGAACTATAGGAGTCACAAGTCAGGTTGTCATCTTTCTTGGCCTTGCAAGTATTCAGCTCCCAACACTTTTTAAGGTCACAACTTTTGATCCTTCCATCAGCATTGTTGACTCCTTTATCTTGCTCACATAACTGACTACTCAAGTTTGCTTTTAACACATCATCCAACTTAGGAGTAACAGCACCATAAGTCATTAACCCAGATTGACTTTTCACCATACTTTCACACTTGATGTCACCATCTGATGTTACAGCATCAACCTTAACATTACTAGATAAGTTGTCCACTTGAGGTATCCACTGATAGCAATTATATTTGGATCTTACTCCCTTCATCACTACCTTATTCTGCTCATCAGCTACCACACATTCATCTTTGGTGTAGCTTACCTTGTAACCTTCATCACAAAGTTGACTTATGCTAATTAAATTAGCACTCAACCCTTGAACAAGGAGCACATTATCAAGAGTAAGACCATCATGATTCTTCACTCTTCCAACTCCTTCTACTACTCCTTTTTCACCATTGCCAAAAATAACATCATTTGCATGGCAAGGATTGAACTCTACCAAATGCTTCTTGGATCCAGTCATGTGCTTTGAACATCCACTGTCAAAATACCATGCATCCATAGCAAAATGTCCATCTGATGTGTGAGCAAATAGACATGTGACCTGAGCTTTAGGAACCCATTGTTTTACTACTTTGGGCCTGACCTCCTTCTGTCTGGGTTGAGGAGCAGAATTTGGATAACCATGAAGCTTGAAGCAAGAGAACTGCATATGTCCAAATCTGCCACAGTAGAAGCATCTAACTCTGTCATCTCTAAAGTGGTTAAACCTTCTGCCACCATGATGATGATGTTGCTGGTGCTGCCATCCATAATGTTGATTTCTTCTTCTACGATAAGGCTGTTGTCTTCTACTACCATAGTTTGACTGTCTTACATGGTAAGGATACTGTCTTTTGAACTGTCTCCTATGGTGATGAGGCTTCCTTCTTCCATAGTAATGAGGCACAACATTGTTGTATCCATACCCATAACCATACCAGTTGTCCTGATATTGAGACACCTGATGTGACATGACCTATTTGAACCTTACAGCTTGCATGCTCTTGTGATATTGGGGAGTCATATACTGACTAGCTCCTTGAGGCTGCATCTTCCTCTGTTGGGGACCATCCTTTTTATCAATCTTCTTAGGTTGTGAAACATCAGCTTTCTTAGGGGTAGGATCCTGCTTCTTTGGCTGATGTTGAGACAAAAGTTGTGACACTTCCTTCTTTGAACCTGAAGTGTTTTCTTCTGAAGTTCCCTTATCCTCAGCCACATAACCTATCCCAGCTTTGTCTCCAGCAGCTTTTTCTGACTGAAGGATCTTATCAAGTGTGTCTGTACCACGGCTCAACATCCTAACAGACTTGGTCATTTGATCAAGGTGAGCTCTTACTAGTACAACTTCATTTTTCAGATCAGTCTTTTCATTCTCTAGATGAGCAATCTGTTGCTTGTGGCACTTGTTTTCTTGACAAATCTCAGCACTTTTTAAACACAGCTTTTGATAGGTAGATGCTAACTCCTCATAGGTTATTTCTCCATCACTAGAATCATCATCAAAAACAATAGCTCCTGTTAAAGCTCTCACATGCTTTGCTGACTCGCCTTCACTTTCACTATCAGAGTCAGACCAGGAAACTGTCATGCGCTTCTTCTGCTTTTTCAAGAAGGTGGGACATTCTTTCTTGACATGTCCATACCCTTCACACTCAAAGCACTGAACTCCTTTATCTTGGGTAGTTTTCTCTTCATCCTTCTTGCTGGTGTCAGAGGCCACGTTCTTGACATTAGGCCTGGAGTTATTGTTCATTCTCTTGAATACTTTGGTGAACTGTCTTCCCATCATAACTATGGCCTGAGAAAGATCCTCCTGGGATTCAGAACTCTTCCCTTTCTCTTCTTCACCATTTGACACCAGGGCTATACTCTTTGGCTTCTTTTCTGGTTCTTCCTCATTCAACCCAAGCTCAAAAGTTTGAAGAGATCCAATGAGCTCATCAACTCTCATCTTGCTGATGTCTTGAGCTTCTTCAATAGCAGTCACTTTCACCTTGTACCTCTTAGGAAGGGACCTAAGAATCTTCCTTACAAGCTTTTCTTCAGACATTTTCTCTCCAAGAACACTAGAAGCATTGGCCAGCTCAAGAACACTCATGTGGAAGTCATGAATAGTCTCATCTTTCTTCATCTCTAGGCCTTCAAATTTTGATGTTAAAAGCTGAAGTCTTGACATCTTAACTCTAGATGTTCCTTCATGTGTAGCCTGCAAAATATCCCATGCTTCCTTAGCAACTTCACAGGTATTGATTAACCTGAAGATATTCTTATCCACTCCATTGAAGATTGCATTTAGAGCTTTGGAATTTCCAAGGGCAAGCTCATCTTCTTCCTTGGTCCATTCTTCTTCAGGCTTTGGCTTTGAGGTGCCTTCTTTATCTTTGCCAGCATCATCTTTTTCACACACAACAGGCGCTTTCCACTCTTTAATAATGGCCTTCCATGCCCTGCTGTCCAAGGATTTTAAGAAAGTAGTCATCCTTGGCTTCCAATAGTCATAATTGGATCCATCCAAAATAGGGGGTCTGTTGATGAATCCTCCAACTTCTTTGTCCATCTTTACACCAGAAAGTAACTTCCCTAGATCTCACCCAGAGACAGACAAGATGCCTGCTCTGATACCAATTGAAATTCTGGTATCAGACGTGTGATGTTAAGGTGCGATGTCACAACACACTTTGCAAATGGACAGCAATAATAGAACAAATAACACCAAGAATTGTTCACTTAGTTCGGTCTAACTACCTACGTCTGGGGGCTACCAAGCCAGGGATGAAATTCACTACTTGTAGAATTAATTTACAGACTCAACAACCCAGTTTACAATCTCCTAAACTTAATTCCTACTAGTGATTTTCTACCTAAGAAACCACTTAGATATGAGAACACTACTCAATCCCTAAAACACTCAAAGAACAACCTCTTTGAGAACCCTTGATCTTACTTCACAGCTTTGATCAAGTTACAACTCTCTATTGCTTCACAGCTTCTAGAGAGGACAGAAACACAACACCTATTCAAACCATAGAATAGTGTAAATACAAGCACTCTAAACAAACTCTAGACACTAAGCCTCCAGCTCCTGATCTTCTGAATGTTTTCTGTACCTTTTCCTTTGGTCTTGTGCGCTTTATATAGCTCCTTGAATTGGTCTTGGACTTGCTACAATATCTCCCAGATTTGTTATTTAAAACTGAATATTTAAAACAGATTTTTTCCTAAAATCTTTTTAAATCTTCGACCTTTTAAATCTCCTACAAATCTGCACCAGATCTCCTATACAGCAGCAAATATCTATCCCAAGATATTCACATCCAATGAGACATCTTGCTCTCCACAATTCCAGCTAATACGCAACCCTAACAACATCACAGCCTGCTGTTGTTAATTCTGTAGATCTGATGTTACAACATCGCCATGTGACATCAGACATCCAACTTCAGCAATTAAATACTTAACACAGCCCAGTGTTAAGACTTCGATGTTGCAACATCAGCACCTTGACATCAACATTGAACATACTTTGTTTTACCAAAATTCCAGCCAATCCAGGAACTAACAATTCTATATACCTTTATTGGGGCCCATCTTTGGTTCTATCTCCAATGAGGTTATATCCCCTTCTAAAGTGCAAACCGGTCATACTTGAACCTGTTGTTCCATCACTTTGGATGTATTCTCCCAGTGAAGACCGTCTCTCCGGTTCAACCTTCATTGTGGATCCTTTCTAGAATGTCATCTAGTCATGTTTTGACTTGATGATCAATCATTCTAGATACCTTTATTGGAGCCCATTTCTTGGTTCTACTTCCAATAAGGTTACTTTCTGGCTCCTACTGGTTTTCCTCTTGAAGCAGATTATGTGTTATCTCAACCAACTCTTATTTGAGTACCAGAGTCTATTCTTGGCTCATTAACCTTGTTCCCATTTAAACTCCAGTTGTTTATCTTCGGTTATCGTGAACCGTTTGCTTATATCAGGTTATCTTGAACCTGTATTGCTCATTCCAGGTGTTTTTATCTGGCGCGCAGAGTCCGTCTCTGTCTTTTCTGGTTTTTTCTTGAAGATCCCGTTTGAACTCTTCAGCCTAAGAAATCCCCAGAAGAACCTTCTCGGAGGTCTATCCTTTTGTTTCAACTTGTCGCTCCCAGGATTTTCATCCAGGTACAAACGTGAGAGTGGCGTGGAAAAAAAAAGTCGCCAGCCGTGTAAATTTATCCCAAGAGAGGGAAAGGGAACACCGCATAAACCTGAGGAAGAGGGAAAGGAATGGTCATCACAACCATAACCTGGGTTCGGGAGTCGGTTACGCGAGGGGAAGGTGTTAGCACCCCACGCGTCCATCGTACTCGATGGGATCCACGCTTGTTGTCTATTATAAGGGTGAGTTATCCTATCATCTAGGGTTGTACTGACGAGAAAGGGGAAAACAAAGACAGACTCGGTAGGACGTCGACGTCCTAGGCCTACGTACCCCCTTTGTGCAATGGGGAATTCAGAGTCAACGTAGTTCGGACCAAGTTCTTTTTGTGTTTTTTTTATGAGCGACGTTAAGTTCGCGTCCGGCAGTTAGGGTCGATGCCTGTTTGCGTCTCAGACGGAAAGTAACGTGCCCTTTTTGAAAATAGCCTTTAGTTTGACGATCCTGAAGGACAAAAAGGTTTGAAGTTGGTTTGTGTTTTTTAGGACAGAAGTGGCTTAAATTAGTTCAGAAGTTGCATTGCACCAAAGTCTAGGGCACAGGGGCGAATACTTAACGCATCGTCCCAAGACAGGACGCTCGCTAAGCACTCTAGAAAGATGAGAGGAAGCCCCTCATTTCTCATTCCCCACGCTTAAGGCTCGTGCGCAATACAATTTATCCTTATTAAGTATTTTCAAGAAGTTTGAGATGAGAAGAGAAGACACAAAGTAACTCTAAAGGGGGACTATGAGTCCTAAAGTTATCATGCATGGGTGACCTACGGTTAGTGAGGTTTGACGACAACCTAAGCCTAAAGAAAAGAGATGAGAGAAGGAAATAGTAAGGGTGACCTTGGATACTTATCCATGCCCTTAAAGAACTTACCTTAGTCCCTGCATGAAAGGTTAGTATGAAACAGACACAGGTGATATCAAAGCAAATGAAAACCAAACAATGGCATATAATAGTGTCAATAATCCAAACATGAATTAAGAAGTCAAATAAACAACCCCAAGGCAATGGCACAAGTGCCTTTTTCAAACAGATAATCAGATAAGATCAAGGATACGCATACAAGAAAATCTCACGCAAAGAGCCATTAAACAAATAGTAAAATAATTTCTAAAATCATCAAATTAAATATCAATATTTCCAAACCAGAGACAAACCAAATACCAAAAACTCCTGCAAAAAATCAAGATGTTAGTCACTTAAACAATTAGGCAGAGCTCAGGTGAGAAGTAGGGTTCAGTGTGCCAAAGGGAAGGACCAAAATGCGATATGAAATAATGTTAAAAATGATAGAAAAATATCTTAATGCATCTCAGAATGTTGGTGAAAGAATGCAAAAGGAATGGGTTAAAAATATTTTATGGATGCAGAGAGATAAAATAAACAAATTTAAGTATGCATGATATGAGTAATTCAAAAGAAAATAACCTAAATAATTAATTTAGATGATAAAAAATAAAATAAAAATAGTGAAAATTTTATAAAATAATAAAAATGATGCATGAATTTTATTGGAATTTTTTAATGTAAAAATCTATTTTTAATAATTATAAATGAAAATAGTAATTAAAATAAAAATAAAATGAAATAAAAATGAGAGGGAGTGCGTTTAGTAAAAAAATGAACTGGGATTGTTAATGGGCCAAGGATTGGGGGTGTTAATAGCGTGACCCAATCCAAATTACAAATCAGAAAAAAAAGGGAAGGGTGTACGCATGTGACCTAGTCAACTAGGTTGACTGAGTCCTTACCTTGGGATTGATCCAACGTCCATGGCTTAGTCAACTAACGAAAAAGTAAACAAAAGGAAATAAAATAATTGGTGGAACATGGTAAGTTCAGTGGGGTAATAAACACCTGATTAATAATTAAAATTCAAAAAAAAAAAAAAAAACACATGGCGCGATCTGGACCGTACGATGAAGACAATGGACGGCTGGGAGGTTGTCTTCCCCATTCAAACCCTCCGCCGGACTGGATCAACGGCTGCCACCGGAGTTAGGGTTCCGACCCCCTACTCCGGTCACCTGCAATCTTAAAAATACCCAGAAAATGCAAAGGGGTACATGTTCTTGACCAGAAAATCGTGAGGAATCCAAATATCCCATCCAAATTTGCAAACAACAAGTGAATAATAAAAAACGAACGAAACAAGGTTAGGGCATAAAACTTTAAACGCACCAAACAAACAATATACGCATCCATATTCAAAACAAATCACATCAGCATGATCTATAGACATCACACCACATTATGCACGATTAAAATTCAAGTTTCATGATCACGAAAAAACCCACCAACCTGAGATGGTACAATCTGAATCCTTGCCTTTGGCTGCGAATGATGGTTGATTTTTACTCTATGGATCACCAGGAAGAGGTTTGTGGAAGAAGTTCGTGAAGAAACCTTGTAGATTATGAGATTTGTTGAAGAAAAGCTTTAGAGTTCAAATTGTTGTTCTCCTCAAAATGTACGTGAATGAACCCTAACCAGTGCATGAATGAGCTTATATAGACTAGGGTTTGTCACTGATAATGAATTGGGCTTGGGTAATTACTTGTTTAGTGAGTTTGGGTGATTTTTAGAAAATTGCATAATGTGAGTTACACCTCTTCCCATGCATGTACACTTAAGAATTCCATGATGGATCACTTACATCTGAATTGCTAATCACACCTCAATTAAATTGGGCCTTGAAACAATTTGATTCATGAGTTTTCAAATGACTTGGTAATTTTGAATAATGGAGAATAAGTGAAGAATACACCATGGATTCACTTGATTCAAAAGCCCAAAATGATCCTTATGAATTGTCCTTTGATGTTAAAAAGTACCTTGAAGCAATGGAATTAATTATAGGTCCACATGTCCCAAAATCCAAAAGTTGTGAAAATGAAACCCTAAAAACCACTTTGCCTTCTTTTGATCATAAGTTGAGTTTCACAAATGATATGGAGACCCACTAGTACTTGTTGGAAAGAGGAGAAAAAGATCTTAAACTTTCATGTTGGAGAAAAATTCATTTGAAGCCTCTTTGATGATGAAAATTTAAGTTGAATACAATGCAGGAACTTGCCCAAAAAGGAAATTTTCAAATTATAGGTCACTTCCAAATTTAGTAACTTTTGCACCAACTCCTGATTTTTGATAAATGGCATGAAACTTGACTTTTGATGACCATATGAGGATGTGAGAGATTGAAAACCTTGTAGAAAACCTCAAAATTCCACAGTTGAATTCTCCTCTCACTGTTGACTTTTACTCCATTCACCTAATTCTCAATCTTCTGATCAATTAAGTCTCTCATGAACCAAAATGATGGACAACCTCCCATCCCTAGACACTTAGAGACCCAAGGAATACCATGGAATCAAGTCTTGCCCAAAAGATCAGAAATAAACTGACTTTATGGCAAACCCTAGTTTTGGTACCCTTAGTCTAGGAGGAAATAACACAGTCTCCAAATCCAAATTCCTCTGAATATGATGTGTATCCTCTCCAACAAAGATAAGATATGCCATTTGGTAATGATAAAAACCCAAGGAGCTTGCCTATTGGAGCAATAAACCCAAGAATTTCAAAACCCTAATTCATGCACTAGTTAGGAGAGAGTGATCCACTTGAGCTCTCTTGCTTGACCCTCTGAAGAATATCTCAGGCACCTTGACCCCATGCTAAGAACCAATGATATGCACATATGATAATGCAAAATGCAATGCAACATAAGCCAGTTAGTACTAAAGTAAAGAGGGCAAATTTTGGGGTGTTACAGCTGACCATATTCAATCAACTTGGTCCTGAGGGTATGATAGCAACGGCTCTCAGACATTCCAGGATACACGGGGATTGAATACTGAGAGAGCTCCGGAAAATTTGCCGTTGGCGAGGATAACGAGAATGGAGCGTGCTGAAAAATAAGGAATATGACCTCAACCATATCCACAAGAAAAAATACGAATACGACCTCAATCGCACCCAAAAAACAAATACAACCTCAATTGTACCCAAAAAAGGAAGACTGACCTCAATCACTCTACCCACAAAGAAAAACACGAATACGACCTCAATCGCACCCACAAAACGAATACAACCTCAATTGTACCCACAAAGGAAGACTGTCCTCAATCACTCTACCCTCAAAGAAAAGACGAATACGACCTCAATCGCATCCACAAAACGAATACAACCTCAATTGTACCCACAAAAGGAAGACTGACCTCAATCACTCTACCCGTAAAGAAAAGACAAATACGACCTCGATCGCATCCACAAAACGAATACAACCTCAATTGTACCCACAAAGGAAGACTGACCTCAATCACTCTACCCACAAAGAAAAACACGAATACGACCTCAATCGCACCCTCAAAACGAATACAACCTCAATTGTACCCACAAAGGAAGACTGACCTCAATCACTCCACCCTCAACGAAAAGACGAATACGACCTCAATCGTACCCACAAAGGAAGACTGACCTCAATCACTCTACCCGCAAAGAAAAGACGAATACGACCTCAATCGCATCCACAAAACGAATACAACCTTAATTGTACCCGTAAAGGAAGACTGACCTCAATCACTCTACCCCCCAAGAAAATATGAATACGACCTCGATCGCATCCACAAAACGAATACAACCTCAATTGTACCCGCAAAGGATAACCAACATAAAGTGGGCTTGGCTGGGGATAACGTGAAACAAAACTTCTGGTTTACCACCCCTACTGAGAAAAGGAGACTGGTAAACTGGATCTCACAAAAGAGAAAGGCCAAACAAAAGCAAGCTTCTAACGGACTCAAGATCCACAGATAAGATGACTCCGCTGGGGAAAGGAGAAGTCTAAATAAAAGAATTTTCTGAGGAGCACAAACATGAGGAACGCATCCCTCCAAAATCTCCTGAGTTATGCCATCTCTGCTGGGAAAGAGACCTGGCAAGGAAAGCGTCAAACCTGGCTTATGCTTTGAATGCAAATGTTTGAATTTTGCCGTAATGCTCCACACGAAGTGGAAATGCTACGCGTTTTGAGGATGCAATGCAAATGCTTATGATATGCAAAAGGGGTCCTTCTGGCAAAATAAATGCTGGAGAGAAAAGATCAATTCAGCTGGGGATGACAAAAATAAATTGTCCTCCGAATCCAGGAACTCTGCTGAGAAGGATCATATTGATCGACTCTTCGGATCAACAACTTCTACTGGGGATGAAATCCCAAAAGAACATCCATACTACCGGGGATGTGACATAGAACCTGAGATTTCTCCTCTGTTGGGGAAGTTGAGAATGAACGCCAATAACGGAACCGGAAGTCTGTTACTGAGGACTGCCAATAACCTGCTGGAGAAAACAGTCCATAATACCATCCTGCTTGGGGACACTGCTGAACTTAGCCTGCTGAAGGGGAGAATGACTTTACTCCCACCTTGCTGGGGATTAGAATATAACGTTGTTGGTGAAAGTACACTTCCTGACTGGATGGGGGAAGTGAGCACCATGATTCTGTTGGGAAATAACGTCTTGATCCGAAGAAAATACTTTCCAAGTCTTCTGCTGGGGGAAGTCTGCTCTGCTGAGGAAAGTGTAATTTCAATGCTGGGGAGAGCAACCTGCTGGGGGAATACAATGTTGTTGCCCTGCAAGTCAAATAACAATAAATAGAATATGCCACAACATGACTATCACCGTTAACGCCTAAGTAATTTCTACTGTTTTTCGTTATGCTCCGCAAATCTCGAAGATTTATATGCAATGTTTATCAAAAATATCGGACGTTTTTTGCAAACAAAACAGTAAAAGTAAAACAAACAATAGAAAGCTCTTTAAGTGAAATGAATATTTTATTGAGAAAGGTGGCCTGTAAATAGGCATTTACAATAGAAAGCAATTCCTAAAAAGAGGTAATTATGCAAAAGCAAAAAGAAAATACACATGTCGACAATGTGGGAACAGATATCCACCATGATTCGACTCAGCTATGACCCATATGTCTTGCTTATCCACAAATGTCTTGACCTTTGAAGAGACTAACTGTACCGATTCCTTTCTTCCAGAATTTCCAAGTGTTGAAGGTGCTCACAGATCGAACGCAAACCGTAGCCTTTCGCTTATAAATCCCTAACTTTTGCCTGGATCGCCCTTTTCGGGTTTTCAATCCACCGGGATACCCATTTTTGCCAAAGTCGCCTTTTCAGGTTTTCAACTTTGCGGGTTTACACATTTCTTTTTACATTTTATCCCTAACTTTTGCCCGAACCTTTTCCTTTTTATGGTTCGCCGGGATGCCCCTTTTTTGCCTGGATTTTCTTTTTATGTCCAGCGGGTCTCTTTTATGCGAAGTATTTTTTGACTACGTCTGCGTTCACAGGGGAGGTAAAATCTTCGCCATCCATAGTTGAAAGTAGTAAGGCTCCACCAGAGAAAACCTTTCTGACTACATAAGGCCCTTCGTAGTTTGGAGTCCATTTGCCCCTGTGATCTGTCTGAGGAGGAAGGATCCTTTTCAAAACCAACTCACCTGTTTGAAAATTCCGAGGACGCACTTTCTGGTCAAAGGCGTGCTTCATCCTGCTCTGATACAAACGACCATGTGCGATGGCTGCCAACCTCTTTTCTTCAATAAGGTTCAACTGATCCAATCTGGAACGCACCCATTCAGCTTCATCAAGCTTCACATCCGCCAGTACTCTCAAAGACGGAATCTCGACCTCTAATGGTAAGACTGCTTCCATACCATACACCAACGAGAAAGGGGTTGCCCCAGTTGACGTACGCACCGAAGTACGGTAACCATGCAGGGTATAAGGTAGCATCTCATGCCAGTCTTTATACGTTACCACCATCTTCTGCACAATCTTCTTGATATTCTTATTCGCCACCTCAACAGCGCCATTCATCTTCGGACGATATGGAGAGGAATTGTGATGCTCGATCTTAAAACTCTGACACAGTTCCTTCATCATCTTATTCTTCAAATTCGAGCCATTATCACTGATGATTCTCTCCAGGACCCCATAACGACAGATGATGTCCTTATTTATAAACCGGGCTACCACTTGCTTGGTGACGTTGGCGTACGAGGCTACCTCCACCCACTTTGTGAAATAGTCAATGGC
This sequence comes from Lathyrus tuberosus, assembly GCA_022829125.1. Classification (NCBI taxonomy): domain Eukaryota; kingdom Viridiplantae; phylum Streptophyta; class Magnoliopsida; order Fabales; family Fabaceae; genus Lathyrus; species Lathyrus tuberosus. Next base: position 2,655,651 of record JALAZF010000104.1, on the reverse strand, counting down.
AACCAAAATGAAACGATGCCCATTGGAAGCGGTGGGCTAAATTTTTCCAATCATATCTATGCCCCACATTGCAAAAGGCCAAGGAGATGACAACACATTTAGAGGCGTAGGCGGTACATGCATCTTATATGCATAAATCTGGCATTTATGGCACTTCCGAGCGTACTTGAAACAATCAGACTCCATAGTCATCCAATAATATCCTGCCCTCAACAACTTTCTAGCCATGGTGTGTCCACTGGAATGAGTACCAAAAGAACCCTCATGAATTTCCTCCATCAATGAGCCTGCCTCGTGTTCATCAACACAACGTAGCAAGACCATATTGAAGTTCCTCTTATATAACACATCATCCTTGTTCAGAAAGAAGTTTCCTGCCAACCTTCTCAGAGTCTTCTTATCCTTGGTGGAGGCACCCTCTGGATACTCCTGTCTCTTCAGAAAAACCTTAATATCATGATACCACGATTTGTCATCTGACACATCCTCAATTACAAACACAAAAGCTGGTCTATCCAAACGCATGATTCTAATCGAAGGAGTTTCATTCCAACGGTTCACCTTATACATGGATGCCAATGTCGCCAACGCATCGGCCATCTGATTCTCAACTCTGGGCACATGATGAAAATCCACCCTATCAAAGAAAGGTAACAACCTTCGGGCATAGTTGTTGTAAGGCACCAAATTCGCCTGACGAGTCTCCCATTCTCCTGTAATCTGATTAACCACCAACGCGGAATCACCATAGACATCGAGGTTCTTAATTCTCAAATCAATCGCCTCCTCTAACCCCATGATGCATGCTTCATACTCCGCCTCATTGTTGGTACACACGAATGCTAACCGGGTAGTGAAAGTTATATGAGAACCCTTCGGGGTCGTAATGATTGCCCCAATTCCATTACCATATGAGTTGACAGCCCCATCAAAGATCATCTTCCACTGAGACCCGACCTCTGGTCCTTCGTCAGGCAGAGGTTCTTCACAATCTTTCATTTTCAGAAACATAACATGCTCGTCCGGAAACTCAAACTTCATTGGCTGATAATCCTCGACCGGCTGTTCAGCAAGGTATTCTAACAGGACACTTCCCTTAATGACCTTCTGAGCAACATACTGAATATCGTACTCTGTCAAAACCATCTGCCAACGGCCTATCCTTCCAGAAAGTGCTTGCTTCTCAAACACGTACTTAATCGGATCCATCTTCGAAATCAACAAGGTTGTGTGATTTAACGTATACTGCCTTAGGCGCTTGGCTGCCTAAGCGAGTGCACAACATGTCTTTTCCAGCATCGAGTATCTTGATTCACAATCAGTGAACTTCTTACTCAGGTAGTAAATGGCGTGCTCTTTCCTACCTGTCTCGTCGTGTTGACCGAGCACACAACCCATCGAATTCTCAAGAACCGTAAGGTACATAATCAGCGGTCTCCCAGACACCGGTGGCATAAGGACTGGAGGTTCCTGCAAATACGTCTTTATCCTTTCGAACGCCTCTCGACAATTTTCATTCCACCTGACCTCCTGATCTTTCCTTAACAACTTGAAAATTGGTTCACATGTGGCTGTCAGGTGAGAGATAAACCTGGCAATGTAATTCAACCTCCCCAAGAAACCACGAACCTCTTTCTCTGTTCTTGGCTCAGACATCTCCTGTATGGCTCTTATCTTTGCAGGATCAACCTCTATACCCCTTTCACTAACAATGAATCCCAACAATTTACCAGACCTCACGCCGAAAGTGCACTTGTTCGGATTCAATCTCAGTCTGAACTTCCTCAACCTTTCAAACAATTTTTGGAGGTTCACCAAGTGTTCTTCCTCTATTTGTGACTTCGCAATCATGTCATCAACATAGACTTCAATCTCCTTGTGAATCATATCATGAAAGAGAGTCACCATTGCCCGCTGATAGGTTGCCCCAACATTCTTCAATCCAAAGGGCATTACCTTGTAGCAAAACGTTCCCCACGGTGTTATGAACATTGTTTTCTCCATGTCCTCTGGGGCCATTTTGATTTGGTTATACCCAGAGAAGCCATCCATGAAGGAAAACACAGAATATTGAGCAGTATTGTCTACTAACACGTCAATGTGGCGGAGCGGGAAATCATCCTTCGGGCTCGCCCTATTCAAATCTCAGTAATCAACACACATCCTGACCTTTCCATCCTTCTTCGGTACAGGTACAATATTAGTAACCCACGGAGGATAATTTGTCACAGCAAGAAATCCGACGTCCAACTGTTTCTGAACCTCTTCCTTGATCTTGACAACCATATCTGGTTTCGTCCTTCTCAATTTCTGCTTGACTGGAGTACAACCCTCTTTAAGCGGCAACCGGTGTGAAACAATGTCCGTGTCAAGCCCAGGCATGTCTTGGTAAGACCAGGCGAAGATATCCACATACTCTCGAAGCAACTCAACCAATCTTCTCTTAACAGTGTCTTTCAAGGCAGCCCCAATCTTTACTTCTCGTTTAACATCCTCGGTTCCCAGATTAACAGTCTCAACTTCCTCCTGATGAGGTAGAATAACCCTTTCCTCTTGTTTCAGTAGCCTGGCTAATTCTTCTGGTAAGTCACAATCTTCGTTAGTCTCTTCTTCGGCCTGATAGATGGGATTGTCGAAGTCATATCGAGCCATAGCTAAGTCATGGATGGAATCTGAACAAAGGAACCTGCATGATGGATGTTTTATGTTCATTATGAGTGCAACAAACAAGAAAACACATTGCCATTTTGATGTGGGTTAATGCAAAAAGTAAAATAGAAAGACAGGGATCAAAATATTTGAATGAAAAAATGTCCTTTATTGATGATAAAAAAAAAAAGCAAATAAAAACATCCAAGCCCTACAAATAAATATCACTACGTCTTGGGCAGAACGTAGGACTCAACATAACAGAAAACAAAAGTAAATTACTCCGGGCGCGTCACTTGGATAACTTTCTCGGAGGACCAGTTGCTTAAAATCTGACCAGGAATGCAGGGACGAATCCACTCACCATGTCACAATCACTATCTCCTTCATCCTCAATAGCATTGACTCTGTCGAAGAAAACACCGGCACTGGTGAAGCGGACTGGACCATAGAACTTGGGAGGCTCTTCGGAACTCCTAGGTGGCTTGTAACCCAGTCCATGTGTATCTTGCTTTCTTTGAACATCAATAACACTGCCCCACTTCTGAGAACCACCAGCTTCAACTATAGCACGCGCCTCTTTGAAGGAGGACACTGGAACCTCTGGTTGTCTGACAACTTCAGGTTTGGCAACCACCTCAGGCTGACTGGCTGCCTTTGGGGGTTCCTCGGGAATCTTCACAGCTTCAAAGGTCTGGCACAAAGTTTCCTGTATCTCACCATCTACCTCTACATACTTGAAGGTCGGTAGGTGACTCACCATGATATCCTCTTCACCACAAACAGTCACAACGTGGCCATCCACCATATACTTCAACTTCTGGTGCAGCGTAGAAGTTACTGCCCCAGCACCATGTATCCAAGGGCGACCCAACAAACAACTATAGGCAGGCTGAATATCCATTATGTAAAAGGTGGTGTTGAAAATCTCAGGACCTACCTTGATCGACAGAACTAACTCTCCAAAAACTGACCTCTTGGAGCCATCAAAGGCACGTACCACTAAGTCACTTGGTGTACAAATCAACCCACGAGTATCCAACTTCATCAAAGCCTTCTTTGGTAACACATTCAAAGACGACCCAGTATCAACTAACACATGCGACATCAAAGAACCACGGCATTCCACTAAAATATGCAGAGCGTTGTTGTGATTCCTCCCAGCCGGAGTCAGATCTAAATCGGTGAAACCCAAACCATTACCAGCATTCACATGAGCCACAACCCCTTCTAATTGATTGACAGATATTTCCTGCGGTATATAAGCCATATTCAGAACCTTCAGCAATGCATTTCGGTGTGCCTCGGAGTACAACAGTAAGGATAGAATGGAAATCTTCGATGGAGTTTGGTGAAGTTGGTCAGCAACCTTGTAATCACTTTTTCTGATCAACCTCATAAACTCTTCTACGTCTTCTGAGAAAGTATCCCCACCTGGCTTTGTCATAGAATTATTTGTTTCTTGCCTCTGTGCAAACTCATCCATTATCTGTTTACCTTTGTCTTGTCTTGAACTGCCGGCTTGATTCTCGGACGGAATAAAGACTCTACCACTCCTAGTGATAGCCCCTGCTTCAACAAGATTTTCAACCCTTGTATTCACAGCTGATGTCTCTTCCAATTCCAGCTTCTTACTATTAACAAACACTTCGGCCCCATAGTTCCATGGGATGGCCTTGGTACTCTCATACGGGACTGGTCCAGGAACAGTGATAGTGACCGGCGCTGGTCTCGTTGGCGCTGATATAGTTACTGTCTTGAATGGAATTGTTATCGCGGCAACATCAATCTCTCTGTCAGTAACATTACTCTGCCTACAACCCCTGTCAAACTGTAATACCCCTTCGCTGATCATTTTCTGAATACCTGCTTTCAAAAAGTCACAACCGCCTGGCTGCGACACACATTCTACACAACCTTCATCACAACCGGGGAATACCCCTCCCTTCAACAGCCTTTCCTTCACCACACCCAAGGGAGTTTGGACTTCGTTCACATCTGAAATCAAACTCAAGTCTTCACAGTCTTTAATAATAGCATTGACCCTCGGTTCACCGTGATTCGGCATCGCGTTCTGATTCACATTTGGAACATCATTGGAGAAATTGATGGCCTTGGAATCCAGCAAATCTTGAACCTGATGCTTAAAAGCTTTACAGTTCTCAATATAATGTCCGGGTGCCCCAGAATGAAACTCACAGTGGGCGTTAGCGTCATAGCTGGGAGGTGGATTACCAGTAGGCGGAGCCAATGTTCTCTTCTGAATTAACTGTAGCTTTAACAAGTACTGAAATAACTGAGCGTAGGGAAGAGGTGGAGTGTCAAAATGCCTATCCCGCCTAGTCAGAGGCTGCGACCGGCGAGGAGCCTGATTTTGTTGTTGAGACACTGCTGGTTGCTGAGGCGCTGCTGGGATGGTTACAGAAGCCACCTGCTGATTGTAGTTCTGACGAGGTCCATCTCTACCACGATATGATGACACAGAGTTTGTATCTCCCTCCTTCTTCTTATAACCACTGGCATAAGGCTTCTTACTTCCTCCAGATGAGGACCCATCACCGCCTGATATCTTTCCCGCCTTAATTCCGCTTTCCACCGTCTCTCCTACTAATATCAAGTCAGCAAACTTTCCAGTCATACACGGTACCAACTTTTCATAGTAATGACCCTGCAAGGTGGCCATAAACATAGTTATCATTTCACGTTCCAGCATGGGAGGCTGAACCCTTGCTGCCAGCTCACGCCACCTCTGGGCGTACTCCTTGAAACTCTCATTGTTTTTTTGTGATAAGTTCTGCAGCTGTGTTCTGTTCGGAGCCATATCAGTATTATACTGATAGTGTCTGATGAATGCCCTTGCCAGATCTCTCCAACTTCACACATATTTCCTTTCTAGTTGCATGTACCACTCCAGGGATGCCCCAGATAGGCTATCCTGGAAGCAGTGCATCATCAGCTTCTCATTCTTCGCATGCGCAGCCATCTTACTTGCGTATGCTCTTACGTGGGTCCTCGGACAAGTCATACCATTATACTTCTCGAAAGTGGGAGTCTGAAACTTGTGCGGAATAACAACGCCTGGAACCAGCCCCAAATCCTCTAGATCCATTCCCACGGAATCTTGATTCACAACACCCCTTAGTTGTTCCTCAATCAACCTGATTCTCTGATCATTGTCAATCTGGGGACCAGCATCCCCACCTGGCAGAGAAAATGCATCATCTTGAACATCATCATATTGACGGCCATGAATTGCGCCAGCACCAGTACCACCTCCCCCAGCATTTTCAGCTCTGCCCGGAGGAATCACAATACCAGAAACAGGAATACCTCTGTCAGTAGGGTCATTCTGACCATTATTACCAGTAACACCAGTATGAAGTCCTCCATGAAGGACACCGTCATCATCAACCCTCGCAATCAATGGCTGAACGAGAGTCCTCAGCTGCTCTTATCCCTGAGCAACCCCTTGCATTAATTCCATGAATTGGTTCATGCGAGTCAGCATCTCAATGATCTCATTCTGTAGTTGATCCATGAGTCTCTTCTGATTCTGTCTAGTAGGATACCAGTGAATGTGCTGATCTGTAATTCTGAGATTAGAACAAGATAAGAACACCGGAAATAAACACCTGTCATGCAAAATGATTATGCAGAATGGTTATGAATATGCAAATACAAATGGACATGCTTGACAATTCACAGGGCGATCCGCCCCTTGATTCCGGTTTAACAACAAGATATATTGGAACTCCTGCTCATATATTAAGAAAATTAGAGTAAAGCCAAATGTCAACAATCATAATCTAAGGTAACAAGTCTGAACATAAGAATCATAGGTCCCAACCAACAAGCCTGGTGGTGATCCAAATACAATGAAAAAAGTAAGAAACTATGACATGTCATCAAAATTCACAACCGTCAATCCCCCTCATCCATTATGCTTTCTGCACCAGTCTTGAATCTCCTTGAATAGCTTTCTGGTGTCGGGATGCTTTGGTCTCTGAATTAGTTCTTGAATGAGAAGGTCTCTCCTGTGTATGATCCCATCCAAGTACCGGCAATGTAATTCCCAAGCATCTTCTTCAGAAACACCATCCATGCTAGGTCCCTCATGTCTAGATCTCTTCACTTCAGCTTGGACCTTCAGTTCCTCTATGGAGGCTATGGCTTCATTAAGTCGACCTTCGACTGCTTGTCTCTTGAATACCCCTGACAGTATCTCAACGTCTTTCTTCTTCAGCTTCAACTTCAAATCATCAATCTGGGCTAGATAACCGTCTTCCTTTCTCTTATTCTCAGCCATGGCAGTCTCTTGGTGATCATTGAACCTGTGAATCTTCAACAAAGCCTTGTCTAATTCCTCTTTCTTGGACTCGAGAACCTTACTGATACCATCCAAAGCTTCTTTCATCCTTTGTCTAGATGCGACCATGTCAGCTAGCTCTTTTTCCGCCTTAACAAGAAGCTTTGTTTTCAACTTGGCGGTATGAACAGCTTCACCCCGCTCATGCTTCAACTGATAGATCTCTCTTTTTAGCTCACTATTTTCTTCCCGCAACCTTTCCTTTTCAGCCCATAGCTTGTCAAACTTCTCTATCTCAACTGTGGTAGGAGGCTCGATCATCAAAGGATACAAAGGTGGTTCCACCGAGAAGGGAATAAGCTCCTCTTCTGCTCTCTTCTTAATCCACTCTTTATAGGAAGGAAAAGCCCGGTTATTACATTTCCTGAATGACATTTTACCCTTCTTGATTACCTATTTCCAAGCATTCACAACCTTCCTTATCATCTCTTGATCCTTAATACCATTGAAGAATAAGGACTCTCTGACATCTCGCTCTTCGGGTGGACTTTTCAAAGGATAACCAAACTGCCTGATAACTAGGGAAGGATTGTAGTTAATTCCACCTTTCCTTCCTATCAAGGGTACATTAGGAAATTCTCTGCACTTGTAAATAATCTCCATTCCTAGCAAGTCATGATTGATCCAAACAATGTTGTCAGCAGTCAAGCCCATAATCCTCTTTGACCACTTCAGAGAATCTTTCGTATCAATGAAAGCGCCAGATTCGGGGACACGACTCAAAAACCAAGTAGATAAGAGTGGTGCACAACAACTCACAGTTTTTCCACGCCTATTCTCATTCTTGTAGTGAACTGAGTGATACACATCACCTAGCAAGGTAGGGATAGGATTCTTCAAAATAAAGATTCTGACGGCATGCATATCCACCAGATCAGGAACATTCGGAAATAGGACAATCCCATAGATGCACACAGCCAGAATAGCTTGGAAAGCAGTCCAATTCTTCTCTTTGACATGTATGCAAGCTTGATCAAACAAGAACTTCAATAAGAAACCCTTAACTCCTTGTTTTTCTTCAATATTACTGTTCAGAACGGATTCACTAATATGAAGAGCAACAGCCATTTCCTTTACCCTGGGGTGTTCTTCAGAAAAGAAAACTATATCATGCCTGATGGGGATTCCCAAAATAAATGAGAACTCCTCCAACGTTGGGGCCAAGATGTAGTCTGGGAAAGTGAAGCAACGCAAAGACGGATCGTAAAACTGAAGAAGTGTATGAATGGCATCCTTCTCATACTTGGAAATATTATAAACAAACTTCAGAAGTCTCCCATATACTCCACTGAACTCTGTACGAACTCCGGGACCAGCCATATTAATCAACTTGTGAATCAATGTCAAAGTCGAATCTGGGAACGAATAGGCAACAGTCTTCTTTCTCTGGACATCCATGCTGAAGTAACCTCAGAAAACCGGAATCAAGAGTAAGATGCAAGCCCTGAAAAATGTCAAACACGTTAGAATGCAAGAAAATGACATGCTCATGCAAACATGGGGTCAAGGCAACACTACTGGATGTGCTGTGCTGTTAACTGAACGAGAACCACAACCCAGAAAACCAGAATTCTGAACCACTGAGATAACCAAGAACCCAAATAATCGGACATTGATGAGAAATTCAGAAAAACAGGGTAGGTTGAAGGTTTCGGTTACCTACAAACCTGCAAACACCCATCCCCTCTCACGTGTGGGTACTAGGATGTTCAGTATCCCGGGCTCTCAGGTCGAGAAATGATGATACGTTCACCATTTCTGGTTTGGCATCATCATCAATCGAGGAGGCCTCAACTGATTCTCCAAAGCGAAAGGTCCTCAGCTTTGGCACTGAGGTCGAGAAACAATAGTACATTCATCCCTCAGGGTACAGTACTATCGTCAATCGAGGAGTGCCTCCACTGATTCTCTTCAAGAAGTATGGGCCATCCTATGCGAGTTCCAAAGCGGGCCCTCGGGTGCGAATGGGTTTGCCACAGGATGTGGTCTGCCACTGTCACCACTAAAGAGGGATGTTTCCACTAAGGTCCTCGATGATCGGTCACCAGAGTCAACATCTCTCTAGATCAACACCCCAACATGCGCAAGGCATACACGTTAGAATGCGTCCCAAGATAGCCTCGTCTAGTTGTGAATTTCGTGAACACATAAACGTACCAAGCGGGCACGTAGGTCCCACTACTTTCCACTCTAGTCCTAGGGTATACTCAAGCCTGGGTATTGAGCTTATCTCTCAGACCCACCCAACCTGCAAAACAAGAAAAGCCAGCACAACACAACAGTATGACAGTAATAAAAATGGAATGCAATGCAGAAAAGCTGTAAAAATAAAATATAACAAATAAAACAAAACAAACACAAAGACACCCAAAGAGAACAAAAACAAGCAAGCGCTAGGATTGACTCACTTAGGGATGGACCAGCATAGGTCAACCATACTCCCTAGCAGAGTCGCCAGCTGTCGCTCCCAGGATTTTCATCCAGGTACAAACGCGAGAGTGGCGCGGAAAAACAAAGTCGCCAGCCGTGTAGATTTATCCCAAGAGAGGGAAAGGGAACACCGTATAAACCTGAGGAAGAGGGAAAGGAATGGTCATCGCAACCATAACCTGGGTTCGGGAGTCGTTTACGCGAGGGGAAGGTGCTAGCACCCCACGCGTCCATCGTACTCGATGGGATCCACGCTTGTTGTCTATTCTAAGGGTGAGTTATCCTATCATCTAGGGCTGTAAAGGGGAAAACAAAGACAGACTCGGTAGGACGTCGACGTCCTAGGCCTACGTACCCCCTTTGTGCAATGGGGAATTCAGAGTTAACGTAGTTCAGACTAAGTTCTTTTTGTGTTTTTTTTATGAGCGACGTTAAGTTCGCGTCCAGCAGTTAGGGTCGATGCCCGTTTGCGTCTCAGACGGAAAGTAACGTGCCCTTTTTGAAAATAACCTTTAGTTTGACGATCCCGAAGGACAAAAAGGTTTGAAGTTGGTTTGTGTTTTTTAGGACAGAAGTGGCTTAAATTAGTTCAGAAGTTGCATTGCACCAAAGTCTAGGGCACAGGGGTGAATACTTAACGCATCGTCCCAAGACAGGATGCTCGCTAAGCACTCTAGAAAGATGAGAGGAAGCCCCTCATTTCTCATTCCCCATGCTTAAGGCTCGTGCGCAATACAATTTATCCTTATTAAGTATTTTCAAGAAGTTTGAGATGAGAAGAGAAGACACAAGGTAACTCTAAAGGGGGACTTTGAGTCCTAAAGTTATCATGCATGGGTGACCTACGGTTAGTGAGGTTTGACGACAACCTAAGCCTAAATAAAAGAGATGACAGAAGGAAAGATTAAGGGTGACCTTGGATACTTATCCATACCCTTAAAGAACTTACCTTAGTCCCTGCATGAAAGGTTAGTATGAAACAGACACAGGTGATATCAAAGCAAATGAAAACCAAACAATGGCATATAATAGTGACAACAATCCAAACATGAATTAAGAAGTCAAATAAACAACCCCAAGGCAATGGCACAAGTGCCTTTTTCAAACAGATAATCAGATAAGATCAAGGATACGCATACAAGAAAATCTCACGCAAAGAGCCATTAAACAAATAGTAAAATAATTTCTAAAATCATCAAATTAAATATCAATATTTCCAAACCAGAGACAAACCAAATACCAAAAACTCCTGCAAAAAATCAAGACGTTAGTCACTTAAACAATTGGGCAGAGCTCAGGTGAGAAGTAGGGTTCAGTGTGCCAAAGGGAAGGACCAAAATGCGATATGAAATAATGTTAAAAATGATAGAAAAATATCTTAATGCATCTCAGAATGTTGGTGAATAAATACAAAAGGAATGGATTAAAAATATTTTATGGATGCAGAGAGATAAAATAAACAAATTTAAGTATGCATGATATGAGTAATTCAAAAGAAAATAACCTAAATAATTAATTTAGATGATAAAAAATAAAATAAAAATAAAAATAAAATTAGTGAAATTTTATAAAATAATAAAAATGATGCATGAATTTTATTGGAATTTTTTAATGTAAAAATCTATTTTTAATAATTATAAATGAAAATAGTAATTAAAATAAAAATAAAATGAAATAAAAATGAGAGGGGGTGCGTTTAGTAAAAAAATGAACTGAGATTGTTAATGGGCCAAGGATTGGGGGTGTTAATAGCGTGACCCAATCCAAATTACAAATCAGAAAAAAAAAAAGGGAAGGGTGTACGCATGTGACCTAGTCAACTGGGTTGACTGAGTCCTTACCTTGGGATTGATCCAACGTCCATGGCTTAGTCAACTAACGAAAAAGTAAACAAAAGGAAATAAAATAATTGGTGGAACATGGTAAGTTCAGTGGGGTAATAAACACCTGATTACTAATTAAAATTCAGAAAAAAAAATAAAAGAAAAAAACACATGGCGCGATCTGGACCGTACGATGAAGACAATGGACGGCTGGGAGGTTGTCTTCCCCATTCAAACCCTCCGTCGGACTGGATCAACGGCCGCCACCGGAGTTAGGGTTCCGGCCCCCTACTTCGGTCACCTGCAATCTTAAAAATACCCAGAAAATGCAAAGGGGTACATGTTCTTGACCAGAAAATCGTGAGGAATCCAAATATCCCATCCAAATTTGCAAACAACAAGTGAATAATCAAAAACGAACGAAACAAGGTTAGGGCATAAAACTTTAAACGCACCAAACAAGCAATATACGCATCCATATTCAAAACAAATCACATCAGCATGATCTATAGACATCACACCACATTATGTACGATTAAAATTCAAGTTTCATGATCACGAAAAAACCCACCAACCTGAGATGGTACAATCTGAATCCTTGCCTTTGGCTGCGAATGATGGTTGATTTTTACTCTATGGATCACCAGGAAGAGGTTTGTGGAAGAAGTTCGTGAAGAAACCTTGTAGATTGTGAGATTTGTTGAAGAAAAGCTTTAGAGTTCAAATTGTTGTTCTCCTCCAAATGCACGTGAATGAACCCTAACCAGTGCATGAATGAGCTTATATAGACTAGGGTTTGTCACTGATAATGAATTGGGCTTGGGTAATTACTTGTTTAGTGAGTTTGGGTGATTTTTAGAAAATTGCATAATGTGAGTTACACCTCTTCCTATGCATGTACACTTAAGAATTCCATGATGGATCACTTACATCTGAATTGCTAATCACACCTCAATTAAATTGGGCCTTGAAACAATTTGATTCATGAGTTTTCAAATGACTTGGTAATTTTGAATAATGGAGAATAAGTGAAGAATACACCATGGATTCACTTGATTCAAAAGCCCAAAATGATCCTTATTAATTGACCTTTGATGTTAAAAAGTACCTTGAAGCAATGTAATTAATTATAGGTCCACATGTCCCAAAATCCAAAAGTTGTGAAAATGAAACCCTAAAAACCACTTTTCCTTCTTTTGATCATAAGTTGAGTTTCACAAATGATATGGAGACCCACTAGTACTTGTTGGAAAGAGGAGAAAAAGATATTCAACTTTCATGTTGGAGAAAATTTCATTTGAAGCCTCTTTGATGATGAAAAGTCAAGTTGAATGCAGTGCAGGAACTTGCCCAAAAAGGAAATTTTCAAATTATAGGTCACTTCCAAATTTAGTAACTTTTGCACCAACTCCTGATTTTTGATAAATGGCATGAAACTTGACTTTTGATGACCATATGAGGATGTGAGAGATTGAAAACCTTGGAGAAAACCTAAAAATTCCACAGTTGAATTCTCCTCTCACTGTTGACTTTTACTCCATTCACCTAATTCTCAATCTTCTGATCAATTAAGTCTCTCATGAACCAAACTGATGGACAACCTCCCATCCCTAGACACTTAGAGACCCAAGGAATACCATGGAATCAAGTATTGCCCAAAAGATCAGAAATAAACTGACTTTATGGCAAACCCTAGTTTTGGTACCCTCAGTCTAGGAGGGAATAACACAGTCTCCAAATCCAAATTCCTCTGAATATGATGTGTATCCTCTCCAACAAAGATAAGATATTCCATTTGGTGATGATAAAAACCCAAGGAGCTTGCCCATTGGAGCAATAAACCCAAGAATTTCAAAACCCTAATTCATGAACTGGTTAGGAGAGAGTGATCCACTTGAGCTCTCTTGCTTGACCCTCTGAAAAATATCTCAGGCACCTTGACCCCATGCTAAGAACCAATGATATGCACATATGATAATGCAAAATGCAATGCAACATAAGCCAGTTAGTACTAAAGTAAAGAGGGCAAATTTTGGGGTGCTACACAACTGATCTACAGTGGAGATCATGTCTTCTTTCTGGTTTCTTACCCAGTAAGATTGTGCCTTTTCCCCAGTGTCGCTCGGTCATTCTTGAACCTGTCGTTCATCCTCCCTGGATCTTCCCCCAGTGGAGATTACCTTTTTGTCTTCTCCCCAGTGTTTCTTTGGAGTATCCCCGGTGAGTCTCTTTTGTTGGTTGGCTTGTATCCCCAGTGAGTGTTTCTCATGGATACTAACCTTTCTTCTGCCCCAGTGAAGCTCATCTTGTGTTTGCTTCCTGTCTGTCCTGTGGCGCCTTGTTGTGTCTGCATCTTTGCATCTTCTTTGGCATTTTGGCATCATGTTTGTTGCATTGCATGTCTGCGCATTTGTGGGCAAAATTTTTTGTTATCTGTATTTAAATATCTTTCACCTTTGATTCCATGAAGATCTCAATCTCTCATGTCATCCGGTGAAGATATTTAAATAGGGGCAACTGTTGTACCCCAAAATTTTACCCTCATTTTTTTTTGCTAGTTGATGTTTTTATTTATTTTTCTCTATATTTTAATTTAGTATTTATTTTAGTGTTTTATTTGTTTTTATTTTAATTTAACTTCAATATGGCTCTTTTTTAATTTTAGTTATATTTTATTGTCCTATTTTTATTAATTTAAATTAATCTCAATTTAATTCAATTTTAAAAAATTGGTTTCATTAATTAGATTAATTATTAATTTATTTTTTAACTAATTTAAATTAGGTTATTAATTAGTTTTGTTTTTATTATTGTTATTAGTCATATTATAATTTAATTTAAAAGAAAGAAAAAGATTCTTTTCCATTTCCATTATTATTCTGTTTGGTCCACCGTGGATTTCTTTTGGTGCACAATTGGAATAATCACTTGCTATCAGCCAATGAGGATCAAATATATTACTTTGACTTTTCAACTCTTGCTCTTTAACCAATAAAGAGACGACACGTGGCTAAGCAAGAAAGCAAAACAACCAAAGCCTTGTCGTCTCCTTCGTGAGTTGCAGAAGAGGAGAAGGAATTTCAAACAACACGTGAATCATTTCCAAATCCCTCATCAATCCTTGGCGCGGATCACATTTTGAATTCTCCAAAGGTGTGACCCGTTTGAGCTTCGTTTGTTTGCTTCAGCAAAAGTGCTTCTGAAGCATTACCATATTCATCATTCACTCTGTTCCCCCCTGCATCACCTGCAAACCGTGAAAACGACAAGCCAACAACGATAAAAAATTCAAAATAAAAGTTTAAGAACATGTTCTGTTTTTCAAAAGGTTAAATAGTAGAGGAAGAGAAAAGATGGGGGGCTTCCGAGTTCCAAAAAACTGAATCCACCAAAACCTTCTTCAACCATTCTCCATCTTCCAAAGAACCAAACATCAACAACAACCCAAATCCCCTCAACCCAACCTTTTTCAATTCATCAACCTTCTCCTCAAAACGTCAACCCCCGAACCTTAGATCTCCCCCCTTTTAGGTTTTTCTCGATCTTGAACCTTTCCTTTGGATAAATCAAAGTCGGTTGTAAAAGAAATATGATGCAAGTTAATTAATAGCTTGTTATCCGATTTTCACCGCAACACTCTGGATATTGCTTCTGCAAATGATGTCATGCAGCAAACTTTGAAGAGTTAACTAGACTTGCAACATTGGTTGTTGTGTAAAGGGGAATTCTTTTATGTTCGTTGTTCTGCACATATCTTAAATCTAATTATACAAGAGGGTCTTAAAGTAGCTTCTGGTGCTTTGCAAAAGATTAGAGAAAGCATCAAATGTGTGAAAGGTTCAGAGAGTAGGATGGTAAATTTTAAGCAATTCATTTATATGGTTGGCAACATTGATGTATCAAGTGGGTTGGTTACAGATGTGCCTACAAAATGGAATTCAACATATTTGAGGCTTAAAAGTGCTCTTAAATATCAACGTGCATTTGAAAACCTTCATTGTTATGATGCAAATTATACAAGTAATCCTTCAAAAGAAGAGTGGGCGAGACTTGAAAAAATGAGTAGGTTCTTGTTGCCATTTTATGAAATTACCACTTTGATGTCCGAAACAAGCTATCCCACTTCCAATTTGTACTTCTTGAAAATTTGGAAAATTCAACGTCTTTTGATAGACAACCAAAAAGATGTAGATGAAATTGTAAAAAAAAGGCTGAAAGCATGTTTTTGAAATTTGAGAAGTATTGGGATGAATATAGTGTTGTTCTTGCATTTGGGGTTGTCTTAGATCGAAGAATGAAGTTGGACTCATTGGGATATTGTTATAAAGTGGTTGATCCACTAAATTAGGAATTGGAGTTGAGCAATATAAAGCTGAAATTGTTCGAGTTATTTGCAGAATATTCTATTCCTTCTTCCAATGCTTCAAGTATTCCTCGTCCTACTTCTTCAAGCATGTCAACTGAGCCAAGCCTATTTGATGTAAGATTTTTGTTCATGATTTACTAATTGGTTTCTTACAAATAATATGAAATCATGGTTTACTAATTGGTTTCATTTAACTTTATGTTATTATTCAATTGTCATAATTTTAGGAAATTAGATTAGGTAGACAACAATCTAGTATAGCTAAAAGAAATGGTCAAAGTCAGCTTGACATGTATTTGGAAGAGCTGGTTTTAGATCTTGATTACACTGAACATTTGGATGTGCCACAATGGTGGAAGAACACTAGACATAAATTTCCCGAACTTTCAGTAATGGCTCAAGACTTGTTAAGCATTCCTATTACCACTGTTGCATCCGAATCTTCCTTTAGTATTGGTTCTAGAGTGCTTAACAAGTATAGAAATCGACTATTGTCTGAAAATGTTGAAGCATTGCTTTGTTCTCGCAATTGGTTGCATGCCTTCGATGATGGTAATAGTTTTTAGTATGAATTTAGTTATCTACGATTTTTTAAATATATTTTTTACTAACCATTGAATTTATTTCATTATTTTGTAATGTAGATGGAAATGATGATGACAATGAAGATGAAAAAGATGGTCCAACTTGTTCTAAGAGTGCATCTAATATTCTTAACCTTGATGATTAGGATTTAGATTTTAGAATCTTCACTCTTATTTTGTTAGGCAATGTTATTATGGTTTTGGTTGGTTGAATTTAAGCTTTGATGTTGTACTTAATACTTATTATGGTTTTGGTTGGTTGAACTTAAACTTTGGTTGGTTGATGGTTAAAAGTTAATGGTTGTTTAATGGTTTAACTTCTATTTTGGGTGAATACTTGTTGAAGTTTATATTTTTTATTTAAGGTTAGTACTTTGGTTGTGCCAATATTAGTTGTTGAAAGTTGAATTTAGTTATTTTTTATTGCAACTTAGAACTTAAATGGTTTAACTTCAAGTGTATGGTTATTGCTTGTTTGTATGTCTAATTTTGATATTGAATGGAAAAGTTACAGTATGATAGTTCAAATATCTCATATAGCTGCCACTGTTTCTTGTTAATCATAGTAGCTTGATTCCTCATCTTTTGCAATTTAAAAATAGCTCATAAAAAAATGAAAAAAAAAGGCGGGCAAGCCCGCTAACCCGCCACCTTGGCGGGGCGACCTTGATTTTCATGCCCATTTCAACTTGGCGGGTATGCCCGCTCCACTCTTTGTTTGGCGGGCATTGGGCGGGGTGGGGCGGGCGGCCCGTTTGGACACCCTAACCTATACTAATACAATAAAAACAATAAAGAAACTAAAAACAATACAACATGCTTGTTTTACGTCATAAGCTCGACGCCTATTATTTACAAACCAGCACGTTGCTTCGGAAGAGCCAAATGCTTTCACTTCCGCCTTTGCTCTCATCTCTTCGAGCTCTAACCATAACTACACATCTAACCACACTTTTGGCAAACGTGAAGAGAAACAAATATATACACTATATTCACAAGTATGCAAAACATGTAAAATTCACAAATACGGTAAACATATACAAGTATCAATATAAACAAGTGAAAATAGACAATGTATACGATATCTACAAAACTCATAAACAAAGGAACTATCGCAATGTGATCAAATAAAAACACCAATCCTCGGCAACGACGCCATTTTGTTGGTGCGGTAAAGCGGCAAGCAACAAAATTTTTTGGAAGTGTTTATCCGGGAAATTATTGTGTCCACGAAGATTACTGTTATTGAACTGTCGTTCGACAATTTAAATGTTATTGAGTTTGGGTTAAAATGGGTTTAAATTAAATGCGGGAATTAAAACTTATGAAAAAAAAAGAATACATTCTTTGGAGAGGAAAACTTATCAAGCATGAATTTACACTGCTTAAAACAAACTTAAACCTATCGATCAGTCGGACTCAACATACAATACTCGTCAAAATCATCATGTATCGCTCACAACAGTGTCCATCTCTGCAACACCGAGTTGAGAGAACAACTGTATTACTCTCGTCAACGATCTATCAGCCGACTCAAATAACACGGAAGCATTAAGCTTCGATGCCCACGTGATTATTAGCTCTAAATCTATCTCTAGAATCTAGAAACTAATAGATTTCCTTCCCTAATCAAGATTTGTGTTGTCTATCTCTACAACAACACAAATCCAAACATAGATGCAAAAAGATCAAGGAAAGCACAAGATTGATTTGTAAAGGATATATATTATTAAACACCATGATCAACAAATATACATATGTTTAGAGTAAATATACAAACATAACCCAACAAATAGAGAAATACATGGAGAAGAAATAGAGAAAAACTAAACATCTCACGGGTTGTCAGCACCGATTGATGAGAAATCTGACTCTGGATCATCCATATGCAAGCTCCAATGTTATTTTCTAGCTTCTCTCATCAAAAATATGTTTGTGATGAAGTTGGGGTCAAAAATACCCAATCCATAACCTAAAAAATGTGTTTTTAGCCCTTTTAATGTGTTTCTGCCTAGGAAAATTCACCCGGCGAAGCCCCAGTTCGCCCGGCGAACCAAGGCGGCATTTACTGCTGCATCTATAATGAATTTCACTCTTTTGGCTCGCCCCTGCTTCGCCCGGCGAGCCTAGGGTGGGCGCTGACAGTACAATAAAATCCTGCACTTGTTTTATTCATAACTTTTAAACCGTAACTCCATTTGAGGCCAGTCGGATGTGTCGGAAAGCTTATTCAATGCTCCATATAACAATGAATAAATATCAATGCTTGAATACCTACAAAAAATGAGATAAAAACAATTAAACTCAGTGATATTTACACAATAACGCAATATATACACTATAATTTAAACTATACCGAATATATACTAAAGTTGAGGTTTATTGGTTAAATTAAGCCATTAAGTGCCAATTATTCACACTCAATATCACTCCAATTTAGCACTTATCAGTATCCATGGGCGTAACTAAGTGTCTAGCCACCATGAGTGAAAACTCTTAGTTGTGGCATAGACGCCTAGCTCATCTTAACTTTGACTTATTGAATAAAGTATCCTCAAAGGATTTGGTAATTGATCTACCTAAAATAAAGTTCACTAAAGACCACCTATGTGAAGCTTGTCAAATGGGGAAGCAAAAGAGAATCTCTTTTAAATCTAAAAACCTTGTTTCTACCTCGAGATCACTTGAGCTTCTTCACATGGACCTTTTTAAAGAATATGTAGAAATTACTATGTCTTTGTTATTGTAGATGATTACTCAAGATTTTGTTGGGTCTTGTTCTTGTCTAGTAAAGATGAGACCTATCCGGCTTTTAAACAATTTTCTAGATTATTTAAAAAAAATGAATTTGAAAATCATTTCCATTCGAAGTGATCATGGAAGAGAGTTTCAAAATCACCTATTTGAAAAAGTATTGTGACAAACATGGCATTGAGCATAACTTTTCTGCTCCTAGAACTCCAGAAAAAAATGGCATTGTGGAACGTAAAAACAGAATTCTTGAGGAGTTAGCGGGGACTGTGCTTAATGAAGGTAATTTTCCTAACTATTTTTGTACGGACGCCATTAACACGACTTGCTATGTCATGAATATGATACTCATATGTCTTATTCTAGATAAGATCCCCTATGAACTACTTAGAGGTAGAAAACCTAATGTTTCTCACTTACATGTCTTCGAATGTAAATGTTATGGCTTAAACAATAATCGGGATAATCTTGGAAAATTTGATCCAAAATCCGAAGAAGGTATCTTCCCTGGATACTCACAATCTAGTAAGGCGTATAGGGTTTATAACAAGAGATTGCTTATAGTTGAGGAGTCTGTACATGTTACCTTTGATGAGTCCCATCCAAAGGATGTTGGGAAAGGTGTTGTTTTTCATAACGTAAGTGTGTCTTTTTAAGAGATTCTTAATGGAACCAAACAAGAGATTGATCAACCTAAAGCGGTGAATGATGAGAAGAAAGAAGATGACAATGATGAAGAGGAAAATGAAGAAAGTCCAGCTGCAACGGAAGGTCTACCTTTGACTTGGAAGACATCAAAGGATCACCCTATCGACAACATACTTGGAGACATCACAAAGGGAGTAACTACTCGCTCTGAGATAAATAATTTCTATTACCACTTTGCGTTTTTGTCTCAAGTAGGGCCTAAAAATGCTAAAGATGCACTGCTCAATGAGCATTGGCTTATGGCCATGCAAGATGAACTAAATCAATTTAAAATAAATGACGTTTGGGACCTTGTCCCTCGTTCTAAAGATCATCAAGTAATTGACACCCAATGGGTTTTTTTGGAACAAACATGACAAAAACAGGGTGATAACCCACAATAAAGCCCGGCTAGTGGCGCAAGGCTATAACGCATTGATTATGAGGAAACTTATGCTCCGGTGGCTCGCCTTGAGGCTATACATCTTCTACTAGCTTATGCTTGCGCTAAGCATTTAAATTTATTTCAAATGGACATGAAAAATGCGCTTCTAAATGGTTTTATTAACGAAGAAGTGTATGTAGCTCAACCCCCCAGTTTTGAAAGTCATGAGTATCTGAACTATGTGTACAACTCAAAAGAGCTTTGTATGGTCTCATACAAGCCCCTAGAGTTTGGTATGAGCGATTAAGTAAATTTTTAATTGATCAAGGATACTCAAGGGGAAAAGTATATACTACTATATTCATTAAGCGCCAAGGGAAACACACCTTTTTAGTTCAAGTTTATGTTAATGATATTATATTTGGATCAACTAATATACAACTTGTAGAAGAGTTCTCTAAGCTTATGCAAGGAGAGTTTGAGATGAGTCTCATGGGGGTGTTGAATTACTTCTTTGGGCTTCAAATCAAGCAATTGAAAGAGGGTACATTGGCGTGTCAAATGAAGTATTGCAAAGAATTGCTAAAGCGCTTTGTCATGGAAGATGCAAAGTCTATCAATACACCTATGGCCACAAATGGTAATTTGGAAAATGACCCAAATGGTAATGATGTAGATGTGAAGAAATATAGAGGTATGATCGACTCTCTTCTATATCTTATCGCATCTAGGCCGGATATCATATTTAACGTATGCATGTGTGCCCGTTATCAATCGGCTCCTAAAGAATCTCACTTAAAAGTCGTAAAGCGTATTCTTAGATATCTTCACGCTACTTCTCAATATGGGTTTTGGTATTCTAAGGGAATCGATTGTAACTTGGTTGGATACACCAGCTTCGATTTTATCGGTTGTAAATCAGATATGAAAAGCACGAATGGAACTTGCAACATGTTTTCAAATGCCTTAGTAAGTTGGCATAGCAAGAAATAAGTGTCTGTTGCTTTGTTAATCGTCGAGGCAGAATATGTTGCGGTCGGTAGTTGTTGTTCCCAAATCTTGTGGCTTAAGCAACAATTACTTGATTTTGATATAAACTTGAAATGTATTCCCATTATGTGCGACAACAATAGCACTAACAATTACTTGATTTTGACTTTCACATGAATGTTCTTGAAATAGCCAATGCCTTTAGTGCTTTGGGAGAGAAAATATCAGAAGAAAAGCTGGTTAGGATGATCCTCAGGTCTCCCCCCAGGAGGTTTGATATGAAAGTAACTGCCATTGAAGAAGCTCAAGATATCAACAACATGAAAGTTGATGAACTTGTTGGTTCACTTAAAACTTTTGAAATGGCTATTAGTGACAGGTCTGAGAAAAAGAACAAGAGCATATCCTTTGTCTCCAACACTGAAGATAAAGAGGGTCAAGATGACCTGGATACTGATGAAGGACTATAAAATACCATTGTATTACTTGGGAAGCAATTCAACAAAATTTTGAAGAGAATGGACATAAAAGGAAGACCAGGTGTCAAGAACGTCACATGTGACATCAGAAATAACAATGACTCTTAAAAGAATGCCAGGACTGAAGAGAAGTCAAAATAAAATGAAGTCATACAATATTATGAGTGTGAGGGTTTTGGTCACATCAAGCCAGAATGTCCCACCTATCTCAAGATATAGAAAATGGGTTTGTCTGTATCTTGGTCTGATGATGATGAGTCAGAAGATGAATCTAACTTTGATACATTCAAACTTGCGACTGCTCTCTCTGGCAGATGGGCTGATGAAGTAGAAGCTTGTGATGAAAATGACCTTCATGAAGATCTGGATGTGTCCTGCAAGGAAACCTGCAACAATTGTGAAGAACGCGTGAAGACAGAGGAAAATCAGAGAAAATCCATAACTGAATTGGAAAATGAGAAGAAGGAACTCTTAGGTGTTATTTTCATATTCAAAATGAGGTAACTCTCTTAAATTCCAAGCTCAAAAACGTGACAGATTACTTGAGAAGGACGAAGAAGGCTGGAGACACAAAAGTTCATTATCAATCTGATAATAAACAACGAATAGTGCATGCAGAGAAGTTCCTTCCTATTGAAAGGAGGAAAATGATGTCCAACCACATGTTACAACATTCCAGCAGTCATGATGAGGCTCCAAATAAATCTCAATCTACTTGGAGATGTCATTACTGTGGTGAGTATGCTCATATAAAGCCTTTATGTTATAAATTATATGGAAATCAACAATCTTCAACTCATTCTAAGGCTAACCAAGTTAGTAAAAGGAGAAGGTCTATCAACATGGATGTGAACCTTATAGCTCACACTTCCTTGAAGGCTTCAACTAAAGAAGTCTGGTACTTTGACTGTGGATATTTTAGGCATATGATAGGGGTTCAGAAGTTTCTAGTGGATATAAAATCTCATCCCACAGGTGCTCAAATTTGGTGATGGATTTAAAGGAGAAATTAAAGGAGTGAGAAAATTGGTGAGTGCTGGTTCTCCTAATTTAGAAGATGCTTTTCTTGTGAAATGATTAACTGCTAATCTTATTAGCATTAGTCAGCTATGTAATCAAAGTTTGTTAGTCAATTTCTCAAAGTCAGAATGTTTAGTCAAAGATGAGAAAGATGTTATTCTGATGAAGGGCATAAGGTATAAAGACAACTGCTATCTGTGAGAACCTCAAATAACTGCTTACTCTTCCACATGTTCAATAACCAATGAGGATGAAGTGAACCTATGGTACCAGAAAATTAGACACCTTCATCTCAAAAGAATGAAGGAAATCATATATGAATGAGGCATTAGAGGAATGCTAGAGCTCAAGATTGAAGAATGGAAAGTCTGTGGTGAGTGTAAAATTAGGAAGTAAACCATGATGTCACACCCAATGTTGCAACATCAGACTACTTCCAAAGTGCTGGAACTTCTTCATATGGACTTGATGGAACCAATGCAGATAGAAAGCTTGGGTGGGAAGAGGTATATCTATATAGTTATAGATAATTTTTCTGGGTTTACATGGATGAACTTTCTTAGAGAAAAGTTAGACACTTTTGAAGTCTTCAAAGATCTGTGTCAAAGTATTAAAAAGGAGAAAAACAATGTGATTGTCAAGATTAGAAGTGACCATGACAAGGAGTTTGAGAATGCAAAATTCTCTGAATTTTGTGCTTTTGAAGATATTAGTCACGAATTCTCCTATTGCATCACTTCTCAGCAAGAAGGAATTGTTGAGCAAAATACTAGAGCTATACAAGAATCAGCTAGGGTCATGCTTCATGTTAAGCAATTACCTTTGCAGTTTTGGGCTGAAGCTATGAATACTTCATGCTACATTCATAATAGGGTCAGTTTTAGAGGAGGTACTTCAACCATTCTCTATGAGCTATAGAAAGGAAGGAAACCTACAGTTAAATACTTTTATATCTTTGGAAGTAAATGTTATGTCTTGACTGACAAAGATCAAAAGGGTAAGATAGTTCCCATAAGTGATGAAGGGATATTTCTGGGTTACTCTTCAAGCAGCATAACTTATAGAATCTTTAACTCCAAAACTAGAATGACAATGGAATCTATCAGTGTGGTAATTGATGATTCAATTATTAAGCAAAGGATGGATGTTGAAGCCAATGTTGAAATATCCTCTCGGCAGACTGATGAGGCAAGAAGGGAAGAAAGCTGTAATTTCTCTAGTATTGTGTCAGATAACTCTCAAGTCACTTAAAGTCTCTCTGCTAGAGTTCAGGCAGAATAATCCAAGGAACTCATTGCAAGACACCCTAATGAAGGGGACATCATTGAATTTACAAAGGAAATATCAAACTCTTGTCTTGTCTCTAAGCTTGAACCAAGGATGAGTCCTATTATTCAAGAAAATAAAGTCTTGAATTGCATCATTGAAACAAGTGTTTATGGTGTATTCTACTTTCACAACATTAATGTCATGATGAAAGAATTTTACAATGTTGATGGATGTGCTTCTAGGAACACTGCTGAAGCTGAATATGGTGAAACAAGAAGAGTTTGCTCTCTACTAGTGTGGATGAAATATATGTTGAAGGAATATAATGTTAAGCAGGATGTCATGACTTTACATTGTGAAGATCTGAATGTTATCAGATATCTCATTCAACATGGCTGGAACAAGAACCTTGATAGTCATAATCAACTAATCAGGAATCTTGCTGAAGGCAAGGTTGTCATTTTGGATCATGTGGACACTAAGGAACAACTGACTATTATATTTACTAAAGCCTTATATGCAAATCAATTTGAGAAAATAAGTAGTGGGCTAGGTACTTGCCCTATTAAGGATTTATAGCAATTACAGGTGTGGAGGAATGCAACAGATACTGTATCTTTCCTCTATTCTCTGAGGCATGATAAGCCTAAGCAAGTTGCCATTGTTAAGGGATGGAACAAAAGATCTCTGTAAGATAGAGGGGTTGGTTTGAAGAAGACATGTTTTAAGGCTGTGGCAAGGGAGTTCAGTGTCAACACTCCTAAAACATGTGACAACAACAAGAAGTGCAGAAGGTTTTTTGATAGGGGCAAGAGGTGGAAGATCACTTGAAGATGACCAAGTTATTGAAGATGGTTGGTTTCTACCTGAGTGAATAGCACACTCAAAGATACAACAGAGTCGCCACCGAACTTTATTTAGTCCCAAAGGATAGGAAAAATATCGATAAAACCCAAGGGGAAGAGAAAAGGGAACGGGGGGTCGGTTATGCGAAAGGAAGGTATTAGCACCTAACGCATCCGTCGTACTCGACAGAAACCATTTCTCTTGCTTCTAGGCTTGGATGGGTTATCTATCTAAAGGCTACTAGCTAAAAGAAGAAGGAGAGAGAGAAAGGGGAAAAAGAAAAGAAAGAAAGAAGGTGCTCACGGAGGAATGAAGTCCTCGTGCCTACGTACCCTCATAGTGCAATGAGGAAGTCAGAGCATCGTAGTTCAGAGGAGCCAGGGGACGAAGAAAAGGAAAGAAAGGAGGAAGACGGAAGAAAGGTGGAAGTGTGCTTGCCGAGATCATTGAGATCTCATGCCTACATATCATACATTCAAAAGAATGCAGAATCAGAGCTTCCATAGTTCGGGGAACTGAACGGAAAACAAAACAAGAAAGCAACAAGGAGACGAAAGAAGTGGTGTCGAAACCCAGAGCAAGAGTGAAAGAAAAACTCTACTGGGGAAGACCCCGCAGTAAAAGCGTTTGCACAAAAGAATAGGAAAAGAATGGTGTCAAAACCGAGAATGAAAGAAACTTCGCTAGGGATAACAAAGAGAATTGGTGTCGAAACCAAGAAAGTAAGAGCAAAAGGGAATAGAAAGGACTCCGCTGGGGGATCCAAATAAAGGGATGGTGTCATAACCAAGAGAAAAAGGAGACTCGGTATATTAACTGGCTGGCAGTGGTTAACCGAAGAAAGAGAGTAAGACCCTAGCGGGGAAAAGAAGCTGGTGTCAACAGACGGACTGTGATAAACCAAGATAGAGAGTGCTAAATCGAGAGAAGGTGTTTGACTCTGAAGGGGCCTCGGTATATTAACTGGTAAACAGTGGTTAACCGAGGACACAAGGGTTGCAACTCTGTGGGAATAGAGAACCATTGGTTTTAACAGAGAAAACTGTGATTAACCAGAAGCATGGGTGTAGGACCGATCAAAGGTCGTGACCCAAAGGGGTTCGATAAAATAACTGAACAAACAGTACTCAACCGAAGAAAGGGTATATGAACCAAAGAAAGGTTATTAACCCAAGGGTGTGAGTATTCGAACCAAGAGGAGGTTGCCAACTGCGGGTGATTCGGTGTTTACAGACGGAATGTGATTAACCGAAGAGAAAAGCGAGTGATTAACCAAGAGAAGGTGATTAACTCGAAAGGGCTCAGTATTTTAACAAACAGGTTGTGGTTAACTGAAGAAAAGGGTGATTAACCAAGAGGAGGTGATTAACCCAAGAGGGATTATTGATTAACAGACGGACTGTGATTAACTGAAGAAAATAGCGATTAACCAAGAATAGGTGATTAACCAAAGAGGTGCTCAGTGATTAACAGACAGACTATGATTAACTGAAGAAAAGCGTGATTAACCAAGAGGAGGTGATTAACCCAATGAAGGAGAAGAGCCAAGAGAAGGTTGCGAACTCCTGGGAAAACTGTGGTCGTGACAGGAAAATTGTGTTGGACCAAAGAAAGAGAATTTAGACTCTTCGGGGGAATCAAAAAGCAATGATTGATTACAAGAAGAAAGGAGTAATGGAACAAAGAGAGGTTGCTAGCGCAAGAATAATGATCTTAACCAAGAAGGATTGTGATTGATCAAAAGGAGAGATTGAGATAGGAGTGATCAAGGATCGAGAAAGATCGCAAAGAATGGAGAGTGATCAAGGATCAACTCGACCAGGGAAAGAAAACACATTACCGCCTGGAGATAGAGATGACTAAGCCAAGCACAGGGTCATTCGTCCCCTACCTGAAGTAGTCAGAATGAGAGTAGGAATTCTCCCTTCTCATCCCTTCCCTAACACACACAGGGTGTAATGCAGAAGTTGAACCAGACGACACAACAGCTCCAAGTTGTACAGCGCTCCTGCGTAGAGAAACATACAGCATAACAACGTCGATTTGTACAATGCTCCGATGCAAGGCGCAGCGCGAAACTCCAACTCCACGGGGGGGAAAGAGAGAGAAAGCTCTAAAGGAGGCCTAAAAAGAGGAAAAGGGAAGATCGATTAATCGAAACAAAGTTTCGATTAATTAATCAAGGGATAAACATGCTAACAACTTTCCAGAGAGGATGAAAAGTCATTAAAGAAAAAAGGAGTGAGTTATTGATTATACAAAATTAAGTTTATCCATGAAGAATAAAATTAATGCAAACTGAAATGGAAGGTGCAAAACAGTGCCAAATTATCATCAAAATGCCACACAAAATCATGTATCTTGTGAACAAAGATAGTGCTAGAAGGATTTCATACAATGCTAAGAACATGAAACCAATGAATAATCGAAAATGTGCATCGAAAGTTCATGAATATGCTTCAACCAGGGGTGAAATGACATTTAAAACATCCATAAAAATGAAGCACATTGATCCATGGAAGTTAGAAGAAGAAAGGATATCAAACAAGCTTTAAAAAACTCAAAATTGGCCATTCTGTTCAGTGGTAACCGGTTACAGCATATCTGCTAACCGGTTACATACTTGAAAATCAGCGTATTTGTTGAAAATTGAACTGTGTAACCGGTTACAACATAACTGCTAACCGGTTACCACTGAGACAGTGGCAAATATACATCAAAAACAGCTTTTCAAAAGTAGTTTTCAACACATAATCACTTATGCCAACCACCACATGCTAGGAACTGAAATTGTGCACGAAAATTGAACTTGAAAACAACAAATAAACAGTGATAGAATTAACTAACACAATAGGATCATGGATCAAACAAATGCAAAACCAAATCACACACAACAATTATCGACTACATTGCGAACGATACGAAAATGCGCAAAACGGTAAAATTAGTTAGATCTACCAACCTACAAGCAGGAGATTTGGCTTGGTAAGTGTTGTAAAGATATTTTGATGCATAAAATCAAAGAAAACCAGAGGATCCTTAATTTGTAGACGAAACGCGTCGAAACCGAGCAAAATACGATAAAGCTCAAAAATGCGAATTCGGACCGTTGGAAGTTGCAACAAATACTCAAGATTAATCCAAAAGCTGAAATAACTCCAGAAATCCAAGTGTAATAGCAAGAATGATGAAGGTTGAGCTCAAGAAATAATCACTTTTGATGTAAAAGTGATTATCCTTCAAAGTAGAAATGAGCTTTGGTGAGGTTTTGGGAGAGAATTGAGATGAAGATGTAGAAGTTGCAGAAAAATGCAGAGGAGAATGAGATAATTGAGAGTGAAATGGAGCAAATGGTTGAAGGTCTTGTGTGAAAAATGTGGGAAATGATGGCGAGAATGAAAAGTCAGTGAAGGTGAGTTTATATAGACTTTAGGTTTGGAGTATGGGAGGTTTGGAATTAGCTTTGGACCTAGCCC
Source organism: Lathyrus tuberosus (assembly GCA_022829125.1). Lineage (NCBI taxonomy): Eukaryota > Viridiplantae > Streptophyta > Magnoliopsida > Fabales > Fabaceae > Lathyrus > Lathyrus tuberosus. The sequence goes on along the minus strand of JALAZF010000104.1, from coordinate 2,627,530 downwards.
TGGGTTTGGAGTTAGGGTTGGAGTTAGTTGGGCTTGACTCACTGAGTCAAGGTGGTTAACTCGGTTTGTTAGAACCAACTCGGTAACAATCCCAATGTGAATTTCCATCATCCAACGGTTGGCATGCTTGTAAAACAAGGAACATGGTGCACTTAATTTGGAGTGAAGCATTAGAATAAATGCACTTGGATTGAATTGGATAGCCTTGAAATGTCTAGAGAATTCTACAATATTCCACATGCTACTAGAATATTGTAGAATCAATGACCAAAGAGTGTGCAAGGAGGCTGTCCCAAAAATGCAGCAGGAACTGAAATTTTACACTGAGTAACCGGTTACAGCATATGTGCTAACCGGTTACATGTTTGAAAACTTGCATTTTTTGGGGGAAAAATACACTGAGTAACCGGTTATAGCATATGTGCTAACCGGTTACTTCAGCCAAATTTCCATAAATTTGCAAAAGGATGACGCTGAAGTCTTGATTCCGATTTTCCATTTCTTGTCTTGATAAATAAACATGGAAACCTTCATTTTGGGCTTGTTTTGGTGATGAAATAATCTTGAGAGGATGCGATTAATCGGGCTTGGAAAACCTGAAGATCCTGCAACAAGAAACACACAAAGAAAAGTGCGAATGCGTATGCCAATGATGCTAATGCACATGCTTATGCAAAAGGCCAAAAGAGGGAGGTTAAATTTCAAGTTACAACAGCTTCCCCTATTTAATCCTCTTGGACCTGAATGTACGAATTGCGCCAGCTTTTCGATGATTCGAGGTAAAAGAGGATTAAATAAAAGAGTAGCTCGAGAATTTGGCCGACAGTGACAAAAGAAGAGTTGAAAGTGTTTGAATAAATAAGTGCAAAGTTTGGCTGAAAATCTACTGGGAGATAAGTCAGGCAAAAAGAGAGGGAGTATGATCGATGCATATGCTATGTATGTGTTACTACATGTTGCTTGATATCATGCAATGCAGAGGCGCAGGATAAGGCACATCGAGGCGGTTAGGCAGAAACCGTAGCAAAACGACTTCGACATCCTCGACCGCGGCGAGGACCTGCAGATAAAGACAAACTCTGCTGGAGAAGACAGTTCATAAAGGATGATGATCCTGCCGAAGAATGAAACCAATGACATCTCAGGTTTCTAAATCACCATGGTTGTCCTTGTTGGGGATGAAAGAACCAAATCAATCCTTTCTACCAAGACTGGCTCTGCGTGGGGAAAAGAAGTTTCTGAATCATGTTGACTCAGCTAAGGAGACCACTGTTGTTGGTGACAGATATTTCCAAATCATTGGAGACGATGCACAACCCTTGCTGGGGAGAAGAGAGCAAAACGTCTTTGCTGGGGAACACCTTGGCAACCTGCTGGGGAGAATGATGACTCTGCTGAGGAACTGCTGAGAAGGCAACACCTTCTTCATAGAATCCCAACATTGTCAGCCAGGCATTAGGCTTACCAATGGATATTACTGATTATCCTGCAGGAGTTACCAGTAACACATGTAATGCATAATGCTTTCTCGATTGATTTATCCTTTTATTGTTCTCAACGTATTTTAGTATTATGTGATCACAAATAATTATTTATTTTGCAAACAAAATACAGGAATGAAACAAATCGAGATAACAAAAGAATGCATTTTATTGAATGTAAAATTTTTGTACATAAAGTGTGTACAAGGATGCAAAATCCTTGATGAGGAAGTTTGCAATAAAATTGAAAAACAAATGTAAATGGCAAAGGGAAATCATGCTTTGCATTGATTACAACATTGGCCACCATCCATAGTAAGTCTAGGTTCCAACGCCTTGCACCAGTCGATGATGATTGGAATGTTCTGTCACCGTCTGAGGTCTAGCCATGAGGAAGAGAGGCTTAAGTGTTCACAGTCAATGCCTTTATCCCTAATTTTTTCCTGGACATGTTTTCTCATTTTTTTCGTCCACCGGGATGCCCATTTTTGCCTAAGTCGCCCTTTCGGGTTTTCAACTTAGCGGGATATTCTTGTTTTTTCATTGTCCCTAACTTTTGCATGGACATTTCTTTTTTTCGGTCCATCGGGATGTCCATTTTTGCCTAGATTGTCCTTCCGGATGTCAATCTAGCAAACTCTTATCCATTTTTTCAGGCATAACATTTTTTGACTGTATCGGAGTTTACGGGCGATGGCAACTCCTCCCCATCCATTGTGGTGAGGATCAGGGCTCCGCCTGAGAAGGCCTTCTTGACAACAAAGGGTCATTCATAATTGGGAGTCCACTTGCCTCGTGGATCCGAGTGAACAGGTGAATATCTCTTGAGCACGAGTTCACCTTCATAGAATGTTCGAGGAAGAACTTTCTTGTCAAAAGCTCGTTTGAGGCGTCTCTGATACAATTGACCATGAAAAACTGCTGTAAGGCGCTTCTCTTCGATGAGATTCAGCTGGTCGTATCTGGATTGAACCCATTCAGCTTCATCAAGACATGCTTCCATGATGACTCTGAGCGAAGGAATTTCAACTTCAATGGGTAAAACTGCCTCCATACCATACACGAGCGAATACAGAGTTGCCCCAGTAGAAGTGCGAACTAAAGTTATGTAGCCATGCAGTGCAAAGGGAAGCATTTCATGCCAATCCTTGTAAGTCTTGACCATTTTCTGGACAATCCTCTTGATGTTTTTGTTTGCTGCTTCAACGACGCCATTCATCTTGGGCCGATATGGTGAAGAGTTGTGGTGCTCGATCTTAAATTCTTGACACAACTCCTTCATCATGTTGTTATTTAGGTTGCTTGCATTGTCCGTGATAATGTTGCTAGGAATGCCATAACGACAGATTATCTCTTTCTTGATAAATCTAGCAATCACTCGTCGTGTAACATTTGCATAAGAAGCATCTTCAACCCACTTGGTGAAGTAATCGATAGCAACCAGAATAAATCGATGACCGTTGGAAGCCTTCGGCTCGATCATTCCAATCATATCTATACCCCACATGGAGAATGGCCAAGGTGAAGTCAAGACATTCAATGGAGTTGGAGGCACATAGATCTTGTCTCCGTAGATTTGGCACTTGTGACATCTTTTGGCAAAGTTGTAACAATCTACCTCCATTGTCATCCACTAATACCCAGCCCGAAGGATCTTCTTGGCCATAGCAGGACCTTTAGCATGTACACCCTCGCAGCCCTCATGTATGGACCTTATGATCATGTGTGCTTCGTGTCTATCCACGCATCTGAGCAACACAAAATCATAATTCCTCTTGTACAGTATACCACCACTTAAGAAGAATTTGGCGCAAAGCCGTCTAAGAGCCTTCTTGTCAGTGATAGTGATACCCTCGAGATATTTCTGTTTTTCCAGATATCTTTTAATGTCGTAGAACCAAGGCTTGTCATCAGACTCATCCTCGATTGCTAAATAGTGTGCTGGTTCGTTCAAGTGATCAATGCGGATATGCGGAGCTTCATTCTTCCACTTGACCTTGAACATGGATGCTAAAGTTGCAAGAGCATCAGCTAATTGATTTTCCTCTCTGGGAATATGATGAAAAGTGATCTCATCAAAGTAAGGAATCAACTTTGCTATGTGTTGTTGGTACGGAACCAGCTTGGAATCCCGAGTCACAAAGTTCCCTCTGACTTGACCGATGACCAAGGCAGAATCTCCATAGACCTCAAGAATCTTGATTCTCATGTCAATTGTCGCTTCAATGCCATAGATACATGCTTCGTATTCAGCCATATTGTTGGTGCATGCAAAGCATAATCTAGCAGTGAATGGAAGGTGAAAACATGTCGGAGAGATGAGGATAACACCGATTCCATGACCTTTAGCATTGGAGGCACCGTCGAACACGAGCGTCCATCGCGCCCCTGGTTCGGGTCCTATATCAGGTTCTGGAGTCTCATAATATCTGATAAACAAAACATCCTCATCGGGAAAGTCAAACTTCATTTGTTGATAACCCTCTACAGGTTGATGAGCAAGGTAGTCAGACAAGACGTTCCCTTTTATTGCTTTTTGTGTAACATACTGGATATCATACTCAGTCAACAGCATTTGCCACCGAGCAATCCTTCCAGAGACAGCAGGCTTTTCAAATATGTACTTTATTGGATCCATCTTGGATATCAATAAAGTAGTATGGAAAATCATGTATTATCTTAGGCGTCGAGCAGCCCAGACCAGAGCACAACAAGTTTTCTCCAAGAGTGAGTATCTGGTCTCACAATCAGTGAACTTCTTGCTCATATAGTAAATTGCATGTTCTTTTCTGCCAGTGTCATCATGTTGACCCAATACACATCCCATCGATTCGTCGAGAATGGTGAGATACATGATTAGAGGCTTACCAGGAACCGGCGGTACTAAGATCGGTGGCTCTTGCAAGTATTGTTTTATTTTGTCAAATGCTTCTTGACAATCATTATTCCATTCAACCGATTGATTTTTTCTTAGTAACTTGAACATTGGTTCACAGGTAGCCGTCAAATGAGAAATGAATCTTGAAATGTAATTGAGTCTGCCCAGAAAGCCACGGACTTCTTTTTCTATTTTGGGAGGCGGCATGTTCTGAATTGCCCGAACCTTATCAGGATAAACTTCAATGCCCTTCTGACTTACAATAAAGCCCAACAGTTTACCAGATCGAACTCCGAAGGTGCACTTCGCAGGATTCAACCGCAATCTAAACTTTCGGAGTCTGTCAAACAGCTTCTTCAGATGACCCAAGTGATCATCTTCAGTTCTAGACTTGGCAATCATATCGTCCACGTAAACCTCAATCTCTTTATGAATCATATCATGAAAGAGGGTTGTCATGGCACGCTGGTATGTTGCCCTTGCATTCTTTAGACCGAATGACATGACTTTGTAGCAATATGTACCCCATGGTATGATAAAAGTAGTCTTCTCCATATCAGTTGGGGACATCTTGATCTGATTATATCCTGAAAAACCGTCCATGAAGGAAAAGACAGAGAATTGCGCAGTGTTGTCTACCAAGACATCAATATGAGGCAAAGGAAAATCATCCTTCGGGCTTGCTTTGTTGAGATCTCGATAATCCACACACATTCTGACTTTGCCGTCCTTCTTTGGAACTGGGACGATGTTGGCAATCCATTCAGGATACTCGGAAGTGGCGAGGAACCCAGCGTCAAGCTGCTTCTTTACCTCTTCTCTGATTTTGAGTGCCATGTCGGGTTTAGTCTTCCTGAGTTTCTGCTTGACAGGAGGACATCTGGGCTTGAGTGGCAAGTGATGTTCAACGATGTTGGTATCCAACCCAGGCATATCTTGATAGGACCAGGCGAAGATATCAACATACTCTTTCAATAACTTGACCAACTCGGAGTGTACATACTTAGCGAGGGATGCGCCAACCTTGACTTCTCTTCTGACCTCATTAGTACCAAGATTAACAACTTCTACTGGCTCTTTGTGTGGCTGAATCTCTCTACGCTCGTGCTCAAGGAGCCTTGCCAGTTCATCCGGTAATTCACAATCTTCCTCACCATCTTCTTCGGTTTGGTTAATTGGAATTCCAGAATTACAATGGATGTTTGCCATGTTGTTATCAATGCTTTTATTAGTTCTGCATGTTTATGAATATGTTTAGAATGAGCTATGAGTGAAAAAGGAAAAGAAACTTTTTCCATTTGTTTTTTTTTTGTGAAAAAGTAAAATAAAGAAAGAAAATAGTGCATGATTTTGAATGCAAAAAACTTTTATTTATTGATCACATAATATTGTAAAAGCGTGAGGCCCTTTACAAGCTATCCATTCGTCTCGGGCGAGGACGAGGGAACGAGAAAGCAAAATGCATTACATGTTATATGGGAAAACCACAGGAATCACAGTAGATGTCCAATTGTTGAGCTTGAAACCCGGCGGACATTTGCGCACAAAGCTTGAAATCTGATTACTGGGACCAGCATCATCAGCAGCTGCCATGATGTCACCCTATTGGAAACCCGCGCTATGGAACTTGACAAAGTTGCATTATTTCTGACCATGTGAACCTATAGCCCCTGAATCATCCTCAATCATGCTAACCGCAGGTCCACCTTGATTCGGCAACAGATTACTCTGAATGTTGGGTCCTTCCTCAGCAAAAGTCAGAACCTTCTTATCAATGAGTTCCTGAACCTTGGTTTTGAAAACAAAGCAATCCTCTGTTGCATGTCCTATGTATCCAGCATGATAGGCACAAGACGCATTTGGGTTATGCTTCAGACCAAATGGAGGAATTGCAGGCGCAATCTGCTTGGGGACAATTGCCCCTTGGTGAACCAGATAAGGAAATGATTCGGTGTATGACACCAGAATTCTGTCAAAATTTGGATGCTTGCGATTTCCTTGATTATTGTTGTTCTGACGGTTCTGATTCTGTTGATTTTTGTTGTTCTGCTGATTCTGTTGCTGATTCTGAGCATTCTGAGCTGGTTGTTGTGGATGATACTGATATGGAGGTTGTTGATACTGTGCAGCAGCAATGTACGGATACAGATAGTACGACATGGGAGCCATGGGAGCTTGATACTGAGGAGAAACTTGAGTTGTCAAAGCGTTGGCTTCACCTTCCTTTTTCTTGGAATGACTGTTCTGAGATTTCCGAGTGACCGGCTGCTGGGAAGCAGTTCTAGGAATCTTTCCAGTCTTCAAACCATTCTCAATCCATTCACCAATCATCACAACATCAACAATACTCGATGAAGAACTACCCACCATTTTCTCATAGTAAGATCCTTGCAATGTACCCATAAAGATGTCAACCAACTCATTGTCAGAGAGAGTCGGTCGCACACGAGATGCCATCTCACGCCATCTTTGTGCATACTCCTTGAATATTTCAGCTGAGCGCTGAGGCTGATTCTACAATTGCAATCTAGTTGGCGCCAGATCAAGGTTATACTTGTATTGTCTCACGAACGCTTCAGACAAATTCCTCCAAGTACGGATTTTGCTGCGCTCCAGGCCCATGTACCAATCCAATGAAGCACCAGACAAACTATCTTGAAAACAATGAACAAGCAATTCATCATTATCAATATGGGATGCCATCTTCCTGCAATACATAGTGATGTGACTACGCGGGCAGCTCAAACCTTTATATTTTGGCAAATAAGGTATCTTGAATTTTTGCGGTAGCACAACATTTGGAACCAGACACAAGTCTTTGGCTTCCATGCCAAAAGCAGAGAACCCTTCGATAGCTCTGATACGGTCTTCCAATAACTTGTAGTCAACAGATCTATTCTGATTAGTGGGCCTGACAAGAATCTGAGGATTTGGCAGCTGAGAAGCGGCCGGAGCGTGAACTTGTGGAGTAGCAAACTGAGAAGGATACACCAAACTCGGATTAACCGTCCGACCAACATTCTGACCCATCTGAACACCAAATGGATAATTCAGAGGAGGTATCACAGCAGCTGAGGAAGATGCCCCAGGATAGAATATCCCAGGATGAACATTCGGAACATCAGTTTGATCAACTTGAGATGAAACCGGAACATGAATAGGAGGACCTCTATACACATGCTCTTCTTCATCAGGAGTTTCAGTGTCAACCAATCCGGCGATTTGATGAGTTTGAACCTGAAGATTCTCAGGATCATCATTCACCACTGGAGGCGAGACTGGAGTAGGCATGACCCACAGATATGCAGCAACATTCCCATTAGTCATGGGTGCAACAAAAGGCTGATATGGCATGAAGGCACTACCATTATTTGCAATCTGAGGAGTGTAATTCGGAGGCATGCCCCAAGGAAAACCAGTGGGCATCTGGTTCAAACTAGGTTGAATGGCAGGCTGATTCACCGGCTCAGTTAGTACTTCAACTCTAGCAGGAGAAGGAACAACAACAGTAGGAGTAGCCGTAACAACAGGAGGAACAGTCACAGGAGTGACAACAGTTGCATCGGTAGTAGTTGCAATAATAGTGGCAACAACAGCGGCGTCCCTCTGGGCACGAAGGAGCTCCATAATGACATCCATGTTCGTCTGAAACTGATCCATCCGACCTTGGAATTGTGCCAGAGTTTCCTTGTACGCAGCGTTCTCAGTTCGAAGTCAGCCATGATTCTGGATTTGCTTGAGCGAGTAAAATACCGATGTCGAGTCGTCGTCTTGCTACAAGGAAGGCAGACAAGGATGAGCAACGGTTTCGGATGAAGGGACGTGCATATGTGTGCAGATGAATGTATGATATGCATGCAAAAATAAAGTTTTAAATTCCAGGAATTCTTAAACTTATCTTTGTTGACAATATCATAAAGCATACAATTAAAGGCATAAAAGATAGAGTGAGCAAGCATCTTCATTCATTCATTTAATAGAGAAAAAAAGTACAAGTCGAATACAAGTCAAATATCTGCCTTTTGGGCTACAATAAAATCCGCACGAATCCTATCAAATACCACCCTACACACAGATAAGAAATGAAAAACTGCCCAAGGAAGCCGGTGCGGCAATGCATCAGCATATGCATCCCTCAACAACCCCGGTAGGTCCTTCAATGCATGCTCAACAAATCTGGCTAGACGGTCGTGCCTCTCACTCCAGTACTTCGCATCCTTCACGAGGTTACGCAGCAAAGTATGATTAGGTCCCTGAAGCATGTCCTGAAGAAAGGCCTCTTTCTGATCCAGGAGGTTATGTAGATGACGGCTTTGATGCTCCTAATGAGTGCTCTCTGTGTTGAGCTGACTAATCTTCTCTTGGCTCTGATGTGCTTGATCTTGCAGCTTCTGAATCTCACCGAAGACTTTGTCGAGCTTAGCTTGACATTGGGAAAAGTCCTTTGCTAATTGATTAGCACGGTCTTGTTCACTTTTCCACTTTGCCTTGAACTCGGATAACTTCCCTCGAAGCTCTTTAAATTGCTTGTTGTAACTCAGCTCCTCTTTGTAGGCCTGATAATGAGCATCGGCGAGTTGTCTCTTTTTTGAAGCAAGTCCCTCATAGGTGCTCTTCAAAGGATCACCCACCTTCCTATGCTTGTTCTATTCAATCTCCACCTCTTTGAGCATACGCTCGCGCTTCTGATAGAGCTCAATCTGCAGGATATCCTTCTCGGAAGTGACTCTATCAAGGTTGAGACGAAACTCAACATTCTCCTTCTTCAACTTTTCAACAATCAACTTGAGTTTATCGACTTCAGATGGAGGAACAATGGCAAGTTCAAGAATCCTGGCATACATGGAAGGCTCAGGAGAGAATGGCAACAAAATCTCTTTGACGCGCTCTTTGACTCAACGTGTGTAAGCTTCCTTGGCTACACAATTCTTCTTACCCAAATCGGCTCTACCTTCGAGATGAATCTGAGTCCAAGTGGCACTAAACCTTTTCAGCAAACCCATGTCGTCAACCCCTTCATGAAAGATGAACTCTTCCACTACCTCAGGATCAGGCTTGTCAACCATAGGGTATCCCAACTGTCGGAAGGCCATTCTCGGATTGTAGTTAATTCCACCCTTTGTACCCAAGAGAGGCACATTGGAGAATTTCCCACAATAAAGAATGATCGGAATGTCGTCGAAGACTCGAGAATACCAAGAAATATCATCAGCGGTAAGAGACATGATTCGTTGAGACCACTTGAGATTATCCTTATTCTCAACAAAGGGACCCTTCTGTGGAAGGTGAGACATGAACCATCGGTACAACAAAGAAGCGCAACAGACAATGGTTCCTTTCTTCTTTTCATTCCTGGAATGAATAGAATGGTAGGTATCAGCAAGAAGCGTCGGAACAGGGTTCTTAGACAAGAAAATGCTGATGGCAGCCTGATCTACGAAATCCTCCATATTCAAAAACAAGACAATCCCATATATCAGCAAAGCAAGAACGATGTTGAAGGCCTTCCAGTTTCCATCCTTAGCAAAAGTAGTGGCCTTGTCAACCAAGAACTTCGAAGAAAACCCTCGAATACCTTTCCCTTTGGTCTTGAGATTATCCTCCACATCTTTCTTACTAATGTAAAGCGCATAAGCAATAAGATGAAACTTCGGACAACCGCTAGTGTAAACATAAGGAACCTGCTTCTTGATCTCAACCCCCAGAATATAAGCATACTCCCCAAGTGTAGGTGCTAGCTGATAATCCTGAAATGTGAAGCACCTATATGGCGGGTCGTAGAACTGAACCAGAGTATGAATAGCAGTGATGTTGACTTCAGTGTTGAGGATGCTCAACAGATTACCATAAGTACCTATGAAAACCCCTCTGTGATCTCCAACCAACAAAGATGCCAAACCTCTCAAAACACCCAGCTTAGGCTCCACAAACTTGTAACTGAAGATGCCACGACGACCAATACTCATCTCTATGATAATGTCAACAAAAGATAAGCCTTCGAATACCTGGAAATGCATATGCAAAAAATTAATTTACATGATGAAATGATATGCAACACAACAACAGGAAGCCAGCACCGTCCGAATAATCAAATCTGAACAATCTGAATATCTGCACATAAATCTGTGTCAGTGCAACATAATCTGATGTGTCAGTGAAGAAATCTGGCGCGTGTGAGAACAAGGGTATGAAGTGACTTGTTTTCCTGCAAAAACACATCCCCCTCACAGGTGTGATCTAGACACAACAAGGTGGTCCCTAGAAAGGTCGCCCAAAACACAGGACTCAGGATGAAAATCCCCCGCCGTAGTGAATTCTCATAGGACGGAAGTATTCTCAAACGAAACAAGACCTGGTATGTGGGTCTTGTGATATCCCAACGCGCAAAACGTAGGCCTCACGACTATCCACGTTCTAGCCTATGTGTATACTAGGCTCGGTGTTGGGACCTTTCTCTCCAATAATATCTACCCATCCCAACAACAGCAGAAAATAGCAGATATCCAGAATGTGCAGCATATGAATATTCAAAGCAATAAAGAAATGCGATAAATAAACATAAAGCTAAAGCAAGTAAAATAAAGCGCAAAAGATAAACACCCAAGCAAGCAAGAGAAAGCAAACAAAACTAGGCTAAACCCCTCAAGGGATGGACCAGCAAGAGGTCAATCTGTCCCCAGCAGAGTCGCCAGCTGAAGATGGCTGGTTTCTACCTGAGTGAATAGCACACTCAAAGATACAACAGAGCCGCCACCGAACTTTATTTAGTCCCAAAGGACAGGGAAAATATCGATAAAACCCAAGGGGGAGAGAAACGGGAACGGGGGGTCGGTTATACGAAAGGAAGGTATTAGCACCTAACGCATCTGTCGTACTCGACGGGAACCATTTCGCTTGCTTCTAGGCTTGGATGGGCTATCTATTTAAAGGCTTCTAGCTAAAAGAAGGAGGAGAGAGAGAAAGGGGAAAAAGAAAAGAAAGAAAGAAGGTGCTCGCGGAGGAACGAAGTCCTCGTGCCTACGTACCCTCATAGTGCAATGAGGAAGTCAGAGCGTCGTAGTTCAGAGGAACCAGGGGACGAAGAAAAGGAAAGAAATGAGGAAGACGGAAGAAAGGTGGAAGTGTGCTCGCCGAGATCATTGAGATCTCATGCCTACGTATCATACATTCAAAAGAATACAGAATCAGAGCTTCCGTAGTTCGGGGAACTGAACGGAAAACAAAACAAGAAAGCAACAAGGAGACGAAAGAAGTGGTGTCGAAACCCATAGCAAGAGTGAAAGAAAAACTCTACTGGGGAAGACCCCGCAGTAAGAGCGTTTGCACAAAAGAATAGGAAAAGAATGGTGTCAAAACTGAGAATGAAAGAAACTCCGCTGGGGATAACAAAGAGAATTGGTGTCGAAACCAAGAAAGTAAGAGCAAAAAGGAACAGAAAGGACTCCGCTGGGGGATCCAAATAAAGGGACGGTGTCATAACCAAGAGAAAAGGGAGACTTGGTATATTAACTGGCTGGCAGTGGTTAACTGAAGAAAGAGAGTAAGACCCTGGCGGGGAAAAGAAGCTGGTGTCAACAGACGGACTGTGATAAACCAAGATAGAGAGCGCTGAACCGAGAGAAGGTGTTTGACTCTGAAGGGGCCTCGGTATATTAACTGGTAAACAGTGGTTAACCGAGGACACAAGGGTTGTAACTCTGTGGGAATAGAGAAGCATTGGTTTTAACAGAGAAAACTGTGATTAACCAGAAGCACGGGTGTAGGACCGATCAAAGGTCGTGACCCAAAGGGGTTCGGTAAACTGACTGAACAAACAGTACTCAACCGAAGAAAGGGTATTTGAACCAAAGAAAGGTTATTAACCCAAGGGTGCGAGTATTCGAACCAAGAGAAGGTTGCCAACTGCGGGTGATTCGGTGTTTACAGACGGACTGTGATTAACCAAAGAGAAAAGCGAGTGATTAACCAAGAGAAGGTAATTAACTCGAAAGGGCTCAGTATTTTAACAGACATGCTGTGGTTAACTGAAGAAAAGGGTGATTAACCAAGAGGAGGTGATTAACCCAAGAGGGACTCAGTGATTAACAGACGGACTGTGATTAACTGAAGAAAAGGGCGATTAACCAAGAATAGGTGATTAACCCAAGAGGTGCTCAGTGATTAACAGACGGACTGTGATTAACTGAAGAAAAAGGTGATTAACCAAGAAGAGGTGATTAACCCAACAAAGGAGAAGAACCAAGAGAAGGTTGCGAACTCCTGGGAAAAATGTGGTCGTGACAGGAAAACTGTGTTGGACCAAAGAAAGAGAATTGAGACTCTTCAGGGGAATCAAAAAGCAAAGATTGATTACAAGAAGAAAGGAGTAATGGAACAAAGAGAGGTTGCTACTGCAAGAATAATGATCTTAACCAAGAAGGATGGTGATTGATCAAAAGGAGAGATTGAGATAGGAGTGATCAAGGATTGAGAAAGATCGCAAAGAATGAAGAGTGATCAAGGATCAACTCGACAGGGGAAAGAAAGCACATTACTGCCTGGATATAGAGATGACTAAGCCAAACACAGGGTCACTCGTCCCTTACCTGAAGTAGTCAGAATGAAAGTAGGAATTCTCCCTTCTCATACCTTCCCTAACACACACAGGGTGTAATGCAGAAGTTGAACCAGACGACACAACAACTCCAAGTTGTACAGCGCTTCTGCGTAGAGAAACATACAACATAACAGCGTCGATTTGTACAATGCTCCGATGCAAGGCGCAGCGCGAAACTCCAACTCCACGGGGGGGAAAGAGAGAGAAAGCTCTAAAGGAGGCCTAAAAAGAGGAAAATGGAAGATCAATTAATCGAAACAAAGTTTCGATTAATTAATCAAGGGATAAACATGCTAACAACTTTCCAGAGAGGATGAAAAGTCATTAAAGCAAAAATGAGTGAGTTATTGATTATACAAAATTAACTTTATCCATGAAGAATAAACTTAATGCAAACTGAAATGGAAGGTGCAAAACAGTGCCAAATGATCATCAAAATGCCACACAAAATCATGTATCATATGAACAAAGATAGTGCAAGAAGGATTATGTTCATACAATGCTAAGAATATGAAACCAATGAATAATAAAAAATGTGCATCGAAAGTTCATGAATATGCTTCAACCAGGGGTGAAATGACATTTAAAACATCCATAAAAATGAAGCACATTGATCCATGGAAGTTAGAAGAAGAAAGGATATCGAACAAGCTTTAAAAAACTCAAAATTGGCCATTCTGTTCAGTGGTAACCGGTTACAGCATATCTGCTAACCGGTTACATACTTGAAAATCAGCGTATTTGTTGAAAATTGAACTGTGTAACCGGTTACAACATAACTGCTAACCGGTTACCACTGAGACAGTGGCAAAAATACAGCAAAAACAGCTTTTCAAAAGTAGTTTTCAACACATAATCACTTATGTCAACCACCATATGCTAGGAATTGAAATTGTGCACGAAAATTGAACTTGAAAACAACAAATAAATAGTGATAGAATCAACTAACATAATAGGATCATGGATCAAACAAATGCAAAACCAAATCACACACAACAATTATCGACTACATTGCGAACGATACGAAAATGCGCGAAACGGTAAAATTAGTTAGATCCACCAACCTATAAGCAGGAGATTTGGCTTGGTAAGTGTTGTAAAGATATTTTGATGCATAAAATCAAAGAAAACCAGAGGATCCTTAATTTGTAGACGAAACGCGTCGAAACCGAGTAAAATACGATAAAGCTCAAAAATGTGAATTCGGACCGTTGGAAGTTGCAGCAAATACTCAAGATTAATCCAAAAGCTGAAATAACTCCAGAAATCCAAGTGTAATAGCAAGAATGATGAAGGTTGAGCTCAAGAAATAATCACTTTTGATGTAAAAGTGATTATCCTTCAAAGTAGAAATGAGCTTTGGTGAGGTTTTGGGAGAGAATTGAGATGAAGATGTAGAAGTTGCAGAAAAATGCAGAGGAGAATGAGAGAATTGAGAGTGAAATGGAGCAAATGGTTGAAGGTCTTGTGTGAAAAATGTGGGAAATGATGGAGAGAATGAAAAGTGAGTGAAGGTGAGTTTATATCGACTTTAGGTTTGGAGTATAGGAGGTTTGGAATTAGCTTTGGACCTAGCTTTGGGTTTGGAGTTAGGGTTGGAGTTAGTTGGGCTTGACTCACTGAGTCAAGGTGGTTAACTCGGTTAGTTAGAACCAACTCGGTAACAATCCCAATGTGAATTTCCATCATCCAACGGTTGGCATGCTTGTAAAACAAGGAACATGGTGCACTTAATTTGGAGTGAAGCATTAGAATAAATGCACTTGGATTGAATTGGATAGCCTTGAAATGTCTAGAGAATTCTAGAATATTCCACATGCTGCTAGAATATTGTAGAATCAATGACCAAAGAGTGTGCAAGGAGGTTGTCCCAAAAATGCAGCAGGAACTGAAATTTTACACTGAGTAACCGGTTACAACATATGTGCTAACCGGTTACATGCTTGAAAACTTGCGTTTTTTTGGGGAAAAATACACTGAGTAACCGGTTACAACATATGTGCTAACCAGTTACTTTAGCCAAATCTCCACAAATTTGCAAAAGGATGACGCTGAAGTCCTGATTCCGATTTTCCATTTCTTGTCTTGATAAATAAACATGGAAACCTTCATTTTGGGCTTGTTTTGGTGGTGAAATAATCTTAAGAGGATGCGATTAATCGGGCTTGGAAAACCTGAAGATCCTGCAACAAGAAACACACAAAGAATGCGTATGCCAACGATGCTAATGCACATGCTTATGCAAAAGGCCAAAAGAGGGAGGTCAAATTTTGGGTTACGACAGTTATGTGTGTTTCCACCAAGTTTTGTGTGTTTCCATCTGAGTTTTGTTTGTTTCCAACTGCACTTTGTGCTTCCATTTGTGTGTTTCCATTAATTTATTTATGCTTGAATGCACTGTGTATTGTGATGTCAGACATGATGTCTTGACATTGTCTTTAATTTTACAATGCAATTCAGGGGGAGTTCGGCTACTGGTTATGTGATGACAGACAAAATGTCTTGACATTGTTTTTGTGGTTCTTGATGTTTGGTGTTGATGTTTGGTTTCTATTTTTTTATCCTGCTGTGTGTGCTTCTGATTTGGTCTAAGGATGTGTCTTCATTGAGAAACAATCTTGTCTCTTGGATCATTAATTATATATTTTATGCATCCTGGTCTTTCTCTAAGACTAAGTACAATCCTGAGGAAGGTGTTGCTTTCAGTTGAGTTGGATGCTAAAAGAATACAATGTCAAACAGGATGTCATGACATTGTACTGTGACAAGTTGGTCACAAACAGGATTTTCAAGGATTTTCACTATGCACAGCTGGACAATTTCATTGGGACTGGTCATCACTTTGTCGGGGTGTTTCAGGAATTTATACTACTGAAGAATTATAGCATTTACAGAATTGGAGGCTTGTAATCAATGTTTTTCTTCCATCTAGTGGTGCATGCGTATTAAGGAAAAATATTTTTCAATGACATGGAGAATGTCATTTCAAATGTTGCAGTCAAAGCTTGGAAAGCGAGAAAGAGGAACAGGAGAATGTCTCTCTCCTATAGTTAGCAGTGCTCTGTTAACAAGGATAATTGCACTTCTTTAAAAAATTCTCTTCTTGACTGATCAGGAGATACAAGCAAAGTTTTTTTTTATTAAAATCCAAAACTTTACTACTTCTGCCTACTACCAAGTTGTGTTTCAACATGTGCCAGTCCTCCAAAAATGTTGATGTTGAAAAGGGTCATTTGCTGGAAGCCAAGAAGGATAAGAGTGCGGATCTAAAGAAGGTGGAGTCCAAAGTTGTGACATCTGTTGGATCATCTACTGGAGCATCTAGGATAGGGAAAAAGTCTGTGACAAAAATGAAGTTCTTCAAGAAAAGTCATGCTCGATTACATGACTCTGATGCGGATACTGATGAAGATTGGGTTAATTTCATTAACTCGGGTGGTTGGAATGAATAGTTGGCTCCAAAAGATGAAGACTATTTGTTTGTTGTTTTTGTTGGTTGGGTTTGTTTTGCTGTTTTTGTTGTAATAATTTCATAACATTGTTTGCTTCTGTCAATTGCTATGTGTTTCCGTTTGTTTACATTTGAACTGTTTGTTTCCATTGCTAGTGTGAGTTTTCATTTTTGTTTACATTTACTCTATTTTTGTCAACTTTTGGTTAAAAATGGAGAGTAAAGTGTTGAGGTTGATTCTGTTTGTCCTGATGTCATGTCACTTGTCTTGACATATTGACTAACATTGTGATAGGACTGTACTACTGCTAAGGGAAAAGTAGTATATTGGTGTTGCTTGCTGTATGCAACTATTTAGGGGGAGCATGATAATTTGTCATGCTTATACTGCTGCTATTAATGTAGTGTAAGTGTGCAATGATGTGCAGCCACATGTTCTGACATGATGCGTTTACGGGGAACCTTGGTTACTCTATGGTAATCTATTATTCTAGTTCTCTGAGTTACTAGTGAGGCTATTGCTGCATGTGCTTCTAATGTTTGTTTCTCTTGTGATTTGGATTTTCCCCTTGAGAGGGATGTGTGAACTTGGACAGTTCAGATTTGGATTTCTTGTGATTTGGGTTTTCCCTTTGAGGGGGAGTATTAGTTATGTGTGACAAGGGAGTAATGGACCTGTCTGAGGTTGCTGTGTTAGAGTATCCTGTGTTGTGTTGTAGATGTGTTGATGTGATATCAGACCACATGTCTTGACATCTAATCTCTGGAGATTTCTTGAGTTTGAAGGAGTTGTAATCTTTGATGATCTGTTGCTGCATTTTATCTCTTATATCTTTCTGTTTGCAGTTTGTACAAAGTTTACATGTTTTTCATGTAGCTTGTGTTTTGTTTTTGTGGTGTTATTCCTCTTCTCCAGAATTATTGTGCAAAGGTTGTTTTAGCCAAAATTTGCCAAAGGTGGGATTGTTAGGTATGTGATTTTATGATTGACAATAATTTTGGTAAAACATGTTTAATTTGGAAAAACATGTATCACATCCAGATATTGAGCAAGATGTCATGACATCTTGACCAATTGGTGCAACAGAGTCTGCTGTTACTTTTCTTGACAGATGTTGTGACATGTTATACCAGAACATCAGAACAGTTATACACTTTAAATCCTTGAAGATTTGATTTTAAAGTATGAGATTCTGGATGATTTTAGTTATCATACAGGCGCAACTAAGCAAGGATATTTTAGGATCATTGCAGATTTGATTTGGTTTCATAAAAAGGAACTTGGAGAATTTTTAGGAAACTTTGAAAATTTGTTCCTATTTTTGTGGAGAAGATCTTGCAAATGATTTACAACTGGAACATTGGATTTGATTGAAGAGTCCAAGCCCATACTGCAATAGTCTATATAAAGAGACTTACTAAACCTAGAAACTTAGGTGTTATCATTGATGAAACCGTGTGTGCACAAATAAGGGTTTAGGGTTTGAGAGTTATTTTAGTGTGTTGTGTTTTTGTATGTCACTCTTGTATCAGGTTTGATGCATTGAGTTGACTGCTTGTTCATTGTTAATTGTTTACTCTAAAGCTTTTAAGCAAGAGTGTATTGTTCTTAGTTGAAGCTTTTAAGCAAAACTAAGTATTGTCTTGGAAGTGTGTTTATTTCTATTTTGGTGTTGTTGAATTGTCACTGGTTTGTGACTGGTAGGAAGTGATAGGGGTTTCTCATATCTAGGAGTTCCTAGGTAGAAGTTAGCATGGGTAGTGATTAGGTGATAAGTTGTAAATGGGGGAGTTTAGCTTTGAACTAATACTATTATAGTGTATTTCCTTCCTTGCTTGGTAGCCCCCAGATATAGGTGAGTTGCACCGAACTGGGTTAACAATTGATTGTGTTATTTGTTCCTTTGTAATTTACCTTTTGTAATTAATTATTTTCTGTCAGTAGATGATGTCTTAATATCTATCTTGACACTGTGTTTTGGTGTTGGGACATCAGTCTTGACATCTATCTTAAAGTGCCAGAATTTCAATAAGCATCGTCGACTTCAAAAAGACGTCGGGTCATGACTGCAGATCTCATCAAGTAGGGCCCAAGGTTTTGGGTCAACTATTGAGCGCCTATGGTCTTCACCTTCTCAACAACCTCTGTTGCGTTCAGATGATCATAGAGATATCTCAAGCCATCAAAATTGTTGGACTAGAATTTAAATTCAGTGGATGGATTAGATTGATGGATACTACCAGAATCCTACATTCGGGTGGTAATAGTCAAATCGGCGTGTCTGGCATTATCACTCATCAAGGTCTTCATCCTCTTTGGAGAACCCTACTTTGATTCCTAGGAAGAAGGAATAAAGGTAGTCTAGGGCTTTGGTGCAACAAGGGATACTTTAGTGGCATCCATCTTTTTCCTTTTGAGTGTTCAGGTCTGAATACCCAATAGATTAATCTTAGTTGCAGATTGTTCCCCACGCCTCGCTCTCGCCTCAACCATCAATTACTTCTGTTCGGATAGTTTGAGATTCATCATGTCAGCTGGAAAGAAAAAAATAGAGTAAATTTCATAAAAATAAAACAATAAGATTATCAAAGTATAATAAAAGGCATACATAAGCATTATCCAAGAGTTTAGAAATTTGTTATGGGTCGTCAGCCATACGTAGTAAATCCTTAAATTTAATTACTCGAAAAGCATTCAAAACGACTAAAGCTCATATTTCTAAAGCATTCAACTTATCACAATCAAAACCAAAAACTGGCAATGGGCTATCTGACCAATGAATCGGGATACGATAATTCCCGTCCAGCACATACATCACTTGAGGAACCTTTCTCCACTCTCCACTTGAAGAAACTTATCCTTAAAACCTTTATAATTGGTAGTATAAGCCTGAAGGAAGCTCTTCCCAAGAATTCCATTGAGGGAGACCCAACCTCCTTTTTCTGCTCCCTTCAGATCAAAGAAACAGAAGAACAAACCTAAGGTGAGTGTTATATCCATTGCCTTACAAACGAGTTCGAAAGATTTAATAAAGCACCAACCATTTGAGCATAACTAAGAAGGGGAAATATTTAGGGTTTTAAGCAGTCCAGATTCAAGATCACTAAAGGGGCTACAAACTTTAAAATCCCCGATTACCCCTGTGTAAAAATAAAAATACTCATCGCACACTCCTCTTGGGCGAGTAATACAAACTCTCTCACCAACCACGAAAGGTTCTAACACAACATCCTCCTCATTCTTGGTGAAGGAAACTTGATTATTAGAGTGAAGCTTCGAAATATGGTTGTCGTCGATGACGCTGTAGTCATAACTTAAAACCTCTTTGTCAATTAAAGATCCTGTTGTCTCCATCAGAATATCCACGAAACCTGATGATGAAGACTCTGAGTCAATTTTAATATTAGGTGAGGGCATCTCACCATAACCTTCCCTAACAATCAGATCAAACTTCGCTCGACTTAGATGACCCTCACACTCTCTCATGCATTCATTCCAGATTTTACCTCTCTCATTAGCAGTAAGGGAAATTGGAAATCTCCCAAATTATCACAATCTCTTATTATAACCATAATAAAGAATAATAAAAAGGGAAAAGGGAAAAATACCCGAGGCTTAAACTTGTAGAAATAGTGATTGACTGAGGAAGCAAAAGAAACTCGTCAGCAACACTTGAAAGAGGAGTCATTTGCTTTGATGAAAAACAAATGAAGAAAAAATTCTCTTTATTGAAACAAGTATACAACGGTCAAGAAGTTGTATCTAACTGAAATAATGATAACAAGTTAGGATCCCCATAAAAAATGCCATGATGACAAGGAGAGAGAAAATTAGCTGGCAATGGTAACTCACCGAATAAGTTACCGGGAGGAATTCTAAGATTTTCTTGTGCGAACACTTCAATCCAACCAGATCTCGTGATCGAGGGGCTTATGTACATCCCATAATTCCCAAGAGTCGAGCTTTTGCAAGCCGAGTACAAAGAACAAGCAAGTCGGATAACATGACCCTAGGCAAGTCAGAACCCAGTCAAGGTAAAACATTATTACAAAATCAGACCAGGTCGGGTTCGGTCTCATAGTAACTCTGGAAAAGGAGTAAGTCAGTCTGATCTCTTGAAAAGTGCTAGGGAGCAACATGAATGACTGCATAGGATGGTTACAAAACGTCTCCATGATTGCATATGAGTTATGAAAATTGATGGAAGAAACGTTACTTGATAGTTATGGAAGACAACGACGTTACTAATGGTTGCTTTAACGTGGGATATGAAGAGGCATCAATTTGAAATCCATTGATGGATGAATGAGTATAAAACAAGACTTCCTAACGAGGAAGAGAGACAACTAATACCTCCTAATAAAATAGGACGATTGTGACCTCGCCTGACTAGCTTTAGGGAGGTTTCTCCAAATAGTGTTTAGCAAAAACAATCCCATGTCGTGAAAATGATATATGGGATTAGGCCCAATTTATGTTATCAAGTGTTTTAAATAGAACAAGGATGACAATTAGTTATCATCATATTATTTTTAATTGTGGTTTGATTAAGGGAAAGACTAGGCTTCATAGTTTATAGAGGTTGTTTATTAATGTGTCAGTTATTTCCTCTAATTGGAAGTTACACCTTATTGATGTGTTTGTAACATTTTTCATTGAATAAATATATCCTTACTATGTAACCACTATTGCACACATCAATCAATTATCATATTCTATCATATCTTATCATTTTTCTTGGTCCTCTGCCGAGAAAATGATATATTCTATCAAATCTTATCATTTTTCTTGGTCTTCTTCGTATTTTTTCAAATATCGTTGTTGGATCAACCCATCGATTTCCCTTTTTAGTTGGAAATAATTATTCATATTGTGCACTTTTACTTAATGGTAAGCCCACCCTATATTTTTGTCAGAGTAAACATTTTCTATCATATTAGATCTTATATATAGGTATAAGAGACACAACACCTCATCATTTTTAATATACACATGCGGTTTTAACATCTTAGAATAACAAACAGTTGGGTCATCATGAGAAAACATTCACATTGGGTCAAACACTCACATAAAGGTCAAAGGCTCATCCAA
The DNA here is from genome assembly GCA_022829125.1 of Lathyrus tuberosus. Taxonomy (NCBI): domain Eukaryota; kingdom Viridiplantae; phylum Streptophyta; class Magnoliopsida; order Fabales; family Fabaceae; genus Lathyrus; species Lathyrus tuberosus. The sequence continues at coordinate 2,606,032 of JALAZF010000104.1, read as the reverse complement.
ATAAGTGAGAGAGACAACACATATTCACCCAAAACTTAAGTTGATGGGTGTATGAGTCATCTCACTTATAAATTTCTCAACCTCCATTTTTTTCAAACAGTGTGGGACTAACAACTCACATTTGTTTCTCAACAATCTCCCCCTCAAGTTTGAGTCCATCCACTATTCTCCCCTAAAGCGGAAACTCTTTCATCCACATACTTATACCGCCGTTGACAGACACCCTTATCGCACCACAAACACTTCAACGAGACAGGCCTCCAAACCACCACCATGTCAGGAAGACTTTCGGTACAAGAAGTCATTTCCTTACTCGAACCTGACACTAATACCATTATTGAGTCATCAATTTGGGGCTCAACATGAATGAGTATTTTTACATCGAAGTTTTTATTTATGATAAACACACATTCTAAGAGACACACCACATACTCACCTTAAAATTTATCATGACATGTGTGTGTTCTCTCAATTATAAAATATTTATTCTCCACTTTTTTAATCAACATGAAACTTTTCCTCCACTTTTTTAATCAACGTGAATTTTTTCACATTTATTTTTAAACACTTCTAATTTACAATTATTTTTCCTTTAACACATAAACTAATTTGATACATGTCAAGTAAATAGAAACACGGTTTATCAATTTCAAAAAAAATTAAAATTTAAAATAACTAAGGATAATGCTAACTTGTATCTTTGGGACACAAGTTAAGAGATAAATATAAAAAAAAATCTTAAAAATTGTGTTACGAATTTAATACAAATTAATAATTAATGAAATTATTGTTTTTTTTATACAAATTTACTATTTATAGGTTTCTTTAATTTATATCCTTGAAGCACAAGTTAGCATTATCCAATAACTAATACTCATAACAAATTTAAGGAGAAAGTAGTCCATTCACTTAAAATCTAATAATTACCCTTCATCACAAAAACGCAAACACTAGCGTATCAACTATCAAGGTCTGTTAAGTTTTACTTGAATGACTACTCCACGTTTTGCAATCACAGCTAATGGAACAGAATCCACAGATTAATTTATAGAAACATACAAAACGGCAAAAAGAACCGAATATGGTCCATGGCACCTTACGGTTTGCAATTACGTCGTGGGTAATATGTAATTGCACTCAACGAGGGCAATCTAGTAAATTCATACTGAAGACTTTTGTTCGCTTCCTAAAATAACAGACATAGCTACTACTCCTTTGAAAGAGGGAAAAAATAAAAAATAAAATCGAACAAACCAAAAAAAAAAACAGAAACAAACTCATAACCCATAATTCACTCACTCTTTCCCCTTTCACTTCTTTTCTTTGTTTTTCGTTCGTTTCTTAACCGACGAAACCACCAAACATTTCATTCCTCTTTCTGATTCTGATGCATTAAACCACAATGGACGACTCCGAGGTAAACCGTTTCACTCCACTCTTTTTCAACTGTTTCTTCGCCGCCAACCGCGGTGTCGTTTCGTTGATTCTTGTTTTTTTAGGGGTTTGTTATAGGCTATTGTTTGAATTAGAGTAGAATGTTTGGTTTTGATTATGTGATTAACTGGGGTTTTGGGTTTTGATTTTTGATTTTTGATTGGTTTCGTTGTTGTTTTGTTGGTGTGGTTTTGATCAGAAATTAACGGCTTTGAAGAAGGCTTATGCCGATATTATACTCAATACGGCGAAGGAAGCAGCTGCGAGAATAATGGTTTCCGAGAGAAAATCCACTCGATTTCAACAAGAGCTTGCTTCTACTAAAGATGAAGCACTTCGCATGGTTCTTAGACTCAAACAAATGCTTGATTCTAAGGTTTGATATAAAGGGTTGCTTTTTGTTTTCTTAAAGTTGTTTTCTTTTGCCTTTTTCTGAATTGCTCTATGTTTGCATTTGTTTTTTTTGGTTCAAAGTTTTGTTTTTGTTTGATTTGAATACTTGGTCGGGTTTATTTACCCTATTTTTGTTTGGTGAATTTGGTTTCTTTTGTGTGTGGTGTTAGTTGGTTGAGAAAGTTACGAGCTTTCCGTTTTATGTATATAGAATTGTAGAATTGTTGATTGGCTTCTTGCATCGTCTTTCAAGAATAACACTTCATTTATGCCTGTTAAACTCTTTTGACTCTTTTGAAGAATATTAAGGATGGATTCTACCTTTTTTTAATATGACAATCATCGTGGTCGGGTCGTTGAAGGAATGCAATCAACGTGCATTTGAGAGTATTTGATATATTTATCAATCGTGTCTGCACTTTTGTTGATGATAAGTCTTGCTTGAGAATGAAGCTGACTTGATTGTGAATGTTGGCATGGTTTAACATATATATACTCTTTATTTTTCTGTTAGGTTTGATATGGCAAATTTTTCAGGTCAAAGAAGCAGAGCTGACATCATTGAGTCAGCAAAAGAAGATTGAGGAGCTCGAAGCTCAGCTCCAGGAAGCCGAGGAAATAGTTAGAGACCTAAGGGCTGAGTTGAGAGAAACACAGGCTGAGCTGGAGAATGTCACAAAAAAACACAAAATGCATACCCCAGTCGAACAAAACATGAAGGATGAAGTTGCAGCTAACGGAAGTTTTCTGCAGGAGAACAGACTTGGAAGACCTTCTGATATAACTGTGCATTCTGAACCCGATTTACAGTTTGAATCGGTCTCAATTTCTGATACCGTGTGCCCTACTGTAAATGGAATAGATAATGGAAGTACGTTCTGCGTGTCTCGTGAACACGCAAATAGTTTCTATATCCATAATCCAGATTTTGCTTCCATAGTCATTAGGAGGAAAGAGCCTGAGCTCTACAGAAATGGATGTACTCAGAGAATACGAGCACTTGAAAGGAGCCTTTTTGATGGAAATGTATCTGTTTCAGGAGATTTAGACAATGCACGGGATGAAACTTTAGTAGGGGTGCATGAAGAAGATAAGGAAGCAACTGTTGCAGCTAATGGCAAAACTAATATTATTTGCGAAAATGAAAAACCAGATGAACTTGAAGTTGTAAAAGAAGGTGCTGACCTTGTCAAAGATCTAGTTTTGAAAAAAACCCGAAGAAGATTTAGGAAGAGGAAGACTCATCGCTCTAGATTGCATTCTGACCAGCTTAAGGAAACAACTAAAGAATCATATTTGTCTGCTGCCAAAAATTCTCCTCATGTATTGGATAACAATGATGCTTCCAAGGTGAATTCTTCTATAGCACATGAAAATGAAGCTCTGAATGATCTAATGTCTCATGTGGCTGAAGCACCCACTGATGCAACTGCATCAGTTGAACAACCAGATAAACTTCAAGTGGTTAAAGCAGGTGGCGACCTTATCAAAGATCTAGTTCATAGAAAACGCAAAAGATTTAGGATAAGGAGGACACGTCGATCTAGATTGCATTCTGATCTGGTTAAGGAAGCAAATAAAGAATCAAACCTGACTCGTGCAAAAGATTCTGATCATGTATTAGGTAACAATATCAATGACAGTTCTACGGTGAATTCTTCCGTGGCACATGAAAATGAAGCTCAGAAGGATCTAAGGTCTCCTTTTGCCAAAGCACCCAAAGAAGCAACTACAGCAGTTGAGCGATTGGGATCTCATACCAATACTGAAAAAGGGGAAATATTTCTTAAAGGCTGCAGTTCTAAGAACAAGATTGAAGATGATAAGGAATCATTGAATAAATCAGATTTGACAAGACAAGAGAGTTTATCTACTGAAAGTATAAAGGTTCCAAGCTGTAACGATGTTGTTGAGGCAGCTGGTGATGGGTCACCAGATAAACTGGACTCAAAAGTATCCAATAAAGATGAGAAAGTTTCTAGTCGATTTGAAAATGATAAGCTTCTCAAGTACACATTCCAGAGAAAGCGTAAGAAGGGGTCAGTTAGCAGCAGTGATGTAGGCTGCTCTCCGGATAATAGCAATTCAAAGAAAAATTGTGGAGAGAAGCAAAATGGCCATGCGGAGCCTCAGAAATCTTGTACAATGACCGAATCATCTCGGGAGAGCCGACGACTAGCACAAGTTGCCCGCCAGGTTGGTGACACACACTCACATGTATATATTTATGCATATGAATGTTCTCTTTCTTTCTGTCTTTCACTGTATTGGGAATGTACGTGTCTGTTTACCTATTTATCCATGTGCAAACTATGTAGTTTTGTATCAATGTTTAATGAACTACTGCTCTATTTCAAAGATGGTTGTAGCCATGTTGAAGTTATGTTGTCAGTTGGCAACAACTGGACAGGGGCAATGGGTTACATTCACTGTTATTTTGTGAAGTTTTGCATACCTTGGTAGAAATAGACCAATAGTTCCTATAAATGGCATTTTTGTGAGCCTTAAAAGTTTTTACAAGAGATGCTCACTAATATAAACTGTGGTTGGCCAACCTGTGTGATGTCACCACCACCCAACACTGTCATCTCTGGTCAGACATGTTGACAATCATACATTTTTCATACTCATCAGCTTCACCATCGCCACTTTCACTGCAACAATCACACCGCACCACGCCTTCCTGGCCCAAATCACCATTTTGCGTTTCCACCTAAAAATTTCACCTCAGCCATGACATTATTTTTTTGAAATTTTGGTATCCGACCTTGCTTTTTCCACATGCGGGGGCCCGTTTAAAGCCAGAGCTAACCTCTGTATGGATTTGGTCTAACACAGGAATTGTTTGCGCCTAGCGAGATTTGAATCTGAGACCTTGAGAGGAACACACTCTCAGGACCCAAGCCTTCTCAACCATGACACATTGAAGTGGACCAATAGTTTGTCATCTGCTTTGTTGAAAAGCCTCAACAGTTTATATCTCAACATACATTAGTCATCGTCTCATCTCAATCTAGCCTCTTCCTCCCTATCAAAATGATTTCTGTTCTGCACTTCACTTCATGTGTGCTTATAATTTCTGATTCTTGATTCACAAAATAGGGGAGTTGTTTTCTCAATTCTCCATACTTTGTTACTCCCTCCCTCATCATCACAATCACGTACTTTTCATCTTTTTTGATCTTGGCATGTTGGTTTTCTTCCTCAATAAGCCTTCTTCGAAAGACGGACTCTCGTATCCTATGTAACAAATAGGTTACCTATCTTCATGATTCCAATTGACTTTGACTGCCTGGCTCTACTTTTTGGCTTATAGTTATTCAGGATTGACGTCACATTATTTATTGCTTATGCTCCTTAACTTCTGCGATTGACTTGTTAGTTGTCTTGTATTGATGGTCATTATTTGTGCAGTCTAGACTCTGAGTCTGACTTTTGATTTTTGATGCTTCTGTTATGGTGATGAATATATCTCAATTTAGAGTAATTTACTAATTGTTATTTACTTCATATAAGATGTTATTGTCATAGATTCTCTAGAATATACTTGAATTTTCACTTCACATAATCATTGTATTGCCTTCAATTTATAAGGAGGAGCCTAACACATTTCTTCAATCTTTTGGCAGCTCATATCTTTGTCTGAGAAGAAATGGTGGCAGTGAGTAGATTCGTCGTCTATTGTTATGATGAGTAATGTGCTATTGTTTCTGGAGTCAGCGTTTTTACGTTGATGGAGCTGTGGAACATGTTAATAATATAATTATTATTATTATCTCTTCTACTTTCCTTTCATCTTTAGATAACAATTGCTAACAATATATCTATAGAACATAAATTTTATATGTTTTCTTGATGGCCTTTTCTTGGGATCATGTTTCCAATACAAATTTTGCTGATTACAAGTTATATTATTCCCATCAATGATTTTGGGTCTTTTGCTAACATTAGAACTGTTAAATATATGCATCCTCCATTTCAAAATATATGGTCATGTAGTAAATTTTGTATGAGAAACTTAAATAAATTGTTCTTTCATTAATGACACGGGAGTCAATAACTTTAAAAAAATAAAAATGATAAGAGAAAAATTAAGAGAATTAGAAGAAGGAAGAATAATAAATAATAGAAGATAGAATAGGGAAAAAATTACTAATTTTGCATTAGTAATGTAAGTTGATTTATAAATGAAGACAATTTTTTATTTATTTATAAATTAACTTATCTTTGAGCAAAAACATTTTAAAGGAAAAAGAAAAGGAAATTTATGATTGTTTAGGAAAATATTTGATCAAAATATGTCTTGGCAAAACAGGTCCGATTTGTTGGATCTGTCTGTTTATTTGCACTTTCGCTGTCTTTAATGTGCCAGACACTTTTTGCAGATTTTTGCGGGTGCGAGTTATACATACAATTTTGTAATTTTTAGACCAAATAGGTTCAATGCTCGGGGGCCCTTCCTGTCCTGCCTTAACTTTTTTGCTGGGTGTGTTAAAGTTTTAGGTCCGCATTTTTAAATATGTTTTTTTTGTCGTGTATTAAGGTTTTAGGTCCGCATTTTTAAATATGTCAATCTATTTTTTCAAGGCTTTTGTAGGGCGTGGCTAAACGTGGCAGACATCAAGTTGTACTTTTCTTTCCCATAAAAGTGGGCATGTTATATATGATTGTATGTAGGGTGGCAAATAGACATGTCCCTTTCGTTTAGGTCATCTCGCAAAAGTCCGTATAGAAATAGAACAGAACAAGTTTGATATAATTGAGAGTGTGGATCTAAAATTTTGATTCGTCTTGCAAATAAATGAGGACAAAGTTGGTTCGCGGGTATTGCACTTTTTAAGTTAAATAATTGCAAAATTTTATGTTAATGTCCACGTGCGCAACAAATTAAGATGGAACTGAACAAATATATTAGAGAGTGCGAATCTAAAATCTTTAACCGCTCTGTGAAAAAATGTCGGCAAAACAGATATGTCCGATTGACTAATCTCTCATGACACCCCTAATTGAATGCGATACTATAATTCATGTTTAAATAAAATGTAAAATTATAGTTCTAAAGTAACAACCATTTATCTAATTTGGTCCACCTTGCGGTGAGTTGTGTTATTAAATAAACTTTTGCCTTTAAAAAAATTTAATCATGTTCCTATCTATTTTTTTGTCAAAAAAAAATTCTACACAATGACAATTTTTTTGGATCAGGAATCGAAGGATTCAAAGGATAGAGTAAAATGGCAATATAATTGAACAATTAGGAACATGTTCGACCTTATCGATTTATCATATAAATCAATGAATCAATGAGTTCGAATTGTTGGAATTCAACCACAACCTATGGAGAATTCTTCTATTCAATCTTGACTTCAAGATTGTTAACAATCACACAATGATAATGAAAAGAAAAAGGTTGAGAAAGAGAAAAGAATAAAGTTGGAGAAGAAGATGAAAATCTGCAGAGTTTCTCTCTGCCCACAAACTGCAGAAACTTTCACTATTCACTTGCAACTGCAAACTGTGAATTATGTTATGAGTTCTTACAAAAAAAACAGGGTTTCTCCCTATTTATAGATTTAGGTTAGCTTGCACCCCAAGTCAAAGCCCAAAACTATAAAAGCCCAAAATAGCTATCATTACTAAAATAGACCTAAGTCGAAATCTTGTGTGAAGCAACCTGCTTCGACACTTCGACACACTATTACAACTCGACACACACACACACACACATTATAACAATTCGATTACTCATTGTTTCTGTCGAGTTACACTGCTTCGACACAAGGAATTATAACTCAACACACCACCTAATTCATTGTGTCTAAGCTGTCTACATTCATCATGGCTCTTAGTCTTCTGAAAACTTCGACATGCACTCCCTTCGTCATGATATCTGCAATCTGACTCTCAGTTTTGCAGTGTTCCAAGTTCATCTTCCCTTCTGTTACCTGCTATCGAAGATAATGGAACCTCATTTAGATGTGCTTGCTTCTATCGTGTGCTATTGGATTCTTCGCCAAGTTGATAGCTGACATGCTGTCGATCTTCATGGTAATTGCTCCATGAATCTTCCCTGTAATCTCTTCGACCAGGTTCACCATCCATGTTGTTTGACATGCACAAAGTGAAGCAACTATGTACTCTACTTCGCATGATGACAATGCCACTACTGGCTCCATTCTCGAACTCCAAGCAATTGGTGCACCACCTAACATAAACACATAGCCAACTGTGGATTTTCGATCCTCAGCATCACTACACCAACTTGAGTTTGTGTATCCCAATAACTTGCATTCTTTTCCTTCATCAGTTGTAGGAAACAAAATGCCGTAGTCGAGAGTCCCTTTCAGATACCTCAGTATCCTATTCGTTGCTGCTAGGTGTGATACCTTTGGCTTCTACATGAATCTATTTACCATACCCACACTGTATGCTAAGGCCGACCTTATGTGACAAAGGTATCTACGTAACCCAATAAGTCTTCTATATTGGGTTGGGTCGACATCATCTTCATCTGAATCCTTCGACATTTGCAATCTGATTTCAGCTGGAGTCGAAGTTGGGTTGCATTCTTGCATCTCAAATCTCTTAAGTATTTCGCCTATATATCTTCTTTGGTGCATCATCAAACCTCTACTAGTCTTGTAGAACTCTATGCCAAAGAAATATGAGATATTTCTCAAGTCTGACATTTCAAACTCCTCACTTAGGTCATGTTTGAAATCTTTGATCTCCTTCTTGCAACTTCCTGTTATCAACAGGTCATCGACATAGAGACATAGTATAAGCAATTCACCATTGCTTCTCCTTACATATACTCCATGTTCAGTTGTGCACTTCACAAATTCTTTCTCCCTTAGAAAGTTGTCGATCTTCTTATTTCAAGATCTTGGAGCTTGCTTAAGTCCATACAGGGCTTTATGCAGCCTGTACACCTTTCTTTCTTCGCCTCGTTTCACAAACCCAACTGGTTATGCGACATAAACTTCTTCGTCTAAAGGGCCATTAAGGAATGCACATTTCAAGTCCTTCTGACATGTGTGCCAATTGTTCATATTTTCTAGACCAACAACCAACCTGATTGTTTCAATCCTAGCAACAGGTGCAAATACTTCGCCGAAGTCGATTCCTTCCTCCTGAAGAAATCCTTTCGCCACAAGTCTTGCCTTGTGTTGAGTTACGTCTCCTTTAGGGTTCACCTTCACCTTGTAAACCCACTTCATATCAATTGCCTTTTTGCCTTGAGGCAATTCAACAAGTGACCAGGTGTTGTTGACTTCGATGGAGTCTAACTCATCATTCATTGCCTTCACCCACTTCGAATCTTTCAATGCCTCAGCTGCATTTACTGGTTCGACATGTGCATAGAAAGCATAATGTACCAGCTCACCCTCTTCATCAACCACTTCATCTGATGTAATCACACATTCTTGCAACCTTGCAGGCATGTGTCTTTTTCTTCGAGGTCTGCTTGGGCCTGCTTCATCTCTAACTTGTTTCTTTCGAACTTCTCTTTCGACGTCAGTGGCTGGTTCTTCACAAGAGATTCTCACTGAATCCTTCTTGACATTCTCAGTCCAATCCCATTCTTTAAGCTTATCTATGATCACGTCCCTGTTGATCACTACCTGCTTATTCACTGGGTCGAACAGCTTGTAACCTCCAGTCGAATGATATCCTATCAAGATCATCTAATTTTACTTGTCATCAAGCTTCCTTCGCAACTGATCCGGCACATGTCTATGTGCTATAGATCCAAACACCTTCAAGTGACCGAGGCTAGGCTTGACACCAGACCAACATTTTTCTGGTGTGATTCCTTCAAGCTTCTTCATCGGGCATCTGTTTAATATGTATGTTGCTGTCGAAACCGCTTCTCCCCATAATTCTTTGGGTAAATGCTTTCCATTCAACATACTTCTCACCATGTTCATGATGGTTTTGTTCTTTCTTTCTGCAATTCCATTTTGTTGTGGAGTGTAGGGTGGCACCACCTCATGCACAATCCCTTCTTTTTCACATAATGCATCGAACTCTTTCGACACATACTCTCCACCACCATCAGTCCTCCGAATTTTCAACTTTCGACCACTCTGTTTTTCGACCATAAATTTGAATCTGGTAAATATTTCGATCACATCACTTTTCTTCTTGTTGAGGCAAGTCCACAACTTTCGACTGTAATCATCTATGAAAGCGACAAAGTATCTGTTGCCTGCAATTGAATCCACCTGGATTGGACCACATACATCAAAGTATATGACTTCCAGAGTTGCCTTCAACTTCCTTCCTGCATCCTTGCTGAAGATATTCTTGTGTTGTTTTGACTGAACACACTCTTCACAGACTTCACTTGGAATGTCGGTTTCAGGTGATCCTGAAGCCATATTACTTCTCTTTAGCTCTCTGATGTCATTGAAGTTGAGATGGCCTAGTCGAAAATGCCATAACCACTCATCTCTGCTGGCTGCAATTGCTAGGCACTTATGCTCCATCACATTGAGTTCAATCTTAAAGGTCCTATTATGAGACATTTGAGTCTTCAAGATCAACCTACCACCTGCGTAGAGAACTCTCATCATCTTGTCTTTGACAATTACCTTGTAGTTCTTTTTGACAAGCTGTCCTATACTGAGCAAATTACTCTTCATGCCTGGTATGTACAACACATTAGAAATGGTTGACCTCTTGCCATCTTTCCTCATAATCAGAACATCACCAACATCTTCAGCTGCTAGAGTGTTGTCATTTGCAAACTTTACAGTGTTCTTCGACGAGGGCTTCATGTTGACAAACCAATCTTTCCTTCCAGTTATGTGTGATGAGCATCCTGAGTCCAAGTACCACTGGTCCTGGAATCTCTCTTCATATCTTGTTGTGACCATCAACAACATCTCTTCTTCTTCATGTTTCGCCAGCTTTGCATCATTTTCTTGATTTTTCTTCTTTTCTGTACAATCACTAAAATAGTGACCATACTTTTGACAATTGAAAAACTGAATGTGACTTTTTTCAGGCTTTCAACCACCAGCTCTTCCTCTACCTGCAGCACCACCTCTTTGGTTGCCTTGGTTCTAGGGTTTTCTCTGATTCGACCAGGTTCCTTCATGGTGATTTCGACCAGTTGAATTGGTGTAGCCTTCTCTACCTTTGTTGCCATTCCAGATTCCTTTTCCTTTACTTTCTTTTTCTGACTATGCCTGAAAGCCATATCACTCTTCGACTTTCCTGCAGATCTTTCAACCATCCTTTGTTCATGAGACTCAAGCGTCCCTTGAAGCTCTTCCTTTGTCAATACTGACAAGTCTTTCGACTCTTCTATGGCTATTACCACGTGGTTGAATTTTGGAGCCAATGACCTCAAGATTTTTGACACAACTGATCTTGATGTCAACATTTCTCCACATACCTTGATTTGATTCATCAGCTTTGTAACTCTGGTGAAGAAGTCTGTTATAATTTCATTGTCTTCCATCTGAAGCAATTCATAAGTCCTTTTTTGAGTTTGTAACCTCACATCTTTCACCTTCTCTGCACCTCCAAACGATTTTTCAAGAATCTCCCAAGCATCTTTTGCTGATTCTACATCACTAACATTTTCAAAATTATCTGGGTCAACACATTGATGGATTATAAAGAGAGCTTTATAATATTTCTTCTTCAATTTTTTGTGTGCATCCTTTTCTTGATCCGTCACGTCTTCTGCAAGCGGTGTTAGTCCTTCCTTCACAAGATCCCAAAGATCTTGATAACAGAAAACCACCTTAATTTGCTTGCACCAATTCTCATAATTGTCTTTCTTGAGAATCAGAAGGCTCACCGGAAAGTGCATGTTTGGTTGATTTATCGCCATCACAGTTTTCTTCCTTGAATTGCAACCAGAGCTCTAGATACCAGATGTTGGAATTCAACCACAACCTATGGAGAATTTTTCTATTCAATCTTGATCTCAAGATTGTTAACAATCACACAATAGCAATGAAAAGAAAAAGGTTGAGAAAGAGAAAATAATAAAGTTGGAGAAGAAGATGAAATCTGCAGAGTTTCTCTCTGCCCACAAACTCTAGAAACTTTCACTATTCACTTGCAACTGCAAATTGTGAATTATGTTATGAGTTTTTACAAAAATAAGAGTTTCTACCTATTTATAGATTTAGGTTAGCTTGCACCCCAAGCCAAAGCCCAAAACTATAAAAGCCCAAAATAACTATCATTACTAAAATAGGTCTAAGTCGAAATCCTGTGTGAAGCAACCTGATTCGACACTTCGACACACTATTAAACTTGACACACACAAATTATAACAATTCGACTACTCCTTATTTCTGTCAAGTTACATTGCTTCGATACAAGGAATTACAACTCAACACGAATGAATCGTTGAATTGTAAAATATTCTATTAGCCTTATCCTAAAGCTACAACAATCAGTCTAATGAGCTCGAAGCAACAAATAGATGAATCAACTGCATGTTTGATTGAGATGTTCAGAAATGAGGAAGGAAAATGTCCAATCTAATTTTTTGATGTTGAATATGCATTAATGGCCATCAATGATATGCATCCTAACTAAAAGAGAATTCAGTTTGAGAAGTCTCTCATGATCTGAACAAACTTACTTTTAGAGAAGTATACACCAAAAAAATTCATCAAGGAAGCAAAGAAGAAATGTGATAGTTGAGGAAGAGGCACACACTTGGTCTTCACCATTGATATGGAGGAATCTGATGATGATGTGTTAATCGATGTCATAGAAGATATATTAGCAATTGAGATTCTAAAGCGGAAAAAATATTTGTGTCCTTTATAGCCTTTCAAAATGAAGGGCACTAATTCATCTAAGGATAAAAATAATGGTTAGACGATATCAAATGGGTATACTATCCTGAGGATTACAATGATTATGTACAAGATATTTTACTTAACAAAGATACTAACACCATCATGATTGAAATACAAGTCGTTGGTTTGCTCCCTTTTGAGTTTTAGGGGACATATGCATAGTCGAGATAATTTAAGGGAATGTGTTTATTGAAGACATTGAATGTGACTCCTTATCAAAGGTTAAATAATTTGAAGGTATGTTGTTTGAGAAGACCACTTGAGAGATATTTATGCATATAAATCCGTTGTTTATCAAAGCTTCAATTAATGTAAGAATGTTTAGCCAAATATTTGTGGACGTGACTGTTGTATCAAATTTTATGTAAATTTCAACGTTACAGAAAATGGGAGGAAAACATGGAGGACTTATTTCCAATTAACATTGTTCTACAAGGGAACCATAACTGATTGGTAAACAAGAAAATAAATCTTGTTGCGGTGTGTCGCTCCCGGGATTTTCATCCTAATACAAACGCGAAAGTGACACCGAAACAGAGTCGCCAGCAATGTGTATTTATCCCAAGAGAGGGAAAGGAAACACCGCATAAACCTGAGAGAAAGGAAAGAGCACGGTCTTACGACCAAGAGAACTGGGTTCGGGAGTCGGTTACGCGAGAGGAAGGTATTAGCACCCCCACGCGTCCATCGTACCCGATGGGATCCACGCTTGCTTGTCTCGATCAAAGGGTGATAGAAAAGGATACTGGAAAAGGAACTGAAAGAAAGAAATGGAAAGAAAAAGAAACAAATGTAGGGAAAATAAAAGAAGTGCTCGAATGGGCCCTACCCCACTGCCTACGTATCTCATCGGGAGCATGAGAATCAGAGCGACGTAGTTCCCCTCACTAGGGATGGATTGTTTGTGTTTTTTAAGGAACGACTAACGTTCTAGCTCAGGTGTTGCAGGCTCGCTGGTCCGAGTGCGTTACCATATTGCGAGAGAACGAGTAGAAGCACGCTCGTACGCTGAGAGTGAGTGAGGTGAGAAAAGAATTCCCGAAGGAAAGACGTTATTGTTTGTTTTTTGTCTTTTAAGAGTTTTTCATTTGTTTGCATATGATAGTGTATCCGAATCTTAGTCATTGGAATGTGTACATTCTCACATTCCAAGATGGAATGGGTAAGAAAGCACACTAAGAGTGAAGAAGACCCCCACACTTAGTTCCAATTGTTAAGGTTCAAGCACACTAGCATACTTGTGTTTATTAAGTGTTTTTGTTGATTAAGAAATGAAGAAGTGTTTTTTATTATTTGTATCTTCAACAGATATTGCATTTAAGTCCCTCATACAAGATCAAATGTTTAACACATTGACCCAAGATGGGCTATGTGCTACACATTCTAAGATCATAAGAGAAGACCCCTTATAACCTTTTTCTTTATATGAAAGGCCTAAATGCAATAAATGCCTACCTTTATTAGATATTTTGAATTTTCTTTGAGATGAGAAGAGAGACTCAAGAGAGGAGCAAAGGTAAAAATCTATATGAACTAAGACTCAATCCTAATTGAAAATTAAAGGGAGTGGTCCTAATGGTTTGTGAGGTTTAAACCTAAAGTCTAAAGAAAGAATGAATTAAACAATTCACTTCTAAAGTAGAAGATGAATTGTAATTCAAAAAGGGAAGGTGGTGAGTTATTAAGAAAAAAACACATAAGTGCTTAACAAAACACAAGATGGAATTGTAAAAGAGAAGGGATAGAAGTTTGAATGTGGATTCCTTATCCACACTCAATTGAAACTTACCAAAGCCCCTACATGGTTAGTAAACATGTGTAAGAAGTATAAGGAGTAAAAGAACATTTAATGCACCATAAAACTCAAAAAAAATTAGATGAGAAATCAAATCCTATTAATCACAACCAGAATGTACATCACATGGAAAACAAATGATCATTATCATGCAAATCCAAGTGGATAGGCAACAAACATCATCCATGACATTAGAACATGCTACCATAAGAAAAGGGAGAATGAAAGATGAAAAGAAATGAAAAAAAACATGCATGAATGGAATATGTAATCTAAGGATCAGAATTGAAGTGAAATGAAGAATGATATATAAACACATCACAAGCATTCATGAAACACCTATCAAGTCATTCAAGAAGCAATAGAAGAAAGGAAATGGAAATTCAAAAGATAACACAAGTACTTAATATTAAGGACACACAAAGTTCAAATGAAAATGAACATGCAATGATGACACATAACATGTACCAATGACCTATAATGTCAAATGGATGGTTCACAAAGTAGGCAAATGATCATGCAAGTATGCACAAAAGCAATCATGTAAACATGCACAAAGATTACAAGGATATGACATGTTGTAATGCTTCAAATGAAATGTTTTAAACAAAAATCAAATGAGTTCATGAAAATTATGAAAACATGGTATTGAGGTTCACAAATCAGAGATGAATCACATATCAAAGTATCATGTAAAAAATTCAAGGTAAAAAGGCTTTATACAATGCACTTAAATCAAATTGGATGCACATGCAAAGTAATGCAAAGATGAACATCAAAACATGCCATAACAGGACCTAAAAACTCAAATTAAAATCACTTAACATAATTCAAGATGTTAATGACTCACTACAAAAAGAAGCAACTCAAAACAATTTTTAATGATCAAGAACAAAATTAAACAAAATCATGTACCACATTAAGAATGCACACAAAAGAAAATCAAAGAAAATTATGGAACAGGGGCAAAAAGGTCATAAAATCAAGAAATAAAATCATGAAAAATTTTCTAAATGTTTTAATGATGCTCATGAATTTTTGTGGAATTTTATAATGCCATTTGGTGTTTTTTAAAAATTAAAAAGCAAACATGTAAAAAAATGAAAAATAAAATGAAATGTAAATGTGAATGGGGGTGTGAACATAGTAAAACATCAGTTCAATATCATTGGGCTTTAAAACAAAGGAGGTGCGAATAGCAATCTAGTCCAAGGTCCAAGTCTGCGCCAAACACACTAGTAACCATGCACTTCAGTCAACAAAAATTGACTCGTTAACAGCCATTAGATCAAGTCAAGGTCAAGCCAAAGTCAAAGTAATCAGATCAAACGCTTACACACGCATGTCCACGTTCCATACCATATGCCACAACACACAATGCTTAAAATGAAATCAGAAGCAACACGTGAGAGGCATGTGATTTTTTATGCGTTGGCAAGCTTCAAGCCACACGATGAGGGAAAATGGACGGTTATGATTAAAACGTGAGAAAACCCTAGCAATCAAACTCAACGGCCGGATGTGACTTCCGGTCACCTTCTCCGGTGAACCACCACCCTCTGCAACTTTAATTTCTCCAGAAATCCACAAAAAATATACTAAAATGATGCTGAACTTATGTAGAACACGAATCCAAAGACAAAACGCACAAAACATTCCTGAGATGAGAGAATCGAACAGAGGAAGATTTGCCCTAACATTTCAACTATGCCTCTAAAGGCCTATCAACTAGCCGGACAAGTTCTTGAGCTTATAGGAAGCATCAAGAACCTGATAACATCTTCACATTATGTCTATAATGGAAGAAATTCGTACTTGAAGATTTATGATCTTGATGTGTTCTTCAGAAAACCAGAGATGTTGCTTCCTCTTTGAGCTTCTTTTGGCCAAATAAAGGCTTAGATGCAAAAATGGATGATGCTTCAGTGGAGAAGAGCTGAAATCCAAGCTTCAAAATAGTTGCAATGTGATGAAAATGGAGAGAGAATCAGAGAGATTCTGAGATGAAGATGAGGAAGATGAATGAAATGGAACTCGAAAATCAGTTGCAATGTGGAGAAATTGAGAGAGAATGGAGAGAGTTTCTGAGTTGAATGTGAGAAAATGAAGTTAGAACTGAAGTTTGAGAGAGTGATTTTTATTTATAATGTGAGCTAACCATGGTTAAACTGAGTGAGTCAGCTGAGTCATGGTGGTTTGGGTGAGTCATCCCTAACTAACTGAGTCAAGTTAGTTAGGGAGAGCAATGGTATGGTGATGGCAACTCATGATATGCTATGGTGGAGGTGAAAAGAAAATGAAGGCACGGCTGGTTGTAGCAGAAACTTGCTCAGCAAGTTTGTTTCTTTCCATTCTCATGTATGCCAAGGCAAGTGTGCAAGGTGTAAGTCATGTGTGTTTGGTTTAATGTGGAAAGCTGATGTGATGAAGTGTTTGTGGTGTGTGTGAACCAAAAATCGTGCACCACTGTTAATGCATCAATGTCATTCATGGTGATTTGCAAGTGGAAATCTCTCTACTTAGTGAATGGTTGGATGAGTTTTTGGATTCATTTGAAAGAGAGGATGTAATGATACAAGTTTGGTTTGAAATTTGAGTTGAAATGATGCTTGGAAGAGGTTGGAAAATGACTTATAACATCCATAAATGGAACTGGTACAAGGGCATGGTGATGAGGTAAATTGGCAAGGCATCTTGGCAGGGAATCTCAGCACGATGATCCTAACTTGAGACCATTATTTCTCCATCATAACTTGATTAATTCAAAATTTTCCCAACATCAATATTGAAGATGACACTACAAAGAACAACTTTGATGTTGAAAATTTTTCCATTTGAGGCTTTTATCTTGATGAAAAATGGGTGGACATTTGGTTCACCACATGCTTGTGAAAATGACTGCGCGCGTGCCTTGAAAATCCTTGGTCATAACATGGTTTTGGCCTACTTTCCTCCAACTTTGATCATCCATATCTATCTCAATATTTATCCAATGGGGATGTTCTACACATGGATTTGAAGCTTAAAACAAGACCTTTTGTTGTGGCCTGGTGGAATTTTCATTTGGTGCTTCAATTTTAAATGGCCTTGGTTCAAACTCTGATGCAAAATGGTCAAAAATTACTATTTTTGGAAACCCTACTTCTTCCAAAAATGGCAACTTTCCACCTCTTGATTTTTTCATGATTCCTTTGGAGTTTCTTGACCAAATTTTGTACATTGGACACATATAACATGAATTTTATGAATTTGGCCTCAAAAAGTCAAGAGTTGACTTTTTCCTCTGATTATTTGACTTGGCCCCAATTTCTCTGATTTTTGATTTTTCTTCCAATTGAACAACTTCTAAAACCAATTGAGAGGTGATTTTCCACATACATACACTTAAGAACATATAGAATACCATGACATCAAGTTTTGTCCAAAAAATCAAAGATATCCTGATTTTATTAGAAACCCTAATTTTGTTGCCCACCTCCTAGGAGAAAAATGTGCAGTCTTCAATTTCAAATTCCTCAGAGTATGTTGTGTATCCTCTTAAAGGATGATGAAATATGCCACTTAAGGGTGACTTTGGATCAATGAGCTATCTTCTTTGAGGGTTTTCCTTCAGTTTTTTTTGAACCTCTTGCATGATGAAAGATGTAGGGCTTCAATCTCCTATTGAATCTCACTTCCTTGAGGTTTTGGATGATCAATTGAGATAGTGTGAGACATGAGAGACTCTTGGCTTGCCTTGAGGCAACTTTATTGACCTTTTTGGGCTTTGAATGATCCCTTGATTATCCACCTTCCACCTGATCACATGCCTTGATGGTAAGAGGAATGCTATGCTTCATTTTTCTATGTTAAATGCAATGCAATGCTAATGAGATGGATATGATATTGTAAATGATAATGCTATGCTATGATGCAAAAAAGGGAGAGCAAATTTTGGGGTATTACAGCTGCCCCTATTCAAACACTGTAGACCTGAATGCCTGAAAGCGAATGCTTTCCGACTTTCAAGGTATATAGTGATTGAATACCAAATATAACCAAAAATTTGCTCTGGATGATGAAAAAGAAAAAGGGATATAAACCCAACGCGATTGTTGGATTGAATCTTCAAGTGAAACGTTGTCGGAGAAATCTGTCTTTTGAACGACGCCAGGCGACTACTGGCTTGCCATACTGTTGATGGACTTTAACAAATGTCTTTTTGAACGACGTCAGACGACTACTGGCTTGCCACACTGCTGGTGGACTTTAGAAATGTCTTTTTGAACGACGCCAGATGACTACTGGCTTGCCACACTGCTGGTGGACTTTAGCTGCTCTGTCATTCTAAACAATGGACTTTTACCAGTTCATGCTGGATTTTTGCCAATCTGTCGTTGGACTTCAATGATTACCAAACAGGCTTTGGAATCTCAAAATTGCCATCCTCGGATGGACTTTTGCAGCTTTGCCAAATTAAACTTGGACTTTAATGCTTACCAAACTGGCTTTGGAAGCTTTGCCAAATGATCGTCCCACCTGCTGGAACAACCACCTGCAATATTATCCCACAGGCTGGAATAATATGAACAAACTGTATATAATGATCATCCCACTGGATGGAACAACCATCTTCCATACTATTCCACAGGCTGGAATAATATAAACAAACTGTATATAATGATCATCCCACTGGCTAGAACAACCATCTTCCATACTATTCCACAGGCTGGAATAATATGAACAAACTGTATATAATGATCATCCCACTGGCTGGAACAACCATCTTCCATACTATTCCACAGGCTGGAATAATATGAACAAACTGTATATAATGATCATCCCACTGGCTGGAACAACCATCTTCCATACTATTCCACAGGCTGGAATAATATGAACAAACTGTATATAATGATCATCCCACTGGCTGGAACAACCATCTTCCATACTATTCCACCTGCTGGAATAATATGAACAAACTGTATAATATGATCATCTCACTGGCTGGAACAACCATCTGCCATACTATCCCACCGGCTGGAATAATATGAACAAACTGTATGCCAAAAATAAATTGGACTTTGGATTGTAACTGAGCAATGCTGAGAATTACACCACCTGCTGGGTAATATCATATGCTGACACTTTGCTGAAAAAGAGATTCCGTTGATCCATATAGACCAAGTCGGGGAAATTACCGCGACTCGACTGGGGAGTATAGCGGACAAGATTCAATGCTGAACTCTATGGGGATATCATTACCAAAGATATGATCTTGCCGGGGACCAGGGCTGCTCTGCCGGGGACATCCAAATCTTGGTTGAAAGACAATCCATTGCAACATACTGAGAAAGAGTCCCTACAGATCTGTTAGGGAAACCCAAAGTAATTCCTCGGTACTCTGCTGAGGAAGAAGACTGTCGAGATTAGGATAAATGTCACAGTGCCCCATGTTGGGCAAACTTTCCTTTTGACGACTCCGCTAGGGATAATGAGTTTACAACACACTCTGCTGGAGAAAAACCGCTTTAAAGCGTCTCTTGTTGGGGCTGCCCTTCGAGAGGATTTTACAGAAGATCAAATGTCCTCAAACTCTACTGGGGATACTAAATCGGGAATATCTTTTGCTGGGGAGATAACAGATAACATGCCCCATGCATGGGATGGTCAATAACTCCGCTGGGGATTATTCTTTGACAAATTTCCCATGCCGAAACCTGCGGGAGACATGATACCACCACTTGCTGGTACATCCTGGCAAGAGTAAACTCCACAAGGGATGTTAGTACTAAAAGTTTCGTCTCTTAAGAGGATTTTATAGAAAACCAACCGTTTTCAAACTCTTAGACAAACACTCTGCCTTGAACTACCTTTCACATCGTCTGCAAGGTACTGGAGGATTGGTACTTGTTGTCAACCTGGAGTATTCACTGCATTAATAACCGTTATCAACACAGAAGAAATCCATCTTCGAACACTGTTGCCGTCACGAAACTTAGTGGGAACTCTTGAATGGAAGAATCGACTTAATAAGATACAACAGTATCAAGTCATAGAAATATCTGCTCGTGGTTACGATCATGCTGTTTGGATCGATCGTGCTCATTACCTGCAACAAAAAAAGAATATGCACATGCCCCAGGATATTGCGTGGTCTTTTGGGTCCACCATCCAAGGTTGTCCAACAAGCAACGTAATTTCCATTGTCTTTGTGCATGTTTTTGCAAGGCCAAGATATTTTCAAAGTAACGTTTTACTATAAAAAATCGGACGTTTTTGCAAACAAAACAGTAAAATGAAAATAAAAGCCCATGACTGAATATTCAACTTTATTGATGAAATGCCAAAAATTGGCGAATTTACAATCAGAAGCAAACCCCTGAAAGAGGTGATTGCCATAAAATTGAGAAAAGAAATCTATCCTAATGATAATGCGGAAATTGGATTCCAACTGATTTCTGATTTTGTTATAGCCAGTATGTACTCCAACTCTCCTGATTATCTTTGCCTTCAGAAGCTCATGATTGGACCAATTCCTCCTTTGGAATTTTGCCAGTTTGCTGAAGAGTAGAAGACGTACAGATTAATTCAGACTGCAGTCATTCGCTTTAATCCCTCTTTTGTGTGGATCGCCTTTTCAGGTTTTCAATCCACCGGGATACCCTTTTTTTGCCTAAGTTGCCCTTTCGGGTTTTCAACTTACCGGGTGTACAATTCTTTTCAATTATATCCCTAATTTTTGCCTGAACCTTTATTCTGTTTTTGGTTCGCCAGGATGCCCTTTTTTGCCTGGATTCTTTTTTTTTTTTATCCAGCGGGTCTCTTTATACGAAGTGTTTTTTAACTGCATCTGAATTAACAGGGGATGAAAAATCTTCACCATCCATGGTTGTCAGCAACAAGGCTCCACCTGAGAAAACCTTTTTTACCACGAATGGACCTTCATAGTTAGGAGTCCATTTGCCCCTGTGATCTGTACTCGGAGGAAGTATTCTCTTGATTACCACATCCCCGACCTTGTAGACTTGAGGTCGAACCTTTTGATCGAATGCCCTCTTCATTCTGCGCTGGTATAGCTGGCCATGGCATACCGCTGCTAATCGCTTCTCCTCAATAAGGCTCAGCTGATCAAATCTGGCTCGTACCCATTCAGCTTCATCTAGCTTAACATCCATCAATACTCGGAGAGAGGGGATCTCAACTTCTATCGGTAGAACTGCCTCCATACCATATACAAGCGAGTATGGTGTTGCCCCAGTGGACGTGCGGACTGATGTTCGATACCCATGCAAAGCCAGTGGTAACATCTCATGCCAATCTTTGTACGTGACAACCATCTTCTGAACAATCTTCTTGATATTTTTGTTGGCCGCTTCGACCGCGCCGTTCATCTTCGGGCGGTACGGAGAAGAATTGTGATGTTCGATTTTGAAGTCCCGGCATAGTTCAGCCATCATCTTGTTGTTCAAATTAGAACCATTATCAGTAATGATTCTTTCGGGCACTCCATATCGACAAATGATATCTCGTTTCAAGAAACGAGCCACTACTTGCTTAGTGACATTGGCATAAGATGCTGCTTCAACCCATTTAGTGAAATAATCAATGGCGACCAAGATGAAACGATGGCCGTTTGAAGCAGTAGGCTCAATTTTCCCGATCATATCAATGCCCCACATTGCAAATGGCCACGGAGAAGACATGATACTCAACGGATTGGGAGGAACGTGCACTTTGTCTGCATAGATCTGGCATTTGTGGCACTTGCGAGCATACTTGTAGCAATCTGACTCCATGGTCAGCCAATAATACCCTAATCTCAACAATTTCTTAGCCATCGCATGTCCTCCGGCATGGGTACCGAAAGAGCCTTCGTGCACTTCAATCATCAACAGGTCTGCCTCGTGTCTATCCACACATCTGAGCAGAACCGTGTCAAAATTCCTTTTATACAGCACGCCATCTTTGTTCAAGAAGAAACTACCAGCTAGCCTTCTTAATGTCTTCTTGTCATTAGAAGATGCCCCAGGCGGGTATTCTTGATTTTTCAAGAAGCATTTGATGTCATGGTACCAAGGCTTATCGTTAGACACTGCATCAACCTCAAACACAAAAGCAGGCCTATCCAGACGAGAGACATCAATCCTGGGCACAAAGTTCTAACCATGCACCTTGATCATCGAAGAGATAGTGGCCAATGCGTCTGCAAACTTATTTTCATCTCTAGGAATATGGTACAACTTGACAGTAGTAAAGAATGTCAGCAATCTCCTCGTATAATCTCTATACGGAATCAAATTCTGCTGATGTGTGTGCCAAGTTCCCTTTACTTGATTGATTACCAGTGCTGAATCACCAAAGATATCGAGGGTCTTGATTCGTAAATCAATAGCTTCCTCGATCCCTAATATGCAAGCTTCGTATTCTGCTTCATTGTTGGTACACCCGAAAGTTACTCGGGCAGTGAAGGGCACGTGAACACCTTCTGGCGTAATAAGGACTGCACCAACTCCGCACCCATTCATATTAACTGCCCCATCAAACATCAAACTCCATTTGGATTCAGGGCCAGGCCCCTCCTCCAGAAGTGGTTCCTCGCAGTCTTTCGCTTTGAGAAACATGATGTCCTCATCAGGGAAATCAAATCTCATGGGCTGGTAATCATCAAGAGGCTGTTGCGTAAGATAATCTGACAGTATACTTCCTTTGATTGCCTTTTGTGAAGTAAATTGAATATCGTACTCTGTCAGTACCATCTGCCACCTTGCAACTCTGCCTGTAAGTGCTGATTTCTCAAAAATATACTTGACCGGATCCAATTTAGAGATCAACAGGGTTGTATGTGTGAGCATGTATTGTCTCAATCGCTTGGCGGCCCATGCGAGTGCACAACATGTCTTCTCAAGCATTGAATAACGCGATTCACAATCTGTAAATTTCTTGCTCAGGTAGTAGATAACATGTTCTTTCCTACCTATCTCGTCGTGTTGACCGAGAACACAACCCATGGATCCTTCGAGCACTGTCAAGTACATAATCAGTGGTCTCCCTTGAACTGGAGGTATCAGAATTGGAGGTTCCTGCAAATATCTTTTTATTTTATCGAAGGCATTTTGACAATCATTATTCCACCTGACCGTTTGATCTTTTCGTAGCATTTTGAATATCGGTTCGCAAGTGGCAGTTAGGTGAGATATGAACCTTGAAATGTAATTCAATCTCCCTAGAAAGCCGCGAACTTCTTTCTCAGTCCTTGGTACAGGCATATCTTGTATAGCTTTCACTTTAGCAGGATCAACCTCTATCCCTTTTTCACTGACAATGAAACCAAGCAATTTTCCGGACCGCACGCCGAAAGTACACTTGTTAGGATTCAGTCTCAACCTGAATTTCCTCAGCCTCTCAAACAACTTCTTCAAGTTAATCAGATGTTTCTCTTCTGTCTTTGATTTAGCAATCATGTCATCCACATAGCACTCGATCTCTTTATGAATTAGATCGTGGAATAACGTCACCATTGCTCTTTGATAAGTTGCCCCTGCGTTCTTCAACCCAAAAGGCATTACTTTGTAACAGAAGGTACCCCACGGGGTAATGAATGTCGTCTTCTCCATGTCTTCGGGCGCCATCTTTATCTGATTGTACCCGGAGAATTCATCCATAAATGAGAACACTGAAAACTGAGCGGTATTATCAACCAACACATCAATATGAGGGAGTGGAAAATCATCTTTAGGGCTCGCCCTGTTGAGATCTCTGTAGTCCACACACATTCTGACTTTGCCATCTTTCTTCGGCACCGGTACTATATTAGCCACCCAGGGAGGATAATTGGTTACTGCCAGAAAACCTGCATCCAACTGTTTCTGTACTTCTTCCGTGATCTTCAAAGCCATTTCTGGTTTTGTCCTGCGCAGCTTCTGCTTGACCGGTGGGCAGTCCTCTTTTAATGGTAGTCTATGCACAACTATGTCTGTATCTAAACCTGGCATATCTTGGTACGACCAAGCAAAGATGTCAACATATTCACGTAGCATGACTATCAGCTCTTGCTTTACATCAGCCCGCAGACTCGCACCGATCTTGATCTCTTTCTTGTTTTCCTCCGAACCAATATTGATAACCTCGAGAGCTTCCTGATGAGGCTGAATGGTCTTTTCTTCCTGTTTCAACAATCTAGCCAATTCTTCCGGGAGTTCATAGTCTTCATCACTTTCTTCCTCGGCTTGATAGATCGGATTGTCGAAATCATACGTGGGCATAACATAATCATTTTCAGAGAAATCCACAGAATCCAGTCTGCATGATTGGGTTTATGCTTTATTTTAGATTATTTTTTGCTCGAAAACAAAAGAAAAGAAAGTGCATTATCATTTTTAATTTTCTTTGTGCAAAAATAAAATAAAGAAAGAGTAAAGGATCACAAATTTGTAAACAAAAACGTCCTTTTATTGATATTTGAACATTATATGAGAAAATATGGTGGCCCTACAAATGGATCCTCACACCTTGGGCAGAGTGTGGGATTTCATGCATTATGAAAGACAAGAATTATTACTCTGAATGATGAACAACATGAACGATTTCTTCACTAGACCAATTTTGCAACGCCTCGCCTGGAGCCAGTGCATATACCCATCTGTCCAGATAATCTGAGCTTTCAGCGCCATCTTCTATTACTGAGCATGACTGATTGGGGTTGATAATTCCTCCACTGTTGAAACTGATTGGCCCACGGAATCGGGGAACTGGAGTCCGGCCCGGCTGGTATCCAATGCCAAACTTATCTTCTTTCACAAACACGTCAATAGCTTTACCCCAACCCTGGGCATTCCCGCTTTCGACCACTTCTCTGGCCTGCTTGTATGACGCAATTGATGCACTCGGCCCACCTGGCACATTCGACACTACTGCTGCTGAAGTAGAATCTGGTAAGTTATTGATATTTAGGGCTTCAAAAGATTGGCACAAAGTTTCATGAATTTCTCCATCCATTTCCACATATTTGAAAGTGGATAGATGACTCACGAATATATCTTCCTCGCCGCAAACAGTAACCACTTGACCCTCGAACACATACTTGAGCTTCTGATGAAGTGTGGAGGTAACTGCGCCTGCTGCGTGAATCCACGGTCGGCCCAACAAACAGCTATAAGCAGGCTGAATGTCCATAATATGAAAGATCGTCTTGAATATCTGTGGACCAACCTGTATTGGTAGTTCAACCTCCCCAAACACCGATCTTTGGGATCCATCGAAAGCTCTCACAATCAGATCGCTGGGTCTCAGAACCAATCCATCTACTTCAATTTTCATCAGGGCTTTTTTGGGTAACACATTTAAGGAAGAACCTGTGTCAACCAGCACATGCGACAAAACTGCTCCTTTGCATTCAAGTGTGATGTGCAGTGCTTTGTTGTGGTTATGTCCGTCCGGTGTCAAATCCCTGTTCGTGAATCCCAACCCGTGGCTCACATTCACATTAGAAATTACTCCTTCCAACTGATTCACTGTAATCTCTTGGGGAACATATGCCATATTCAGAACTTTCAACAAAGCAGCCCGGTGTGCATCTGAACTCATTAACAAGGATAATATCGAAATTTTAGAGGGTGTCTGATTAAGTTGGTCAATGATCTTGTAATCACTCTTTTTGATAACCCTCATAAATTCCTCAACATCATTATCAAAATTGACTTTAGGGTCCTCTTCCTGAGCAGGCACCTTGTCATCAACAACCTATTTTTCTTTTGCTCTTGCAGCGGCTTCAGCCTCTTTATCATTCCTTAGAGTCTGGGGAGAAAACAGTCGACCGCTCCTAGTAAAACCACTTGGTCCACTGACATTCTCAATGTTAGTACCAACAGCCTCTGCCTTCTGTCGACTTCCTCCTTGACGAGTATCAGTTCCATACTGCCACGGAACTTCCCTATTAGACACATAAGCAGCTGATTCAGGAACTATAATCGTAACTGGTCTCGGCCTCTCGGGCACGATGATAGCGACAGGCTCCTCAACAGGCACCTGTATCTCGACTGGATTATAGTAAATGGTAACGGCAGAAACATCCTGTTCTTTCTCTACTTTATCAAACTGAAGACTTCCCTCATCCATAAGATCCTGCAGTCCAACTCTCAACTTACTGCAGCCGTTAACCTGCTTTGAACAATCCTCGCAATCAGAGGCGCATCCAGGAAATACCTTTCCTTTTAACAAACGTTCTTTTACAATCAACAACGGAATCTTCACCAAATTAACATCAGTAATCAAATTCAACTTCTCGCCATCAAAAATATCATTTGTGCCTGAACCTCCATGATGAGGCATTGGATTATCACGAACATTCGGCGGCCTAGAGAAGTTGATAGCTTTTGCGTCGATCAGATCTTGAACCTTATGTTGAAAGGCCCAGCACTTTTCTATTGAATGACCTGACGCACCAGAATGATATTCACACCGAACATTAGCATCGTAACCTTGAGGCAATTTTCCGAAATCCAGCGGCTTCATAGTCCGAAGTTCAACCAACTTCTCTTTGAGCAGTTGTGGTAACAAAGCAGCATATGTCATAGGCAAGGGATCAAACTTACGGTCCCTTTGTTTATTGTTCTAAAATCGGGGTCTACCTTGCTGATCTGGCATTTGCTGTCCAGCTGGAACCGGAATGGTTACCGCATCCACCTGATGATAGGACTGATTCCTTCCTCTGCCCCCTCCTCTATACACAGCGCTGGACTCCCCTTCTCTTTTCCTTGGTCCATTGGCAAAGGGTTTCTTCGAATTTGAAGCAACATCTTGAATCTTACCCAATTTCAGCAGACTTTCTATTCGTTCCCCAGCAACGACGATGTCGGCAAACCCCGTGGAGGGACATGCAGCCAGTCTATCCAAATACGTCCCTTGAAGTGTGCTCATGAACATATCAGCCGTCTCACGATCACCCAAAGGTGGTTGAACTCGGGCAACCAATTCTCTCCATCTCTGTGCGTACTGCTTAAAGCCCTCCTTGTTATCCTGAGTCATGCTCTGCAATTGAGTACGATTAGGTGCCATGTCCAGATTATATTGATACTGCTTCAAAAAAGCAGTGCACAAATCTTTCCAATTCCTTATATGAACCCTGTCCAGCTTAATGTACCATTCCAGGGAAGCGCCTGACAGGCTATCCTGGAAAAAATACATCCAGAGCTTTTGGTCCTCGGTGTAAGCGGCAATTTTGCGATTGTAAGCTTGCAAATGGGTTTTGGGACATGTACTGCCGTTGTACTTATCCAGTGTAGGAAGCTTGAACTTGGGAGGA
Source organism: Lathyrus tuberosus (assembly GCA_022829125.1). Lineage (NCBI taxonomy): Eukaryota > Viridiplantae > Streptophyta > Magnoliopsida > Fabales > Fabaceae > Lathyrus > Lathyrus tuberosus. The sequence continues at coordinate 2,578,293 of JALAZF010000104.1, read as the reverse complement.
ATCCTCACACCCTGCACGAGACCCATATCTTCTACATCAATTCCAAGAGTATTTTGGCTCTCAATAGCCTTGAGTCTTTCATCCAGCCCTTCATACTTCCGGTCGTCATTATAGAAACCCATGTCATTGTTGAATGCAATGAACTGGTCCTCCTGACCATCCTCGTTGTTATCAAATCCCAGATGTGCCCCCCAGCAGGGATTGTGCTAACAGGAGGAGTGCGCACGTTGCGATTTGGGATTTCAGTTTCTAGCCTCTGGATAGTGGTTCTCATAGCTTCTTGTCCAATCCTCATGTTTTCTTGACCAGTCCTCAGCTCCTGCTGTCCTTGAGCAATCCCCTGCATGAGGTTCATGAACTGTTCCATCCTTCCCCTCAAATCAGCTAACTCTGTCTGAACTTGCTCCATGACTCTTGCTTGGTTGCGTCGGGTAGAGTATCGGTGAACCGGGGTATCAGCTATCGTGCCTGAAAACCAAATAAAGGTTAGCAGGCGCCTGCAAAAAGAAAACCTGCAATGCAAAAAATGATATGCCATGCAAATGCAAATGCCATGTTTATCATTTCCGAGGTGGCTCACACCCTGATTCCAATCTTAACCACGGAAATTTGAAGACCAGAAATCGTGATATAAAGAGACGTGTCGTGGTCATGTGCTTGTGTACAGATATATGATGATGACTAATTCTCAATAAAACTGCTCATCCCCATTCAATCAAAGTGTTCAAATACATTCAAAAGAGATTCATCAATAACTGGCGTACAAACGAAAGATGGATCCATCAACAAGCCTGATGGTAACCATTAACGACAAAATACAAGAAAACAAAGAACATCAATCTGACAATTCCACGTTCTTCAGCTTATCACTTGTGCATTTAATCTCCTCAAAGAGTATGCGAGTACGCTGGTGATTAGGTTTTTCAACCATCTCTCTGATCAAAACATCCCTTTTCTCGAGAGCCTCTGTTAAGGAACCCATATGCAGCATCAAAGCTTCGTCATCGCACACTCCTTTGTGTCTTTTTATGCCAGCTTGCGTCTTGAGTACCTCCTTCTCTATCATGACTTCTTCAAGCTCTTTCTTGGTATTCTTCAACTCTCTTCTGGCTTCTTCTAACTGTTCTTGACTTTTACCGAGACTTTCCCTATACCTTTTCCTCTGCTCATATGCCTTCTTAAGCTCTTCGTCTTTAATCTGCGACTGTTCTCGTAACTCAGTATTCTCGAGCCTGACCTCATCCCAAGCTTGCTGAAACTTAGATAACTTCTCTTTGTTCTGCGCTAAGGCCTGTTTGGTTTGCTTATGGGCTTGAGTGGCATCATCAGAACCTCTGCTAATTTTCTAAAAATGTTGCGCTCTTTCGGCAAAATCCTTTTCTTTTGCTGCTAGGACTCTTTCAGCATCTTGGGCCTTCCGTTCCAGTTCTTTGTTGGCATGTAGAGCATTCTGAAGACAGCTACTCAACTCGGAATTCTCTCCTTGAAGCTTTTTCACCAAGGCTTGCAACTTGTCAACTTCTTCCACAGTAGCAGTGCTTCTTGCTTTCTCATTCTCCGGATACAAAAGGGGTGCCTTACCAAAAGGCAAGAGAAAATCTTCAACTCTTTTCTTCACCCACTCTTCATATGCTGGATAAACCCGGTTGTTAGGCTTGCCTAGAGTAACTTTCCCCTTTTTCAGTATGCTACCCCAGCTTTCAGAAGATTTCTGTGCTGCTTCCCAACCATCTGATGTATGAAAATAGAGGGACTCCTCCACATCTCTCTTAATAGGCGGACCTATCAGGGCATACCCAAATTGCCGAATGGCCAAAGAAGGATTGTAGTTAATCCCACCCATTCTTCCTATCAGTGGAACGTTAGGGAACTTACCACAGCTGTGGATAATATTCTTGCCAATCAGCCCATGATCTACCCATACGATGTCCTTGGCCACCAATCCCATTAAACGCTGTTTCCACTCTAGAGAATCTTTGGAATCCACAAAAGCCCCTGATTGTGGTAAACGGCCTGCAAACCACTTATAGAACAAAGGTGCACAGCAACGAATTATCCCTCCTCTTTTCTTTTCGTTTCGGTTGTACAAAGAGTAGTGAAGATCTCCCAGTAGCGTTGGCACCGGGTTCTTCATCATGAATATTCGTATGGCGTCCGTATCAATGAAATCCGGCTCGTTGGGAAACAACACTATGCCGTATATACAAAGGGCTAGCAAAGCATTAAAAACAAGCCAATTCTCGCCTTTAGCTGCTTCCTGGGCCTTCTTAATCAGATATTCCAGCTTGTAACCACGAATCTTTCCTTTGTTGGAGACATTGGCGTCTAACTCTGATTTGCTCAAATAAAGAGCACCAACCACCTTTCCAAAGTCAAGATCCCCCACCGATCCAAAGAAAGGGGGCTCCTCCTTGATAGCAATCCCCAACATGTTGGAATACTCCTCCAAGGTAGGAACCAACACATAGTCTGGAAATACAAAACATCTCAGAGGCGGATCATAGAACTGCATCAACGTATGGAGACCTCTGGCTTCATAATCACTGACATTACGGACCATAGATAAAATCCACCCATATTTCTCTTCAAAAGCTTCTCGTACTGCAGGGCTCGCCATTCCCTTCAGCATAACAATAGGGCCCAAAGTAGGTGTAAGGAACTTATAGCTGATGATATTCTTCCTCTCTTTAGTGTTCATCTTTGCAGGGACCTGATGACTGGAATCAAGGGTAATATATGCACCTGGAAATGAATAAACATGTATGTTAGGATATGATAATGCAATGCAAAGGGCAATGTGATCAGGTAATCAGGTGTCTGTGCTGGACCGTGCACGGTGTCAGTGTAGCTCTGAGAACAATATAGAACCATAGATAAAGACCATCTGAATACAATAGGATGAAACTTCCTTGTGAGCGACGATGATAGAAAATCGGGTATGTAGGAGGTTATGGTTTCCTACAAACCTGTAAACAACCCGCCCTTCTCACATGTGGGTACTAGGATGTTCAGTATCCCGGGCTCTCAGGTAGAGAAATGATGATACTTTCACCATTTCTGGTTTGACATCATCATCAATCGAGGAGGCCTCAACTGATTCTCCAAAACGAAAGGTACATTCATCCCTCGGGGTACAGTACTATCGCCAATCGAGGAGTGCCTCCACTAATTCTCTTTCAAAAAGGACAACCTATAGCGAGTTCCCAGCATTGGGTCCTCGGATCGAGAATGTGCAATGGGTTTGCCACGGAATGTGGTCTGCCACTGTCACAACTCGGGAGGAGTGCCGCAACTGAGTCCTTGGGAATGGTCACCAGAGTCGACAGTTCCTCAAGAGAATAACTACTGGCCTGCATAACATGCAGTAGCAGAAAGCTCCTGATAGAACCTCGTCTGGTTGTGGGTCTCATGAACAACAATACGTGGTCACCACCACGCAAGCGTCATGACTATCCACTCTAATACATATGTGTGTACTCAAGCCTGGGTAGTGAGCTTATCTCTCAGAACACCCCGCCCCCCAAACAGAAAACAACAGCACAGTCCAGACAATAATGATATGTAATGCAGTAAATGCGATAAATACAGTAATGTACAGTAAAGCAGTAAGTAACCATACAATAAAACGGTAAATATAGCACAACAGTAAACACCCAATGAAAGAAAAGCAAACAAGCGCTACGATTGACTCGCTTAAGATGGACCAGCAATAGGTCAATCTGTCCCCAGCAGAGTCGCCAGCTATCGCTCCCGAGATTTTCATCCTAGTACAAACGCTAAAGTGGCACCGAAACAGAGTCGCCAGCAATGTGTATTTATCCCAAGGGAGGGAAAGGAAACACCGCATAAACCTGAGAGAAAGGAAAGAGCACGGTCTTACGACCAAGAGAACTGGGTTCGGGAGTCGGTTACGCGAGAGGAAGGTATTAGCACCCCCACGCGTCCATCGTACCCGATGGGATCCACGCTTGCTTGTCTCGATCAAAGGGTGATAGAAAAGGATACTGGAAAAGGAACTGAAAGAAAGAAATGGAAAGAAAAAGAAACAAATGTAGGGAAAATAAAAGAAGTGCTCGAATGGGCCCTACCCCACTGCCTACGTATCTCATCGGGAGCATGAGAATCAGAGCGACGTAGTTCCCCTCACTAGGGATGGATTGTTTGTGTTTTTTAATGAACGGCTAACGTTCTAGCTCAGGTGTTGCAGGCTCACTGGTCCGAGTGCGTTACCATCTTGCGAGAGAACGAGTAGAAGCACGCTCGTACGCTGAGAGTGAGTGAGGTGAGAAAAGAATTCCCGAAGGAAAGACGTTATTGTTTGTTTTTTGTCTTTTAAGAGTTTTTCATTTATTTGCATATGATAGTGTATCCGAATCTTAGTCATTGGAATGTGTACATTCTCACATTCCAAGATGGAATGGGTAAGAAAGCACACTAAGAGTGAAGAAGACCCCCACACTTAGTTCCAATTGTTAAGGTTCAAGCACACTAGCATACTTGTGTTTATTAAGTGTTTTTGTTGATTAAGAAATGAAGAAGTGTTTTTTATTATTTGTATCTTCAACAGATATTACATTTAAGTCCCTCATACAAGATCAAATGTTTAACACATTGACCCAAGATGGGCTATGTGCTACACATTCTAAGATCATAAGAGAAGACCCCTTATAACCTTTTTCTTTATATGAAAGGCCTAAATGCAATAAATGCCTACCTTTATTAGATATTTTGAATTTTCTTTGAGATGAGAAGAGAGACTCAAGAGAGGAGCAAAGGTAAAAATCTACATGAACTAAGACTCAATCCTAATTGAAAATTAAAGGGAGTGGTCCTAATGGTTTGTGAGGTTTAAACCTAAAGTCTAAAGAAAGAATGAATTAAACAATTCACTTCTAAAGTAGAAGATGAATTGTAATTCAAAAAGGGAAGGTGGTGAGTTATTAAGAAAAAAACACATAAGTGCTTAACAAAACACAAGATGGAATTGTAAAAGAGAAGGGATAGAAGTTTGAATGTGGATTCCTTATCCACACTCAATTGAAACTTACCAAAGCCCCTACATGGTTAGTAAACATGTGTAAGAAGTATAAGGAGTAAAAGAACATTTAATGCACCATAAAACTAAAAAAAAATTAGATGAGAAATCAAATCCTATTAATCACAACCAGAATGTACATCACATGGAAAACAAATGATCATTATCATGCAAATCCAAGTGGATAGGCAACAAACATCATCCATGACATTAGAACATGCTACCATAAGAAAAGGGAGAATGAAAGATGAAAAGAAATGAAAAAAACATGCATGAATGGAACATGTAATCTAAGGATCAGAATTGAAGTGAAATGAAGAATGATATATAAACACATCACAAGCATTCATGAAACACCTATCAAGCCATTCAAGAAGCAATAGAAGAAAGGAAATGGAAATTCAAAAGATAACACAAGTACTTCATATTAAGGACACACAAAGTTCAAATGAAAATGAACATGCAATGATGACACATAACATGTACCAATGACCTATAATGTCAAATGGATGGTTCACAAAGTAGGCAAATGATCATGCAAGTATGCACAAAAGCAATCATGTAAACATGCACAAAGATTACAAGGATATAACATGTTGTAATGCTTCAAATGAAATGTTTTAAACAAAAATCAAATGAGTTCATGAAAATTATGAAAACATGGTATTGAGGTTCACAAATCAGAGATGAATCACATATCAAAGTATCATGTAAAACATTCAAGGCAAAAAGGCTTTATACAATGCACTTAAATCAAATTGGATGCACATGCAAAGTAATGCAAAGATGAACATCAAAACATGCCATAACAGGACCTAAAAACTCAAATGAAAATCACTTAACATAATTCAAGATGTTAATGACTCACTACAAAAAGAAGCAACTCAAAACAATTTTTAATGATCAAGAACAAAATTAAACAAAATCATGTACCACATTAAGAATGCACACAAAAGAAAATCAAAGAAAATTATGGAACAGGGGCAAAAAGTCATAAAATCAAGAAATAAAATCATGAAAAATTTTCTAAATGTTTTAATGATGCTCATGAATTTTTGTGGAATTTTATAATTCCATTTGGTGTTTTTTAAAAATTAAAAAGCAAACATGTAAAAAAATGAAAAATAAAATGAAATGTAAATGTGAATGGGGGTGTGAACATAGTAAAACATCAGTTCAATATCATTGGGCTTTAAAACAAAGGAGGTGCGAATAGCAATCTGGTCCAAGGTCCAAGTCTGCGCCAAACACACTAGTAACCATGCACTTCAGTCAACAAAAATTGACTCGTTAACAGCCATTAGATCAAGTCAAGGTCAAGCCAAAGTCAAAGTAATTAGATCAAACGCTTACACACGCATGTCCACGTTCCATACCATATGCCACAACACACAATGCTTAAAATGAAATCAGAAGCAACACGTGAGAGGCATGTGAGTTTTTTATGCGTTGGCAAGCTTCAAGCCACACGATGAGGGAAAATGGACGGTTATGATTAAAACGTGAGAAAACCCTAGCAATCAAACTCAACGGCCGGAGGTGACTTCCGGTCACCTTCTCCGGCGAACCACCACCCTCTGCAACTTTAATTTCTCCAGAAATCCACAAAAAATATACTAAAATGATGCTGAACTTATGTAGAACACGAATCCAAAGACAAAACGCACAAAACATTCCTGAGATGAGAGAATCGAACAGAGGAAGATTTGCCCTAACATTTCAACTATGCCTCTAAAGGCCTATCAACTAGCCGGACAAGTTCTTGAGCTTATAGGAAGCATCAAGAACCTGATAACATCTTCACATTATGTCTATAATGGAAGAAATTCGTACCTGAAGATTTATGATCTTGATGTGTTCTTCAGAAAACCAGAGATGTTGCTTCCTCTTTGAGCTTCTTTTGGCCAAATAAAGGCTTAGATGCAAAAATGGATGATGCTTCAGTGGAGAAGAGCTGAAATCCAAGCTTCAAAACAGTTGCAATGTGATGAAAATGGAGAGAGAATCAGAGAGATTCTGAGATGAAGATGAGGAAGATGAATGAAATGGAACTCAAAAATCAGTTGCAATGTGGAGAAATTGAGAGAGAATGGAGAGAGTTTCTGAGTTGAATGTGAGAAAATGAAGTTAGAACTGAAGTTTGAGAGAGTGATTTTTATTTATAATGTGAGCTAACCATGGTTAAACTGAGTGAGTCAGCTGAGTCATGGTGGTTTGGGTGAGTCATCCCTAACTAACTGAGTCAAGTTAGTTAGGAAGAGCAATGGTATGGTGATGGCAACTCATGATATGCTATGGTGGAGGTGAAAAGAAAATGAAGGCACGGCTGGTTGTAGCAGAAACTTGCTCAGCAAGTTTGTTTCTTTCCATTCTCATGTATGCCAAGGCAAGTGTGCAAGGTGTAAGTCATGTGTGTTTGGTTTAATGTGGAAAGCTGATGTGATGAAGTGTTTGTGGTGTGTGTGAACCAAAAATTGTGCACCACTGTTAATGCATCAATGTCATTCATGGTGATTTGCAAGTGGAAATCTCTCTACTTAGTGAATGGTTGGATGAGTTTTTGGATTCATTTGAAAGAGGGGATGTAATGATACAAGTTTGGTTTGAAATTTGAGTTGAAATGATGCTTGGAAGAGGTTGGAAAATGACTTATAACATCCATAAATGGAACTGGTACAAGGGCATGGTGATGAGGTAAATTGGCAAGGCATCTTGGCAGGGAATCTCAGCACGATGATCCTAACTTGAGACCATTATTTCTCCATCATAACTTGATTAATTCAAAATTTTCCCAACATCAATATTGAAGATGACACTACAAAGAACAACTTTGATGTTGAAAATTTTTCCATTTGAGGCTTTTATCTTGATGAAAAATGGGTGGACATTTGGCTCACCACATGCTTATGAAAATGACTGCGCGCGTGCCTTGAAAATCCTTGGTCATGACATGGTTTTGGCCTACTTTCCTCCAACTTTGATCATCCATATCTATCTCAATATTTATCCAATGGGGATGTTCTACACATGGATTTGAAGCTTAAAGCAAGACCTTTTGTTGTGGCCTGGTGGAATTTTCATTTGGTGCTTCAATTTTAAATGGCCTTGGTTCAAACTCTGATGCGAAATGGTCAAAAATTACTATTTTTGGAAACCCTACGTCTTCCAAAAATGGCAACTTTCCACCTCTTGATTTTTTCATGATTCCTTTGGAGTTTCTTGACCAAATTTTGTACATTGGACACATATAACATGAATTTTATGAATTTGGCCTCAAAAAGTCAAGAGTTGACTTTTTCCTCTAATTATTTGACTTGGCCCCAATTTCTTTGATTTTTTATTTTTCTTCCAATTGAACCACTTCTAAAACCAATTGAGAGGTGATTTTCCACATACATACACTTAAGAACATATAGAATACCATGACATCAAGTTTTGTCCAAAAAATCAAAGATATCCTGATTTTATTAGAAACCATAATTTTGGTGCCCACGTCCTAGGAGAAAAATGTGCAGTCTTCAATTTCAAATTCCTCAGAGTATGTTGTGTATCCTCTTAAAGGATGATGAAATATGCCACTTAAGGGTGAATTTGGATCAATGAGCTATCTCCTTTGAGGGTTTTCCTTCAGTTTTTTTTGAACCTCTTGCATGATGAAAGATGTAGGGCTTCAATCTCCTATTGAATCTCACTTCCTTGAGGTTTTGGATGATCAATTGAGATAGTGTGAGACATGAGAGACTCTTGGCTTGCCTTGAGGCAACTTGATTGACCTTTTTGTGCTTTGAATGATCCCTTGATTATCCACCTTCCACCTGATCACATGCCTTGATGGTAAGAGGAATGCTATGCTTCATTTTTCTATGTTAAATGCAATGCAATGCTAATGAGATGGATATGATATTGTAAATGATAATGCTATGCTATGATGCAAAAAAGGGAGAGCAAATTTTGGGGTATTACAGCTGCCCCTATTCAAACACTGTAGACCTGAATGCCTGAAAGCGAATGCTTTCCGACTTTCAAGGTATATAGTGATTGAATACCAAATATAACCAAAAATTTGCTTTGGATGATGAAAAATAAAAGGGATATAAACCCAACGCGATTGTTGGATTGAATCTTCAAGTGAAACGTTGTCGGAGAAATCTGTCTTTTGAACGACGCCAGGCGACTACTGGCTTGCCATACTGTTGATGGACTTTAACAAATGTCTTTTTGAACGACGCCAGACAACTATTGGCTTGCCACACTGCTGGTGGACTTTAGAAATGTCTTTTTGAACGACGCCAGATGACTACTGGCTTGCCACACTGCTGGTGGACTTTAGCTACTCTGCCATTCTAAACAATGGACTTTTACCAGTTCGTGCTGGATTTTTGCCAATCTGTCGTTGAACTTCAATGATTACCAAACAGGCTTTGGAATCTCAAAATTGCCATCCTCGGATGGACTTTTGCAGCTTTGCTAAATTAAACTTGGACTTTAATGCTTACCAAACCGGCTTTGGAAGCTTTGCCAAATGATCGTCCCACCTGCTGAAACAACCACCTGCAATATTATCCCACAGGCTGGAATAATATGAACAAACTGTATATAATGATCATCCCACTGGCTGGAACAACCATCTTCCATACTATTCCACAGGCTGGAATAATATGAACAAACTGTATATAATGATCATCCCACTGGCTGGAACAACCATCTTCCATACTATTCCACAGGGTGGAATAATATGAACAAACTGTATATAATGATCATCCCACTGGCTGGAACAACCATCTTCCATACTATTCCACAGGCTGGAATAATATGAACAAACTGTATATAATGACCATCCCACTGGCTGGAACAACGATCTTCCATACTATTCCACAGGTTGGAATAATATGAATAAACTGTATATAATGATCATCCCACTGGCTGGAACAACCATCTTCCATACTATTCCACCTGCTGGAATAATATGAACAAACTGTATAATATGATCATCCCACTGGCTGGAACAACCATCTGCCATACTATCCCACCGGCTGGAATAATATGAACAAACTGTATGCCAAAAAGAAATTGGACTTTGGATTGTAACTGAGCAATTCTGAGAATTACACCACCTGCTGGGTAATATCATATGCTGACACTTTGCTGAAAAAGAGATTCCGTTGATCCATATAGACCAAGTCGGGGAAATTACCGTGACTCGGCTGGGGAGTATAGCGGACAAGATTCAATGCTGAACTCTGTGGGGATATCATTACCAAAGATATGATCTTGCCGGGGACCAGGGCTGCTCTGCCGGGGACATCCAAATCTTGGTTGAAAGACAATCCGTTGCAACATACTGAGAAAGAGTCCCTATAGATCTGTTAGGGAAACCCAAAGTAATTCCTCGGTACTCTGCTGAGGAAGAAGACTGTCGAGATTAGGATAAATGTCACAGTGCCCCATGTTGGGCAAACTTTCCTTTTGACGACTCCGCTAGGGATAATGAGTTTACAACACACTCTGCTGGAGAAAAACCGCTTTAAAGCGTCTCTTGTTGGGGCTGCCCTTTGAGAGGATTTTACAGAAGACCAAATGTCCTCAAATTCTACTGGGGATACTAAATCGGGAATATCTTTTGCTGGGGAGATAACAGATAACATGCCCCATGCATGGGATGGTCAATAAATCCGTTGGGGATTATTCTTTGACAAATTTCCCATGCCGAAACCTGCGGGAGACATGATACCACCACTTGCTGGTACATCCTGCCAAGAGTAAACTCCACAAGGGATGTTAGTACTAAAAGTTTCGTCTCTTAAGAGGATTTTATAGAAAACCAACCATTTTCAAACTCTTAGACAAACACTCTGCCTTGAACTACCTTTCACATCGTCTGCAAGGTACTGGAGGATTGGCACTTGTTGTCAACCTGGAGTATTCACTGCATTAATAACCGTTATCAACACAGAAGAAATCCATCTTCGAACACTGTTGCCGTCACGAAACTTAGTGGGAACTCTTGAATGGAAGAATCGACTTAATAAGATACAACAGTATCAAGTCATAGCAAATATCTGCTCGTGGTTACGATCATGCTGTTTGGATCGATCGTGCTCATTACCTGCAACAGAAAAAGAATATGCACATGCCCTAGGATATTGCGTGGTCTTTTGGGTCCACCATCCAAGGTTGTCTAACAAGCAACGTAATTTCCATTGTCTTTGTGCATGTTTTTGCAAGGCCAAGATATTTTCAAAGTAACGTTTTACTATAAAAAATCGGACGTTTTTGCAAACAAAACAGTAAAATGAAAATAAAAGCCCATGACTGAATATTCAACTTTATTGATGAAATGCCAAAAATTGGCGAATTTACAATCAAAAGCAAACCCCTGAAAGAGGTGATTGCCATAAAATTCAGAAAAGAAATCTATCCTAATGATAATGCGGAAATTGGATTCCAACTGATTTCTGATTTTGTTATAGCCAGTATGTACTCCAACTCTCCTGATTATCTTTGCCTTCAGAAGCTCATGATTGGACCAATTCCTCCTTTGGAATTTTGCCAGTTTGCTGAAGAGTAGAAGACGTACAGATTAATTCAGACTGCAGTCATTCGCTTTAATCCCTCTTTTGTGTGGATCACCTTTTCAGGTTTTCAATCCACCGGGATACCCTTTTTTGCCTAAGTTGCCCTTTCGGGTTTTCAACTTACCGGGTGTACAATTCTTTTCAATTATATCCCTAATTTTTGCCCGAACCTTTATTCTGTTTTTGGTTCGCCAGGATGCCCTTTTTTGCCTGGATTCTTTTGTTTTTTTTTATCCAGTGGGTCTCTTTATACGAAGTGTTTTTTAACTGCATCTGAATTAACAGGGGATGAAAAATCTTCACCATCCATGGTTGTCAGCAACAAGGCTCCACCTGAGAAAACCTTTTTTACCACGAACAGACCTTCATAGTTAGGAGTCCATTTGCCCCTGTGATCTGTACTCGGAGGAAGTATTCTCTTGATTACCACATCCCCGACCTTGTAGACTTGAGGTCGAACCTTTTGATCGAATGCCCTCTTCATTCTACGCTGGTATAGCTGGCCATGGCATACCGCTGCTAATCGCTTCTCCTCAATAAGGCTCAGCTGATCAAATCTGGCTCGTACCCATTCAGCTTCATCTAGCTTAACATCCATCAATACTCAGAGAGAGGGAATCTCAACTTCTATCAGTAGAACTGCCTCCATACCATATACAAGCGAGTATGGTGTTGCCCCAGTGGACGTGCGGACTGATGTTCGATACCCATGCAAAGCCAGTGGTAACATCTCATGCCAATCTTTGTACGTGACAACCATCTTCTGAACAATCTTCTTGATATTTTTGTTGGCCGCTTCGACCGCGCCGTTCATCTTCGGGCGGTACGGAGAAGAATTGTGATGTTCGATTTTGAAGTCCCGACATAGTTCAGCCATCATCTTGTTGTTCAAATTAGAACCATTATCAGTAATGATTCTTTTGGGCACTCCATATCGACAAATGATATCTCGTTTCAAGAAACGAGCCACTACTTGCTTAGTGACATTGGCATAAGATGTTGCTTCAACCCATTTAGTGAAGTAATCAATGGTGACCAAGATGAAACGATGGCCGTTTGAAGCAGTAGGCTTAATTTTCCCGATCATATCAATGCCCCACATTGCAAATGGCCACGGAGAAGACATGATACTCAACGGATTGGGAGGAACGTGCACTTTGTCTGCATAGATCTGGCATTTGTGGCACTTGCGAGTATACTTGCAGCAATCTAACTCCATGGTCAGCCAATAATACCCTAATCCCAACAATTTCTTAGCCATCGCATGTCCTCCGGCATGGGTACCGAAAGAGCCTTCGTGCACTTCAATCATCAACAGGTCTGCCTCGTGTCTATCCACACATCTGAGCAGAACCGTGTCAAAATTCCTTTTATACAGCACGCCATCTTTGTTCAAGAAGAAACTACCAGCTAGCCTTCTTAATGTCTTCTTGTCATTAGAAGATGCCCCAGGCGGGTATTCTTGATTTTTCAAGAAGCATTTGATGTCATGGTACCAAGGCTTATCGTCAGACACTACATCAACCTCAAACACAAAAGCAGGCCTATCCAGACGAGAGACATCAATCCTGGGCACAAAGTTCCAACCACGCACCTTGATCATCGAAGAGATAGTGGCCAAGGCGTCTGCAAACTTATTTTCATCTCTAGGAACATGGTACAACTTGACAGTTGTAAAGAATGTCAGCAATCTCCTCGTATAATCTCTATACGGAATCAAATTCTGCTGATGTGTGTGCCAAGTTCCCTTTACTTGATTGATTACCAGTGCTGAATCACCAAAGATATCGAGGGTCTTGATTCGTAAATCAATAGCTTCCTCGATCCCTAATATGCAAGCTTTGTATTCTGCTTCATTGTTGGTACACCCGAAAGTTACTCGGGCAGTGAAGGGCATGTGAACACCTTCTGGCGTAATAAGGACTGCACCAACTCCGCACCCATTCATATTAACTGCCCCATCAAACATCAAACTCCATTTGGATTCAGGGTCAGGCCCCTCCTCCAGAAGTGGTTCCTCGCAGTCTTTCGCTTTGAGAAACATGATGTCCTCATCAGGGAAATCAAATCTCATGGGCTGGTAATCATCAAGAGGCTGTTGCGCAAGATAATCTGACAGTATACTTCCTTTGATTGCCTTTTGCGAAGTAAATTGAATATCGTACTCTGTCAGTACCATCTGCCACCTTGCAACTCTGCCTGTAAGTGCTGGTTTCTCAAAAATATACTTGACCGGATCCAATTTAGAGATCAACAGGGTTGTATGTGTGAGCATGTATTGTCTCAATCGCTTGGCGGCCCATGCGAGTGCACAGCATGTCTTCTCAAGCATTGAATAACGCGATTCATAATCTGTAAATTTCTTGCTCAGGTAGTAGATAGCATGTTCTTTCCTACCTGTCTCGTCGTGTTGACCGAGAACACAACCCATGGATCCTTCGAGCACTGTCAAGTACATAATCAGTGGTCTCCCTTGAACTGGAGGTATCAGAATTAGAGGTTCCTGCAAATATCTTTTTATTTTATCGAAGGCATTTTGACAATCATTATTCCACCTGACCGTTTGATCTTTTCGTAGCATTTTGAATATCGGTTCGCAAGTGGCAGTTAGGTGAGATATGAACCTTGAAATGTAATTCAATCTCCCTAGAAAGCCGCGAACTTCTTTCTCAGTCCTTGGTACAGGCATATCTTGTATAGCTTTCACTTTAGCAGGATCAACCTCTATCCCTTTTTCACTGACAATGAAACCAAGCAATTTTCCGGACCGCACGCCGAAAGTACACTTGTTAGGATTCAGTCTCAACCTGAATTTCCTCAGCCTCTCAAACAACTTCTTCAAGTTGATCAGATGTTCCTCTTCTGTCTTTGATTTAGCAATCATGTCATCCACATAGCACTCGATCTCTTTATGAATTAGATCGTGGAATAACGTCACCATTGCTCTTTGATAAGTTGCCCCTGCGTTCTTCAACCCAAAAGGCATTACTTTGTAACAGAAGGTACCCCACGGGGTAATGAATGTCGTCTTCTCCATGTCTTCGGGCGCCATCTTTATCTGATTGTACCCGAAGAATCCATCCATAAATGAGAACACTGAAAACTGAGCGGTATTATCAACCAGCACATCAATATGAGGGAGTGGGAAATCATCTTTAGGGCTCGCCCTGTTGAGATCTCTGTAATCCACACACATTCTGACTTTACCATCTTTCTTCGGCACCGGTACTATATTAGTCACCCAGGGAGGATAATTGGTTACTGCCAGAAAACCTGCATCCAACTGTTTCTGTACTTCTTCCTTGATCTTCAAAGCCATTTCTGGTTTTGTCCTGCGCAGCTTCTGCTTGACCGGTGGGCAATCCTCTTTCAATGGTAGTCTATGCACAACTATGTCTGTATCTAAACCTGGCATATCTTGGTATGACCAAGCAAAGATGTCAACATATTCACGTAGCATGACTATCAGCTCTTGCTTTACATCAGCCCGCAGACTCGCACCGATCTTGATCTCTTTCTTGTTTTCCTCGGAACCAATATTGATAACCTCGAGAGCTTCCTGATGAGGCTGAATGGTCTTTTCTTCCTGTTTTAATAATCTAGCCAATTCTTCCGGGAGTTCATAGTCTTCATCACTTTCTTCCTCGGCTTGATAGATCGGATTGTCGAAATCATACGTGGGCATAACAGAATCATTTTCAGAGAAATCCACAGAATCCAGTCTGCATGATTGGGTTTTTGCTTTATTTTAGATTATTTTTTGCTCGAAAACAAAAGAAAAGAAAGTGCATTATCATTTTTAATTTTCTTTGTGCAAAAATAAAATAAAGAAAGAGTAAAGGATCACAAATTTGTAAACAAAAACGTCCTTTTATTGATATTTGAACATTATATGAGAAAATATGGTGGCCCTACAAATGGATCCTCACACCTTGGGCAGAGTGTGGGATTTCATGCATTATGAAAGACAAGAATTATTACTCTGAATGATGAACAACATGAACGATTTCTTCACTAGACCAATTTTGCAACGCCTCGCCTGGAGCCAGTGCATATACCCATCTGTCCAGATAATCTGAGCTTTCAGCGCCATCTTCTATTGCTGAGCATGACTGATTGGGGTTGATAATTCCTCCACTGTTGAAACTGATTGGCCCACGGAATCGGGGAACTGGCGTCCGGCCCGGCTGGTATCCAATGCCAAAATTATCTTCTTTCACAAACACGTCAATAGCTTTACCCCAACCCTGGGCATTCCCACTTTCGACCACTTCTCTGGCCTGCTTGTATGACGCAATTGATGCACTCGACCCACCTGGCACATTCGACACTACTGCTGCTGAAGTAGACTCTGGTAAGTTATTGATATAAAGGGCTTCAAAAGATTGGCACAAAGTTTCATGAATTTCTCCATCCATTTCCACATATTTGAAAGTGGATAGATGACTCACGAATATATCTTCCTCGCCGCAAACAGTAACCACTTGACCCTCGAACACATACTTGAGCTTCTGATGAAGTGTGGAGGTAACTGCGCCTGCTGCGTGAATCCACGGTCAGCCCAACAAACAGCTATAAGTAGGCTGAATGTCCATAACATGAAAGATCGTCTTGAATATCTGTGGACCAACCTGTATTGGTAGTTCAACCTCCCCAAACACCGATCTTTGGGATCCATCGAAAGCTCTCACAATTAGATCGCTGGGTCTCAGAACCAATCCATCTACTTCAATTTTCATCAAGGCTTTTTTGGGTAACACATTTAAGGAAGAACCTGTGTCAACCAGCACATGCGACAAAACTGCTCCTTTGCATTCAAGTGTGATGTGCAGTGCTTTGTTGTGGTTACGTCCGTCCGGTGTCAAATCCCTGTTCGTGAATCCCAACCCGTGGCTCACATTCACATTAGAAATTACTCCTTCCAACTGATTCACTGTAATCTCTTGGGGAACATATGCCATATTCAGAACTTTCAACAAAGCAGCCCGGTGTGCATCTGAACTCATTAACAGGGATAATATCAAAATTTTAGAGGGTGTCTGATTAAGTTGGTCAATGATCTTGTAATCACTCTTTTTGATAACCCTCATAAATTCCTCAACATCATTATCAAAATTGACTTTAGGGTCCTCTTCCTGAGCAGGCACCTTGTCATCAACAACCTGTTTTCCTTTTGCTCTTGCAGCGGCTTCAGCCTCTTTATCATTCCTTAGAGTCTGGGGAGCAAACAGTCAACCGCTCCTAGTAAAACCACTTGGTCCACTGACATTCTCAATGTTAGTACCAATAGCCTCTGCCTTCTGTCGACTTCCTCCTTGACGAGTATCAGTTCCATACTGCCACGGAACTGCCCTATTAGACACATAAGCAGCCGATTCAGGAACTATAATCGTAACTGGTCTCGGCCTCTCGGGCACGATGATAGCGACAGGCTCCTCAACAGGCACCTGTATCTCGACTGGATTATAGTAAATGGTAACGGCAGAAACATCCTGTTCTTTCTCTACTTTATCAAACTGAAGACTTCCCTCATCCATAAGATCCTGCAGTCCAACTCTCAACTTACTGCAGCCGTTAACCTGCTTTGAACAATCCTCGCAATCAGAGACGCATCTAGGAAATACCTTTCCTTTTAACAAACGTTCTTTTACAATCAACAGCGGAGTCTTCACCAAATTAACATCAGTAATCAAATTCAACTTCTCGCCATCAAAAATGGCATTTGTGCCTGCACCTCCATGATGAGGCATTGGATTATCACGAACATTCGGCGGCCTAGAGAAGTTGATTGCTTTTGCGTCGATCAGATCTTGAACCTTATGTTGAAAGGCCCAACACTTTTCTATTGAATGACCTGACGCACCAGAATGATATTCACATCGAACATTAGCATCGTAACCTTGAGGCAATTTTCCGGAATCCAGCGGCTTCATAGTCCGAAGTTCAACCAACTTCTCTTTGAGCAGTTGTGGTAACAAAGCAGCATATGTCATAGGCAAGGGATCAAACTTACGGTCCCTTTGTCTATTGTTCTGAAATCGGGGTCTACCTTGCTGATCTGGCGTTTGCTGTCCAGCTGGAACCGGAATGGTTACCGCATCCACCTGATGATAGGACTGATTCCTTCCTCTGCCCCCTCCTCTATACACAGCGTTGGACTCCCCTTCTCTTTTCCTTGGTCCATTGGCAAAGGGTTTCTTCGAATTTGAAGCAACATCTTGAATCTTACCCAATTTCAGCAGACTTTCTATTCGTTCCCCAGCAACGACGATGTCGGCAAACCCCGTGGAGGGACATACAGCCAGTCTATCCAAATACGTCCCTTGAAGTGTGCTCATGAACATATCAGTCATCTCACGATCACCCAAAGGTGCTTGAACTCGGGCAACCAATTCTCTCCATCTCTGTGCGTACTGCTTAAAGCCCTCCTTGTTATCCTGAGTCATGCTCTGCAATTGAGTACGATTAGGTGCCATGTCCAGATTATATTGATACTGCTTCAAAAAAGCAGCGCACAAATCTTTCCAATTCCTTATATGAACCCTGTCCAGCTTAATGTACCATTCCAGGGAAGCGCCTGACAGGCTATCCTGGAAAAAATACATCCAGAGCTTTTGGTCCTCGGTGTAAGCGGCAATCTTGCGATTGTAAGCTTGCAAATGGGTTTTGGGACATGTACTGCCGTTGTACTTATCCAGTGTAGGAAGCTTGAACTTGGGAGGAATCCTCACACCCTGCACGAGACCCATGTCTTCTACATCAATTCCAAGAGGATTTTGGCTCTCAATAGCCTTGAGTCTTTCATCCAGCCCTTCATACTTCCGGTCGTCATTATAGAAACCCATGTCATTGTTGAATGCAGTGAACTGGTCCTCCTGACCATCTTCGTTGTTATCAAATCCCAGATGTGCCCCACCAGCAGGGATTGTGCCAACAGGAGGAGTGCGCACGTTGCGATTTGGGATTTCAGTTTCTAGCCTCTGGATAGTGGTTCTCATAGCTTCTTGTCCAATCCTCATGTTTTCTTGACCAGTCCTCAGCTCCTGCTGTCCTTGAGCAATCCCCTGCATGAGGTTCATGAACTGTTCCATCCTTCCCCTCAAATCAGCTAACTCTGTCTGAACTTGCTCCATGACTCTTGCTTGGTTGCGTCGGGTAGAGTATCGGTGAACCGGGGTATCAGCTATCGTGCCTGAAAACCAAATAAAGGTTAGCAGGCGCCTGCAAAAAGAAAACCTGCAATGCAAAAAATGATATGCCATGCAAATGCAAATGCCATGTTTATCATTTCCGAGGTGGCTCACACCCTGATTCCAATCTTAACCACAGAAATCTGAAGACCAGAAATCGTGATATAAAGAGACGTGTCGTGGTCATGTGCTTGTGTACAGATATATGATGATGACTAATTCTGAATAAAACTGCTCATCCCCATTCAATCAAAGTGTTCAAATACATTCAAAAGAGATTCATCAATAACTGGCGTACAAAGGAAAGATGGATCCATCAACAAGCCTGATGGTAACCATTAACGACAAAATACAAGAAAACAAAGAACACCAATCTGACAATTCCACGTTCTTCAGCTTATCACTTGTGCATTTAATCTCCTCAAAGAGTATGCGAGTACGCTGGTGATTAGGTTTTTCAACCATCTCTCTGATCAAAACATCCCTTTTCTCGAGAGCCTCTGTTAAGGAACCCATATGCAGCATCAAAGCTTCGTCATCGCACACTCCTTTGTGTCTTTTTATGCCAGCTTGCGTCTTGAGTACCTCCTTCTCTATCATGACTTCTTCAAGCTCTTTCTTGGTATTCTTCAACTCTCTTCTGGCTTCTTCTAACTGTTCTTGACTTTTACCGAGACTTTCCCTATACCTTCTCCTCTGCTCATGTGCCTTCTTAAGCTCTTCGTCTTTAATCTGCGACTCTTCCCGTAACTCAGTATTCTCGAGCCTGACCTCATCCCAAGCTTGCTGAAACTTAGATAACTTCTCTTTGTTCTGCGCTAAGGCCTGTTTGGTTTGCTTATGGGCTTGAGTGGCATCATCAGCACCTCTGCTAATTTTCTGAAAATGTTGCGCTCTTTCGGCAAAATCCTTTTCTTTTGCTGCTAGGACTCTTTCAGCATCTTGGGCCTTCCGTTCCAGTTCTTTGTTGGCATGTAGAGCATTCTGAAGACAGCTACTCAACTCGGAATTCTCTCCTTGAAGCTTTTTCACCAAGGCTTGCAACTTGTCAACTTCTTCCACAGTAGCAGTGCTTCTTGCTTTCTCATTCTCCGGATACAAAAGGGGTGCCTTACCAAAAGGCAAGAGAAAATCTTCAACTCTTTTCTTCACCCACTCTTCATATGCTGGATAAACCCGGTTGTTAGGCTTGCCTAGAGTAACTTTCCCCTTTTTCAGTATGCTACCCCAGCTTTCAGAAGCTTTCTGTGCTGCTTCCCAACCATCTGATGTATGAAAATAGAGGGACTCCTCCACATCTCTCTTAATAGGCGGACCTGTCAGGGCATACCCAAATTGCCGAATGGCCAAAGAAGGATTGTAGTTAATCCCACCCATTCTTCCTATCAGTGGAACATTAGGGAACTTACCACAGCTGTGGATAATATTCTTGCCAATCAGCCCATGATCTACCCATACGATGTCCTTGGCCACCAATCCCATTAAACGCTGTTTCCACTCTAGAGAATCTTTGGAATCCACAAAAGCCCCTGATTGTGGTAAACGGCCTGCAAACCACTTATAGAACAAAGGTGCACAGCAACGAATTATCCCTCCTCTTTTCTTTTCGTTTCAGTTGTACAAAGAGTAGTGAAGATCTCCCAGTAGCGTTGGCACCGGGTTCTTCATCATGAATATTCGTATGGCGTCCGTATCAATGAAATCCGGCTCGTTGGGAAACAACACTATGCCGTATATACAAAGGGCTAGCAAAGCATTAAAAACAAGCCAATTCTCGCCTTTAGCTACTTCCTGGGCCTTCTTAATCAGATATTCCAGCTTGTAACCACGAATCTTTCCTTTGTTGGAGACATTGGCGTCTAACTCTGATTTGCTCAAATAAAGAGCACCAGCCACCTTTCCAAAGTCAAGATCCCCCACCGATCCAAAGAAAGGGGGCTTCTCCTTGATAGCAATCCCCAACATGTTGGAATACTCCTCCAAGGTAGGAACCAACACATAGTCTGGAAATACAAAACATCTCAGAGGCGGATCATAGAACTGCATCAACGTATGGAGACCTCTGGCTTCATAATCACTGACATTACGGACCATAGATAAAATCCACCCATATTTCTCTTCAAAAGCTTCTCGTACTGCAGGGCTCACCATTCCCTTCAGCATAACAATAGGGCCCAAAGTAGGCGTAAGGAACTTATAGCTGATGATATTCTTCCTCTCTTTAGTGTTCATCTTTCCAGGGACCTGATGACTGGAATCAAGGGTAATATATGCACCTGGAAATGAATAAACATGTATGTTAGGATATGATAATGCAATGCAAAGGGCAATGTGATCAGGTAATCAGGTGTCTGTGCTGGACCGTGCACGGTGTCAGTGTAGCTCTAAGAACAATATAGAACCATAGATAAAGACCATCTGAATACAATAGGATGAAACTTCCTTGTGAGCGACGATGATAGAAAACCGGGTATGTAGGAGGTTATGGTTTCCTGCAAACCTGTAAACAACCCGCCCTTCTCACATATGGGTACTAGGATGTTCAGTATCCCGGGCTCTCAGGTCGAGAAATGATGATACTTTCACCATTTCTGGTTTGGCATCATCATCAATCGAGGAGGCCTCAACTGATTCTCCAAAACGAAAGGTCCTCAGCTTCTGGCACTGAGGTCGAGAAGCAATAGTACATTCATCCCTCGGGGTACAGTACTATCGCCAATCGAGGAGTGCCTCCACTAATTCTCTTTCAAAAAGGACAACCTATAGCGAGTTCCCAGCATTGGGTCCTCGGATCGAGAATGTTCAATGGGTTTGCCACGGAATGTGGTCTGCCACTGTCACAACTCGGGAGGAGTGCCGCAACTGAGTCCTCGGGAATGGTCACCAGAGTCGACAGTTCCTCAAGAGAATAACTACTGGCCTGCATAACATGCAGTAGCAGAAAGTTCCTGATAGAACCTCGTCTGGTTGTGGGTCTCATGAACAACAATACGTGGTCACCACCACGCAAGCGTTATGACTATCCACTCTAATACCTATGTGTGTACTCAAGTCTGGGTAGTGAGCTTATCTCTCAGAACACCCCGCCCCCAAACAGAAAACAACAGCACAGTCCAGACAATAATGATATGTAATGCAGTAAATGCGATAAATACAGTAATGTACAGTAAAGCAGTAAGTAACCATACAATAAAACGGTAAATATAACACAACAGTAAACACCCAATGAAAGAAAAGCAAACAAGCGCTAGGATTGACTCGCTTAAGATGGACCAGCAATAGGTCAATCTGTCCCCAGCAGAGTCGCCAGCTGTCGCTCCCGGGATTTTCATCCTAGTACAAACGCGAAAGTGGCACCGAAACAGAGTCGCCAGCAATGTGTATTTATCCCAAGAGAGGGAAAGGAAACACCGCATAAACCTGAGAGAAAGGAAAGAGCACGGTCTTACGACCAAGAGAACTGGGTTCGGGAGTCGGTTACGCGAGAGGAAGGTATTAGCACCCCCACGCGTCCATCGTACCCGATGGGATCCACGCTTGCTTGTCTCGATCAAAGGGTGATAGAAAAGGATACTGGAAAAGGAACTGAAAAAAAGAAATGGAAAGAAAAAGAAACAAATGTAGGGAAAATAAAAGAAGTGCTCGAATGGGCACTACCCCACTGCCTACGTATCTCATCGGGAGCATGAGAATCAGAGCGACGTAGTTCCCCTCACTAGGGATGGATTGTTTGTGTTTTTTAAGGAACGGCTAACGTTCTAGCTCAGGTGTTGCAGGCTCGCTGGTCTGAGTGCGTTACCATCTTGCGAGAGAACGAGTAGAAGCACGCTCGTACGCTGAGAGTGAGTGAGGTGAGAAAAGAATTCTCGAAGGAAAGACGTTATTGTTTGTTTTTTGTCTTTTAAGAGTTTTTCATTTGTTTGCATATGATAGTGTATCCGAATCTTAGTCATTGGAATGTGTACATTCTCACATTCCAAGATGGAATGGGTAAGAAAGCACACTAAGAGTGAAGAAGACCCCCACACTTAGTTCCAATTGTTAAGGTTCAAGCACACTAGCATACTTGTGTTTATTAAGTGTTTTTGTTGATTAAGAAATGAAGAAGTGTTTTTTATTATTTGTATCTTCAACAGATATTGCATTTAAGTCCCTCATACAAGATCAAATGTTTAACACATTGACCCAAGATGGGCTATGTGCTACACATTCTAAGATCATAAGAGAAGACCCCTTATAACCTTTTTCTTTATATGAAAGGCCTAAATGCAATAAATGCCTACCTTTATTAGATATTTTGAATTTTCTTTGAGATGAGAAGAGAGACTCAAGAGAGGAGCAAAGGTAAAAATCTATATGAACTAAGACTCAATCCTAATTGAAAATTAAAGGGAGTGGTCCTAATGGTTTGTGAGGTTTAAACCTAAAGTCTAAAGAAAGAATGAATTAAACAATTCACTTCTAAAGTAGAAGATGAATTGTAATTCAAAAAGGGAAGGTGGTGAGTTATTAAGAAAAAAACACATAAGTGCTTAACAAAACACAAGATGGAATTGTAAAAGAGAAGGGATAGAAGTTTGAATGTGGATTCCTTATCCACACTCAATTGAAACTTACCAAAGCCCCTACATGGTTAGTAAACATGTGTAAGAAGTATAAGGAGTAAAAGAACATTTAATGCACCATAAAACTCAAAAAAAATTAGATGAGAAATCAAATCCTATTAATCACAACCAGAATGTACATCACATGGAAAACAAATGATCATTATCATGCAAATCCAAGTGGATAGGCAACAAACATCATCCATGACATTAGAACATGCTACCATAAGAAAAGGGAGAATGAAAGATGAAAAGAAATGAAAAAAAACATGCATGAATGGAGCATGTAATCTAAGGATCAGAATTGAAGTGAAATGAAGAATGATATATAAACACATCACAAGCATTCATGAAACACCTATCAAGCCATTCAAGAAGCAATAGAAGAAAGGAAATGGAAATTCAAAAGATAACACAAGTACTTCATATTAAGGACACACAAAGTTCAAATGAAAATGAACATGCAATGATGACACATAACATGTACCAATGACCTATAATGTCAAATGGATGGTTCACAAAGTAGGCAAATGATCATGCAAGTATGCACAAAAGCAATCATGTAAACATGCACAAAGATTACAAGGATATGACATGTTGTAATGCTTCAAATGAAATGTTTTAAACAAAAATCAAATGAGTTCATGAAAATTATGAAAACATGGTATTGAGGTTCACAAATCAGAGATGAATCACATATTAAAGTATCATGTAAAAAATTCAAGGCAAAAAGGCTTTATACAATGCACTTAAATCAAATTGGATGCACATGCAAAGTAATGCAAAGATGAACATCAAAACATGCCATAACAGGACCTAAAAACTCAAATGAAAATCACTTAACATAATTCAAGATGTTAATGACTCACTACAAAAAGAAGCAACTCAAAACAATTTTTAATGATCATGAACAAAATTAAACAAAATCATGTACCACATTAAGAATGCACACAAAAGAAAATCAAAGAAAATTATGGAACAGGGGCAAAAAGGTCATAAAATCAAGAAATAATATCATGAAAAATTTTCTAAATGTTTTAATGATGCTCATGAATTTTTGTGGAATTTTATAATGCCATTTGGTGTTTTTTAAAAATTAAAAAGCAAACATGTAAAAAAATGAAAAATAAAATGAAATGTAAATGTGAATGGGGGTGTGAACATAGTAAAACATCAGTTCAATATCATTGGGCTTTAAAACAAAGGAGGTGCGAATAGCAATCTGGTCCAAGGTCCAAGTCTGCGCCAAACACACTAGTAACCATGCACTTCAGTCAACAAAAATTGACTCGTTAACAGCCATTAGATCAAGTCAAGGTCAAGCCAAAGTCAAAGTAATCAGATCAAACGCTTACACACGCATGTTCACGTTCCATACCATATGCCACAACACACAATGCTTAAAATGAAATCAGAAGCAACACGTGAGAGGCATGTGAGTTTTTTATGCGTTGGCAAGCTTCAAGCCACACGATGAGGGAAAATGGACGGTTATGATTAAAACGTGAGAAAACCCTAGCAATCAAACTCAACGGCCGGAGGTGACTTCCGGTCACCTTCTCCGGCGAACCACCACCCTCTGCAACTTTAATTTCTCCAGAAATCCACAAAAAATATACTAAAATGATGCTGAACTTATGTAGAACACGAATCCAAAGACAAAACGCACAAAACATTCCTGAGATGAGAGAATCGAACAGAGGAAGATTTGCCCTAACATTTCAACTATGCCTCTAAAGGCCTATCAACTAGCCGGACAAGTTCTTGAGCTTATAGGAAGCATCAAGAACCTGATAACATCTTCACATTATGTCTATAATGGAAGAAATTCGTACCTGAAGATTTATGATCTTGATGTGTTCTTCAGAAAACCAGAGATGTTGCTTCCTCTTTGAGCTTCTTTTGGCCAAATAAAGGCTTAGATGCAAAAATGGATGATGCTTCAGTGGAGAAGAGCTGAAATCCAAGCTTCAAAACAGTTGCAATGTGATGAAAATGGAGAGAGAATCAGAGAGATTCTGAGATGAAGATGAGGAAGATGAATGAAATGGAACTCAAAAATCAGTTGCAATGTGGAGAAATTGAGAGAGAATGGAGAGAGTTTCTGAGTTGAATGTGAGAAAATGAAGTTAGAACTGAAGTTTGAGAGAGTGATTTTTATTTATAATGTGAGCTAACCATGGTTAAACTGAGTGAGTCAGCTGAGTCATGGTGGTTTGGGTGAGTCATCCCTAACTAACTGAGTCAAGTTAGTTAGGGAGAGCAATGGTATGGTGATGGCAACTCATGATATGCTATGGTGGAGGTGAAAAGAAAATGAAGGCACGGCTGGTTGTAGCAGAAACTTGCTCAGCAAGTTTGTTTCTTTCAATTCTCATGTATGCCAAGGCAAGTGTGCAAGGTGTAAGTCATGTGTGTTTGGTTTAATGTGGAAAGCTGATGTGATGAAGTGTTTGTGGTGTGTGTGAACCAAAAATTGTGCACCACTGTTAATGCATCAATGTCATTCATGGTGATTTGCAAGTGGAAATCTCTCTACTTAGTGAATGGTTGGATGAGTTTTTGGATTCATTTGAAAGAGGGGATGTAATGATACAAGTTTGGTTTGAAATTTGAGTTGAAATGATGCTTGGAAGAGGTTGGAAAATGACTTATAACATCCATAAATGGAACTGGTACAAGGGCATGGTGATGAGGTAAATTGGCAAGGCATCTTGGCAGGGAATCTCAGCACGATGATCCTAACTTGAGACCATTATTTCTCCATCATAACTTGATTAATTCAAAATTTTCCCAACATCAATATTGAAGATGACACTACAAAGAACAACTTTGATGTTGAAAATTTTTCTATTTGAGGCTTTTATCTTGATGAAAAATGGGTGGACATTTGGCTCACCACATGCTTGTGAAAATGACTGCGCGCGTGCCTTGAAAATCCTTGGTCATGACATGGTTTTGGCCTACTTTCCTCCAACTTTGATCATCCATATCTATCTCAATATTTATCCAATGGGGATGTTCTACACATGGATTTGAAGCTTAAAGCAAGACCTTTTGTTGTGGCCTGGTGGAATTTTCATTTGGTGCTTCAATTTTAAATGGCCTTGGTTCAAACTCTGATGCGAAATGGTCAAAAATTACTATTTTTGGAAACCCTACTTCTTCCAAAAATGGCAACTTTCCACCTCTTGATTTTTTCATGATTCCTTTGGAGTTTCTTGACCAAATTTTGTACATTGGACACATATAACATGAATTTTATGAATTTGGCCTCAAAAAGTCAAGAGTTGACTTTTTCCTCTAATTATTTGACTTGGCCCCAATTTCTCTGATTTTTTATTTTTCTTCCAATTGAACCACTTCTAAAACCAATTGAGAGGTGATTTTCCACATACATACACTTAAGAACATATAGATTACCATGACATCAAGTTTTGTCCAAAAAATCAAAGATATCCTGATTTTATTAGAAACCCTAATTTTGGTGCCCACGTCCTAGGAGAAAAATGTGCAGTCTTCAATTTCAAATTCCTCAGAGTATGTTGTGTATCCTCTTAAAGGATGATGAAATATGCCACTTAAGGGTGACTTTGGATCAATGAGCTATCTCCTTTGAGGGTTTTCCTTCAGTTTTTTTTGAACCTCTTGCATGATGAAAGATGTAGGGCTTCAATCTCCTATTGAATCTCACTTCCTTGAGGTTTTGGATGATCAATTGAGATAGTGTGAGACATGAGAGACTCTTGGCTTGCCTTGAGGCAACTTGATTGACCTTTTTGTGCTTTGAATGATCCCTTGATTATCCACCTTCCACCTGATCACATGCCTTGATGGTAAGAGGAATGCTATGCTTCATTTTTCTATGTTAAATGCAATGCAATGCTAATGAGATAGATATGATATTGTAAATGATAATGCTATGCTATGATGCAAAAAAGGGAGAGCAAATTTTGGGGTATTACACGGTGGTTTCTTGCTTTCGATGCGGTGGAGAGGAGGTTGACTTGCAAGATTAGCACTCTAACACTCAAGTAAGTAAGAGTTTGAAAAGTGATATGTGAGTGAGAGTGGATTTGAATACATGAAGTATGAATAACTTTATCTATTTAAATAGGAGAAACAGTTGGCAACTGAAAGCATAAAGCGAGCTGTAGACCGCGGTCAACTATCAACATAGCTTCCTTAGGTGGAATTGTCTACTTCTAGAGAAGAGAAGATCTACCTCTTCTGCGCACTTTTATTGCTTCCACTTTATTGTAGGGGCTTTTGTCTTTGAGATTTGCATATGATTAAAACACTTGCCCCTTAAGCCCTTGTTGCTGCTTTGCGGGATGAGGGTTTGGAATATGTGTTCCTGCCAGGGCACTGGATCTGGGAACAAGAGAGTCTTTGACGGGATGTCATTGCCATAAAAAACAGGCGTGTTTAATAATTTCCTTGTATTAGGTAACATTTCGCTTGGAATGAATCACGTGTATCCCTATGTTAGTTGGTGATAATGTTTTCTCTTTCTTAGAGCACTTGAGACTTCAAACACTTTTTCCGAGGAAATATTTATTAAACATGTGACTCCATACAAAAGACGAGTGGGGAATGGGGTTAATTATGGAGGTTTGGAAATGATAGTTTAAAACAAAATTATTTTCTAAATCAATGTTTGAAAGAATTTTCTAAAAATGTTTGGATATACGACAAAAAATGAAGGTAAAAAAAATAGAGCATTTCTTAATACACCACCCAAGTTTCTTAGGCACCACGTGAAATTTCATTTTTGCCCCCTGATTCCGAATGTGCACATCCGGACGCACCAATTTTTTAAAAAATGTTGATGTGTTTCGGATATGCACATCCAGAAAAATTTCGGATCTGCAGATCCGGAAAAAAACAGAACTTTAACTTTTTTAAAAAAAATCGGTTTTGTTGGTTGGTCGCAAATGTTAATATATCGTCGCAACTTAATATACATTCGACAACATCCATATATAAAATAAAATGATATATATACATAATAAACCTATGTCAAAATGCAGTACATACATGTAATAAAAATAGAATACATAAAAAAAAAACTACTGCGTATGGCGAAGGATCTCTCCTGGATCCCCTGCTCCTCTGCCCCGACCCGCCGTCCTGGCTCG
Organism: Lathyrus tuberosus; assembly: GCA_022829125.1. NCBI lineage: Eukaryota > Viridiplantae > Streptophyta > Magnoliopsida > Fabales > Fabaceae > Lathyrus > Lathyrus tuberosus. Next base: position 2,549,748 of record JALAZF010000104.1, on the reverse strand, counting down.
ATATCTGCAGTACTGAAGCGTCCCCCGAGCAATCTCAATAATCCTATCCACGACACGTCTGCCACCAGAGCCCTCAGGAAGGTGACCGTCCGCAATGGCCGCCCGCGCTATCTGCTCTATCTCAAGACAGCGAGGTAGGACATCCTGAGTATGGTCCAGCTGAGACTGTCGCTCCTCTAATATCTCCTGATGAGCAGGTCTGGGTGGCGATCCCTCAGCAGTGGGCACCACGCATGGGTGTGAGACGGTGTAGAACCACATGATGTACCCGGCAGCAACGCTCCAATCTCTCGGCGCTCTGGTCGCCCGAGCCTATTCTGGTACCAAGTGGGACTGGAAGTTATCATATATCTCATCTATCTGCACGCGGGTCAAGCCTAGAGGAGCAGACTCATGAGGCATCCTCGGGATCGTCTGCATGTAACCAAACTGGCGCAAGATGCGCTCCAGCAGGTATCGAGCAGTAATGGTTGAACTGCATGCCAACCATCCTAAGAACAACGAAACCTCATCGAACGGGCGCGTCAAACGTCCTCAGCAGCCATCCGATCAAAATACACTCTGTAGGGTTCGGGCACCTGGTTCCCTCTGAGCAGGAGAAATTCAACAGCACGTGGCATATCCTCAGTGTACCCGTCGACACTCCCCCAACCAGTAATCTTGGGAAAATGCTGTAATATCCACGCCTGAAATGAAAAACATAACATCGGCGTCAAACATTATAATGAATATAGAAAGAAAAGAAATGAAAAAATGACTTAGAATATTAGATTGTTACCACGTATAGCGTACAGCTGCCTGCCACAGTCTTGGCTGCCCAGAGGTAACCATCTGAGAGCCTAGCATAGGTGTATGCCAGCGTAGCCGCCCCCAGTTGTACCCATGGATCTCTGTGGGATCCAAAAGGTACCTGAGGTAAACGACATCAACATAATAGGCGCTGGTGTCCACAAACAGCTGCGTGCCGAGCAAAAACAGGTAGTAGCATCTCAGGGCACGCTGCCTGTAGATCTCCACCTCAGCTGGATCACCTGCTGCCCGTCCTGCATCTGCAAGCTCCTCACCAAATATGCGTGTCACAAAGGAGAACCGGACGTGTGCAGCTCTCAACTGGGTCACCTCCGCAAGTGCATCCTCTGGGCTAGCCCCAAGCTCCTTAATCAGCATCTCCATCGCATCCCCCTTCGACATCCTACCGTGACGGAGAAGGGTACCCATGATCGATAGATGTAAAAGGCACGAGATGTCGTCGAGTGTGATCGTGATCTCGCTGTACGGTAGATGGAATGAGGATGTCTCAGGGTGCCATCTCTCAACAAAGGCCATCAGCATGCCGTACATGATCTGGGGATACCTAATCCTAGACAGGCCTCCAAGACCAGAGGTAGCAAATGCAGACGTGAACCACTCATCCCTTGGCAGCGCCGCAAGCATGTCCATAACCTTGCCCCCATGGTTATAGAACTTCTGTGAATCCTTCTCCTGAAAATTTCCAAATAAAATAATGTTACAAATGAACATATTTTCAACGAAAACAATTCTATAAATAAATTGAGAAAGGTTACCTCTCCTAGCCAGACATACCTGACAGTATGCTTAGAGTACCCCACGAGTAGGGACATATCAGACGGTCCCCCGGGGTAGCCGTCCAGCTCATCGAAATCGTCGTCGGCGTCACCACCCTTATGTGCTGGGTGATCACCCTTAGGAACAGGAACAAGAACAAGGGATGAAATAGGAGCAGCTGATGGAACTAGAGTCTCCCGACGACGCCTGCGTGGGGGATGGGAACCTGATGAACCAGCAGTAGAAGGCCGACGCCTCCGAGATGTAGAATCGGCGGCTGACGGGGGAGTGGCATAAACCTGTGATGTGGAAGTGGCCTGAACCTGTGATGTGGATGGTTGTGGTGTAGGATATCCCTCAGCTGTAGTGGCTACCCCAACTCCCTCTGCGCCGGAAGCCTCAGTTGTAGACTGCATCCACTCACGTCGGCCAGATGCGTGCTGAGCTGTCCGTCCATGTATGATACGATCGTCTCTGCCAACCATGTAATTTGCAAAGCATAATAAATAAATTAGAATTTTTAAAAAATAATAAATAAAAAAATAGAGACCTTCCGGATTTGCGCATCCGGAAGTACTCAGAATATTTAACATTGGGTTTTTCCGGATGTGCACATCCGGAAGCACTCAGAATATTTAACGTTAAAATCCTTTCGGATCTGCACATCCGGTACGTATTTTCAAGTTCAAATATTGCGGTCATGGCTGCTGTACCATGGAAAATGAAAATGTGAAGAATGAGGGGGAGGAAGAAGGTCTGGCGCGAATTAATAAGAAATTATTCCGGATCTGCAGATCCGGAATTTTTCTGGATATGCATATCCGGAACACATCAACGTTTTTTTAAAAAATTGGTGCGTCCGGATGTGCACATCCAGAATCAGGGGGCAAAAAAGAAATTTCACGTGGTGCCTAAGAAACTTGGGTGGTGTATTAAGAAATGCCCAAAAAATAAGCGGAAAGTAAACGAGTTAAGGGAAGAGAGAACAACACAAAGAATTTATAGAGGTCCGGTGTTAAAGAAGTGACCTACTTCTCTCCCCAATAACTAATCTTAAGAGTGTCAAATAATTCTTGTGAGCTTTTATAAAGTTAAGACCGCGAACCCTCTTATACAAGGAAATAGAGTTTCAAGCTAAATTCTAGCCAAACAATGAGTAGAGGGATGAATAAGTTAGTATTCACACCAAACAACAAATAAAGCTTCGATCGGTTAGTCTCTAAGCCAGACTGAGATTTTGCTCAGGATGATCTCAAACCAAATTATACTTTTGAGTTCGATATCCTCCAAACTAAGCCGAGGTTTTACACGAACTAACCACGAACCAAACCTAGATTTTTACTAGGCAGATCTGAAACCTATTGAGCTCTTACACATGTTGAACTCAAGAAACGAGTGAGATTTTATACCAGGATGATCTCAAACTAATATAGATTTTAATCGGGATGAGCTCAAGAAATGGCTTGAAGAGTTTTCACTGGTTATTCTTCATAAACCAAAAAGAGAGCTTTTCTTCAATGGCGGAGCTCACAAACCAAACAGAGACTTATACAAATCCCTTAAAGATCTTTTAAACTAGTTTAGCTCCAAACCAAAATAATTACTTCCTAAGGAAGAATGATTTACTCAATATGAAAAATAAATCTTGTTAAATTTACAATATAGCCCTCACCCAAAAAAATTTCCTCACTAAACTCAAGAACACTCTCAAAGCACTATGACTACAAATGTGAGAGAAACGTAAATGATTTAGAGAGATTGAGAGAAAGAGGAAAAGTGAGATATTTAACATTTTTTTGGATTATTTGAAATGATAGAGAATCCCCCTATTTATAGGTCAAGAATGGTGTATTTTAGGAAACAATCCAGTACAAAATAAATGACCTAATCGATTAGCTAATCAATTAGGTACTTGCAATAATTGATTATTGCTGCTAAAATTGAAAGGTTTTGATATAGAACTATTACCATTTATTAAGACACTATCAAAATCGATTATAGACTATATTTTCCATTATCTAATCAATTAAGACAAGTATCTAATCGATTAGACAATTATGAAAAGTCTTATAATCAATTGGACAATTTCCTAGTCAAATGGCTAAGGCTCCAAAAATATTTTTGGTGATTTTATTTAAGTAAGAGAGGCTTCAATTTTGTGTGTGTGTGTGTGTGTGTGTGTGTGATTTAGCCATAATATTTCCATAAACGCCTTTGTCTCTTTACAATAAACTGATCACTCAAACAGACACGATAAAGAAAGATTTCACACTTCCTCTCTTTCACACTCACTACCATTGGAGCTTTAATCACATTGAATCTTCTTGATGAGTCTTGAGATGTCTCTGTATTAGGGGAATAACTTGACCAACCACCTTGTACATCTTTGACCACTTGAGTTAAATTCAATATTTGCTTGAATTCATGCATTGCTATTATCAAAACCATTTCAAGTTTTATTACTACTTTGGGTGTTGTCATCATCAAAACCATGACATCATCTGGGTTAAGTAACTTTTGCTTATCTATGAGCTTTAATCACTTATTGATTATACCTGCAGACACATAATTCCACAATCACTACCATTGGTGGTGCTCAGTGGATCTGTTAACCCTCATTTTTGACGCTAGAAAGAATCAAAGCTATTTTAAGTTAAAAATTATTTTTAACATAAAGAAGGTTTCGACCCAGCTTTGGTGAAGCCTGAGTCGAATAGGGGTTTTTAGAAGCCTCAAAATGGCTAAGTGTTGGGAAAGGTTTCGACTATGGGAATATGGAAACGCGCGCTACAGTTGTTATACTAAGGCTGGAGGGAATTTCCAATGTTTGAAATTCAAATAGGAGCAGTTGTGAACGTGGGAACAGTTGAGGCCAAGGAGAAGGCGACAAAGGGACACGTTTGAAGCAATAACCACCACTTAGTAGTTATTTCTTAGCACTATAAATAGGAGTTATTTCTATGTAATAGGGGTGTTCATATTTTTGTACAAGTTACTCAAAGAAACTAAAAGTACCCGCGTGTAGAGAAACGAGTTCGTGAGAATGTACGTAATGTAACACCACTTTCTTTCATTAATGCAATTTATCTTCATCATGTTTAAGCTTTAAGCATTTACTTTCCATGGCTTTACGTTTTCCTGAATTTTACTTTTCATGTCAAATTTACTTAAAGTCTTGTTTTAAACTTTCATTTAAAACTTTCAGCACTTATTTTCGACAGCGCCTTTACATTTCAGTCTTTATTTTTCAAGAACGTGGAGTTCATTGCATTTTATTTTCAAAAGATTTTACATTACTGCATTTACATTAAAAGCCATTTATTTTCTTTCCCTTTACTTTCGACAGTCATTTACTCTTTCTGCATCTTTTACATTCAAGAACGTGGAGTTCAAGCGCTTTTATATTTCTTGTTGTTTACTTTCGACGGTTATTTATCTTCCTGCACTTTTATTCAAAGCCATTTACCTTTTCGTCTATTACATTCGACGCCTTTAAAATTCTGCATCATTTATTTGCAGCCCTTTACATTTCCAAGCCTTTACCTTATTTGCAAGTAGTCGAACGTGGAGTTCATGTAGTTTTCTTTTACTGTCGAACGTGGAGTTCAATTTACATTTCTTGCATTTATCATTGTCAGTTACATTTTCCCTTAAATTTAGCACATGTCCTAGGATTTGTGTGGTCGATCCTGCAAGTTAGTCAGTTTTATTTAAAATTGATAGACCAGAGGTTGTTTACTAAAATTCACAGTAAACAAATTGGCACACCTGGTGGGACCCAGTGCTAAGTTTTATACTTTTTGTTAACCTTATCTTTCTTGGTGAAGAAACACTTTCGCTGTATGTTATTGAGAAGTGGGAAGTTAGCCACAACAAACGAAGGAATACCGAAGAGAAGATACACTAAGAGAATGTCAACTAATGCTAACCAGCAAGTTGATCCTCAAGGGAGTATTTCAAACACTCAGTCAAGTAGCAGTATGGGGTCTCAAAGCACATCATCACCAGTGTCTTCGACAGGGGGACAGACGTCATTTCCATTAGTAGTGTCTGAACCAGGATCAACATGCACAAAATCATATACTCAACCTGTGTTAGAATACATAGGACCACAAAGTCCTAATTCACCAACACCCCCAGGAGGAAATTCAATGTACCGACATCTCCCTCCTCCAGGTTTTCCACATCCAGGGTCAAGGAGTCAACCCTATGGTATGCCTACATCAATGATGCAAAATCTGCAGAATGCTCCACCTGTATTTTCAGAAACTGTAGTGTCTTCGCCATTACAAGGGTCAGGATCAGGAGGTCGAAACAACCAGAGTATAGGTGTCGGTTACTCTGTTCAAACGCCTAGCCTTACAAATACATCCATAAATTGTTTGAGACAGTAGATGGATGAAAGTAACATGCAAATGGTGCATACATTGTCTCAGACAATGGGAGAAGTTTTTCAACCCTTGGTTCAAAATACGACTCAAACTAACCAACAATTGGCACGCATGGCTGATTTCATGGGAGTACCAGCGGTGGATCGAAGAGCAATTGTTGTCGAAGATATCCCAAGACGTCATCCACGTCATATACCTAAGGCGAACTTGGAAGATCAAGAGATTATTGATCATTTTAGAGTCGAACCACCAAGAAACCAGATGCCAATCCAGATGGAGGAAGAGCCAGCAGTGATGGTGAACAGGAACCAAAATGCTGATCAATTACTTAGACAGGTTCGACATCGAAATCAAGCAGAAGAAAATAATCTTCTAGCCATGGTCGAAAGGATAATGACCAGAAATGGTATGAATCTTGGCTTTACCAGGCCAAATTATACTTCGCCTATAGTATATTATATTCTCCAAGCAGAATTACCCCCTAGGACGAAGGTTCCAAAGTTTAGCAAGTTTTCAGGAGATACTACTGAATCTACCGTCGAACATGTGGCTAGGTATTTGATTGAAGCAGGCGAAATTGCAGCTGACGAAAGCCTCAGAATCAAATACTTCCCAAGTTCCCTTACCAAGAATGCCTTCACATGGTTTACTACTTTGCCTCCAAATTCCATATACAATTGGACCCAACTAGAACGTTTGTTTCATGAACAGTTCTACATGGGGCAAACTAAGATTAGTTTGAAAGAATTGGCTAGCATCAAACGCAAAGTTACTGAGCCAATTGATGATTACCTGAATAGGTTTCGACTTCTTAAAGCCAGGTGCTTTACACAAGTGCCAGAACATGAGTTGGTTGAAATGGCTGCTGAGGGTCTTGATTATTCCATTAGGAAGAAATTAGATACCCAATATCTTAGAGATATGGCCCAGTTGGCTGATAGGGTTCGACAACTAGAAAGGTTGAAAGAAGAAAAGGCTAAATTCAGCAGGGGTAAAAAAGTGGCCTTTGTCGAATGTAGTGAAGATGTGGAGAATTCATATGATGAAACATATTACTTCGATGGAAATGAGGCTGACGTTGCTGAGCTAAAGCAAGGTACACCTTATGCCTGCAAATTATTAGCCCCTTCAAATGGGAAAAATCCTGTCGAATCTAACGACAAATTTCCCAAGAAAACATACACTTTCAACGTTACTAAATGTGACGAAATTTTTGATTTGTTAGTTAAAGATGGGCAAATGATAGTACCTGCTGGTGCTAAGATGCCACCTTTAGAACAAAGAAAGAAAAGAGGTTTTTGTAAGTACCATAACTTTTTGGGTCATAAAACTTCTCAATGTTTTCTTTTCAGGGATTTGGTGCAAAATGCTATCCAAGAAGGAAGGCTGAAGTTTGGTGACAAAGGCAAAGCCCAGATGAAAATCGACTCTGACCCATTGCAAGTTGCAGAGGCTAACTACACAGAGCCTCACGAGGTCCAAATGGTCGAAGCCACAGAAGGATCTGATCAGTCAGTCAACATGGTGGAGGTTACTAAGGACTTCGCCACCAATCCTGTGATAACTGAAGGTTTTAGTAAGGCTACAAATGGCCTGAATGTTGATGGTATCAGTCTGATGTTGGTGACCAAAGAAACTGCTGATAAGTTTGTTGAAATGTATAATGCTGCCAAGGTTTTGGATATGGCAGTGAGTGGATTGAAGATAAATGCCACTGAAGGCATTAACATGGTCGAATTGGTTGAAGAATCTGATTCTAGCTCAGATAGCATCAGCACCAATGAGGCTATGGGCAGAAATGTCCCCAAAGTCCAAGTTGTTAAAGAGTTGGAAGATGACATGCTATTGGTAGGAGAGATGATAGACATGGACGGTTGTTTGGTGGAAAACTGGATATGTATGGCTGCTGAACAATTCTTCAAGACATCTCCTGATGTTGAAAGAGTCAATGCTGAGGAAATGGTCGAAGCTGAACAGACTGCTTGGCAGAAGGCTTCCCAAAAAGCTGCAAGAGCAGCAGCAACTGCTGGTTGTCTGGCGAAGACCACTGAAAGTCTGGAAGCTCATTTCTCCAAGATGCGCTTAAAGGATAAAATTGATGTCAATATGGTCGAAATTACAGATCAAAAGCTGAACAAGTGAGTAAGGCAGATGAACAAGAAGAGTGCAACAAAATAGCTTATCCTAAGCAAGAGGAGACAATTGTGGACTTTCTGCACCGTTGCCAGAAGAAAGGTTCTGGAGTAATGCTATATCCTAGATGCAGCGCCATTTTTGATGAGAAAGCTGCCCACAAGTTATAAGGTGTCAAAAAAGCTGGTGGAAGCTGGGGGCAGAAGGTAAATAAAGGTCCCAGAAGTTTCGACCAGAGACGACTTTCGACGGGGTTAAAAAATCAAGTACCAGGAGTTAGGCCAGGTACATTCAAACCAGCTGCGAATGTGCCAACAGGTAGTTGGATCAAGCCTATCGAAGAAAGAGGACAGAAGAAGTGGGAGAAATTTGATGTGGAAAGAGGTTTTTCTTTTGAGTATAGAAAAGAGAACCATACCACCAACAAGTCAGCATACATTTCTCAAAATTACAAGGGTAAAAATCCTATGTCTAGATCACAATGGCGAAGAGAGCAACGTAGGCGAAAGGCTATCAGGGAGGCTCAGGTACAAGGAGAGTCAAGCACCAATATTGATAATCAAGCTGGGACAATTGAGAAGATGCCCATAAGGCGAAAGCTGTTCACTGTTCAGCCAGAGAAGAAAGTTGAAGATGATGAGAATATGACTGATAATTTCGACAGTGAGTCAGCAGCTTCTCTAGATATTCTTGTGAATGTGGTATCAGTGATGCCAAAAGAATTCGGTCAAGTTTCAGAGGTCGAAGACTTGGATCAAACTGCTGAATTAGAAATGTTGGCACACAAACCTATGTGTTATTACATCATGAACAATGGGTGCGTCGAAGAACAGAATACTTTCTTTGAACGCCCCACAAAGGCAATGAAGGGTCACCTGAAGCCTCTCTACATTACTGGCAAAGTAGAAAATGTTCCTGTTAACAAAATCTTGGTGGATTGTGGTGAAACTGTTAATTTAATGCCAAGATTTTTGCTGAGCAAGATTGGGAAGTTTGAGACTGATACCAAACCCCCACAACATGGTTCTGTCGAACTATGAAGGAAAAGTTGGTTCCACTCTAGGAGTGATTCAAGTGGATCTTACTGCGGGAACCATTACCAGACCAACAGTGTTTATGGTCGTTGAGACGAAAGCTAACTACAATCTACTCTTGGGTAGGGAGTGGATTCATGGAATATGAGTTGTACCTTCATCTATGCATCAAAGAATCACCATTTGGAGACCAGATGGGATAGTTGAAAATATTGAAGCTGATCAAGGGTACTTTAAGGTGCCTATTAATTATGTGGATAGTAGGCAGTTTGAGAAACATTTGGCGAACATTGCACCATGTCCTCCAGCTGACTTTGAGTTTACGCCTGATGAAGAAACATTTTATTTATTGTATTTACACCCTGTCAAAGGTTTCGGATGGGACAGGGAGGTACCAGGAGGAAGGTTGCCATGCTTAGGCTCACCTCCAATAGAGCCCACAGGATGGGGAGATGAATTCAGTGATCATGACTGAGTTCGAAGCTTTAAAAAGAATTTCGGCCTATGTGGCTGAAACAAAACTACAAGCGGCTTTGGAAGCTGCCAATGACTATATGGCTGGCGAAGCCATTTCTGAATTTTATCAAGAAGGTCCTGGTAAGGACTTCGACCCAAAACCTCCAGATAAGGTTGAAACTGGAGAGCAAAGCCAGAGGCTCGACGCCATCTATGAAGATGAGCCTTTGGGATTTGAGAAGGATCCGTTGGCGAATAATATCAAAATGCTAGCACAAGATCCTTTGGAAGAAGTTGACCTTAGTGAGGGGACAACCAAAAGGCCTACCTACATCAGTGCCAACCTTGATCCCCAGTTGAAGGTAGAAGTGGTTCAATTGTTGAAAGAGTTCAAGGACTATTTCGCCTGGGATTATGATGAGATGCCTGGTTTGAGCAGGGAATTGGTCGAACACAGGTTACCTATGACACCTGGGAAAAAACCAGTCAAGCAAAATCCAAGACGGTTTGCACCAGAGATATTGTCAAGATCAAAGAGGAAGTCGAAAGACTGCTTCGTTGCAAATTCATTCGCACGGCAAGGTATGTCAAATGGTTGGCTAATATAGTACCTGTTATTAAAAAGAATGGGTCTTTGAGAGTTTGCATTGATTTTAGAGATTTAAACTCTGCAACTCCTAAAGATGAATATTCAATGCCAGTAGCAGAAATGTTAATAGATTCTGCAGCAGGACATGAATATCTTAGTATGTTGGATGGATATTCTGGCTACAACCAAATATTCATTGCTGAGGAAGATGTTCATAAAACTGGTTTTAGATGCCCTGGAGCCTTAGGCACCTATGAATGGGTAGTGATGCCTTTTGGTCTCAAAAATGCTGGTGCCACTTATCAAAGGGCGATGAATTCAACCTTCCATGATTTTATAGACACATTCATGCAAATTTACATTGATGATATTGTTATAAAATCTATTTCTGGGAAGAGTCATATTGACCATCTTCGACAGTCCTTTGAAAGGATGAGAAAATATGGTCTTAAAATGAATCCTCTCAAATGTGCTTTTTGTGTGTAGGCAGGGGATTTCCTAGGCTTTGTGGTCCACAAGAAAGGGATCAAAATAAATCAGAATAAAACTAAAGCCATAATGGAGGCAAAATCACCATCAACTAAAAAGGAGTTGCAGTCGTTGTTGGGCAAGATCAACTTCTTTAGAAGGTTTATATCCAACCTGAGTGGCAAAACACAAGCCTTTTTGCCATTGCTTCGTTTCAACAAAGATAGTTTTGAGTGAGGGCAATCACAGCAGGAAGCCTTCGACAAGATCAAGGGAGTACCTAAGCCACCCTCCAATTCTTTCACCACCTTGTAGAGACAAGAGTATGAGATTGTATATAGCTGCATCAGATAAAACTCTAGGGAGCATGTTAGCTAAGGAGGATGAAAATGGAGTCGAAAGAGCCATTTATTACCTTAGTCGAGTTTTAAATGATGCAGAAACTAGGTATAGCATGATTGAAAAGTTATGTTTATGCTTGTATTTCTCTTGTACTAAATTGAAGCAATATATAAAGCCAGTTGATGTGTATGCTTCTTCTCACTTTGATGTTGTAAAACATATGTTGTCTAAGCCTATTTTGCATAGTCGAATTGGCAAATGGGCATTAGCATTAACAGAATTTTCCCTAACATATCAACCTTTAAAAGCTGTGAAAGGGCAAATAGTTACAGATTTTATAGTTGACCACTCCATAAATGAAAATGATTTGAATTATGTTGAATTAAAATCCTGGAAGTTATACTTTGATGGATCAAGTCATAAAAATGGAACAGGAGTGGGAATATACATTATTTCTCCTGAAAAAATTCCAACAAAATTCAAGTATAAGGTCGAAGGACCTTGCTCTAACAATGAGGCTGAATATGAAGCATTAATTGTTGGCCTTGAAATTTTGTTAGAATTGGGGGCAACTAGAGTCGAAATAATGGGAGACTTAGAATTGGTTATAAAACAAATCACAAAGGAGTATAAATGTGTTAAAGAAAATCTCATTATGTACTTTGTGATAGCCAATAGATTATTAAAGAAATTTGAGGTAGTGGCCATCCAACACATACCTAGAATAGAGAATCAAGTTGCTAATGACTTGGCTCAAATTGCCACTGGATACAAGGTGTCGAAGGAAAACCTTAAAGAAGTAATTGAAGCAAGAGGTAAAGTGGTGGTTGTTGCATTGTGCCCATCAGACTTAGAAACAACTAAGCTTGGATGCATAGATGGCGAAAATTTTGAAATTTTTGCTATAGATAATTTGACAGATGAAGACTGGAGGAAGCCTATAGTTGAATATTTGCAAAATCCAACGGCTTCGACAGAGCGAAAAATCAAGTATCAAGCTTTAAGCTATGTATTTTTGGGTAATGAATTGTTTAAAAAGACCCCTGAGGGAGTCTTATTGAAATGCCTTAGTGAAGCAGAGGCATATTTGGCTCTTTCGACAGTACATAGTGGGGCATGTGGAGCGCACCAAGTTGGCCAGAAGATGAAATGGCTGTTGTTTCGACAAGGCATGTATTGGCCTACTATGCTGAAAGATTGCATAGAATTTGCTAAGGGTTGCCAAGAATGTCAAATTCATGCTGGCATACAGCATATCCCTGCAAGTGAATTACATTCCATAGTGAAACCATGGCCTTTCAGAGGATGGGCTTTGGATATAGTGGGAGAGATTCGACCAGCATCTTCAAAGAACCAAAGATATATTTTGGTGGGAATTGATTATTTCACCAAGTGGATTGAAGCAATACCACTGGCGAATATAGGTCAAGAAGATGTTATTGAATTCATTCAGAATCACATTATTTATAGATTTGGTATTCCTGAAACAATCACTACGGATCAAGAATCAGTGTTTACTGGTCGAAAGGTGCAGGAGTTTGCCAAAGAAATAGGTTTTAAGTTATTGACTTCTACGCCTTATTATGCTCAGGCCAATGGGCAAGTCGAAGCTGCCAATAAGGTAGTGATTGGACTAATTAAGAAGCATGTGGGAAAGAGGCCTAGAAATTGGCACAAGACATTAGACCAAGTTCTTTGGGCATGTCGAACATCCCCTAAAGAGGCTACTAACACTACCCCATTTCGACTTACTTTTGGTCATGATGCAGTATTGCCTGTTGAGATTTATTTACAATCTATAAGAGTTCAAAGACATCATGAGATTCCCTCTGAGGATTATTGGGAAATGATGATGAATGAATTAGTGGATTTGGATGAAGAAAGGCTTAGAGCCTTGGAGTTGTTAAGAAGGCAAAAGAAAAGGGTCGAAGAATCCTACAACAAAAAGGTTAAGTCTAAATCTTTTGCATGTGGGGATTTAGTTTGGAAAGTGATTTTGCCTATGGATCGAAAGGATAGAACATTAGGCAAATGGTCTCCTAAGTGGGAGGGTCCATTTCAAGTCATACAAGTTTTCTCTAATGGAGCTTATGAAGTGGAAGAGTTAGACAAAGATAAAAGAATCTTGAAAGTAAATGGCAAGTATTTGAAAAAATATAAGCCTATTTTGCAAGAGATTCGCATCAAAACTTAAGCTTTATTCAATAAAAAGAAAGCCAAAATAGGCCAAGTCAGGCTAATATGGCATACAAAGCAGAATCAACACAACAATTTTTTTTTAACCAAGGAAAGGTTATTCATAATCTCTCCAATCTATGGATTTGAGGAAATCCATATAATTTGCATCTGGTTCATCATCAGAGTCCTGGGTGCTGGAGCGTCCTTTCTTAGAGTCCTTCATTTTAGTTTCTCTCTTCTTGGCTTGAGAGGTTGCTCCAATAGAGGCTTCAGGTTTCTTTGTTGCCTCCATCTTCTTTGTTTCCTCAACTGCCTTTGCCTTTCCAGCCATTTTCTTGGCTGATGATTTCTCTAAATTGTTCATGTTTGCTTCTATGCAAAACTTGGTCATGTGGAAGAGAATTTATAGAGGCGAAGTATTGATTGGATTAGCCAGTCAAACGGTGGAAACACGTGAATTATTCTTGGAAGTATGCCTGAGGGCTATGCTATAAATGTCAGTTTAAAGATAGAGGCTTATGCCTTGGAATTTAAAGCTGAAAAGTTTGGTTTTCCAAGAAAAAGATAGAATGCCTTAATTGCAAATTTGACTTCGATGTGAGGCAATAAATAAAATGCATCATAATATAATATGGGTCGAAAGCAGTTAATGGCGAAATAATAACGATTGATTAATCAATGCCAAAGGCATAAAACTGTCATTACATAAAGGCCTGAAAAGGCCAAGAAACAAATTATTGGTTGAGCAAATAAAGGTCTTGAAAGCATCAGAAGGGAAGCCTCGACTCCAATTGGGCAAAGGTTTTTATATGATGTTTGAGGCGAGCATTGCACAAGGATTCATCAAGCTTGGCTGTGGCAAGTTGTTTCTCAAGTTTTTAGGCTGCCTCAATACGATCTATGGCATGTTTCATTTCCCTAGCCATCTCAGTGGTGTCGAAGTTCTGCAAATCACGGTTGCGTTTTTCAGCATCCTCAATTTTAGCTTGTAACTCAGTGATTTGCTGCTTCCAGGCTTCAATATTCTTCTTATTGGAGGCTATTTCATATTGTGTTTTCTTTTGTTCGGCCTCTATACTTTCCACCTTCTCATATGACTCCTTTGCACCACACCAAGCTGAACTCTCAAGACCAGATGTTTCCTCTATAGTATTCCTGATAGATGGAAGCAGCTTTATCTCTGTAGCTATTTGGTTCATCACAGCAGTTAACTCTATCAGAAAACCAGAAACGTCTGGATTGAGAGTGGTGAGTTCAAGCTTTCCAAGGGTATCCTTCAAATAAGCGGTTGCAGATGGGTCTGAGGCCAAAACTCTGTAGATGTCCCCCCTGAAGAATTTTTTCTTTATGGCTTGGAGGATTGGTTTGGCGAAGTCATCAGATGCTGGAGTCAAAGAGATAGAAGAAGAAGAACCATACTTCTGCCCGAGTATTAATTTGGAATACTCACGTGGGTTCGACCACTTTAGTGCTTTTAGTGAGTCTCCAGGGGGTGGAAGGTTAGCCAGGGTTTGCTGGACCACAGGCGAAGGAGTCCGGTGAGGATTAGGATCAGTTTGTTCTTCTTCCTCCTCTTCTTCTAATTCTTCTCCTTCTTCATCTTTTTCTTCTTTGACTACCATTTCTTCGTCAGGCTCTTCAGTAGTTGGTCGAATATTCTCCTGGTCATCAACTGGTGTAGGATGTGGTTCATTTGTCTCCTCAGGCGCAGCTTGACCAGGATTGTCATTGTGTGTTTAAACTTCAGGTTCATTTCTTTCTTCTTCAACCAATTGATCATTATCCATGAAGTTAGCCAGATTGAAAGGTGGTGGACTTGAGGCATCATCATCATCAGAATTGGCGCCATCAGCTTGTACGTTTTGAGCGGTGGTTTGAACTGGTGGTGTGGTGTGTTCTGCTGCATGTGGATCAGGTTGATTAATCTCACTCAAACCAGAGCCAATATCAGAAGATGGGTGATAAGTTGGCTCACCTTGGCTGTTGAGAAGAGTGGTGGTGAAGCTTCCTGCAGTCGGTTGAGGAGTGGGATTGTCAATTATGTTGGTGGCGAGGTTGCTTGGAGTTGGTTGGGGATCAGGATTATTGATTATATTTGCCTAAAGAACATAAGTGGGGAAAATGAGATTGAAAGAACTTGGGTGAAAGACGTCAGTATAATGAAAAAATGGTGCACATACCTCAGCTTGTACAACAGCAGGACCTGAGTTATCACTCCCATGGTCACTAAGAGGTGTTCTCGAGGCCACCTTGGAAGGTTCTTTTTCGACACCACTTGTTCTGGGTGCCTTTTCGAGTATTTTGGCCACCTTCGAAGGAGGTGGGCCAGTAGGTCCAAATGCCTTTATTGGTTTTCTTCTTTTCTTTGTAAGAACCTCCTCAGGAGATTCATCTGAGGCCTCTGAAGATATAATAACAGCTGGGGTATCCTTTTTACCTTTCTTGGAAGGTGTTGGAGGTCTTCGACCAGTCTGAAGAGGCAATGCAAACATAAGAAAGGAATTCATATAGTAAAAGCGTAAGCAGGGGATGTGAAATATACCTGTGTGCTCTCTGGTTCTTTGCCACTTTGTGAGATAGCAGCCCTAGTTGAAGCAGTTTTCCTAGGCACAGTTGAAAGACAGTAAAAATTGTTACAAGTTAATGATTACGTGGTTAGCTATAAAGCCATGGATTAAGGGTTTCGAACCTTCATATATTTCAGATTCGACACGACCGTCCTGAATTCCTATATGAAGGTGGCCTTTAAAACTGTCTAACATATGCTTAGTCGAAACTACTCGTTGGGCATTTGGCTGAGACTGCTGTCGAAGAAGTTTTAAATTCTCCCCACAGACAAACCAATCTGGAAATGGAGGGGCAAACGCCACTCCAAAATCAGCATTAGGCAGTCGAGGGAACTTTGGAGGAAAAAGTTTAAAAGCTACCTCATAATGTTTCTCACGAGGGACATTGGGAGGAATTTTTAGTTGACCCAGCTTTTCTAAAAATTTTCTCTTTAGAGTGACAGCAGCCTCATGAATGGTTCGACTAAGATCATTTGGTCGATAGATAGTTTCAAAGTATTGCTGAAAAGCCTGTATTTCTTGGATGTGAGTAAACTTACTCTTTTTCATCTTGTCCTGCACATTAAGAAAAGCTTGGTCAAGTAATGAAGAAAAGGTAGCCACATCGAGAAAGTGCTCACTATAGTGCTTCGACCACCATTGGTGGAATGATGAAGTACATAGAAAAGAAGGCTAAAAAAACACAGGAGATAGGACTTTTCTTTTCTCATTCCGGCTGTCGAGTGTAATGGAGACATTTTCCTCGTCGAAGCAGGCAGTGTGAAGAATTACTTGGCCCTTTCTCTCATACAAGCATTGAGGAAAGCTCTGAGCCAGCCCAAACTGTCGAGAGACAAGGTTTGGTTGATAGGCAATCAATGCTGATAAACCTCTCCCTAAGTTTAGCCTGTGGATAAAGAATCTGGGAATAAAAAAGGCCTCCCAGATAGCAACAGATTCTTGATCAAGAGTTTGGTGAGGATTTGGAAATGGCCTTTTAAACCACATAGGGTCGTATCTCCTTTGAGCAAAAGGTGCCATACTAGGAGTGAACTCATAGCGCTTGGCAAACATCATAATATAACTAGTAAAGGCCCTTTGAAGGGTTTCACCATCATCATTGGGAGTGAGTTTGGACAGACGCGTCCCTTCGACACTCCTTTCCCTAATTTCAGCAGAGGCTTCATCAACTAGGCCTTTTCTGGGGAGGCTAGCCTCAAATGTAGCATTAAGCCACAGTTGAAGTAGCCAAAGAGGCCCACTCAAGTGCATAGGACCTTGGGCCTCCACATTTCTAAGTCGAGAAGCCCCTTCGCTGATAGACTTATAAAGGCTCGCCAGGATGAGTTCACTCAAGTAGGTTCCTCTGTTGTTGTGAAGTTGATTCGCCAGGGGCAGGTACTTCTTAGCTACCTGCAAAGACTTTGTACAGAAAACATATCTCGACAGCCAGACTGTGAGAAAAGCAATATGTTCTTCACTAGACACTTTGTCATCTTCTTGTTTAAAGTGGTGTTTGATGAAGAGGGTGCATGTAAGTTTAGAGCCTGAAATATTGGTGGTATCCTCAGCATCAACATCAGGGTTATAGGTAAGGCCATCTGGACGAAGCCCTGTGATGGCAGCTACATCGAACAAGGTTGGGGTGACCATTTCACATGGCAGATGGAAGGTATAATGGGTGCTGTCCCAAAAGTATAAGGACGCTGCCAACATGTTCAGATAGTATGGTATGCTGGTCTTCGACAGCATAAGGAGGTCATAAATCCCTATATTCTTCCAATGTTCAGCTTTGATCTTCTCCATCTTCGCCATCCATTGGTCAAATTCCTTCAAGGGATTGACAGCTCTCACCAGCCTGGTGCCATCAGTGAGATAGCCAACGTTGATTTTGGGCAGGGGGATATCTTCAGGAGAAGTTTCAGCAGCAACGTTGATTTTGGGAAAACTCTTTTGCCCTAACGGTCTTGTTTTCCGGTAAGAGGGGAGAAACTCACTTAGTCTCTCGTTAGAAATGTCCACATCAGCTAGAGGACCAGATAGCGCATAAGGCTTGTCAGAAACAACTAAAGGAATCATTACCTGAGACTTGTATATGGCTTGTGTTTCTTCAGTGGTGGGTTCCGACATGCAACGACGGTTATCCACTATTTGGGGGCCTGGGATATTAACGAATGGAGGAATGGTTTGTTTAAATGGAGTAGCCTTACCTCTCTGAGTCTTCTTTGGTTGAGGATTAGTTTGGGAAGACGCCATTGTTGAAGAAGATGAAAAGATGGTGTTTTTCTGGGTGTTGCGTAAGAGAAACTGAAGAGAAGAAGATGTTCACTTGAGAATATGAGAGTGTGGAAAATCCACAAAGTGGTGGAAATGGGTATTTATAGACGTTTGAAAATCCCAAGAGCCTTGGATCTACCGTTGAAGTTGAGGCGTTAGTGGGACGCGTGTTCTTTTCCTGGAGACGTGATGAAAGGTAGTAGTTATGTTCAGACTGCAAACGCCTGTTTTCAAGAAAAGTGTTATGATGAATACGGCTGAAGCGACTTTTAAGGATTTGTCATGATGGTATGACGTCATAAGCGTGGGTTAGAGAAACTGAACAATTCAGCCACTAAGTAATTAGTGGATTATTCAGTTGAGGCCATGCAAACAAGCGTCGAAATGGTTATTATATTAAGAAATGACCTTCCTACCAATTTTGGCGAAAGGACATTCCTTGGGGGCAATTTGTTAACCCTCATTTTCGACGCTAGAAAGAATCAAAGCTATTTTAAGTTAAAAAATTATTTTTAACATAAAGAAGGCTTCGACCCAGCTTTGGTGAAGCCTGAGTCGAATAAGGGTTTTTGGAAGCCTCAAAATGGCTAAGTGTTGGGAAAGGTTTCGACCATGGGAATATGGAAACGCGCGCTACAGTTGTTATACTAAGGCTGGAGGGAATTTCCAATGTTTGAAATTCAAATAGGAGCAGTTGTGAACGTGGGAACAGTTGAGGCCAAGGAGAAGGCGCCAAAGGGACACGTTTGAAGCA
The DNA here is from genome assembly GCA_022829125.1 of Lathyrus tuberosus. Taxonomy (NCBI): domain Eukaryota; kingdom Viridiplantae; phylum Streptophyta; class Magnoliopsida; order Fabales; family Fabaceae; genus Lathyrus; species Lathyrus tuberosus. The sequence continues at coordinate 2,531,014 of JALAZF010000104.1, read as the reverse complement.
ATAACCACCACTTAGTAGTTATTTCTTAGCACTATAAATAGGAGTTATTTCTATGTAATAGGGGTGTTCATATTTTTGTACAAGTTACTCAAAGAAACTTAAAGTACCCGCGTGTAGAGAAACGAGTTCGTGAGAATGTACGTAATGTAACACCACTTTCTTTCATCAATGCAATTTATCTTCATCATGTTTAAGCTTTAAGCATTTACTTTCCATGGCTTTACGTTTTCCTGAATTTTACTTTTCATGTCAAATTTACTTAAAGTCTTATTTTAAACTTTCATTTAAAACTTTCTGCACTTATTTTCGACAGCGCCTTTACATTTTAGTCTTTATTTTTCAAGAACGTGGAGTTCATTGCATTTTATTTTCAAAAGCTTTTACATTACTGCATTTACATTAAAAGCCATTTATTTTCTTGCCCTTTACTTTCGACAGTCATTTACTCTTTCTGCATCTTTTACATTCAAGAACGTGGAGTTCAAGCGCTTTTATATTTCTTGTTGTTTACTTTCGACGGTTATTTATCTTCCTGCACTTTTATTCAAAGCCATTTACCTTTTCGTCTTTTACATTCGACGCCTTTAAAATTCTGCATCATTTATTTACAGCCCTTTACATTTCCAAGCCTTTACCTTATTTGCAAGTAGTCGAACGTGGAGTTCATGTAGTTTTCTTTTACTGTCGAACGTGGAGTTCAATTTACATTTCTTGCATTTATCATTGTCAGTTACATTTTCCCTTAAATTTAGCACATGTCCTAGGATTTGTGTGGTCGATCCTGCAAGTTAGTCAGTTTTATTTAAAATTGATAGACCAGAGGTTGTTTACCAAAATTCACAGTAAACAGGATCATACAATCCTCAGTGGGTGAGAAGCTAATAAAAGGCTTTTGAAATGCCATATCGACTCTTTCTTCCATTAACGACTTACAAAAGAATTGCTTTTCTTCTTTCCTTGTCATATTTTCTTGTGAGCTTTCTTGTTCCCCTTTTAGTCAAGTTCATATGATATTATTTATTAGCACTTGACATACATGACTGATCGATCAATCTCTTTTAAGATAAATATAGCATTTTCTCTCTTACTCCTGTCCCATTTTCTATGGTTTCATGAATAACAAATTTTCGATACCTCTGTTTCTTTATTGAGACATTTATTCTGCTGTTGGTATTTTTTTCTAGGAGAGTTTGTGTACTTATCATATCTTGTCTGCATTTGGTTTTCCTTCATGGCACATATGACGATGGAGACTGCGTTGACTATGACTAAGAAGGGCGACCAAAAATATCGCAGGCGACTAGATGGATTGGGAAATATTGGGAATTATCTCCGCTTTCGCTCGCGAGGGTGTTTTAGACCATTCTTTGATTGATGTGGGCCTTTCATCCTACTGAGGATTGTTTCCTCTAGATGGAGATAAGAGTATATGCAATCAATATTATGGATGCGTCATACCATTTCACGAGTGCTTATTCTCTCTAATAGGCTTATATTAGTTTTATGTACCACTTGATGATTTCCCTTTTGCAGTTTCATCCATTGAGTTGGGTGTTTGTCAATTTTTTACAATATTGGTGTGAGTACAAGGGGTAAGCCTATCCTGACGTTGTTCTTCTATCTTTTCAAGTCTCAAAACAATTTGAATCATACGCACGGTTCGAGTCTGATTTCTTTGGGGCATATCTCTAGATTCTTCAAGACCTACTACGATAGCGTGAAACATTTAAAGGATCACATTTTTCTTGTTACCCCTCTTGCCGAAAAAGCTCACACGAAGATATGAAAACTAGAATCTGGGCCTTCACCTGTGTGCACAAATTTATTCTGTAAGTTCTGGGGTCAAAGTCACTTCTTGAAGGAGGCTGAATCTTATGTTTACAAAGAGAATGATATATCCCATGCATGGGGTCTTGGTCCCTATCAAGGCTATTTAAACTAATCTGAATCACAAAAAGATGAGAGGATGAAAGGAGAAATAAGATGTTTAAATCAAGTTCAAAAGATGGGCGAATCAGGTTCCAAAGAAGAGGCTATTTGAACTAATCTGAATAAAAAAAAAGGGAAGAATGGCGATGTTCATTTATTTGAAAAGAGAGAAAGAAATTTCAAAATGAATAGGAGAGAAGAGGGGGTATACAGTGTACTATAAAATTGGGCAAGTAATGAAGGGACATGTGGACAAATTTGGTTGAATGAGAGTGAATCAAATTGGGAGATTTGTTGTTTACCGGCTTCTCCTTTTGCAAGTCTAAATTTAAAAAGGCAAGGGCAATTTAGAGAGTTTTAATTTATTCAGTTGTATTAGATATATAGTTGATTAATATTCATTAGCCGTATAAAATAGTTTTACATTGTTGTCCAATAAAAAATCATCAATCTCCCATCTTATCCAAGTGATTTTAAAATATATGTGTGATTTGATGGAATACACGTCGCTGATAGATGTTATTGTTAATGTAAAATTATTTTACCACTCTTCCACAAGACCAACATCCCACCTTGCTCCCACTTTCTTTTAGACATAAGAGATGGTCGATGGTTTTAATAGTAAATGATCGGAGATTTCGATGATACATTTCCTATTTTCTTTTTTAAAAAATCTATTTAACTAAATAGGATATGCTACTAATAAAAAAACTTTCTAGGTCTATTATATTCTCCTACTTAACTATATATAAATAATATTTTTATCTTATTATTATGGGTTAAATAAGTTTTTAGTCCCTACAAATGTCCCAACTTTCAAGTTTGGTCCCTCGAAAATTTTCCTTCAAACAATGGTCCTCATAAAGTTTTTCGTCCCCAAATTTAGTCCCTCCCGTTAGTTTCCACTAACGGTGGCTTATGTGGCATGCCATGCGTGTATTATTGCTTTGCCACGTCAGAAATGTAAAATATTTTTTTTTTGTATTTTCCAAACTCTCTCATATCCTCATATCCTCCAGTTAGTTTCTCGTAGGTAAACACCAAAAATCTTCTTCTCCTCTTCAATTCTTCACTACTCGTTCTCCACTCTTTCAAACACCATACATCCGCCGTCAATGATGTCGTCCCTCTCTTCCATTCTCAAATCCCTCTTCTTCCTCAATTAGAGATCTCTCTAATTCTGGTACCTCTCTTTCCCGTTCCCCTAGGGTTTATAATTTTCTCCCAAATTGTTAATCGGCCAAATAATTCCTAAAAACATACACTTTCTTAATTAACATACAAATTAATCAATTGGGTTGATCTTAATTTCTCATGGGTTTATTAATTTATTCAGTTTTTGTTTGTTTTAGATTTTAGATTTTCCCTTCTGATTACTATTTTTTGTGAGATAGATAAATAATATTTTTCTGCTAAAGGGTTAAACATAGTTGGTTACTTTCATGCAACTGATATTGGCGTTTGAAGTGATGTGATCAAAGTTTGGGTAGAAGACTTGGCTGTGAACTTGGGATGGACTTGCTCTAATGAGGAGGGCAGATATGAATCTTTATTATACTTCTGCTGAACTAATGTATAAGGCCTTTTTCTTTTCTTTTTTTACGTATTCTGCCATTATAGTTAGTGTCAAGCTACTCGGGTTGTGAATGGGATGTAATAACAATAATACTTCTTGTTGCTACTAGTAATGTTTATTTATAAGTTATTTTCCTATGAGTTATTTTCCTTTTGATACCACAAAATTAATGCAATAGTAACCGAACCATTTTACTGTGCAGCAATGAAAGCACTCCATTTTTCTTTTGTTTGTTTGTTAAAATTTGTTACTTGTAAAATTTACAGTAGACATCAAAGATCCTTGTGGTTTGGCTCATGCAACCTGCCACTTCCCGGACATGTTCTAATATATGGACCTCCGGTCAGTACCACTAAGTTTTATTACTATTATGTTCAATGTATAATTAACAGGGTTATTACCAGATTAGACCTTGGAGTCCTTGGTTATATAGTCTTTTTACTGTCACTTTTGTGCTACTGTTACCTCATTTCTTCTTCTTTTTTTTCCTGCAAAAATATATGAAAGAATCATACTTTACTGTTACCCCTGATTCCGAAGGATCTCAGCCATCAATGTCTGTTGCTGGACTCACAGATTTTCTTACTGACATTATGGATGAATATGGGGTAAGAAGCATGCTTTGGTGTTATGTACTCCATGACTTACCTTAAATGTTATACATGATGTTGCTCCTTGTAACAAATGTTGTTGCTCCATGTTGTGTAAAACGACATCTTTAAGCAAAGTATAAAACGGTTTCTTGATGATCAAGAACCAAACAAGGGTTAACGGAAAACCAAGAAAGAAAACACAAGAAGAAGAAGAAGGAACAACAAGGATTGGTCAAATATAAATTCTGTTTACTATTCACTTTATCATTAAAATCACAAATGATTACAAGTGAATATCACAATTTGCCACACTCAACAAACTGAGTGTACTAGCCTATTTATAGACTAACTAGGTAACTTGCAGCCAAAGAAACCTAAACAATTGGATCCTTAACATAAGGCCCAATTCGACAGAATAATTCGACAGTACATATTAGACCAGACTTCGACTACAATATGTAACAATCAGGCATCAGCATGTGAACAAGCTTCGACTGCATGCTTGCCTCCTGTTGAAACACATGAAAGCTCTCCTTCGACACAACATGAGTTCGACCCAAATCTCACACTCCATGACTTACCAAGGGAATCAACTAGCTTTCATCATGCAGCTTTATCAACTGCATACAGTGGAAAAACTTGCAACTTGGCAACGTCTTGGTGATCATATCAGCAACATTGTCTTCAGTCGAAACCTTCAGCACCTGGACTTCACCACGCTCGATTATCTCTCTTACGAAGTGCAGCCTCACATCGATGTGCTTAGTTCGCTCATGATAGGCTGAATTCTTCGACGGGTGTATTGCACTTTAACTATCACATTTAACAGTGATACTTCGACCTTGAAGTTTCAGCTCCGTTGCAAAACCTTCAAGCCACAATGCTTCCTTCACAGCTTCAGTGAGGGCAATATATTCAGCTTCAGTGGTTGATAAGGCAACAACCTCCTGAAGTGTCACTTTCCAACTGATTGCTGTGCCAAACATTGTGAAAACATATCCAGAAATAGACTTTCTGGAATCCATACAACCTGCATAATCAGAGTCAACAAATCCTTCAATTTTGACTATGCTATCACCACCACAGGCTCCACCATAAATCAAGACTCTTTTCAGAGACTCATTTATGTACCTGAGAATCCACTTTATAGCTTGCCAGTGCGCCTTTCCAGGATTGGCCATATACCTGCTCACAAGGCTCACTCCATATGCTATGTCTGGCCTCGTACAGACCATAGCATACATCAAAGAACCCACTACACTAGCATATGGAATGCTATTCATATAGATTCTTTCAGCTTCAGTACTTGGGACTTTGAGTAGTACTAAGCTTAAACTGAGGATTTGTAGGTGTCACAACATGCTTTAAATTCGACATACCAAACTTGTCGAGAAGCTTCCGTAGGTATGTCTCCTGAGATAAGCACAACTTCGACTGCTTTCTATCTCTCCGGATGTCAATCCCAAGAATCCTGGCTGCAGCTCCCAGATCCTTCATTTCGAACTCCTTACTGAGTTCAGCCCTCACCTTCGTCACATCCTCAACACTGTTGCTAGCTATGAGGATATCATCCACATACAGCAGCAACATAACAAGTGAGTTTCCAGGTCGAAATCTGAAGTAAACACAATGATCGAACTGACTTCTAGTGAAACCAATGTGTGCCATGAACTTGTCGAATCTCCTATTCCACTGTCGAGGAGATTGTTTCAGGCCATACAAAGACCTATTCAGCTTGCACACGTAATCTTCTTTACCCTTTTCTGCATACCCTTCAGGTTGACGCATCAGGATCGTTTCATCTAGATCACCATACAGAAATGCTGTCTTCACATCCATTTGCTCAAGTTCCAAGTCGAACTTTGCCACCATGGCCAACAGCATTCGAATGGATCTATGCTTTACAACAGGTGAGAACACATCATTGAAGTCAACTTCTTCTTTCTGAGTGAACCCCCTAGCAACCAGCCTCGCATTAAAGCGCTTCGACATCACTCCTTCGATTCCTTACTTGACCTTGAAAATCCACTTACAACTGACTAACCTTGCTCCTGCAGGTTTCTCAATCAGCTCCTAAGTGTTATTATCATGAAGAGATTTCATCTCGTCATTCATGGATTTTCGCCATTCAGTCTTGTCTCGACTCCTTGTAGCTTCCTTGTAATCTCTAGGTTCTTCGTCAAGTACCTCACTTGCAGAGATTAAAGCAAACGCTATAAGATCTGCATAACTAAGTCTCTGAGGTGGCTTGATGACTCTTCTCGACCTATATCTTGCCAGTAGGTAGTCATCGACAGTTTCCTCAACCTCTTCAGCATCTTACTCTTCTTCTTCGACTTCATCTGGGCTATGCACTTCAGCATCACTATGCTCTACCTCAACAGGCATCTCTACCTGTTCCAGCTCCTCTTCAGAGATTTCTGCACTTCGACTACCATCACCAGTTTTCTTGAATGCCATTTCGACTTCATTGAAAACTACATAACGACTTGTGATACATCTTCTGTGACCTGGTTCTAGGCACCACAACCTATAACCCTTGACTCCCTTAGGATATCCAAGGAACATGCATCTCAGAGCTCTAGGTTCGACCTTGTCTTGCCTAATGTGAGCATAGGCTAAACAACCAAATACTCTTAGTTTGTCGAGATCTGGTGGATGACCCGACCAAACTTCTTCAGGTGTCTTCATTCCCAGTGCAGTCGAGGGACATCTATTTATCAGATAAGCTGCTGTCGAAACAACCTCTGCCCAAAACACCTTCTTTAATCCAGCACTAACCAACATGCATCTAACCCTTTCAAGGATTGTTCGATTGAATCTCTTAGCTAAGCCATTTTGTTGAGGAGTACCTGCTACAGTCTTATGCCTTGCAATCCCAGACTCAACACAGTAACTGTCAAATGCTTCGTTGTAGAATTCAAGGCCATTGTCGATTCTCAACCTCTTAACCTTTCTGCTAGTTTGAGTTTCGACCAGAACCTTCCAACTTTTGAAATTCTCAAAAGTTTCATCCTCCGTCTTCTGAATGAATACCCATATCTTTCTGGAATAGTCATCAATGATGGATAGAAAATACCTTGCACATGAGTGTGAAGGATTCCTTGCAGGCCCCCAAAGATCAGCATGAATGTAATCAATGGATCCATGTGTTCTTTGCTTGCCTTTGTTAAACTTCGCCCTACAGGATTTACCAAATACACAAGATTCACAAAACTCCAGCTTTTCGACTTTGTCACCTCCTAGTAGGTTCTGCTTCCCCAATTCGACCATGCCTCTTTCGCTGACATGGCACAATCTCATGTGCCATAATTTTGTCTTCGACACAAGTTTCGTGGATACAACATTTGTCGAACCACTTACAACCTCAGCCTCAAGGGTATGCAAGCCTTGATTTTTCACGCCTCTCAAGACTTCCTTCGACCCTTTCATGACTTTCAGGATACCATGCTCTCCTTTGAAAACATATCCCTTTCTGTCGAATTCACCAAGAGAAATTAAATTCCTCTTAAGATCAGGTACATACCTAACCCCAGTCAATAGCTTTATTGACTCATCATGGAGCTTGAATCTAACATATTCAATACCTGCAATCTTACAAGCTTTATTGTTCCCCAGCAACACTGATCCACCATCTTGATCACACAATTCTTCAAACACATTCTTGTTTGGAGTCATATGCCAAGTACATCCAGAATCCATAATCCACTCTTCGCAAGAGTTGCTGCTCGACACCATAAGGACATCAGATGATTCATAACCATCTTGCACTATAGCTGCATTCCCATTGTCCTTACCTCCATGATTATTCAGGCGCTCAGGGCACACCTTTCTTGTGTGACCCTCCTTCTTACAATGATAGCTTTTGATACTAGACATATCACCACCATAAGACTTCTGCTGAGCCTTTCCTTTCTTCTTGTCAAACCTACCATCTTTCTTTGACGATCTTCCTTTCACGGACAACCCTTCGCCAACTGATGAAGATTTCTTCTCCTTTCTTTCGTTCAAATCCTTCGAATACAAGGCTGCTTGAACTTCTTCAAAGGTCAGGAACTCTCTTCCATACAAGAGTGTTTCTTTGAAGTGAGCATGCTATCTGGACAAAGCACACAACAGCAACAGTGCTTGATCTTCATCATCGACCTTCACATCAATGTTTTCAAGATCAAGAATCAGCTTGTTGAACGAATCCAACTGCCCAGTCAAAGCTTTGTCTTCACTCATCTTGAATGAATACAAGGCTTGCTTCAGGTAGAGACGATTCACCAGAGATTTGGTCATATACAAACTTTCAAGTTTAACCCATAATCCCGACGCCGTAGTCTCCTTTGATACCTGCCGGAGAACCTTATCACCAAGGCTCAACAAAATCGCGCTGTGGGCTTTCTCGATCATTACCGTCTTTTCTCTTTCCGTAAAAGCAGCATCCATGGCTGCCATTCCTTTTAACGCTTCCAAACAACCCTGCTGAATCAGTAGGACTTTCATCTTCAAGCGCCACAGACCGAAGTCGTTCACTCCGGTGAACTTCTCGATCTCATACTTTGTTGAAGACATCTTCTCCATGCTCACCGCACCAATTTGTTGTGTAAAACGATATCTTTAAGCAAAGTATAAAACGGTTTCTTGATGATCAAGAACCAAACAAGAGTTAACGGAAAACCAAGAAAGAAAACACAAGAAGAAGAAGAAGGAACAACAAGGATTGGACAAATATAAATTCTGTTTACTATTCACTTTCTCATTAAAGTCACAAATGATTACAAGTGAATATCACAATTTGCCACACTCAACAAACTGAGTGTACTAGCCTATTTATAGACTAACTGGGTAACTTGCAGCCCAAGAAACCAAAACAATTGGATCCTTAACACAAGTCCCAATTCGACAGTACATATTAGACCAGACTTCGACTACAATATGTAACAATCAGGCATCAGCATGTGAACAAGCTTCGACTGCATGCTTACCTCCTGTCGAAACACATGAAAGCTCTCCTTCGACATAACATGAGTTCAACCCAAATCTCACACTCCATGACTTACCTTAACTGTACAGGAGAAGAGGCGGAAATCATGTGGATTTGGACCAATAGCTTTCGTAGCAACCATCCAGTCCCTAGAGAATATGCCACAATCTTTGAGGTCTTCAAGTTTGCTACTTCTGCTTGTAGGATCGTTGTGATGACCATATACATTTAATTTAGCATATGTTTTGGATAAATGCTAACCGTACAGTCCCTAGAGAATATGCCACAATCTTTTTCTACGAAGTGGAGTGGGCTAAATGGATAAATTGATACTAAAATTCCTTTAATTTTGCGTATCAACTGAGAAGAGGATATCTTATCCCCTGCTTAGCTGCTTCTACTTTTCTCATGAATGAGAGGTTTTATAGTACGAATATTAATGTTAAATTTCTGCATGCTATTGTTTACATGATATAGCTGGAACTTAGTTTCTGCTACGATTTATGAAGCCTTATAGCATGATATGTGTAGGTTCATTTGCACTCAAAACAAGCTTTTATGTCAGTCTATATATTGAAAAACATGCTTAGCTTTTGTAACTAAAATAAATATATTATCTTAAGAGGTTTTGAACTGATAGAGTTGGAATTTTTTCAGTACCGAAGGTTGTATTTTTCTGGTTTAATAGTTAGTAAAGAGTATAGAAGCTTGTGATTGTGAAAACCTATATATGTTCGTATTTCTGGTTATACACAGATTTCTAATTGTTTTTCCATCATCCATAATTTATTACTATTACCTTTAACTGTCACAATGTTATATTTTCTCTGTTGTTTTTTTGTGGGTTTTGGTTGATGTTTTGAATTTGCTAGTTCTTTTAATTTCAGATTTATCTATTGGACATATATGTGTTTTATACACTTGTATCAGCTATCTGGGGATTCTTGCTGGGGGCAAAAGCTCGTCTGGGTGAGGTATGTAATGATTGATCAACCTATAAATCCTTTTAATAGTATATATATGCCTTGTTATTATTAATATCTTTTACCTGCTGATGAACCTATCCTTTTCCTCATGTTAAAGTGAAGTTTTTAGCATTTTTATTTTCTTGGTTGCATATGGTCATCAGATAAGGTCATTGGAAGCGCTACAAAAGCTTTTTGAGCAGTTTTTCTGGAGCTTTCATGGACACTCTTCATGTTGCCATACCCACCAGGTGTTGCTTGTGATATGTGACTTTTTCTTGTTTTAATTGTGATTTTTCATTCTGTAGTTGGAAGGTATCTAGCTATATCTGAGAATTTGAATGAGAAAACATTTCATTGTGTGAAAATCTAATTTGACTTCCTGAAGTGTAAAATGGTACTGCCCACTCTATTTTTGAGCATATATTTTTATTGTTAAATTGTATCATAGGAATTGTCACCATTACTAGTTTTAAGAAGTTTTATTTGTGATTTTATTTGGATTTGATTTGAGTTCTACTGAAATTTTAGGATAAAACTTTAGTTGTGATTTTAAATCTTCAATGTCACATTTTGATCATTGATAAAATATTTTATGGAATAAAAAAGAAAAATCAATGAGTTGTGTGTATTACTAATATAATTGTGTGTTTAAATTAGCTATGTATTAGCTATGTATTAGCTACTAATTATTAGAATGGTGTGTTTAAATTAGCCAGAGATTAGTTAGGAAGTAGCTGCAGATTAGCTATCATTTCTGGATTTAAATATGATATTAATATAAAAAAAAAAAAATTGAAACAATTGACATGTGACATACATGTCAGCATTTTTTGCCATGTTGGTATTGCCACATATAAGCCACGTCATCAAAAGATTTCCACATGACATGCCACATAAGTCACTGTTAGTGAAAACTAACGGGAGGGACTAAAGTTAGGGACGGAAAACTTCCAGAAGACCATTGTTTAAAAGAAAATTTTAGAAAGACCAAACCTGAAAGTTGAAATATTTGTAGGGACCTTATATATATTTAACCCTATTATTATTATTATATAGATTTTTAAAATTTTTATTAACTTATAAATTTGGTTTTGTTTCTTTTGCTTTTAAAAATAGATTTTTTCTTTGTATTTTTAGGAATGAGTTTTATAAAATAGTTTTTTTTTTTTAATATTATAAGTTTTTTAATATTTTTTTGTCAAAATTAAAAAATTAAGGCTTAATTAGTGTTGAAGTCCTTTAACTTAATTTTAGTTTTCAGTTTAGTCACTTATTTAGTAAATATTACATTTTAGTCCCTTAAGAACTATTCCGTTAAGCATGTTGGTCATTTTTGTTAAATTTTGTGAAAAAACGTTAAGTTGTACGTACGTGGCATGACAGCATGGCAAATGAGTCAGCAATTTAGTAAGGGGACTAAATTGAAACCTTATATATAATTAAAGTACCAAATTGAAACTTTGTTATATTAACACAATCTTGAATATAACGACATTAAACTGAAATCTTAATGCATTACTTATTCAAAGCAAGACATTAAACCAATTTGAAACAATATTAAATCGAAATCTTGATACATTACTTATTCAAAGCAAGGAATTAAATCAATTTGAATTAAAGTGTACACAGACACAACTACAAGAACTTATTCTTTTTAGAATTTGAATTGTCAATGGTGAAAATAACTTTTTCAAGTTTAGCAATTTTGTAGCTGTTGTAGATATCTTGTTTTTCATATGAAACAATTTTTCTCGTCATAGTATAGCTTCCTTCTGAACATGGTATAAACTCTACATCATAGCTTATGTGCCATCCAATTACTTTTTCTCCAAAGAGATTAAACAATTCTGCAAGTTCTCAATAAAAAAGCAAGTTTCCAATAAATAAGCTGCACGTTCCCAATAAATAAAATGGAACAAATAAACATGTGAAATTGAAGACCATATTAAAAAACCTGCAGGGGGAGAGCACTATTTAACTAAAATTGTTGAAATTATAAATTGAATGGGAAAAGAGCTATCGTACCTTTAGCCTACTGACTACTAATGGAGAGAAGCATTTAGTAGTTATCTTATTTTCTCCAACCGAAGACTGTAAGTTGAAATCTATGTCTGGCGTTAACGTGAAACCATACCACAGTTGATCAAAAGGAGGTGGTTTTATATGCAAACTTAGCGTCCCTTTTAGTGTAGTATCACTAATTAACTACTGCAGTTTCATTAATAAAATGTTAAACAAAATAAAACATGATAACCACCTTCTAGACAAACCCATAACACTTATCAATACAAACTTAAAGGAGACAATTACAATTTAATGACGCAATTTAGGTTACATTGCAAGCTTATGAAGCAATTCAAAATCAACAAACAATATAAGGAAATAGTTTAATCTCATGTCAAAATCAACAAACAATATAAGGAAATAGTTTAATCTCATGAGGCATTTCAAGAACAGAACAATCAGCAAACAAACAACTCTAAGCAACTAAATCCAACCAAAGAAAACATATTACTGCATTTAAATCCAACCAAATCTATGTCTGGTATCACTAGTTAACCTTTCAGCAAGATATAGAATTGCAAAAGCTCCTTCAAAACTATACTTGCTCATTTGAACTAGCTTCTTCTTCACTGCAATTTGAATACAACGTGAAATGATCATTCTTTATTTCATTCCAATTTAATTTGTATGAGCTTATTATGATAAGGGATGTATGTGAGAACTTCATATATAATTCAAACAAATTCTTTTGAATTTAAATTGAGAAGCTATGATAAATAAGAAATTATTAACCCGAAATACCAATACTACTCTGATTTCAAGTAATTCAAACTAACGATGTACTAAACATGTGAAAAATTGTTGCAACACACAAATTTAGGGTAATACTAAAAAAAATGTGGCAGATAAAAAGGGAGTGATGCCAACCAGGGAAGCACAACACAAAAACAACACACATTACAACAACAACCAGTCGAAAAATGAAAATATGTCGCAAAAATGAGAAGAACCATAACTCGAATGGATATTCGAAGTTCAAATACGCACAAACAGAAAACCAAACAGAAACACAACTGACTTGAAAAAGGAAATGGAACCAAAATACCAATCAAAGTGAGGAAACTAAATCAGTTGTGGAGAGAGTACTGCCGAGTTATCGATGTGTCGTAGCGGAGCTGAATCAGAGAAAGGGATGGTGTAACACCCCTAATCTATACCCCCAATTAAATAAAGCAGTAAAAGAAAAATCAAAATTTCATCAGAGTGTATCTAAATTATCATGGCATAGACGGGGGGAATCACATTACAATGAAACAAATCATACAACACCTGTTCATAAAGATATGCAACAGTGGGGTAGCAATCAACAGAGGAACTCAGTTCCTTACACCCACATTTTAGTTTTTAGAATAAAAGCGGAAAATCTAAAACTGAATATCATATATATATATATCACATGAAAAGTTTGTCATACATCAAGTTATACATGAACAAGCCAAAAAAATATATATACATAATACACAATAATCACAAACGGCCTCCCTAACTACCCGGTGTCACATATCAGAGCTGACCGACAAAAGAATGAAGTCTTAAGCTTCACAAAAAGACCTCCAGCAACTCTAATCTGCAATGCCTCATAGAGCATTATGAAACAGCAGAAGGGTGAGAAAAACAATCATAATATCATTGCATACAATTATATATAACACAACATACACATATATACGGTTCTCACCACAACTCACGCCATAATTCAAACACAAGACAACACAATGCATAATTCATATTTCCATCACCAAGGTATACCAACCATGCTCAATACAAGTATCACCAACACATATCCATGTATCCACTTATCCACAATTCCACACATAAACAGACATTAATGATTTATGCAATGCAAGAGACCGACACCACGACTCTATGCATATGCACATGCAGTACCGACTTCCAATGTTTCTCATCACTAGTTCACTCAGGAACTCTGCTGGAATCATCGCTCGTTACATCACTGTAACTCCCCGTCGGGCATACGATGTCCCCCGTCGCTCACACCCCACACGGGCACACGGCGTTTATGGATCGCTCACACCCCACACGGGCACACGACCCGATTGCTCACACCCCACATGGGCACACGATCGTCTATAACCATCGCTTTCGGTCCTCTTATTTTTAAGGCTATTCATACCTCTTATTTTTAAGGCTCACGATGTTATAGCAGATTCCCTCTGGAATCAAACCGTCTCTCAGGACGTCACAACAATGCATATCATGATGCTTGACATACAATGACTCATGACATTTAATATGCACACATAAATGCATTCTTCTACATCAACAAATTCACACTTTGCACTTATGCCCAAAACAATGCATTTAATTACCATACGGCCACAATTCATCACAACACCATTTAATCGCATGCATTTACATCATACAGCAGCACCTTGCATAATACCCATTAATTACGCACAATTATAACGACAAAAGTCGACAAACCAAAACTATTCCCGATTTCCAACATAATTAAATCGGCTAACAATTTCCAAATCATCATAATAAGAAAGTACAGCTCAATAGCTTTCCAGCGATACCAATAATGTAAAAATCGGACAAACGGAACCCAAGTTACGAAAGAAGGACGAAAACGATATTTTGAAAAGTCCCATTTTACCATTCTCCTGGCCATACGCGTATTGCCCTGAGCCATACGTGTATGGGCAGAGACTCATTTTTCCCAAAATTCACGTGTAAAAGTCCATACGCGTAATGCCCAACACCGTACGCGTACCATACGCAAATGGGCAGATGGCCGAGAAAATTGAAGATCCATACGCGTATTGGCCCATGCCTCGCCCATGTTACGCGTAATGCCAAGGTCCATACGCGTATGAACATGCCCCGTACGCATATGACCTGGAAAAACCAGAAAAAATTCTGCAGAGCAAAGTTCTGCGTTTTCTCAACCAAAATCCTCCAATTTCTCACCTACACCCAGAAAATTACCAATACAATGTCTAACAACCTGTATCTATCATGTACCAACAATAATGAACACTAAAAACATGATTTCCAACACATTTGATCGATTTCTAGTCAATTTTACATAATATAGGTTTTACTAAATTTTTCCAATTCAATCCAATAACAACCACAAACACACATACATAATCATATACAAGCATACAATAACTGAGTTTCGCACCCTTACCCGATTAAATCGATTCTAGAAGTTGATTTCTTTGATTTTCCAAGATTTTCTCACTTTTTCTTCTCTTCTCCTCTTTTCCTCCCTTTTTCCTTCTTCTCTTTTTCTTTCTCTCTATTTTTCTCTCTTTCTATTTTCTATTCTTTCTATCTAAATGAAAATATTATGAAATGACCAAAATACCCCCACACTCAAATATCTCGCAAACGTTCCCAAAACTCGATAAAATATCACAACATTGAAAAATAACATATTTTCAGATAAAAGTCGAACATAAAATAAAATAATAATAAAATAATCAAAACGACTCGATTAAATAAAAACTGACAAAACTGGGCGTTACAGATGAGATAACGATTTAAGGTTTGTGTTTTGGTAGTGATTTGGATCGGAAAAAGAGAGTGGGAAGTGATGGAGAAAACGGTGAGGATGAAGGAGGTTGTGTAGAGAAAGCAAGGCAAACCCTAGAAATCATAGACATGGAAAAGGGGGAAAATTATTTTGGTGGCTATGTGGAGGTAAATAAGTTAAATAAAAGTTCCATGTCATATAATAAAAGCCATCTGGAGTGCCATGCATGCTCTGGTTAACGAAAGTTCATAAATTTTAACAGACAGGATCAGAGTGGCTAACTGAAGTACACTTAAGGGACTTAAAAGGAACGTTTATTTAATAAGGGACTAAACCGAAACCTGAAATGAAGTTAAGGGACCAAAT
Organism: Lathyrus tuberosus; assembly: GCA_022829125.1. NCBI lineage: Eukaryota > Viridiplantae > Streptophyta > Magnoliopsida > Fabales > Fabaceae > Lathyrus > Lathyrus tuberosus. The sequence continues at coordinate 2,515,041 of JALAZF010000104.1, read as the reverse complement.
GATACATTAAGCCAAAAATTAATTTTAACATCCTACAACATAAACATACATTATTGAAAATTAAAATATAATCTAAATTACAATTTTTTAAAAAAGTTGTAATTCAAAAATTATGAACTATTTGAAATAGTTTCAAAATTAAATAATTTTTTATAATTTTTGATATTCAAAAAAGTTTTAAGAAAATAATAAAATATCTAAAATAAAATTTTAGGAATAAGTATTCAAACGAAATTTTCATTTTAAATTTTTCTAAAAATATTTTGTTTTTAATTTTTTTTTTATGCGTAACATTATAAAAATTATTTTAAAAAAGGCAAAACAAATACCTTTGTTAGTATTTTTATTAATTTATGTTTATTATTTTACATTAACATGTTTGTATATATCCTTTGTTAGTTTTTTTCTATTAATTTATGTATATTATTTTACATTAACATGTTTGTATATTCAAATTTAATATTATAAACTAGAATTAAAATATTTAATTATATATAAAATGATTCTCTAATATTTTTTTTTTTTTGATAAGCCAAGTATATTAGATGAATATGGTATAAAGAGTACCACAAACCAAAACAAATAGTTTCTACAGACCCCAACCAAATACAAATTTACAAGAACTCAAGAGGATATTTATGCCATTCATAAAATGAACACTTAATCTCCTCCTTATGTAATAATAGTATCCACCACCATGAGAAGAATTTAATCTGGGTGAAACACAGTTCCGGGTCGCAAAGCTCTCCATTAAAAATAACATTATTTCTTGATATCCATAGGCTACAGCACACCACCAACAAAAAACTAACAGCCAGGTTGTTAGGTAATTTCCCTTCAAGTTTTTGAGCCCAAAGTAATAAATGAGAAGAAATTGAATAAGAATGGAAAAAAGTGACACCAAGCCATTGATAAACTTTACACCAGACAATCCTGCTCCAATGACAAAGGAGGAACAGATGTGGAGCTTCCTCGATTGCTTGATTACACGAAACGCAGACCCCGTCATGAGCATCCGATAATATGTTCCTGCGAAGCAAATTACCTCGTGTTTGCAGCCTGTTATGCAGCAAACGCCAACCAAATATTTTTACCTTCGACGGAACCTTCGCCTTCCAAATGAAACCAAGTGCTGTTAACTGGTTTACATCTTCTTCCGTCCCCCTACCCAGCTCCGAAATAACCTTATAGAAACTACTGACAATGAAAATCCCGCATGAATTATGTAACCACACCACAGAGTCCAACTTGTTTTTAACAGGACAGATTTGGAAAAGGATTAAACGCAAATTTTCCAAATCCTCATGAACTTCTTCCGTCGCAGGCATCATTTCCTGTGGTAAATCTAGCTCCCAAAACCAATCAGCCCCCAACCAAGCACCCATCTCCGCAACCGACTTCGACTTCGAATGAACCGCCTGAAATAAATTAGGAAAATTTCCTTCAATGGAGCATGCCCTAACCATTTCGCCTTCCAAAACGGGACTGCAGACCCATCGCCCAAAACCACTGAGATATTACGGCTAAACGAGTGAGGCTGCTGCAGAGAACCAATCCTAAGAATGTCCTTTCCCCATTGAGAATGAAGTCTGCTACTTCTATATTCCTGTCGTGACATCAGAAAATTCCTGTAGTCGCCGTATTTTTCCGCCATCACTCCACACCAGCTAGCATCCGTTTCCTTCAATAATCTCCACGCCCATTTGGCCAATAATGCGGTATTGAAAGATCTTATGTCCTTCACACCTAAACCCCCTGACTGCTTTGGTTCACAAATCTTGCTCCAACTCAGCCACGAGACCCCCGTCTTTGATTCCGAACCATTCCACAAGAATTTCCGTTGGATTGCAATGATCTCTTGCAATACACAACAAGGAGCTTTGTAAAAAGATAGTTGATGAATGGGCAAGTTGGTTAGAGTTGAATTGATCAAAGTAACACGTCCTCCGATAGAAAGGTTTCGCCCATTCCAAGCAGCCAACCTATCTTTAAATAGTTTGATCACCGGACTCCAAAAAGATACTCTTCTATGACTCTTCCCAACCCAAATGCCCAGGAACTTAAAGACCATCGCACAATAGTTTGATTCTCTAATATTGATCACCAATGTCTTTCATCCCAATACGTTCGTTTGAATTTTAATGAAACAAACTGGTTTAAAAAAAAAAAAAAGTTTTTACTTTCAAACTTAATAATATATTACCAAATATGAATTACAAATATTATTAATTAAATAGAATCAGGAGCATGAGTTTTTCATAAGGGTGTGAAAAAGAAAGAGGAAGCGTGTAAAACCCTAGTTGTGAATCGAAAATGGGAATAGCTAGTAAGGTTGGGGATTATGCTTTCAAGGCATTCACGGCAACTCTCGGCGTCGCCACCATTTACCTCACCGCCACTTTCTCCGCTAACGTTTACAAAGGCCTTGCTTGGCATAACGCTCAATCCGTAATCATCTCTCCAATTACTTCTTTCAATCTCCATTTCACCAATTATTTTTTGCTTCCTATGCAAAATTATACTATTTGCATCAATCAATTTAGGTTATTAGTCGCTGAAACCCTATCAAACCTTGTGGAATTGTTACTTTTTGATGTGTATTATGTTTGTTTTCCCTATTTTACACCATGAATTATGCAATAATTTTTTAGGTTTAAGAAAAATTCATGTCGGCATGGATGAATTCAAATACTTTTAGTAATTGTTTAGGAGAATAGTTAGTTAATTAATGATTGAGTTTGTTGTAATTGTAGTATCATGGCGCTGTTTGGATAAAAAATTATATGCAGCTTATGGCATAAGTGTTTATCATGATAAGCACTTATGTATAAGCTATTTCTATAGCAAAAGGTAATAAATCTGAATTTTTTTGTATAAGGTATAAGCTGTTTTCATAAGCTATTTTGGAAAACTTATGAAAATAAGCTGTTTTTAAAAGCTCCCAAACAGTCTCTCAAAACTCATGCCAGTGCTAGTAGATAAACTCAAATAAACTAACTCAGACATGGCCTATATATTCATACACTGCTCTTGTATTAGATTCAGTGTTGTCAATTTCTGATGACTCAAATAGCGGTTTGTTAAAATTATGCTAGAACAATAGTGGTTTGTCTAATGAGAAATGAATTTTGATCTATGTAGCACCGACACCTCTAAAAAAAGGCGTGTCCGTGTCCGTGACAGTGTTAGATATCTGAACTGACACCTGTGATTAGGTTTAATTTATTCATTTTTTCAAATTATTAACTGTGTCGCTGTGTCAAGGTTGGGTCGGGTGTCCGTGCTTCATAGATTTTGATTGTTTGTATAGAGCCACTTTACTGGCTATTCAACAACACTTTTAGATTGTTTGTATATTGAAAAATGAATTTTGATTGACTAATGAATAGCTCTCTCACTTTTTCTTATCTTCCTTTACCTATGAAAACTTTCATAATTCACTTTAAAAAGCAACATTCTGTTGGTAATGAAAAAGAATCAACAATCTATACAATTGATTTTCTCATCAACAATTTGAACTGTCTTACTTTTATGCTTAAAGTGAGTTGCCAAACTCTGCATTAATTTACTTGGTTTGAGTGTTCTTCTCAAATGCTACTAGGGTATAGGTTCGGCTTAATCTGTGTTGAGTTGATCTTTTTAGATTTTTTTTTTCTCCTGGACTTGTGATAATGTGATCTTATCTAACATTTACTACTTTGTTTTTTTTTGTAGAAGCTTGCTAAGGAAGATGTTGACGAGTAGGCTTCATGATTGATTTTATGCAGCCTACCATCTTGAAGTACAAATCCTGATGTGTAGAGATGTAATGTGAGATTCTATTCTGATAATTTTTAACTAAATGTCCATCATGAATAATCACCCGTTTACTTATCAAAAATTGATAGTGATCTATCATAGATCGTACCTATACGTTATTTTTTAGTTTACATCTTGTTTGCCTGAGGACTTGTTGAAATTTTCAGTTTACATCTTGTTTGCCTGAGGACTTGTTGAAATTTTCTTTTCAACAAGTGTGGGGTATATAATAGAGTGGTATCTAGAATATTCGTTGGTCATTTTACAATCTAGTTTATTTGATTGAGATGATAAACCCCTATTTTTATTTGATTGTGAAGCTCTTTTATGATCCTCCTCTCATGAATCTGTCACATTACTTTTCCCCCCTAGTAAGTTAATGTTGTACCATTCCACCATTATGTGCTGTTTCTGGTGGTGCCTTGAATCATCATTTATCTTCTCTACTGAGAATGGTGTTTTGTAGCAGCATTTAAAGAAAATAAAACATTTTGTTGTATTGTATGTTCCATCTGTATGACATGGAGTTCAAGGTTATTTTTGCTTTTAGTTTGGCCTTTTATCCGTATTTATTCTACTTTAGCTTTTAGGTCTCAACATAAGAGTATCTCCAGCGCAAGTTTTTTTTACATGTTCGCCAGCTGTAGCACCTTGTTTTCAAAAAATATGCAGCGTTGGAGTGTGCCAGCATGTTGCATCGTTGCAATGCATTGCAACGGTCATTTTGATTAAAAAAATAATAAAAGTACATAGAGCTGTTGCTGAACGGGTCTTTTGTTTTTTTTTTTCTTTCAATTATTTATTTATCTATAAAGATGGGATGGTAAAAATTATATATTCAAAATTTTCTCTCTCAATTTCAACTCATTAGCTTTCAATTGATCATATATTTTACCCAAGTTTTCATCTTTTTACTTCAAATTATTATTGTTAAGGTCAAATGGACCCTAATCAATATAATTTTCAACAATCTATGTTTCATTTTATGCAAAATTATCAAAATCCTAATCATCAAAATTTCAAATTTCCCTTACCACAAAAAAACTCTACCACATTTTTTCCCTCACCAAACAACCAAAATATGTATTTTAGACCTCAAATAGTTACTCATGGAGTGAATTTTTCTCATCATGAACCCGAAACACCGATAGGGTTTATGTCCGAACATCAAGTTTCACAATTTTCAACTCAAGTTGGTATTGAAAATATTACCGTTGAAAAAGAACAAAGGTGTTATGTTAAAAAAAAACCTCGAGAGGTATTCACAAGGGAAGAAGATACATTTCTTATACAATCATGGCTCAATGTTTCAAAGGGTCAAATTGTGGGAGTTGATAAAAAAGACGACGATTTTTGATTAAGAATCATCGATAATTATAACCAACATTGTGGGCAAGCGTGAGAAAAGCTACAAGGCCAATTAAAATGTCGATGGCATCGAATAAATAGCCTTGTTCAAAAATATGTTGGGTGTTACAATCTAGCTGTTAATGGAAAAAAAGTGGTAAATCAGAAAAAGATATATTGGTTAATGCACGTGCTTTTTTTGTTCAAGATGATGGTACATCATTCAATCTTGAGTATGCATGGCAATTGTTAAAAGATGAACCTAAATGGATGGGAGCATCAACTGAAAATTCTTAAAAAAGAACAAAGAATTGTGTTAGTGGGTCACACTCAAGTTATGAGTATAACTCATCATCACCAATGGAGCATCCGATGGGGCAACAAGCAGCAAAAAGGAAGGGTAAGACAAAGGAAATTCCAAATGCAACGCAAGATGCAAGGAATAAAAGAGCAGTAACAATGGAAAGACTAGCGCAATGTAAGGAGGACCAGATAGAATTAAAGGTAATGCAAATCATGATGAAAGACACTTCTACTATGAGCGATAGTCAACGAGATATTCATGAAAAATATTGTAATAAGATGAAAAAAAATATGGAATGTAGTTAGTATCACTTATGTAAAATGGACATTAGTACCACTTTAATTTATCAACACCTATGTAAAATGGTCATTAGTACCACGTTAAATTATAATAAATATTATGTTATTCAAACTAGCCGTTATTTAAACTAGCCGTTATTCAAACCATTATATATACTACCACTTATGTCATTGTTTTCTCATTCTCATCTTATTCTTCTCTCATTTTTCTCTCATTCTTTACTAACTAAAATGGACTCAGACAACTCAGATAATTACGATCAAGAATTTTGGGAGTTGGTTGAAGAAGAATTTATGGACGACAGTGATGAAGAACAACAGCTTCAGAATGAACGTCAATCTGGAAGTTCCTCTAGGCCAAAGAGAAGAACAACGGTAGATCGAGGTCGTGAAGAAGGGAACAGTCGATTATTCAATGACTATTTCTCGAAAAATCCAGTAGACACAAATGTTCAATTCCGAATAAGGTTCAAAATGCATGGACATGTCTTTCTTCGAATTGTAGACGCCCTTGGAAATCATGATGAATATTTTCAAATGAGGGTCGATGCAACTGGTAAAATGGGTCTTTCACCATTGCAGAAATGCACATCTGATATTCGTATGTTGGCATATGGATCTCCCGCTGACATTGTAGATGAATATGTTCGAATCGGTGAAAGCACTTTGGTTGAATGCTTCGAAAGGTTTGTTAGGGGCCTGAATGCTGTATTTGGAGCTGAATATCTGAGAAAGCCTAACAACAATGACGTTGAACATCTTTTACAAATGGGATAATCACGTGGCTTTCCAGGTATGTTGGATTCCATTGATTGTATGCATTGGGAATGGAAAAATTGTTCTATTGCATGGAAATGACAATTTTGTCGAGGTGATCATGGAAAACCCACAATCATGCTTGAAGCTGTGGCATCACAAAACTTATGGATTTGACATGCATTTTTTGGTATTGCAGGTTCAAACAACGACATTAATGTGCTAAACCAATCCAACGTGTTTAACGAAATTTTGGAAGGGCATGCTCCTAGTGTGCAATATACAATTAATGAAACACCATATAACATGAGGTATTATTTAGCAGATGGTATATATCCTGAGTGGGCTACATTTGTCAAGACCATTTCAATGCCGCATGGAGAAAAGAGAAAACTATTTGCACAACATCAAGAATCAGCTAGAAAGGATGTGGAACGGGCGTTTGGAGTGCTTCAATCTCGATTTGCAATTATACGTGGTCCAGCGCGTGCCTGGCACATGGAAACCCTCAAGCATACTGTAACACCCCATTTTTTATTATTTAATCGTCTGGTTTATTTTAATTGTTGGCCGTGTTTGGGGTGTATGTCTGAGTGCATAGGGGGTAATGTTAGTAAGGTGGAATTATTATTATTAGTATTATTATTATTATTATTATGGTTATTATTATTATTTAGTAAAATAAAATCTGATATAATTAAGTAAATAATGGGATAATAGAATTAGTGAGGGCAGTTTGGTAATTAGAGATTAATTAGTGAAAAGTGGTAGGGATTTAGCATAATCAAAATTTTAGAGATAGAAAGAGAAAAGCTAAGGAGAGGAAGAACAAGGGTGTGCTAGGGCTAAGATCTCCATCATATTTTCGCAGAAATTAATCAAGAATTCGAGGTAAGGGGGGGAGAATGGGTTTAATATTGGTGAATTTATCATGTGAGGGTAGTGGGGAGTCCTTAACCCCGTAGGAATTCGTTGAATGTATGCTGTTATATGATTGTGAGATGTATATGTGAATCTGTGATGAACATTACGTGTTGAACTACTGATTTTGTCTGCATTTTGATGTGTTATTGTTGCTTGAAATGTGAATGTTGCAGAATTAGTTGTGATTCAGGTTTAATGAACGAATTTAGACCAAAACTGATTTAGTAATGTTAAGAGAAAGATGTAGGATGATTTGTAGAACCTAAAATTGATGAAGAACTAATTTTAGGACTGTTTTGGAGTGAAGAAGTGAAGATTTCGTAGCAAAACTCAGACTGGTGTGGAGAAAATAGGTTTGCGTAAGAGATATGGCCGTACGCGTATTGGGGAGGGCGTTACGCGTAAGGCTAGGCAGGATGGGAGGCGTTAGGCGTACGGGAAGGGCACAAGGAGGTTTTGGCACGACCCTCTGCCCATACGCGTAAGGATACGCGTATGGTAACTTGGCAATACGAGTATGGGGTAGCTATACGTGTAACCAGATCTGAAGAATGGAATTCTGAGGGAAATGGCTCTCTGCCCATACGCGTATGAGGTTGGACAATACGCGTATGGCAGGGCGGGACAAGAGGCCTTACGCGTCTGGTACGCGTAGGAATGGGCGAGAGGACTGGGCAATACGCGTATGGCCCATGGCAATACGCGTATGGCCCAGGGCAATACGCGTATGGCCAGCGTGAGTGCAGAATTTTGCCGTTTCGCGATTTCTTTCCCGTTTTCGCGTCTGAATCGGTTTCTTTTGGTTTGAGAGGTTGGGAATAGATGCCAGACCTTGAGAAATATAAAATTGGAGACGAAAATAATTAATTTAATAATTTTAGGGAATTAATTAATTAATTAGGAATCAATTTGTGTTGTGTGAAGTAAATGTATGGTGTTGGATATTGGTGTGTAATTCAGGTGTGTTAGTTTCTTGGATTGGCTGGAATTTTGGTAAAATAAAGGTTGTTCAATGTTGACGTCAAGGTGGTGATGTTGCAACATTGAGTCTTAACACTGGGCTGTGTTAAGTAGTGAAGCTGTTCAATGTTTGATGTCATATGGGTGATGTCACAACATTGAGTCTTAACACTGGGCTGTGTTAAGTGGTTAAGTTACTGAAGTTGGATGTCTGATGTCACAGGCGATGCTGTGACATTAGATCTGCAGAACTAATGACATTAGGTTGTGATGTTGTTAGGGTTTGCGTGTTAGCTGGAATTGTGGAGATCAAGCTGTCTTATTGGATGCGAATATCTTGGGATAGATATTTCCTGCTGCATAGGAGATCTGGTGCAGATTTGTAGGAGATTTAAAAGGTTGAAGATTTAAAAATATTTTAGGAGAAAATCTGTTTTGAATATTCAGTTTTAAATAACAAATCTAGTCAGATATTGTAGGAGGTCCAAGTCCAATTCAAAGAGCTATATAAAGCGCATCAGTACTGAAGAAAAAGTAACGAAGAAAGAGAGCTAAAAACTGAGTGTCGATTGTGTCTTCGTGTATGTTTTGTAAACCATTCGAGTGTGAATTGGTATTGATGTTTTGAGTTGTTCTTGATCAAAGTTGTGAAGCAGAATCAAGTAGTGGTATTCAAAGTGTGTGATCTTTGAAGTGTTTTAGGGATTGAGTAGTGTTCTCATATCTAAGTGGTTTCTTAGGTAGAAAGTCACTAGTAGGGATTAAGATTAGGAGATTGTCAACTGGGTTGTTGAGTCTGTAATTTAATTCTACAAGTAGTGAATTTCATCCCTGGCTTGGTAGCCCCCAGACGTAGGTAGTTAGACCGAACTGGGTGAACAATTTGGTGTGTTATTCTGCTGTTTAATTTGTCCATTGTGCAGAGTGTGTTGTTGTGACATCGTACTTAACATCACACGTCTGATACCAGAATTTCAATTGGTATCAGAGCAGGCATCCTGTCTGTCTCTGGGTGAGATCTAGGGAAGTTACTTTCTGGTGTAAAGATGGACAAAGAAGTTGGAGGATTTGTCAACAGACCCCCTATTTTGGATGGCTCGAATTATGATTATTGGAAGCCAAGGATGATCACCTTTTTGAAATCCTTGGACAGCAGGGCTTGGAAGGCTATCGTTAAAGAATGGAAAGCACCTGTTGTGTTTGAGAAAGATGATGCTGGGAAAGATAAAGAGGGCACCTCAAAGCCGAAGCCTGAAGAAGAATGGACCAAGGAAGAAGATGAGCTTGCCCTTGGTAATTCCAAAGCTTTAAATGCAATTTTTAATGGAGTGGATAAGAACATATTCAGGTTTATCAATACCTGTGAAGTTGCTAAGGAAGCTTGGGATATTTTGAAGGCTACACATGAAGGAACATCTAGAGTTAAGATGTCAAGACTTCAGCTTCTAACATCGAAGTTTGAAAGTCTGAAGATGAAGGAAGATGAGACTATCCATGACTTCCACATGAGTATTCTTGAGCTATCCAATGCATCCAGTGCTCTTGGTGAAAATATGTCAGAAGAAAAACTTGTAAGGAAGATCCTTAGGTCTCTTCCTAAGAAGTACAAGATGAAGGTGACTGTCATTGAAGAAGCACATGACATCTGCCAGATGAGGGTAGATGAGCTCATTGGATCTCTTCAAACTTTTGAGCTTGGTTTGAATGATGAAGAACCAGAAAAGAAGCCCAAACGTATAGCTTTGGTCTCCACTCCTGCAGAAGCTAAGAAAGTCAAAGATGATGATTCTCAGGAAGATCTATCTCAGGCCATTGCAATGTTGGGAAGGCAGTTCAACAAGGTGTTCAAGAGAATGAACAATAACTCCAGGCCTAATGTCAAGAACATCTCTTCTGACATCAGCAAGTCAAAAGAGAAGGATGAAGAGAAGACTGCCCAAGATAAAGGAGTTCAGTGCTTTGAATGTGAAGGTTATGGACATGTCAAGAAAGAATGTCCCACATTCTTGAAGAAGCAGAAGAAGGGCATGACAGTTTCCTGGTCTTAATCTGATAGTGAGAGTGAAGGTGAGTCAGCAAAGCATGTTAGAGCCTTAACAGGAACTGTTGTTTCTGATGATGATAGTGATGGAGAAATAACTTATGAGGAGTTAGCATCTACTTATCAAGAGTTGTGTTTAAAAAGTGCTGAGATTTGTCAAGAAAACAAGTGTCACAAGCAACAGATTGCTCAGCTTGAGAATGTAAAAGCTGATCTGGAAAATGAAGTTGTACTAGTTAAATCTCAACTTGATCAGATGACAAAATCTGTTAAGATGATAAACAGTGGTACAACCACTCTTGATAAGATTCTTCAGTCAGAGAAAGTTGCTGGAGATAAATCAGGTATAGGATATGTGGTTGAGGAAAAGAGTTCTACAGAAACAAGCACTTCTGGAACAAAGAAGGAGATGTCCCAACCAATGTCTCAGCATCAAACAAAGAGACATGATTCTACACCTAAGAAGGTTACTTATCCACAGCCTCAGAATGTTGAGAAGAAGAATGCTCATCATTAGAAGAAGGTGCAGTCTCAGGGAGCTAGTCAGTATATGCCACCTCAATATCACAAGAGCATGAAGGCTGCTAGGTTCAATCAGAACATGGTTCATCAACATCAGGGGAACATGTATGAATATGGATACAATAATGCTGTGCCTCATTACTATGGAAGAAGGAAGCCTCATCACCATAGGAGACAGTTCAAAAGACAGTATCCTTACCATAGAAGACAATTAAACTGTGGTAGTAGAAGACAACAGCCTTATCGTAGAAGAAGAAATCAACACTATGGATGGCAGCACCAGCAACATCATCATCATGGTGGCAGAAGGTTTAACGACTTTAGAGATGACAGAGTTAGATGCTTCTACTGTGGCAGATTTGGACATATGTAGTTCTCTTGCTTCAAGCTTCATGGTTATCCAAATTCTGCTCCTCAACCCAGACAGAAGGAGGTCAGGCCCAAAGTAGTAAAACAATGGGTTCCTAAAGCTCAGGTCACATGTCTATTGGCTCACACATCAGATGGACATTTTGCTATGGATGCATGAAACTTTGACAGTGGATGTTCAAAGCACATGACTGGATCCAAGAAGCATTTGGTAGAGTTCAATCCTTGCCATGCAAATGATGTTATTTTTGGCAATGGTGAAAAAGGAGTAGTAGAAGGAGTTGGAAGAGTGAAGAATCGTGATGGTCTTACTCTTGATAATGTGCTCCTTGTTCAAGGGTTGAGTGCTAATTTAATTAGCATAAGTCAACTTTGTGATGAAGGTTACAAGGTAAGCTACACCAAAGATGAATGTGTGGTAGCTGATGAGCAGAATGAGGTAGTGATGAAGGGAGTAAGATCCAAAGATAATTGCTATCAGTGGATACCTCAAGTGGACAGCTTATCTAGTGATGTTAAGGTTGATGTTGTAACATCAGATGGTGACATCAAGTGTGAAAGTATGGTGAAAAGTCAATCTGGGTTAATAACTTATGGTGCTGTTACTCCTAAGTTGGATGATGTGTTAAAAGCCAACTTGAGTAGTCAGTTATGTGAGCAAGATGAAGGAGTCAACAATGCTGATGGAAGGATCAAAAGCTGTGACCTTAAGAAGTGTTGGGAGCTGAATACTTGCAAGGCCAAGAAAGATGACAACCTGACTAATGACTCCTATAGTTCAGAAGAAAAATTTCACAAGTTGACAATCCTTAGGTTGGAAGATGCAGATGCTAGAGCTGATGTTAAAACATCTCAAGTTAAGAAAGGTACTTTTAGCCTTAAAATAAAGAAGAGTGATGATGAACTAATTGCAAAAGTGGTTCCTGGGGTTGCTAAACGACTGAAATCAAGGAAGAGGAAAGCTATTGAGTCACCTCCAAAGATGAGAACTGATAAGCAGAAGATCTATGTGGATGGTACTACAAAATCCAGGAGTAAAGTGTTCATCTCTTCCAGAAATAGGAAGATCAGAGATAAGTCTGATGAGAATGTCCAGGATATCTCTCAAATGAAAGAAGTCGTTGTTGTTAGAACTTCTGAGAAAATTCAAAAGGCCATACTGGATAACATTCCTGTGCTTTTCATAAAATGGTGGAAGTATGTTCTGGAAAAAGAATTTGGTATAGATACTCTGGATATGATTGAGTTTGCTAGGATATGGTTCAGAGAGGGTGTGGGAACTTATGGTATTCAGGTGTGTATGAATAAGTTGCTCTGACTGTGTTTTATTGGGAGCTTCTTGAAGGACTTCTTTGTGCAATGAGTCCTTTGAATGGTGATGAGAAGCTGATGTCCCAAAAGATGTTATAGCATCATGTTTGCTGGTGGTTATATCTGGAAGATGGTTAATATTGGACATATGGAGTTGGATGCTCTAGCATTTTTGGTCAGAAGAGGTGGAGATTATGGTCATGTGTTTAATAGCTTGTTCTGGCAAAGCATGACTACTGTCTTTGAAGACTTCACCAGTTTCACCAACTACTGGTGGATGTAAGGATAAAGGAATTGTGATCTCTTGAAGAGACTGGATCTCAGTAAAGCTTATAAGTAAGCTGAGAATTTGTGGAGTTTGTGACACAATGTTGAGTTTGGATTATTTTGCTTATAGTAAATCTAGTAGTGGAGCATATGTAATACCCTGGTGTCCAGAGTGTCAAGAGTATCCTTGGTGAAGGATGTCTTTGTTCTGGATCTGAAGCTTGGTGCTTACATTATATCTAAGGAGCATCTACATAGTCATACGGGAGAATGATGAAGTAGAAGGTTTGCCTTGGATGGTGAAGATGAATTGTATGATAGCCTTTGGAGAAAAGGACAGTGGTACCAAAATGCATGTACTCAGAAAATGTGCTCAAATGTTCATCTCCATCTAGAGCATTTGTTAATCATGACAGGGGGAGTACTTGTCTATGGATTTTGCAGCAAAGGTGCATTTATTGTGAAGATTGCATGCTGATCAAGCTTGTGGAGATTGGTTGCCTCTTATGAGGATATAATGTCAGATAGCATGTTATGACATTAGGCTGTTGATTGGTGTTTTGGTGTGGCCTTGAATGGTTCTAGTCATATGAAGCAAATTGTTTGAATCTTGTGCGCACATGCATCTGAGGAGATGTCTGAAGACAAGATTGAATCATGGCCTTGAATAGATTGTACACTTGTCTTGGTGTGTGTTATTCTAAGTGTGAGGAGTTGACTTAGAGTCAGTGGAAGGCATTGTGTGTGTGCTTCAGATCTTGTGGATGATTGTCTGAAGCCTTCATAACTGGATGGATGAAGAATATGTCTGGATTTTCAAAATGTGGATATTGCTGGCAGAAGAAGTATGGTTTTGTACAGGGTGTCATAGGAGATTTAACTTGTTGAGGTTTGTCCAATTGTGGCTAAAAAGGGGGAGAAATAGCCAAGTGAGCCAAGAGTATCAAAGAGTACAAATGTCAAATGCTGCTAAAGTGATGTGATGCAGAAGTGCAAAAAAGGGGGAGTAATTGCCGATCTGCTGAACAGATGTTATGATGGTTCTTGTTTTAAGGGGGAGCACCATTGTTGATTGTTGAAAATTGTAGCTGTTGAAGATGGTGCTGCAGCAGAGTTTTGTGTGAAGTGAAGTCTTTATGTATTGAAGATGCTGCTGCTTGAAGTTTCAAAAAATATTCAAGTTTATTCCGCTGCTGAAGTCTCTGAAGGTGCATAGATTGTTTTAGCCAAAATTAGCCAAAGGGGGAGATTGTTAGTTTCTTGGATTGGCTGGAATTTTGGTAAAACAAAGGTTGTTCAATGTTGACGTCAAGGTGGTGATGTTGCAACATTGAGTCTTAACACTGGGCTGTGTTAAGTAGTGAAGCTGTTCAATGTTTGATGTCATATGGGTGATGTCACAACATTGAGTCTTAACACTGGGCTGTGTTAAGTGGTTAAGTTACTGAAGTTGGATGTCTAATGTCACAGGCGATGTTGTGACATTAGATCTGCAGAATTAATGACATCAGGTTGTGATGTTGTTAGGGTTTGCGTGTTAGCTGGAATTGTGGAGAGCAAGTTGTCTCATTGGATGCGAATATCTTGGGATAGATATTTCCTGCTGCATAGGAGATCTGGTACAGATTTGTAGGAGATCTGGTACAGATTTGTAGGAGATATGGTACAGAATGAATGAACCATGATGTTGGTACCACATGCCTTGTGTCCATAGTTGTGTCGCATTGCATTTTGTTATTGGATGTGTGTTGTATAGTGATGCTTGGTGACCAGTGGGTCTTGATTGCATGATTGTGCGTGAATACTACTCTTATCATGTATTTATTCACCGTTTAATATTAAATGTGATTCTCACCCCTTTGTTGTTGTTGTTGTTGTGTCTGTGCTTCTTCGGAAGTACAGATAATCCAGGTACTTAGGTTGTTGGAGTACGTGTTGCTTGTTCGAGTCATAGGAGTCGCTCTGATACGTAACACGAGATTTATGGGGATTTCAGTTATTTGTTATTTGTTACTGTTTTTGTTACGTATCTTTATTTTGATGGATTTATGGTGAACCACGATGTTAGGCGGAGTTTTCTTGAGTTGTTGGCATGTGGCCGTGAAATAAATAAATACATTATTTTCCGCTGTTTATTTCATTCAATAAAAAGGAGTTTTGATGTTGTTTGCATGAATGTGGCATCCTACTTTATTTTGGTGTAAAAACTCTGATTATTTTCATAGAATTTTATGTATTTTTCATAAATGGGAAAGTGGGGTGTTACACATACCATATATGCTTGCATCATATTGCACAACATGATTGTTGAAGACGAACGACACACATACGAAGGTGATTTTGATTACTCTTATGATAATGTAGATGACAACAACTCAACGACTGAAACATTTAACGGTCCTCATCCAAATCTTACAACAAGACTACAAAGAAGAGCAAGTCTTCATGAAAAACAAGTTCATCGCCAACTTCAAGGAGGTTTAGTCGAGCATATTTGGGAACGTTTTGGACATGAGAATGACGAAATTTAAATGACGAATTATATGATGTTATTTATTTTTATTGTTTTTAATTATATGTTATGTATTTGAGATTAATTTTAATTATTATTTTAAATTTTATGATTAATTTTAATTTTATTTATTTATATTAATTAAAATTTAAATAATTAAAATTATTATTTTAAATAAAATAAAATTTCATATGAATAATATATTAATATCTTAACTAAAGTGGTGTGACTCAAAATGGGTTCTTTAGAGTTGTACCATTGAAGTGAAAATTGGATGAGTTACTTGAAGATGATGTGGCTCAATGAGTCTCACAAAAAACTCAAAATTGAATTGCACTATTGGAAATACTCTAAGTGAAGTCAGTTATGTTTGGAGACCTATAATGATAGTAATATTTTGACTACTTTGCAATATTTTGATTGACTACAACTTATCATTATCATTAGATAGAATATTTTATTGGTTTGATTTTTTATTTAATATTTTTTTGACAAATATTAAGAAAAGATGTAAGCGTAGTTAAATATTGGATTGATTTTAAAAAATATATATATATATTTTTTGACAAATATTAAGAAAATATGTAAGTGTAGTTAATTTGTACATTTTGTGCCTAACTATTATTCCATCGTTTCAAATGATTGTTTTTAGCAAATAAAATGACTATTATTCTCTTTTTTTTTTTTTTTTAAATGTAACAACGATTACAATTTTTTCAATTGTGTCATTTTTTTACCCACTGGTTTCTAAGAAAAATGGATCTTAGTAATCTAGAATTCAGTTTGAAAAATCATAAACATCAATTGTATCATTTAATTATTACTATGTATATTATTTTTAATACTTTAATAAGGTTAATTTTATAAAAGCGTAATGTCTTATGATAATATTATTGTATTTTTCAATCGGTGTGAAAAAAATTAAACTAACAATCATTTTGAAAAGGGGAGTACTAAATTATTTTGTATATAAATATATTTAATATTGATTTTCAAATTTCAAAATAGAGTAGTTTACTTTACATGGTTATGGAATTTTTTTTTTATATTATAATTTTTTAAATAAAAAATATTATATATTAATTTCTTTCCCTTTCCAAAACATCATAAACAAATGCGAGATTTTAAAGAGTGTTTTTTTTTCAAGGTCTTTGTTTGAATTCTGTGCAAATAATTTTTGTGTTGGGTCAATTTATATAAAACTTTGTTTGGATTTTAAATAGAACACTCACATGTGGACGGTGGGATTGGTCTAGGATCGCAAAATCAAATACTAATAAAAAAAAAAGATTTCTGTCCTTGCCATTCCTGCCCCCTTAACTTTCAAACACATTCCAATTTTTTTCTCTAAGGCTGGTTAAGAGTTTGCCATAATGAATACATACATATGAAAAATTGAACTTTGTATACATTTAGCTATTTTTTTGTAGATGCTCACAATTAATGTGAACCACTCATTGAATAAATAATATCAAATATCGAACTTTGTATACATTTAGCTATTTTTTTTGTAGATGCTCACAATTAATGTAAACCCAATTTTTTTGGTTTGGTTTAAATTGAATTGGTTTTTGACTTAAGAGCCAGAAACTAATCCAATCCAGTGGGAAATCAGTTTTTTAAAAATTGTTTTTGGTCTGTTTGGATAGGTGAGAAGCTCACACAGTGTGATTCGCATTGGATTGATGATAAATACATGGTGAATAGAATGACAGCTACATGTCACCCCCAACATAGGCTGGATCTTTATTAGACTCGCGTATTTTGATTTTTCTTCTTTATGTTTAAGATCGGTTCTGGTCTAAAAGTTCTATCTGACAAATGTTTAGAATTGGATTAAATGGCAACGGAACGGGGCGGGGCGGGGTGGGGCGGGGCAGGGCAGAAGCGGGTTTAACTATACTCGCATCCACACTTGCATTCATATAACACATCCGTCTCCTCCTCAAATTCAACCGGGGGTAAAAATTTACCACCCAGACCCGACCCCAGTGGAGAACGGGTGCACCCGCACCCGCCCCGCCCCCACCCGCAAAAAAATTAATTTCTTTTTAATTGTAATAAAAATTAATAATTTAATTAAAAATTTGATTATTTTAATAAATTAATTAATTATTTAATTAAAAATTTAATTAATAAATGAATATAACTTGATTAATTTGATTATTTTAATTGCAATAAGGGTATTAATAATTTAATTAAAAATATAATTAAGAAATGAATATTAAAATAAGTAAAATAAGGGAATTAAAGTAAAATGCATTATCCGGGGGCAGGGCGGGGGCGGGTGCGGGCGGGTCATAGTGTCTTCCCGCCCCCGCCCCCGCACCTGCACCCGTAGTTAAGAACCGGGTTTTCCTGCACCCGCACCCAATTAAATCGTATTTTTCCCGTTAATTTGGGGGCGGACCCAGACGGGTGCGGGCGGGTCCGGGTTTGTTTGCCATCCCTATAAACAAGTTTAACTTGTTTTGAACGATCTCTTTCTCACCCCTAATCAGTATATTGGCTACATTTATGTACTTCATGATGCTAATTTATTTGTTAGTATTTAAAAGCATATGATATGTATTATACTTACGTTAAATACATCGATACTTATTAATTTATTTGTTAGTATTTAAAAGTGTATGATACATGTAAGAAGTAAGAAAATACCTGTTTGAACTTTTTTTATACATGTTAATTGAAAAGAGGTAAAAAAAAAATTGGAAAATCACGACTCGACATGTAGAAACTAAGATAGAGTAAGACTTGAAGAACAAGGCTTGATAGGCCCAACATAGGCGCACTTGGCGAAATATGGCCTAGCCAGAAAGCACAACTAGCTACAACTTCTACATGATGAAGTAAGAGTTAGCTAGCTATTTAAAGGAGTTGGCTATGGTCACATGGCAGACATGCAAACATTGTTTGTTGAGGGAAATTGACTTCTCCTCTGAGGCAAACAAAATCTAAATTGTTCATCGGGAAAACAAACTTTACATTGCAGAGATGACTAGCAAACCCTGACACTGTAACAACTTACAACCAACCAGAAGTGTAACACAACAACAATAAAATGAAGCCAGATACAAAACTCAAAGTTATGTAGTTCCACAACTTGTTGAGGTAAAAATATATTTATAAATATTGTTTGTCATACCCAAGACATAATAGCCTACAAAATATTACAGGAGAAAGAAAAAATAATACAAAGAAAAATAAGAAGAAATCAAGTTGCAACACCAATGGATGAAGTGCCTAGATTACCTCTAGAGTCTCCCTTTGGAACAGACTTAAAGGAGTCCAACATCTCAACAGAAATAATGGCTTTGGGAAAAAAAATCCCCTTTCCTATTCCACAACCTGATCTCAGATCCTGAGCACGCCGTGTACAGATCAATGGAGATAATAATGGAATTTCTCCCTCAGACTGTCCATTTGGCCTTCAAGGGCCTTAAGGGCCTCAACACGAGCCTCTAATTTATGCCGAAGAATCTTCTGGTCCTCTTCCACATTGAGGTTCACCTTAGAAATGACATCTAAAGTTTCTTAATGTTATTTTTTCTTCGCCTCAAAGGAGGACTCCCAGTCAGCAACCCTAAAAGCCAAAGTAGCAGGAGAGTCGCAGGTCTTTGCCTATTCTCATAAAGCTTCAACAAGCTTGTCCTTCCCGTGTAACACCCCAAATATATCCCGCATAATATAAATAAAATCAGAGTAATTTCAAACACATATTCAAGATGTCACACAATATTCATCATACAAAGCTGCTCATACACATAGTAATATGTAACGCATGCAATATTTGAAAATTATTTTTATAATAACTAATACAACTCCACATGTCTTGAACTTCAAAATTTTATTGAAATAACGGAAGTATCAACATAATTAATCATACATAGTATAATTATTCCTTCAGCAATAACATAAACCACAACAGAATGATTAAAGATGTCTAAAAATCTCCAACATAAAAAAAAAACAAGCGTTCCAAGACATCAGTGTTACACATCAGAGCAAACGTCAACACTAAAGTAAAATAGAAGAATTCATATTCTACTTACTCAAACTCCTCTACTGCGAGTTATCTGCATGATGCCCATGTAAAAAAAAATTCAAACAGAAGGGGTGAGATATCATAAGTAGATAAAGGAAAGCATGATAATAAAGCAAGCATCAGATTATTTCATGCATATCACCCATTTCACACAACCAACACAACAACCATCTAACAATAGCCACACCAACGAACATATAACAACATCATCCGACATACAACAACAACATCAGCACATACAACTACAACACGTAATGCAATAACATATGCAAGCAATATGCAATTCAATGAGACTCACAACCAGACTCTATGCATGTGATACCATCGGTTCCTATTTCAGAACCATAATTCCCGTTGGAATTCAATAATGTCGCTCACACCCCACATGGGCTCACGATCACCTCAACAACAATGTCAACGATTTGATTCCACAATCGGAATCCAGATAAGACGCTCACACCCCACATGGACACACGACTTATCTCACAACTCATGTAATCAATCTAATGCATGTCAACAACAACAACGATCAACCAAAATACGACATTCCCCTGCAGGCCAGCAACAACAACATGCCATACAGTCCAGCAACAACAACATGCAACATGACAAGCATCAATAAGACATTTAACATCATCATATACCACAACAAAAATGATTAAAATGCGTTCAACATTAACCAACAGCAGAATCATTCCATTTCTGCTACCGAAACTATTTTTAAATGAAATTTTGTCACGCCAGCTTTCCGGAATTTCAAACGGCACTCGAATCGGACTCCCGGAACGAAAGATATGAATTTTTAAAGTTTTTCAAATTTTGGTCTCAGGAGTAACCGGTTACTCAAAAAGGGGTAACCGGTTACACCATGGTAACCAGCCACTGCCACGTCAAAATAACACAGTGTAACCGTTACCTAAATCAGGGTAATCGATTACACCCTCACAGTTTTTCCCAGAAACGCTAATTTTCAATAGTGTAACCGATTACCCTATATTTGGTAACCGATTACACATGCAACAAAATCACTTTTCTGCTGCTTATCAGTACGAAAAATGATTTTTAACTTATTTTAAAACCTCTTTTTTCACCCAAAATGTGTAATCAAATATTTGACCTAAAGTTCAGTTTTCATTAACTCAAAAGCCCCAATTTCTTTCCCCGAAAACACTCAAACCAATCGTTTCGACTCTGATTCACGAATTCGCACAACAACATAACAACATCACAATGTTCAACAATTAAACGAATTAACACAACAACAATTGCATATAATTCAGTAACAACAATGAATCTAACAATAACATACAACATGCTCATGATCAACCAATTCAATAACAACATTCATCAGAAACATGAATAGAGAGAAAACAACAACACAAACCTACATGAAAAGTCTATCCAAAATTACCATCATATTAATCATTAGCTAGTTAGAATCTCACCCTTACCTTATAGTTTTTGTAATGACTCCTTCTTCTTCAATAATGGAGTTTTTCTCTTCCTTTACCCTAGCTCTTCTTCACGTTCTTCTTCCTTTTCCTCTTTCAAAACACGTACTGACAATCTATTCTCAACTTCTCCTTTCTATTCCTTATATTATTACTATTATTATATTATTATTCCAATATTATTATTATTAATAATTTTTCAATTTAAATAATAATAATAATTTCTATTACTAATTTAAATTAATATTAATAATCCAATATTACATATACTATTTAAATAGTAAATCTCACCACACCACCAAATTCTACCAAATTAGCCACACACCCCTCACCCTTAAAGTCACTATCACTAAATTCATTACCCCCTACCACAGGGTACCCCAACACAATAAAACACACATATAATCACATAATTTTAATTACGAAAATTAATCAAAATTAAACGGGCGTTACATCCCCCGCAATTCAACTAACTCCTTCTAGAAAACGAAAAGCTTCTGCTCCATAAATTCACACTTACCCTTCCATGTGTCCCTCTCCTTGGAGGGATTACTAGCAGCTAGGACACCTCATCTTCCAGAAGCGGCCAGTAAAAACATAGAAGAATCCTACATATTGAAATTAATTTCAGAGAGGAGTTTCATTTTCTCTGCCTCATATAGGTTTGGACAAAATAGAGATCATACATCGATATAATAATAAAAGCTTCCTCGGAAGTGTAAGAAAGTCGAGAGGGAAGAATAGTCGGAATCCGCAGGAAGGGACTTATCATTCCTGAAGCAGCATCCCTGGTCAGACGAGTTTGTTTGAGGGAGCCCTCTTCTAGGGGAGAAGGTTGGTCTCATCACGATCTGTCTTTGTTGAGATTGGGTACAAAGGCGCATCCTCAAGAGTCACAATGACATCCAAATTACCAATCTATTCAATCCGAGGTCAGTGGCGTGGTCTCGATAGCTAAGATAAGAGCTATGGTCAAAGCAGGAGCAGCGGTCGCATGATCGGTCTTGATACCTTTAACATTCGCGAGGTCGTAGATCATCTTCAATTGGTCTATGTTATCTTCAAGACCCAATCACACATGTAAAATATAGTTCTTTGTCTTCACCAAAAATATCTTTCCTCTTTTTGCGCGACTGGTCGCGATCATGATTGTAATACCCCATATTTCCTAAAATGCCTTAAATAATATTAATTGAGATTAACTGGGTTCCGGTGTGCTTTGAGAGTTATCTGTTGAGATAATTAGAGTAACCGATAAGCTCAAATTTAGTTTAATTAATATTATTTGACTCTGAGATTTTATTATTTGGTACAATAGAGACATTTTGGATACCCTTAATTGTGGACATTTAACCAAGTTAGTCTTACTAACTTTTCATGTTACTACCTTGTGTTTTTTTCAAATTTTGTTGGAGAAGTATTAAAGAGGAGAAATAGAAGTAAAATAAAAACATAGTAAGAGTAGAGAGAAAAAGGAAATAGAAAGAAAGAAGAGACAAGTGGAAAAGAGGATGAAAACCCTAAGAAGAAGAAGAAAAAGCTCATCCATCACTCTTCATCATCTTATCTTCATCATTCCAACATCTTCATCTTGTTTCTAGAGGCGGGTTTTAGGTATATGCTTTAAGATTAATGTTGATAGATAGAAATGATAAATGTTAGATTTTGATATGTGTTTATTCTAATATCATGAAATCTATGTGAATATGATACTGACCATGTTTATGGTGTTCTTTTATGGTTGTAAGTTCTATTGGCATGTTGATTTTGAGTTGGGTTGACATGAGGATTGGAAACCCTTTTGAAATGGGCACTTTTTACAGGTCAGAAGTTCTGGAACGCAGACCTCGCACAGCGAGGCTCCAACAAGGTGAAGGTGAGTCCTCGCCTAGTGGTTACACAACGACCACTAAGACATTTCACTATTGTATTTGATTTTCCCTATTTCGCTCAGGCCTCGCGCAACGAAGTGCAAGCGAGACGACCTCACATAGAGCTCGCACAACGAGCATGCCAGGTTTTTTCCCCATTTGTTTTGTTGCTTCCTCGGCTGCTTCATATGCATGTTTATTGTTACTATGGATTGTTTACATGATTATTATGATTATTATGCATGTTTACCATGAGTGTTTGGTTGATTATGGATAGTGATAAAATATGGGAAATAGTATAGAGAAAGTGAGGAAAACCTTATGATAATTGAATGGAATGACCTAGTGATGTAACTAGGAAGTGATAGATAACTTAGATGACAATGCATGTGCATTGATGCCTAGGTGAGCATCCTTGGCAAGTATTTGTCTAGTAGAGAGGTGAGACATTATATGAAACATGTGTTGATTTTGTGTTACATTGAGAATAAGGTGAATGTGTTACCTTGTGATTGTCGAATACAATCATGTTTGTGTATGTGTTCACATAGTCGGAACCAATTCCCTTGAGTTGTGTCGTTCTGATAATGGAGGCTTATGTAGAGAGCTCCTCCGAAATGTATGCACTATTACTTTGACAGGTTTGATTTCTGTTGTACAAATGGAGACGACGGGTAATGAGACTTGTGATGGGGTATGACCCATGATAAGTGATGATTCATGTGGACTATGTTTCCCTTGGATCCGAATCTGTTTCATATGTCAAAGTACATTACAAGGATCCATGACTCGTGTTGATCTCCTAGACGTAGGAGAGGACGGGAAAAGGGGATGCCTTGGTAAGGTTTCTGATTAGTGATAGTTTGAGTTGTTGAACTCAAGCAACATGTTTCCATATAGTGTGAAGTTGTGAACTCAAGTCTTGTCTCTCCCTTTTTGACTTGAGTTAGGATTGGTTAAAACCCTGGAAAGCTAAGAGAATCCATAAGATAGGGAACCCACTAGGATTATCATCCCAACCCATATTGTTGAATGTTTTTCAGGTGGTTCCGATTCTGTGAAGGGTAAGGATAAGGTCGTTTGATATCCTTACTTGCCTTGGATTTTTTTGGGATGACATTTCCGTTGTGAAGACTTTATTTTGAGATCATTCGATATGATCTAGTTCTTAGTCTTTTGGGCATCTTGTGTATATTATGCCACTGCTTTATAATTTTAGTGTTTAGGCATGTAATATATACAATGTGTTTCTAGGAACTTATGTGTATTTCAATACCAAAAGGCAAACATGTATAATATGTATCTTCTAGACATATGTATTTATATATGGGTGTTATAGTTGGTATCAGAGCAGGTCGTATCCTCGACCTAGCCATGAAATATTATAAGTATTTCTTTCTTCTTCATATGTGTGTTGTCACCATTGTCCTTGATGTTATATTTATAGTATTGAGCCTGATCAACTTAATCCTATTTATATGACCTTTAGGATCATTGCCGACAGACGCAAAAGACGTGGTAGAACTCTAACTCAGACATCTGACTCGAATCCACCATGTGGTAGTGAGAATGTTCCATGGCCTTAGTTTGTGCAGCAGATGCAGCAACAACAGAACCAATTCATGCAACAGACGATGCAACAGCTGAATGGAAGTCTCCATCCTCCAGTGGTTACACCAAAAGCTACAGGTGGAAGTTTCTGGGATTTCTTCTGCATGAATCCTCATGAATTCCATGGTAGGCTAGATCCTGTGAAAGCTCGTGAATGGGTGTATGGTATGGAGAGAATCTTTCAGATAGTGCAATGTAGCAAATTGAATAAGGTGATGTTTGCTTCCCACATGTTGAAGGGTTCGAATATGAGGTGGTGGGAAGGTGCTTTGGCTCTAATGACTGTCCAAGGTGTGCCTAAGGTGTGGGAACAATTTAAGACTACCTTTATGGATAATTATTTCCCTAGTTCTTTGAGGACTCAGAAGGTATTTGAATTCCAACAGTTAAGGCAAGGTACTATGACAGTTATGCTGAGAAGTTTGAGGACATGGATGCTTATTCTAGGCAGGTTGTGTATGCTCCTGATGAGAAGTGGAAGATTGACCTGTTTATATTTGGATTGAAAGCTGAGATCTCTCATAGTGTATCTCAAAGAGAGTTCACTACCTATGTTGAGTTACTAAGCCAATGTTATGTGGCTAAGAACAGTTTGAAAAGAGTTCAAGAAGAGAGAGGTTTGAGTAGGATGGTTCAGAAGGATCAAGAAAAACCAAGTCAACAGTTTAGGCCAAGACCACTAACCTTCAAAGGGAAACAAGTGCAGAGTGCTAGACCTAATACTCCTCCCGTGTGTCGTACTTGTGGTAAGAGTCATTACGGAAGGTGTAACCTCGAAAGTGTGAAGTGTTATCAGTGCCAAAGAATGGGCCATGTCGCGAAAGATTGTCCTCAGAATGGGAATCATATAGAAGGGATGAATACCGGTCGAGTTTATACATTGAATACAAGGAAGACTAAGGGTGACAACTCTTTGTTTGCGGATACGTGTTTCCTGAATAGACATCCTTGTTTTGTATGTTTGATTGTGGAGTAACACACTCTTTTGTGTCGATGCAATGTATGAAATGGCTTGGGTTGCTAGCTATTCCTATGTCCCCCCCCATGGTGGTTTCTATCGCCATGGATGAGTTGGTTGAGACACCATTGATTTGTGAAAACTGTGTGTTATCAGTGGATGGTAGAGTTTTCCAGATTAACCTTATCTGTTTGCCACTTAAGAAGGTTGATGTAGTCTTGGGGATGGATTGACTCTCTGCTAATTCAGTGTTTATTGGTTGTGAGGAGAAGTTAATCATCATTTTGTCTAGAGAAGCTACTCCGACGGACGTATTAACTACTATTTTGGAAGGTACGGTTGGCATGGTTAATTTCTTGTTTGAGAAGAAAAAGTCTGTTCTTTGGTTCTCACTAAGGAGGCAAGTAACAACCTGAAGATTTTGCAAATCCTTGTAGTCTGTGAATTCCCAAAAGTTTTCCCTGAGGATGTCACTTCTCTACCTCCAGAGATGAAAGTGGAATTCTATATTGATCTGGTATCGGGAACCGCTTCTATATCCGTTTCTCAGTATCATATGGAACCACTTGAGTTAAGAGAATTAAAGGAACAATTGGAAGAATTGTTGGCTAAACATTTTGTTCGACCTAGTGTTTCACCCTGGGGAGCTCCAGTAGTGCTAGTAAAGAATAAGGATTGTTGAATGCGTTTGTGTATTGATTACCACCAGTTGAATTAAGTCACCATCAAGAACAAGTACCCTCTAACCCGGATAGACGACCTGTTAGATCAATTTAAAGGAGCATGTGTGTTCTCGAAGATTTATTTACGGCCGGGTTACCATCAAATCCGTGTGAAGAGTTCAGATGTAACAAAGACTACATTTAGAACTCGTTATGGCCATTATGAGTTTCTCGTGATGCCTTTCGGTGTGACGAATGATCCAACTATTTTCATGTATTTTATGCATCAGATATTTCAACCTTACTTGGACCAATTCGTGGTGATCTTTATTGATGGCATTCTCATTTGTTCTCATACTCCACAAGAGCAGGAAGAACATTTAAGAATTATCCTATCAATATTGCAAGAGAGACAAATTTTTTTCAAGTTAAGCAAGTGTGAGTTTTGTATGACGGAAGTTAGATTTCTTGGTCATGTTATATCTCAAGGAGGTGTGGCGGTAGATTCATCAAAAGTCAAAGTAGTGATTAATTGGTAGAGACCGAAGAATGCTTCTGAAGTCAGAAGTTTCTTAGGATTGGCAGGTTACTATAGAAGGTTCATCAAAGGCTTTTCTCAATTGGCTTTACCAATGACTAGACTTACCCGGAAAGAGTTTCATTATAGTTAGGATTCGAGTTGTGATCAGAGTTAATTTATGAGTTTGAAGGAGAGGTTAACGAATGCTCATGTCTTGATTGTTCCTGATCCTAGTAAGCCGTATGAAGTATTTTGTGATGCTTCTAAGAAAGGATTAGGAGGTGTGTTAATGCACGATAGTCAAGTTGTATCTTATGCTTCCCGCCAGTTGAAAGTTCACGAAGAGAATTATCCAACTCTAGATTTGGAGTTAGTGGATGTTGTTTTTACACTGAAAGTGTGGCGTCATTACTTGTATGGAGTGCGTTTTGAGATGTTCAGTGACCATAAGAGTTTAAAGTATTTGTTTGATCAGAAAGAATTAAATATGTGTCAAAGGAGATGGATGGAGTGCTTGAAGAATTTTAACTTTGAACTAAAGTACCATATAAGTAAAGCAAATAAGGTGGCAGATGCATTAAGTAGAGATACACAAGACCGAGTTGATGATGTTGGAGTATGCCTTGTGGAAAAGTTTTGAGATCTTAATCTTCAGTTTGTTTGGACTCAGAATGGTATGATAATGGGAAACTTTAATGTTAGTTCTACTTTAAGAGATGAAATTCAACAAGGGAAATTGCTAGATGCGAAGTTGCAAGAGATGTTAGTTCAACCGAGTTTCACATGAGCCATGGATGGAGTTATTCTATTTAATAAAAAAATTTATGTTCTGGATGATGCGGTGCTAAAAAGGAAGATTTTAGAGGAAGCTCATAAAGGAGCTTTTACTATACATCCTGGCTCCTCTATGATGTATCAAGACTTGAAAAAGGACTATTGGTGGTTCGGGATGAAAAGAGATATTGCGGAGTATGTGTCAGAATGTGTAGTCTGCCAATAGGTGAAGATTGAGCACCAAAGAACGGCTGGTTTGTTGTAACCATTAGAGATTCCAGTATGGAAATGAGATATTATTTTAATGGATTTTGCGGATGGGTTGCCTCGTACGCAAGGTGGTTATGATTCTTTTTGGGTGATTGTAGATCGGTTGACAGAGTCCGCACATTTCTTGGTCGTGAAGACTACTTACAAGGCAAGTTATCTTGCACGATTGTTTATCTCCGAGATTGTGAGACTTCATGGTGTCCCCTCTATCATTGTATCTGATAGAGACCCAAAGTTTACTTCAAGGTTTTGGAGAGATTTTCAACAAGCCATGGGATCAAGGTTGTGTTTAAGTACGTAGAATCATCCTCAAACGGATGGTTAGACGGAACAGACAATACAAGCTTTGGAAGACATGTTAAGGGCATTTGTTCTTGAAAGTGGAGGAAATTGGAAAGAGATTTTACCATTGATCAAATTTGCATACAACAATAGTTACCACGCGAGTATCGGTATGGTTCCTTACGAAGCATTGTACGGAAGAAAATATAGAACGCCTTAGTGTTGGACGAAAATGGGCAAATAAAGGATTTTAGGACCGAAGATTGTTCAAGAGACTTCGGAAAAGATTAGAATGATTCGCAACAATGTTAAGAAAGCACAAGACCGCCAGAAGAGTTATGCGGATAACCGAAGGAGACAGTTGGAATTTGAAGAAGGTGACCATGTGTTTTTGAAAGTTACTCCAAGATTGAGATTGAAAAGACAGTTTAAGTCGCGGAAGTTAAGTCTGAGATACATAGGACCATATTAGATTTTAGAGAGGATTGGTGAAGTAGCTTACAAATTAGCCTTACCACCTTCTCTATCTGAGATGCATGGTGTTTTTCACATGTCTCAACTCCAGAAGTTTATTCCAGACCCTCTTCAGCTAATTCTTCGAGATACAATTGAGTTAGAAGCAGATTTGACTTTTGAACCTCTACCAAGCCGTATTGTGGGGAGAGAAACTAAGTTGTTGAGAAACAAAAAATTCCTCTTGTTAACATTCAGTGGGACGAGACACATCTGTGTGATACTACTTGGGAGCTTGAGTCTGAGATGCGGGATGCTTTCCCTCACTTTTTCAGGTAATCTTTAAATTCGAGAACGAATTTTAATTAAGGGGGGGGGGATGTAATACCCCGTATTTCCTAAAATGCTCCAAATAATATTAGTTGAGATCAACTGGGTTCCAATGTGCTTTGAGAGTTATCTGTTGAGATAATTAGAGTAATTGATGAGCTCAAATTTGGTTTAATTAATATTATATGACTCTGAGATTTTATTAATTGGTACAATAGAGACATTTCAGACCCCCTTAATTGTGGACATTTAACCAAGTTAGTCTTACTAACTTTTCATGTTACTATCTTATGTTTTTTTCTAATTTTGTGGGAGAAGTATTAAAGAGGAGAAATAGAAGGAAAAGAAAAACATAGTAAGAGTAGAGAGAAAGAGGAAATTGAAAGAAAGAAGAGAAAAGTGGAAAAGAGGAAGAAAACCCTAAGAAGAAGAAGAAGCTCATCCATCACTCTTCATCATCTCATCTTCATCATTCCAACATTTTCATCTTTTTTCTAGAGTTGGCTTTTAGTTAGATGCTTTAAGATTAGGGTTGATAGATAGAAATGATAGATGTTAGGTTTTAATGTGTTGATTCTAATATCATGAAATCTATGTGAATATGATACTAATCATGTTTATTGTGTTGTTTTATGGTTGTAATTGCTATTGGCATGTTGATTTTGAGTTGGGTTGAGGTGGGGATTGGAAACCCCTTTGAAATGGAAAATTTTTACAGGTCAGAAGTTCTGAAGAGCAGACCTAGCACTGCGAGCTAGCAGCGACCGTATCAGTCTACTATACTCGCACAGCGAGCCTCTAGCGAGGTGAAGGCGAGTTCTCGCCTAGTGGTCGCACAGCGACCACTGAGACATTTCACTACTGCCACTAATTTCCCCTATTTAGCTCAGGCCTCACACAACAAAGTGCGGGCGAGACGACCTCGCCTAGAGCTCGCACAACGTGCCTGGCAGTTTTTTCCCATTTATTTTGTTGCTTCTTCGGTTGCTTCATATGCATGTTTATTATTATTATGGACTGTTTACATGATTATTATGCATGCTTACCATGAGTGTTTGGTTAATTATGGATGGTGATAAAATATGGGAAATAGTATAGAGAAAGTGAGGAAAACCTTATCATAACTGAATGGAATGACCTAGTGATGTAACTAGGAAATGATAAATAACTTAGATGACATGCATGTGCATTGATTCCTAGGTGAGCATCCTCGACAATTATTTGTCTAGTGGAGAGATGAGACATTATATAGAACATGTGTTGATTTTGTGTTACATTGAGAATAAGGTGAATGTGTTGCCTTGTGATTGTCAAATACAATCATATTTGTGTATGTGTTCACATAGTCGGAACCAATTCCCTTGAGATGTGTCGTTCCAAGAGTGGTGGCTTATATAGAGATCTCCTCCGGAATGTATGCACTATTACTTTGAAAGGTTTGATTCCCGTTGTACGAATGGAGTCTACGGGTAAAGAGACTTGTGATGGGGTACGACCCATGAGAAGTGACGATTCATGTGGAATATGTTTCCTTTGGATCCGAATCCATTTCGTATGTCAAAGTACATTACAAGGATCCATGACTCGTGCCGATCTCATAGACGTAGGAGAGGACTGGAAAAGGGAATGCCTTGGCAAGGTTTCATATTAGTGATAGTTTGAGTTGTTGAACTCAAGTAACATGTTTCCTTATAGTGTGAAGTTGTGAATTCAAGTCTTGTCCCTTCCCTTTTGACTTGAGTTAGGATAGGTTATAACCTTGTAAAGCAGGGGGAATCCATAAGATAGGGAACCCATTGGGATTATTATCTCACCCCATGTTGTTGAATGTTTTTCAGGTGGTTCCAGTTCTGTGAAGGGTTAAGATAAGGTCGTTTGATATCCTTACTTGCCTTGCCTTTTTTGGGATGGCATTTATGTTGCGAGGACTCTATTTTGATATTATTCGATATGATCCAGTTCTTAGTCTTTTGGGCATCTTGTGTATATTATGCCATTATTTTAGAATTTTAGTGTTTTGGCATGTAATATATACAATGTGTTTCTAGGAACTTATGTGTATTTCAATACCAAAAAGCAAACATGTATAATATGTATCTTCTAGACATATGTATTTATATATGGGTGTTACAATGATAACATGAGTATCAATTTATTTCTTCCTCAGCTTAGAAGAAGGTACATTGCCAGGGCCAAACCCTTCTTCATAGAAGCGACCTTAAAACCATGAATGTAGGTCCTCATTCATCGTTACCTCTGTCATACCCCAAATTTTGACCACTAAGACTTCCCATCATTGTGGAAATCATCATCACAATATGGATGAACCATCATGCCTCATCAAATGCCTCAAGGGTTGTTGAGCATTCACTACAATCAAAATTAGGGTTTTAAGCCCTCTCAGAGCCTTAGACAAAGGATCAATCAAAGATTGACTTGATCTTCAACTTGTCTAGCCTCTAACATATCCACAATGGATCAAAAGGACTCCCACTTCAAGGATTAAGCACAAGGCTGCTCCCTTCTAGGTGGATTAAGTCTCAAGATCGACAGTGTCACCAAATTAGGGTTTTGGTCAACCAGGGCCTCCAGAGGGAAAATTTTCATCTGGGCACAAGCCAATGCTTCAAAACATAACCTAATATACTCCATGGAACCTCATGGACCCAAGCATCAAGTCAATTTTACCTCAGGGGATGCATTCTTCAAAAATCAGGAATTAGGGTTTCTTGACCTAATTCACACCGAAGTTGACTTTTGGGACAAATCATGAGCCAAGACCTCAAGACATGATTTAAGGGTCTTTAATATACCATATTGATCCATTTTCAACAATGGATTAATCCAAGAAGCTTGAGCAAGAAGTTTCAATTTCATCTGCACCACAATTAGGGTTTCGCGAGGAAAGTCAACTGTAACTTTGACTTTTGACCAGGACATGCTCCCAAACCCTAAGACATGATTCAATATACCCTATGACACCCATGGAACATGTCCATCAAGTTTGATTTAGGTCAAGGACATGATTTCCTGAAGAATTACACAGTTTGGAATTCATCTGATAAAAAGTCAACTGTGCACAAAAGTCAACTTTGACTTTTTGAGATTTTTCACCAAAATGGATTTTTAACCCTAAAATGATGTTAATGTATGATTTGAATCATCATTCATCAAGAAAAATCAAAGAAAGCGGGATAACTTGTAAAAGGGGTAACCATAAAAACTTAGAAAAATTTCTAAGTTATGGAAAAAGTGACACTAATGTGCCAACTTTGGAGGACCATAACTCCTAAACCACAAGGCCATTGCTCCCCATTCAAAGCTTTATTTGTAGATCACATTACCCTCTACAAAAGCTTCATATTGACCTATGTCCAAATTCCTCATGGATTTTGAGTTATGGAGTGATCAAAATCAAGAAAAGTCACTTTGTTCCAACACTTAGTGAAAATTTCACTAAGTCAGAATCTGCCTTTACTTTTTTCCAAATGTAGGGGGATTTTTCACTTGGATTCAAAAGAGATCAAAACCAAACATGTTTAAACAGTTGTTGTATAATGTAAGGGCTTTCCAAAATGACCAAGAACATTACCAAATTCAACTTGAGACATGAGATATGACATTGGCAAGTTGCCTTGCTGAAATCTGCCAATGGAAGCATCAAGGTGGCATGAACTGAGCTCTTAGCAACTGAATTCAGTCAAGACTTATCCAAGACCAAGGGGACCAGCAGCCTGTGCCCTAACCTCTAGTCAACGGCTAGAGGAGACTTGGATTTTCATTTGCCAACATTGGCCAAACCTACTCAGCAGTTGCCATTCACTATTCCTTGCAAAACAAACTTGCTCTACTATAAATAGAGCTCAATTGTGATCAGTTTGAGTACACCAAAGCCATCAAACAGATGCTTTCCTCAAAATCCCTTCTTTCACTCCAATTTTGCCTTCCAAGGCAAGTCACTATCGGGTTTTGAGTTTGAGAGCTTTTCCAATCAAACCAATCACTCACACACCTCACATACATCATATAGAAGTGATCCAAACACTCACATAACATCTGGAACACTGATTTCACAAAATCACTAGCCAATTGCTCAAGTTCTTGACAATTTGGCAGTTGAGGTACCATCTTCAGCTCCAAACCATTTCAATCCATTCCAAGCATCCAGATACACTCCATAACACCTAATGAAGCTATCCAGATCATTGGAACCTAGCTGTAACACCTCCAACACAAAACACGATCACCAGCTGCAAGAGGTAAGCATGAGTTCTTCTAACTCTATGATCCATGCAATTTTTGCTGCACAATAATTTGGCCTTATGTTCATAATCATGCATGGAATGTTTCCCCTCAATTAATTGGATTGTTTGAATCGTGTATCAAAAATCCCAGCCTTCATGCAGAATCTAGGGTTCTTGAGGATTTTTCGTGATTTCTTGTTTTATGCTTAATTCAAATGAAATTAATTGCCATAGACACGATCGTGAGGTTAAAACGAGTTGATTGGTATGTGGATTACATGATATGATCAAGTATTCAGTGAGATTGAAGAGAAAATGCAAATCTGGGCAAACCCAGAACACGCGCGTGTTCTTGGTGTAACACCTCACTTTCCCAATGTAAAATAAAATACAAAATCGTAAAGATAAATTAGAGTTTTCACCAAAAGTGGAATGTCACATTTATAATCCAACAAAAAAACTCCTTTATTAAATGAAATAGTGGAAATCGTTTTATTCATTCAACTCACGGCCATCTGCCAACAACTTATAAAATTATCCCACATCAAATCGTGGTTCACCAAAAATACATCAAAATATGATACGTAACAAATGAAAGAAATAACAAATAACAAATGAATTAAAATCCCCAAATAATTCCCGTGTTACGTATCAGAGCACTCCTATAGACTCGATCAGCAACACCAATATCCGAGCTACCTAAGTACCTGGATTATCTGTACTTCCGAAGAAGCACAAACACAACAACAAAGGGGTGAGAAATCACGTGCAAATATTATAGGTGAATAAATACATGATAAACAGGGTAGCGTTTAAATTTATCCATCAACAACACATCAACACGACCTACTGTCCAATATCACCAACAACACCAAATAATAATGAAATGCAACACAACACCATGCATGCTGTACCGACTCATTGGTTCATTCAATCGAACCCGGATAGATCACATACACCTCTACTTGGCAATGATCTATCCCCACCATTCTCCATATAGGAGTACAGATGAATCGCATACACCCCTCCTGGGCAACGATCCATCCCACCAATCACCATGGGTATGAAAGACTCAATATGCACAACAAAACATGTATACAACATAAATACATGCACACGATCCTTCTGATCACACCATACATATCAACAACACCATCGTTACACAATTTGCTTCAAATACACCAAATACCCAAGTAATTAATTAAAAATTATTAAAATTACTATTTTCATCACCAATATCTTATTTCCCAACACCTGGCACCTATTCCCAACCTCTCAAACCGAAGGAAACCGAATCGGACGCGAAAACGGGAAAGAAATCGCGAAACGGTGAAAATCTGCACTCAGCCTATCCATACGCGTATTGACTTGTGTCATACGCGTATGACTGGTCACTCGCCCACACCATACGCGTAATGCCCAAGCTCATACGCGTATGGGCAGAATCCATTTTCCCATCAAAATTCCACTTTCCAGATCTCCGTACGCGTACAGCTACTCCATACTCGTATTGCCTTGCCACCATACGCGTACCACACGCGTATGGGCAAAGGGCCGTACCAAAACCCTCACGTTCCTCTTATGCGTATTGCTCCCTTTCCTTCACTCCCATACGCGTATGGCCTAGCCCCATACGCGTATGGCCAGATCTGTTACGCGAATAGCCAGAACCCCACCAGTCTGCATTCTGCTACGAAAATCCACACTTCTTCACTTCCAACCAGTCCTATAATCTCTTCTACTTTGATTTTAGATTCAATTTTCCTTCTTTCACTTGCATCCTATGATTACTACATTAATTGCAAGCCTAAAATCTTAAATCGTTCTCTCAATCTGAATCAACAACAACAGATACGTTCATACAACAGCAACACCAGCAGAAAATCTTGTAAACACAGATCGATTCAAACACAACTTCATTATCAGATCAGATATATGCAACAATTCATCAACACAACATTTTTCATACACATTCCTACGGGGTTAAGGACTCCCCACTACCCTATCATGAATAAACCACCAATATTAAACCTGTTTCTCCCCCCTTACCTCGAATCTGATGAATTCTTGCGAAAATTGGTGAAGATCCTTGCCCTAGCACACCCTTGTTCTTCCTCTCCTTAGCTCTTTTCTCTCTCTATCTCTAAAAATCTGATTATTCTAACTTTTACCAATTTCCACTAATTAAGCTCCAATTACCAAACTACCCTCACTAATTCAATTAACCCAATATTCACTTAATTATCTTAGGTCCTATTTACTAAATAATCTTAATAATAATATTAATAACCAAAACAATAATAATACTAATAGTAATAATAATAATAATTATGAAATATACTATTAAAATAATAATAATAATAATATTTCCATATTACTAATATCACCCCCTACGCACTCAAACACGCACCCAACCAAAGCCAACAATTAAAATAATACAGGACATCTAAATAATTAAAATGGGGTGTTACAACTCTCCCCCACTTAAATTATTTTCGTCCTTGAAAATTACCTGATGGAAACAATTCTGGATACGACTCTCGCATCCTGTTTTCCAATTCCCAGGTCACACTGCCTCCTGCAGCACCTCCCCAAGCTACTCTCACCAGAGGTATCTCCTTTCCTCTGAGTTGTTTCATCTTACGATCCTCGATCCTCAACAGCATCGTCTCTACGGTAAGATTCTCCCTAATTTGAACTTCATCTCTCTGAATCACATGAGACGGATCCGCAACATACTTCCGAAGTTGCGACACATGAAACACGTCATGCAAGTTCAAAAGCTCTGGTGGCAATGCCACTCTATAAGCAACTGCACCAACTCTCTGCAAGATTTGATACGGTCCAATAAACTTAGGATCCAACTTTTTAGATTTCAAAGCAAGACCCACACCGGTCACTGGGTTAACTCTTAGGAATACGTGATCACCTTCACTGAACTCCAACTTCTTCCTCCGATTATCATGGTAACTTTTCTGTCTACTCTGAGACGCTTTCATCTTTTCACGGATCATCTGAATCGTCTCAGTAGTCTGTTGCACAATTTCTGGCCCAAGCACCACATTCTCACCTGTTTCATACCAACACAGAGACGTTCTACATCTCCTACCATACAAAGCTTCGAAAGGTGCCATTCCGATGCTAGAATGGTGACTGTTATTATACGTGAACTCAATCAATGGCAAATGAGTATCCCACACACCACCTTTTTCCAATACACAGGCTCTCAGCAAATCCTCCAACGACTGAATGGTCCTCTCTGACTGACCATCGGTCTGTGGATGATAAGTCGAGCTCAACTTCAACTTAGAACCCAAGGCTTCCTGCAGACTCCTCCAAAATTCTGAAGTAAACCTCGGATCTCTATCCGACACTATGCTCGACGGAACACCATGCAACTTCACAATTATCCTGATATAAATTTCTGCCAGCTTCGACAACGGAAAACTGATGTTAATTGGTATAAAATATGCGGACTTCGTAAGTCGATCCACCACTACCCAAATAGCATCAAAGCCTCTCGCCGTATTCGGAAAACCAGTTACAAAATCCATCGTAATACCGTCCCATTTCCATTTCGGAATCTCTAACGGTTGCATCAATCCCGAAGGTTTCTGATGCTCCACCTTCGACTTCTGACATGTCAAATAAGCATAGACAAACTGAGCTATGTCCCTCTTCATACCGGACCACCAAAACAACTTCTTCAAATCATGGTACATCTTTGTAGCTCCCGGATGAATACTCGAGCTACTCCGATGACTTTCCTCTAATATTGCCTTTTTCAATTCCACATTATCCGGTACACAAATTTTGCCCCGGAATCTCAACACACCAACATTATCCACTTTAAAGTCACTATCGGGATCATCTCCTTCTGTAGGCATCAAGTCTACCAATTTCACATCCAGTTTCTGATTTTCCTTAATTACATCCAAAAAGTCATTATTCACTTTCAGCATACCCAGTCTGATACTTCCTGGCGTAGTCTCACAAACCATGCTCAAATCTCTGAACTGTTCAATCAATTCCATTTCCTTCACCATTAACGCAGACCTATGAATTTCTTCCGACTCAGAGCATCTGCTACAACATTAGCTTTTCCCGGATGGTAACTCAAATTAAAGTCATAGTCCTTCAAGAATTCTAACCATCTTCTCTGCCTCATATTCAATTCCTTATGATCGAACAAATATTTCAAACTCTTGTGATCACTAAACACCTCAAATCTCTATCCATACAAATAATGCCTCCAAATCTTTAACACGAATACCACTGCAGCTAATTCAAGATCATGAGTAGGAAAGTTTCTCTCATGCACCCTCAACTGTCTTGAAGCATAGGCCACTACCTTGCCACCTTGTATCAACACACCGCCTAATCCTATCTTAGACGCATCACAATACACTACAAAAGAATCATTTGGACTTGGTAAAATCAACACTGGTGCTGTAGTCAACTTCTTCTTCAGTTCCTCGAAACTTTCCTCACAGGCAGCATCCCAGACAAAAGCTTGATTCTTTCTGGTTAACTGAGTCAACGACAATGCCAACTTAGAAAACCCTTCAATGAATCTTCTATAGTAACCTGCCAAACCCAAAAAGCTTCTAATCTCCGTTGCGGTCTTCGGGGTTTCCCACTGAAGCACTGCACTTACTTTAGAGGGATCCACCGCTATACCATCACCAGAAATAACATGACCCAAGAAACTCACGGTCTTCAACCAAAATTCACACTTCAAGAACTTTGCAAACAGTTTATTATCTTTCAACACCTGCAATGCAATTCTCAAGTGACCTGCATGCTCTTCGTCAGACTTAGAATAGATCAGTATATCATCAATAAACACCACGATAAAATGATCCAGATAAGAATGGAAAATATGATTCATATATTCCATAAATACACCTGGCGCATTAGACACTCCGAAGGGCATCACTGCATATTCGTAATGTTCGTAGTGAGTTCTGAAAGCAGTCTTCTGGATATCACCTTCCTTTACTCTAATCTGATGGTAACCCGACCTCAGATCAATTTTGCTGAAAACACGAGCTCCTACAAGTTGATCCATTAAGTCATCAATCCTAGGAAGTGGATACTTATTCTTAATGGTTACTTTATTCAACTGACGGTAATCAATGCACAGACACATACTACCATCCTTCTTCTTCACCAACAACACTGGAGCTCCCCACGGCGACACACTTGGTCTGATAAACTTCTTATCGAGCAATTCCCCGACCTGAGATTTCAACTCTGTCAACTCTGATGCAGACATCCTGTACGGTGCCATAGAGATAGGTCTGGTACCCGGTACAAGATCAATAGCAAATTCAACTTCCCTTGTCGGAGGCAATTCTGTGATGTCATCTGGAAACACTTCAGGAAATTCATTAACTATTGGCAATTCACTAACTGAAGTCTTGCTTTCCACAGATAATGAGGCAAATACTGCAAACAGCTTTGCTTCATCTTCCAACAACGCCCTCAACTCCTTGCTAGATAGCGAATCTGCTAATGTTTCCTCTTCAGGAGTAAGAAACAACAACGTCTTCCTGAAGCAATCAATATACACCCGGTTGAACTCCAACCAGTTCATCCCCAAAATAACGTCAAGATTATCGAGTGGCAAACAAATCAAGTCCACTATGAAATCTCTACCAAACACGGTCAGTGGACACTTCAAATACACCAAAGAAGTAACCACGGAACCAATAGACGGAGTTTTAATCGTCATCCTCTGCTCTAGAGTAGACAACACAATTCCTAATCTCTTCACACATTCAACAGAAATAAACGAGTGTGTTGCACCCGTGTCAATGATAGCAATCAACAGAACATCATTAATAAAGCAAGTACCTTTGACAGATCGCTCCTCCTCAGTGGATTGGGCTCCGACAAGTCTGAGACGCCTGAGACTTCTTCGGCTTCTCACAGTGAGTACTGATGTGAACCTTCTCTCCACAATTATAACAGGTAGGCATAGTGGCTCTGCAATAAGCTATAACGTGACCTGCCTTGCCGCACTTGAAGCACTTCTTCACCTCTTTCTGACAGTTGTTAGCACGGTGACCCGCGCCACCACATCTGAAGCACTTGAGAGTATCAGCACCTGCTCCCTTCTCCTTTTGCTTCTTCCCCCCATTAGTTTTCTGTTTCCCCTTATCAGCTGGAGCACTGTAAGGAGTACCTCCAAATCTCTGCTTATTTTTCTTCTCATTCACAGCTTTGTAATGAGCAATTCTGGCTCTGTTGTCATTATCATAAATTCTGCTTCTGCTTACCAGCTCTGGATAGTTCCTTATCTTCTGACAAGCAATACCCAGTTTGATCTCGGGACGCAGCCCGTTCTCGAACTTCAGACACTTCGATGTCATAGCTTCTTCAGTATTGTAATGAGCACAATATTGAACCAGCTCCTCAAACTTAGTGGCATACTCGGCCACAGTCTTATCACCTTTCTTTAGCTCCAGAAACTCAACCTCCTTCGCACTACGAATGTCTTCCAGAAAATACTTTTCCAGAAACTCAGCTTAAAACACAGCCCAAGTAATCTCGGTACCTGCAGCTTCCAATCTCTGATGACTGTTGTCCTACCAAGCCTCAGCTTCTCCTTCTAGCATATGAGTACCAAGCCGTACCTTCTGAGAATCACTGCATCCCATGGTCCTGAAGATCTTCTCCATAGCCTTCAGCCATTTCTGTGCAGCCTCTGGGTCCAAGATACCTCCCTCATATGTAGGCGGCTTGTTGCTCTGAAATTGTGCTAAGTCACGAAACTGAGCACCTCCACCCTGGTTGGCATTCTCTACAGCTTGTGCCATGGCTTGCATAGCAGCAGCAAGAGTAGCATCATTCCTTCCTGCCATACTGGACAACAATCATCACAAGGTCAGACCACCAAAATCAACTCCTATTCTAAGGACAGACTCAACTACTACACTGGCCGGTCAGACCGACCTGCTCTGATACCAATTGTAACACCCCACTTTCCCATTGTAAAATAAAATACAAAATCGTAAAGATAAATCAGAGTTTTCACCAAAAGTGGAATGTCACATTTATAATCCAACAAATAAACTCCTTTATTAAATGAAATAGCGGAAATCATTTTATTCATTCAACTCACGGCCATCTGCCAACAACTTATAAAATTATCCCACATCAAATCGTGGTTCACCAAAAATACATCAAAATATGATACGTAACAAATGAAAGAAATAACAAATAACAAATGAATTAAAATCCCCAAATAATTCCCGTGTTACGTATCAGAGCACTCCTATAGACTCGATCAGCAACACCAATATCCGAGCTACCTAAGTACCTGGATTATCTGTACTTCCGAAGAAGCACAGACACAACAACAACAAAGGGGTGAGAAATCACGTGCAAATATTATAGGTGAATAAATACATGATAAACAAGGTAGCGTTTAAATTTATCCATCAACAACACATCAACACGACCTACTGTCCAATATCACCAACAACACCAAATAATAATGAAATGCAACACAACATCATGCATGCGGTACCGACTCATTGGTTCATTCAATCAAACCCGGATAGATCACATACACCTCTACTTGGCAATGATCTATCCCCACCATTCTCCATGTAGGAGTATAGATGAATCGCATACACCCCTCCTGGACAACGATCCATCCCACCAATCACCATGGGTATGCAAGACTCAATATGCACAACAAAACATGTATACAACATAAATACATGCACACGATCCTCCTGATCACACCATACATATCAACAACACCATCGTTACACAATTTGCTTCAAATACACCAAATACCCAAGTAATTAATTAAAAATTATTAAAATTACTATTTTCATCACCAATATCTTATTTCCCAGCACCTGGCACCTATTCCCAACGTCTCAAACCGAAGGAAACCGAATCGGACGCGAAAACGGGAAAGAAATCGCGAAACGGTGAAAATCTGCACTCAGCCTATCCATACACGTATTGATCTGTGTCATACGTGTATGACTGCTCACTCGCCCACACCATACGCGTAATGCCCAAGCTCATACGCGTATGGGCAGAATCCATTTTCCCTTCAAAATTCCACTTTCCAGATCTCCGTACGCGTACGGCTACTCCATACGCGTATTGCCTTGCCACCATACGCGTACCATACGCGTATGGGCAGAGGGTCGTATCAAAACCCTCCCCTCACATTCCTCTTACGCGTATTGCTACCTTTCCTTCACTCCCATACGCGTATGGCCTAGCCCCATACGCGTATGGCCAGATCTGTTACGCGAATGGCCAGAACCCCACCAGTCTGCATTCTGCTACATAAATCCACACTTCTTCACTTCCAACCAGTCCTATAATCTCTTCTACTTTGATTTTAGATTCAATTTTCCTTATTTCACTTGCATCCTATGATTACTACATCAATTACAAGCCTAAAATCTTAAATCGTTCTCTCAATCTGAATCAACAACAACAAATACGTTCATACAACAGCAACACCAGCAGAAAATCTTGTAAACACAGGTCGATTCAAACACAACTTCATTATCAGATCAGATATATGCAACAATTCATCAACACAACATTTTTCATACACATTCCTACGGGGTTAAGGACTCCCCACTACCCTATCATGAATAAACCACCAATATTAAACCTATTTCTCCCCCCTTACCTCGAATCTGATGAATTCCTGCAAAAATTGGTGAAGATCCTTGCCCTAGCACACCCTTGTTCTTCCTCTCCTTAGCTCTTTTCTCTCTCTATCTCTAAAAATCTGATTATTCTAACTTTTACCAATTTCCACTAATTAAGCTCCAATTACCAAACTACCCTCACTAATTCCATTAACCCAATATTCAC
The DNA here is from genome assembly GCA_022829125.1 of Lathyrus tuberosus. Taxonomy (NCBI): domain Eukaryota; kingdom Viridiplantae; phylum Streptophyta; class Magnoliopsida; order Fabales; family Fabaceae; genus Lathyrus; species Lathyrus tuberosus. Next base: position 2,473,295 of record JALAZF010000104.1, on the reverse strand, counting down.
TTAATTATCTTAGGTCCTATTTACTAAATAATCTTAATAATAATATTAATAACCAAAACAATAATAATACTAATAGTAATAATAATAATTATGAAATATACTATTAAAATAATAATAATAATATTTCCATATTACTAATATCACCCCCTACGCACTCAAACACGCACCCAACCAAAGCCAACAATTAAAATAATACAGGACATCTAAATAATTAAAATGGGGTGTTACACTTGGTGTGTTCTTGGCGCCATTTTTTTGAAAATTCAAATATTTGAATTTTGTGATTTTATTTAATTGATTAAAAAATTAATTTCTCTCTGAGTTTTAATGATTTTGAGTTGATTCTTTTTTTAATAATTCACAAAAATGTTAAAATATTTTATTTTCCCAAAAAATCCCAAAAATATTATTTATTTTATATAATTGATATTTTTGCAAAGAATTAATGTTTTAATTGTTTTTGACATTTAAAATATTTTTTCCACCTTGATTTTGCAACTTTTAATGCCTTCTAATTATTTTGTAGGTCAATACTTAATTTTTGAAGCATTAATCCAAGATCACAATTTGTTTTTCATATGTTAAACAATTTTGATCATTTTAATTGAATTTTTATTCAATTAAAACACATTTTGAAAACAAATTAGGGTTTTTGGATTAATTCAACCTTAATAAATCATTTTCAAAAACAATTTGGGCCTCTAATAGAGTGTAAGACCCAATCCTTTTTTGACCAAATCATTTTTGGGCCTCAGTGTATTGTATAAGTCCCGATACCGTAAAAAACAAACGGCGCAATTGTCGCCTTTTGAAAAATAACCTCTTGGGCCTCTCCTCGAGCTATAAGACCCATTCAAAACTTTTGGGCCTCTAATAGAGTGTAAGACCCAATCCCCTTTTAACCAAAACCATTTGGGCTCACTTATTGTATAAGTCCCTCTGCGTTAAAAGAAAACCTCGGCGCGATCGCCATTTTAAACGGAAAATCATCTGGGCCTACCCTCGTGTTATAAGCCCCACTCTTTTCTTTAAAACTTTTTGGGCCTCTTAATAGAGTGTAAGACCCAAGCCTCTTTGTACAGAAAACCTTTTTTGGGCCACAGTCACTTGTATAAGTCCCTCTGTACAAATTCAAACAGTGCGCTCACTGATAAAATCCTGGGCCTCTCCTTGAGCTGTAAGCCCCAAATCTTTCTTTTTCAAAGCACTTTCTCCTTTGATTTTGAATATACTGTTGTTTTCAATCTTTCTTTGTTGAACAACTAACCAAACAGCATGGAAGCTCTACAACCGAGTAAGTGGTTATTGCTTTCATTTACCGCTTTCATATACATATAACTGTATTGTGGGGATGTTTTGCAGTAAGTCTTCTTTCATAAACTCATATCAACTGTGTAATAATAGTATAGATATTTAGAGTTTCCCCGGCAACTACGTCTAGCATTAAGCCCGTTGATCACTCTTAAATAGTCAAAACTATATCCCCATAGGATTACCAGACACAGTCTTCCCTCCTCTTGGGGTTAAACAATATGGAGATATGAAAGGCAACATTCTCGGTGAACCCTTTCATAGACTGTCACTCGTAGAAGTTGTCAAAGAAACTCTATTCCCCAGAGATGATCTTTTCTCTGAGAATGGCATCTCTTGAGTTTCTTCCAAATTCTCGGACTTTCTTGGCTTGATCTATTCCCTCGTGGATAGCCTGTCTTGAATTTCTCGGGGTTTGGGGACCCATCGGCTTCTTAAAAGCATCGGCCTCCTCTTGGGCATTGTTCAAGGACCCATAGGCTTCCTAAAAGCATCCCCGCCTCCTCTTGGGTGTTGTACAAGGACCCGTAGGCTTCTTAGAAGTATTCACAGCCTCCTCTTAGGCTTCGTATAATGATTCTTCCTCCGGGAATGATAGCCTCCTCTTGCGCTTCATACAAGGACCACTCGGCTTCTTAAAAGTTTCCAGCCTCCTCTTGGGCTTCGTACAAATTGTCCCGACGACCTCCTAGAGGTATAGGAACAAAACTTAGTCATCTGCATAGAACAGTTCTTTCCAAGAGTCTACTACTGTTTCTCAAAGCAAAGTACGAAAGATGAAACTCTAGACTTGGACAGTCTAATTTCCTTGAGTCTCAAAGACATTCTCAAGTGACCCCTTTGTTAAATAGGAAGAAAACCCGTAGACTCGGACAGTCTCAATACCCTTCGTAGTTCCCACTTCCTTAAAGAACAGGAATAACCCGGATCCTCGAATCAACTCCTTGAGTACAGTGTTACTCATATAAGAACTGATTTTCTCTTTAAATCAGTATACTGGACCTATCACTCAACTGAAACAGTTACAATAGCCTCCTCTTGGGCTTTGTACAATGATTCTCCCCAGCGGAGTCAAACAACGTTTAGCCTCTCTCTCGGGCTTTGTACGAGACACATAAGAGACTCCCTCGTTGAGTCAATCACCCCTTTCGCCTCCATCTCGGGCTTTATACGAGATACAAAAAGGTTCTTATTGAGCCAAACAAATTTCAGCCTCCATCTCGGGCTTTGTACGAGATACAAAAAAAAAACTCTCTTGTTGAGTCAAATAGCCTCCATCTCGGGCTTTATACGAGATACCAAAAGATTCCCTCGTTGAGTCAAAACCTTTTAGCCTCTCTCTCGAGCTTTGTACGAGACACATATTAGCCTCCTCTTAGGGTTTGTATAAGAAAACCATTGGTTGACCCAATCAACCTTTTAACCTCAAAGCTGTGCCTCGTTCACAGTACACAAACATCAACAACTCCTTCCCCTTCATCTAATCGCTGTAAGCGGCAAGCCTCTGGATCATCTACATTCATGCCACTGTCCCTCTTTTAGCATGAGAAATTCCTAAGGAAAGATAACATTGCTCTACACTGAGTTAAAGTCTTCTCCTTCAGGTTAAAAAACCCATATAAAGGAAATTATGGCATTGCCGGATTCACACATCCCGATTAAAGTAATCCTCCTTTATAACCAGTCACCCAACAGTTGTGACAAACAGACCCTCTTTAGAGATGACAAATTCTCTCTAAAGACAAACCCTTTTAGCTTCACATCTTGGGCTTTGAACAAGATACAAACTACCTTTCGCTTCACGTCTTAAGCTTTGAACAAGACACCAAATACCATTTCCTCCCATAGAATAGGAGGAACTACGAACGCTCTGATTTCCCTGTTTCGGTAAACAGGAATACGTAGGCATAAGATCGAAAGAAAAGATCTTAGCGAGCACACAAAACGAAAACCCAAAATCCCATACTCTTATCAAAAAGCATCAGTCCTAACATCCTAATCCTTGTTCCCCGCCAGAAACCTGTCATTCTGTCAAAATAGCACAAGAAAGGCCCCACCATATTGATCGCATCCGTAACCTAACAGACCGCTGTTTAAACTTAGTATGCAAGCAGGGTTAATTGGAGACATCTATTTCCCTTCCTTCACCAACTTTAATAGGATAAAAAAATGAATCGACCTGTAGTAAACTAACCCAGAGAGCGACAGCGCTTAAGAACCGCGTCCAAAATCGCTCGCTACAGAAAAGTGGCGCCCACCGTGGGGCTTGATATAACCTTTTTTCTCTTCACTTATGTGTATACCACAGATTGGGGCTTCCGCCGGGGAACCCATTTTCTGTCAGGAACTTAGGATTCATAGCTTTAAAGGTCTAGGATGTTTAGGACAAATATATATACTGCTTTTCATAATTGCTATACCTGTTTATTTTTCTGCTAATGGGAATGCGTGTGATGCCGCATGTGGAAAGATTGAGTATACACTTAAGATAAGTGATGGCGACGAGGTCGACCATCAACCTCAGTGGAGGCTGACCAATGCAACCCATTCCCTCTCATAGGAAATGGGCCGATTGTGATGTCTGGGAAGCTGAGGAGCCAACCCTTTTGTAGTGCGGAAACTATCGGAAATAGTTGTCACGCAATACTACCCTCATTTGAGGCTGGTGATCTATTCTCGGTGAATGGCACTTACTCTAAGATTGCTCTACAACTCGCTGGCGATCCGCTTGTTGTTTTATTTTCCTGGGAGGAGCTGATGATAATGAGTACAGGTACAAAAATCACCCTAGTATAAACCTTTGGGGATGGGTAGAGCCTTGACTTCATGACAACGACCCTTTGACCCCATGTTTTTTCTATGTTTTTGTGTGCTGCATTCATGCATTCATTTACAAAACATTAAAACATTCAAAAAATTTCTCTTCTAGTCTCTCTGTTTTTCAAATTAAACTAAGACTGTGATTGCAAATATCAGAGAAAAGGATTGCGCTAATGGATTTCGGTAGAAGGAGAACTTATAAGTACACCTTCAAGGTTCCAAAACTAGAGGATTTAAGAGGTTTGGCGAGAATGATCACAAACCAAGAGGCCTTCAGAGCCAAGTACGGAGGTTTGCTACCTCTGTTAAGGGTCCATGTGATTGAGGAAATCATGGACGCGCTCGTTCAATTCTACAATCCGTTTTATCACTGCTTTACATTCCCGGATTACCAGCTCGCACCAACGCTGGAGGAATATTCTCACCTGATCGATTTACACATTACTGATCAAGCTCCATTTTCTGGACTGGAAGAAATTCCAAAGGATCAGACCATTGCAAGAGCACCTCATTTGGACGAGTCTGAGGTCAGGACTCACATGACTACCAAGGGTGGCATACAAGGTTTGCCAGCCCAGTTCTTGACAAAGAAAGCTCTGTACTTCGCTAGTATAGGGAACGAGACTGCTTTTGAAAGCATCTTTGTTTTACTCACCTACGGATTATTTTTGTTGCCCAACATTAATAACTTCGTCGATATCAACGCTACTAAGGTTTTTCTCATTGGAAACCCTGTACCGACTTTGCTCGCAGATGCGTATCATTCTGTACACTTAGGGAATTTGTACAGCGGAGGGGAGATCACGTGCTGTGTACCTCTGCTTTACAAATGGTTTATCTCTCATTTGCCTAAGTCTGCTGCTTTCTGGGATCATAAGAGTGCCTTGCGCTGGTCACAGAAGATCATGTCTCTCACCAACTCTGACGTAGATTGGTGTAATAGGATTTATGATGGAATCAGGATCATTGACCGTTGTGGAAACTTCCCCAACGTACCCCTTATAGGAACTAAGGGAGGAATCAATTACCATCCAGTTCTCGTTCGTCGTCAATTTGGATACCCGATGAGACACATCCCACGGAATGTTCATCTGGAAGGTCTTTTCTTCAAGGAAGGAGAAAGTGACAGAGCACTAAAGACAAAAATAGTGCACGCTTGGAAACATGTTCATAAGAAAGGATGGGAGTCTCTAGGAAAACCGGACTGTGTCTCGGTGGAGCCTTATCTCCACTGGGTACAAACTAGAGCTCTCAAGCTAAAGATGCCTTATCCTCGTCACGGAATTCTTCCGCCGAGGGAATCTGTCATGTACTTCATGACGGAAACTGAAAAGCTTCAGGTTACTCTCAACAAAGTTCAACGGGAGATGAGGTCTTGGAAGAACAAGTACCGCACCCTCGACATAGAGTGTATCAAAATACAGCAATTACTGAAAGATAAGGACGCTCTGATTGAAATTCTGGAGCAACATGCTGTGAATAATCAAGATGACCAAAGGAATTTGCTCGCTCCTTTCACCTGGCAAAGGAATGACAACCCGACAACGGCTCAAGAGCCCCGGTCAAAGAAAAGGAAGATACCAAAATCAGCACCCGAGTTCTCTCGGGACCCCTTAGCTTAGGTTTCTGTTTCCGCACCTTGTAATCTACTGTATTTCCATTTCTGTAATCCTTTGAATTCAATAAAAAGGGGTTTCCCCACTGTTTGATATTTGCAATCTAATTGTCAAAGTTTATTTTGATTAAACCAAAAAACAATTAATATAATCATTGCATTCATCATTCTCACATCGCGTATTCTTCTTACCTACGAATCTCACGTTTATGTCTCGGTTCTAGAGTCAAACTGTCTCATTCGTACAATACTCGGGTCAATCGTCAGAAAAAGATGGATGATCTTGAGGAAGAAAATAGAGAGTTGAAAGAAGAGATTGACGCTCTGAGAGAGGATATGAGAAAGCTTCGTAACGACATGCAAGCCATGGCAGAAGCTCAGCTACAAAGGGCTGTAATCTCAGAGATCACCTCAACGCCCATAGTGGAGAAGTATGATCCTAGGTATCAAATGTCGAAAGATTGTCCTTGGGGCATGCCTGTTAACTATATCCCGGAAGGATATGTTCCGCCGATCGTTGAAGATCAGGGAATCATAACAGAAGCCGCTGGGCCTGAAGGTTACAAACTTCAGGAAAACGACGATGCCAGGGGCATACTGAAGACTCCTAAAGGTTACAAACTTTGGGAAACGCCAAGATTTACTGCCGTAGTCACAGTACCACCCCCTGTGGTGCACACTGTCCCGGAAGGACAGATTCCACAGATACCTTCTGGTAAAAAGGAAACTATGTTTGACCGAATGGATGAGTTCCAAGAACAGTTCTTGGAAATACAAAAGGAACTGCAAGCCACTCGCGATCAGGATCTATTTGGAAAAGACGCCGCAGACCTTTGTCTGGTCCCCAATGTGAAAGTTCCGCACAAGTTCCAAGTGCCCGACTTTGAAAAGTACAAGGGTAACTCTTGCCCTCAAAGTCACTTGGTGATGTACGCTCAGCGAATGTCAGCTCAGACGGAGAATCAGGACCTGCTGATTCACTACTTTCAGGATAGTTTAACCGGTGCCGCACTCAAATGGTACATGGGTTTAAACCGTGCTACGATTAGCACATTCAGAGATCTTGGTACTGCCTTCGTCCAACAATACAAATACAATTTGGACATGGAACCGGGCAGAGATCAACTCAGATCAATGTCACAAAAGGACAAGGAAACCTTTAAGGAGTACGCTCAGAGATGGCGTGAAATTGCCGCTCAAATTTGTCCACCTCTTGAGGAAAAAGAGATGACAAAGATCTTCTTAAAAACCTTAAGCTCATTTTACTATGATAGAATGGTTGCCAGTGCGCCCAGTGATTTCACCGAGATGGTGGGTATGGGAGTTCGTCTTGAGGAAGCCGTCCGAGAAGGACGTTTGGAAAAAGACACTGGACCATCAAGCAGTACAAAACGATACGGTAGTGCTCTCCCTAAGAAAAAAGAGCAAGATATTGGGAATATCTCTCTCGGAAAGCAAAGGCGACGTTATCAACCAGTAGCAGCTGTAATTCCTGCTATCAGCCCTGTGCCTATTCCTACGTATCAACCTCAGGTTGCGCAGAGCCAACCTAATCAGCAAAGGACACAACAACCTCTTCAGCAGGCTCGTCCTCCATATAACAACAACCGTACAACACGACCATCAGGGTTTGATCCTATACCTATGTTGTACGCAGAACTATTTCCGTTACTACTGGCTAAGGGGCACATTCAGACTAAGTCTCCTCTTACAGTACCGAAAAATCTGCCTTTTTGGTTTAAGGTGGATCAGACATACCCTTATCATCAAGGAGGTCCAGGGCATAACATAGAGAACTGTCTCAATTTCAAGTCCGACGTGCAAAAGCTTGTTAGGAGTGGGCTCTTATCTTTCAAAGATACGAATCCCAATGTTCTTACGAACCCGCTGCCTCAACATGAGTGTAGCACCCCAAAATTTGCCCTCCTTACTTTAGAACTAGCTTATGTTTCATTTCATTTTTGCATTATCATGTGTGCATATCATTGGTTCTTAGCATGGGGTCAAGGTGCCTGAGGCAGTTCAAGAGGAGAAGATGTTCTTCAAAGGGTCAAGCAAGAGTCCTTATATTGTCCAAGAGAGCTCAAGTGGATCACTCTCTCCTAACCAGTGCAGAAATTAGGGTTTTGAGATTCTTGGGTTTATTGCCCCAATGGGCAAGCTTCTTGGGTTCTTATCATCACCAAATGGCATATCTTATCTTTGTTGGAGAGGATACACATCATATTCTGAGGAATTTGGATTTGGAGACTATGTTATTCCCTCCTAGACTGAGGGTACCAAAATTAGGGTTTGCTATAAAGTCAGTTTATTTCTGTTTTTTTGGGCAAGACGTGATTCCATGGTATTCCTTGGGTCCCTAAGTATCTAGGAATGGAAGATGGTCCATCAGTTTGGTTCATGAGAAGTTCAATTGGCCAATGGATTGGGAATCAGGAGAATTGGGGAAAAGTCAACAGTGAGAGGGGAAGTCAACAGTGAGAGGGGAAGTCAACTGTGAAATTTTGAGGTTCTCTTCAAGGTTTTCAAGGTCTCACATCCTCATATGGTCTTCAAGAGTCAAGTTTCATACCATTCATCAAGAATCAGGGGTTGGTACAAAAGTTACTAAATATGGAAATGACCTATAATTTGGAAGTTTCCATTTTGGGAAAGTTTTTACACTGCACTCAACTTGACTTTTCACTATCAAAGAAGCTTCAAGTGAATTTTTATAAAACATGAAAGTTGAATATCTTTTTCTCCCCTTTCCAACAAGTACTAGATGGTCTCCATATCATTTGTGAAACTCAAGTTATGATCAAAAGAAGGCAAAGTGGTTTTTAGGGTTTTCTTATGGTTCCATTTTCACAACTTTTGCATTTTGGGACATAGTGACCTATAATTGATTCCTTTGTTTCAAGGCATATTCTAACATCAAAGAACAATCCATAAGGATCATTTTTGGCCTTTGAATCAAGTGGATCCATGGTTTATTCATCACTTATTTTCCATTATGCCAAATTGCAAGATCATTGAGAACTCATGAACCAAGACATCTCAAGGCCCAAATCCAATTCAGGTGTGATTAGCAATTGAAACATAAGTGATCCATCATGAAAGGCTTGGGTGTGCATGCATGGAGGAGGGTGTATTTCACATTATGCAAATTTGTCAAATGACCCAAAACTCATTAACCAAGGAGTGATTAAGACCTAAATGATCAGATGTGGAATAACCCTAGATATTTAAGTAAAAAATCATAGACTCATGGGAAAAGACACGTTATTTTGGTGGAGATTTCAAGTGTGAACCCTAATTCTTCTCTCATTCGAATCTTACAATCCACAAGGGCTTTGGGCGAAATTCTTTCACAGTCTTCATCCTTGGAATCCATAGAGCACAAACCACCCATCGTTGGAAGCTAAAAGCAAGGATAAGGATTGCTTGATCTCAGGTTAGTGATAATTTGCATGCTCTTAAAACTCCTCTTTTTGATGCGCATAATGATGTGTGACATTCACTGATAATTCTGGTATAGTTTGTTTTGAGTTTGGACGCGTGGTTTGTTTGTACGTTGAGTTTGAAATTTTTGAACCAAACCTTTTTTCATTTGTTTTGCTTTATGTGTTGTTCGTTTGTAAAAAGTAATGGGATATTATTAACCCTTACTAATTTCTAATCAGTTTGATGTACTCATATGCAATTTCTGGGAATTTTTTGGGTGGTGGTTACCGGAGAAGACGACCGGAACCCTAGTTCCGGCGTCTGGTGCAGTCTCCGGCGAGGTTAGGGTTTGGAGGTAGGTGATGCAATCCTAACCGTCTATTGCTTTGATCCAAGGGCCCTCATTGTGCCACGTTTTTATTTCTGAGTTTTTATTTTAATGATTGCGTGTGTGTTGGACCATGGTTGTTATTGTGTTCATCATGTCTCAGCCTTTGATTTTGTTTAATATTTGACTGCATGATCTAATATGGTGCGTGGGATGAATCATGTGGACGTTATGATGCCAGCGAATAAAAAAATCATGTGCCTATCACGTGGCTCCTTTTGGTATTATGAGTAATCCTGTGTATGCATGTGCACATTGTTTGTGGTGTGCTTTGGATCTAAGCCCTTCATCTTGCTTACCTATGATTTATTTGACTTGATTTGGAACGCATGATTGATCTGACGGTGTGTATGAGTCTCCAATGTTGACTAATTCCATCGTATTCCCTTTTTTATTTCGCTGACTTTTTTGTTGGTTTGGGCTCGCTAATTACACCCCCTCTTAAGCCCATGTTTCATTCTCAGCGTATTTGGGCTGCTGAACACACCCCCATGTTTATTTCAATTTATTTATTTGATTTAGTTGTATCATTTGCATTTTATTTTTTAAAATCATTTTATTGTATCTAAAAATCACCAAAAAATTCATGAAGCATTTTTATAGTTTTGTAAAATTTTCAAAAATATTAGTTTATTTTTGGTGTCTGAATTAATTATTTTAATAATTTCTTTTTGAATTTGTTTCATTTTGCACACATTGCATTGTAAAATTTATTTCTCATCATCCATAAAACATTTTGAACTCATTCTTTTTGCATTGCTTCACTAACATATTGAATGTCATTAAAAAAAATTTCTCTCATTTTTAAAACTTTTTCATATTGCATTTTAGTCCTCCTCTTTTGCATACTGAGTCATGTCTCTTGTCTGAACTTTGCATAATTGTTTGGGTGACCTATCTTGTGAATTTTTGCATGAGTTTTTAATATGTTGTTTGCCACTGGTTGAGGTGTGTTAAGTTTTAATTTGGTAATTTTAGAAGATGTTTTACTAATTATGAGATTGCTCTTTGTTTGAGGTCTTCTTGTATGCACATCCTTGATCATGTCTGATTACTTGTTTGAAAAGGCACTTGTGCCATCATTTGGGTTTGCTCCTTTGACTTCATAATCCATGTTTAGGTCATCCACATTCTGTCTTGGTTGAATTCCATTTGGTTTGTAACCATCTCTCTTTGGTTTGTGATTTGTTTGAGTTTCATTTGTCTTATTGTCACTTATATCTGTTTGTACTAACCTTTTATGCAGGGGATGAGGTAAGTTATTTGAAGGTGTGGATAGTTATCCTGTCCACTCCCACTCTTTCTTCTTCTCATCTTTTCCTTTCTTTAGGCTCAGGTTGTTGTCAAACCTCCCCTTAGGACCACCTTTGCATGATAACATTAGGACTAAATTCTATAGGATAGTCTCCCTCCAAACTTCCTCTTAGGGCCATCTTTGCATGATAACATTAGGATAGAATCCCCTTAGTCTTTTTTTTTTCTTTTCTTTTGAGTCCCTCTTCTCATTTCATAACATCTCTAAGATACTTAATAAGGTCTACTTGCCTTGCACACAAGCCTTAAACATAGGAAATGAAGATTGAGGGGTCCCCCTTCTCTCTTCTAGGGTGTTGAGCATACGTCCCATTGGGGACGACCATGCGACGCATTCGTTCCCGTGTCATAGACTTTGGTTCAAGTTGAGTTACGAACTAACTCAAGTCACTTCTGTCCTAAAAATTACAAACAAACTTCAAACCTTTTTATCCTTCGGGATCGTCAAACTAAAGACTATTTTCAAAAAGGGCACGTTACTTTCCGTCTGAGTCACAAACAGACATCGACCCTAACTGCCGGACGCGAGCTTAACTTCGCTCATAAAAAACACAAAAAGAACTTGGTCCGAACTACGTTGACTCTGAATTCCCCATTGCACAAAGGGGGTATGTAGGCCTAGGACGTCGACGCCCTACCGAGTCTGTCTTTGTCTTTCCCTTCCCCGTTTTAGTGCAGCCCTAGATGTTAGGATAACTCACCCTTAGAATAGACAACAAGCGTGGATCCCATCGAGTACGATGGACGCGTGGGGTGCTAGCACCTTCCCCTCTCATAACCGACTCCCGAACCCAGGCTATGGTTGCGATGACCATTCCTTTCCCTCTTCCTCAGGTTTATGCGGTGTTCCCTTTCCCTCTCTTGGGATAAATTTACACGGCTGGCGACTCTGTGTTCCGTGCCACTCTCGCGTTTGTACCTGGATGAAAATCCTGGGAGCGACAATGAGAAAGCTGCAGTCAACCTGATTGAGAAAGAATTTAACAAGGTTTATCAAATTCATGATGTACTCTTATTGAGGACCAATCTGGTCAAGATGCATTGTAGACAGAGTGGATATGGCCATGTGCCACCTCATAATTATCATCAATGTGATGTCTGCTCTAAAAACAATCAAGGATGTTCTGTAGTGCAAGCAGCTCTACAGGAACGGATGGATCTCGGGTGGATCCAAGAGCACCGAGTTCGTGGAGTTAATATGGTCTATACGAATTCTAACGTCATTCAGAACCACGACATCCGTGCGATGAATGTTAACCTGGTGGCAATGCACTCAAGGCAAAGCCAGTATCATAATCTGCCGCGGCACGATTACAGTTCCTGTCTGACTTGCTCGGTAAACAAACAGGGATGCTCTTTCATACAAGAGGCCCTACAGCGTCAGATGGATCTTGGATGGATCCAAGACTACCATGATAGGAACCCTTATCAGATCAACATGGTTCAGATCTTCGATATTCACGTGATGAATACCAACTTGGTAGAGTACATGCTGAGCAGGTCCGACTCGGATTCTTAATATCACACGACTATCAAAGCTGTAAAGTAGGTTGCAAAAACGATCGAGGTTGTACCCTTGTCCAGGAGGCACTTCAGCACTTGTTAAATCACTGGTGGATGCCAATCTATATGGATGAAGATACTCAGCAGATTAGTATCAATAACAGGAATCCTACTCGACGTCAAAGTCAGGATGTCCGATCTGGGGAAGCTAACCTAGTGAGGTTACATTGTATTCAAAGTGGGCGTGGCCAGTGCCACCACACAATTATGAACGTTGTAGTGTCTGTTCGGAAAGTAACCAAGGGTGTTACCTTGGGAGAGCAGCTCTTCAGGGTCAGGTGGATCGTGGAGCGATTTGCCCATATCCGGGTTCTGGACCCATCAACTGGACGCCGAACTACCTTGCCAATCAAGTCGAGGATGTTGTCACAATCTCTGGTCGTCACCAGACCAGGGATGTTTTTACCATCATCCCTCTACTTGACGAATCAAGAATTCCCAACTGGGAACGGATCGAGATTACTTATGATGGTCAGAAAAATCAGAAGGTTCCCATAGTCGCCTATCTACCGGGACCACTACCATATGAATCAACTAAGGTTATCCCTTACAAATACGGTGCAACGACAGTTGAAAATGGAAAGGAAATTCCATTACCCTCCGTCGTGAATATTGCAGACATCAGTCGAGTAACACGGAGTGGTAGAATCTTCAACCGAGGGGTTGGGGAATCCAACAAAGAAAAGGAACTTCAGACGGAAGCTCCCGATCCATCAGTCGACCAATCGAGTAATCTAGACCTTTCGAAAAATGATGATGAGATGCTGAAGCTCATCCAAAGGAGTGAATATAACATTGTGGATCAGTTGTTACAGACTCCTTCAAAGATCTCGGTATTATCACTGTTACTTAGTTCAGAAGCCCACAGGGAGGCTCAACAGAAAGTCTTGGAGCAAGCCTTTGTGGAACAGGATGTAACAATTAGACAGTTCGATAGCATTGTCTCTAACATCACTTCCTGCAATAATTTGGGATTTAGTGATGAGGAATTACCCGAAGAGGGTCATCGTCATAACATGGCGCTCAATATCACAGTTAACTGCCAGGACGATGCTTTAGCCATCGTACTGGTAGACACAGGGTCAGCCCTGAATGTTATGCTGAAGTCCACCTTGATCCAATTATCATTCAAAGGCCCTCCGATGAGAATCAGCGAGGTCGTCGTCAAAGAGTTCGACGGATCCAGAAAAATAGTTATCGGCGAAGTTGATCTTCCCATAACTATCGGTCCTCACACTTTCCAAGTCACTTTCCAGGTCATGGACATCCGGGCAACATACAGTTGTTTATTAGGAAGACCTTGGATACATCAGGCTGGGGCGGTTACTTCAACCCTCCACCAAAAGCTAAAGTTCGTTCAGAACGGCCAACTCATCACAGTCTGTGGGGAGCAGGCCTTGCTCGTGAGTAGTTTATCATCATCTACTGGTATAGAACCCGAGGAGGTTATTGGAACTCAGTTCCAAGCACTGTCGGTGAGCAAGGACAATCAATCCCAAGGAGGAACCTCGATTTCCTCATACAAAGATGCTATCAAAGTGGTCGAGAGTACCGATACAACCGGATGGGGACAACTTGTTATTCCTACTAGCAATACAACAAAGAAGGGTCTTGGTTTTTCTGCAACCTGTACCCAGACAGCTGCTAGCGATGAAAGCCTTCATCCCATTCAGGACTTCTTCCACAATGGAGAATTCCTTCACCCAGTGTCTCAAATAGTCCATGCTATCAATGAGGAGGATCCCTCTGATACAAATGAAGAATGGAAGTACTATCTTAACAAGGACGGTTATATGTCTCAGGAAGAGGTGCCTACGCCATTTTTCTATCCCGCACAGAGTCCGAGATTTATACCAAGGTCAGACATTGAAATGATATACGGAGGTTGTGATCCGGAGGGATGTCGTGCTCCGCCAAATTTATTAGAAGAAGACACTTTGATGAAAGACAACTTTGACCACAACTACTATGGCCCGATGGATGGTCTGCCAATGTGGCAGCCTTACCCATGAGACTTGGGGCCAGAAGGTCAGCCGAGTAATGAAACTCAGCTGAGCATCATTGAACAGAATACCTGTGTCCCCGCCATGTCTTGGGATCAACACTAGGGTCATTCAGAAACTACTCAACACGACGATGAATTTGCAACGTTTGCAGGACTGGAATTCATCAACTATGCCTTTCCCGAGGTCAACGTCATCGAGAGAGATGACCCCTCCAGTTCCAAGGAAGTGTGGGACACTCTGGGAGAACTAAGTGGAAAATACGACTATATGGTCAAGTACACCGCTCCCGAAAGCTCTCGTATCAGGCTCGAAGATATCCAGCCAACTGGATGGGGAGATACAGCTGAGAGCACAAATACTCTACGAAATGCAGGAATCCTCCTACGACAACTCTGCCTGGGAGACAGATTCCAATGATCCTGCTCCGCCAGAAATCAGCGTCATTTCTGAGGACAAATCAAGGAAGGTGTCAGACTTTGTGATTCACCGAGGAGTTCGCCGCTAATGGGTTGCTATCGATGTTTCGAAGGTCGTTCATCAGTCAAAGTAATTGCCATCTTTAACCTTTCACCCTGCCCAGGTGAAGCAGATGTTTTGATAGGGCTCGCTTTCTGTAAATTTCCCTCTTCGCTTCGCCCAAAGCGACAGAGTTTTGTTTTATAGGGCTGTAGTTTCAAGATTCGACTTGTTCATTAATAAAATAACATCGTTCTATAATATCCGCATTAATTGCTGTTTTCTCTTTTCGTTTTTCAGAAAATGGTAATCCTAAAAAACAATTCAATAATAAAAACAAGCAGTAAAAAAAATATACACTGCACACACTTTTGCATTTTCTCTATCTCTTCTAAACACAAATCATCACGTCATGCAGATTGCTTGTTTTAAACCCCGTTGAAACATACGATCCGATGCCTTCTCCCAACTTTGAGTTCCCGGTATTTGGGGCTGAAGAAGAAGATGACGACGAAATTCCAGAAGAGATCTCCCGACTACTCAAAGGTCCATTGAACCTCACAAAGAGCCGTTGGAAACGGTAAACTTGGGTTCGGAAAAAGAGAAAAAAGAAATCAGGATTGGGGCACTGCTCAGTCCAACTGCCAAAGAGGGTTTGATAAAGCTTCTCAAAGAATTTCCCGATGTATTCGCTTGGTCCTATCAGGATATGCCAGGTTGGATACTAGCATCATGGAACATCACTTACCGTTAAGATCGGAATGTCTGCCAGTAAAACAGAGGTTGAGACGCACTCACCTGGACATGGCCATCAAAATCAAAGAGGAGGTATAGAAATAGATTGACGCGGGTTTCCTCGCTACATCTGAATATCCTCAATGGTTATCCAACAATGTACCCGTTCCCAAAAAGGACGGAAAGGTCAGAATGTGTGTTGATTATAGGGATCTGAACAAGGCAAGTCCAAAGGACGACTTTCCTTTACCACACATTGACATGTTGGTTGACAGTACAGCAAAGTTCAAAATTTTATCCTTCATGGATGGATTCTCGGGCTATAACCAGATCAAAATGGCGCCGAAAAACATGGAGAAAACTTCGTTCATTACCCCATGGGGTACCTTTTGTTACAAGGTAATGTCGTTCTGTTTGAAGAACGCCGGGGCAACTCATCAAAGGGCCATGACTACTCTTTTTCATGACATGATACACAAAGAAATCGAGGTATATGTCGATGATATGATTGCAAAATCTAAGACAGAAGAGGAGCATGTGACCCACCTGTCGAAACTATTCGAGCGTTTGAGGAAGTACAAACTCCGCTTGAATCCCAACAAGTGCACCTTCGGTGTCCGTTCAGGAAAACTCTTAGGGTTCATTGTCAGCCAGAAAGGAATTGAGGTTAATCCTGACAAGGTCAAGGCCATTCGAGAAATGCATCCTCCAAAAACTGAAAAACAAGTCAGAGGATTCCTGGGACGTTTGAACTACATCTCCAGATTCATATTCCTCATGACCGCGACATGCGCACCAATCTTCAAACTGCTCAAGAAGATACAATCATTTCTCACTGATTCTCGGGGCACGTGGACTCCGAATTATGATGGCCCTTATGTGGTCACGAAAGCTTTCTCAGGCGGCGCCTTGAGACTTGCAACCATGGACGGAGAGGAATTTGCCTACCCCACGAATGTTGATGTAGTCAAAAAATACTTCGCCTAAACTAAAAAAAAACGTCTCGGTGGATTGAAAACCCGAAAGGGCGGTCCAGGCAAAAGTTAGAGACATGAAAAAAAATCATCCCGGTGGATTGGAAATCTCAAAGTACAATCCAGGCAAAAATTAGGGATAATGGCAGGTAACTATGTTCAACAGAGGCAAGTCCCTCAGCAGCAGTTACACCAATCATCGGAGGGAAACCCCAGTCAAGGTCATCTTCGACAGAAGCTCAGGATGTCCTGAATTCAAAGTTGGTAGAAGGATAGTGGTCGTTATGTTTTAACGTAGCCCTTTTTCCTGTAAAATACCATTTTCCAACTTTGTATATACTCTTTGGAATCACGCGTTTGGCTGATCTCCATCTTATCAATAAAATTTGGGCCCTTGTGCTTTTGTTTGTAATTCTTATTTGTTTTAGCTTTACAGAATGACGTTTTAACATGATTAGCGATTCTTGAAATAAAACAAAAATGAATTTACTTGTAAAACTTTTTCTGCTTTTAAAATAAAGATGGCAATTTCTTTTGACTGTTGAACATGAAAAGAGCATCAACCGCTTCTCCAGAAGTAAGCGAACTTCAAAGTGCAAAATCAAAGTACTCTTTCTAGGCCAGTACGCCTGAACGAAGGATCAGCAGTATGAGATGCGGCTTTCCCATCTGATACCCTCGGCCGAGTTCTCATCTCCTAAGCCCGACCAACGTAGCTCCCAACAGGGACTACCTCTCCTAAGCAAGGTAGAATTGCTATTCTGAACCAACGGTACTTCTTCGCCCCGCGATGGCCGAGTATCCAGTCGTGTTCACCTGTCAGTTTGTATGTCGCGTCAGTTTTGTCAGCATAAACATACATACATCATGCATTTGATTTGCATTCATATTCATATTGCATCACTATCACTCTAGTCGGTCTTGTCCCCTAGTGATGACAGTCCTATCAATCGAGTTGTCAGTTCTTGCCTCGTCAGGAAATGATGCGTTTGAACAATCTCGCTTCCAGTGTATCTCTGGATTAGAGTCGATCCTCGACCACTTTGATAACTGGAACCTCTGAAGAACCAGAGAACTCTCGATAAATGTCACTCTTCGCCATTGAAGATGATATCCTTGCTTTCCCGGATTAAGGAAGATCCCTAGAGAAAGCCCCTTAATCGGAACTTCGACAATTCGGCAGTTTTTCTCCGAAAGAACTGCTGATGAAAAGGTCATTGGCACCTCAAAATTGGAGCCCATCATATGGCATTTCTCCGGGAAGATCCCGAGAAAAGTATGATGTAAGACCCCAAGCGGAAGCAGTCTCTCAAGAGACTCATTTTCCCCAAATAGAGTCGACAAATGGCGTCTCCAACAAAGAAGTTTGTGTACCTCTACAATTCAGACGATTGGGCTACCCAGCGAGTCTAACGTCAAACTTTTTCCCATCAAATGGCATCTCCCCAGGAAAATCCGGCGAGAAGTTTGAGGAAAACCGCTACAAATAGCGTCCCTTGTCAAGAAAGTTTATTGACAAAAGAAACTTATACCAGTTCCTTGGTAGGAAACCAGGATCGAGGGGAAGTTTACAACAGCAACTTAGACCAGTTCCTTGGTAGGAAACCAGGATCGAGGGGAAGTTGACAAAAGAAACTAAGACCAGTTCCTTGGTAGGAAACCAGGATCGAGGGGAGGTTTATTTCAAAAGAAAACTGAGACCAACTCCTTGGCTGAAGACCAGGATCGAGGGCAATTTTACCTTTTCTAAGCATCATTGCTTAGCAAAAGAAGATGAATGCGTAAGCTACCACTCATAACCACCATCAAAATTTCGGGTAATCCAATATTTAATCCTCTTGCACCCCGAATGCCCGAATACCTTCGCCATTCACACCTTCGAGTCCAAGAAGATTAAATAGGGGCATCTGTAATACCCCAAATTTTGACCACTAAGACTTCCCATCATTGTGCAAATCATCATCACAATATGGATGAACCATCATGCCTCATCAAATGCCTCAAGGGTTGTTGAGCATTCACTACAATCAAAATTAGGGTTTTAAGCCCTCTCAGAGCCTTAGACAAAGGATCAATCAAAGATTGACTTGATCTTCAACTTGTCTAGCCTCTAACATATCCACAATGGATCAAAAGGACTCCCACTTCAAGGATTAAGCACAAGGCTGCTCCCTTCTAGGTGGATTAAGTCTCAAGATCGACAGTGTCACCAAATTAGGGTTTTGGTAGACCAGGGCCTCCAGAGCGAAATTTTTCATCTGGGCACAAGCCAATGCTTCAAAACATAACCTAATATACTCCATGGAACCTCATGGACCCAAGCATCAAGTCAATTTTGCCTCAGGGGATGCATTCTTCAAAAATCAAGAATTAGGGTTTCTTGACCTAATTCACCCCTAAGTTGACTTTTGGGACAAATCATGAGCCAAGACCTCAAAACATGATTCTAGGGTCTTTAATATACCATATTGATCCATTTGCAACAATGGATTAATCCAAGAAGCTTAAGCAACAAGTTTCAATTTCATCTGCACCACAATTAGGGTTTCGCAAGGAAAGTCAACTGTAACTTTGACTTTTGACCAGGGCATGCTCCCAAACCCTAAGACATGATTCAATATACCCTATGACACCCATGTAACATGTCCATCAAGTTTGATTTAGGTCAAGGACATGATTTCCTGAAGAATTGCACAGTTTGGAATTCATCTGATAAAAAGTCAACTGTGAACAAAAGTCAACTTTGACTTTTTGAGATTTTTCACCAAAATGGATTTTTAACCCTAAAATGATGTTAATGTATGATTTGAATCATCATTCATCAAGACAAATCAAAGAAAGTGGGATAACTTGTAAAAGGGGTAACCATAAAAACTTAGAAAAATTTCTAAGTTATGGAAAAAGTGACACTAATGTGCCAACTTTGGAGGACCATAACTCCTAAACCACAAGGCCATTGCTCCCCATTCAAAGCTTGATTTGTAGATCACATTGCCCTCTACAAAAGCTTCATACTGACCTATGTCCAAATTCCTCATGGATTTTGAGTTATGGAGTGATCAAAATCAAGAAAAGTCACTTTGTTCCAACACTTAGTGAAAATTTCACTAAGTCAGAAACTGCCTTTACTTTTTTCCAAATGTAGGGGGATTTTTCACTTGGATTTAAAAGAGATCAAAACCAAACATGTTCAAACAGTTGTTGTATCACGTAAGGGCTTTCTAAAATGACCAAGAACATTACCAAATTCAACTTGAGACATGAGATATGACATTGGCAAGTTGCCTTGCTGAAATCTGCCAAGGCAAGGCAAATTTTTACACTTTTGGTCGATTTGACAAAATCAGCCAAATCCAAATGCTCCTATCCACTTGGACACCTCTGAGGATTGAATCTAAAGGGGACAATCACTGAGCCAAGCCTCCAAAGTCTTTGGAACAAGAAATAGCATGTTGAACCTAGAATTGCCAAAATAGGGACAAGACTCCAATTTTGGATTAGAGCATTCAATGGAAGCATCAAGGTGGCATGAACTGAGCTCTTAGTAACTGAATTCAGTCAAGACTTATCCAAGACCAAGGGGACCAGCAGCCTGTGCCCTAACCTCTAGTCAATGGCTAGAGGAGACTTGGATTTTCATTTGCCAACATTGGCCAAACCTACTCAGCAGTTGCCATTCACTATTCCTTGCAAAACAAATTTGCTCTACTATAAATAGAGCTCAATTATGATCAGTTTGAGTACACCAAAGCCATCAAACAGATGCTTTCCTCAAAATCTCTTCTTTCACTCCAATTTTGCCTTCCAAGGCAAGTCACTATCGGGTTTTGAGTTTGAGAGCTTTTCCAATCAAACCAATCACTCACACACCTCACATACATCATATAGAAGTGATCCAAACACTCACATAACATCTAGAACACTGATTTCACAAAATCACTAGCCAATTGCTCAAGTTCTTGACAGTTTGGCAGTTGAGGTACCATCTTCAGCTCCAAACCATTTCAATCCATTCCAAGCATCCAGATACACTCCATAGCACCTAGGGAAGCTATCCAGATCATTGGAACCTTGATGTAACACCTCCAACACAAAACACGATCACCAGCTGCAAGAGGTAAGCATGAGCTCTTCTAACTCTATGATCCATGCAATTTTTGCTGCACAATAATTTGGCCATATGTTCATAATCATGCATGGAATATTTCCCCTCAATTAATTGCATTATTTGAACCGTGTATCAAAAATCCCAGCCTTCATGCAGAATCTAGGGTTCTTGAGGATTTTTCGTGATTTCTTGTTTTATGCTTAATTTAAATTAAATTAATTTCCATAGACATGATCGTGAGGTTAAAACGAGTTGATTGGTATGTGGATTACATGATATGATCAAGTATTCAGTGAGATTGAAGAGAAAATGAAAATCTGGGCAAACCCAGAACACACGCGTGTTCTTGGTGTGTTCTTGGCGCCATTTTTTGAAAATTCAAATATTTGAATTTTGTGATTTTATTTAATTGATTCAAAAATTAATTTCTCTCTGAGTTTTAATGATTTTGAGTTGATTCTTTTTTTAATAATTCACAAAAATGTTAAAATATTTTATTTTCCCAAAAAATCCCAAAAATATTATTTATTTTATATAATTGATATTTTTGCAAAGAATTAATGTTTTAATTGTTTTTGACATTTAAAATATTTTTTCCACCTTGATTTTCCAACTTTTAATGCCTTCTAATTATTTTGTAGGTCAATACTTAATTTTTGAAGCATTAATCCAAGATCACAATTTGTTTTTCATATGTTAAACAATTTTGATCATTTTAATTGAATTTTTATTCAATTAAAACATATTTTGAAAACAAATTAGGGTTTTTGGATTAATTCAACCCTCATAAATCATTTCCAAAAACACTTTGGGCCTCTAATAGAGTGTAAGACCCAATCCTTTTTTGACCAAATCATTTTTGGGCCTCAGTGTATTGTATAAGTCCCGATACCGTAAAAAACAAATGGCGCGATCGTCGCCTTTTGAAAAATAACCTCTTGGGCCTCTCCTCGAGCTATAAGACCCATTCAAAACTTTTGGGCCTCTAATAGAGTGTAAGACCCAATCCCCTTTTAACCAAAACCATTTGGGCCTCACTTATTGTATAAGTCCCTCTGCGTTAAAAGAAAACCTCGGCGCGATCGCCATTTTAAACAGAAAACCATCTGGGCCTACCCTCGTGTTATAATCCCCACTCTTTTCTTTAAAACTTTTTGGGCCTCTTAATAGAGTGTAAGACCCAAACCTCTTTGTACAGAAAACCTTTTTTGGGCCACAGTCACTTGTATAAGTCCCTCTGTACAAATTCAAACAGTGCGCTCACTGATAAAACCCTGGGCCTCTCCTTGAGCTGTAAGCCCCAAATCTTTCTTTTTCAAAGCACTTTCTCCTTTGATTTTGAATATACTGTTGTTTTCAATCTTTCTTTGTTGAACAACTAACCAAACAACATGGAATCTCTACAAACGAGTAAGTGGTTATTGCTTTCATTTACCGCTTTCATATACATATAACTGTATTGGGGGCTGTTTCGCTGTAAGTCTTCTTTCATAAACTCATATCAACTGTGTAATAATAGTATAGATATTTAGAGTTTCCCCGGCAACTACGTCTAGCATTAAGCCCGTTGATCACTCTTAAATAGTCAAAACTAGATCCCCATAGGATTATCAGACACAGTCTTCCCTCCTCTTGGGGTTAAACAATATGGAGATATGAAAGGCAGCATTCTCAGTGAACCCTTTCATAGACTGTCACTCGTAGAAGTTGTCAAAGAAACTCTATTCCCCAGAGATGATCTTTTCTCCGTGAATGGCATCTCTTGAGTTTCTTCCAAATTCTCGGACTTTCCTGGCTTGATCTATTCCCTCGTGGATAGCCTGTCTTGAATTTCTCGGGGTTTGGGGACCCATCGGCTTCTTAAAAGCATCAACCTCCTCTTGGGCATTGTTCAAGGACCCATAAGATTCCTAAAAGCATCCCCGCCTCCTCTTGGGCGTTGTACAAGGACCTGTAGGCTTCTTAGAAGTATTCACAGCCTCCTCTTAGGCTTCGTATAATGATTCTTCCTCTGGGAATGATAGCCTCCTCTTGGGCTTCATACAAGGACCACTCGGCTTCTTAAAAGTTTCCAGCCTCCTCTTGGGCTTCATACAAATTGTCCCGACGACCTCTTAGAGGTATAGGAACAGAACTTAGTCATCTGCATAGAACAGTCCTTTCCAAGAGTCTACTATTATTTCTCAAAGCATAGTACGAAAGATGAAACTCTAGACTTGGACAGTCTAATTTCCTTGAGTCTCAAAGACATTCTCAAGTGACCCCTTCGTTAAATAGGAAGAAAACCCGTAGACTCTGACAGTCTCAATACCCTTCGGAGTTCCCACTTCCTTAAAGAACAGGAATAACCCGGATCCTCGAATCAACTCCTTGAGTACAATGTTACTCATATAAGAACTGATTTTCTCTTTAAATCAGTATACTGGACATGTCACTCAACTGAAACAGTTACAATAGCCTCCTCTTGGGCTTTGTACAATGATTCTCCCCAGCGGAGTCAAACAATGTTTAGCCTCTCTCTCAGGCTTTGTACGAGACACATAAGAGACTCCCTCGTTGAGTCAATCACCTCTTTCGCCTCCATCTTGGGCTTTATACGAGATACAAAAAGGTTCTTATTGAGCCAAACAAATTTCAGCCTCCATCTCGGGCTTTGTACGAGATACAAAAAAAAACTCTCTTGTTGAGTCAAATAGCCTCCATCTCGGGCTTTATACGAGATACCAAAAGATTCCCTCGTTGAGTCAAAACCTTTTAGCCTCTCTCTCGGGCTTTGTACGAGACACATATTAGCCTCCTCTTAGGCTTTGTATAAGAAAACCACTGGTTGACCCAATCAACCTTTAAACCTCAAAGTTGTGCCTCGTTCACAGTACACAAACATCAATAACTCTTTCCCCTTCATCTAATCGCTGTAAGCGGCAAGCCTCTGGATCATCTACATCCATGCCACTGTCCCTCTTTTAGCATGAGAAATTCCTAAGGAAAGACAACATTGCTCTACACTGAGTTAAAGTCTTCTCCTTCAGGTTAAAAAACCCATATAAAGGAAATTATGGCATTGCCGGATTCACACATCCCGGTTAAAGTAATCCTCCTTTATAACCTGTCACCCAACAGTTGTGACAAACAGACCCTCTTTAGAGATGACAAATTCTCTCTAAAGACAAACCCTTTTAGCTTCACATCTTGGGCTTTGAACAAGATACAAACTACCTTTCGCTTCACGTCTTGGGCTTTGAACAAGACACCAAATACCATTTCCTCCCATAGAATAGGAGGAACTACGAATGCTCTGATTTCCCTGTTTCGGTAAACGGGAATACGTAGGCATAAGATCGAAAGAAAAGATCTTAGCGAGCACACAAAACAAAAACCCAAAATCCCATACTCTTATCAAAAAGCATCAGTCCTAACATCCTAATCCTTGTTCCCCGCCAGAAACCTGTCATTCTGTCAAAATAGCACAAGAAAGGCCCCACCACATTGATCGCATCCGTAACCTAACAGACCGCTGTTTAAACTCAGTATGCAAGCAGGGTTAATTGGAGACATCTATTTCCCTTCCTTCACCAGCTTTAATAGGATAAAAAAATGAATCGACCTGTAGTAAACTAACCCAGAGAGCGACAGCGCTTAAGAACCGCGTCCAAAATCGCTCGCTACAACCTCGTCTATAGAGAGATCACCTAACTTGATGCGATAATAATTAACAATATGAGACCAAGATCAATACTTCAAGAATATGCTCTTACAAAAACAGGAAGATTTAGCCGGAGAATAGCAGAATACGAGATGGGCCTCTGGAGTGAGGGGTTTCACCAGTAGGAAACGCCTCAATATATCGCCCTAATTATGGGTAAAATGGTTGAACCAAGGATCATGTGGGTGGAAGCTAATGAACCATTGGTCATAGGGGTCATCCTAAGAGGTACACACCATATAGAATAAGTTAAAAAACTTCCTGAGAGAAAGACTTATGCATGACACGTAACTGGAACGCCTTCATGTAAGTCCAAGACCTCAGATGAAGCTATGACGTGGCTACCTTCAAGGTCAGAGAAAGGAAGTTGCAGTCCTGTTTTAGGGAGGTGGCACTCGTAAAACAGGATAAAGTTATCGTCGAAAGAATTGCATATTCTCTTCCCCATACCCATAGGAAGAACCGACCTATCGAGAGGGCCGCTTACTGTGATATCCACAACACCTATTGTTGTTTCAGGATTCTGAATGGATGGGATCCCCACTACCTTTTGATCCACTCAGTCGTACTTCACTACATTGGCTGACTCCGCCAACGACGTGTTTCTCCTAAATAGTTCGTAAACTCTAAAATGCACATCGGGCTTAATCCATGAAACTACATTCGGTCTACTCTGGTACTCCAAGTGGGTTCTAATTTTAGCATCATTGGATTCATGATTATTATTCCTTCTATAAACCTGGACAAAATTGTCAGCATGCTCTCTCCCCGATTTAGCAGCCTATATTTCTGTCTCAGTCAAAGTGGGAAGGGGCATAGGGACCTCAGTGTGATTTGGCAACGATTGTGATTCTTCACTGTCGTTTAGTAAGAGATCCTCGAAAGAGTCAAATGAAGACACTCTCTTAATCCATGTAATTCCCATACACCCTTTATGATTTAGAATCATCATAATTGTCAGCCAAGGATTAAGGGTGGGAATATGCTGGGTCGAGCTAGGCTTTGCCAAGCCTATGTCTGACCTGCTAAAAATATCAAAGTCTAAGCCTATCATATAGCCTATCATATGATTATTTTTAGGCCTAAGCCTGGCATTTTCAAAGGACTAGTTAGCCTTTTAGCCTACTTAAAAGCTTGTTCTATCTGAACATATGTAAATAATCAATTCAATCAATGTTTATATTGACTAAAAAATAAAAAGATCAATGATACCAAAAGTTTGTTTAAATTGACTTATCTAAGCTTACCTTGTAGCATAGTTTTGTGAGACTATTTTTGTTTAGGAAAACTTATGAAAACAACATATGACATTGTTCATACAATGTTTTAAGCCTATTTTTACAAGTTGTTCAAGAAAGATAAGTTTTATTTTGTAT